>JAMPIT010000893.1:10841666-12143750 GCA_026261815.1 Monarcha castaneiventris obscurior | reverse complement strand
CTGATGGTGGCACCTAAAGAAAATTTTTGTCTCCTATACATAGTTTTTATTTCCAATTAGAAAACATAATTTTATCACTATTTCTTTTGAAACAGTCTTAGTCAATACTATGTTACATTGTGTAATGATCCTCCAGATTAAGAAACAGGACTTTTTTGTGAGTCTGTTTCATTTTATTTCCCAACAATGGTATCTTTCATCTAGCTTGGATGATGAGGTAGGTGTTCATGCTCTGTGTCACAGCTCTCCAAGTTGTTTGTTCTGTTATTGTACACATTATATAATGTTTGCTGGAGAAAGCCAAGGGCTATGACATCCTTTTTGAATGGAAGTGTTTCATAATGTGTTTGAAGACTATGATTCAGCCTAGCCATGTGGATACTGAATTACCTGCTCTCACATTTCAAGACTGCCTCAGCCTAGTATGACACAATGCCCTTGATTCTGAGACTTGCCAGTAAACTGTGATTAACAAAGAAACACCTGCATGACTAGGACTATTTTTACATTCAAAGTTTTGCTTCCTTTCTGTCCTCAAATTTTATGCTTTTTCCTCCGATTTGCTTCTGAAAGGGAAGGCTTTTCTTCCCTGCTCCCATCAGGCATGCATTATAGGAGGCAATGTATTTTCTCCAAGGAGAGCTTTCACTTCATCAAAAATACCAAGGAAATATTCCAAAAACCAGAAGGCACACTTTTTCCTGCTCTGATTTAAAAGCATTTTTCGCATTAGTCACAGTCCTTTTCAAGACAGGGAGAAACATGGCCCCTGTTTTTCATTCTTAAAACATTTTGAACCAATCAAGTATATTTATGCTCAGTCCTGAAGTTCAGCTTCTCCATGCTTGTTGTGTTTATTTAATTGCTCAAACATTTCTACAGGAAATTTTGCTCTCTCTATTTTGGAACAGAGAACAGAAAGATATGTGAATTCTGGTGGTTCCCACAAACTGCTCCAAGCAGTGGAAGGATCAGCCCTCAGACTCATTGGTCAGATGAAGGATATTCATGACTCCTAGTCCAGTTCTGCCTTGCTCATGTTGGTATTGAATTTCCTGTTGACTTGATTGGAAAGAGAGTCAAACTCACAAAAATGACATTGAGGAGCATGATGCAAATTGTATACTCACAAAATCATTGCTTCCATCAGTCCAGGAGAGGCAGGCATTGGATTGTTGGGCTTTTTTGAAAGCTGCAGCTTCATTTTATACCGCAGGAGAACCTGAATAAAAAAGAAGTTGAAGGCAGAGGAGAGGGCTGCATGAATTGCTTAGAGATGATTTCTGAATTTCATGTTGGGCAAGTGCTTTACAAAATGCCTGTGCCTCAGGGAGCCAATAAATTAAAACAGATGCACATAACCAAGACAGGTAGAGCATGTAGGAGGACTTCTTCTTTGCACTGCACTTTCCTCAAAAAGTGCAGAATAGTTGTGTCCCAATCCCCTGTACTAGGGATTCAGATTAGATCCCTTAATGCTGGCAGTGGCTGACTAGTGAGGAGATATTCTCAGATAATATTTTCTTTCTTTAACATTCTGGTGGTGCCAGAGAAGTATAAAACAGCGTGGAACTGAGGACTGGGATGCCACAATGGTGGGTTTGTTGATTCCTTCACAGGAAATACCTATATTAATATTCCCATAAATCATAGGTATTAAAAATTGTGTAGGTTAAATATCCATTTTGCTGCCTTGTGGCAGAACTTGGGGCCCTACTTAGTATTTGCCCTTTGGAGAGAAATAGGCAATCCTTCCTAAGAGAGGCTGATAAGACACACACAATCAATTCTGATTTTTTTTTTTTTTTCAGAAATCTTTGGTCCTGATTCCAGTTTGTTCACTGGAAACAACTTTTAAAAGACTGTGACTTTCAATCAACTATAGGCTGTGCAAATGTCTATTGAAAAAATCTATTCAAAACAAAAAATCTATTAAATGCAACATAGTAAATGCAAATGTAAAAAGGTACTGATTTCATGAAATGGTATAAGTTTGATGTTCACTTAAAACTTTATTATCTGTCCTTTGGTTTTTTGAAAAGTTGGCCGGTTCAGTACTGTGGTCATTAAGTGTGGAAAGTACATGAGGTTCTGACATTTACCTTCTACATTAGGGTGCATCACTTCATTCACCATCTCTGAAATGTTTTCTTGTAGGCAGGTTGCACTTTGATCTTGGTTGCAGTTCTTATATAATTGGTGTTCAGTACAGAAACTTCTTTGATTGTAGGCAGAAGTTCTCCCATGGCCCCACTTCTTTTCTAGCTGGGGAAGTCTGTAGTGAAAATGCTATAAAATGGTATGTGCTGATGTGTTACTAAAGCTCTAATTTTAGTAACGTACAAACTAGGAAATGTCAAACTTATTTTCATAGATGTCTCTTCTGTCATTTTTCACTTTTACACCCTAATAGGGTATTGAATTGCATAATCCCAAAACTTCAGATACCCACAGGTAGCATACCACAGTCAAAACCGATCTGCACTGTTGTCTGTAATGAGCCACGCAAATATACAACTAAGTGCATATATGTTCATATATAATGTACACGTATGTATATCTAAACATATATATATATAAACAGAATAGTGTTCTATCATGCTATATTTGGGGATGTGTATTGTATGATCATGCCATATAAAAGAACGCTTAATAGTAATGTCTACCACTGCGGTTTTAAAGGCACGTGGAATTGTCCTGTGTGAACACCAGAGGGAATAGATTTAATGTCTGTGCAGAAAGTGGTAAAACAAGAGAAAATTTAATTCTATAAGCACAATTCTTAGTTAGACTGAAGCTTATTTAAGAGGGACCTAGTCCTATGTACATTTTTATCTTCTTTAATGCTTTTGTATTTTGTTTGCATTATGTAAAGGAGCCAAAATATGGATACGTCTGTCTTTGTAGTTAGTATTATTGCACTTATGTTAAAGGTTTTTATTGCTTTGATTTTGGTTTTGAGGGAAAAACTTTTTGTAATTATTTATTACTTGTCTGGTTAAGAATTAGGATATAAATACAATGCACTAAATTAACTCACGGGCTGCTGAAACTAGATACAACTCAGACCACTTCAGCTTCCAGACCACTTCAGTATTACTGTAGCATTATTGTCTGAGTTTTTCTCAATTATGATTTGTGATATTTGAGAATATTATTCTAATTGACCAAAATTCCCTCAAACATTGCATGGATGTTTTCTCGTAAAAAAAAATAAAGGACAACATAGTGGAATGCTTTCTTCTTACAGTCTACATTAATTTTTATTTATTGATTTGATTTCTGCAGCACCAATTTGATTTTGTATTGTATGAGGATATACTCTTTAAATCACTCATGAAGCTTTTAGTAACACAATTTAGTGCTTACAATGCTAATAGTTTAGAGAAGCTGCCAGAAACCAGTCAGAGCAGCAGCATGCCCCTAGCTGTATCTTGCATATTTGTGTACTATTTAGCAAGTGCATTTATTTGGGACTCAATTATACTGTGTGGTTTCTCATGCTATCTTTGTTGTGTGAAGTAAAAGATGTGCAGTGACCCACAGCTGTAAGCACCTGTCAGCATTTAGCCTGTTGAAAGCCCACGAGGTTTCAGTGAATATTTCAGTTCATCAGAATTTCCTGCTGTTGATGCTACTATTCACATATTCTCCCACAAAAAACAAAGACACTCTGGGGACCAGTTATGAAATCCCACCCACATTCGTCTTCATTGTTTCCAGCCTTTCCACCTCTCAGGCCTCATCCTCTTTGAACGCCTGCAAGACAAGAGGAACTAAGTAGCATGCCTGGAATGTTTCTAAATCCAGGGACTAATAGACCAGAGTGGGAATCAGATCCCAGAGCTCAGGGCCTCACTTGAGGAGCACTCCTGAGCTCCCAAGTAGTTTGGGAAGTGTCAGATTTGGGGCTCTAGTTTTGGCTCACATCTAACATACCTAGTGATAACATAAAAGAAGTACAAAAAATGAAATAAGGGATGTGTAATTCCTTTTTCTCAGTTTTGCCTAGCAGTCCTAATTCTGAAGGCGAGAAGAGTTTTCTCTTCAAGCAGAACAACATGTTCACAGATAATGTATATATAATAGAATGTTTTCTGCTTATTGAACACAGCTAGTTGAACCCACGGTGGCTGCGTTGGGTGAGCTGTGGCGCTGTCCCAGCGAGCCGCAGCCTCCCGCAGGCCGCAGCCCGGGGCTCTCCGGGGCCGCTCCGCGCTCCCTCCGGGCGGCCCCGCTCCCGCCCCGGCCCGGCCCGGCCTCCGCAGCGCGGCGGCGGTGGGGCCCGGAGGGGTCCCGGCACAGCCGCCTCGGGGAACCTCCGTCCCGCACCGTGACCAGCCGCTCCCAGGGCACGGAGAGCCGCGGCCGGGGGCTTCTCGGGGCTCGGGGGCGCTCCGTGGGCGCCTTGGGGCACGGGAGCAGCAGGGAGAGCCCGAGGGAGTGGCCGGGCCTGGGGACAGGGAAGGGGGAACCGTGTGGGGAAGGCAGACAGCTCAGTGAGAAAAGGAGTGGGGAAATACAGCGCTGCAATTGTTTGGATCTTTAAAGAGGAGAACTCTAAATGAAATAGGAGTAAGAATATGAAGTGACCATCTGAGAGAGACCATGATTTTTCCTATTATTTGACTGAGATTTATTCTAGAGCACATGATGCAGTGATGAGGGCCAAGTGTTTGCCCTGTACTTTGGCGCAATACTGCAGATGTGTTCAGAGACTGTGGAAGACACATTCTTCTTTGTGGACTTGATTGAAAGATTTAATTTCTTAGACCTTGCAGCCTTTCCTAAGAGTTATAATTAGAACTTCGACTTTCCATCTTTTTCAGAAACTTTTTCTGAAACAAATAATTACATTATTATTCAGTTCAGGGCAATTACACTTTGATTAAAGCAGGAATTGATAGGAATGTATTTTGGGACAGTTGTGATTTAGGTTAATTTTGAGGAAGCATATGAATTTTATTTTTTATGTTTTTATTAGCTGTGTATTCTTCCATATGAAAGACCACATATAACTACTACCAGTGAGTCCAAGTATTTTAATTGTAAAATCTTTGGTGCAAACTAAAAGATCTCCTTTCCCAGGTTAGATTGCCACCAGATTTTTACCAACAGAATAGCTGGATACTTGAAACTCATCCACTTGTGACTGTCAGTATAAAATAATGTGGGATAAGCGTGGGAATTAGTCTGTTTGCAGACACTCATATTGTGTAAATTTCTGTTTACATTTTCTGCTTCCGAAGTGAATTAAAGTCAGCAAAGCTCAGTTTTGTATTGGATGCTAAGAAATTTGAAACTGTCATGGCTTTTCAGTCCTCTGACAAATGTTCAAATAAACTTATTTTTTATGACAGGCTAGCTTTCTAACACATTTTGCTGCTATATTGACAAATGCTGGCCCAGGTGAAGGGCAGGACGTATGTGCTAGCACTCCCCCATGCACACACCACTGCTTCTCCTTCCTTGAGCCAGAGAGGTTTCTCCAACACACACCTTTCCACGTGCCAGGGCATGAAGAGCAAGTAGAGGTGGGGAAGAATTGCTGGTGTTGGTAGCAGCTGGCTGTTAAATTTGTTTGGCAGTAATGTGAAACTATATTATCAGTAACCCTGCCATGGAATTCATCTGTCATAAAACAGAAACACATCAGGACTTCTGTATGCAGTCCTGTAGGGGATGAGATAGATATGAGTCTCTTAGATAGCAAGAATAATAAAGAGCATTTGTGATGTAAAGCAAGATTTTCAGATGGTGGCCCATGGGACATCTGTAGGGCACATCAGCAAAATCTGACTCCAACAGTTGCCAATCCTTAGAATAGATCTAGGTTGTAATGTCACTAGGTTGTAATGTAATGTAAATGTAACACACTCTGAAAAGCTTTCAGAGGCTCCCACTTGAATTGGCTCTGCCAGGCATCATAATATCTACCACCTGCATTTTCATCTCTTCCAAGCAAATGGGTGGTGCTGCCAATGATATTGAGGAGGTCAGAGAAGGCTGCTGAAGTGGAAGTTGACAACACCTTCTTCTGTGCAGCATTATAGGTTGAAGAAGAATCAGTTGCATTTTAGTGCTATGCTAGAAAGCAGCTGTCCTCTGAGAGATCGCTTTTGTCTGTGTGGACTCCTCTCTCAAGCTGCTGGCTTTGTCTCCCTTCAGCTGAGGGTGGGCCTTCCAGAGACAGCAGGATTCTGTCCCTAATGCTGTTCCATCCCATCCCATCCCCATCCTAAGTCAGATCCCATTCATACAGATAAATTTTCCCCTGCTTCATGCACTGGATTTTTCTTCTATGCTTTTAATTCAGATGTGTGTCTAACAAGTATTGGTGTAGGGCTTCATCTTGCCTTCCTGCTACAATTGTAATTCCTCATCACAGCTGCTAGAAAGAAATGACGGTTTAAGGGCAAAATTTATTTGACTAAACTGAAACATTCAGTTTGGGAAAGAATTAACTGTAACTCTGGAAATACCTTTTTGTTTTTGTAGTGCTGAAGGAATGTCATATGAGTAGATCATCCATAAACAACTTACTATGAATTTACAAGTCAGATAATCCCAGATGCATGTACTGCTCTTCTCCTCCTTCTCTCAGGCGTTAACGTAACAGTCCTCCCACACAAAATTATGTGACTCCCCCTCATTACTCTGGAAGCAGACATAGATAGGTGCTTCAGGGGGGTGCTTCATACGCTTCAAACCAGACAGCTTAAAAATCTTAAAAATCTAGCACAGCAGTCCTCACAACCAAGAGAATGGCATTTATTAGACGTTTTTCCTCCAATGTAAAATGGATTCCCATTACATAATTTTCATTACTAGAGCAGGCTTGCTTCTCACATAGCATAAACATTTAGTGAAAAAGGTTCTCTCCTTGTCTCCAGAGATAAACAAAACTTTATGTTTCTATGTTTTGTGTTTCAGTATAGATTTTAATGTTTTCTTTGCCAGCTGCTTTCCAGAATGGTACTCAGCTTATTGGATTTTATCATTAACTACTTGGTATTGACTAAACAGCTTCAAAAGAAATTTGTAAACCATAAAGAAACATGCAGGAGAGCCTTTATAAATACATGTGAGGTTCTTTTCATTGCATCTGGAAATTAAAAGTGTTTGTATTGAGATCATATGGCAGAAACTAGGGAATCAGTTTTTAACATGCATAGTTGGTTAACCTGTTTATCCATAGGGAAAAAATACCAATAAGAAAAGAAAAATCTGTGATATGATAAAAAAAATCTTAGTTATAATAAAACCAGTTTTATTAATGCCAACATGGTGTGTGTAAATCTCTATATAAACATGAGTTATTGCACATAAAGGAGATTAGTCTGGTCTCTCAAGTCAGTGCCATCCAAAGCAACAATAAAATTAGGGAAAAAATGCTACAGCACCCTGGCAACAGAATCTCCTTGGAGTCATACAATGTGGAGGTGGGATTTTGTGCTCTCATGCATAGCCATGAAGAAAAGCTCATGGAAAGAATCATGTCACCATCTAAAGGAACATCAGGGTGCCTGTCCCATTGCTATTCTTACTATTCTTTCTCTGTCAGTGTAACACCTTCCCAGGTCCCACACTAGTTACTCAGGCCTCTGACAGCCTCCCTCCTCAGGGCAGAGCATGGGTGCTGTTGTGAGCTACAGGAGAGTTCAAAAGCACTGCATGACCCTGTGCTGCAAACTGGGATGCACAGGGTCATCTTGCTTGGGCTTGCTCTCACTTTTCCCAGGTTTATTTCAAAGAAAGTGTGTATGGTTTTTGTGACACTTTATGCTTGCTGTAAGCACCCTATCATTCAAAAGCACCTTTCTGTGTAAGCTGGCAATGTTTTTGAGAATCTCTCCGGAATCTTGTACCCTATATCTTCTCATTCAGCCTCATGTCCAAAACCATGGAAATATATAGGTTCTGAACCTTGCCATGCAAACTCCTATGCCACACATGAAGAAAGTGTTTCTGTATACTTTTTCTGTTATACTTTTCAAGTATTCCTGTAGGTGCTTAAGTCCTCTTCTTCTTGGAAGTCAGCATCCTTGTATCAGAGTATCCTTGAGGAAGCCCAGGGAGATGCTGCTGTAAGTCATTCTTGTTCCCAGTGTATAAAATGCTTAAATAACAAAAGCATGAATTTTCTTTTGGCTTTAGAAGGAACTATTTTCTTTTTCACTTTATTTGGTATTTGCATTGATAAATATCTAAAATGCAGTGGATGTTGCCTGGGAAAGGATACCCTTGGATTTCATGGACAGCTCTCACCTTTGTTAGTAAAGCATGATCAATTTTTGTTTTGTTGTCCGATGTACTTGACTATTCATAAGAAAATAAAAAAGAAATTGACTTTCCTTCTATTTTCTGTACCAGAATAAAAGTAGCATTGCATCCATAACACTTGAGTGCAGTCCTCTTTCCTAACATGGAAGTAGAAAGTTAGGAAATAAGTATATGACAACTCTTTAAAACAAATTCTTTTCTTTATGCATACAGAAACTTTTCTAATTTACCTTTTTTGGACATGCAAAATGTTTCCTTTAAAAAGGTGAATCCCTATTTCTGTTGAGCATAAGGAAAAATTTGTAAAAGGATCCCACAATAGTGACTAAAATATGAGCATATATATTTATAAGAAGAAACTACGCATCTATAGGTAGATTTAAACTCATGCAATAGTGACTAACTGCATGATTCAGTGCACTTAGAAGTCAGTGGAAGGACTTCTATTAATTTCTGTGGGCACTGAATGAATTGGCACTATGGACCTCCATTTTGGGACCTAATCTGGTTTAAGCTTGGATATATTAATGGATATAGATGTCTTCCTGTGTTCACAAATGTAATACTTCATCAATTTAAACAAAATGAAGCAATGCAGATGGACATACTCTCCTGCATTAAGTGAGGTTCTGTCAATATTTGCTTCGAATGGGCATTTGCTTAGTGCACCTAACATGGAACATAGTCTGCTTTGTCCACAGAATGACATTTCCAAGTGTTGAGTAAACGGCTAAGGAATTATAAAATTAGTTGTTTGAAATTTAGCCAAAGGGATCATGCCAATTTCTACAGACTCTGTGTGTATTACAGGTAGTAAGTAGTTTTTATTTCATTGCTGAACTGTAACAAACCAGCTGCAAACAGAAGTGTTGCAGGATTTTGTTCCTTTGTTTTTAAGAGAAATACCATATTATACCCTTTTTCTACGGCTTTTATTTTTAAGTCATACTGAGCAGGAAGTGTAAAAAAAAAATCTCACTGAGATTGTTTATACTTTTTATATGGTATTTTCCATGCACAAAAATATAATTTTGAATCCAGCAGTGAGCACACTAAGAAAACAACCTGTTAGGGTTTATTTCCCCCTCCCCCCCATGTTTATTTTATAACATACTGCACTTCTATTTATAGGATACTGTTTCACAGCACAAGCTGCCCTGTTTCTGTGCCTACAGGAAACTGCTTCTTCTGTTCCCACAGTCCTACTACTTTATCAATTTAATTTCTCAGGGTTTTTTTTTTTGGTTTTTTTTTGGGTGGGGTTGGTTTTTTGTTGTTGTTGTTGTTTTTTTTTTTGATGAGGTGTAATTCCTGATGCGCGTTACTGATGCAGGCCACTTCCAGGCCACTTGCAGGTGATGAAGGTCATTCTTACTGAATGGACCGTACTCGGTACACAAATAATTGCTGTGATTTCAGTTAGATGGTCCTAAGGAAGCCCTAATGTGTTTGTACCTAACATTATCAAACTCCAGAATAATATTTAGATATTAATCTTTGATAATAGCCATGTATCATCAGTCATAAATAAAGCATAATTTTGTGGATAATGGTATATGTTTCGGAGTAGGCACCATGTTTTTTCCATATTAACAGGCTATAGGGACATTATGGGAATATAACCACATATCATTGACTTTTAATTATTGGTCATACTTTGTTTCAGTCAATAAATCAGCTTACAAAATAGCTGCAACAGGAATCACAATGAGCATGACTGAACTGGTTACTGCTATTGCTGTTATCGCTGAGCTGCATAATGAGACTACCTACTCATGTGGAAAGTAAAAGCTAAGTTCTTGTGGATTTTTTATCATTAGTTGCTGACAAATGCAGCTTGGTGCTTCCTATGCTCTTTTCCAGGTACTCTTTCGGTCTGAAATTTATGGGAACCCCCCCACCCCCATCATACCTTTCAACCCCTGTTAGCTCTAATTATGGTTTCATGTTCAACATCTACCCTCCTTTTCTCATAGCCATGCTGACATATGTCTTTGTTATGATGAAATAATGGGTGGTCTATAACTGCAACAACTCCTGACTAACTTAGAAGCAGGGAATAACCTTTTACATGTGAGCCTGAAAATCCTGAGCCTCAATGCACTGCAACTGCATAGAGAGAGTGGATGAAATCTTGGCTTCACTACATGCAAGTGGCGAAGATCCCACTGCCTTCTTCAGCAGAGCCAAGATTTCACTAATTGGGTATTTGAAGTAGTAATCCCTCTCGAAGGCTGGCTTGTGGAGAGGCATTGGCAGACCAGATGTGATCCCGCTGCAAGCCCTTTCCATCCAGCTGATGAACTGGAAGCAGTACCTCCTGTCAGGCTCTGATTGAGGAGTTTCAGGGTACAAGAGACAGCAGCACAGATGAGATGAAATGAAACTAAAAGTGATAGGATCAGTTTTAACATACAGGCTGATTGAAACTACTATACAGCCAGCATATTTCAATTAAATTTGAATTGAAACAAATCAGTGTGTTCAAGAGCATTAATAAGGAGAGAGGTGAGAACGACTCAGTGATCTTAAAGGTCTTTTCCAACTCAAGTGATTCTACGAAGAGAATACAGCAGATACAGTTGTGAAGAAATATGAGAATAAGAACACTGTACTTAAGATTTGTATTTATATGGAGTTGCTCTTAGTCTTTGTGCTTCCTTGTTCTTATTCCCATTAGCGTGGTCTTTCAATAACCTGTATTCATCTCCATTTTACAAATGGTGAGATAGAAACAAATGAATTGTGAGGATAAGGCATATGTGATCAAATTAGCCTGAAAATGTGACTTCCTCAGAGGGAATCCTTGCTTGTCCTTACTGCCTCTGTGCTTCCTTGCACCCCTCTGATGCTCGTGAGGCCGCATAGGAGGATGACTCAAGGAGCTAATCCAGAAAGTATGTAAACCGCCACAAGTAAGTATTTCTGCCAATTTAGCCCCTGGCTCTATGAGGTCAGACTTATCCAAAGAAAAGCAAAAGCAGCTCATGGGAGAATCAGGTGGGAGCAGACCAGCTCTTACACCAGCAGTTTGCTGGTGGATCATTTTTGCCATAACATGAAACCTCACTCTTAGCTGCTCAGAACTTGGCTTGAGATACTCATTACTTCATCCAGAGAATATCCCATCTGATTATAGAGAGAACTGCAGGTGTCCAGCACTTTTGAAAAGAGACTCAGTGTCTGAAGCAAAGCATCTGGAATTAGAAGCTGCTCTTGAGTATTTGAATCTTTGTGATTCACTCTGAAACAAGCCAGTGGCACAGTTTGAAATAGATCTTTTGCCTCCTGCCTCCTGCCTCCTGCCTCCCAGCCACGTTCCCTGTGCAGTAATGCTCTTGCCAGACCCTGCCGTCTCCCACATACTTTGTGACTCATTCTGTCCCTGAAACTATTTGCACCTGTTGTTTTATTTACAGTGTAATAGTTAAAAATATGGCCTTCAGAAGAGTTTAATTAAAACACAATAATTTTCTTATTATAAATCTCCAAGCTTTTATTCTTTGTATGTTCCCAGGTACCTGCAGTCTTCCATGATATTTTGCCCTTGACTCTGGTTAGCAGCTATGCTCAGATGGACACATATAGTGGAGGAATGTAACTTTTGTCTTTCTTACTTCTGTTTCCTACTTGGTATGTCCAATGTGTTCTTCTTTATTACAAATAAATCCATCTTTAAAATTTCGTCCTTCCATGAATGATGGAAGCTTGTGCTTCCTCACCAAAGATGCTCTCTGTTTTTTTTATTTTTGTTCTGTGTTGCTAAATCAGAGCAAATATCTTTAGAGCTGGCACATTGTCTCTGTGCTTTCCTAGAACAACAAAGGCATCTGCAGCCCTCATTTTTACTGCTGCCATGGCTTGCCTTTAACTCTTACCCCCTTTTACAACATAATCAATTCCCTGTATATGGGTTTTGTCTATCTTCTGGCATGAAATTAGGCAGAGCTGTGTTTGTGAATGTGACACACATATCCCAGAAACTGAAAGGCAGAAATAAGCTAGCCAGCTAGAAATTCTCTGGTACAGAAGCCATTTAGGTGGCTTTGCTGATAAAGGCATAGTATTTATGAAGAAGCATAGTGAGAATATTGTGAGTATTGTGGGCCTACAAATTAACACAGCATGTATACTTATTTCACTCCTTCCTCTCCAAATGTGTTTGGAGTTTGCAGTTGGAGGTGAAGCACAAGGCCGATTCTAGCTTTCTTCCCAGGAGAAGACCTGTGACCCACTGCAGAATCATGCCCTTTTCTTGCTACTCTAATGTCTAGTAAAACTTGCTTCTTTGCTTCACAGCCTGTGTCCTGTGCATTTATACTGTCTTCTGTGAAGAAAGATTTGTGGACTCGCACTGGCTAAAGAAGTATCTGAATTTGGTTTTTTCACTTCAGGTAAGTGCTCTAGGCCTGAGACTGGGTACGTGAGTTAGCTGTGCCACCAGGAGCAGTGCCTGAAAGGGATTAACAGAGCAGTCTGAAAAGGATAACAAACGCAACTGCATTTGGTGAAGGATCTCATTCTGTCAGCTTCAGTTAGGTGTGCTTGGAGAACATTTACTGAGCAGGGCTTTCTTGTCACTCCATGAGTTTCTAGGTCTCGTGGTGACTCTGTAGCCTGATCTGATGGGATTTAGTTAGTTCTTATGGGATTCTAAAGCCCAGAGGCTGTGAGACTAACTTATAAAATGAACACTGTGTGGATGAAAGGTGGCATCACAGAAAGGGACTTAAAACAGCTCAGTCATGCCTATATCTGGTTCTGATTGCTCAAATTCATCTAGCTAAGGCTGCAAGAGATAGCAGGCAGAAAAGATGAGAGCAGAGATCCAGGGTGTTCTCTGGATCAAACTCTTCTGCTCAAAACTCTGCTTCAGCAAACCTTGTTTATGTAGGTCTCAGTGCTTAAATTTTCCCAGTTATTTCAACAGCCTGTTTGGCTAATATAGGTATTTGATGCACTACATCGGTCAAATTAATCCTTTGTTTCAAAACATTTAATTTTTCTGATTTTGGTTCCCAAGGACATCAGAGAAAAATAAAAACATCAGTAGGTCCAGGCTGTCCACTGAGCTGGTCCAATGAGGGGAAATTCTGGGCATCACCCAAAAGAAACACAATTTATCCCTATCATTTCAACCTTTCACAGTTTTAAGGGGAGAGGAAAGAAGTTTTTAGAAGGAGGTATTTTGCCTTTCCTGCAAATTTTCAGTTGCAAAGTATGACATGTGATTTCATTTAAAATAACTGATTCATTGTCAGGTGGAGTACATAAATAACCAGCCTCAGGTGGAAAGATTTTGGATGACATCTCACATACTAGAGTGCCGTACTTTTACTAATATGCTAAGAAGTCTTTGTTTGGTGATCTAAAAATAGCACCAGGGATAAGGATTGGGTTTTAAATGAGGCTTTGAAGTATGCACATAGTTGACTACATTATACTTTATATGACAACATTTTTTTAAAGTGAAGTCAAATTTGGTGCTCTTCTATCTGAAACAAATGAATTCAGATCCTTCTTGTCAATCATAAGTGATGAAGGGTTTCATTCTGTTCACAATTTTGTGGGCCACAGTTAGTGTATTCACAGCTCTGTGGGGCCTTGAATCCTACCACCCAAAAACCAATTCCTTTCTCTGAAAATGCCTGACCTAAACCCTGCAGATGCAGCTGGAAATGCAGATGAAATCTTTGCTGATCACAGCTGAAGTGGAAGCCCATCTTTATTCTGAGTGATAGTTTTCTCCTAATTTTTTACTGGTTTTGTGTTTTATTTTTAAGTTTGTGCAAAATACACCGTACACTGTAATGCAGAGCAAACAGTGACAAGTGCTGTTATGGATTCCTAAATAATTACACCAATCCTGGTAATGGCAAACACAGAAATGACCAAGGAGTACCAAGAGAAGAGAACCACCACATTCTTTCCCTTGCATTTCTTGGGTTACTAGCTGTGTGTCCATTTCTCTAGGACAAAGGCATTCTGTATTTTACAGGTTTAAAATTAATGATTACAATGTGTGATTTTACTGGTCCTGGGGCAATGATTAATGATATGCTCCTCCGAGAGCAAAAACATTAAGTTGTTAACAAGTTGCAAAGTGCGTGCTTGTAGAGTTTACAGTAAGATATTGGATGTCTGCCATGAAGTGTTTAAGAGCAACTGAGCAAAATCCTGCCAATTCAAGTCAATGTAGCTTTGCCACTGACTGCAGCAGGTTGGGTTTTTGTGCACTAGGGAGGGCTACTGGAAAGAACGGTGAGCAACATTATCAGCCTGCTTTTCTCTCATTCAAGATCTTAACATAAAAGGCAAATTAGAAGTGACTTTGTGATAAGTGTTTACAAATCTTCTGAACACTGAGAAAGGGAGACATTCAAACAATGAAAAATCTTCATTAAAAAATGTAGGAAGGTAAGAAAATATTGTTGCTCATGATCTTCTCTCTGGGGGACGAGATTGGCCACCACCCTGCATTCCTGTCCATTACTTGTTTTGCAGAATCTAACTCTTATGACTTTTCCCCCCTGCTTGGAAAGTATTTAACAAAAAAATCCAAAACAAAATGAAACAATCCCACAAGCAAAGAAACAAACAAAAAGAAAAATCCCAAACAACAAACACGCACCAAAAAAAAAAAAAAAAAAAAAAGCCGCAGAAGAACCCCTCTTCAGTAGAAAGTTTCTAAGATACTTCAATGTTTTCAGTAGCCAACTGAAAATTCCATGCATGGAGATACCGAAAACCCAACTGGACATGGTCCTGGGCAAGCTGCTGCAGCTGACCCTAACTGAGCAGGGGACATGGATCTGCTTTCACTTTGCAAGTGGCTGTTAGTGCAAAAATTTACTTTAATTTATACTTAAGAGGGACAGGTACATATTACTGAAATTTTCACGGGAGAAGTTTGAAACATCCCATACAAGCTGACACCATGTAATTCAGAGAGAGACTTAAGGACAAAACTATAGGATTGTATTTTTTCTTAATTCTTCCCATATCCCTAGTGGTTTTAGATATTTGTGGAGTCTAGATAGAGTAAACGGAGTAAACACTTATGTTGACATTATTCCATGTGTCATATATCTAACACACAAAAATGATTGTAAAGGGCATTCCATTATTTCAGTGAAAAATCCTGTATTGAATAGTCAATGTGAGAAACAAATGCAAGTTAATTTCAATTTTTCTGGTATTATAGTCAACAAGGAATTAAAAATAAATACTCTTATAGTAAGATTCCCATTGGAAGAATAATAAAAATTATAATAGACCTAGGACTAACAAATGCCAAATGCAACTTTAGCATTCATGTCAAAGACCCCCTTGCCATATTTGCTTTTTAAAATTCAAATTTATTTAGCTAATTGGACAATATATGGCTCAGATTTTGGCTCCATTACAGCCATGTCCATTTACAACACCAGCAGCCAGTATAACAGCAATTCTGGAATATTTCCAGGACAGAGCTACTGTGGGCTACATCTTAAACACTTTCTGCTTCAGGAAATAGTGGGTGTTGAAGTGGAGAAGTCAGAGCAGTCTCAGGAGCCTGGGCCATGGGCAGTTTGGGGGCAGTCATGCAAGGTGATCCCTGGTTGATCCCTCGTGTAAGCTACAAAGCTGTGGGAAGAATCCTAGCAGGGTCACCCATATGCCTGTCCCAACTCACATGGTACAACAATGTGCATATTGGCCTTTCTTCAGGATGAGGTGAACTTCTGTTGTACCTCCTCTGTGTCATAACTAACTTGCCAGGCATTAAAGTTCTCTCCTCACATGCAATGGACAGTTTATGATTAATTGATAGTGTAATACATAATTTGTCAGGTATTACAGTTCTTGGATTCAGTGGAAAGGGTGCCTCCATGGGACCATTCCCATGTGTGCTGTCACTGGATCCCAATGAGAGGCAACATTTCCCTCTTCAATTTCCCTCCTCAGAAAGCAGCAGAGAGGAAGCAGGTCACCCCTCAGCTCCTTCTCTACAAAGTCCTCAGCAACTCCTCACAGGACACGGCCTTCCAGCCCTCTCAACAGCTTTGTTGCCCTCCTCTGGATGCATTCAAGGACCTTCACAACCTTCTTAAATTGTGGGGTGCAGAACTGCCCTGAGCACTCCAGGTGAGGCTGCACAGCACTGAATACAGTGGGATAATCCCTCTCTTGTCACTGGCAGTGCTGTGCTCAAGCTCCCGGGATGCTGTTTGCCCTCTGGGCTGCCAGGGCACACTGAGGGCTCACACTGAGGGCTCACACTGAGGGCTCACACTGAGGGCTCACACTGAGCTACTGTCAACCAGTACCCTCAGATCCCTTCCTGCAGGGCTGCCCAAAACCACTCCTTTCCTGCTTTATCCTTGTGCCCAGCATTGCTCTCAAGTCCTAGATGCAGAATCCATCATTCCTTGTTATTAAATGTCATGCCACTGATGATTGCCCAATGTTCTAAGCCAGCTAGATCCCTCTGCAAGGCCTCTTGTCCCTCAAGAGCATCAACAGTACCATCCAGTTTGCAGTCATCAGCCAACTTGCCCATGGTGCATTCCAATCCTTCATCCAGAGGGCTGATAAACACATGGAACAGAACTGGCCCTAGAACTGCACCCTGAGGAACACCGCTGGTGTCTGGTCACCAGCCAGATGCAGCCCCAGTCACTGCACCCCTCTGAGCTCTGCCCTTCAGCCAGGTCTTCACCCAGCACACCGTGAACCTGCTCATCACACAGCTGGGCACATGTCCAGAAGGATACTGTGAGGGGCAGTATCAGAAGCCTTAGTCCAAGCTTAATCCATTAAGAATCCTTAATCCTTCCTATATCCAGGAAAACTACATCCACCTTCACCCACGAGGCAGGTGACCTTGCCATAGAAGGGTATCAAATGAGTCAAACAGGACTTTCCTTTGTGAATCTGTGTTGACTCTGGCTGATGATTGCATTGTTCTTTAAATATCTTTAAGTCTTTCAGCTGCAGCCAGTGTGATCTTCTCCACAATTTTTCCAGATACTGATCTTAGACTAATAAATTTGTAGTTTCCTGGGTCTTCCTTCACACTGTTCTTATGAAATGAATAACACTGGATAGCTTCCAGTCAGCTGGGACTGCCAAAGGCTCCCAAGACCTTTGGTAGATGATCAAGAGGACTTCTGACTTAACATCCTCTATCTCCTTCAATACTGTGGGGCCAATACCCTCAGGTGCAGTGGACTGTGAACACACAGCTGATGCAGCTGATCACTCACAGTATCAGTGTCCAGAAACAGAAGATCACTGTCCCCACACTTGTGGTCTTCTGCCTCAGGGCACCACATAGCCCAGTCAGCATCATTAAGGACTGAGGCAAAAAAATGCATTGAACATCTCTGCTGTTTTTTTCCTCCTGTTAGTCAGATGACCGCCTTCAACAAGCCTCAGTCCAATGTTTTCTTTAGACCTCCTTTTGCTATTAACATACGTAAAAACACCCTTTTTGTTGCCTGGCACAAAAAGGCCAGTTTCAACTCTGCGCGTTTGTGTCTTCTGCCTGTGTACACAAAGCACAGGTCTGTAACCTTCCTGTGAGGCCTGACCTTGCTTGCGGAGATCATATAGTTTCCTCCCCCTCTTGAGTTCCAGGAGGACTTCAATGCTCAACCAGGCTGGTCTTCTGCCACACTTGTTTGAATTATCACACAGTGAATTTCCTGCTCCTGTGTCTATAAGGAGGTTCTTAAAGACTAAGCAGCATTCAAAAACTCTTAATCCCTCAATAACAGGTTCCCAGAGTACTAAATAGCTCCCTGAATAGCTTAAAGTTTGCTTTCCTAAATTTCAGGGTAGCAACCATGCTGTCCTTTTTTCTCATTACTCTGAAAATTTTAAACTCAACCATTTCATGATCACTGTGGTCAAAGAGCCTGCTACCATCACATCTCCCATGACTCCTTCTCTGTTCACAGACACCAAAATACCAGAATAATTGAAGTAGCTGCATGTTGAAATACGTAGGAACAAAGTGTTGTCCTGGTAGATTAACAAAAGGTCCTGAGTTAGTTGCAATGGTTTTAGTATTTGTTCTCTTTCCAAAGCAATCACAAAATCTCATGCTATTCTGCTGTACAGACAGTTTAGCCAAGCATAATGGCAGCAGATAAAATGGAAAAGGTCTGTGTGCTGAAGGGAAGGGCAAGAAACATCCTGATCTAAAAATATCTTCCTGTGTTTTATGGAAGAGTATCACACAGACCTACAAACTACAGACAAAATCTAGAAAAATCATAACAAGGAGAGAGGATGAGTGTGAGCACAGAAGAGCATGGTGGCAGCAGGAGCGCAGGCTGTGAACACAGGCTGAAAACAGCTGTTGCTTTGCTT
Organism: Monarcha castaneiventris obscurior; assembly: GCA_026261815.1. Classification (NCBI taxonomy): domain Eukaryota; kingdom Metazoa; phylum Chordata; class Aves; order Passeriformes; family Monarchidae; genus Monarcha; species Monarcha castaneiventris. Next base: position 12,125,108 of record JAMPIT010000893.1, on the reverse strand, counting down.
TGAAGTCTTCTTATCATCTGGATCTTCTTTGAGAGGTCACAGCCTACCTCGTGTGCTGTCTGCTTTCTGCAGTAAGGCTCATAGTCAGAGGTTCACCAGAAAGGCCATCTGTGTATTTGCCCCAGTGGAACTCTTTCACCTGAGCTGGCATAAACAGGACCCCTGGCATGGCTCAGTTCAGTGACTGAGCCCCCTCAGGCCCACATCAAGTCATAGCGTAGAGATTTGCTCTGCATTTAGGCAATGATTCTGCTTTTGACTCTGTCATGGCCATCTTGGACAAACTGGGACTAAACTCTTCATCTCTTTGTGCCTTCCTTTCCCGCTCTGTTGGAGCAGGGAGCTCACACAGAGGTGAGCTCCAATGATAAAAAAATACTAGCTGAAGTCCGAAGTCTTGAAATTTTTATTATTTAAGGTTTTGTTATTAATTTTACTCTTACTCAGCAAAATCATTGAATTCTGTCATGAATACTGACCATGAATACTGGCCATGAATTGATTGAGTGCACAGACAATTCATACTGCTCTATGTACATAAACATCTAAAAATTGCATTTTGCAATAGCATTTAAAAGTAAATTTGAGACTTTTTTCATTAACGTTTCTTATGAACACTCACAGAAAGCACTTCCGAAATATTTCAGTGTCTACACTGAGTTTGCATATAAAAACTGTGTATGAGTACAATGTTCTAACCATCATATTTGAAAAAGGTCATTTTTTGTTTCAATGCAATATGCTCTTTTCTTCACTTTAAATGAAACCTTTACCAACATTGCAATGTCATATCACAGTAGACAAAAAACTACTGTAGATAGGCTTCTAATTTATACAAACAGCAATTGAATGTGTAGCATATATGACATCAGAAACAATAGCTAGTCATTTTTGTATATTGTTGGGTTTTGGGGCTTTTCTTGGTTGGTTTGTTGTTGCTGTTGTAGGTAAAGAAAACAAGGCAATGCCTTTCTTTGTTTTGCAGTTCTACAGCAAACCTGTCATTGAATATTTTTTACCATGTGCTTCTTTGAAGTGTGTATATATACATATTATATATCTATATGGTAGGCTAAAACTGACTCCCAGACATGTCACCTGTTTCAAAGTTATTTTTGCCATGAAATAGCATGGATAGTGAGGAATTCCCTGAAGCATTCCAAAAGTAAATCTGATTTTTTTCAGCTTGACAGAAATGGCTGCTAATTTTAAGCTACCATTTTCATTTTTCTACAGCAGGAATGCACATTTTCCCTAACCATAAAATTTTCTCATAATAGAAATGAGCTAATCCCCAAGGGTGTGGTTATCAAAAGATAATCTCACCCAATCTGATTAGAGGCATAAGGCTCATGCCTCAAAGTGCTCCAGGGTATGATTATCTTATGATAACCATACCCTGTATCATGTCTTATTGATTAACTAATAAAGCTTCAGCATTATTATTTGGGTGAGGAATTAAGATATCAGCAAGATGTCTGATTCTGGAACGGGAAAGATTCTTTGAAGCTCTCCAAATAACCTCTCTTGTTCTGATTATAGCATCTCTGAAATTATGGGGTCACCAGATGCCAGTTTTTCCTTCTTATTTGTGATTATATCAACGGTACATTAAAACCCAACCATACCCAGATATATACTCATGTGAAGACACAACTGCACTCAACTGCTCACTTTGCATTTATATTGCAGGTTTAGGTTACACAGCAGAACAGAATTACACTCTCTGGAGAGGATTTTGTAGTCCAGACACTAACTGTGCTCTTCATTCAGGGCAGCTCTGAGTTTTGTGAATGGTTACATTGTGGAGGGATCTCTGTTCTCACAGGGAATTGCCCCCTCCTTGCCCGCACACTTTATCAGAAAAAGGACAATAAAGCCAGCCCTTGGGCTCCTGAGTCTCCCAGTCCAAGTCATCCAGAGCTGCAGGCTTAGGATAGCTGTTTATCCCTTAAATCTCCTACGCAACAGTACAGAGAGGCCTTAAACCAGTGCTGGAGCTTGAACTGCGTAGCCACCTCCACCCTCTCTGTAGAGCAGTTTGTTCTGTACAAAAAAACCTGCTTAATGTTGTGGGACTTGCTTCAACAGGCAATCTGAAGGCTAATGTTGCAGCCAGCAGATGCTGGACTCCTTTGCATCAGTAAAAAGCTGGAATTATTTCACTGACTTCAGTGGAGCAAAACTAGGTTAATGGACACATCTCAGAAGAAAATATGGTTGGTGTATGCAACAAGGACCTCACTGGAAATTCCCTTACAGCCCAACTTCTACATAGTGAGATCAGAGGAGGCAATGTGCCCCCTCTGTTAAGAGTTAGATGCTTTTTTGGAAACAGGAAGTAATATTTACATCTGTATGCAATTTCATTCTTAGGTGAAAATTTAAAACAATTAGATATTTGATCACACCTCTCATACAGGGATGTGCATCTTAAACCTAACAAAGGGATCATTATGTGGTGGTGCAATCCACACCACAGTAATCCACCATAATGAATTCTTTGGCAAATTTGTTGTGTCTGTTGTATTATCATGCTCTCTGTTAATGGACAATGTTAAATTCTGGTACTAGCTGGAGAAGTGTCATCCCACCCTTTCATGCTGCATGGCAAAAATGACTTGCTGTTCCTACTGTCAGCACTGCTCCCTTTTGGCTGCCCATAGAGGGAATGTGGATATAAATCAGGCTCTGAAAAATTCTGGCATTTGCATTATCATGAGTCAGCAGTGCCCTGGCAGCCAGGAGGGCCACCCGTGTCCTGGGGGCATCAGGCACAGCATCGGCAGCCGGGCAAGGGAGGGGATTGTGTCGCCCTGCTCTGGTCTGCTCTGGGGCAGCCTCACCTTGAATATTCTGTGCAGTTTTGGGTGCTGCAGCGTAGCAAGGTTATGAGGTTATCTGAGAGCATCCAAAGGAGGGCCATGGAGATGGTGAAAGGTCTGGAGGTGAAGCTACATGAGGAGAGGCTGAGATCACTTGGTTTGCTCAGCCTGGAGGAGACTGAGGGATGACCTCATTGCAGTTACAACTTCCTCGTGAGGTAAAGCAGAGGGACAAATACTGATCTCTTCACTCTTGTGACCAGTGACAGGACCTGAGGAAATGGCCTGAAGATGTGTCAGAGAAGGTTTATGGTGGCAATGGTCACAGCACCACCTTGATCAGAGTTAAAAAAGTGTTTGGACAACACTCTCAGGCACATAATGTGATTCTTGGGCTGGTTCTGTGCAGGGCCAGAAGCTGGACTTGATGATCCTTATGCGTCCCTTCCAACTCAGCTTGTTCTATGAGTTTATGATTCTACTATTATTATATCATCTATGAATTTATTATATTCTATTACCTGCAGCATCCTGAATATGTTCATATGAAGTAGGTTCAGCAGCCAAAAATATTGTTCTCCTTCAGCATTTTCACAGATGCTTCGACCACTGTGACAGTGCTGCCATTTTTAATTGGGAGCTGTAAAAATCTCTGGAACAGCCAAGGTGTTAAGACTGTAACCTGTCCTCTATTCAAGATTTCTTTCAGAAGGTGAGTGATGTTATCCTAAGGCATATAACTATAAGAGGAAAGATAAATTACTTTCCAGACTGTCTGTTTCTCACTATTGACAAGAGGAAAAGAATCAAGATGACTAGTTTGGATGGGATGCCTAGTTTTTATAGGGCCAGGGGAGACAAAGACATTTCTACCTTTATTACAGCAGAGTCTTGGCTGCAGCTTGGGTTATTAGTATATAGCTTCTGCTGTTGCCATCCTTTCCTGATCTGCATAGCAAGTACTGCTCTGCCAGGCTGCACATTGTGGAGCTCCATGCAGCAGATCTTCCTGTCTTCTGTACTGAAGATTTAGTGCCAGGTGCCAACTCTGCACGAGGGTTCTCCTGAAAAGAAATGTTCCTACTAGTTCCTACTGTTCCTACTAGACACAAATCTTACTAAGGAACTCTCTTCCTTCAACGGTACCTTTCTGATTCATTGTTGATTAGTAGGAATAGAGTTCATCCTGAGTCATGATATGTATTTTTCTCATCTTGAATTGGTTACAGTCCAGGTGGCAGAAAAAGAGGAGGCAGAGCAGATTTAAAATCTAGAAAGCAAGAAGTGTGCATAAAGTGACCTTTTTTAGAATGTCAAGATATTTGATCACTGCCTTTCCACTCCCTATGATAATTACAGCTTTGTTATTCCACAATGTCTGTGAAGTACTTTTGCAAAAGTGTTTCTGTTTTTGTACTTGTGTAGTGAAATACATCATGTTCTCTACTTAAGTACAACAACCTTAGTCTAGTTCCAAGACAGAAAAAAAAAACCCAAGTGACCATCCTGAACATAAAAAAATAAAGTCAGTATCTTACTGTGCCCTGAAACATCCTTGAATGAAAAGCACGCCAGGACAGGGCAAACGGTTGACTACTAAAGCAGAGGACTCCCATGATCCCCAGTGTACACCACACTTTCTAGTCATCTTCAGCAAAACCTCACCGCCTGAAATATAGGATGCAGTTAGAAATTCTGCTCCCTTCAATTAATATGGACAAGAAACCTGATTTGCACTTGAAGAAGAGCTTTTTAATAGTACCCGAGCCCTTTTGAAATTTAAGAACCGATCATCTGTTTTCTACAGAATTACTTTATATACAGAAAGTTTAGTGGAATATAAAATCTCTCCTTCTTCAAAACCAGAAATATATAATTATGAATATATGGAATATAAAATCTCTACTTCTTCAAAACCTGAAACATATAATTATGAATGAAAAAAAAAGATGAAATTCAGGCATGTGTTCAATGACTGGGCTGTTTTTTTGATGCTGCTCACAGACATGCAAGACAACAGCAGATGCTGTGGAATGTCCATTTGCCTTCCTTTCTTTCTGTATGGCTTCTCTCCCTCTGCTCCTGTTGCTTAACTGTGCTGGCCCACACAGTGAGTTCCTGCATGGAGTTAGCCACAGTGAATCCCTCAAGTAGTCAGCAGCAAGGGGTTGAGAGTCCTGCACAGCCTGTACAGTGTTTCTAGTACTACATAAGATTACTGATCTTCCAGCCCCCTTCATCTCCAGCACAGATCGTCAGCAACAAAACTGTTGTTTCAACGAGACACAGATAATACATCTGAGCCATGGTGATGGCCTAGAACAAGATATGCGACATTATCATGAGTCTAAATATTTGCGTGTGTGCGTGCGTACAAAGTGATGACCTAGAACAATACATTCTACATTATCATGAATCTAAATGTTTGTGCGTGTGTGTGTGCGTACACAGTGATGGCTTAGAACAAGATAGTCCACATTATCATGAGCCAAAACGTGTGTGTGTTTGTGTGTGTACAATGTGTGATGCCTTAGAACACGATATTCTACCTTATCGCGAGCCTAAATGTGTGTGTGTGTGTGTCATCTTCAGAAACTGGTAGTACCTCAGCTTAGACTTCACATTTCCCTGACTTCTTTACCCATTTTCCCCTAAACTCAGCAATATTTTAAGCATCTTTGAAGAGAAGAGCATATCAACAGAATTTCATTTCCTGCATAATATTTCTAATTAAGTATTTAATTAAATAGTTCTGTTCAGAAATAGAGACAAAAAAGATGCTATATCTGGAAAATGCTAATCCAAGAATTCATATGTAGTTTGTTGCCATTTAAATGTAAGAGCATGCAGGTAACCATGAGGGATGGTTTATTGATTGTTTGCTAATTTGTTTAGGATTTTTTGTGGTCACAATCCTAGACAATGTATTTGGTTTGGTACATGGCTGCAGTTCCAGAGACACTGCTGTAATGAAGGGATAAATATCAGGATCTTCATTATTCCCAAATGGTGCCTTACTCCACAGATAGTTTCACTGGTTCAATAGAAATAGTTCTGTCCACTGGAAGTTCTTCAAAAATTCTTTAAAAATGTTTGTGTTACTTTCATCCCTGCAACAGAAAATGCAACTACTTAAGTCAACACATGAAAAGGCATCCTATGGAGTTGAGAAAAATGCCTAAAAGTAGTAATGCAAGAGAAATTACACTTTATATGATCCACAGGTCTATTTTAAGCAGAGGTTTTTGACAGTTATTAATTCTTTGTAAAGACCACAAAAGTGTTATTTTTACTGGAGAAAAATAACAGCTGCAAGGGAGACTGAAATCCTTTTGGAGATTACAAAGAACAAAGGAAAGACTTTGCATCAGGATTTGTGTCATCTTTAACAGCTAAATTGTGCTCTCAGCTCAGTGGGCAGGATTGCCACTGAAAACATTGTGTGATCACATCAGACCATGCCCAAAGGGAGAATTTGGCCCAAACAGATGACCAAATCCAGGGCTGAGGGCCAGCAGCCAGTGAATGAATTGTCCTTTCATTGAAGCCCCTCAGAAAGTGAAGAGGCTCATCCCTAAATCTGTATGCTCTGAGAAATGGGAGCAAGAGGGATTTAAGCCAGTCCTCTGCCCTGGCTGACAGTGCATCCCAGAAAACTCCAGTGCAGCACAAATGAGGAGGGAGTACACTGCAGCACAAGACCGAGTAGCTACACTTCTGAAGAAGTGGAACACTCCTGAATGCCATATTTAGAGTGCAGATTGGTTATTCTACTGCTCAGAAAATGAGTAATATCCCTAATTTAAATTTTCTGTTTTCAGGTCTAGGACCAAACAAAGGGCAATCCAGTCCCTAGATCCTTAAGCCAGAAATGGGCCTTTGTGTATGATGTGTATAAGTGTGGAAGGTTTATTCTGTGTAAACCAAAAAACAACAGGATAGACCAGAGTTTGATGATTCCTTAATAAGTTAGTACACATGCCCTCATGATGTTTTCATCTTGCAGACTTTGGTCTACCAGCTCTTTGGTCTATGGCTTCAGACAATTATATGCTTTTCTAAGTCTTTAACATCCCTTTTTAACAGATAGGGCTGGCTCTGAACATTTTGGCACTGTAATGTGGAGGAAAAATGCAAATGCTCTAAGAATGTGTTTTAAAAATTGTTAGAATATGTATTTCATTTCACTGCAAAGACCGAAGGCAGAAGGGACTAGTACTGTAGATGTCCATCAGAGACTGAAGTTAAGAAACATCATATTCTGCCCTTGAATGGAGGCCCTGGGTCATGCTGTCATGGAGGCATGGAGGTGGTAGATTAAGCCTAATGGTGGTCGGTTGAGATAGAAGGATGAAATTCCCATCAGGCACAGTCAGCTCCAGCAGCCACTCAGAGATCACCAAAGCCTATACCAAATTATTTGGATGACCTTTAAGTTATATTTTAAGCACCACCTTATCTTTTCCTGGCTTTTGCCTTGACCTGGGCAATATGGACCCCTATGAGATGTAAATCTAAGCATGCCAATAAATAAATCAATCAATCCAGCACAGATAAACATACTAAGAGATATACAACTAAAGTCAGAGCAAAGGGAATAAGGAAATGTACAAATTTGTGTTTAAATATGAAAGAGATGTTTATGGCCTTTTTGTTTGCTTCTAACAAATATTCCTATGCTCTTTGTTTATGGCAAAGATTTAATACTAAGCAAGATATGAAGCCACTAAACCCTTCCACTGAGTCTGTAAAAAAAAGCAAATGAGCCCTTCATGAGCCACTAGCACCTTTCTCCCACTCCTCCAGTCCGAGCCAACATGGAGGAGGCCATGAAGAACAAGAGGTGAACAAGTAGGGCTAATGAGGAGGAGTAACGAGCTAGAGTTTCTCCCCAACATGCAAGTATGGGACAATGAAAAGCAGCCAGGATAGTTCCTGCACCTTTCCGCTACAAAGCTAAGCCTCCCTGTTTGGCAAAGGTCTCCTGATCAAGGGAGCCCTGCAGGGTCCATTGCACTCAGCAGTTTGCCTTGTTTGAATTCTGTGTGCCTTTGGCCCTTAATCTTAGTGTAGCACATGCCCTATGGATATTGTTGTAAAACTGGAGCCTTTTTTATTTCTTTAGAAAGGGCTGGACTGAACAACAAGCACACTGCAGATTGGAAACTGACAGCCTAGAAAGAGATATGCTATTGCTAGCTGAAACGTATGTGAACAGCCTCTCTGTTTCTCTTTCTATGAGGCCTTTCATCATCTTTGGTCTATAGCCAAAGACACTTGGGCATTATACTGCTGAAGGTCATAGTTCCTGAGTTGTAGACACCCAGTGGTATTTCTAACTTCCAAATCTGATCCATGGGTATGCTGGAAATTTGGCATCCTGGAGTGGGATTTGTGGAAGGCAGCTGAGTGAGGAGCTGCCAAAGCTGAGCAATAGTGCTGCCAAGGGGATAAGGATTTGTTTTAAATTGCATCCCTTGCTGAGAACTGACACTCTTATTCTGGGGAAAAGATGCCATTTTCTAATCACGGTGCTGAGCATTAGCCTTTCTCCGAAGGAGTAGAGAAGAGCCTCATACTTGGGTGTGAGATAGGCCGTGTTGCCTTGTTCTCTGGAGTGTCTGTAGAATGCTGGCTTGTCTCCATCAAGCTCTTTTCTTCCATAGGCCCCAATTAGCCATGCTGCAGAAACCCAACATGTACTGCCTGATAATTTTTCTATTACTGACATTATTCCAGTACTCCTCTGTGCATCTTTTTTTTTTTTTTTTTTTAAATATTAGGACTGGGGGTCATTTAGGCAAGGATATGCCATTTTGCTCTTGGTTTTTCTTTTTTCTCTTGCATGACATTATTTCGTTGTGGTCCTAGACCAGGAAAGAAATGCAGATTTTGCTCTGTGTGTGTTCTTGCATCTGTTTAGGGAATAGATGCAGTCAGCTGATGTGTAACAAGGAGAGCAGAAGTTAGGACTTTTGAAGTTGGTGGTGAGCTGTTTACAAGCAATTTCTTGGTAAGGCAACACTTGCTGACCACCATCATAGGTAAGTAATTTGGAAATCTGGAGTGGCGTGTAATTTCAAAGACTCTATATACTACATACTGCATATTTATAATACTACACACTCTATAGGTGGCTAGCCACCTTTATGTCTGAGCAATTCTTTGTTGTCTGCTTAAACAGCAGGGAGTGGAAGAGAAAAATGTTTGTGTCTTCCCCTGGGATGTCATGGGCTGTGATATCTGGAATAGACTTTGATGAAAAGGCTATCATGGCACAGGATGGAAATGGTGCATTAGTTGTCTTATGTGGTAACAAAAACTGCTGCTAATCAAGAGAGAGATCTATAATAGCTGGTTTGACCTGTTTCACTACTAAATAAATATTTGGCTCCAGATAACAGTAAACATTAAAGAAGAAAAAAAAAAATCAACATTAGAAGAACACTTGGGGGATGGTATCACCACGTTTATTTTTATCTATATTGAATTAATCTGACTTAATTTTTCCACTTGAAGGTCTAGTCTCCCTCTCTAGTCTGTGGAGAAAGTGCTAGATGGGATGAATCACCTGCCAGGGCTGGCCTTTTTAGATATCTGTCTCAAATGACATAAATATATCTCATGAAATGCCTGTTTCTCTCCTTTGTCTATTAGCGAACACATGTGACTACCCCAGCTAAAAGCCCAACTGTTAAATAAACACAGCTGAGTAAGAGCAACCCCACCCTTCCATGTGGGCACTCCTCATTTTTCCATCTTTTCTCTTTCACAGGAAATGGAAAAGCTTGTTAAGTGTCCTGTGCTAAAGAGATGGGATAGCATTATACTGTCCCTCACTTGTCAGCTTATTGTAATCATCAAGTCTGGGCAGGGAAGGGAAGTCCTGGGCTGGTGAGATACCATCTCCCCTGAGAATCTATGGGATGTGCCAGGGCTCCTAGCTGTTCGGGGTGAGCCCAGGGTCTGCCAGCCTCACAAGCTCATGGTGGGATCAGCAGGGGTTTCCCAGGTTACCTGTGGCTATTGTGCTAAGGATATATGCCTGTGCCACAAGATCTAAATGAGCTAGAGGAACACATGCCAGATTTGCCTAGGGAGCAGGAAATAGATTTTCATGTGTGAAAAGTGACACAGAAATGGAAAAATATGCTTTTTCATGGGAAAGAGAGACTGGGAGAACTGCAGCTACATTCCCTCCTGGAGAGCTCCTTCTTTACACTAATTCCACCTGTACTGGACTCTTAACTTGGGTCCCTTTTAGGAAGTGTGGAAAGAAATCAGGCTGTGGCTGCCTCTCACTTCTGCCAATAAAGCAAGAGTCATTCAAGTCCTTAGTCCTTGTGTTCAATGAAGTAACAATTAGTTCTGGACAACTGTGATGATTGCCAAATTTCATTTTTCTTAGCCAGTAATTTAATAAACAGCATTGTGAAGCTCATGCAGAGCTAGCCAGCTTAGCCAGTCGTCAAACCTAGCTAGAGAAAGAAAGCAGATAAAATCCAAATGCATTATCACTCCACCTTAGCTAGCCTGTACTGCAAACTTCTTTCTCTCCGCTTGTCTGCCACTCAGACATTTAGACAGGCTGTCATTATAAGCCATCCACTGCCCCAGCTTTGCCCCAATTTTTTTAAGCCCTACAGCACTGTCATTTGATGTGTCTGGTGAGAGAATTAAAGTAGATGAAGACTGAGGATACCACTCCCTTAGGTAATGATATATTCTGATTCCCTCCAGCTATCTTCCTGACAACCCAGTCCTCCTCATCCTGGCCTTACTTTCCACTTCCACAGACCGAAGAATAATTAAAACTCCTCTACGTAAAGCATGGGTTCATTCAACATTCAGCTTAGACTCTGTTAAAAAATGCTTCTGACAGATGGGGTATATTCTCTGCCATAGCAATATGTTAGTTGGTGTGCAATAGCCAGCAGGAAAAGAGGACAAAAATACCTGGCATGGAGAAGCCAAGAAGGAAGGGAGACAAAAACACTGAAGTGGTGCTTGAAATGAGGCCTCATTAGTTTAAACAAAAAAGTGCTAGACCTTGAAATTATGATGGAGGTACTATCCTGAATGCATTCTGCAGAGATAAAACCACTGAAATGTATCTCTTGATCCATCAGGTGTTCAAGCGATTTTAGGATAAGATAGGAACATATAGTTGTTTGGGAAATCCATCAGTACTAAAAGTCATGAGAGTTACAGCTTGGAGGTCATCATGAGTGGGTCAAATTTCCTTGCTCCAAACTGTTCAGGAAAGCAAAAAGCAGATCTTTAATCAAAGGAAACACAATCACTTCGAGTCACCTAATGAGGGGCCTTGGAAAGTTTCTGGAATAAGCGGTTTTAAACACCATCAGACTGCCAAAAGGTGCATGCTGGGGTGATCCTGGAAATGATCATTCTCATAACTGTTCTTCCTATCAACACTGGCACTGCTTGTCTCTTTGGTGTAATTAGTCACATTTAGATGCAGCATTTAGCACTAGGAAGCTTCCTAGTCGCAGGAATCAAAAGCTGTGCCCAAAAAACCTTACAAAACTAATTGTTAACCCAAAGGCACACACACCCAGTCATTCTGGCAATTTGATACTCTTAAAAAGCAAAGCTCTTATGACTTGTGATGCTCACAGCCTTGGAATGTGTGCACAGTCTTACTTATTTGCAGTGTTACTGGGTTTCTTTCTTCTTAATTGCAATAAATAGTTGATATAGTACATGCTATTATAACAAGAAAAACAGGTTTGAGAAAACAAAACAAATATGCCAGTGTAGTTATAATTGCATTTCAGAGATAAAATAGGCAAACATGAGATGTAGGGCTGGAATAAGACTGAATGTGCCATGGTTCCCCTAATTATGTGGACATGGCTTCATGTTCCTCAAAGGTGATTGATGCAAAGAACACACACTGGCTGCCAGATGATTGTTCTCCAAGCAATTTTTCTTTGCTGCATATTGGGCAAGGCAGGACACAGGGCTCTAACCCAGGCTGCAAAAGGGAGCCAGGGACCCCTGCAGCGTGCGTTCATTCCACTCTACAAACTCCCCATAATTTTCAGTGCAACCTGAATTGTCCACTTAGTGTCAGCAAAGCAAAAGCAAGAAATGGAGATATTCCCTTGAGAGAAAAAACGAGTGAAGCTGTCTTGCCTGGGTAATGACAGCTGAAAGCTACTAACAAGTATCAGTGAGCAAGTTTAAAAGAGGAAGGAGAATGGCAACACCCGGTAAAGGGGAAGAAGTTCTCCACCACATCCTGGAAGAGTGAGCACAGATATAAAGGAAATAGTACTACCTAGAGGTACTCAGGATCATAAAACATCCCAAATTTTGTCAAGGTCTGAGCTCTCTTAGGGGTTGTTGTTTTGTTTGTTCGTTTGCGGTTTGTTTGCTTTTTGTTGCTGACCACTTGATAGAAAGTTTTTTGTGAGGGCTATAAATGCTCTAGTCATCATGTATTTCCCAGACAATTTAACTGGGAGATGGAACAGCCATGTTATTGACTGCATAATCCCCAGACAGACTACCCACTCCTCAGTAAGGTCCATGAAGGCAGTGAAGGCTTAGACACTCTGTTGGTGCAACTCCAACTGATCTGGATTGAAAGCAGCTACGATCCAAAAGGCAGATCCAGTACATCAGTCCCGTGACTACTCACACAGAGGAGCTCAACTGGGACTGCAACAAGAATTCCTGTAGGTAAGAGATTATGGCTGAAGGTGTCAGAGGTTCCCAAAGGTAAGGCAGTACAAGCTCTGTGGGTCTTCTTTCTTGTTTCATTAACCTTCATAGAGTACATTTTTTGGAGGTGTAGTTTAGGTATCAGAGGCAATTATGCACTTGATAAAAGTTTATTTGCATGTAAAATCTCATTGGGTTTTTCACAACATAATTTAATGGGCTGTCAGATATTGGTTTTCCCCTGTTTGGTTGTTGGTGGTAACTATAGCTTTGGGTTGCATGGTGCAGGGACTGGAGGGATCCATCAGGATTGTGGCTGGGTAGAAGTTTTATCACCATGCATGAGGTATTCGCTCTGCACACAGTTAAATCTGTAACTAGCCAGTTACAGAAGAAAACAGACTGTTCCTGGCTGCCTGGTCTTGCTTTAGTGGCTGATCAGAAAGTTTTTCTGCTGAACTCAGGAAAAGGAGTTACCCTCATGCCTGGTGACATATGGAGAAAGTGGCTTCCAAGACTGGGATCTGTTCAGGGTTGCTAAGGAGGGTGGTCAGAACTTGTGGATATGCCTCCTAAAGACAGTTGTGCTGAGCTGGCTGGATTGGGAAACTGAATTTCTCTCATGTGTGGACTTTGTTTTGCTATTTTCTGGTTCACATTGACCTTCTTGCCTGAGACTGGGAGGAGATTTTGTGGGAATGGCTCTCATGAAAGTATAGGCTTTAATATGGAAGACACTGGGTTTCCTTGCTTGCATCTGCTACTAATAAAGGAAGAGAAGTCACTTTACACCCTATGAACTTTACACTCCGTTGCCCATTGTTCATGGAGAAACATGGGATAACAAATGACACACGGAGTAGAGAGAGACTCACTATTTGGAAAAACATTCACAGCAGGAAAAACAGGGGGAATATGGGAGACCATGGAATGGAAGAGCAGCCTCACTCCCAAAAAAGGCTTTTGTTGAAAACCCTGCTAGATATAGGTGGCCCTGATGCTGTTGTTTTTGCTGAAGGGAAATAAGCTACTGCGGAGCACACTGCCTATTAATGATTGCCAACTAAGCCAGTTGATGGGATAAAAGAAACAAATTCAAGAGGAATGATTAAAAAATTTTTTAAAAAGATCACATTTTGTATTTTCCTGTGAGAACATCAATCTGAGCTTTGTCCTTTATAAAAGAAATACCATATCTAACCAAGTTTGAATGCATTTTTAACACATTTCCAGTTTTCTAAGCAAGTAAAAAATTTAGCATGGCACTCTGATGACAACCTGAGAATATGACTTCAGTAAGTTTTGCTTAACTTTCCTTACACGTGTTTGAACATATAGTACATGAATTAAAAGTAATATTGGGATTAAGAGACTGAATATGAAAAGTCATAAAATTCTACAAATTCAGAGTTCAATATTAATTTCTTGGTGTGCATCTTGTATGTTTTGTACAGGCAAGCTAATGACAAACTACCCTAGGCTTTCAGTAGGACTGCGTGCACCATATGGTGAGAAAACCTTAAGTGTTCCTAGGCATTGTCAGCCACCTGAACATTCTGCTTATCTTAGCAAGGGTGTCAGAGCACATTTGAAACCTAATGGTTTCTAGACCTGCCTTCCTGATGTTATATGGGTGCTGAAAAATCTTCAGCAGAGAATTTCTTCAGCTCTCTGCAGAATTTTGTGACAGTTCTGTCTTTCCCATGCAGATTATTTTTAACAATGTTACAGTTTTGTAAACTTCTTGCGCCTGCAGGTTGTTTTGCAGTATCATTATGGTTCTAACTAGATAAATATTTAGGAATGGGTGTCTTAGAACTTGGCCAATCCCCTCAAGGGGTGGATGGCCAAAAGACCAATTACTTTATGCCATTTAACACAGTCTTGCGAACTAACATAGAAAAGCATTCAGAAAGATTATTAAAGTGCTTCCATTTATCCCTGAGCCTGGGCTCTGTGTCGTTTATCTACTTGTCCTCGGTGAGAACAGCGACAATGTTATGGCTCCTTCTCCACTTCATTGCTCCCCACCCTGGCTATGGCTTGTTTCCCTGCTCCTGTGGTTTCTCATTGCTCCTTCTGGAGATGATCCGCTATCTCCCACAGCACTCCAGCCTCTCTCACCTGTCTATCTGCTCTAGTCTCTTCCCAGTTCCTGTGACAACCTCAAAGCTCCAGTGGGCTGCCCATTCCAGCCTTTAAGTTTCATTGTTGAATGCAACAAAAAAGTGAGAACTGAGTAAAACTTGGAACAGAGTTGTGAATGCTTTGATGCTGTTTGTGCAAAAAGTCTCAGTGTGAGCCCAGCTGCATAAACTGCCTTCTGCGGTGTGACTGTGAGTGTGTGAATCTGCTAATCCTAACTCTGCCTGCATCAAAGGCTGGTTTTATTTTCATTACAGAGCTATTTTTCCTCCCCTTAGTCTCCTTTTCATCTATCCTTGCACAGTGTTCTAGCAGGCACATTTTAAGCCTCCTAACAGAACAGTGTCAAGAGTAACAGAGATTAATGCTGGCTGCAAGGACAGTGAACTAGTGCCAAGAGAACGTTAGAAGTTCACGATTTGTGATTTTTTTTTTTAAATATCTGACAGGCATTTGGAGAGGTCAAACTTTATGTCTTCATTGATGCAGCTCTAAAGAGATGTAAGACAGTGCACTCAATCAAGTAAAATACTGCCGAAAGTAATTTTGAAAACATTGTAAGAGGAAATATTGAATCATCATTTAAGGCCTCTTTTTTGTGATATGAACATTGCTGCTATTATTGGTGACACTGAGTTTGGACAACATGACTTAGAGTGGCATGAATTTTGGGGCTAAAATTAGCGGGAAGTCTTTTTAGAGATATCACACTGTGTAGTTTTCCTCTGGGATTGTTACCCACATTCACCTGTAAAGTGTTGCTACCACTGCAAAACTCAGCAATGACCAAGTGGCAGTGAAATAATTTAAACATTCTGCCCAGCTCCCATCTCTCTTCCCTACTCTTCTGTTCTTTGCCCAGTAACAGAGGTGATCTGAAGACCATCTGGTTTTTATGCGGGACACCTTCCAAACTCTGCTTGAACAATTTCAATTACAGTGTTTTCTTTACCTCTGTGCTCCCCATTATGAAGTGCTGGGAGGTGAAATCTGTGAACCCATCCTGCACAGATGAGGATGAATGCAGAGGGTGAAAACAGAAAGAGCCGGTGCTTCCACGGAGGTAGTCTTGACTTTTAGTGCTTCCACACAGCCAGTGACGTGGATATGTCAGCAAACTGATTGCACCAAATAATGTGTCATGCTCTTGGGTCAGTAAGATCCATTCTAAGGCAAACACAGGGATAAAAATGTGTTATGCAGGTAACAGAAAACTTTAATCCTCAAAATTAAAACTGTAACTCCACAATCCTGGTGAGGAATCCTCTTTCCATTCCCCTTGTGCTTGCTCATGCACTGTAATCAGCTTATGCAATTACCGTACAAATATAAATCAGTGATGCAACATAAGTGGCACCTGATATTTATTTATGCAAAGGAACAAGTCACTAAGAAAAAAATATAACTGCTTAATCTAATTACATATTATGCATATTACAGGAGCCTAAAAAGTGCAACAATAGGGCTTGAATTCCCTGCAAAATACAGAAGGATGCCCTGTCTCGTTGTCCCCTACTGATTACAGTGTGTGCTGGGATGTAGACTGACACCCTTCACATCCTGGCTGAACAGCCAAACTGGTGAACTCAGACCCATGGTTTGCCACCACAGAGAGGTGCTTTCTCTTTCTCCAGAATGGACTGCTTGCCTATTTGGTCTTTAGGAGAAGTCAACGGTCCATGGAATCCTCCCTGAGTTTTTGGCAAAGCAGGACTAGAGAAGGGTAATGCCGAGTAGTGCTTTCAGGAATGTAGTATCAAAATACTTCCATTTGGGGCTATAGAATGTGCACTTGTTTTTCATCTACACCAAAGAGATCAATCTCTCTTGTTAATTAAGTGACTGCATAGGTTGGTGGATGCCAGTGATCTTCAAATTTGAAAGAAGGAGCAAATAACTGCTTTTTAAACGTATTTATCTAGGCAAGAAAGACAAAAGACACTGAGACATTCTAACACTGTAAGGTATTGAGCAATCTCCATGGCTTGATATCCACATTGTTTCAATATCCAAAGGTAAAGTGGGCTTGGATTCTAGCACAAACCAGCCACCATCTGTCTATTAAATACGAAAGCTTTTTAATGACAATGGGTGGTAGGAAGGATGATGAAAGTTCTCCCAACACTACTACAGCTTGTGCAACTAGGTTTATGCACAATCATCTCATGGATCTTCTTTTTTTATTTTACTTTATTGTATTTATAAAATTCCAGTTTCCTTACCAACAAATCTGGAGTTGAGCAAGGTAGGAAAGGGAAATTATTCTGATTCCTCTTCTTTGCTCCTGTAAGAAGAAAAAGGAGATGACAAAAACCAAACCTAAGTAGAATAATTCTATCTATTGTCTGTTGGATCTTTTCTAAGGACTTACCATATCCCAGCCCAAATCAAGAACTTTTCTCACTCAAAAAAACCCAACCAACCAAACAAAAAACAATGAAGAGCTTTAAGAAACTTTTCTGTACATTAAGTATCATGAAACTGGTTGATGATTCACAAATGGAAATTATTTGATGATTTAGGCCAAAACTTGCTGCTGAAATGTTGGTAAGATGATGCACTAGAACTGAATCTCTGTATAGGAAAGTGATCAGACAAGAACACCTATATTTAAACATTTATTAAAGGAGTATTTAGGCTGCCAGTTTTCATATGCCATATTTCATATTTCATATGCCAGTGATGCAGATATAAGTAAACAATTTTTTTCCACTTGAAACAGAGTACATTAGCTTTTCTAATTAATTTGCAATATTGCTAGAAGATGGTGCTTACAACATGTAAACCAAGCATACATGACCCTAAGTAAATAATGCTGCTTAGTAGTATCAATGCCTGTAGTGCAGACAAAGCTGCACTGATATTGTGATATTGGGATACTGAAATTGTGAAGAATTTTAATTCACAGAGGGTTTTTTTGTTATTTTTAACCACTAAAGAAACACTTGTCTCATTTACAGCACTAGTTTTATAGGACATATAATTCCATCTTTTTCTGTGAGAAGTCTTGTTCTAAAAACCTCTAACCAAAAGGAGAAGGAAGATACTTACACATAAGAATTATTATTTTGAACCAGTTTGCAGACATTTTCATACCTAGAGACCATAGCAAATGTAAGAAGGCCAGGCTTGAACACCAGCTACATCCTGCAGCCCCCAGACAAGCCAAGCTCCTATCCACCATGTCACTACAGTGTTATGTAGTATAACAGAGTCTGTGGGTCAAAATCAGAATTGAATGTCACTGACTGCACAAAATAAAAAGTAAAATGCCAGCTCCTATCCCATCCTGTAGATGTTCTACATTTATGATATGATATAATGTGGTTACACCTCAGGCAACTGGGCTGTGGGATCCAGACTGTCTTTGCCTTCACTGGATGGCTTGTGCAAAGTGACGCTGTCCTGGACATTCCTGTTCATGCTTCTCTCTCCCTGCATGCTTGTTTCTCCTCAGTGCCCATCCTACTGCAGGAACAGGGACAAGTTTGTTGCAGCTGACAGTTTTCCCTCTAAACTATGTTTAGCCTGTTAATACTTGGGCCCTTGACTAGTCCTGGCCTTTCTTCCAGCTAAACCTGAACAGTCTCTCAATACTAACACTTTGCTTTGGGTTTTCCATGTTCTAAAAGCAATATTAAAATGTTGTTGAACTTGCTGTGCTGCTGTTCCTAAATGCACGGCTCTGTCCCATCTCTGTCTGTCTGACTGGAATAGCAAGAGCAGACCAGTTTCACTTGCAGGTTCTCACTGATGAGTACATCATTATTCTTCTTGCCAGAACAGCGATTGTTAGATTTACCTCATCGTCCTTTCACCCTTTCTACCATTAAAAATAACAATTAACCTGAAATGTGTCCATCAAGAATAGTATGTTCCTCCATTGTATCACCAGAGAACTGGGATACTGTGTAGTCCAAAAGTAAGGAAATACAGTGATTGATTTGATTCTTTCAATGATCTCCTCCTGGTATTTTTAAACTTTATTTCTCTGTTTTTCATGTGAAATTTGTAGGATTTTTAGCATCACTTTCCACACTTTTATGTATTTCCTGGGTCTAAAGATGACTGTTTTATTAATAAGAGAGACAACTGAAGAACCAAAAATGTGAAACTTGTGCATGGTATAGAAGCAGTAGGACACAAAACTGACATAGAGATAGTGTATATTTATACAACAAATTTTTGTTTTGATTCTAAGAACACCTTGTAAAAATGCAGTTCTTATAAAATTTTCCACAAATTATCTTGAGGCGAGTATGGGGTAATCGTGTGTTGATAAAATGTACTGTAGAAACAGCTCTGGACAAGTACAGTCTGTATTACCCTGGAAGTTACAACACATAAATCCTTAAAGTGCATCTCTGAAATATAATGATACATAAATTCCTAGTCTACGCATCATCAGTACAAAGATGTTTATTGGCATGGGTAGAAACATTTTGGAGATAGGGAACTTTTTTCTTTTTCTCTTTGTTTGGTTAAAGTGAAATATAGCACTAAAAATGCTGTGGGGATCCAATCTCAACTTTAAGAATTCCAGTCATATCAACAGCCTGTCAGTTTTTTGTCATGTTGGAGTCTGGCTAGAAAACAACAATTTCATCTACGAAAACATTCACAATGTTTTTTATTTCTATATGCACCAGGTAATTAATTTCACATTTTAAAGCATAAAATTGCACTTTCCAATAAAAGCAGGAAAGAGTAGTGAGATGACCCCACAGCAACCAGGTTTGCAGAAGCACTGGTGTTTCCAGGCACAGGGGCAAAGCTGGATTGTCTGCCCCACAGGGCTTCAGCCCTGGCACCTGCCTGCAAGCCCATCCCAGACAACTTGTGATTATTTCTCTGAAGTGGAGCATCTCCAGCAGAAAAGTAAGGAGACAGAGCATGGCTCTGCTGTCAGACATTGTCCAGGGAAGTGGGAAACCCTTTTCTTCCCAAAGCATCTGTCTGGTGTGGGTACATGCCCTTCCTTCTCATCCCACAAAATTGCCCTGGCCTAGGCTCTTCATGGCAGTGTTCTGGTTGCTGTTGTCAAAACCGTGCCATTCCTGGGAAATACTTGATTTAAACAACTGTCATTTTCAGATGGTAAAAAGCTTTCCTCAATAATGCTTCTACCTGCTGTGTTGAACACGTACCCACTCCTGCATACAACCCTGTTGCCTCAGAAGGATTTTTCATAGCAGTTGCTTTTTGTGAAACCCTCACCTGGCCTGGTGCCCCATGATTTTAATTGGGGAAAATAGTAGCACAAAACTGAGGGGGATTGTTTTGAATTCTTTGAGTCATTTAAGCTGCCACTCAGAAATCAGACCCTAAAAACACAAAGCAACTACAGACATCAAGGTGGCCAGCTAACAAAAAAAGCAGTTTTAAAAAAAAAATTGGCATTTTTTCTTCAGATTTCTCAGAATTAGTAGTGCTGATGACATGTCTGCCAGCTTTACAGAAATATGAAACTTCCAACACTTGCCCATGGAAATCTTTATACAATTTTTCAAAATTTAAATAGAAGCATATGACAAACGACTACCATAATTTAAAATATTGCTGATGCCTTGACTGATCTGACAGAAGCATATCCAGCTAGGAGAGGACTTCAAATGAAAAAAGAGGATAGGAGAGGTGTCCATTTCCATTAGACACTGTCTTGTCATGAATCCTTTCTCCCTTTGGAGCAGTACTGGGGCTGAGTGGAGCACAGTTGCCTGCAAGCCAGCCCAAAACAGGGAGCTCTGCAGATGCAGACTGATCTCCTGCCTTCCTGCCAAGCACAGCACTGCTTCAGAAAGGTGCCCCTGGGGGGGCAGGAAGGGCTGGCAGGGTAAGAAAGGCAATCTAGCCTACTTCAATAGCCTTTTCACAGAATTGCTTGGTAATTACAGAAAATGTGTTCTGATTCAGTATTTATATTTTAATTGGATTTATCCAGGAAAATCATTTTGGATTTGGTTTGACAAGGTTTGAATTGCAAAACAAGCTTTGCAACTATATTAATCAAGTCAGCCTGCTATGAGAATGACAGCCTATTTTGCCACAGTAGGGCTTCTTTGTTGGTAGACTTAAGCGCCAAAATAAGCAGAAATTATGTGCTTATTCCCTAGGGGAAAGTATAGAGCAATGTGTTTTCAATTCACCATTTGAAGGCTTACTCACAAAATCATATAGGTGTAAGCCGTCAGAAGCTCCTTGCAGCTGAGAGGACAGCATGGGAACGCTCCATGCATGGGTTCATGGAGCAGACAGCCATTCTGTTCAGCTGCAGCTCATCTGTGTGGGAAAGCTTAGTTTAGGCACAGCATCTTCCTCCACTAGGTGCTTGGGAATTCACCTGCCCATAACCATGATGACCTGTGGGAAGAGGGTGTGTAATGCTCTCTCTTCTGAACACATTATGATGCTGGGGCAGAGTGGCAGGAAAGTGCCCAGTGGAAAAGGACCTGGGGGTGCTGGTGACAGCAGCTGAACATGAGCCAGGGTGTGCCCAGGTGGCCAAGAAGGCCAATGGCATCCTGGCCTGGATCAGCAATGGTGTGGCCAGCAGGACCAGGGCAGGGATTGTCCCCCTGTAGTGGGCATTGGTGAGGCCACACCTCGAGTGCTGTGTCCAGTTCTGGGCCCCTCACTGCAGGAAAGACATTGAGGTGCTGGAGGGAGTCCAGAGGACAACAGAGCTGGGGAAGGGTCTGGAGCACAAGTCCTGTGAGGAGCAGCTGAGGGAGCTGGGGGTGTTCAGCCTGGGAAAAGGAGGCTCAGGGGTGACCTTATCACTCTCCACACCTGCCTGAAAGGAGGCTGTGCCCAGGTGGAGTCAGGCTCTTCTCCCAGGCAACCAGTGTCAAGACAAGAGCACTCAGTCTCAAGTTGCACCAGGGGAGGTTTAGGTTGGACATCAGGAAAAATTTCTTCACAGGAGGAGTTGTCAAGCACTGGAATGAGCTGCCCAGAGAAGTGGTGGTCACCACACACAGCAGTGTTCAAGAAATGACTCGACATGCCACTTAGTACTATGGCTTACTTGAAAAGGTGATGTTTAGTCAAAGGTTGGACTTGATTATCTTGGAAGACTTTTGGATCTATGAAAGCTGTGGAGCAAAAGTCTGTGAGTGCCCCAACAAGAGGTAATGCTGCCCATGACCACTAAAGATTAGATAACATAGTAACTGCTGCTCTGCCATAATAAGACCTTATGTAAGCACTTATAATGTGAATGTTTGCAGATTAAAAAAGGTCTTTGCCAAGGACACAACCTTAACTGAAGTAGTCCTGTTAATTTCACAAGTTTACTTGCCTAAATACATACCACTCTTGTGAAGAACGTGGTATATTATTTAGCCCGAAACAAATTAGAATATGCTAAGCAGATTGATAGGTGAGGAGATCATTAAAAGATGAAAAGGGATCACAGAGTTTGTTTTGTTTTCAAACTTTGTTTGATTATTCCTTACAAGGGTACAGAATGGAAGATATTCACATTTTGTTTTTGTTAAAAGTAATCCAACCCTTTCCTAACTTTTATTTTAGCAGGTAGAATAAGCCAATTTATGAAAATGTCTTTGATTTTCCATTTCCCTTCTGAAGACTGGTTACTGTACATCCCTGGAACACTCTGCCTCTGGAGCACAACACCCCCGTCTGCTCGCTTTACCAAGACACTCCTGTGGTACAGATACATCTGAGATCATCTGGAAAGTTTCTCCCACTGAATCTGACAGCCTTCTGGGAGACATCTGTGCTCCTTCAGGCTAAGCTGGATAAGCAGCAGCTAGAAAACAAAACCTTCTTCAGAAGTTTACATGCACTGGTGGTAATGCAAAGTAAAAATAAGAGAGAGAGCATGATGATTTCTATTTAAATTACGGTTGCAGCTCTTCATAGCCTTCTGTCTAAAGGGATGTTTGAAAAAAGTTCAAGTATTTTTTTACTGTAGAATAAGCTATAGATCCTTAACATAGAGACAAAGAGAAATAGTGAAGTTAGCACTCAGTCCAACAGCAGAGTGCTTTCTGCATGTCCCATGAATTTTATAGTTACTTCAGTTGAATTCTCAGTCTTTGAAAACTGGATTTATATATATTCATTAACAATTGCTCATATAAGCATTTGCCAATGACTGCTAAAAGCTTCACAGTCTGCTTTTTACCTTGCTTATCTGCAGTCAGGTGTTTAGAGGTCTCAAGCCAGAGAGGTGCTACATCCAGACACTTTTGCCAAAAAACATGCCCTAGAGAAAAAATATTCTTAGGAATTTTTTTCCTTTATGAAATTTTGTCTTTCAGTTCAGTAAAGAGCAGGGTGTCAGTACACTCCTTTCCTTTGCTGTCACTGGCTGCTCCCAGGCTGTCACCTTCTACCCATGTTGAGAGTTGTAGTGTTTTTTGATGAAAGGGGCTTTATAACGATATTTAATAGTTTATTCTTATTCAGTAAGAGTATATCAGATCACTTATTTCACTAAGGCAAGAGCCTTGAACCAACTTAATCAATGATACAGGAAAAGAATATAAACTTAGGCTTCTAAAGAAGCTGACAAATAAGTTGAAATTAATAAGAACAAAAGAGATATCATCTGATTTCCTTTCTGCACAATTGCTTTCTGTAATTTCTAGGGCTTTGTTTGAGGCCCACTTTCTCTTGTAGAGAATATTTTCAAGGATACAATGATAGCAAGAAAATCTTCCACAATATATACTACTGTATATATACATTTTTAGATATATATATATATATATACACATACATATATATACACTAGTATATGTATACATTTAGGGCAATATAAGTAAAAAGCCCTTCAAGGTAACTGAGACTTCATTTTAATTGAAGATTTACTTTATTATCACAGGTTTATTAAAATAATTCTCAGCAAAATTAATTTCCTTCCAAGAAACGAAACACTGAATTAAAAGAAAAGCAATTCTGAATCATGTGCTAAGATACCCAGTAGTGGTTAAATTTAATCAGTAAGCATTGCATCTAATGACCCCAGTTGCAGAGCTACTCAATTAATGTATCCTTGTTTTGGCAGAGTTAGTCTGAATTAAATGCAAGCTACCAAGAAGGAACTAGCCATTTAATCAGCTCTGTTAAGACACTAGGGTTTTTAACAAATGCTACCAGAAGTTGCTACATAATGATAAAAATATATCTGTTAGTAAAGACACAAACTTTATGTCAAAGACTGAGAAACCTGTTTTACTACACATGGCCAAACAGCAGGTAAATTTTCTTCAGTATTGGCTTAGCCTAACTTATTTTTATCAAAACAAAACAAACCAAAGGATAGAGCCATCGCTTGAATGAGTGACTCTGACAAACTAACACTGACGAAATCTTATTAATTCAACATTGTTGACATGGGCTGAGTGGCAAAGCAGCTTGCAAAACAGAGTGAAACAGAAAATTTAAAAATGCTGTAAGCTTTAAATAAAACATAAAACCATTTTGTGTGTATGCGTGTGTGGGGAGCACCATTACACACAAGTTGGTGTTTGATATATGGCATATAATTACAGGAAGTAAGTAGAAGCTACCATGATACCTGTCAATTATCAGCAGGCAGAAAATGAAGATAACATACATAATTCATCAGCATACTGCCCTTTGTTGTTAAGCAGACTGATTTGGCTCCATATCATAACTGCTTATTTAAAACAAGACATTTAAATTCAGATGAAATACTGTTACCTTTTCAAAATGTGTTCAGTTATTATACTGATTCAGATGCATATATATGCATTTTTAAATGTTAGTAAGGAAGACTACAACTACTTTAAAATTGCTTTTAAAAAGGTATAGATGTCAATTCAGATTGATTTCTGTACCATTTAATTCTGCCTGCTTGAAGTCAGATGGATCTTTAGAAAAAAGCCACCTAGATAAGGGCTAGCAGTATGCACTGATCAGATATTTTGTGGGGGGTTTTCATGCTTTTTTTCTGTCAAGGAATGGCCTCATTTAAGATTAAAAAAGAAAAAATTTAAAAAAAAAACAATAGCTACCTGAAAAAAAAAAAGAGCCTTGTAGGAATACAGAGGATCTGGAAATTAATAGTGTCCATTGCCTGGGTATGAAGAGACAACAATTCAACATTTGAAAGGGGACAGACCTGAGAGATTATATAAATTCACGTACCATGTAGAAAACATAAAGAAGAAACTTACTGATTTTATTTACTATTTAAGAACACACGAAGGAGAAGAATCATTGTGAACTCAAGAGAATATCAAAGAGATATGAGAAAACTCATCAAGGGAAATGGCTTCTACATAAAAGCAAGGTGTTCACAGTTGGAGTCCACTTCCACAAGATGAATGGGAACAAAAAGCTCTTTTACGTTAGCATGATTTCTACAAAGGTTAAACTTTTAGGAGTGATGAATGCATTCACACCCATATATGAAGGAAGCCACGGATGTTCTCATGGTGTATAAAGTTCCAAAGTTCCACTGTGTACCAAAGGTGCCACTATCTGATGAATGCATTTCACTTAAAGGAGGTTGTCAGCACTTGCCTGTGCTGGGTTTGATTCTAGAAAGGTAGATGTACCATGAAGCTAGAATGCACTACACCCTGTGTTATTGCTAAACAAGCATAACATTTTTCCAAGAGGCAAATCGTTTTCATACAGGAAATTATTTTTCTAGGTAGAATAACAAGATCTAGTAAATCAAATGACATGTAGGAACACATGACATGAAAGTAATCTGAAAAGGAGAAGAAAGGTAGTAGAATAGGCATGGGATCTGTCCTTTCCACGTAGGCTGCAGTTAACCAAAGACCCTCACTGTCAGTCTGGTCTTGGCCTGGAACCCTTTCCCAGCTTCTGCATTTCCATTACTGGCCTGAATGAGGCCTTGAACAAGAATAGTCTCTCTCAGAGCTGAAAGGGAAATCCTATCAGTAGAGCTTAGGGAAATGTTTTGGGTTAAGTTTTCAAAGGACTGTTGATGAGAGTAGCAAAACAAGAAGCAATTGATTACATAAAAAACAAGACAACTGTCTGCAAAACCAGCTTTGTGAGAGAGGCTGACTCCCATCCCCATCTCTGAAGATTCCTCTGGAGCCCAGGTACTTTCTCCTCAGCTGCTAAAGTGTTTATCCTTGCTGTTCTGGAGCCAACTGATTACTCAGTAGCTGGGCTTTCCTTTGTCTGAACTTGAGGAGGAGTTTCAGGTACTGCACCTCATTTTATATTTCATCATCCAAACGTACTTCTGACATAAGATGCAGTCTACTTGTTCTAGCAAATGCAAAACTGAAAATCCATACTTAAGGTTTTGGATATGGGGCTTTGGTTAGCTGCAAAGATATTCAAATCAATTTGTCATCATGTAAAACAATACAAAGTGTTACCATATTTGTGTTCAACACACAACATAAATTATTTATCAATCCACAGTAGCATTGCCAAAAGAGCACGTTTTGAAGCACATGTGAAATAAAGAGTAATTTCTCATAAGCAGGTAAAACTGTATTCAAACACATCTGCTGCATAAACAAAATATTTATTATACTCACAAATTATCTGTATACTCTATATGTAAAAAATGACTGTACTGCTGATTATTTCCCCTGAGTACATAAAATAGTGCCAAAGGGCAGAACATTACCAGACTAGTTCAACCACACCTCAGGCTTCCTGCAGGGGCACAGAAATGATGATCTCAATACATTTATTTGTCTTTGTTGCACTTTCTCTCACCCTCGGTGATTACTTTATACGCTTGGCCACCACGTGGGAACAAGATGGCAGAGCTGGAAAGCAGCTGCAATTCGGGAAGGTCCCTCTCAGTAAAACGGAGTCACCCAAACATGCGGACAGTGATCAAATAGCAGTGACAGTAAGGATATGAGGAGGGCAAGAAAAGAAAGGATAGGAGAAGTCTGAGGACATCCTTACTTAAGTCTTGCCACCAAAATACAGACACTTTGGATGCACTTCATGGTGTTTTTTTCACCTTGGGTCAGCTGGGGAATTTTTGTCGTGCTTCTGTTTGTACCTCCAAAAGACTTCTGAAGGGAGAATGTGTTCCTTTTGCATTATTTGGTTCTGCTGGGTGATGCAGCTACAGCTCTTCTCCAAAACAACCAACCCAGGATCCCCTTAACAAGTTCCATGACCATAGTAGAACTTGATGCAAATGTTCATATCTCTCCCAATTTGGGATTGCATGCACCTAGTTTCCTTTGATTGGTAGGCCATAACTACTAATTCTTGTTTACACATTTCTAGGAAAATTTGGGAATGGAGGAAAAAGCAAAAATATTTCTTCTGATCTCCCCCCAACATCGCTATCATTATTAGAGGGTTTGGGGTTTAGTACTGGCTAGAAATAAAGTATGTAGCAGTGTATTAAACAAAGGGGATGATGCAGAGCAAACACAAAACAACCAGCCCTGTAGGCATAAAAGATGACCTTCAGGTAGCAGGAAAAAAGTTAATCTAAAATCCAGTGTTCTGTCATTCATCAATGCTTCTACCTCATGCTTAACAGGAAAAGATACTTTAAGGTCTAGATTAATGTAAAGTCTTTGCAAGATGTAAAGAGAGTCAGACCAGTAATTTCTGAGGAATAAGCTGGAATTAAGTTTTTTTCTTTTCTTGCTGACCTATTAAGGATGGGTATTGAGCAGGGACAGAAACTTCTGTTGTGCAGTAAAAGTACCCCATTGGGTAGCAGCCATGGAGTATGCCTGAGCCAGGACCAAATGTTATTTACAGTAAAGATGGTGTTTATTGCTACTAAAAGAAAAAAACTATTACTGCATATAAATTTTAAAGTAAGAGGGAAAATTTGATGCTTTATGGCACAAAGAGTTCTTTATAGGCAACACAGCATAACACACTCTGGGCATACAAAAATGGATGATTTGTTCTGTGTGGACAGTAGAATCAAGAATGTTAAATAAAAGGACCTATTTTCTTCAAACTTTATTTACAGTGTCTCATTATGGAATGGAATCACAGAATGATAGAGTGAATTGGGTTGGAAGGGATAGTAAAAATCATCTAGTTCCAAACCCCCTGCCTTGGGCAGAGATGTGGCCCACTAGATCAGGTTGCTCAAAGTCCCATCCAGCCCAGACCTGAACACTTCCAGGAATGAGGCATTCACAATAGGTGGTGAGGCAAATAGTTTCAATGCCTCACCACTCTCACTGTAAAGAATTTCTTTGTAATATTTAATACAAACCTGTGCAGTTTTGTCTGGGGTAGAGTTAATTTTCCTCACAGTGGCTGGTGTGGGGCTGTGTTTGGGATTTGTGCTGAACACAGGGTTCATAATATAGAGATGTTTTTGTTACTGCTTAGCACAGCTTACACAGAGCCAAGGCCTTCTCTACTTCTCATACTGCCACACTGGGGAGGGGACTGGGGCTGCCTGGGAGGCTGAGAGGAGACACAGCCAGGACAGGTGACCCCCAACTGACCAAAGGGATATTCCAGACCCTGTGACATCATGCTCAGTGTATAAAGTGGGGGGAAGAAGGAAAAAGGGAGGGGACATTTGGAGTGATGGTGCTTGTCTTCCCAAGTCACTGTTGTGTGTGATGAGGTCCTGCTCTCCTGGAGATGGCTGAACAGCTGCCTGCCCATGAGATGCAGTGAATTCATTCCTTTTGCTTTGTTTTGCTTTGCTTTGCTTTGCTTCCATGTGTGGCTTTTGCTTTCCCTGTTAAATGGTCTGAACCTCAACCCACAAGTTTTCCACCTTTTACCCTCACGATTCTCTCCCCAGTCTCACTGGTGGGGAAGTGAGAGAGCAGCATGGTTGCTGGCTGGTGGTTAAACAAGGTGGTTAAACCACAATAAAACCTTTCTAATTGTATCTTAAACCCATTCCCCCTTGACCTATCACTATGTACCTTTGTAAAAAGTATCTCTCTGGCTCTCCTGTAGTCCCCTTTAGATACTCAAAGGTGCTGTAAGGCATTTCTGGAGCCTTTTCTCCTCCATTGCTGAACAACCCCAACTTTCTCAGCCTTTCATCATAGGATAGGTGCTCCATCGTTCAGATCATCTTTGTGGCCCTCCTCTGGACCCAATCCAACAGGTCACAGAATGACAGGATAAACTGAGTTGAAAGGGACCCACAAAGATCATCAAGTTCAACTGCCCTGCACAGTACCATCCCCAAGGGTCACACCACATGCCTGAGAGCATTGTCCAAACACTTCTTGAACTCTGCCAGGCTGGTGCTGTGACCACTTCTCTGGTGAGCCTCTTCCAGTGCCCAGTCACCACTGGGTGAAGAAATTTTTCCTGTTACCCAACCTAAACCTCCCCTGACACAAGTTCAGGCCATTCCCTCAGTCCTGTCATTGCTCACCAGAGAGCAGAGATCAGTGCCTGCCCCTCCTCTTCCCCTCACAAGGAAGTTGTAACTGCAGTGAGGTCTCCCCTCAGTCTCCTCCAGGCTGAACAGACCAAGTGCCCTCAGCTGCTCCTCACAAGGCTTCCCCTCAAGGCCCTTCACCATCTTCATGCCCTGCCACTGGACACTCTCTAGTACTGTGTCCTTCTCATACTGCAGCACCCAGAGCTGCCCCAGCACTGGAGGTGAGGCTGCCCCAGGGCAGAGCAGAGCAGAGCAGCACAATCCCCTCCCTTGCCCGGCTGCCGATGCTGTGCCTGATGCCCCCAGGACACGGGTGGCCCTCCTGGCTGCCAGGGCACTGCTGGCTCACGTTCAACTGGCCATGGACCAGGACCCCCAGGTCCCTTTCCATGGAGCTGCTCTCCAGCCTCTCATTCCCCAGTCTGTCCATACATCCCAGGCTGCTCCATCCCAGGTGCAGAACCCAGCACTTTCCCTTGTTGAACTTCACATGGCTGGTGATTGCCCAGTCCTCTAATTTGTCAAGGTCTCTCTGCAGGGTCTCCCTGCTCTCAGGGAATCAACAGCTCCTCCCAGTTTTGTATCATCTGTGATCTTGCTTAGCATCCATCACGGCTCTGCATCCAAGTCATTGATGAAGATGTTGAAGAGCTCAGGTCTGAGGATGGAGCCCTGTGGAATCCCTCCAGTGACAGGTCTCCAGTCTGATGTCACCCCAGTCACTGTAACCCTTTGTGCCTGACCCATGAGCCAGCTGTTCACCTGTTGCATGATGTGCTTGTCCAGCTGTGGGCTGGACATTTTGTCCAGAAGAGTTTGGTGCTGGGACCCCAGGGCTGATGCAGCACTGCAGGTGGGGTCTCAGCAGAGCAGAGCAGAGGGGCAGAATCCCCTCCCTGGCCCTGCTGCCCACACTGCTCTGGATGCAGCCCAGGACACGTTTGGCTCTCTGGGCTGTGAGTGCCCATGGCTGGGTCATGCCCAGCCTCTCATTCATGACACCCACTAAGTTCTTGCCAGCAGGGCTCCTCTCAATCCCATTAGCCCCCAGCCTGTGCTGACATTGGGGATTGCCCCAATCCAGGTGCACCACCTTGCACTTGGCCTTGTTGGACCTCATGATGCTCACATGGGCTCACTTCCCAAGCTTGTCCAGGTTCCTCTGGATGGCACCCCTTCCTTCAGTTGAATAAATCAGAGCTCTATTCCTCTGAATAGGTCCCAGAGCATGTGTTCTATGCAACACTACAAACTCTTATCACAGTCTTGATGGAAATAATTTATATCCATGTGATCTCATATCCTTTACAAGTTCAAACTGGTACTAAACTTTGAGTAATGTTCATATGGCTTGAAGATGAACACAGAAACCAAAAGTAAAACACATTAAAAACACACTCAGCTGTCTAAAAATTGCATATGTATAATATATGTAATGTTCATGGTCATACACAAAGGTATGTGTAGCTTCTAGCTGAGCCAAACTCACGTGCTTTGCTGATAGGGTGTAGGCTTTTGGGTCTTTCTGAAAAAGCTGCTGTCAAAGACTATGGCAGTCTCTGTTCAACTTTCATTTTTGACGAAATAATGGACATAATCCCACTTACTCAGATGCAAGGCAAAGGGCTTTAAATCTCCAGTATATAGTGGTGTGCTGGCAGTTGAGTAACATGTATAAAGACAGCTAGTCTCAGACAGTTATTTATAATTTTTCAAACTAGTTAAAAGTAGCAGCTGCTTTTTGTTACAGAGTTTTCAGATGCAGAACTTCAGATGGCATAAGTCATCAAATCCATTGAAGTCTACTGGAACTATGATAATTTACATCAGATGAGAATCTAAATTGTCATTGGAGATACAGACTCACTACAGGAATATTAAATGAGAAATGTTGCCTAGTGGGTATAGCAAAAGCCTGGAAAAACATTTGATCCGATTGTGTCAGCCAGTCCATATGTTAAACGAAAGGTGTGATAGTCTGGGGAATGCCTGACAACTTGTGGATATGATTTAACTGTAAACTAAAGTGACTAGTGATTAGACTCACCATTTTGTAGCAGGAACAAGATTATATCTATGGAGTAGAAACAGACTTCAAGAGTACCTCAGCCAGGAATACTTTCAGCCTGGAAGAGCAGTTAGACTTCTGCTACAAACAACTGTTATCACAGCATTTTGATGTAAGTCTGGCCCAGGAAAATCTCATCTCAAGTCAAAGAGACTTGGGCTCTTTCAGAAGAGAAACCACCTTCAGTCTAAACACAGAGAGTGAAACTGGGGAAAGGAGGATGGAGAAGGCTTTGCCTCCTTTCCCCAAAACCACTGATAAAATGTTTTTTCTTCTGATGCCCATAAGAAAGGAGGATATGACAGTCAAGTGCAGTTGTAAATAGACCAGCAAATGCTGTGCTGCCTTGCGAGGTTTCTCCTTGTGGTCTTGTTACAACATAAAGAATAGCATCTGAGATGCAAGACTCTAGTAGGCGAAGGGAAAAATCAGCCTGGAGATGTTTGATACTAAGCTATTGTCTCCTAACAGTTGTACTTTGGAACCTCCTGTGTCAGTGAGAGCTGCCTGGAAGAGTTTTTGCCAGGGAGGAGACACACAGAGATTCAAAGTTAAAGGTAGTTCTTAGAAGCATCTCAATCTTAAAAGCATTTCAATACGGAAGTGTAGTTCCCAAGGCATGGAAACATAGGACCACCCACCCCACAGTTTCAGACATAAGACACAAGGAATATTTAACTGTCTGATGATTTGCTTACTGTACTGGTTTTGTCTGGGGTAGAGTTAATTTTCCTCACAGTGGCTGGTATGAGGCTGAGTTTTGGATTTGTGCTGAACACAGAGTTCATAATATAGAGATATTTTTGTTATTGCTGAGCAGAGCTTACACAGAGCCAAGGCCTTCTCTGCTTCTCGTACTGCCACACTGGTGAGGGGGCTGGGGCTGCCTGGGAGGCTGAGAGGACACACAGCCAGGACAGATGACCCCAACTGACCAAAGAGATATTCCAGACCATGAGACACCATGCTCAGTGTATAAAGTGGGGGGAAGAAGGAGGAAGGGGGTAACATTTGCAGTGATGGTGTTTGTCTTCCCAAGTCACTGTTGTGTGTGATGAGGTCCTGCTCTCCTGGAGATGGCTGAACACCTGCCTGCCCATGGGAAGCAGTGAATTAATTCCTTGTTTTGCTTTACTTGTGTGCACAGCTTTTGCTTTCCCTATTAAACCGTGTATATCTCAGTCCATGAGTTCTCTCTTTTATCTTTCTGACTCTCTCCCTGATCCTGCTGGTGGGGCAGTGTGAGAGCAGCTGCCTGGGGCTTCTTTAGTGGCTGGGATTAAATCACAACACTTACTGTGGATTCCCAGAGTAGTTTAAGTACAGTCAAACAGCTACTATGATGTGAAGATGATTAAGAAGGAGTTAGACACCACAGGTACCCTTCAATGAGTGTCAACCAGTGAAACAACAAAGGACATGCAAGGCAATCTGACTAGAAAAAACTACGGCTAAAAGTGAAAAAAGAATCTCTTCAGAAGTAAAATAATGTTTAGGAGCTTAATGAGAAACTGGCTTCATCTGAAGAGAGGCTAAGCTCTGGAGATGCTGATACCAATGACAGCAATCAGCCCAGCTCCCTCCTGGTGAATGCTGCATTGAGGAGGTGACCAGTGTTACCCATGTGGCTGTGTTACCAGTGACACTGCTGTGGTTCTTCCTTCTCTTGACTTCTTGAGATCATGCAATTTATTAGCTTCTTCAATACTGGACAAGAAAACATCCTTTGTGGTGCCTTTTTGTAAATTTTTATTTTTTTTTTTTTTTAACATATCCATTTCTTACCAGTATCAACGTAGTTAAAGAAGTCAGGAGATTTGTATAAGATACCAAGGCCAACTTTGCACCAAAAGCCTGTTGACAGTGATTGCTATCAGGTATATGGTTTCAGCCTGGTGAAAATTTAACACAAAAATTCAGATGGTCAGTCATGAAGAAAAATGAGTGACAACAGAGATACAGATATTCAATTCTTATTAGGGACTACTTGCAATGTTGATCTCATTTAAACATGCTCCTCAACTTATTTCAAATTTCTTATGTAATTATACCCTGTTTTCAAGTTCTTGTTACTGCACAGAGGTCCCTTTTGTACAAGTTCATATTCAGGTCGAGTTCAGAGAAGCTTCATAGAAATCAGAGACAAGACATTGTCCTTCTGCCAATGTGGTTTTGCCTCAAGCTGCAAGAAAGCTGAAGTAGCCACTGTAAGGGATATTTGCATCTTTTATTGCTTGTAGAAAGGAGGTTTTCAGCCAAGGAAGGATACAATTTTAGTTTTCTGTGTACAAAGAGGGAACCAATTTACTGTAAATAATAAGGTAATGTTGCTAATTACTTCTGCACTTTTTATTCAAAGGACTAAATACTACTTTACAAAAAAAAAACCCCACAAGTTAGAAGTTTTGGATAAGCTAAAAAAACAAGTATCAATATGGACATACTCTGGTTGCATTTAAAATCATACAGGCATATGAGACTTAATACATGAGCTTAAAGTGTTAATCCAGAATGGTATTCCACCTTCTGTATATGACCACAGACATAAAGTGATGCAGAATCACCAGATAAACTTGATTAATGCAGAAGACTATTGCTGAGAAACTGGAATAAACAGAACAAAGGAGTGTTAAAATTCCATGTGTGGCTGGCTCTCTTCCATGGACATCTTTAGAACAGATTCTTCTGCTGTCTGGATCCCTTGCCACACTACACCATTTACAAGTGATCATGTCCTTTCTTAAACAGCTGCAGCTGCCCTGAAGTTCCATTACAAATGGTAGCCTCCACAGGCAAAAATATGGATCCTGAAGTAAGCACATAGAAGAGCTGAAGGAAGGACCAAAACCACTTTGCTCCCTATCAAAGGTAAGGCTAGAACATCCACTTTGAGCATCCACTGGGCTGATCTGTTTTGTCACAGAAGTCTCTGTGCTGTCCGGAACTGTTGCTGAGTTGAGCAACAGTACATATTTTAAGACAGACATCTCTTGAGGTTAAAACTAGAGATGGAAAGCCCATTATCATTTACTTTAAAATGTTTCAATAGTTAACTGATGTGTATTTAGGGAAAATTGTACCACTCGGTTCTAGTCTGACTTTGTTCAGTTTCCAAAATTCAGCTGCCAAATCGTTCTATGTCAGCTAGATGGAGAAGCCAGGTATCAAGTTCCTATTTCACTGCAGATACTTCTGGACTCCAGTCAATGCATGGTTTTGTTTGATAAAAGAAAGAGGGAAAATTCCCTTGTATCATGCCACATGAATCAATGAGTTTTCTGGCCTTTCTCTCAACCCTTCCTTTCTACTAAGTATTCTCAAATCCTAAACTGCAAAAAGCAAATTAAAATAAAAGTTTCAGTGCAAAACATATAAATAGTATTGTTGATGCAATCCCTAGAAATTTCTTTTAGTATAGCCAAGAATTATACAAGGCATTTTAACCAAAGCACCATATTTAAGAGTTCATCCATATCTTGACAAGTCTCTCTGCATCTCTTCATTCCTCCTCCAAATCTCCAAATAATAACTCATTAACAAAAAAACCAAAAAACCCAAAAAAACCCCCCAAACAAAAAAAACCCCAAAATCCAAATTTTCAGTTCTTCTTATGTCCAGCAGAACACAAATTTCTGAAGATGAGAAAGGCAATGGCACCATTAGCTTTGCCTTAACATGACTGATGATTAGACTAAGGGAATTGTCTGCAGATGTGGTTTTATTTCCATTTTTATTGCAGCTGTACCAATACATGTGAAATGGTTATGCTAGGCAGAGAAAGGGTAACAGAAGTAGTGATGAATCTAAGGTATAAGATGTATTTAAAAGTACTGGCTCAAATTCCAAAAGCAGAGTCAATTTATACCATGGGGATGTTCTAGCATTACTCTGAGATGCCAAAATAAAATTGTGTAAGCATGTAACACAACAGAACACTTTAGAGATTATCAGAGCCAAAACATACAATGAAACCCAGGACAACAAATTAGCGGCTTAGATTCACCTAAAACAAAAGGTTCTTTTTACTTTGAGAACACCTTGCTCAACTGGCCTTCAATGGCTCCATATTTGGGTGCCTTCTTTTTTCTGAGGATCTAGAATTTGATGGGAAGACTAAATGAAAAGGTCATAAATACAAGAGTAAAAAGGACATGCTCCTTTCTTTGTTCACAAATGTTTTACTTTAATAGTTATCCACAAAACACTTTTCTGTTTGCCCCCAGCTTATTAAAGCCATCTGGTCTGTATCAATGACTTTGTTGTTTTTTAAGTCTCCAATCTTTTGGGTCATCTGTGATCATCATTAATAATTTTGTACAATGTTGATGTAATTTAAAACAAGCATTAAATAACACATAGCAAAAAATAATTCCTAAAATAACCACAATGTGAATATACTTGCTCAGTTAGGATCCTCTGTTTACTGTTCTGTTTTTGGCTGCCAGTTACTCAATACTCTACTAATTAGCAGGTCATATCGATCCAATTAGCATGACATATAAAAGTGTCATGCAGCTGTAAGTCGGAAAGTTTTCAAGAAACCTAAATATTATATATTGCAGTATTGTTATGTAAACACTATACTTTTTGGTTAGTGTGTGAATAAAATTGTAGTCAGACCTGTTTCTCCTATAACGCTATTGACCAACTGTAAGCTCCCTTATTGGGGCTTACACTTGTAGGCTCAGTAAATCTCATCTCGGGAATGCCTTTGCCTTTCCCTGGCACTCCTTCACTGGTTGGATTTCTGAATTAAAGAGATAGGACTATGCAATTATAGATGGTTTATTACTCAAAATAACAAACAAGGTATCAGTCCCAAGGCATGAGATTTTGAGTAACACACCACAACAACGGCAAATAGTCACAAGATTCAGGGTTCCATGGCAATTTATAACTTTCTAATCCAACAGGCAATTAAAATGAAACTTTGTTTTGACTTGATGACCTATCACCTGTAATTCTTTTTCACTGCAATGCAGAGGTCTCTCAACCAATGACCTGTCATGTCATGTACCCCCATGTACTTCTATTATAACATCTAGACTCTTAACTTGAACTATAAAATCACATTATTATACTTAAAACCCTCCAGCACAACACCCAATACATACTTTCACTTATAACTATAGAAACATAGGTTTGTAATTCTCCTGCTTAAGGACCATAAATCTCTTTCAATTATGCCAGACCAAGTTTCTTCCAGGGTTGTAAATCAAATCCACCACTAACTGCGGAAGTTTTTACTCCTCTGTCTCCTACAACCAACATTAGTTCTACTGATTCCCTTTAAGAGCTTACATATCAATCGTAATTTTTTTGCCTACATGGATGCTACCCAATAATCACCCAGATTGTCCTCTTTACCCTTCTTAATGCTAATACTTTTAAGAAATCTTCTGGATTGTCTTTTCCAGTTTCAAATAATTGAAAACAAACAGTAGCAATACAGATAGCTGTTTGTTCAGTTTTAGTATAAACTCTGAATTGAAGTTATCTGAATGTGTTACTTTAAAATTAGTTTTGATGGCTAACACACTCCCGAGTTATTGCTGGAATAGGATGTGTTTTGTCACTTTGTGAAGTGATAAAATTTTGGGGTTTCCCCTGATGCTTCAAACACACCAGGGCATTCAAAAGCCCCCATCTCTATGGGGGACTCCAAGAACCCCAATATTGGTGAGAGGAACAACAAAGCCGGGCACAGGCAATCCAGGAGGTTCCTGTGATGCATTGAGGATAATGTCCTTCTCCAAATGATAGAGGAACCAATAAGAGAGATGCTATTGGACCTTGTTCCCGCTGACAAGAACGGACTGGTGGGGAATGTGAAGCTCGAGCACAGCCTGGGCAGTAGTGACCATGAAAAGGTGGAGTTTGAGTGAGAAGGACACGCAAGAAGCTCACTACCCTGGACTACAGGAGAGCAGACTTTGGCTTCTTCAGGGATATGCTTGATAGAGTACTAGGGGATAGAATCCAGGTGGGAAGAGGGGCCCAGGAAAGCTGTTAATCTGCAAGGGTCAAGGTCCTCCAAGTCAGGAGCAATTCCTAGCAAAAAGGAAATTGGACAAAAGTACTGGGAGACTTGCATGGATAAACAAGTTGCTGTTGGACAAACCCAAACACAAAAGCCATCCTGCTGAAGGTGAAATGAAGGACAGGTGCCCTGAGAGAAATATGGACAGATTGTCTGAGCAGCCAGGGATCAGGCCAGATTTTTCACTAGCAGCATTTCCATAATTTCTACAGATCCATAATTCTGAAGACTAACTTAACCCTTCCTAAATGTACCACATTCACCTAGGAGCGTGGG
Organism: Monarcha castaneiventris obscurior; assembly: GCA_026261815.1. Classification (NCBI taxonomy): domain Eukaryota; kingdom Metazoa; phylum Chordata; class Aves; order Passeriformes; family Monarchidae; genus Monarcha; species Monarcha castaneiventris. Next base: position 12,087,714 of record JAMPIT010000893.1, on the reverse strand, counting down.
GGACCAAGGGACATGTATGATGCTGTGCTCTTTGCAGATATAACTGCCATCAGCACTGTCTTACATGAAGTAGTAACTCTACATGAAATATTCCAAATTTCCAGACTAGCTGATGTGTTATCCCAAGATGGTGTGTTGTAGCAATAAAGAGACGTCACTGTTCTGAGCATCTGTTGAGAGGGCACAGTCAGCTTAAAATCTAGCCAACTTTCAGAAGTTAGTTAAAAGCAGTTCTGCATTTTCCTACACATCTCCTAAGTGACTTGTGAAACTTATTTATATAAACATGTCTTTCCTGCTAGGTGACAGATGCACACAAAAGAAGAGTCAGACTTAAACAAAAACAGTGAAGTTACCCACTGATAAAAGTGCAGGCAGAGTAACCAGAGAATTACTTTTGCTCAGCATTACTTGCAAGAGTTGGCACGACTCAATGACAAAGGTGTAGTTATGTTGACTCTGCTTCTTCCAGAAAGCAGTGACCTGTGGAGACACATGAAGAAGCAAGCTGTAATTCACTCAACCTTCATTCTGCCAGACCACAACTTCCTGTATAAAGGATTTCTGCAAGAACATCACAACATGCAACAACTAAAAGTATTAATTAGACAAAGTTTATGAACAATTTAACTGGGATAGCAGGGGACTAAGTCAGATCTAGAACTTCCTTTTATATTCCTCTCCTTATTTCCCATTCACCCCACAAATTTCTTCTTTATATGCAGACAGTAGAACCTTCATCTTGTTGAAGAATTGTCATTCTTTACTTTTTTTCTCAAGTAAACTTTGAAAAAAGATTTTAACTATCTTTGCACTATTATTGATCATAAAAAGCTAGTAGTATTTGTATTTTTAGGTATACTTCACACAGAATTATAGTTATGTGGTCTGAATTACCACTGGATATTAGTATTTATACCATTATGCTTTCACTTATCAAAGTAAGATCTATACAAATGATACCAGAAATACTCTTGCTGAGATCAGCATAAGCTGAAGCGGTAAATTTTGCATAATTTTCGTGCTGCAGACACTGAAGTGTATTCCCATATGGACTGTAGTCTGAAATGTTATTTTTCTATTCTCAAGCTACTTTTAAACAGTTGCCTTCGGAATGCTAATTTCAGAATTGCGTTGGCAGATCCTTTCAGAGCATGTACTGAATGTTGCCATGGTTATACTCTCCATTTAGTAAACAGTATGGAATAGACCCTCATTCATTGGCAATAATGCAACTTAGACCAATCCCCAGGTACTCTTAAAGTGGTTCCTCTTCATTTACACTTCTTAAACTCTGAGTAAGCAGAGATTTCAGTTTCGTTTCCAAATTGTCAGTATAGGGGACACCATGCCTTCTAAAAAGTGCTTAAACTTAGTAGCAGTTTTTCACTCCTAGGACCACCACTGCAGACAAGACAAGACATTCTGAGCAAATGGAAAAAGTTGCCTTCTTCCCCTTAGCAGATGTGGTGACTGAGACTCATGAGTATCAGGTGGAAGCTGTCACCACAGTATCAATTATTGGGAGAGAAAACTGTAACTTTTGCAAGGCTCAGAGCTATTTATGGAGGATTTTCCTGATGCTAGAATCAGTCCAGGGTGGATCCAATTTCCCTGGTGGTAAATACCATTTAGAGGGTGGAGCTGGCAAGGAATTGTGTTTTTACATTTATCCCTCAAATCTTATTCACTTTAGTTCTGCCCTTCTCTTCCTCAGTTATTTCATTCCTCATATCCTAGTGATTTCTTGTTTTCTTTTGCAAGACCTCTAGCTTTCCTAGTGAGCTTCAAAAGCAGCCTTTCAACTGCAGCAGGCAAATTTTTGTTTTAAAAAATCAAAGACTTTATGCTTGCAGAGATAAATTGAAAATCAGAGCAGGGTGCAAGCCTGGTCACCCAAGTGTGCACATGGCAAGCTTTGGTGCCTGGGCTGCTGTCCTGAGTATGGTGAAAACTGCTCAGGCTGTGCTGCTGTTGCTTCTCAGAATCACTGATGCCACAAGAACAAAATTATTTTTGTGCTGTCTGTAACAAAGCTCTCAGAATCACATATTAAAATTACTGACTGGGAAGCAATTCTGAGTTAGGAGAATATTCTTCCTAGACATATTCTTCTGTCTTCTTAGGCTGGGGGAACTGTAACGTGACACTGGACCTTTACTATAACTGGACGAATTTGGAGACTTTGTATACCTGTCCTTGCCCAGAGGCTCCACTTTTGGAACCACCAGAAAATGTATTTTACATGAAACACCGGAAGAGATTTCTACCCCTCCTGCTATGGATCATAACATCTGCAGGATGATGGATGGTGACGTCTGCCTGAGCTTGCAGTCACTGACTCAGTATCTCCTGCAGTGTGTGAACTACACCACACACAGTGGCCACATCTATTCCCCCATGAAGGACCCCAATACAGCCCAGCAGAGGACAGTGTCTACCAATAGGACAGCTGTCCCACGAGTCCTGCATAATTTATTACAGCAAAGAAGCATGGGAACATATTAATTACTAACAGGTCCTTTCCTTTTCAGTGGTAAACCTGCTAAATTCTTGGAACTCCTAACAGCCCCCTAGAAGAGGCTCAAAGCACTAAGTTTCCAAAAATATAATACCACATTGTGCCACTATTATTCCAAGTATTGAAGTGCAGCAGAGGTGTATCTCTCAGCTCATCTTAATCCCTGGAGCAGAAAAGAGAAAAAAAAAGAAGAATGTTCTCCCTTTCTATTCAAAGCAACTTCAAAAATTAGATGTTGTTATTCAGAGCAACTTCAAAAGTTAGATGTTACCTAGTCACAGATCAGTAGAAAAAAATTAAATCCCTGCTCTAAGAAAGGGATTCCAGCAAAGCCTTTGAAGGTAGTGAAGTAGAAGGAAGTACTGGTTTCTCGGACAAAATTTTACTGTAGGCTCTAACCATAGCTTATCTCTATCTTCTGAATTTGATTACAAGGCTTAGCTTGACGTATTAGCTCTGGTACAATTTCCTAGACTGCAGGACAGGGAGAAGGAAGGTAAGTGGTTGGAAAATTTACCCATTTTAGCTCTTTAATAGGTACAGAGTGTACAATGTACTGGCAACAGCAAAGTACAGTCAAAGGAAGATGGGAAAGAAAAAGAAGGGATAGAAACAGGCAACCAGAAAATGAAAATACTTTCAGTTGAGATACAAAATAAAGGTGAAAGTATATCAGCATCACCCAAGATACGTTAATAAGCTGTGTTTCACCTTGAAAGCTGACTGCTGTGAACAGATGCAGTATTCCACAGCTCAGTCAGCGTCGCAGGGATAGCTTGGCAAAACAAGTACACAGTACTCTAGTTAGACTTGGGCTACAAAATTTCAAACATTTTCAAAAGTTTCAGGACAAATGCCCAGGTTTTAGAAATAGAAGATAAAATATGGGCTGGGAAAAAAAAAATTGGGAAAACAACCCTTCAAAATGTTATACCCTTGCATTTGGTCTCTATTAACTATTCCTCAGTGTATGAATGACAAGACAGCACGGTGTAATATTTTTGTCAGAGAGAAAAAGCTTCATCTCTTAATTTCATAGGGTGTCTTAACTATACAGAAGTCCTTGTATTTAAAGCACTACATTGTAAGTTTGTCTCTGATACAACCCAAGAAAAAAGTTGTCTGTTAATCTTGAATGGGTGTTTCAGTCCCAGCAAAGCTAGAGAAAGGTTTGCAATATTGTTCAAATACTTGTAAACTAAGAATTTAAGTATCAGTTGGAACCAAATTTTACAAAGAGATCACTAAGAAAAAAAATATACTCCAGCTCAATTTTCCCAGCTTGCTAAATGGAATCACTGGGGACCAAGCAAGAGGAAGCAGGTGTTGTACCTGAGCTTTTTAAAAGAATGACTTGTTTCAACAGGAACTATTATAGTGCTGCTTAGCTATCTCAGCCTTTTCTTTGCCTCCACACTTTCTGCAGGCCCTCAGTTATAATTCATGAACACTGAGAAGTTCACAGAAGATTGCCACCCAAAAAAATTGCTGCCCAGTTAGCTATACTTTTCTCTTCCTAGGACTGCTGCTTTGGCTGTGCTGCTGGAGAAAAGGATGCACCAAGGATCCAGCATACCAAGGATCTTACTGAAAGGCACCCCAATTCTATAGCACACAGGCAGGAGCTTTGGGTTTTGGCATATTTAAGCTGTTCCCTTGTAAATGCAGCTCTCTTGCCATCACACATTAATCTGGACTTGGACTTCTTAGTTAGTCCTGGCTAACTAGGGAGGTCCGAGATGACTGGAGGTTGGCCAGTGTGATGTCCATCCACAAGAAGAGTTGGAAGTAGGATCCAGGCAACTACAACCTGTCAGCCTGACTTCAGTGCCCAGCAAGATTATGGAACAGATTATTTTAGATATGATCACATGGGACACACAGAATAACCAAGGGATCAGGCCCACCCAGAATAGGTTTAGGAAAGGCAGGTCCTGTCTGATCAAACTGATCTCCATTTATGACCAGGTGACCTGCCTGGTGGATGAGAAAAAGGCTGTAGATGTAGCTTACCTGGACTTCAGCAAGGCTTTGGTACTGTCACCCACAGCACTCTCCTGGAAAAGCTGGCAGCCCAGGAAGTGGACAGGTGCACTCTTTGCTGGATCGGCCAGGCCCAGAGAGTGGTGGGGAATGAAGCTGATCCAACTGGCATATGGTCACTAGTGGGATCTTCCAAGATTCAGTACTGGGGCCAGTTCTGTCTAATATCTCTTTTGATGATCTGGATGTGGGGGTTGAGTGCGTCCTCAGTAAATTCATGGATAACAAGTTGTGTTTTAAGTACTGATCTGCTGGAGGCTCTGCAGAGGGATCTGGACAGGCTGGATCCATGGGCTGAGGCCGATGGTGTGAGGTTCAACAAGGCCAAATGCCAGGTCCTGCCCTTGGGTCACAACCCCAGGCAGCTCCACAGGCTGGGGCAGAGTGGCAGGAAAGCTGCTTAGTGGAAAAGGACCTGGGGGTGCTGGTGACAGCAGCTGAACATGAGCCAGGGTGTGCCCAGGTGGCCAAGAAGGCCAATGGCATCCTGGCCTGGATCAGCAATGGTGTGGCCAGCAGGAGCAGGGCAGGGATTGTCCCCCTGTGCTCAGCACTGGTGAGGCTACACCTGAAATCCTATTCTGGGCCCCTCAGTCCAGGAAGGACATTGAGGTGCTGGAGCAGGTCCAGAGAAAGGGAACAGAGCTGGGGAAGGGTCTGGAGCACAAGTCATATGGGGAGCAGCTGAGGAAGCTGGGGGTTTAGCCTGGGAAAAGGAGGCTCAGGGAGGACCTTATCACTCTCCACACCTGCCTGAAAGGAGGCTGTAGCCAGGTGGAGTCAGGCTCTTCTCCCAAGCAACCAGTGCCAGGACAAGAGCATAGTCTTAAGCTGCACCAGGGGAAGTTTAGGTTGGACATCAGGAAGGATTTCATCACTGAAAGGGCTGTCAAACATTGGAATGGATTGCTCAGGGAAGTGGTGGAGTCAATATCCATGGAAGTGCTCAAGAGATGACTGGATGTGGCTTAGTGCTATGACTTAGTGCTATGGTCTAGTTGACAAGGTAGTGATCATTCAAAATGGTGGATTCGATGACCTTGGAAGTCTTTTCCAAACTAAATGATTCTGTGATCCTTGAAATGGGTGAAGGAAGGGTTTTGGCTTGTTTGGTTTTTTTTCTTATTTTTTTTATTTAAAGCCATTTAAAAAATCATTCTACCAGCACTTAGCATGCTAGAAAATGCTCTTTTGAAAATTTTAGTTTATGTCATTTCTCTTTTTTTGCCATAGGTTAAAACTTAGGTAAGCAATGCCCTTTTTTTGGTGACAATAGCAGATTGAGGTTTTCATGTCCTTCATGCAGAGTTTCTGCCCAAGAACTATTGGGCCTGACACTGCAAGGTAACTACTCAGTCCAATGCAAAGAAGTCTAAAGTAAGTTCAAAGGGAGAAAGCCCATGAAGATAAAAAGGGGAGCTGTTCGTGTAGGATGCTTATCCACAAGAAGGCAGTGCCCCTATATTTCCTTTTAAACCACCAGCCCATTTCACTGCCAGTATATGCATATTCCTACACACGCTGGTAGACTGAGCAGTGGCATTTTGCACCTGGTAACTTCTAGACCAGCCCATCCCATTTTCGGTAGAGAATGTCCGACCAGAAGAGGATAAAACTCTGAGTAATCTTTTTTTTTTTTTTTAAACCACTTTATCACAATTAAGTGTAAGTATTTGCAGTAAAGACAGAGAATAAATGAAGAAAGATGTTTTAAGACCTGAAATTTTAATTAAATTCTTTTTTTCAATATTAGGAAAATATAATCCTTTTAAAACAACATTTAGAAAGACTCATAAGAGGAATATAGTCTTTTTACTTTGAGTATTCATGAATTTTGCAACTCACATCTAAACAAGTTCACAACAAACCCAGAGGGACATTAAATCTACAGTTCTTTCAGAGACAAGACATCCTCCTTTTAACTTTTTGCAAATGCTAAGTTAACACTCGGAAGAAAGGTGAGATACTCTTATCCCTCTATTCCAAGATTTCAAAATTTTGAACCATCTAAATCACTGCAACACATTTAATTTTACGAGGTCACTTGCACATTATCATTTTACTTGTAACAGTGATGCTTTTATCCCTACTAACTCAGCAGTGAGCCAAACTGTCCCGACAGATATCCCAACATAAGGCTCCTTATAAGGAAGAAATAATTCATTCCCAGGGTCTATTCTCAATAAATGTAAACTGAATGTGCTCATTCCTTGAGGAAATACAGAGCAGCATTAATTCACATAGCTCTGAGACCATGGCACAAACAATGCTTTCCCCTTTGGTCCATCTGAGAATGACTTCATACATCAAGTATCAAGCCACAAAAAGGCAGCGGACACAGACATGGATGTCAAGAGGATTTAACTCAGTTTTAGATGGTTTTTTAATTATTGCAGAATACTTGTAAAGCACACTTAGTGTTTTAAGTAGATTTTCCTAAATGCTTTTAGAGTCTAGTCTCTGGCTCCAGTTTTAGAATCATCATGGAATTTAATCAAAACAAAAAGCTGCACTTTGAAAGGGTTCATTTGGTGCCGCCAGTTTATTTTCACTTTACCAGAGGAACTCTAAAGTGCTGGCAATATTTATCCTAGAGTATTTGATTTAAAAGGCTATTAAAAGGCAAAAGTTCTTTTATCAGGCCTTAAATTAAAAATAGCTTCTAAACCTAATGAAAGAAACTGTTTTATGAAAACATTGCAAAACTGAAGACAGTGTCCAACTACACTATTTTCTTCACCAACCAATCTTAAGATAGTAATTTGATCAACACTCATCAGTTCTGTCAGCTTTTCCTGCATTTGAATCCCCAGTTCACTATCTTTACATACAGCAGTGCTTTTTCAAGCATTCACACGATGTTAGAATACATCTGGTATCTGTAAAACCTATCAATTTCTTCCAAGAAATTAAGTGCCTAGTTATCTAAAAAGGCACACAGAAACAGGTTAAAAAAATTTGGTTTAGCATGGTAAATCCCATTGTTTCAGTAGGCCTATCATTCTTTCTTTTTTTATTATTTTAGTGCTGTCTCTGCAATTTCTCCTGCTTTTTCTTTTCCAAGAACCCTCCAGCCTCCATTCCCAAGTCTCCTTCTCTATCTTTGACCCCCTACCCTCTGAGACTTCAGAAATATTTTATGCAGAGCATGAATCCAGACTCTTGTTCAGCTTCAATGCAGGAATGCCAAGTCTCATCTTTCCCGATAAGATTTAACCACTGGGGTGACTTATGCTGGCCAGCATTATGTCGTCTGCCATCATTCTTCTACATTTAGAACATTGTGTGTTTCATACAAAGACAACCGTGCAGCTGTATGTGAGTGTCCTTTTAAATTAGCACAACTGGTAGAATGCTCAAGCCTTGTATGCTTTACTGGAATGAGCAAAACCGACTGCAACTGGCCTAACGCTTTGAAAAGATTATTAGGAAGGAATTTCACTGCATGGTGGCCAAGGGTGTTTTTCCAAGCAGCTCACAGAATAGCCTTTGATTACATGCAGGAAGTTAGCCAAGTTAAGCTTGCTGTTTTGCAGCCATTCCCTCCTCTCTGTGTAGCTCTGGAATAGAAACTTCCCAAAATGGTGAGACAGAAACAAAGGAAAGAAATGCTCAGCTTGGTAAGGTCTTTCCTCAAGAACATCCACTGAAAGAAAAACTAACTAGCAATTAAAATAAGTTCAGGTATGGCTTTAACACATTCTAATTTCTTCTCTGGAGTTAACACACCTTCCCACTTGGTTTCAGAAAGTGGAGGGAACTCAGCAGGCAAACCCAGCAGGACAAAAGAAGTTGAGCCTCAGATGACAATCTGCAAGTTGTTCCAGTGCTACGCCAGTGCAGCTGGAGCCCAAAGTGGAGCACATTTGCTGCCTGTGGCAGAATGACAAGAGCAAAGATGCCTCTTGCTTCTTTGTCTGCTCCATAGCCCAGAAACCAAAAAGATTCACCAGCGTCCTGTGTATCCGTTAATATTTATAGACTCAGTGGGAAGTAGCTACTCCCGATGAGTGGTAGACAGATGAAAGAGGTGGATCCATGAGCTTTTCCACCTGCTTTTCTCTGAGATTTCTTTAGTGAATTTAAGAATTTCTGCCCAGACCTGGAAAGAAAGAAGAAAGACTAAGTTGAGATAACTGACACACGGGCTAATCAGCTTATTATGGATGATTTGTTGTTCATTGTCATTCTCACTCTTTCTTGGTTTTTATTGTAAAGTTCGTCTACTATGATGAGAGGAATTCTTCCAGTGGCATTAGTGTTATTTTTATTGCAGCAGGTGGCTAAGACCTGGTAAAGAACAGCCATTACCCAATTTGGAAGAGTATTTTTACTGACTTGCTAGATGCTTATTTAAAGCAGAAATGGTGATAGAACAGAGAAGAAAAATTGCTTTGACATGTGAACAATCATTACTCAAGAATAAGTGATGGAGTGAAAAGTAATTTTTTTCTCCTCTCATACACATGCAATCATGAAGCTATTTTTTTTCTACCTTCTACATATTTCATTTCTCTGCTCTCAGAAATGCTGAGATGAAAACCATATTAATAGTAAAAGAAAGTGCTATAAGGTCATCTCTAGCCTGCAGCATTCAGACTCCCTAACACTTCCAAAATTTTCTTGGAGTTAAGCTTATAAATCCAATAGAGTATTTGTAAAGCATGCCTAAAATGAGAAACAAGACAATTAATATTCCAGGAAGCTATCTATGAATTTATGAAACTGGGATCTCAAGAGCAACTATTTTGCGAAGTCCATAGCCAGAAACACAAATATCAGTTTAAACTAATTTCTTACACAGAAGGTATCTTTCATGATCCCAAAGGGAAAACCCCCAAACTTTTTTTTTTATACAAAAAAAAGAAACTAAGCAGAAAATAATTCTGGCCCTGTCTGCAGTTTAAGCTACTTGGCATGCTTCATTTTCTTAGTATGTGCAAGAGGTAGAAGAAAAAAAAAAAAAAGAAACAAAGAAAAAAGCAGAGCTCTAAACCTAGGTGTAAAAAAATTCTCTACCCGTGAAATTTCCCAACAGTGCTACTGTTTAGAGCCTTAAAAGCATGCACACACACCCCTTCTCCAATACGCGCAAATTCTAAACCATCTCAGGTTTCCGCCAATCTTTCTTTAAAGTCAGCGACTATGATAAGTTTCATTCAATTTCCCATCCACTTTTAATGGAAAATACAGTTTCTGCAAAGCTTTTCAATCGCCTGACTACAAAATAAGTTGCAGTCGGGGCAGTGGAAACAAAAACTAGACGACGAAGTTTGGAGCCAAGACGATGTTGTTTGCACCTCTCAGATCTTATGCCTGGCACGCTTGACATTCCTCCGCCGCATTCCCTGACGGAACCGCCTCCCGCTGAGGGCGGCTTGCGCTGCATCATGGAAAATGTAGTCTGTCTGGGAAAACCAGCCTGGGAAAACCTTTGGAGGGAAGCCTCTCCTATTACGGCTTCTGCAGGGCACGGCATGCGAGCAAAGAGCTGCTCACCGGGCGAGTAAGGGCTGTTTTCAACTGCGAGCCGCCGAAAAGTGCCGCTCACAAGCTATAGTTCCAAAATATGTAATTAATACATTTGCTTTTGAATTTGGTTAACAAAAAAAAAAAAAAAAAAAAAAAAAAAACCACACCAAAAACAAAACAACCAAACATGGTGACTGCTCTACCATGACGCATCAAAGCGTAATCCCATTTCCGACATAAAATTCCGAAATATCGAAACCATTTACTTTTAAATTTAATTAGCCAAACGGAGGCGTCAGTCGCTCAGCGGCGACACAGAGCCCACAGCCCCCGTGCACAGAAGGGCGCTGCGGGCTGTGCCCGCTCCATCCCTGCCGCGCCGCACTTCCATGCGGTCCGTGTTCCAACAGCGGGAGCAGCCACGGCGCCACGCACCATCTCGGGAACCTCAGCACGTCTATACACACATATGTACACAAATATATGTATATATATTATTTTTTTTTCCACAGAAAGCACACAAAGTGAGGCGCCGGCACGGACCCGAGTGGCGCGGTTTTTAAAGATCGCCGAAAACACCGCGGCCCTCTGCTGTGTCGCGACACTCTCACGACCCACCTGGGCAGCCACGGTGCCTTCATCGCGTCCAGCGCACTCACGGGGGTCCGTGCCGCCCAGCCCGGCACCGCGGGGCTCCCGAACCGCTTCCGAGCCCGGGCACCTGCAGAGCCAGCCGCGTGCTGCCACCGGGATGACGGCCTTTACCGTCCTACTTCTAAAAGAAGGGACACCCGACCCCCGCAAAACCCGGGGCGGGACTCACTCGTGCAGCTCAAGAGCCTGTGACATGCACGCACCGGGCTCCTGCTGCAGAGGCGGACGGAAAGGGCTTCTCCCGCTGCCGCCCGCCTCTGGAGCAGGCGCACAGGCCCCTCCCTCGGCCCGGCCGCGGCCGACACCGTGTTTCCCGTCGGCCGGGCCGGCCTCGACCCTCCGCCTTTCCCGGCAGGGGTGACGGGTTCAGCCGCGCCGCCAGCCCCGCCCCGCGCTCTATTCCCTGCCCGCCGCTCCCGCCCCGCGCTCCGTTCCCTGCCCGCCGGCCCCGCCCCGCGCTCCGTTCCCTGCCCGCCGGCCCCGCCCCGCGCTCCGTTCCCTGCCCGCCGGCCCCGCCCCGCGCTCCATTCCCTGCCCGCCGGCCCCGCCCCGCGCTCTATTCCCTGCCCGCCGCTCCCGCCCCGCGCTCCGTTCCCTGCCCGCCGCTCCCGCCCCGCGCTCCGTTCCCTGCCCGCCGCTCCCGCCCCGCGCTCCGTTCCCTGCCCGCCGGCCCCGCCCCGCGCTCCGTTCCCTGCCCGCCGGCCGAGCGGGGGCGCCGCCGGACACGCCCCTTTCCCACCACGCGCGCGGGGGCGCGCCCGGGCTTGCGCGCGTGACGTCAGCGGGAGGCGGGGGGCCGGGAGGGGGAGGGGCGCGCGCCAGCCCCTCGCGCTGCCCCCGCCCCCCCCCTCCGCTCTATTTACGTTTGTGACGCCGGTTTGCGCCAGGCCCCGCCCACCCGCAGCCGGCGCGGCCGCGCGGCCCCGCCCCCTCGCCAGATAAGGGCAGAGGGGGGCGTGTCCCCGGGGGCTCGCGGGCGCTCGCTGCCTTCCTGGAGCCGTTTATAGGGTACAGCCACTTCCGCTGTCGGCTTAGAAGCGGCGCGATCATGGCGGAGCGCGGTCAGCTCCCCCACCCCGCCAAGCGCCTCTGCTGCAGACCCGGCTATGGCTCGGGGTGCAGGCCGGGGCAGCGGGCGGGCGGCTCCGGGCCCGGCGGCGGTGCGCTCTGCGCCGGACCCTCCTCCGCAGCCGCCGCCGCCGCCCTGGGGCTGCTGCCGCTCGGCAAGACGCAGAGCCCCGAGTCCCTGCTGGACATCGCGGCTCGCAGGGTGGCGGAGAAGTGGCCCTTCCAGCGGGTGGAGGAGCGGTTCGAACGGATCCCGGAGCCGGTGCAGCGCAGGATCGTCTACTGGTCCTTCCCCCGCAGCGAGAGGGAGATCTGCATGTATTCCTCGTTCAACACCGGCGCCGAGGATCCCGCCGCCGGCCCCGGGGGCGCCGCCGCGCCCGGCGGGGCCATGGACGCCGCCGCCGCTGCCGCCGACGAGAACCGGCTGCCCTTCCGCAGGGGCATCGCTCTGCTCGACGGCGGCTGCGTCGATAACGTCCTGCAAGTCGGTGAGTCACCGGCCGGTTCCGCTCCGGGGCCGGGCCGCCGCCGCTCGGGGCCGCGGGTCTCTCTCTGCGTGTCACCCATTTGCCGTCCGTCTCTCTCTCCGCCGGCAGCTCCGCGGCCCGGCCCGTGCGAGCCCTTCACTCCCCGGCTGTACTGCGGGCCGGGCAACTTCCTCCGCCGGTCTCCTCCCCCTCGTGCCCGGGACGCGCAGTGGCTCCGTGACACGGACACGGCTCCGGTTTGTCCCTTTAACTCGCAGCCCCGCACCGCGCCGTGCCCGCTCCCGGTAATCCAGGCTGTGTAATCCCGTTTGGCTCTGCCCCCCTACCAGCGTCCACCCCCGGTAATCCGGGTCATCGCTTTACCCCGGGCCACAATAGCGAGGAGATGCCGCCCCCCCCATCCCGAGGGGGACCGCCGGTGGAAATGAATCAGCAGAAGGGCGGCCGGCGGGGGAAGGAGGGGGGGCGGGATGCGCTGCCGTCCAAAATAAAGACATAAAAGCGGTGCGAGACCCCGGCAGCAGGAGTGCGGGGGGGGATCCGCGAACAAAGGCATTTCTAGGGCAGCGGCGACGAGCCGGAGGGAGGGGGCGCGATCCGCCCCGCCGGGGGTGGTATGGCTGGGGGGCTTGCTTTGGGTTGAGCGGCTTCGTGACAAGGAGGGGAAAGCGCAGCTCTTCCTCCTCCTGGAACAATACCCCCCTCCTCTTCCTCATCCCCAGCCCAGCCGCCTGCCGCTGTTCTTCACCCGCTGCGGGCTCCCTTGGTTAACTCCTCCCTGCCAGTGTTTAAAGGGCTGCAGAGGTGGGTATTCCCCCACTTTTGTGGGGCTGTCTGCCGGGGGCGGCTCCTCGTTCATTCAGGGAATAAAAGGGGAGCCGCCCCCGGCAGACAGTCCCCTCCGCCGGTGGTGATGCTCTTTGTGCGACCCGGCCACTTTGTTCTCATTTTCGTGTTTATTTGCGTCTTTTTTTTTCTTTCTTTTTTTTTTTTTTCTTTTTTTTCCTCTCAGTTTTCTGTCGCTTCCCCTCCTCCTCCCCTGAAAAGGGGAAGACAGACAAAAGAGGCTGCCGCTCGCCTTTTGTTGACGGCGGCGGCTCGGTTTGTGTGTGTGTTTGTGTGTGTGTGGGGCTCCGGGATTCCCCCCTTTCACCCTCCCCCAAAACCTCGGTGCTGCCCGCTGTGGGTCTGACTCGGCGGGCACCTTGCGAACGTGCCGTCAGTGTTTTTCCCGAAGGGAAAACGTGTCCCTGCTCCTAGGCTCAGTGCCCTTCTCTTCTACCTAGGGAGACTTACTTTTTTTTTTTTTTCCTCTTTGCTTGTTCTTTTTTTAGTCTAATTAACTTTCTTATAAGTTTCACCATCTGACTTTCTCTTTCCAAGGGTCTGAGGTGCATCTATGGTTCCTCAGGACTGGCAAAACCAGAAGTAAGGCTTTTTTAGTTCGGTTGGCAGTGCTGAGGTTTTTTTTTCCCTTTTGCTTGCACTTGATTCTGTTTGCAAGCGATTAGGAATGACAGGAGTGCACATAGGGAGGGTTTCTTGGCTGATTGCATTTAAGCCAGGAATTCACTGTGAAAATAAAGCCAAGGGGCAATAAATAAAAGATGCAATCTTCTCTAGGAGGCAGACACCCAGCGTGGACTTCGCTTTGCTTGCTTTCAGCAGTGGAATAGGCCTCACTGAGTAGTTGTGAAAGCAAAAAAGTAACTTTTTGTGTGTCTTCGAAGAGGGGGAGGGCATTGAGTAATGTTGGCAAGGGTCAGTGTGAAGGAAGAAAATAAGCATAAATACAGCTAAGTGTTGACTGCTTCTTCTGGAACCCTTAAATGCGTTTCAGACAAATACTGTACCTACTGCTGAAAATAAACATTCGCTTTGTTGTATTCCATCCTCTCCCCCCAACCTTATGTGAGCCTCCTTTGACATTTTGTGCAAAAATAGTAGTGGAAACTGGTGATATGAAAGATGTCAGTTGTTTTGACAGAGGCCTTTGGCGAGGGAGTTGTGGAGGACTTGGTTAGGCTGGGTCCTTCTGTAGGAAAGTTCTTGTGTAATCTGGGTAGGTAGCTGTGTCATTAAGACCAGGTCTTGCCGACAAGATACTCCTTGTGAAGCAGAAAGGTGCAACTGTTAAAAGGCAATTCAGCTCTAGAGTGAGTTATGTTGGGCAGAGAATGGAATTGGTTCCATATAATGCAGCTGAATATGTAGCATTGATGAAAACTTAGAATTAAGTTTATGTAAGTGCATGTTTAGTGACCATATAAATGTGAACTTACGTTCTTTGCAGTATGAGTAATGGAAACTCTGTAAATGTTTACTGTTGAACTGTGGAAAAGTGCAGTTATTGGACAAAATACATTTTATTACATATCAGTTCTAACAGCTTTACTTGTTACCTGAAGTATTACTATAAACAGGGAATGTGAGACTTGATTTGAGAGACACATAAATTTTGGTTCAGTGGTAGTTAAATGGCACCATTTGCTTCTAAATTTTACATTTTAAATTTTTCATTCTAGCCCTGAATAAAGATTCTGACAATTTTATCATGGTAAATCATTTCAAGTGGGAGGATTTCACAAACCATGTATCTAAGGTTTTATAAAAATCTTCCTGTGATTCTGCTTCACGCCTACTAACTTAATCTCTTGCATGGTGTCTTGTAAAGAAAATCTGAAATGAAATGGAAGTGATGTATTAGTGATACACACAAATAATGTTCCTGGTAATTGGGCAGTAAGGTTGTCTGCTAGCCTATTTTGTAGTTTAATGGTGCTGTCCTAGCATAATAATTAGCATCACTTAATTTTGAAAGATTTTTCTCCAAAGAAGATGGCTTCAGAATTCAATTTGCATCTAATTTATTGATGTATTTATAGCTTTTTGATATGCTTCACCTAGACATGAAGGTTTTTCTTTTTTAGTTTATTTGAAAAAAGCCAGAGAATGCAGGCTCCTAAAGCTGACCTTCCCAACTGCATAAAACAGCTCTTTTACCATGCATGTTTTTAACCTATTTCAAACCAAGTATTTTTAGTAAAAATTACAGTCTAAACAAGAAAACACTTTGTGAGTAAATACGACAATCTGGAAGGAGAATTAGAAATTCACTGTGTTTCATTCGGCCAAATTTGTGAAGATGCCAGGAGCAAGCAAACAGTTTTAGATGGCGAAGTGTATATTTGGTTTCTGAGGTTAGTCCTGAATTAGTACACAGTACTGTATTGTCGTCACAGCTGTGGCTGTCAAGGTTAGGAAGAGGTGTGATCCCTCAATAGCACAGCTGACCCTTAATGCAGCTATTCTAGGAGAAGAAATAAACCCCTGTGCCTCCGCTGGTATGACTCTTGCTTGGGGAAGGACAGAGGCTGCCTTGGCTGTAGTGCTGTAAAACTCTGCTTCACTGCTACAGCTGCATCTGCATTAGAAGTGCCTGAAAATTTTGTGGTGTGTCATACACGTACTCCTACAGTATCCCTGTCTGTTGGTAATTTGTGGCAGGTTTGTCTTTGTTGCATAGACCCTGCTTGCTCATACAGGCCTTCCTTCAAGGAGTTACAGCCCTTTCCATGGTAGCATAAGGCTCTGCAACTGTGGTAGGTCATGTCTTTTAGGTGTGAATGGCAAGGGGGTGAGTTGGAGGGAAGGGACTCCTAGGGAAGGAATATACTAATAATTCAATGACTGGCACTTGTCACAGCTTTATAATATGATGTTAGTATTATAAGCAAGAAAGCTGCCTTGTCTGTGGAAAGAGGCTCAGCTGAAGAACATCATTGTCATGGAGCTGCAGGCTCGTGTTTTGGAAGCCCCTCAGAGATAACCTGGTGCAGGATGTAACCAAAATGCTTCTCAGAGAAAAGCAAAGTAAAATTTCTCCTTTGTTAAATAGTTGTTGAAGGTCAGTGATGTATATTTCATTTGTTCTTAAGTTAAAGACTGGAGATTTGTTTTGCCTTCGAAACCAAGAGAAGCCCTTTTTTTCAGCAGGAACAAGAGAAGGCTTTAGAAGACCGTATTGGTCGCTGCATGTAATTCTGGTGGAATGTGTATTGTAGTCAGAAGATTTCAGATCTTTTAGTGGACAATGATTTGAGTTAAATTTTGGTTCTTCCTAGCCATCTTTACTGAAAAAAAATCCCAAAACTTTGTGAAATTGAAGAGCATGTGAAACAAAAGTAATTTCTCTTCTTTCATGACAGAGCTGGCACAAATCTTACACTGTGCTGTGAGCTGAACTGTGACTTTAAGCAGGTGTGATGATCCTTACTGATGTGTAAAATATATATGTAATGGTTGATGAAACCTGTGGGACAGATGTATTTAGTAAAAGGATTTACTTAACGGAAGTAATACTGAGTTGTGTGACAAAACTAAGGCTGTCATTAGTGGGAATGCAGGTGCTGTGTTTAGTATTAACTTTTTTTGACCTGTGATTCCAAATTGTTCTGGTGTGTGTAGTGATCTTTTTCCAAGAGGAAGAGGTTGTGTTAAACTCTACCTATTTGAAGAGGGGAATTTTGTGTGCTGACATGCTGAAAGGACAATCGTGTTCTTCCACAGTTAGCCTAAGCTGGGGTTTGGTTAGGAATGTGCGAGTAAAACAAGTAATCCAGAATTTGTTAATACAATATTGTGGTATGGGCGTAAACAAGTGATGTCTGACTTTTTGCTGGACTTTTTTGGACTTAGTTCCCAGACTAGTAGAGTCTTGCGAAAATACCTTCATTGCTTCCAGTTTCAGTTTGCTCAAAGAAATAACTACCAGTATTTCCAAGTTCCAGAACGGAAACTAGTAAGCTAATTTTTAAATGTTTCTTCCTGAAAGGGAGACATCCAATGCATTCTAGTCTCCTTGTTAGATTTGGAATGAAATGCATTAATTGGGGGGATATGCAAGCTGTTTTCTGTGTGTACTCTGACACACTATCCTTGACCTTGAATAATTCTTTGGAAACCCTGAAAAAAAAGAGCAAAAGAAGTAAAAAAAGATATAGTTCAAGACCAGATCACTGAAGGTGGAAAAGCTTTGTAGATCAGCTTTTAATTCAGGCTTTCTAAAAACACCTAACGTGGATTTCAAGAGAATGTAAGTATTTTAGAGTGATTTCAAAATGTGAAAATAAAACTTCATACTATCTTTGTATGTAATTGTGAATAGTAGCATAAATGTAATTGGACAGTGTCAGTACTGCTCTAGAATTAATTTGTTTTTTTAAGGAAAATAATTGCTAATCACTTGCCATCACAATTTTTGAAAAGAGAAATCTTCTTTTATACAGGAATGTTGTATTTGGTTCATGTAACAAAATTTGTCATTGTTTGTTTTAGGTCAGTTTTCATGTTTCTTATGTTCCCCTTAATTTCAAGGCTTTCCTCACATCCAAGAAAACAATTTTCATTTTTAAATCTGCTGTTCCTTTTAGTAAGTGATTCCATCTTTGTATATGATCTGATGTTTTGGTATGTAGCAATGTTTGAATTTGAGCCACTTGTCAGTCCAACAGCTGATGCCTGCATATGCTCTCTCCCCCTGTATCCTAACTTTCAGAGGTGAACAATTAATTAAAAGCAAAATCTGTGTAGACTGGGGCCATTTAAAAGTCAGCATCAGACAAACTGGTTTCCTTAAAAATCAGTAGCTAGTTGCTGCATTTTGCTGTATCATTTGCTTTTATAAATGAACCTGTTAAAATTGAACCATTACTTAAGACTCTGCTAAAGTTCTAATTAAAAAAATTCAACTGAAAAAATTTGCTAAACAGTTTTACTGTGGAAGGATGAAGTACATTAGATGGCACGCTCTAAGATACATCTGCGTGAGTTCAATTTAAGTGTCACCTGCTGTCTAGGTAATCTAGTGATGTCAAGATAACGTGTGAAGTTTTGTAGTAGTGTAAACATGAGTGCGAAGTTACAGTAGTATAGGAAAGCAGCTGACATCTCTTTACTTGCTTTATGTTTACCTTGTTTTCTTGGGGGTTAGGTAGGAGAATTTACTACATCTTTAAAAAAAATCCAAAAGCCAAGTCAAAAAAGGACCACACTATTTTAACTGACAAAAGTTATCCTAATTTATGAATATGCTGTCTGTGACATGAACTAATGCGAAATCTTTAAAAAGCTTTCATGTGCAGCAAGGATACAGATTTAATGTGAATTCTGATTGCCTGGGATGCAGTCAGCCTGACAGCACGTGAATACTTGAGTGCTGTCCAACAACCGCACTTGTTCTGAGAGATCTGTCTCCTGGAACTTCCAGTTTTTCCTCTTGGTTTACTGTCCAAGACTATGTATGTAAAAAGTTCTCAGCTGGGTATGTGTTCAGCCCTTGACGTGGCTTCATAACCTTCATACCAGCTGTATCCCTGGCGATGTTGGCTGGTACTGTACACTGGTTTGCATTCTCCTTCCAGCTGCATGCCAATTACCACGATTTATGTGATGGCCTTGCGGCACATTACCCTGCTGTCCTCTGAAGCAGCAACATGCCTCCAGTCTTTGTTGCCTTGGCCCTGCTGTGGAGGGCCAGAAAGTCTGGAGAACCTGAGATACAAATCTTCATCTTAAAACAGTTGTTTTCTGACTGAATTCTGCAAATTTGCAAACAGACTGGAGGTGTCTAGCCTTCTAATAGTAACTACAGTGTAGAGAATTCCTTTGTGGTTAAGTCGGAACTGATAAAAGGCCTGCTGTAAGAGCTGAGTGGGCATACAAAAGACTTTTTCTGATGTGGCACAATTCAGTATAGACTGAAGAGTCTCCTAGTGTGGAATTTTTACCAACACTTTATTAAACACTTCCGAAAAGTAAAAAACAGATTGTCAAAGAGGAGAAATTTCAGCAGTGTTTGAAGTACATTTTAAAGTAATTGTGATGCACACAATCACATGCTTTAAAAAGGAGAGTACGTTTTTTTATTTGTAGCTTTAAAGATGATTTATTTATTTATTAATTATTATTTTTTACTCTAAGCCTCCGTTCCTCTTTGCAAGTGAGTGTATTTGACAGTCTTGAAATACCTGGAAATTTTGCTTTGGAAATGCATGGGCAATGGCTGAGAAAGTCTGACGCTAATTGGAGGGATGCAGTAAAACCTGTCAGTAAGTTCAAATTTGCAGTGTTAGAGCTAGCTGATCAGATAAATAGGAAGCTCATTTACTGAACTACTGTGCTAAAAATTCAGGTGATTTACCTTTTATCCTAGCGTATTTAACAATCCACCTGTTTACATAAGTCATCTTTCATTGTTAATTGGTGTCAGACCTTTAATACATTTTGTCATTGTTGGAAAACTAGTGGGTGAAATGGCATAGTAAGATATTTTGCAGAAGTATGTGTTAATATATATCTTTATTTTGTCTTTTTGTGATAAAGTAAAGTAAAAAAGTTAATTGCATTCAAATGATTGTTTTAAAGGCCTGGAAAATCAACTGTTGCATAGCTGTATGACTTCTAAGAAATGAGACACTTTGTTGTATGTGTGCCAAGTTTAACTGCTAACTGGTTACTGACAGCCGGTAGTAATGCAGTGGCAGTGCAGGAACTATGCAGGAATTCTGCAGCTGACTACAATGTTTAATTTACACTGACTAATGAAAAAAAACCATTAGAGCATTTAGGCATTTAAAACTGGATAAACTCTTGTAGAGTGTGAGACAAATGTGTAGTCTGTAACAGTAGAGGGTCAAGTTTGCTTGTATTCTAATTATTTAAGTGTTTTTAAGCTTGTGTTAAGAGCTTGGCTTTGGGTTAAAGGCTTCAGCAGTGGCTCTCAGATTTGCTTCTGTATGCTTAAAGTTTGACTATTCTTTAATGCTAGTGGCCTGCCTTCTTTCTGCATAGCAGTGTTCCACTATGTGTGCAAGACCTAGTGGCAGCACAGACTTTTTAAACTCAAACATTTTAGTCTCTAGCTTACCCTTATCAAAAGTGGCTTCTGATCTTCATTATTTATTTTTAATTTGTGCATTCAGCTTTGATATTTTGATGAGGCTGAAGTGCATGGAGCACCTCTCTATATTCAGTGATTAATGATGGGATTGATAGTATATTTATCAATAGTATAAATAAATACAGATAATGTGGTCTTCAGAGTTTCACATGCTTGATTGTTGGTCCTTTCTTCCACTTCTGTGCAGCTGGGGCTATGAAAGGATAGCCGATAAAAGTGGTGTTAAGAATTCATTACCAAATACACCTACAGATAATCTTCCTGGGATCTTCTGGAGAATGTGAGTAAATCAGTTGAGTGGAAGAGCTGTACTGTAAGCTGTTGGTTGCTTCCACAGCAGTTAGCAGTTCCATCAGACTTCACTTTTGCTATTGGTGGAATACAATGCAGTGTTTTGAGAGGGTGGAAAGTAGTCTTAGTAAAACACGCATTTGCATATTTACAAAGCTGGATTTAGTGACCGTGCTTAGTGGATTAAATATGGCTTGTTCTTCTTTGGGACAATTCTTCAGCGTCTGCTGATTTTAAGAGTTTAAGAACAGGGAAAAATCAATAGTCTAAATGAATTGTTTAATATATTAGCTAAAGAAAGAGAAAAACCGGAACACTTCTATTCTGAAATACTGTTATTATCAATGACAGCTGGGACAGCTGGCTGTGCTGCTGCTGTGCTACATGCAAAATGAGTCTCAGTTCTTCCATTGATTTAGATTGTAAACTGAAACCTTGCGAACTGTCCACAGTTAATGTTTTGTCCATTATATTCTGTTTCTGGATTTAGTGTAGCTGCATTATACAAAACTTCAATTCTACTTCCTCCAGAGCAGGAGGATGAGGATGACATAAAATGCACAGCTGTTTTTTATCTTGTTATTGCAAGCCATGATATGCGAGAGCACCGTCATGCAGCTTTCCTGATCAGCTACGAATGCATGAATTAATAGAGGTGACTTCAGCTCAGTGTGCTAATACATGAATGACAGGCAATGACTAGGACTGGGACATGATGTAACAGATGCCGTGAAAGTCTGATGGGATAAGGAAGCTGAGAATAAATTTATTTAGTCCTGTGTATAAATTGTAGAAGCATCATACCACTTAGTTTTACTGTCAGTTTCCAGTGATTGGTTTTTACATTGTCATATATTGTGGCAATGGTTTACAGGTTTGATTTCTAGGTAATTTTGTAGATGATAAATGTAAGTGACTATTTGGTAGCAGGGAGCAAAGATGTGTTTAGGAGGAAACAATAGTTTATCTTATTGAATAATACATGCTTGAAGAGAAGAGAGGTGGTAAAATGCTAAGTAAAATCCTTTATAGATAGGAGGCTAAGAAGAGAAGTGGGAAAGTGGTGCTGCCTGAGATAAGGTAGAGGTCAAAGATCTCACTAGATACCTGATGAGGTGTATTTAAGGAGGATGTAGTCTGAATGACTGTTTCCTCTACATGCTCTACTTTTAATGAGTATTAGCAAAAGCATGGAGGCTGATAGACTTTTTCCTACAAAATGAAACATAGCTTTCAAGATGGAAAATAGGCTAGCAAACAGTAACTTAGCTGTTCTGTAGCTTTTGAAATTGTAAAATAGTTCTAAATTACGAAGTGTGTGTCCTCTCTTTTCAACCTTTTGTTGCAATTTCAGTTTTATAAATAAGATGTGTCTGATGCACAAAGGTAATGCTCCAATTTTTCAGATAATGCTGACTTTCTGTGTATTGGAAGGGTGTTTGTCCGATTTTACTTTAGCGGAAGCTGTTTCTGTTAAGTAATGATGTAAGCTTGACCAGTGGTATAACAAAACCATTGACTTCATCTTGTGCAACTGTTTGAAAGAGATTTTTTCATAGCATTAATCATTCATTGATAAAATTGTAGACTGTAACTGAATTTCATTCACTATAAGCCACAGCCAAATTGTAGTTTAATGCTTCTGGAGAGACATTAAATGGCTTAGTTTTATAGCATTGTATATTGCAAAAAGAGACTTGTTTTCTTATTTTGGTGTCCTGTTTCCCTGCCCTGCCCCCTCCCCCCTCTCCCTCCCCCCCTCCCCCTCTCCCTCCCCCCCTCCCCCCCAGTGAATATTTATGGTGCCCAAACTTGTAAGCAACAGATTTTTTTTCCCCAGAACCTGTATGTTGTTCTGGCCTGGGATGGGGGAGTGCAGACGAGAATCTGATGAGGAGTGATACACAGCTACATTGGACAGTTCTTCTGACAAAAATAGGAAGGGGGAAGAGGAAGACAATTGTCAGAGTTGCTACAGTGGTGATCAGGACTAGAGAAATTTCTCCTGTTGATAAGAGGGCAACTGGAAGCCACACTTAACGTTGGTCGAGGTATAAGATAAGTGGTGAAGACTGAAAACACAGGTCAGTTGTGAGCATTGTAATCTTAGTACTTAAGAGATCCAAAGTCTTGTTGCACTTAAAAGGAAGGACTTGTGTCTGCTCAGCAGGACAGGGAAGGGTGCTGATGTTGTCAGAAAGCTGAATACTCCCAGTATGTAGAATAAGCTTAAGGAGCAAGATGTCAGTAAGATCAAAGCTGCTCCTTCCTGATACTCAAAGTGTGAAATGATAGCTAGTGAAATGTTAGAATGGATGAGTGGAAAGAGATGTGAATCATGGGCATGCGCTTCAGTGAATCCTGCCTGTTATGAGGTCCATCTTGCCCTCCCTCATTGAACAACAAAAGGAAGTTGGGATCAAGTGTTGAGAAACATCTACTGGAAGGAGGAAGCAGAGGAAGATGATTGAACAATGAGACACTAAGCTGCGATTTTAAGAAATAAAAGGAGAAGCACAAAAATCCGTAAAAGTTTAAAATTCTGGGAGGGGAATCAACATTTTCTGAAAGTGCTGAAAGGTGCAGGAACCTGAATCCAGAAGACATCACCACTAGGGACCATGGTGAGAGCCATCCCAGTGTGATGCGCTGCACTGGAACCACCAAGGGCCCAATGGCAGAACCACATTCCAGGCAAGGGCCTTGGTGTACTCAATGACTTCGTTGTGGGAGCAAGAGGGTGATGTGGGCCAAGATGGTGATGTGATATAATGAAACCACCTCAGGCAAAAGTTAATGGGTGAATGAGGTGGGAGAGTCTGCAGCATTAGAGTTCAAGGAGTGTCTGTATATATGCCTGGCATACATGTAAGTTGATTGCTAGGCATGGGGGGTTTTCTGTAGCTGTTTTGCTTCAGGAGCCCAGGAGGTATAGCATGTCATGTAGCCTGGGTGAGGCAATAAGTGTCGTGAGCCTGGGGATTGGAGTGTGTGGTGTTTGAATATGACAAAGTCAGAGCAGATCGACTTGTGTTGCCGTTGATGCTGGTTTGAAGTATCAGAAACAGAGTGGGAATGCTGTATTTGTATGGTGGGCTGGAGGTGGGACTGCTGCAGAAGGAGTCTGCAATTTAATCTTCTGTCAGTAGCTGGGTACAAGTAATGTGAGTCAGCAGCAGCATGTTCAATGCAGGTTGGAGGGGGTCTGCCCTCACAGCATACTCTCTGCATTGACCAGCTCCTCTCCTACAGGTAAAAAAGCCCCTTTGGTCAGCTGCCTTCTGTCAGGAATGGATATATTTGCAAGTAGGGGGCTGTTGCGATGTTTGTGGGCGGTATGTGCTGTAGGTGTCTAACAGTGGTGTCCAGCGTGGTGGTGACAGCTCGCAGGCCCTGATGTGCTGCAGCGACAGAGGGTCTCCACTGACTTGAGCAATGCGTGTCAGCTGTTTGGTGGCTCTTGTACCAGCCTGCAAAACCTGGGTAAATGCGGTGTGCTGAACAAAGGCTAAGATCAGTAGTCTCTGGTCTTTGTAAATATGGATTTCAAGCTCAGTACAGGCCTGAAGTCTGTCTTCTTCTTAAGGTTGGTAACCTTAGGTTGCCTCACAAAGATCATAAATGACAAAGGCCTTAAACTCTGACAGAAGTTGTAACTATATTTCCAGTTAAAATTTAGCAGAGTTATCACTTGTGCCCTCCCATTTCTTGGGGAGGGGGCACATTCCTGGTTGGCCAAGCCTGCTGCCCTAAGGAAAGCTGCCAATACAGAAGCACAGTGTGGCTGTGAGCACGGGAGTTCTCCAAGAGCCTGTTCTAGCAGACTTGCAATCTTTTGTCACTCAGTGAACTCCTCCAAGGACAGACTACAAAACAGGCCTATCAAAATAATTGTTTTCCATGGTGAAATACTTGTAATGAATATGGTAAATGAAAGAACTGACTCATGTGCTGTGCCATGACTCATTTACTTCTTTGTGCCTCATTGTGTAACTCTTAGAACAGAAAATGCACATTGCTGTACTTATAACTTGTATTTGGGAAAGGTTTCCTGTGATTGCCATTTGCGAATTTTACCCACTGTGATGACCACTGTGTTATTCACCCTGAAGTTATATGATTGCTTTAGTCTGGCTTAAAGGCAGGCTGCTGTCAAAAGAACACTGCAGTTCTCAAGCTTTCAGCTTGTGCCAGGGCTTGTGGAGCTGTGTGGTGAGCCAGAGGACTGGCCTGCTTATGAATTCAGATCTTGCTTGGTGAGTTTTACCTGGTTTATTGGCCAAGAAAGTGCTACTCTTGATGCAAGGGACAGAAGATTGCAAGAGGGGGCACTGAGGAGGGCAGGGCTTCTTTCTGTGTCAGTCACACTTAGACTGGCCTAAAGTGGTCTTGAAGCCCGAACTACTGCCGGGGGAAAGGAAATAGCTGCTGTGCATGGGAGTTCACCTGTGGCAAAAGGCAGCCTGTTTATTTCAGAGCCACCAGCACAGGCCTTTTCTGAGCACAGGTTCTGTGTTAGGCATGTATGAGTGAGCTGTTTTCCATATCACTTCATCCACAGTGGTTTGGTTTTTTTTTGTGGCACAAAACCCTGGCTAAGTGATGAGTACCCCTCCCACACTCCACCAGTGGTTAAAAGAAAGTCGGACAAATGTTTACTATAAGAGTACAGGAAAGGGGAAGGAAATACCTAACCATTTAGTCCAATTGTGCAAATTCTTATCTGTCTATATTTGCATAGCTCTTGCAAAAGGTACTTTTTGCCTTCAAAGTTCTTATATTTCCTCTTTTGTGGCAGTGCTGAACTTCAGGACACCTATAACAGAGACTTCTAAATTTCATTTTTCTCCTTATTATGCTGTTGTTTGGTGACCAAATTGTGTGTTTCGTGTTTATTTTCATCATAGCTGTTGCTAAAGCAAGCATTCACAGCTTTTTGCATGACTAGACCTGCTGAGCCAACATAACTAAGAATGAGAAGACTCTTTATTTCTTGAACTTTAATCTGTTGCCACTCAAGAGTCACTGGAGGTTGCAGGATTGTGGTAGTGTAGCAGAGACTTCAGGTCTCTGGCATGGTCTTTTTTTACTGGTAGTAAGGCTTGAGAAAGAACTGATGGAGCACAGTGTGGAGATTTCAAGCTGAGTTTTTAGGGCTGGCTTGTAGGTGAGGAAAAGCCTTACGGCTTGTAAAATAAGTATTTTTGATATGGACTTTACAGAGAGTCTGAAATAGCTTTGTGGTGTTCCAGTATCATTACTGCTTCCCCAAGTAGAACAGTAATTGAGCAGAATGGTGCTTTTGTATAACTTCCATAGTCTGGAAGCTAAATGACAGACAGCTGCTTCAGTGAGTGAGGTGTGTTTACTGAAACGATCTGTTTTCAGGACTCAAAATCAATGTGTGATCTATTCCAGATGGAACTAACTAATGCAGAGCTTCGTTTGCCCATATCTGGTGGAGGGAAGAAGTGCGTGAAAGCCCTGTTGCACACTTGACAGTGCAGATGAGGCCATTTCTAGGGCAGTAATGGCTTTCCTTTACCATATGAGACTTTTTGTGGGACTTGCCTGTCTGCGAGAGGGTGCCTTGGCTTTCTCAACTGCTTGCATGGTGGGACATCCATCAAAGCTTGTTACTGGCTTACTTTTAACAGTAGCCTGCTCCAGTGAGGAAAGATTCGTCTAGGTTGCTCACTTCCTAGAGGCTTCCTAAAGTTCTGACTAGACATTTGTGGCTGTCAGACTGTTTGTTGCAATCATTCATGAGTGAGACAGGGGATCCTTAAGTTGTGCAAAGCTTAAGCCGGGTTCTTTACCTCTCTGGGTTGTCTTCTGGTGGAAGGGAACTTGCATGACCTCCAACCCTAACTGAAGTGTCTAGGTCCTTCCAAACATCTGCAGGTGGCGTTTATTGTACATGTTTATCTAGGCTTCTAAGCTAAACATTTCTTATTTGAGGAAAGTGAAGTTATGCAGTCTGGTATCTTTCCTGCTCTGTAGCTACACTGCTAATGTTACTATAAAATTAGATGTCTACTTCCTGTCGTATCTTGTTTTAGGCTCATCAAAGATGTTTAATGTGATACTTTGGAAGCTGACCATGACTTCTGCAAGCCAGGTTTGTTAAAGAAGTACCAGCTTGAACTCTTGCCTACTTAGGAGAATGGAAAGCACTCAGGTGTATCAGTCTTTCAGTTTTTGTGCCAATTACTGTGGTTTCATGGTTGTCTTGTTTTTGACCCCTCCACCTCTATTCCTACTTCTGCTTTGCTATTTGGAAGATAAATACAATCAGGGGAAACTGGCTGTTCAGAATAGGGTTTTGAGCTATGCACAGTGCTGTTGCTCACATGAAACTAACAAATAGGAAGAAGAGCAATCCTCCTTGGTAGTGCAGGAAGTTCTTTAAACACACTCAAATACAACAAAAGTGTTCAGTTTTGAAGCCTGGGTAAGTTATATTTGGCATAAGAAGCACAATCCCAGGAAGAATGGGACGTGGGTGAGGGAGGAAGAGAGGAGCAGGGCTTGTAGGTGTCCTTACCGTAATGAAATTCTGAAGTTATTTCCTGTACTTTAATTTCTATATTTGCACAAATCCAGGATTGTAATTCATGTAATTCTAGAAAAAGTATTTTGTTCATTTTACTCGTAATTGAGTATATTTTATCTTTAATCTAGGGAAAACATTTTTTGTGTTTGTTTTACTGGAAACTCAAAATAGGGTTAAAAACCTGTGATTTTTATGTGATGCAGTTGAGTCTCTGTAATTCTGTTAAGTGTAAAACTTACTTGGATTGGTGTTTCTTGATGGAAGAGACAGGTCCAAGTGAATGTTCTCATCACAGCTCTGAGTTTGAGTAAAAGAGTCTACCACTAAATCCCATGCACTTAGGTCTTTGCATACAGATTTGCTCGCAAGTTCACAATTTTGTGGAACTGGTTCAGGAATCTTGACTTGCACTTGTCATCCTTACCAAAGCCCTCCAGAAGCATTATGTAAATACCCTCACACCAGCCGGCGGTGAGAATGTTGCCTGTGGGTGCATGGCCAGAAGCTGCTGTGTTTCAGCTGCTCACTGTAATTTTCTCTCTTCAGACCTTTATCTTTCACCTTCCTGGAAGACACCTGACCACCTTCTACCAAGGGCTAAAGTCCTGTTGGGAGACTATCCAGGGCAATTTCCGTGAAGCAATAAATGTGCCACCAGCTGTGCTTGTGCATAGTTTCTTTTGTTTCCGCAGTAGGTGTGAAGTTACGCAAAGTTGTTTGACCTAGTGGAGAAGTTTAAGACAACTCTTGGATTTTAAATTTGAAGATATGAGGAGGCACTCCTACTGGTTTCAGATTAATACTGTTTCTAAAATTTGTGTAGTTTTGTCCCCTTTGGTGCTGTTCAAATTCAAGCCAGAGATTCTGCCAGTTATGCTGTGCAGATGGTAGGTTTAGTTCATCTAGTAGTCTCCTTAAATGTATTAATCTTTAAAGATAAAATAGTGTGCAGACTAGGAACTGACACTCATGAAATTACTTTCAGCACACAATTTCTGCTAAATGCATCCCAGAAATCTTAGTGTGCACAGCGATTTGATAAGCTTCCATCAAGATGAATGTGTCACAGAGTCAGGTTGCAAGTACTGGGTCTGTTCTAGCTCACAATACTTGGGCAGAAACAACAGGCACAAAATTCATTAATCTGGGTCTCTGAGAGGTGTCCTTTACTATTAGCTTGCCAAGAATAGTGCAGCACTGGGTAATAAAGAAAAGAGAAGATATTTTGTGCATAACGATTGAAACCTTTGCTGTTGGGACACCTCAGAACATTAAGGTCATTCAAATCACATGTATGAAAACTTGCTGTTAGATAGAAGTGTCTGTTCTTGACTTAGACCATTGTTAACACTTGGTAAATTGAGACATTAAAAGCAGAGTGTCAGTTTTGGAAATACTGGCATCCCTCAATGAAGGAAAAATATATACTGAATGATGAATTACGGTGAATATACAGGTTCACACTGTGTTTCTTATTGAGCTTCATGATAGTTTCAGTTAATTTCCGTCTTCTTTCCTCCTCCCATGTAGTAGTGAAGAGATGGAAAGACAAAGATAAACCTGAATCCAAAGCAGTTTATTATGAAAAGACAGTTGTAATTTAAATCACCTATTTGTAAGCAAAATTGACATTGATCTCCAGAGATGCAATAGTTGTGAATCTTGTGAAATCCTTCAGTTCTTAATTACGAAAAACTTGAACTACATTCCTGATTACTACTAGCTTTTTTATCTCTTTACATTCTGATTATTATGAATACGATTTGACACATATTTATTAAGCCTGCTTTTAATTTGGTGCATACAGAGAGAGTGAACTGAATGCAAAGGAGGAACCTGTGCGGAAGACTGGAGTAGCTTCATTCAGCCTGGTCACTTAGCAAAGGATGTATTGTCTCAGAAGAGCAGATAAAGTATGCGTGCTGTATCTTGGTCATCATTTGAAGTTTATACCTGAAAGGATATATCACATTGGGAGCTGTACTATAATTGGGAGGTTATTCAAGAGAGAAAAAATAAAACAGGTGAATGGAATCTGTGATTTTTAACAAGTTCACTGAAAGTTACTAAGTTCTTGAGCATGCCCGAAAAGTAGAATAACGTATTTCTTCTGTTGACCATGTTCAGAGTTGATAAACATTTACCCTGTTAGATTTCTATTGGTCTACCTAGCCCTGTTAAAGCAGGAGGAAGACCTCTAGGAAAACCTACATTAAGCCTGCGTGCTGATGGTGACTGTGCTGCTCTTCTCATTTTGCATTTGCAGTTAGCAGGGAGATTCGCTATTTTTTGGCATTCTGAAGTTAATTGCATTTACTGTGCTGTCTGCGCAGGCTAATTTTGAAGGCTTATAAAATTAGGCGTGAGAGGAAGGGGGGAAAATAAATCTTCCAGAATATATTGGAATAATTATGTGTTTTGAAGTCTTTTGTCCATTGTAAATACAGAAACTACTTGCCAGCTTTTGTTTTTTGTCAGTGGTAATAGTTTTCTCATACATCCACAGCTGTTTATTGTATGAACAGCTGACAAAAGCTCACACTTTCAGAGGTAAGGTGATCTGGCTTCTGGGCAGAACAAAGACCTTGGGCAGGGTAGGAAAGACCTTCCCCCCCTCCCCACCCAGTCCCAAAACACAAATGTAAAGGCAGCTGGCAGCATGAGTGCAAATCGGAAACTTATCTGGAAACTTAATTCCCCCAATTGTGGTGTTACTGAAGTGCAAGGATTTATTTTTGTCTTACTGTCTTTAAGGATTTTAATATTTAGCAAATAAAACTGTATGCTTTTGTATGCTGCCTTTTGGGTTGTATAAAAAGCTTTAATGCACAGAGAATAATTGTTAAAATGGAGGAATGGACATGCTTGCACAAGTGGTGTGATTTGTCTTGTGGTGAGGAGTGGGGGAGTCATTTGGGTTAAACTAGATTAAATAAATAAACCCTGTAGGTCCTGGAGCCCTTGGGTTTTCCTGAATTCAGCATTATGTGGGAGTGTTATGGAAATACTCATTCAAAATAAGCAACCCCTGATGTTTGTAAACCGGTATCTGATGTGCTTGCTTTTGTAATCTCCTTCCATAGACGTGATACCACTTATTTTGCATATGTGTTATTACTTAGATAACCTTAAAGGAATGCTACTGGCCTCCCCCTTAATTTTTCTGTGTGCCTAAACCATTACCACAAAGTCTTGATCTAGCTATGCGACCATTTTAGCTCCAGTGTTTTGTTTTCTGACATTTAACCCTCTAACTTGCAAGAGTGTTTGGAGAGAACTTTGTTAGGGAGAAATCCTCCTCCTCCTTTGAAGGGTAGCCTTTATTAAGTCAAATCAAGTTCTCCATGCACAAAGAAAAGGAATTTGAATGCAACAGCATGGTAACAAGAAGGCAGCCCAATTGCACTATACCGGATAAATAACATGTGGAAAGTAATGTCTTCCACAGATGGACCAAGTGTTGTTGCACATTCAGCTTGTTTGTTTGCTGAGAGTAAATTGCTTTGCCTTGAAGAACAAAACAAGTAAGTTTTTATCACAACCGTCAAAAATTCCTGATGAACAAAACAAAAAAGTTACCACAACCTTCAACATTTCTTGAAGAACAAAACAAATCATCAAAGCCTTCAAAATTTCTTGAAGAACAAAACAAAAAAATTATCACATCCTTCAGGAATTCTTTAGAAAAAAACCAGAAAAGTTTTTATCACAGTCTTTGTAATTGGCAAACTGTTGTTTTTGTACTTCAGTTTATAAACTGTTAGAAATCCACCAGTCTAAAAAGTAATAGAAACTAGTTTCTTCTTTAATTTGAAGAGCATTTCTAACATGACATGCTATCACTTTTAAAATACGTGCTATTGAATGCTTTGGGAGTCAGCCTCGAGAAAAGAGGTTTAAACTTAGATGACTTGTGTTCTCAAACAAAATAAGTGATATTTAATATTAAAAGCAAAACTACTCAAATCACTAATTAGAATGAGTTATTAGACTTCATTAGTTAAACTAAATTTTTTATCTTGTTACATTTTGTCCCTGTCATGAAGTCTTAAAAATGTTATGGTTCTAAATTCTGTCTTACATATAGAAGACATTGAACTTAGTTACAGCAGACTTGAGTGTTTAGGCTGCTTTTACAGAGGACAAGTCTGTTCACTGAAAATAGAAAACAATTTAAAACTGGTTACAGCCACCATTTCTAGGTGTCTTACACTGTTTTAAAATCACTTTGCTTTGCAGTTATTCAGCTACATTGTCTGTAAGGAGCAAAAGCTAGTCAGAATTTAGGGTTCTTGAAGGGTGTAGTAATGCATTTTTGAAAACTGTTTAGAACAGGTCACTGATGTACAGGGTTATCAAAGCACAGCAGGCTCAACACTAAATGATGCAGTCATTTGTACTATTCAAAATGTTCTGTGTAGGTGAGAATGCCTAGCTGACTCTTGACATAGGAAGATAATGGATGACAATCACTGATCACCCCACTAAGTCAAAATGATCTATCTCTAACTGTAGACTTAACGCTCTTTTGTTTCCTTTTTTTAAAATCTTGCTTGTGGCAAAATATGTCAGCTACTTAAGGCACTTTATAGATTATATAGAGCAGCATGTCTGGAACTTAAGGATCATTTTGGGTTCGCTTTGGCTAGATACTGGTGTCATGATGTTCCCTTTCCTGCTTTTCTGGCCCTCACTCCAAATTACTGGTTTGTGCTGTGTTCTTCATCTGCTACAAATAAATAGTGTAATGAAGTTTCTTGTCCATGACCCTCACTGTTACAGTATTTCATAACTTATGTAACTTGAAAGCTTCATTGGGTTCTTTTTCAGTTTGATGCTTAGATCATTCTTACTGCATTTATTATGGATTAGTTTTGAAACTTTGGGGAATCCACTAGTCTTGAAATGTGGTTCATTTAGTGAAGATCTGTATGCAGTACGGCCTACTAAAAGCTATAGTTTGCTTTGCTTTTGCAGTTTGAGTGTCTCTGTAGAAAGACTGGGGCTTGGTTGAACTGTGCTGTGTCTGTATTGTATGTCACTGGACATTCCTGCTGCTAACATAGCTTTGGCTGCATCTGCAGTTGAAGAACATGAAACCTGGCAGTGTTGATGGGTCTTAAATTGAGTTTGCAAGAATTACATGTGCTGTAAGGCATATGCTACTAATACGGAACATACTGAAAGCTGATTAAGTGCAGAACTTAAATGTGATTTTCAAAATGGGTGAAGTCAGATTTGTAGAGTATTTTGTATCTAAGTTTGTGCACAAGTATACAGCACAGCAGCAGTTATGCAGCTAATAACTTTGTTCATGTTTGTATTTGTTGGCACTAAAATGTCTTTTAAAAAACACCACAAAAACAGGTCTTCACTGGTTTCTTTCAAGAAATTACTGCTCCATGAAGAATAAGATTCTTAAACAAAAACAACACTGCCCCTTTTCTTTTGAGCTTTTCAAATCTTTTGGCAGGCATTAACCACTTGTAATTGTGTTTGCTGGCAGTTGAATTTAAGCTTTAGAGTTTTTTGACAATTATCAATATAGCTTAGTCCTGTTGTCTCCTTGGGTTGTGTTGCGGTG
The DNA here is from genome assembly GCA_026261815.1 of Monarcha castaneiventris obscurior. Taxonomy (NCBI): domain Eukaryota; kingdom Metazoa; phylum Chordata; class Aves; order Passeriformes; family Monarchidae; genus Monarcha; species Monarcha castaneiventris. The sequence continues at coordinate 12,055,074 of JAMPIT010000893.1, read as the reverse complement.
TGGGTGTTTATGCGTTTTGGGTTTTTTTGTTTGGTTTTTTTGTTCGTTTTCTTTTTTTGTCTTTTTTCTGTCTTTTTAAAGTGACTAGGTGGGAATTTAAACTCTTTAGTCTATTTTTAATTTTTTTTTGGCAGAATTAGTCCAGGAAGAAAGCTAGTTCTGTTCCTGGGATTTTGAAATCTCAGTCAAGACTGAAGAATACTGACTAGCATGCTTATAAAATTGATATGGCAAGAAATGCAAGGTTTTTAGGAGTCAGTAATTTTTTTTGACTCCTTCCCAGGATCTCTGTCTAGTTTAAAGACATGGCCTGGCAGACTGGTAAAGAAGTCACTATGACAGTACAAAGTGTTTCCTTATGCTCAGGAGGAACGTCTGTGCTTTACTTCATCTTGTCACTGGGCACCATGCGGCTCAGTTTTCTTTATGCTCTCACTTTAGGAATTTGTACAAATTGATGAGACCTCCCTGAGCCTTCTCTTCTCCAGGCTGGCCAGACCAGTCACGGCCTTTTCTTTCTATGTGAGGTGCTTCAGCTCCCTGATGCCTCTCGGTGTGTGAGGCAGTGGCGACCTGGTTCAAAACCCGGCACGGCAGCTCGGCCTAGCCCCCAAGCTGCTCGGGCCACAGACACACAACACCAATATGGCAGATGGTCAAAATGGCGTTTTATTGTTCTACTTCGCGGGGTTATATAGTCGAGGTGGTTTCTCTACGTCAGGAGGGGGGACGGTGGGATGGTAAAAGTTAGTAAGGGGTGGAAAGCTACTGGGGTTATGAAGGGCTGTATTGTTTAGAGAAATTCTTATCACAGAGGAATTAAGAGGGAGGAAGGTTACACGCTGCTTTCTGCTTTCCGTCACATCACGAAATCTTCCGTTCGCTCTTGTCCCTGTTCTACTACAGCTCCCAGATCACCTTTGTGGCCCTGTGCTGGACTCACTTGAGTAGGTCCACGTCTCTGTCCTGTAGTGGGGAACTCAGCTCTGGACACGGCACTTCAGGTGTGGCCTCAGTGGTGCTAAGCAGAGGGGGGAGGATCACACTGGCAACACTCCTTCTCCTGCAGCCCACTAGCTGCTTTTGCTTCAAATGATCAAAAGAGAGCATTTTAACTGGTTCTGGTTTCAGACTACCCTTAAACCCAAACCAAAGAGAAATAAAAACACTTGAAAAGCAATCACAACTCCTCATTTACTCTGCTGGTGTAATTGGAACAATTCCTTCTTAACAAGAGTTAGTTTTCAAGCTTGAATTTTTAATATCAGCATTAACACCATTCTGTTAGTTGGATGGAGATCAGAATTGGTGTTTTTATTTGTGACAAGCTACAAAATTAATTAATGAATTGCATATTCTCTCTTAGCCTAATGTTTTCTCGCCAGTAGTTACAGCTGTTTGTATTATTTGCTTGGATTTCTGCTTACTAGAACTTGCTTCCTTTGGTTCACACAGACAAGACTCTTGAGGCATGAGGGTACTCATGTAAGCTTTACCTGGATTGCCTCTTTTCCCCACTTCTCTGGTTCCCTCAGATTATCTTGAATAGAGCAAAGTGTGGGTAAAGAGGAATTGAGGCTATCTCTTGGAGAAATTTTGGCTATTTATGTCTTCTATATGCAATAAAAGAACTTGTTTCACTTTTTATTAAGTGCTTTTAATAGAACAAGAAGAAAGCTCTGTAGTGGTTTAACCTTCTGGTTTCATTACTAGCCTCAGCTGAAATGGAAACAGTGGTGTAGGTGGAGAAAGCTATCTGTCAGGATCTGTTCCTTGCCCTTTCTTTCCTCTCCTCATCTCCCTTTCACCAGCAAATGTCAAGATAGCTCTGACCATTCCAGAATGTAAATAAATGTTACAAGGAGTCTCCTACAACTAGATAATACCTGAACTCAAAAATTACAGCTGCAAAATAGATGAGTGGCTACTTTCTGGCCAAATGCTGAAAAAATGCTTCAGTGTAGAAAAGAGAATACTGTGTAAGTAAAGTAGTTTTCAAGTCAGTGATTATTTGTCCTTAATAAGTATTTTTTTCACAGGTGCAGTTTATCACAGAGAAAGTGACAAGCAAGAAAAATAGCTGCAAAATTACATTTGAAAAGTGAAATTATTCGAAGTTTCTTTTAACAGCAAATCTTTTCTTGAAAGTGGCCCAAGAGGCTCTCGGTTTTCACAGTCTGTGTGACTTCCATGTACAGCAAGACTTGCAGAATAAGCAATTTCATGCAGGTGAAGGGATTACTAGATTCCAGCTGTGTCCTGATGACTTTTTTCTCTTTTATAGAGAAAAGTTGGGTTTTCTGTTTGCAGTTTGACCTAGAAGCTTGTTTTCAAATGGAGCAGCAGACAACTGACCTGTGTTGCCTTCTATTTTTCCTTCCATGCTGTTTGAGAAGTCACTTAACCTTTGCAGAAGATAAATAGTGCAATAGAGTTTAGAGAAAAAAAAAAGTTTGCTTCCTAACATTCAGGTTTAGGGTGTGCTATTGTTTGTTGTTCTTATAGTAAACATCTTTGTTCTTTCTAGTTTTTGATAATGCTTAAGAAATTCAGGTTGTGTTTCAGAAGTGCATGGTTGCAAGTCCAGAAAATAGGGATAAAATAGATACAGATACCACATTCCAGTCAAAGTTTTACTCCATGCTCTCAGAAAAAATCTGAAGTGCAGTAATTATAGAGCATCACAGATGTTTGCAGGTAATTCCTCCTAAATAAAACAAAAAGAAGGAAGCAAGAACATGTTCTGGAAATAAGTAAGCAGTGGACTTGTAACTCCAGTTTACGTGGTTGACCCTGTCTCAGAATTCTAATATATGCAAATCCTCATGTTTTAAAATGGTCTTCCTTTGGGAAAACTTAGGCTTTATTTTCTACTCCCTGCCCCAACAATGAAGATATCCTTATGTCTTTGAATGTTCAGTGGAAAGCCTCAAGCGTGTTATGCCGTTGCCTCTGGATGTGTAAAGATGAAATCATCGCTACAACCTAATTGTCAAGTACTTGTTACTTGTTGGGTTTATTCATTTAGGTGGACGTGAACTGACTTGGAACGTGTAAAGCTGTAGTCTTCCTACATACTCTAGAAGGCCTATTGAGCAGGTGGAGATAAACTTGAGGGAAAAGGTCATGCTAGAGATGGCATGGCTGACTGTAAGTGTTTTGTTTAAAATACCCTGCAAAAATACTATCAGAAATAGACACTGCATTGTTCTTGAATGTACAAAGAATTCATGGTATTTGAAGATAAGTTCATATCTGGCAATTGTGCCAAACTGGCACAATTGTGTAGTGGATCACTGAAGGTGTGAGAGAAGATGAGGTAAAAATGTAAAATGCTTAGTATCATGCCAGACACGGGACAGTATCTCAAGTACAGCAGAGGATTCATAATTATTACATTAGTGACAAGTGAGCTTTGTTCATTCATGTTCCCTTCATGCTGTGAACTTGTTTAAGACAGTATTTATTTCACCAGTCCCATTGATACTAAAATTTTGCCTTGTATATTCCTTAAACTTAATTCAGTAATCAAAATTGTTAAGAAAATATCTGAGTACAAGGCACCTACAGTAAATTAGATTCTTTCAAGTAAGAATTGATTAAGGAGAGTTTGGAGTTTACAAGGCCACACTGAAATTAAATAGTATGGAATTTAAGGACTGAAGAGCGTGTTAATGAGTTTGAATTTAAATACCCAACCAAATGAGGCCAAATGGATATTTTCAGTTCAAACCACAGTTATTTAGGTCTAAGAAACATGATTTGACAGGGCTGTTGGTGCTAGTATGTCTGTAGAGATTGTGTTTTGTTTTAGTTTTTTTTCCCCCACTCTGATAAGGAAATTACCAACTAATAAAATTAAACTTGGCTACTTCTGTTCTAGTCCTGTGCCTCTACAGGATGCTATCATTGTCACCAGAGAGCAGGATAATTGAGACAATATTGGAGTGTTCCAGGTAATCTTTAGAAGTTCTGTACACTTTATACAGTTTTGTGTTTAACGATCTGTTCTGTCAGGATGACAGTGACAGAAGGGTTCTCATCATCAGATGTAAGCAGGCCCATCAGTCTGTTGTTCTGGCTGTATGTGCTTCAGATCATTTTCTTTAAGTAAGAGTGGCAGGATGGGCTAACTTCTTGCTTTTTCCTAAAATTTTTGGAAGACAGCATAGAGCTTGGTGAGGTTCAGGCTTTGTTGAGCAGATTTGTTTCTGTTTAGCCAGAGCAGAGTCCCTGTCTTTACTTCAGTGTCACGTTAAGAAGTTATTTTGTCCATAGATCAGACCATGTCTCCTGAGGCAGCTGGGATGAAGATGTATTTCCTTCCCAATTTCTCATTCTGTGCCAGGCAGTGAAGCTGCAGGAGAAGCTGGTTTGTGTACCTCAGTAGATTCTACCTAGACAATTTCATTTGACAGGGAAGTGACACTCTTGTTCTAGCCAGCATCCTCCTGGAGAGGGAGGATTAAATAACTTAAAGAAGTACCTTAGAAGTAGATATTACTGCAGCCAAATCTGTCATTGTCGCTGCAACCAAGTATGTCACAGCTAAATATTTTGGTTTCACCTGTAAACCATTCATGTCTTCACCTTCTACAGTAATTAATAAACTTGCCCCTTCAATCAAAAGGCTTGGAACATGAGACATGGAGTGGATTCTCAGGAGTTTTGGCATAGCTTGTTTTAGATGTTGTAATTTATGTCCTTACATACTGACTTAAGTATGATACTAGATAAAATTTGAGGTCACCACCATCTAATAATAAGACTTGAAAGGCTGCTCTTTGAAAAATACTTCTAAAAAGTTGCATTCTCTGAGGTAATAGCAGTGAGGGTTTGAAGTAGAGAATTTTGATTATGACTTAATCCTTGAGAAATATGGTAGTTTAGGAACAGCAAGAAAGCAAATTCTGTGTAAATGCTGTTTGTATTTCATTGTTGGTAAATCCTTTGTATTAAAATGTAGGATACTTTCCTCCGGGGAAGTTGGCTGTTCTGAGAAAACAGGCACTGCCTGGGGACCATTTTTTTCCCTAAAGATCTTTGGAGAAGGTGACTTACACAAGGGTGGGTTGATTTCTACTTCTCCATTTTGCATGCCCTGTTTCTGATGTTTTGTCTGTTGAGAAGCTTCAAGGGGCTTCCCAGGAGAGGCTGTTTTGAGGTGACTAAGTGTCTTGGGGTGACACTTAGAGAGAGTGGGTGGCTGCTAGTGTGCTTTGAACTTCACATTATTTTCTTAGTGGAACTGCCTGTTCACAAAGGCAGTCTGGGTCAAACTTCCTGAGACCTCGGTACTGTTGTCATTAGCTTCAATGGTCCTTTCTGTTTTTAACATCCTATCCTTAACTTGGAACAAAATCCTTTAGTGTGCGAGGATACAAATGACCCTTCTTCCCCACATCCTAACCCAGCATCCTGTAAATGGAAATGGAACTGTGATGCTTTTTCATTAACTGGACATTACCACTATAGGTGGTAGTATTGTTGTGATGACATTCTGCAAGTTCTGCATTTTACTAGTGTCCCTTTTTTTTCTGTAATGGTAGCTTTTCTTGGATAGTAAATGTTATCCATATCCTAATTTTCTGTATGAAAGTTAACCTTCAGTGTTTCAATGCACTTGAATCACTGTTTATTAATTTTATGTTTTGTCTCAGCAAGACCATTGTGTCAAAAACTGGCTTTTCTATGGTGCATGGCAGGAATGTTTCCAATTTTTTGTGAACCATTAAGATGTCATTAAGAAGCGGTAATTACTCAGAAGAGTCTTGTTTTAAACAGTAGTTGTCCAGCAGGTTATGAGCTGTGTTTTTTTTCAGTATCTGAAAGTCCTTATTTGTATAACGGCTTCTATTGTTCGATACACAATTTTAGGAGTGTACTACTGGAGCATAATATACTGTCAGTGTATTTTTACATTTTTTTTAGCCCTGTGATGATGATGCTCTTTCAGTTACAAGAGTTACAGTTACGAGTACCTGATGATGCTTTCTTACAGGTTATTGCTCTTTATCATGAGCACTATATTATAGGTAGAAAATACAACAAAATTTGTAGTTTGAACTAGGACAACTTTTTGTAAGGGACAGAAGATAGCATAGTAAGCTCCAGCAGGTTGCATCAGTGGGGTTTGTGTCTCTTGTGAATGCTTGACATTTCAAGAAAGACGGGTTTAATCCTTGTTAGAGATTTGCAAAACTGTTCTGAAAGAGAGTAACTAGCAGTATTTACCCTGAACCATGCCATAATGAAATGCAGCGGTTGAAACTTGTTTTTCACTTGAAATTACAAGGACTTGCGTGTTCAGAAAATCTGTGGTCTGTGGAAGTGTTCCTGGTCAGTACATGGTCTTGTCTTGTTAGCTGAAAGTAGTCGTGAGAATAAAAACTGTTTAGAGACAGATGTTTTCTTGTCAGGTGAGTAATTTAACTAACATGCAGGTTCTGGGCTTTTTATTTTGAAATGCGATAGGGAGAGAATGAATGTTCCTGGGGTGAGTGTTTTCACCTACTGTCTTTGTCCAGAAGCTGTTGCATTTTTAGTTCAGCCAGTTTTATTTGAAATTTATGTTTTAAAATAGTGAAAACCTTTTAAAATGGCCAAGATGTGGTAAATGTTGCAAGTACACTTTACCATGGGCCGTGGGACTCTGTATATATTTTATGGTTTAGACTGTGGTTTCACTTACATTTTTCTCAGTGTCAGTGTAAGCTGGAGTTGCTCTCAGCTGCTTTCTTCTGTCTTAGTGCTATTCCTTTACTTACGCAGAAGTGTTTTGGTGTGGTTTGGGTTTTTTCAATGTGTGTCTTGGCATGGTGATGGGGATCAGGGAACTTCACCAGTGAAAGATGGTGGCGCTTTTATCTTTTTTTTTAATTTGTGTGGGGTTTTTTTTCTACTCCTAGCTGGGTCTGTTCATTGATCAGTTCAGTATGTAAGACCACAGAGAGGAGTTTTGGTAAAACTTGATGAAGCAGAGTAGGGACAGAAACAAGTGTCAATGGCTGGTACCATCTTCTGCCTCTTCCCTAATGCTTAAAGTAATGCAGATGAGGTCATGCCTTAAAGTATGTTAGCCTGAGGTGCTATGGATTTCCCAATCCTAATCCTAAACTGTTAATAAAACATTTTATTACCTTATTTCTTCTAACCTATGCTTACACTAAACCTTTGTCCAAGGAAGAGTGGGGAGTCCCCTTTGTGTCTGGCTTACCAGTTTCTCCTAGCCAACTCTTAAACTACACTAGGCCTGGCTGATGAAGCTTTTCTGAAAGACAACATGGAAGGAGGAAGAACTAACCATCTCCTGCCATCCAAAACTAAGAGGAAGTATAGAAATACTTGACAGCCAAGCCTCCCTTTCCTTCAGGTGACTCCTTCAGGGATTTGATTTAGCTGGTGTAGTTTTGCATGTGAAAAAGACCATGTAGAAGCCTTAGTGGACAAGCTCCTTCCTATTCTTGTCTTCTGCTGGGAGAAAAAAAAAAATGTATGCTGCTCTGCTTCCTGAAATATATTCAAGTTGGCTGGAAAATGTTCCCTCTGTAGTATCTGTCAATCCTTAGTAGCATTCATGAAATAGCCTGATGCTTAAAGCTTTGAACACCACAATGCAAGCTGGTAACACTTGATTGAAATCACTCAGTATTTGTGTACTTAATTGTCTCTTGCAGGATACCTGTAAAGGTAGGAAAGGGACAAGTTAAAGTTTTTTGAAGCTCACTTTTTTAGACCACTTATGAATGAAAATTGGTTTTGTAGATATGATTAAGTAGGAGATCTTTTGAAAGTGCAGCGCGCACAGAAGAAAACCATTGCTTCATGTGCAAAAATGAAATGCAAGACATCAGTTTGTTCTTAAATAGAACTTGGAAGGAGTTGCCAGATTTAAAGGGTGCAGTTTAGCACGAGAGTTTGTCTTTAAAAATATGTGCAAGGGTAGTGATTTATATTTAATGGCAATAAAAATAGAAGATATTTCTTGATTATAAGAGCTGCTTTAGTGTTTCTCTTTGATGAGATGAGAGAGATGAGAACAGAGCTCATGAATTGCAGTTTTTGGAGATTTTAACTATATGATCTTCAAGCTAAATTGTCCTTTTGCTTCCCTTCACTTCCTTGTTCATGTGTTAGAAAAGGTTTTTTCTCTCTGGATTTCCTTTTCCCTTAGACACTTTTTATAGTCATTCTTATCTGTCTTAAAAGAATTATTTGTTTAGACTTTATAAAGTCATCGTCTGTGTGTGATGGTAGAGGAGATGTCAGTAGATGACTAAAGGATATTTTCAGTGCTTGAGTACACTGTCACTCCAGTACTTGCCATTCATCTCTGCCCTTACCCACCTGTACTGTATGTAGTGTACAGTATTTATTATTTTGTCCGCTTTGTGCAAGATCATGTATAAACTCTGAGAAGTTTATTCTTAAATTATGATGCAAAAAAGGTGCAGCAAAAAAAAAAGTGAATGTGAACAAAGATGTGAACATGGAGTTTCTATCAGAGTCTAAATAGGTATGTAATTATAGTATTGTGTAATGGCAACTAAAGTGTTCAAAAATCATGATTAACATCTTCTAAAATCAAAAGGCTTAAAAAGTAATTGGAAAAAGCTTTAGAAGATAATTTTGAAATTTCGTAGTTACTTGCTTCTTGTAATGCTCTAGGGGTTTGCAGTTTTCAAACTATCCTCTACAACTAAAAATAGAAGCTTAGAACAATCCAAGGGATGAAAAGCAGACAGAGTAAAGTTTATTGTTTTAAATGAGAGAAATGGCAAGTTGTAAACCATGAGAAATTTCGGAATGTGATTATTTTAAGAAGACTTCTGAAAATAGCAGCAGCTGCCCATGTTACCGTCAAGATGTTCAGCTTTTTCAAATGGTAAGCTAGTAGTGAAACACAAACCTGGTGATACTAAATGCTGCTAGAATCAGTCATTTTCCTGTTTTCAAATCCAGAGAGCAGCCAGAAACAGCACATGATGTGGTTGGCTTCTCTGCTGATGACCTTTTTTAGAGCTACTGAGATAATTAAAATGGTGATACAGTAAAAACCACCCAAAGGACATCATTTTTTCAATGACAGCACTACCTGGAATCATCATGAGGAAATATTATAAACATGGTGAAAAGTTAAGCCTAAATGGGTGATGTCTGTCCACTATTACATTCAGAAGTAATTGTTCCTTCAATTTTGTAACACGCTGTAGTGTCTCAGGCTGTGTTTTGCCGTGGTGCTGTGCCGGCCAGCACACTGCCAGGCACTGGGCAATGTTCTACCTGCCCCAGGTAGGGGGGACGGAAGCTGACTGCAGCACTGCAGGGCAGGTGAAGCACCAGCTCGGGTTCGCCTTGCCCACCCATGGCACATGGAGGAGGAGGGAAAAAAGGCAGAGGGACTCTCTCGTGGGACAGGGAAGGGTTTATTCATAGGGAGAAGCCAAAAGGAGAGCTGGTAAAATTAGGTGGGCACAGGGTTTTATACCCCTACATAATAGGCAGGGAGAACATACAATAACCAATAAAACACCAGATAGGGCACCTTACAAAAGGGGGGAGAAGGGATTAGGGCAGAAGGGAGTGGGGGATAGAGGAGTAACATGGGCCAATCACCAACCGAGGAACAGAGAACTTTCTGGAGGGATAACCAAATATGAACTGTAAGGGGAGGGGGGGCAGCAGCCAATGGCCAGCTTGCTTCACACAGGCTTTTGGGTGCTCACTGTCCCTTCGAGCCCTTGTGCTGTGGACCTGTTGGTCTGCTTGGTCCAGCCAACCATTGCCCTGGCCAAGGCTCACCACAACAGTGTTTTATCAGCAAAGATGATTCAGGGGCATTGCTGGAACAAAAGAAATGGGAGCTTCATGAGAAGGTATTTTTAAGAGTTCATGCAAGTACCACAAACGAAAACCTTAAACTAGGAAGATGGAAGCTTGGTGATGGAAATCCTTTCAATGCTGCTGTCAGTTACGCAGTGGAATATTTTTGTCAGTTTTTGGAGTTGGCATTGTTGGGATGATTTCAGGAAGATTAATGTCTCAGTAAATCTGTGAATTGTATAGTGCAGTGATAGAATAGATCAGATACAGCAACAGATCCTGTCCAGTTCAGTTATCTATTAAATGTAAAAGAGGTACAGAGCTCCTATGTTTAAAGCAGAGACCAAACTTGTAATCATCAAAAAACCTAAAAGTCATGGCCCCAACAGCAAGTATTAAGTCATCCCCTAGTGTGCCCAAGTTTTTTGTGTTGTATATGCTGATAAAATCCTTCCTTAAAATATGTATGTTGTGGCAGGTGTAGTTGCTATGGGGAACTTTTTATTCAAGTGAGTGTCCTGGTGCTTTGAAGGCATTGAACTGATTAGTCCATGCATTTAGACACTGGTGTCAGTTATGCATTCAGATAAAATACTTTGTTGTAGTTAACCCCTCAATTTGTCCAGCTTGCCACTACATGCAATCTGGACAAGATTTATAAAACTTAATGTAAAAGGAATTGCAGAAGAGAGAGGTGTTTGTAAACATTTGAAATCCTTCATGCCACCCATTAAAATTGTGTATGCCACGTGTTGCAGTCTAATAATTTTGTAAAGTTTATGCTCTGTTTTGATGGCTGGAGCTTCTACAGTTCCTAGAAGTGGTGATTACAGAAACCCATGAAAGGGATTCTTCTTATACTCATGCTTTGGACTGCATACATGGCATGGAGGGAGTATGAGGAAGAGATATCTTTTCTTTTCACCCATCCTACCTGCTCATTCACTTTAGAAGCTCAGGTTGATACTATCTTTCAAATTAAAATGTAGCATGAAGATACTATGGCACAGAAGTCAAAGCTTTTTTAGTTTTGCTTTAAACTGTCCCTGAGAAATCTTGATCTGAGGAATGCTAGATGAGATGGCTGTTTCCCTGTTCTGTTTCCTTAAAGTGGGGAACTTCAAAAATCAGAACTTATTTTTCCAATTAAGGACATAAACATCCATTTTAGGAAATCTAGTTTGTAATTTTAAAAAATTTAACTGTAAGCTTAGGAGTCCTTGCCAGTGCTGTAGTTGCCCTACTTCAGGAAGTACATGGACTTTTTTCTTTTTCCTATGAACTAGGGACGTCTGACATGGTTACAGGAATATGATTACTTACGTTGTAAATTACTCTGGAGAGCTAGAAACAGCTGATGAAAACATCTGTGAAAAGGTTTCCTGTTTTTGTAAACAATTTTTTGTGATTGTTGTACATTGTCAGCAATCTACTTGCTGACTGAATTAAAAACTATAGTTTTATTATCAGATTAGTTGGTTCAGGTGTGCAGTATCTGTAATGGTATGGTACTGAGGTCATGCTGTCAGTCAGAGGAAAGTCTTCTATACAATATTTCTTAGGGTGACCACTAGTTTAAAAGGAGTGCCTCTTGTTGGGTAAGATACTCTGGATAGATGTTCACCTAAAAGGTCAAAACCTCTATATGTTCTAGAAAAGTATTTTTGCATGGCATGCTCTCTGAAAACCAAAGCTTAACTTGATCGGGTAGAATAGGAATCTGAATAGAACATGACAGGATGGTCGATTGTGAGTTCTTTTGGGAATTGTTGCATGCTGTTGGTGATAGTTGTGCTTGTCAGTGTTAAACTAGCTTGACCCCCTGTGTTTAACTTCATTCTTAAAATGTGTTTTGAAAAAGAGGTTCAGGGATAGTGAAACTTTATTATATGCTTATCATTACTCTTGGTCTTACTTGCAAAACAACTGCTGTGTGTTTGTAGGGGGTGAGTTTGGGCAGCAATAGTTCATGGATGTAACGGAGCTACAGTCTGGGAGCAGAAGTCTAAAAATCGGTTGTTATCTTCAGGGAGACCCAAAACACTGTGGGTGAAGTGGTGGGAAGGAATTTACTATACTGCCTTCACAGCTCTAGAATAGGAACCCTCTCAAAAGACGCAGGGCTATGTGAATAGAAGGTGAAAACTAAAGTGTCGTGACCTTCAGAAAGCTTCCTTCATTTTCATCAGAATTGTAGAGGCAATTGGAAAACATATGCACAGCAGATGTAGTGGGCTGTAATAGCCGCAGCTATTCTTAGCCTTCTTCCCACCTCAGGTTTTAGACGTGCTTATTCTGAGCCTTCTCTCAGGCCACCTCGGTGTGACCCGGGTGCATCTTTCCACGTTCGTCCTGTGCCGAGCCCCAGAGCCGACAGAGCCAGTGCGCTGCCAGTCCTGTGCTCGTGTGAATCAACCTGTGCCACCGGTGGCACCTTCAGGCTTCGCATTATCATGTATGAGAAGGTGATTAAAACCAGAGCTGCTGTAAATGCAGTCTCTCACAAGTGCCTGGCTGTCACCATGCGCTCTTGGGGTAGAACCGGAGAAAATTAGGCCTGTGCGTGTTCCGGCCCAGTTTGCATCTGCCGGGCGGTGCTGGGGCAGGCTCCTCACTCCCAACCCGCAGTCATGCGCGACCCGGACGGTGACTGCCTAGGCGGGACAGCGCCTCGTTCTTGTCCCGGTGCGCCCGCGGAGCGGGGCCGCGACCCCGGTGCCGCAGGGGTTAAGGGCGGCGGGGCCGCGGCATTATGCGAAGCCGCGGAGTAAAAAGGAAGTGCATTGCAAAATGCTGAGCTCAGTAGCCTGGCGCCCGGCCAAGCCCTCGGCTGCCGCGCACAGCTGAGGGAGGGCTGGGAGCGCTGCTGAGGAATGCCGCCGCCATGACGTCAGCGCGGGCCGCGGTTCAGCCGGGGGACAGGCGGGCGGGCCCGGCCGCGCCCTCACCGCCTCCGGCGGCAGCCACGGGCTGCTGCCTAACGGGGAAAGCCAGCGCCGCGCACACACACCCGCTCAGGCCCTTCTGTGTTTGCAGTTCGCTGCTCAGGTCAGCCCGGGAAGAGCTCTGAGCTCGCGGGGTTCCAGAGTGAGGAGTTTTGGGAGGCACCCCTGGCGCTGCGGCCCTGCCCCTGCTGTCCGCCGCCTCAGAGAAGTACCACAGCAGTAAAGCACAATGGTGCCGTCACAGCCCCTTATTTCTTAAATTAGAGGAGAGCTGATGTAGGAAGGTATTTTGAGGGTGGCAAGGTGTTAAGCTTTTCAGTTAAAAATGAATAAAATTACCCAGGCTTTGGGTTTGATTGGGTGATGCGTCTTCTGGGTGATGTTCTCTTCGGCTCTGTAATCAGATTTCAGGGTGGATCTATGCTTTTGAAATATTATTATGAAACAAACGCAAAAAAAATCATACCTGGAAAATATCCAGGCTTGCGCAAGAGTGACAGAAAGCATGTTTCACTATCAGCCTTACTGGCAGTATAGGTAAATGGAACGTTACTTACATGTTTTTCTTATTAAAGGGATTTTGGGAGACTTGCTGGTTGCAGAAACTTCTTGGCTGCCTGGATACTTGCTAAGCAGGTCCAGGCAGCTTTTTTGAAGCTGCTCTCATGTTTGTTTGTTTTGGGGTTTTTTAATTTAGTTTTTTGGGGTCTACCTATCTTCCTGTAATTAGTCGTGCTGCTTGTAGTTTTCTCTCTTAAATCTTCAAAACTTCTGGGGCAGTGTTTCTCATCACAGGTCTGTGGTCAGTGTGCACTTGTCACAGCAGTATAATGCTTTTATTTAAATTAGAGATACAGGTTGCAGGACTCCTTTCGGAGTTTAAGTAGAAATATATGGTGGAATTTTTTAACTAGTAGTTCTGTAAAGGAGAGGCGAGGTGAAAAAAAAACTTCAAGAGAAGCCCATTTCTTTTTCCTCTCCTATTCTTTCTGTCCTGTTAATGATATAGCAGATATTGGTGGTGTTGGTATAGACCTGTTCCTGCTAGAGCAGCTTGTTCTCGCAAGGCAGGTCTAGTTCATGAAATTCACTGTCAAATGGTATTTGGGCCAAGTCTTAACCAGAGCCAAAAACGACTAGAAGTACTAGTATGTAAAGCTTCTTTTAAGATTTGAGACATTATCTAGTCAATGGTTGGTCTTTCAGGAGTTAGAAGTAGTAAATTTTTTCTGTAGTGTTGTGGTGCTTCATGACACTGGGTGAGTCACTCTGCTTGTGTGTGTTGCTCTCTCCACTGTCCTTTTCCTGTCTTGTCTGTTGCAGATTATTATTAAATTTTATAACTGCTGCTGGACCATGCATACCACAGTGGTGCCTCAAGTTCTGTCTGGAGCATCAGGGCAGTAGTGACACAGTGTGACTATGAGGAAGCCTCTGGGTTGCCACTGTGAATCAGACTAGTTTATACCTCTCGTTCCAGCAAGCACAATCTGGGATTTCCTCTTGAGCTATAAAATGACTAAGTCTAGTTAAATGCAGCATAAACCATATAAAACAGCAGTTTGGATCTTTCAAGCCTTCTAAATATTGCAGGCTCTTTCATAGAAATTGCCTGCACTGGGTTTGAGCCCTGAGAGACTCACTGTAGTTCTGCATTTCTGGAAGGAATAGGCACCACATAAAGCTGAACGTATTACTTCTGAAATTCACTGTCAGAGGTTTAATTTGATGTGTGGAGATGGATTTTGCTAGAATGCCTATGTAAGCATGCTTTTTAAAAACTTAAGTCTATGAATTAACATGGCAGAAGCAATATTGTTGTGTAGTTGGTTTCATTGATGTTATGGTATATATGTTCCTCATATTTGATGTTTCATTTCTCTTCAGAGTCTGTTTTTATGTTCAGTACTCATGTTCCCCGAAGTGTCTTGTCATCATGACTCATAATGAAAGAAACTTAGAAGCAGTTCTGAGAGGCCGGCCCTTTTCTTGTAAAGAACCAAAGTGAACCCAGTGCTGTATCCACTAAGAAATCCTGTACATTTACTATAATTTTGAAAAAAAAAAACAAAACTCCAAAACAAATACTCCACAAACAGAAAACTAACAAAACCCCCACAAACAAACACCAAACCAAAAAAACTCAAACCCACAAATAAACCAATAAAACCAACCAGCTAAAGGCCAGAACTGTAGAGCAGTGCTGCTGCACTGGTGCCCAAGTGGCACACTTTTCCCTTTCTGCTCTACTGGCTGATAGTCCTGTCCTGTATAGATTTTTTTCCCTCCATACTGGAGCAGTATTACCAGTTCAGTATAATATCAATAGTAAATGTGCAGGAAGAAAATGGCAAAACGCTTCTGAAAAAGCTAAAATCATATAGTAGAATTCCTTTGTGGTTATAGGTATTGTGTCCCTCTGATTATGGGCAGAGAGTAATAGTCAAAAGAGATCAAGTGTCCAGCAAATGCCTTGTGTGTACTAACTGCTTTCCCAAGATCCTTATTTCCCTGACAGAGTATTAAGTGCCATGCTGGATTTTTTTCCTGTATCAGTTATTTTGGCAAAGGAGTGCTTGGGGTAAATTCGTGTCCTTACCTTAAGTTTTAATACCTAAAGAAATTTGAAACTCAACATGTTCTGGCCTCGCTTATTTTGTAGAGGCATTAACCAAAACACAACTTCACATATAGCTTCTACAGAAATGACTTTTGCAAGGGCTGTGATTGAGATACCACTTCTTGTTCAACTCTGGAGGCACTGTATCAGTTTTTGGGGACATACCATCTGGTGAACTCCTGAACCCAGAGAGATGACAGTAGAATATTCTCACAGCTGGCAGATAAATCAGAAATAATAAATTACTCAGCTATTTGATTAGGTAAGAAAACAACGTCCAACAAAAAGTTTCCTGAGTATTACAAGTAGCCAAAAGTGATTGTTCTTAGGTGCAGCAAAGGCATTTCTTATGATTCTGAGGAGAATCTTTTGCAGAAGGTGAGTGTAAAAGTTTTCCAAGTGTCTCCTCCCCATTGTCTCTCCCCCTTTTTTTCATGTGCTGTAGTAAAAAACTGGCTTTTGTTTTGCGGCTGTTTTTTAAATTTGCATGGAGGGGGGATGAAAATGCCCCTCTAGCTTTAAAATACCGAAATATTTTGGTTGGTTGGTTGGTGGTGTTTGTTCCCCCTCCTTCCCTCCCCCCCTTTTTGGTTTGGTGAATCAGGAGAATGAAAATACCTCTTGGTGATTGCCTTGATGGGATTTGGATATGGTAGTGGTAACCAATAAGTAACTTTTCTGTCTCATCCCTTTTGCTGTGTATCGTTTCCCTTTCCACTTCTCCTTCCCCAGGTGCTTGGCAGCTTTCTCTTTGGGTCTGTCTGCCCAGCATCCCATATTGTCCCTACACCAGGATGTGAGCCATCATGTGTGACAGAATTACCGGTGCCCTCTGCCAGGACATTCTGGGGGATCGAGGGAGTCTCAACTGAGCAGCAGCAAGGAGAAACGGAATGTTAATGTCTCTGAAAACCAAATGCAACTTGCAGCTCAGAGAACTCTGTTGCACAGTTTAGACTTGATGCAAGTAATTGGCTTGACTGTCATAAATTATGTACATTTTTCTCTATTTGAGTAACAGTAAAGTAACTGTCCCCAGGGAACTGTGGCTAAATGTGTAAAAGGAGCATTTTCTCAAACTTGTGTTGAAATATCTTTTCAGTGCCCATAAAAAATTTGTTAACTTTGAACTCTTGTATCTTTTTGATTCAAAACTTGTTGTGAATCTTGTACCTTTTTAGTTTGAATTTTGATTTGACCATATTCCACTCTTTTACATTACTCTGTATAATATAAACTGCATTTTATTTTCTTTAGTATGTAAATGGCAGAGGTCATTGTGCTGGGTGTATCTTTTATGTGCCTACCAAAGCGAGACACCAGTTGGTGTGGTTTGGATGTGGCTGGTCTGTGCTAGTAGGAGGCCCAGAGGCAGAAAAAGCTGGATCCTGTTCAGTTTGAAAGAATTTGTTTATATCATGAAATACAACCTTGTTCTAGCCTTGAAGCATATCACAGAGCTGTTTTGTGGTAGCTGGCAAATTCTTGTAACACGGTGTGGTACTTGTGTCACAGAGATACTGTAATAGTACATCAAGATACAGCATCTTCTGCATTTCTCTAGTGCTTTGAGATTTGTTGTATCTCTAGGAGCAGACTGGAAGAGTACACACTTGGTTTCAACTGGCTTAATGACATTTTGGAAATTTTCTCTTGAGGCTAGTTGAAATTTTGCTCTTTGAAGTGACAGTTGCTACACAGATCCTTAAAATTGACATGTTGTTGTAAAGCTAACTGAGATTAAAAACAGTAAGAAAAAATATTCACAAGTTTTGATAGAGTTGCTCCTGCCTGTCCGGAATTACATGGTGGTTTTAATAAGAGTCTATTACAAACCTATTAGCTGCAAATTGAGTAATATAAAAGTACAGTATCTGGGTTTTTTTATGCTGATAATGGCACAAAAAGCATAATTCCTCTCTGTTCAGAAACAACTTCTATGGATAACCGTGTGATAATACTCTCTTTTCTGCGCATTGATGTTTCAACAAATAACACAAAAAACAATCACAGAATAAAAGTGACAAAGCAGCATTTTATAAGGAGCTTTATGCAGGCTGAGTTTTTTCTTTGCTTGCTGCTCTTTTCCCTATTTTGGCAAAAAGCAATGAGAGATACTATTCACACTGACAGGTGGGAACATGAAAATTTTGCCTTCACCTGCCTGTGTAAGGATCGGTTGTCTGATATTTTTTGTTGCCTTCAAAACAACAGCTGTGTTTTGTATTACCAATTTACATTTTTTAATGTGAGCTAGTGCTTAGCAGCATTCAGCCAGTTTTTTTTGCTCCTACAGATTATTCTGTCACAGTGTGTTTACTACAATCTGGCTGTTAGGCAAAGCAGCATTGTTTAAGGTACCGGGCAGTATTTGGGTTTCTGTGAATCTTACCGTGGCTGGAAGTAAATTTTTATATTTGGTAATGGATATTTGAACTGTTCCTGAGTCTGAAAAAACTCTCACTGTCAAAGAACAGGTGGTTCTTTTTTGGTTGTAAGGTTTGGACAGTACTGAATGGTGAATGTTGTTTGTTCTCCTTAAATAAAAATGACCCATTGAAGTAAGCATTAAAACCCATTTCCCAGTGAATTCTGGGTGATACTTTTGGCAAGCAGGGAAGTATCCCGAAGAGATTGCCAATATAAACACTTTGTGTGTGTGCTACCATGAGCTTCTTCTGTTTCTTTGGTACAACTACGTTGGCACTGACTTTGTCAGCCACTATTGTTTAAGCTGCTGGAGTTGGACTGGTGCTGCTACTGTTTGGAATTACTGGGAATTACTGTCTAAAATTAGAGTCTCTTTAGCGAGCAAGACTTCCATGTGACAGGGAACATTATCTGCAGGTTGTTGTCCTGCTTCCATCTGCTGGGAAGGGGACATAAATGCAAGACAGCCAAATAGGTTTTGGAGAACTGGAGAAAGCAAATGAGCTTTTGCTCAAACTATATCTGATGGGCATAATTTGAGTTCAGCATGTTTTTTTTGTGAAGAATGTGGCTTTGTGAATGGCTTTTTAGCTTGTAAGGTATTCACAGAAATGCAGTTCTTAGTTAGGTCGTTGCTAGTTGTGAAGAGTTGATAAAAACCACAGGTGCTTTCGGAAGTGGAAAGCCCAGTATTAGAGAACCTGGTCCCAAATACTTCCAGTTGTCTAGTTTAAAAGCACATAGGATTTGTTTATTTCTTTAAAAACCCCCAACACTTATGTATTGTAGAAATAATTATGTTTGTGTTATGATGTAGTTTATTAGAATCAAGACTAGCAAGATGAGCAATATTGTGTCAGTGCAAAGTGTGCTCAGAAGCTGTTCCTGCTAGTGCTAGGGGATTTCACATTGTGATTATTGGAGTTTGTCTCTGTGGACAGGAGGGAGAAAGTTGTATATGATATGCCATAAAATATTCAATAATGAAAGCTAGTTCCATTTTACGCCATTTGAACTATCTGCTTAACTTCTGAGGTGTAATTAAGTACAGTCACCTTGTGCTGATATGGATAATTTGCCTGAGGAGAAGGCTCTTTTTCCTTTGGAGGTCTGGCTGTGTCTTTCCCCTTCCCTTGTTTTTCTTTCCCCTTTCCCCTTTCCTTTCCTTCTCCCCCATGTTAAAGAAAAAATCATTAGCTATTTAGAGAGGAGAAGCAATAGCCGTTTTTAAAATTCATGTCCTCAAATGTTAATTTGATGCTTTGAGGCATAAATGACCTTTTTAACCAGACCAAACTTGTCAAACAAAGAAACGATAGAAATAAGCTGCTTTGTTCTAATACAACAGGCTGCTTTTCAGGGAGAACTTCTAAACAATTCTGCCTCCCTCTTCTCAACTATTTAATTTAAACTTTGTCCTTTGCTAAATTTGAATTTAGATGTGTATGCTTTGCTGGAGAGATGGTGAGGGAATCTAGACAGCCTGTGCAAATTTGTCTATGGATTTCACCTCCGTAAACGCAGGGCAAGTGAATAATGCTTTCATCCACAGCTACCCCAGCTGGTATTACTTAGCAATGGAATAGCAGTTAGGTGTGTGTCAGAACTTGAGGGAAGGATTAAAAGGGGATTTCGTCTTGTTTCAGAACTAAGGAGAGAGGAAGAAAAGGGGGAGAAGAGAAATAAAACTACCACCATTTCTTGAAACCTTTCATTTAAGTGTTTACATTGCTGTATACACTTTGGAGGTCAGATTTAAAAACAAAATATAAAGGTTTCCTAGCTTCTAGGGATTTCGTTGAGACTGGACTTGTGATAAAGTGTATACTGTACAAACGAGAAAACACTTGGTGCATCAATGACAATCCTCTGTCATTATCAGTTTTATCAGATAAAAGAAGTACAGAAAAGGTCAAGGTGGAAGATGTAAGACAATATAAAAAGTAAGTGTCTTTATACATGATGTTTTCTCTTTTCTACCTCTGTCCAAAAAGAAGATAAACAGAGTTTTGTACTTGAATAACATTCTTCTCTGCCAGCTGTGTTTGTAACAACTGAAAGTAACCTCTTGAAAGAGTGTCTGAAGCAAGCACCACAGTATAAGCTTTTTCTCTAGGACATTAAGTAGAGTTGGAGTAGTAGTCTGGTGTTGCCATTCTTACGGCTTGTCTCTTTTCGCTTATTCATATTTTTTGCCTTTTCTAACAGTGACCTGCATCAAAGAAAAAAAAGGGGGGGTCTCTAATTATTGAATTTGTTCTGTCTTCAGAAATTGAAATACATCATTTAATAGTTCACCATTTTTTCCTGTTAGTTATCTGTTCAGAGATTTACTTGGCATGCTGTGCTGTATAAGCTGTATTGGCTTTGTTTATCTACAGCAGGATCCTGCTGTAAGAGTCCCAGACAGATATGAGAATGCAGCACTTGCCATTTTCAAATACTCAGCAAGTGAGCAGTATCATAACATCTCCGGATCACATCGGTACTTCTCATTAATATTTGGTTGCCTGTCTCTTTTACGTTAGGTTTTATTTTATCTTAGGGATGAAAAGCACAGTGTATTACGAAAGAATGTGAGGAAAGTTAATGTGGTTCCTTCATTTTTTAAGACCTTCTGAAAGCTGTTTCATATAAGATGAGAAGAAAATACCTTCTTACTTCCTCTCTTTGGCCTAGCAGATGGTTCGTATATAATCCCTGATGATAACTTTCCTGACACTTCGGGTTCCATTCACGAAGGTATTTAACTTCTGTAGGCTCCATGATTTCTGTGCATATTGTGTGATCTTAGAATAAAATTGTGTGATGTTGGATTTTTCGGTTGCTTATGGTTCATAGTTCTTTTTGGTTTGATCACTAGCAAGAAATATCTGTACTTATGGCTTGAAATGTTTTATAAAGTACTCAAGTCAGATCAGGTTAAAACTTGGCCAGATGCTGCACTTGTTTCAGTCAAGGTGGGTTGGACCATGCCACTTGTCAGATAACCTCAGTGCGTGTGACTTGAGAGAGAGGAGAAGAAAGTGTAACTCCAGCCATTGCTTCCAAAAATACTGACTGTTTTCTAAAACATCAACATGTGAACAATTTGTAGGTCACAAAATACTGCTTTTGGGAAGAGAACAGAGACTCTTCTGCTGCAGTCCTTGCAAGATCAGCCTGCAGAGCTGTTCCAGGCTGCAAAGTGCTTGATCAACCTGCTGTGTTCATTTGGATGTAGGAACAAGCTGTTACTGCCACAAGGAATGTGCATGCGTGTACCAAACAGTACAGAGTTCCTGGTGGAAAACTTGGACCAAAACCACATAGCTTTTTGACATAAGTATGAACAACTCTTCTTAATTATCCTATAGCTTATTAAGTTTGTAGTTCATTCTGGTAGTTGATCCAGATTGCTGTCAGACAACATTTTCTTGCACACAAACCCATGTGTTTTTGCTTTAGATTGGTGCTACTATTTCAGTTCTAGTTATGCATACTTTAAGCAACTGCTAGATTCTCTTACATCTGGTTATTTGAGTACTGAAGTGAGTAAGTGTCTGGACAGAGCTTTAGGTGATGTTTTAAGTACAGCAGAACTTGGAAAAGAACCTTGCTATAATTATACTATCACTGGCTTTTATCCAGCCAAAGCTTATATACTCTCTGAGGCCACAGACTTTATTTAAAGATTGAATTCTGCCATACGTGTATAAGAGATCCACAAAGTAAGCTGCTAAAAATGCTTCTTCACCTGTTTGGCCTTGAGTGTGCTTTGTGCTGCCTTGACAACTCAGTCACAAAAAACCATGAATTTGTGGCTTCCAAGCCTGATTAATACAATGTACTGTAATTAAAAAAAACCGCACAGGCTCTTTTCCAATTTAAATATTCCCACTGCTCCCAGGACTTCCCCAGCTTTCATTGTGCATTGTTTCAGATTAGTCATAATTTAAATATATGTTTTGTTCACTATGTCCTGGACACTGGGAAGAGCCCCTGAAATTAATTAGAGCCTTCAGCATTGTTTGGGGGTCTCTTTGAGAAGGCTGTATGATTTGCGATGTACCTTAAAAATGACCAGAGGTGGTACTATGACATCATTTCCATGTTGTATTTTTCTAGCACTGGTACTTAGAATGGAATTACAGATCAGACAAGACATAATACTTGCTTGCTCTTGACACGTTCTTCAGTCACTGTTACTTCTGGACTGTGGGAGTGGCAGTGGGAAATGAGTTGGTGAAGAACATTAAAGCACTGAAATGGAAAATACAGCAAAACACATAGCTACCTATATTTAACTTTTCTAGATATGATGGTAACTGGCTTGATAAAATACTTTCAGAGTTTTCCATTTTTTAGTGTGAATTACCAAATGGTATTACTTTTTTTTTTTTTGACTACAGATGCTGTAGAAATGTGTGCACAGCTACTGTTTTGGTAAACAAAGCCTAGTAGCCAGATGGCAGTAATATTTAAAAAGTTGAATGATATGGTTTGGGAAGCATCCAGCTGGAATATGCTGTGTTTTGCTAGGTACCTTAGATTTAATACACAGTGAAAGATTTTAAATGTGTTATCACTGCAGTGGCTTGAAAGAACACAGACTATCACGTAGAATACAAATAATGCTTAGTAAACTTGCAGTTGATTCATTCTGATAGGTGATCCAAACTGCTGTCATACTGTATTTACTTACACGTAAACAGATGTGCTTGTGCTCTAAATGAGTATAACTATTCCAAACCTAGTTATGCATATTTTAAACAACTGTTAAATACTACATTTCAAATAATTTCTGGGTTTGTGAAAATTTAAATTTTTAAATATTTCCATTCCTCACCCTTACTCTGTTCCATTTTCCTGCTTGAAAGGTTGAGACTTGGTACATTTGGCTAACTGCTGTATGACTGGAGAACTGCTCTTGAGGGAAGAAGATATGCAGGGTATGGATGCTTAGGGTAGTTTGCTGTTCTTTTTATATTTTTAATCTGTTGTGTAATTGTTTACCATGATGTATTAAAGCAGTCAGCTTAGTGGTTTTATCTAGTTTCTAAAAGTAAGCTATAGACTGGAAGATTCTTGCCATCAACTTGGACACAGTCAGACTTACTGGGAGATAATGAATCAGATTTAGTTCTCGGTGACCCACGTATGGAAAAATACAATCCTTGTTATTAAGCAGCAAATCAGCTTTTTTAAGACATGAAGTAAGTATAATGAATAAATGGTGGCAGCCTTCTTTCTGTCTTTTTTAAAAAAGTAGGATAGGTCTTCCTGCAAGGCTGCGTGTCTCTTTCCCCTCCCTTCCCCTCCTTTTGATGTGGAAAAAGTCTGCATTGTGGAACAGTCGAAGCAAACAAGCCACACACCCCCTACCCCCCATCCTGTCTAGACTGCCTGTTCCTCATGCACTGCTCTTCTTTGGGGCAGACATTACTCACAGGTTGTGTTGCTCTCTCCTCCAGGAGCGACAGCTTGGGCTCTTTTCCTCTCTTTGTTAGCTAGTTCACCTTCTGCTGTGTTAGACATCCTCCATCTGAGGTGGGTCCGTCTGCCCTGCAAACTATTTCCATACAAACTTCTTCTGCTTGTCAGAGTGCAGCAGATAGGAAGTAGGTTTTTTGGCAGCTGTAGCCTGATGCCTGTCCGGGCCTAGGAGCATTCCATCAATATAGCTGTTAGCCTGGCTGTGTCTTAGCCCACTCTGCTGTCGAGCCTTCTCACCATCATTTCTCAACATGATGCTGTGCAATCCATGATAGAGGAAGAAATACATCCTTCTCCCCACCCTGTGCAGATGATTTTTGTGGATTTTGAGTAGAAATAATACTCTGTTGCTGCAAACATTAGCAAACTGCCCCGTGTGTGTTGGAAGCTTTTTCTCTGCCCTTTGAAGAGGTAGTGACTAGTGGTGTGCAGCATCCAAATACGGGAATGAGAGGCTTCCTTATAGCAAAGCCTTTCGAGTTCTGAGGAAAAGAGCAAAACAAACTTCATAATGTCAGTGAAATCACAAGTACTTAGTGATATTGCAGTAATTTTCTGTTTCTTCTTTACCCTTAAAAGGCAGTTAGAAGGAGAGATATTTCAATAAAAGAAGTTTTCTTACTGGAGAACTCCAGTCAGGAGCTTTAAATTCAAACAAATGTTCTCTCTTTATTAATGCTTTTTTACTTGCTTAAAGTAATTACACTAGGAAAAGAAATTGGTTTAGTAGTTTGTTTCCAGGTCAGTGTGCTGCTGATTTCAATATTATCTCTGAAATAATAGCTACAAGTGGTATAGTATAGTAGTATTTGTTTCATCCTGGTCACATTGTAGAACAATTTAAAAGTAATAATTTCGTTATTTAATTAGCCACCATTTTATTGGCGCGATAGATCCTACAAATGCCTTCAGAAATACTTAGCTTGACTGTGAAAATGATGTCATATAAAAATTCCGTGTCCGCATGTGGTAAGCAATCAGGTTGCAGGGGCGACAAAATCCCTGAAACTCACCTGAAATAGGAATAATGCTTGTGGCTTTTCTAGTGTTCCTTTATTTGGAAGACAGACTGAAGGGAAAATACAAAGGTTACTTCCCTTAATATCCTGGACAACTGGACAAGTTATTTTTTTTATTCAGCATTTTTCCAGAAATTTAAAAGGTTGTTTCTTTAGCTGTCTTGTTTTTCAAGAAGGTCTAGAAGGTTTACATTGGCCTCTCATGTAAAAAGTAAACATCACCTTTCAAAACAAAGTGTTCAGACAATGGCATGCTTACTTTTAAGAAGGAAAAGAATTCTTTTTCTTACCAGTATTATCACTGGCAGGTATATTTTAAAGTCATACTAAATTTCCCATGCCAAAATATAACAGGTCCATTTTCTGCCTTACGAATTTTGTGTGGATGAATTAAAAAAAAATACTAGTCTTTTTTAGAAGTGTCTTGGTTCTGCTTCACAATTTTGGTATTCAGATTGTTTCTCTTCATGTGGACTACATGGGGGTTGTCTTTGTTAAATGTGGCTGTGGTGGAAGAAGTAGATTTTGTTGTTTTTGTTGGTTCTGAATCTGGCATAATTAATTTGAGAAATTGCTCTGCTCATCCTCATGCTTTATAAATGTCAAGCTGCGATGGTCCATCCTCACTGATCGGAAGACCATTGCCTCATCTTGAGAAGTACTGATGGGTTGTTCAAATAGCTTACTGCTTTAAAAAGAGAAACTTTGTATACTCCAGTAGCAGCATACACACACAGACAAAATGAAAATATTCTTGTTGCTGTATATAATGTCTCCAGTAGATCCAAAATGTAGGCGGTGAACTGAGAATTTTCCTGTTGTTGTGGTTGCATACAAACCCTGCGTGTGTTCCTATGTGTGTAAGGAGCAGATGTTGGTCTTTCCTTCTGCAGTTCCTTCCAGGTACAGTCTTCTTTGCTGTTCTTATTCTCATCTGCAATGCATTGCAGGCAGCAGCCTGTGTCAGTCTCCTGGTATCTTTATGCTCTCGAGAACTGGGGTGATGGTTACCTCTACAAAATTCTCCGGGCACAGTTTGAGTTGCGCATCAGAGCGGCCTTCGTGTACTTTGGGTGAGTAGAAAGGACCAGTCCACTGGAAGTCCGTTTTGTCTTTAGGAATGAAGCTTGTCTGCTTTGTAACTGAAGGAGCATTGGGCATCCTTTCATATCAAAACAGCAGGCTATTTGACTATTGAATGCTCATAGCAGAAAAGAGATGACTAGGCTCTGCCTGGCCAGTGAGGGCTGTCTCTGTCACTCCTTACTCATCTATAGATTTATTTGTAGCTTGGAACAAGGAGAATGGACCAGTTAGAATTTTTTTCCTAATATCCTAAAAGTATCCTGTGGGGACAATTAAGTGTTGTTAGAGCTCCCAAATCTTTCTAACATTAAAATGGTCTGAAAACTAATTCTACAGTAAATGTCTACCTGAATAACCATGAGTGTCTAGTTGAGCTTGTTTTAGCTCAGAATAATGGAATCTCCTTTGCTTTGAATTTATGTTTGCCCTCCAACAGAGAGCAGATTATCGCTTACTCGAAATCAGATTTAAGGTAGTATTTCCCAGAGGGCATCACTTCAGTTACGCGGAGTAGATTCATTTCCCATACTTTGGTTGCTTTGGAATATGTAATTCAAGTAGAAATCTGAGCTGGCAACCATACATGCTAGTGCTTACTGCCTTATAGACTAGATGGACGATCATTTCGCCACCTGGAATAGCCTTGTTCATAATAATTTTCCCCTGAATTAGGTGTAGGGGAGGATTGATTGGACTCTATTAAGATATCATTTGGTGTAGGAGCATACTGAAGTTTTTCCTGAAGGCCATGAAACACCTGACATGCATGTGTTGGTCCCATACTTGACTCCTAAACCCTCTAGTGTAAAACTTTAATTTTTTTTTTTTTAACTCTGTAGTAGTTTGCTCTGTGAACAAAATTATTAATAAGTGCATGTGATAGAACTTAATGTTACTTCTCTGAGTCTCTTCTGGTAGAAAGAACAAAATCTGTTGAAAAGGCGACTGGTCTGAGTATTTGTATTTCCAGTGGCAAGAATAGCCTGGAGTACGTATCTGACCAGTTGTCAAGATATGATTCCTTTTCCAGTTCCCTTCATATTCAAACAATGTAAAACTTAAGCCTGGGGAGTGAGACCCAGGAAATAAACCAAATTACATTAGTGCAGGCCAGAAGCTTGTGTCATCTGGTGTCATGGGGGTTTTTGGTCTAGAATAGTCCATGAGCTGCTTGTTGGGGGCTCTGTTACAAGGAACACCTGGGAGAAGACCCAATAAAAAAAAGTACAGTGTTTTTCAAGTGAAATAATGCTACTTACGAGCATGTAATATCTGAACAAACAGGCAATGAACAGCATAAAATTCTGCACATTATGCAGTGGCATTAAATATACATATTAGTATGGTAGCAGATGCTATAGTTGCAAAATTGCCATGTAAAATAGCAGTGTTTAGCAGCAGGGTGCTGCTCTATGTGAGACTCCTTCACACGTAATGAATAGCTAATTTCAGTTCGATAGTCCATCAGAGACCAGAGGGGACTGGGGAAGGGTAGAGTGTTCCAGCAGCCCTAACCTGCAGGATATGCTGAGATGTGCTTTTAATGGAGCAGCATTTCTGAGCTCTTGGGGGTAAATTCATAAAGAGGGATGCCGTCGTGGTTTAACCTTAGCTGGCAACTAAGCCCCACACAGCCACAGCTGCCAGCTCACTCGCTCTCCGTGGGATAGGGGAGAGAATCAGAAGAGTAAAAGTGAGAAAACTCATGAACTGAGGCACAGACAGTTTAGGTAAAGCAAAAGCCCAGCGGTCAAGCAAGGCAAAACAAGTTCATACACCATTTCCCATGGGCAGGCGCATGTCTAGCCATCTCCGGGAAGGCAGGACTAAATCACATGTAACTGTGACTTGGGAAGACAAACACCATCGCTGCAAATGACTTCTCCCTTCTTCCCATCTCTTTGTATGCTGAGCATCATGCCATGTGGGATGGGA
Source organism: Monarcha castaneiventris obscurior (assembly GCA_026261815.1). Classification (NCBI taxonomy): domain Eukaryota; kingdom Metazoa; phylum Chordata; class Aves; order Passeriformes; family Monarchidae; genus Monarcha; species Monarcha castaneiventris. Next base: position 12,027,742 of record JAMPIT010000893.1, on the reverse strand, counting down.
TGATATCCCTGTACTCAGTGGGGGGTCAGCTGTCCTGCCTGTGTCCCTTCACAGCTCCTAGTGCCCCTCAGCGTCCTCGCTGGTAGGATGGGGGGTGAGGAGCAGAAGAGCTCTTGACCCTGTGTAAGCACTGCTCAGCAACAGGTAAAACATCATCCCTGTGTTATCAATGCTATTTCCAGTGCAAATCTAAAATAATTGCCCATGCAAGCCCAGTTCTCTTAGGAAAATTAACTCTGCCAAAACCAGCAGAGATGATTAGCTGTTTGTATTCAGATTGAGGAATTGTTGTGGCAGAGGGACAAGTGGGCATGTGAAGTACCTATTGCAGGGATGACTCGGTGGTTGGTCTGGGTGACTCATCAGGGATGGTAGATGTCTTCTTGTCTTCTTTTCATGTGTGCAACGAGCAGATCAGCTAAAACCAAGCAAAAACATACATGAGAATTGACAGTGAAAAGGTGAGCAATGAATTCCCTCATTCCTCTTTCAGAGCATGTGAGAAGGCTTTTTGATCTGATTAATGTTAGTCACAGATTGGAAGATTCAGCTAGCACTTGCACATCTCATGAGCATTGTCTTGTGAGGAGTAAGAAGTAAGAGTTTTCTTGCTGAGAAGCAGGATTTTCTTGCTGAGTAAGCAGAGGCTAACAAGCTGGGTATTCCAGGTTCATTGCTGACATTGTTACGTGTTTCTAAAGTATTTTAAAAACAGTCAGTCTAATGGTCAAATATTTAGGTAGGAAACTGACCCCATTTAACCTCAGAATATCAACATGGCTTGTTAGGATCAAGCTAGGTCTGTGAATCTTAAGTTTAGCTTTTAAGACTTGGTTGGAGAATTCAGGAAGGGAGGAGATACCATATAGGGCATGTGGCGCACTCCTCTCACTCAGGGATTCTGACTGCTGAGAGAAAAGACATTTCTGAGGAAGTTGCTGATAATGCTTGTAGCTCCTGATTTTAGTCTCACTCCTTATCAGAGGGGGAAGTCTCCTGCTTGACTAAGTAAACAGGAAAAGCCAGATATAGGGAATAATACTCCTTGAAATGTAGTCTGTCATGGTATAGTGAATGATCTATCTTAACCATTTCTCAACAGATAAAACAACCTAAATAATGGCTGACTTTCTGGAAGCACAGTTAAACAGTTATTTTCTTTCCCATTTTTCTGAAGAGGGTATGGATGGATTTGTTTGGGCATCATTATAATTTTAAAATTTGGACAATTCTGACACAGTACCCAGTTGCCTTCCTTCAAGTTACTCTGCTCAGAGAAAGTAGGGGACATTGACAGAAAGGAATGGGGATGTTGTTGCAGGGGACAAGATGAGAACATTCTTTCTAGATACTTGAAATTTCTTTTGAACCATTTCAAGTATGAAGAAAGTAAATCTGTCTGCTTTCATGTAAGGAGCCTGACTTTTGAAGTATGTGAGTTTTAGTTTGCTAAGACCAGGATACTGACACTGTTAAGCCAAGTTTTCAGGTTATGGTTCTTTGTCACTGTCAGAGAGGTTAGATACTGAATTTAACTATTTTTTACTATTGTTGTCTCTCTTATTGCAACAGAGAACTACTTCAAATAGTAGTAAGTCTCTTGATCCAAGTATATTGAGCAACACTGAAAACTAATTCATAAGTAATGTTGTCAGTGTCTTGCTATTTAAATGCAGTGTGACAGTTCAGCCTTAGGAAGGTGACAGTGATGTTGTGTAATAATCCAATACCTCAATGAATTTACTCTCACTTTATTGTAAGCTAGAAAACAATCTTTAATTTAGTAATAATATCAACAACTGATGTTAGAGGCCTGATTCCTGTTCAGCTTTTTTGACATTCTCTGTTTTTACTTGCATCTGTTTCACAGTCCAAGTAGACATGATTTTCCTCAAAAACTTGGAATGGTCTTCCTTTTTTTCCCCTCCCAAATATATTTTGATGTGGGTTATGACAAAAGTTAAGAGCATAGTCAGAGAGCCTTTCATTATAGCAAGAGGTGGCTCTGCTCTGCAGGCATGATACTTGCATCTAAAATGATATTTAGTACCCCTACGAGAACAGTGTCTGGTTTGAGATAAGTAAAATCAACACACAACACTGAGTCACAAAATTATTCAGCAATGTTCCTAGTCTTATGGTTTGGGTTTCATGTTCATTGGCAAGTCCAGCTCTTCACTACTTCAGCAGGCAACCAAAGCTAACAAAATGAGACATCAACCACACCTCCAGAACTACACCACCCGCCAGCTTATCACAAATACAAATACTTGTAGTATAGATAGGTTATCAGAAGCTGAAGCCCAGGAAAATATTATCACCAGGGAACAGTGGAGGTCTCATGAAAGCATCTTCTTGTTTGGCTTACTAGTAGAGACACTTGCCATCCTTTCTGTTGCTTTGTTTTTACATCTCCCTGCATTGCACTATGAAAGTGAAATAAATGGTAGTGATGTTGTAATAGTTTTGCTTTTCTCTGTCAAAAGGTAGTTGTAAGGTGTTTGTTGGCTTGTCAGTGAACATTAGAAATGTTGTATGTTACCAGACATGCTGTTTTGTTTGTGTCATTCTGATAGTTTATGTACTATAAAAGCTGGTCTTTAGGCTGAAATACAAAATGCAGAATTCCAGTAACTTGCTTAATAAATGAAAAATTACGTAGTGTTTTGCTGTATGAATTTGTCCACCTTTCTTAGATTGTTTTCTTTAATTTATCATGGAAGTTTTGCTTCCTTGTTTGTTCAGTTCTGTTTTTCTTTGTCATCCTCCTTCTGTTCCAGACTTTTCGCTATCACCTTGTTGGTGTCTGGGAAGTTTTATGGATGCGAGGCATGAATTAGGAAAAAAAGTCTTTATGTTGCATTTTATTGTTAAACCCTGTGCATGTTAATGGAGGCTTGAATAGCATGTTACATGCTGATGTACTATCTAGAACCTTTGATTAACAGTCAGAATAAGTGTAACATTTTAAACTTCTGAGGGCCGCAGGTTAGAGTTAAATATTACAAAAAACTTCTTGGCTTTTGAAAAAGAGGTACTTCTTGCCTTGCTAGTTCAAGGAGAAGTAGTGTGTGGCTTTAGAGGAAGGGGGATGAGCTTCTCAATATTCTCTTGAAGAAAATTGCATGCACTCAGAATTGTTGGTGCCTTTGAAAATTAGTTTTTCCTACATGAAACCTATTAATTCTTTGTCTGATGTGTAGAGAAATGTGGTGCATATCTGTATGGAGGAATACTGCTATGGCAAGACTTGCCAGCTTTGACAGTGGGGTGCACTTGCCGTGGCTACTGTATACTGATTTGATTTTATTGAATAGTAATTGGAATGGTGAGAAGTGGATTAGGATCTAACTTCGCAACAGTATGGAAAAACTGTGAACCACAAGAACCTGATTTCATATGGGATGTCCACTTGTGTGGGTTTAGGCTGTGTGCCAGTGTTATCAAGGATGTTCTGATTTGTAATACAAGTGACCTTTTCTGACCTTTTCTTTGAAACACTTTTATTGTTATTACAGTAGTATTTTTGGGATTCCAGTCCTCATTTGTGACTCTACTGCAGTTGGCCCTGGAGACCTAGGAAAAAAGTGCTTCCCTCAATGCTGGCTTCAGCCATGGAAGGGTGACTCACTTGTGATATTGGTGGATTTTTAGACTTCAGTTCTGGAACTCTTTCAACACTATGGTTTTTGTGGCTCTGTCTCTCTTGCTTTGTTAGGAAATACTGTGTTGTACTTCATTATTTTTTCTGGAATCCTTTGTAATGCTCTGGTGACCAGAGGAAGTAGCTGAAAACACTTCTCTTGTGAAATTTATAGTCCAGAATGAACTGAGCTCTTCCAAAAGTCCTACATAGCAACTGTTGTTTTCACACTTAAAAGCCTATTTTTCTCTTTTCACCTCTGCTTTGATTATGGATAAAATAGCAGTTCGGTGAACAGCATGATTCCTGCAGTAATTCATAAGCATTTGTTGAAAAAAATAAAGCAATAAAACATGGTGAATGTTTTTCATTGTGAATATTTAGTATACAACTGCAAGAATAGAATCATGGCCATAAAGAAACGGTTTCCTTTACATTCTGTGACTTCTAGTGCCGTTTTTCATTTGGCACAAGTGCAGCATTGAGCTCTTTTTTTTCTCTCCCCTTTTTAAACAAAAGAAAATTATTTATTCCACAGTTAGTAATGGAAATGGGAGTGGCAGTTTCCTCTTTTAGGCAAAGTATAACATTTCCTGATGGAAGGTCAGTTTAGATTCAAAATTATATTGGCTTGTGTTTTTGCATAGCCTAGATTTGAACTGTTTGAGTGCAGTCTTAAATTACTCAGTCAGTCAAATGTTTTCTCTTGTTGGAATGACCTAAGTACCAAAGTACTGCAGGGTGCCTGTGTTTCAGACATCCTGTGCTGGGTTTTCCAAACGATAAGTATGGCTGTGGAAATCCAGACACATTCTTTCCAGGAAGGAGTAATTTTCTAATATTTAAAAAATTTCCTCCCAGGTTTACACCAGTGATTTCTATTTTATCTACTTCTGATTAAAAAATACAAGTTTGATTAAGTCCTTAGCAAGAGGGTAAGAAAAAAAGCAGCTTTTCCTGATAATAAAGCAACGAGTCAAGCAAGATGTAATGTTAAAGGTTTTTCCATCTCGCTTTCATGCTTCTTCTGTTGAAGTTTGTGCTGTTCTGTGGCCTCTGTTAGTCAAATTCAGTTCATCCTTGAAAAGCCCTGTAGACAACTGCTGCTTATGCTTTACTAGTTAGGATGAACCCTAATGTTGGACAGTGAAGTGAAGCTGATACATCCTGGGTAACATAAGCAAAGAACATGTGGTATCAGCAATAAAGAATGTGGATAGGGCAGAGATGTGGTTGAACTGGCAGAGGGGAAGAAAAAAAAACGTTGTCAGACTGGGTTTGTCCTCTTTCTCGCCCTTTAAAATTAGCAGGTATTGTTGAAGGTTTTTGTCAGTCTCAGGTAATTCAACTTTTGTTACTTTCTTTTCATGGAGACAGGCAATTCATAGTTGAAGATAAACCGCAACTGTTGACATACAATACCAAAAACTTCTGCTCTTAGCAATAAGGCTGTGAACAGTAACTTTAAAAAACTATCATAATTTATCTATTTGTCAGGTAAGGCATCTTCTGAGTTGTTTAACTTGTAGTTTCTGGATATTTACCATTTTGAATGCAGGAGTATTTCTTGTATGGCTTTAAGGATGTTTTAATGGGAGGTTTAGTCTGCTTAGTTTCGTTACTCTTTTACTCATTTACAGTCACTTTCTCATTTGTGATATTTTACTTGTACTGTAGCAAGCAATAATTGTTTCTCCCTGCAAATGTGATTACAATCCAAAGTTGTAGTTAAAGCTGAAATGGTATCACCCAGGCAGATGGATACCTTGGGCTGTGGGAGGAATCTCTGCTGCCTGGTTCTTGCAGGAAAGGTGCCAGCATCTCCCCACCACAGCAGGAGTGAATTCCTCCTCGAAAGCTAGTAACAAATACCTTTGCTCTGATCCTGTGAAGACTGGTCTTAAGCAGTCCTTGTTCTTGGGCACTCCTAGAGCGTTCTGAGGGTGCAGCTCCTTGCAGACTGTTTGCACATCCTCCTGTGTCAAGTGTTTCTCTTTGCAATAAACATGGGCTTGTGAAGTTTGCCAGGAGAGTGAAGGTTTGTTTATCAGAATCTAAATGTAGATTAGTAATCTCTCTTAACCTCTTGTTTCTAGCCTTCATTATGGATAAAGGTAAACTTCAGTGTGATGCTGGCCTACATTTATATTCTATTAAAATTTACTATAAACATTTCAGTGTACATTAGCTAGATGATCTGGGCAGCATGGTGCATTAAGAGCTCACACTTCTAGCAACTTTCTTGAGTATTAGTTACCCTTATTACTCTTTTTTTAACCCCCGCCCTAATTTTAAGTTTATTTCCAGTTTTTATTCAGCATCAGGGTAGTTGTGATGACTGTGATTTCAGTTTTGCTGAAGCAAGCTGCTGTATGGCAATTCCAGGCAGTTCCTCTCACCTCAGCTAGCCCATAAGGTCTCCTTGAAAAGTTTGAGGATTGCAATATTCCATGCATTGTAAATCACAAAACGTTAATTTGCCCACATTCTACAAAGGTTATGATTTCTTTGCATTCTTATTTTTGTAATTGGCTATCACATAATCTCCGTGGGTTATATTATTAGAAAAAATGTCATGTATGTAGATAAATCTCCTATCTGCTGGTTTCTCACAGTAAACTATACTTAGCTATCCATCAGCTTTGGGATTTCCAGGCTCACACTGAGATTTTTTGTTTAGTTTGCTGGTGCTCTCAGGATATGTGGTACTGAGAAAGGAGCTGTTAAACTTGTACCATAGAGGAGCATAGTTTGTTTCAAACTGATGCCCTTTGAAAACAAAACATGACGAAACTGGAAAACAAAGCAAAGTTTTGTTTTCAAACAGCAAACAACAAACCACCAAAAAGGCTTGATTTGTATACCTGAGAGAGGCTGACCTGCAGCCATGGATTGCTAGCCTTGTGACTTCACAAGACTATCAGCATTCACAGTTTTTGTGATTCTTGGCACTGTGTTTAGCCTTTAACTGAAGAAACTTGTCTGCTTCAGCTCTACTTCTGCTTTGTGAGCCATAAGCATCATTTGCCACATCCTAGATCAGAGTTTGAGCATCACTGTACTAGAGGAAAGTTCTGTTCCTTCTGTCTGGAAAGCACTATTCTAAATGTATCTCTTTCTTATACCAAGATTTTGCTGCTTTCCCTTTGTCTACAAAGCTTAATGGTACAAACAGCTAAAATGGGCTTGACTATATCAGTATTAAATGAGTTGAAGTGAAGACAACTTGCAGGTTTTGCAGAGACGTGATCTGATGAGAATGCTGTTCTGTAGTTTGTATGGTGTTCCTGTGGGGTGGGTTGCAGGTTGCTTAACCTCGGGGATAGTAGTGAAACCTTGAGGGACCCTTGAGGCTGTGCTCATTTGGTGCGTGTTTTGTTCCAGACAGCATGAGCTGCTGCAGTCTGCATCTGTCTTAACTCAGTCCAGATCTGATATAGCTGTTGGGGAGCAGAAGGCATTTTCTTGTGTTATTTGCTGTTTGGACAGCCTTTCCTTCATTTTAGTGGAAGAGTAGTCTGGATGGATGTATCTGCAGTCATCCATGCTTGGGCTGCAGTGGTAAGTGGTTGCTTTTGAGCAGTAGATATATGATCAAACTTGGCTTGGGGGGTTAGTGGAGACCTTTGTCTAACAGACATGATTAGTTGACCAGTTGTCAGACTTGAAGGTTTGGGCTGGTAGACCTGGAAGATCAGTGTTTTTAAATGCAGCTGTTGAACCCACAGTGTTGGGACAAATAAATCTTGTTGTTCAAGTCACTACGGCTGCCTCTGTTGCAGTGTGCATGTTCTTGGAAGTGTGCCAGTGCTGGTGAAGCTTCAAGCTGTCAGTGTCCTGTATGTGTGGACTTAATGCTACTCCCACTGTCTTCCAAATGTACTGCAATACCAAATTATGACTATTATCTTTATGAAAGGGAGTTGTGGAATCCAGGTGGTTAGTTGTGACACATCCTCTGTTAGTGTTTGGGTGCAGGGGCCATGCTAATTTTATTTTAGGAGGCAGTGATCTCAAAACATAAGTTTGTCTATACCCTATGCATTGATCAGAAATAGTAAACATCTTACATAGTGCTCCTAATTTCTTTTCCAGCTTTGTATCTTTGTATTGGCATGTTTAAGACATGATGGGTGAATATCTTTTAAATCAGTGTTTTCTCTGGTTTATGAAGAAGCTGTTAAAATTAGCTTCAGGCTAAGTGTGGCATGCAGAGTTTTGACTTCATAATAATTTCAAAGTGTTTTGGATCTGTTTTTAGAGTGTTCAAAAGTTCAGACAGAATTGAATGTAGGATGCTGCTTTACCATCGCAAAGGAAAACCACTTCTAAAAAGACAAAATTTGAATGAGGTAAACATGGTTTAGACTTTTGCTTGTCTTGGGAAAAAAAAAAAGTGCAACCACTGATGTAAGTATGAAAAAATAGCTAATGGGCATGGTTGGAAGCTACTTTCCAGAAGCATTTCTATCTGTTGTTATTAGGTACGCAAGATGAAACAGGGGTTTACACGGTGATTATGTGTTTGCCAAGTAATATAGTAGTCTGAATAAATGCTAGCTGGTAGGCCTGCAAGTTATTTTAAAGATTGCTAGGGACAGAAAGTACAATTCTGGTAATCAATGGAAAGTTTTATGCGGGGGTGGTACCTGCCTAGGTCTTGCATGCTGAACTGTCCAGCTCTCAGAACAAGGTCTTCCATTTTTTTCTCAGTAAGTAGCTTAATCTGCTGGCCTCTTCTGTGAACAGCTCCTGTGTGTTCCTGACTAGCGAGCAGTATGTATATATGGGAAAAGAGTCAGTGGATCAATGTTAAGGAGAACATTAATTTCCAAATACAGATGGTAGTATACTTCCTGATTTTAGGAGAATGTGTGCATAGTGGATGAAGCATGGACAATGTTCTCAAAAGGCACATGACAGCTAATCAAGAACACAATTTTTTAAGCTTTGGGGTATTACTGTAATCAAGTTCTGACATTTTTATATTTTCTGTATAGGATAAACAATACCCAGTGGTGATCTATGGATGTATTTCAGTCAAATCCTTCAATTGCAAATGTAGAGTAATTTTTTGTTGGGGCTTTTTTTCTTTTTTTTAAGCCACTGGAATTACTGACTGCACACACACACAGCCATAGACCACACCACACACAGCATTTTACATGGCTACTTCTGATAGTTCTTGTTCATTTTGGTCTGTTTGTTTTAAAAATGCCTCTTTGGACTTGGGCACATTGAGGATGATGCTTTTCAACACTGACATTTGAGAATAATTATGCTCAGGAGATGGCATTAATGATGCTTATTTGGTGCAGTAACTTTGCTACTTATCCTGTTAGGTAGTGAAACTCATTATTTCAAAATTTGCTTCTGACTTGAGTTACTAAAAGCCTATCTACTGCTGCTTCTCCACATGCTACTGTTTTTTCTACTCCTTAGTGTGTTACAGTTTGAGCTTGCTTTTGTTTCACTCTAAAGTGTTAATTTTTTTTTGTTATGACAAGCATATATACTTGTGCTGGCAAATACTACATTGTAATAGTGTGAATTTTCAATTATCAGGTGGTTTTAAAGTCCCAGAATGTTTTTAGTCTACGGATTGGACACCATCTAGCAGATTTTGGCAAAAGTTGCATTGTAAAATTCACAGACTTTTAAATGCTTTCCTCCTGATGGCACTTTGGCACAGTCCCCTTCCAAAAGTATGACAGCCGAGAGCACTATTTTATTGGCTGTTAAATAACATTTGAGGTGTGTTTGAGGTGAGTGTCCAACAGAAGCGAAGTAGTGTTGTAAAGGAGCCTTATTTTAGATGTTGTCTTAATGCTTCAGCTGCTTTTCTAACCACTTTTTTGCAGAGTGCAAAGCCTCTGTGCATTGAACATGCCAGCTGAGCATGAGTTACTGATCACATGCTGGTTTGAAAACAGACATTTCAAACTGCCACCACTGAAAGAAAAGGTGAAACATGCCTGTTCTATTAATAGTTCCTGTCATGAGCACACACTTTTCTGCCTGCAGCTCTTTTGTTGTCTTTAACTAATAATGAACGAGCTCTTAAACTAAAAAGCGAAACTTCCGTGTTCTTGGAGTTGTTTGGAATGGACAAGTATTTCCAGCAAAGGTTCTGTAACTTTGGGTAAAAGAGAAATATTCCCTGTGAAGGGAAGTACTTGTTTAGGATGAGGCCATGCAGGTTTTAGCTGAAGAGACTTCTTCCGCCCCTTTGGACCTGTTAGTGAAATGTCATTTTCTTCAAGTCCCCACACAGGTGATTCCTTTTGTCTTTTTCCAGGAGCATGTAACATCTTGCTTCTTGACAGGCTGCTGAACACTTTATAACAAATCACAGTGCATCAACTTTTTACCTGCTACAAACTTTTCATATTTTAGTTGGAGAATATTAGATGTTTAGGTTAACAAAATATTAAAGCTGTGTCTTCAGGAGGGGAATAGCTTTCCCTGTTCAGTACTCTGCAGTGTTGAGGGTCAGCGGTGAAGGTGTCGTTTGATTTGTGGTGGGTTAAAATGTAACATCTCTGCCAGCGCTTCTGAGCTGGAATTTCCTGAACTGTTTTTTTTTTCTGATATGGTTCAAACTTCTTAAAGGTCATATTTACTAACAAAAATTTCTTTAAGAACTCAAACAGAAAAAGAGGAGGAAAAGAGTTTCATAATTAGGAGGCATAGCCTGGAGGGATAGTTAGTACAGAGCTTCTATGTCTTTAGCCTGCAAGAGCAGCAGGTGTTTTGTTTAAATTTTGTGTGAGTTAAGAAAGGCAGGTTAGTTAAGGTGACTGTACTAGTGCTGTCATCGTTTAGATCAGTATGTGTGTTTCTAAATGTTTGTAAATTTTGGTGCTTGTGAATTCTTAATAGAAACCCCTAAGTGGAGAGGGAACCATGACCTGTGTTTATATCTGAGCAGTGCAGGGATTTAAGGGCAGGCCTGCTCTTAACTCTGAGTATTTCTGGAGACCTTCATATTTCCAGGAGGATTTTAACTTTGTTGAATGCTTGAACAATGTACTGGCAAATTGAAAGTGGTAATACTGTTAGTCTACCTGGCTGGTCTGTTTTATTATTATTTTGCATCAGTTTAATAGAAAATCTTCCATTTGGTGTTTTTCTGCTGTAATTAATAGGAGTTCAGATACTTACAAGGAGTAGGAAAGGGTAGGATCAGGCTCTTTTTGTGTTCAAGTGTTAGACTTTTCCTTAGCTTGTGGATTGTAGATGGGTTTTTTATGTATGCTTCACAGGAAACTGGAATTAAAAAAATAATCTCCCATGTAGTTTCTTTGGGACCACAAATCCAACTTCCACTTGCTGGGAATGAACCAGAAATAAATAGAGCTGGTTAAATTTTAACAAAGCCTTTCTTTTTGAGAGAAGGCACTTAAAGGAGCATGCTGTGACTAGTTAAAAACCAAAGGGATAGACAGAGGAAGGAGCTCATAATGTGAGGGGTACTTTCATTCCCTTTCTTTCAACAAGGGGTGACTGGGAGCAAGAACACTTGTGCCTAGGCATGTTCATCCACTCCCTTTCCTCTCTGTGTATTTTACACTGACTGTCTCTTCAGACTTGGCTCGTAACTGCCTGGGAAACATCCCCTTGCAAAGTCAAGGTTAGTGTGTGCATATGACTTTTTAGGGTATAGTATCACAGTACTGCAGTGATGCTGACTGCATAACCTGCTCTGAAACGTGCAGCGTAAACAAATGGAAAAAATAAGGGATTTTCCTTTTTGTTTCTTTTAAGGTGAAGAGCTTTTTAAAAATTTCTTACGATACAGCATTTTGGATTAGAGCTATGATATATTGCCCTCCCCCCCCCCCCCCCCCCCCCCCCCCCAATATCTAATCTTCATGTGATAATGCTTCCTGCAGTACACATTCTTGGTATTTCAAGACTATTAGCTCAGTTTTTGACATTGGGGGGAGTGTGGGTTTCTATTGTTTCTGTTTTAAGTACTTGTTGTACTACACCTTACTTGTATCCATCTCAGATTTAATATGTACTCTCCAAATTTAATGCTGGTATGGCATATGAAATTCAGCTTCATTGCCCTGTATCTGTGTCTCTGACTTCATGCTTGATCTGAAATCAATACCATGCTTATGTAAAATCGAAAAGAAATCCGCTTATTCTGCTTTTCAGTGATAAAGTGTTGAGAGCCAAACCTCGGCCTTCATGTTGGGCGGACAGATGGGCTTCCTTTGAATCTTCAACATTTGAGATCTTGTGCTGTGGTGACACATGGCATATTTGCTGAAGGAAACATCTTGCTTAGGGTTTCCATGCCTCCTTACAGTACACACAAACGTAGCTCTTCTGCCTTGTGCTTATTATGCTGATTGAAAAACAGGACCGTAATGCAGACATCTGGAACAGTGCATCCATGTGTCTCATTCAGTGCTGTAAATCTGACATGCTGTGTATTGGTAACTACAGCAGTTTCCATGTCCAAAATGCTGCACAAACATAGCTGTTCTGCTGGATCACTTGGGTGAAGGTGAGCTTTAGCAAGAGCTCAGTGGTGGTAGAGGGAAAGCAAAGAGGATTTGTGACTTGCCAGTGAATCACTTGAGACTAGGACCTGAGTTCATGCCGCTAGAGTGCACTACCTCCTTCTCACTTACTGAGAGAATGCTTAAATTCGCCGGTAGATGCTGCAGGCTCCCTGGTGGAGGGTTTGGAAAATTGCTGCAAATTTACTGAGTAGTTTCACGTCGGTCTTTATGAGATGCTGCTCTGCTTCTGCAGCTCTCACTTACCAAATAGTATTTCTCTTGCTGTCAAACTTCCATGAATGTTGTGATGGAATGGCATAGAGCTTGTAATCAAATTTTTTACTCCCCTTTTGATTTTATTGGAGATGAAAGAGGTATGTATGAAAGAAAGGATTAATTGTTTTTAATTAAAGCAAGTTCTTTGAGATGTATCATTTTTGAGAAGTAGCCACAGACTTTACTAACAAAACTTTCTTGATAATGAGAGAGAATATTTTACATGTATCATAAAGTTCTCTTTTTCCCTGCACAGGTTTCCACTTGAGTGGCACAGTAACAGAGCCTGCAATGCAATCGGAGCCAGAAACTGTTTGCAATGTAGCTATCAGCTTTGATCGTTGCAAGATTACCTCAGTGACCTGTAGCTGTGGAAACAAGGACATATTTTACTGTGCCCACGTTGTGGCACTCTCTTTATACCGGATCCGCAAGCCAGATCAGGTCAAACTGCATCTTCCCATTTCAGAGACACTCTTTCAAATGAACAGAGACCAACTACAAAAATTTGTGCAGTATTTGATCACAGTACACCACACAGAAGTTTTGCCAACTGCTCAAAAATTAGCAGATGAAATTCTTTCTCAGAATTCAGAAATCAATCAAGTCCATGGTGAGTTTGATACTTCTTCCTTTTGCTTCATTTCATAGGTTTTGAGCTTTTTTGTACATTCAGGAGTGTGACCTGCTTAGTTGTCTTCCGAGCTGAATTATTCTGTGATACAATGCTGTTTACTAAAGGGGGATTCTGCTATTGAACCTTTGTTTTAAGGTGTTTAGAAAATGGTACTCTTTGGAATAGGGAAAAGAATTCATAAGCAATGAGCCTGATGTCTCCAGTGCTGTTAATATATGACCTGCTCTGCTTCATGCTTGTATTTTCCAGCTAGTGAAAACTGAGTACTGGTGTTCTTTGTACAGCCATATTGCTTAAAGGAACTCTTTTGCCAGCTTACCAGTGGTGTCTTATTATTTTCTTCTTTGTACTAGTTTTCTGATGTTTTGATTGTGGAATTTTGTTTTAATGGCAAAGCGTAAAGAAAGACAAGTAGGTGTTACTGTTTTTTCATTCATTAAACACACTTCTGTTAACCTTTGGGATTTGGTTTCTGTATGAAGCCAGGAGAAACACAAAAACTGTATTTCCTGTTAGTGCTGCAGCAGTTACAGCATAGCAAAGGTCTTGATCTTTCTTGCTTTCTCAGCTGCACATGATTTTAATGGCTGTTTTTTGCTGTGAACAACTTGAGTTTGTTAAAGGGTGCTGGGTCTGACTTGAGGCTTTTGACATGGCATTTTTATGGACCCTGCTGAACTGGGAGCAGGTAGTTGTGGCTTTGAGGTGACCCAGCTAGTTCATTGGAGTCCTGTGTTCCTGTAAAGTGACCTGATAGAATTGTCTTCTCAGGTCACCAGCGCTGTAAGTATAAGGGCAACTTAGGGGGGAAGAATAAGTTACCTAATATCTAAAAATATCTTCTTTTCTTTTTTTTTTCATTGACAGGAACAGGTCTTGTGTTAAATATTTGAGGCATGACCGTTATTCAAAGAACTTGCAATACAAACAGAACCAAGATGCCTAATATTAAGATAAAGGAAACCATGTGTGTTAGTTACAGTGCAGGCAGAAATACCCAAGTCTTTTCAGTAACAGGACTCCTCTGCAGCTTAAACTCCCTCCTCTTGCTGCTGTGACCCTAACAGGCCCAGAGAGGTGATGGTGCAAGAAAGTGAATTTCAGGAGCAGTGGTCTTTTTTGGCTTTGGGGGCTATGGGGATGTGGCCACAGGCAAGGCAGTTGCTGTAGTTATTGAATGTAGTGGTGACAGTGGAAAGGAAGTGAAACAAAAGGAGAGGCAGGACATTAAGCAGTAGAGGAAGATGCTCAGGTGTTACGAGCTGAAGGCATGTATCATATGAGAGTTGTTAACAACCTGAACACTGATCAGCTAACCGGTAAGGAAGAATTAGGGTAAGAGAGAGGCACAGAAGATTCAAACAGTCATGGGTGATTAGAAGAGGGGAAGGCAGGGGCGGGACACAAAGGACAGGTGATATAAATGTCTGTATTAGCTATACTATGGCTAGTGTAAGAGACATGACAACCTGTTAGAGACTTGTTGAATGTGAAGTCTATAATTAAACTAATCATACGAATGTTAGTCTTTGTCAGCTATTTTCTCATTGTCAGAATGTCTCATTGCTCATTATTTTATAATGTATTTTTGGAGAAGGATTTGAGATTTGTGTAACTGAAAATAGCAAGATGTTTTTTATTTCCTATTCTAATTCTGTTGATGATCAGTTATGACATTTCGCAATGAATTAGAATAGGTTAGTTGAAAATTATCCATAAAACTGAGTTTCTTATGTAAGTTGCTGTCTTCCTAGTATGTGAGATTGCAGTGTGTCTTTATTGTCACTGTTTTCTACTAAAATGCCAAAAGCCAAAGTAGAAAATGCAAGCAGCATAAGAAAATGAGCTGCTGTTACAAAAGGAAGCTGGGTTATAGAAGACTTTACATAGTTTCTTGCTTTTCCTCTCAGACTCACGTAAAACCATGGTCTGAATTTCTTTTCATGTTCACAATACCAAAAAATTACATAGTTATTTTAAGGAAAAAGTGAGTTCTTCTGCTTACTTAGCATGGTAGTGTTCTTCTGGGATTCATACCGTCATTCTGTTCTTTTGATCTTTAATAAAGTTCCTTAGATTGAAAATAATAAAAAAACCCTATGAAAAATAACCAAAAGAAATTCTCATTCTAATATCATAGGGTGATGAATATGTAAGATCACCATTTACTCTATCATATCTGCTGTGCTGCAGATGTTGAGTTTGTAGTGCAAAACTGCCTTCTAGACCTGTCTTGCTTTGAACAGTTTGACCTCATTGAACTGGTGTTTGAAGAGAAATTACATTAAATTCTACTTGAAGGCACAGGTAAGTGAGAAGAAAAACTTGGAAAAACTTGCTTATTGAAAGTAGAGGAGACGTGGCACAGAAATACCTGAAACAGCTTTGATTAAGAGAAATTCTGAATCTGGAGTTGGATGAGGAAATTCTTTTCACTGTTGCCTAGAGGTGGTGTGATTTCAGTGTTGTTCTGTGTAAGACTTCAATTCTTTTTTTTTTTTCTCCTCTGTGGTCACTGTACTAGTTCTAATTTTCATATATTTTTAATGATATGCAAAAAAAAAGTCAGCTTTTGAATAGTATTTTTTTGTATGTTTGAATGGTCTGGGACTTGGAAGAGCTTTGACCAGTTATCTTGTTGTCTTCCTTATAAACTGGCTCATAAGAGAGATGATTAGATGGAACGATTTCAGTGCTTTCCTGTAACAAAAGGCTTTTTGGATAATAGTTCATTTGCTCAAAACTCTGTGTTATGTTCAGTGACTGTCTTTGGCCACCTTTCAGGAGGTTACTGGGGTAATTAGTGAAGTGACTTTTATTGACACAGGTTTATAATAACCAATTCCTTTGAGTTTCTTTGTGGACGCAAATGATGCAGTATCTTTTCTTGCTTCATAACTGAGCCTCACTGCAGGAAGAAATAAGAGGATGTTGTTAGAAGCACAGGAATGTGTTGGTTAGTCACTAACTTCTTCAGGAGAGACAAGTGGTTTTTTGGGAATCCTTTCCTGTATTTGACTTGCTATTTTCACTTGGTGATTACAAGAGTGCTCTGCGTATTTTTAGAGCACACAAGCACCTCTTATTTTTGAGATTCATTGTGTTCTGATTGTCTCATGTGACACTGCTACAGCTGTTCATGTTCCTAATGATTTTAAAACTGGAGTTTCATGGTCTGTAATCTGTACTGAAGACAAGTGCAGGTATTAATACTGATCCCCTCCCTGGTATTTGTACTACAGAACTGTTGGCTTCAAACTGGATTTTGATTTGGGTATGCTCTCACAGGAAGCTGGACGTAGCTTTCGATTGCGCTTAGCTGAGGCTTTTTTCCTCTCTGTTAATTTTTGTACCTTTGTACAGAGAAACCTGTCAGGTGTGTAGGCTAGGAAGAGACCAGTCCGGATGACAACAGGTTGTCAGCTGGATTTGTCATCTTAGATCTGCCTTTTCATAGGTATAGGCAACTTTCACTTCAATAAATTAATTGGAAGGCCAAACTCTATTAATGAGAATTAGCGTAGAAATAGCAAAGTAACTGCAGGGTGGGTGGAGGGAGAGAGGGAAGGTCTGTTTTCATATTAATCTCATATTAGCATTGTTTTTTTATTATGTGCATAGTGAAAAAGGGACTGCTGCTTTTGGTATAAGGACAGTCTGACAAACCTTTTTAACTTTTAAGCTGTACTGTTTCTTCTCCTGAGCGTTTACTGCTGTTGTTGCAATCTCTGCTCTTGGAGGAACTATATGGATTTCTCCAGACTTTCTGCCATTCTCTGATTCTCCAACTCGCCATAAAAGTCACTTGCCAATACAGACGCACATACAGGTGAACTCAAATTTAAGAGGGAGGATGTGGGAGAAAGCAGCTGAAGTACATTCATCTTCTGAGAAGGAGAGGCGCCTTGTCTCTACTTTTTTTTGCATTTGTCCAGGCACATGTGGATACATCCTCAATAAACATAAATTTGTAATGTGTATTAGTAGTGCTGGAAGAGGCATTCAGGAAGGAAGCTTCTATAAAAATTTTCAAAGAAAGTTTCAGAATGTCTAATATGTTCCTATAACTATTAAGTTCAAAAGGGCAACCTGGAGGTACATGTTAATACGTGTTTAGATGTACTTAATGTATTTAACCTAGATGACAGGGTTTTTAGTGGGAAATTGCACGATAGGGTAGGGCTGTACACCTGAATGCAGTGTATTGCTGATCTGCCAGTAAGGGGAATGTGTAATATTAAAGAAGATAAATTATTTTTAAAATTATGGAATCTTTCACATGGTCCTGCCTAAACTGCAAAACTGATGGAGAGTCTAGTTGCAAAAGAAGAATGTCAGAGATGGCAGGTGAGTTTCCTTTCAAGAAGAGTGAAAGGGAAGTGCTTCAGTCCTTAGTATGGGAATTGCTTGGTGAACCAGATCTGGGAAGGAAGTAAGAGTAGCCAAAACTAGAGAAATTTAAGAAACCAAAGTAAAAGTAAATAAGTAGTAAAATGTAAAGAAAAAAAAAAAGAAAAAAAGAAAAGACTAGTAGCTGCAAAGTAACATGAAAAAATAATTTATGAAACTCACGTTTTTAGGAAAGGTTTTTTTTCAGATACACAAAACATAAATATAGTGAGATTTTTTAAAAGACATGGAAAATAAAAATTAATTAAAGTATGCTTATCTGTACTGATAAAGTTCTTTTGTCTGCCATGCACAAATTTTGAAACTTACTTTTTGAAACTTAGGATGTTTGTGAGATGTGGATTTTAGCAGGAGAGGTTAGATATTGTCAGTAGATAATTTAGCACATTTTGCTGTAGGTACAGAGGTAACACAGAATTTTTTGAAGTTGAAAGCCTTGTAGGGATTTTATTAATTTTCCTCAACAATTTGGCATAGCCTGTCCTGTCTTCACATTTTGTGTTGTTATCACTGACAGCTTCATAGCAGTTGCTGTTTTCCTTTGATCCTGTGAGCTGCTGAACAGGTGTTACAGTTCACCCAAGAGTCCTGAAGTTAAGTGACTTATGTCTAAACTTGGAATCATTTGGGGAATCAAAGGCATAATAATATTTTTGAATCATTATTTTAATGATCTTTAGTTTTAATTATGTTTAATTTTAGAATAATTCTGAGCATACTAAGTTTATAAAATCAATCACTATTCTGTTGTGAATCAGCATACAGCAGTATTGGTTTCTAGCTGGTTTTCTTTAATTCGCTCTTCACATAGTACTCAGTGTTGCTTTTTATTTGTAATAATTTGTCCATATCTTCTCCTTAATGCTGCCATGGGATGACATTTAATAAAATGTAACGGAGCTACAGTTCATTTGTATACTTAATGGCATTTTTATTAAAAAGTTCAAAAAAATATCAATGTGGATGGCTACAAGTGAATAATTTGGCATGGTTTTATTTAAGTCAGCTCTTGTGATACTTCAGAAGTAAGGATTAGGGAAGCAGTTTGCCTTGTTTTATCCATATGTCCTTGTTGATCTGCACCTGAGTAGTTTGCAATATAAGAACTTCTTAGTCCATTTTTAGTCAGTGCTCCTTGCTTGTTTCTATTTTGTGAGGTTAAGTTTTCCATGTACAGCACCAGTTCTTGAATGTGGTTGCTCATTGTGAAAGTAGTTGCTTTTGAATTGCTGTGTAAATGAACAAAGTATTTTTTTAAATGCTTCTGCTTCTTAGATCTTGGGAGTTGATTATATTTAATGTGCAACATGCTATGACCCTAAATATAAAAGGCTGTTACCCTGTTTTCCAGTATTATTTGGGTGTTCAGTGTCACAAACAGTTGTGCACAATGTTCCTGCTTTGATTGCTAAGATTGCAATTTAGTAATTACAGTAAAAGAGCATGAGTAAGTATATATGGTTGTATCCATATACTGGTTATAAATTATTTATTGTATTTAACTGTATGTACATAATGTAAAACATATTTCAAAGACAGTTATGACAGAAATTTAAAAAGCCAGAGGTTGGAGAGAAGGAGATAAATGTGTTAGTTTAGTGTCTATAAACTGACACAGTTTAATTACAGGTTTTAATATTAGTGTAATTTTACAGTACTTTCCACTTTCATAGTTAAAATATGAACTCATTTATCCTCATGACATCTCTCTAAAGCGCATAAGTAACGCTTATTTAGCCTTGGTACCAAACTGCCCTGCAGAGTTTAAATTCAGGGCTGCCCATGTTCCTCTCTGCAGCCAAACTGTCCTGCTGCCAAAGCCTCGCGGTGCTGTGCTGCACCCTGAGCGAAGCTACTGCCTTTGGATTGAGCCTTTGGTTCTGCTTGTTCAATGTTGAGCCTGAGCCATCCTGACAGCTTCGGCTAGGGCTTCTCACAGCCCCCATGGCATCTTCCTCCTCTTGCTTGTTCAGGTAGTTCCTTACTTGTTCACCCAGTCATATGTTTTCAGTAGAGAAGTGGCAGTGTAGAAATTCCATCCATAATCTGTTTAAGTGGGAGAGGAAACAGGCTAGATCAATCACCTGACTAGGTGAACCTAGTGAACTTGAAAAGTGCTGAGTTGGAAGACATGGAAGATGGTCATGTCGTGAGCCCAAAACAAGAATGATGGGCAGCAGAATCTGAGGCTTCTCCAGCATCATCTCTAGAATGCCTGGCTGCTACCTTGGTGGGAAGGTGGCTGAACTTGTGCTTGATCATACACAGTGTCTCCATGCCTTACTAGTCCATGGCTATTGCTGAAGACTGCCAACAGGGCTGAAAGATGAGTGAATTGCAGCTGTAGCTGGTGCTGGTTATATGTACGCTGAAATTTCTTTAGAATTAAAAATTTTAATCATACTGAATGTAGCCTATATAAGATCTTACAAAAAAAAGTAATTTAGAGTCAATGTATCTGTATACTGTACTGAAGAGCATTGTAGAGTTCAGACCCTTGGTTTGGCATCTTCAGCTTTTACAGTGTTCTAGCCTAACAGCTTGCAAGTAACACTAGTGAGTATAGTGATACTGAGCTCCTGGTTAAGATATGTTTGGGATTGTACTGGCAGAAGTAGCCTTGGTGGGGGCAACGCTAGTGGCCCTGGGTAGCAGGCACACTTGTTTTGGAAAGGAACCCTGTTGTTAAGGAATCGGTGGTAGCTGTATGGCTTTTCTAACCCTGTAACACAAAATGATAGGTGAGCTTTTGATAAAACATAAGCAGTTGCAGAAGAAATTTTTTTTTTCACCCCCTAAATAGGGAAGCTTAGCTGAGGAATACTGGGCTATTTTTAATTCATTTTGAAAGGAACTGTACCAAGATTATTTAAAGATAAATCTCCATTGAAGTAAGGAACAAATATAAGTGTATTTTGTATACTGTTGCTTTTGGTTCTTGTTCACCCTCTTTGTGTTTTAGAGCAATGAAATATTTAAACTGTTTGCAAGGTGATACTGCAAACCTGGGTCTGTGCAACAGATGCACTGCTTATTCTTGTGTGGCTTGATTTTCCTTTTTATCTTGTTCTTTGCAACCAAAGACTTATCAGTATGTGTTTCATGTAGCCGGTGGAATTGAAAGCTCTTTTAAAGTAATACATTAAAGATGGAAGCATTTGCAGAAGAGCAGGTTTTTCATTCCTTGGTTTTTATGCTGTCTTGGGCTTGATTCCTGTCTTCTGAGACACTGTTGTTGTTCCTGTGGAAGGTGAGAGAGTTCATTCACACATGCAAAGACACAATTTCTTATTAATTAAATATATATGTGTGTATGTATGCAGTAGTGCAGTGTTCCCAGCTTTAGGCTCTGAAATTGGAGGCAGTTTAGGAAGTTGCTGAGCTGGAACATCTTTTTGTTTACTGTCTCAGCAATTTGTAGGTAAGACATCCTTCTGACCCTCTAAATCTTCTGTTTGTATTTTCATTGAATAAAGGGTTCAGCATTTCCTGTGACCACTTAAAAGCTTCACCTCCATGGCAGAGCTGCAATTGTGAAACAGGCTTGAATGAATATAATCAACGGGATTTTTTCTTATACATTGTAGAGGTGTAGCTATTTTGGTTTTTCAAGTTTTCACGAATTTCTATAAAAAAACCCAGCTTTCTAGAAATTTATGTAGTTTTCCTTCTCTGGCAGTACTTTTTTTTTCTACAGAGGTAACATGGACACAGATTTCAAGGAGAGAGATTGCATAATATGATTCCATTTCTAACATCTTTACTTTCGCAAAATATAACAGAGGTAGGGATAGTGCAGTTGTGATAAGTCCGAAATAAAAATGCTAAGTCAACTTGAGTCTCAGCCATGCTTAAAATACCATCACGTGGTATGGCGATGCCCTACCTTGAGCTGAGTCTCTAGATAAGTACATTTCAGCCTTTTCAGTTTGAAGACCTTTTAGAAAATGCCAGTGGAGGTGCACTGTTCTTCAGAAAAATATAGTTTACTAGATGGTGCAAGAACTTGTTTTAGTTAATTTTGTCATCCTTTAAGAGAGAGAAAGTCACTGGTCTGGTCTGCAAAAGCTGAGGTATGGCAGTCTATGGCCAAAGCACTGCCAGATGTGAATCTAGTCATTCAAGTTTACAGTTCAGCTAATTTAAGTAGAGTTGCTCTAAACTGACTCTGTGCAGATGACATTGCCTGTGTAAAAATGCTTCCTTTGAAAGCAGTATGGTCTTAAATATCTGTAGCTCTTACGTATGATGGAAATGCCTTTAGTGCTTTAAGACATTGGATTTGTTTGGGGATTTTTTTTACTCTTTGTTTAGCTTTGCAGAGCCATCACAGCTCAGAGGCACCAAGGTGATGATTCTCCTCATGTTCATCAATAGCAGCGCTCACTAGCAGTCACTTAAACCTGAGCAAGATTGCTGAAGGTACAGGAATTACACAGGTGTTTTGGGGAGAGTGGTTTTAACATCACAGTTGTAGAATATTATTTAAAGTCTTAATTTTCCTTGTAAAATTATTCCAGTGTAGCTACTGAGATGGGAAGAAAAAAAACCCTCACCTTTATTCTAAAGCTCTGTTAGAGAAGAGAATATTATGTCTTTAAATAGCTTTTCGTAGGCTATAATTTCTAAGTGTTTAAGACTACTGAGGAAAAATTTAAGTCTATTTTAAAGACTGTATAGATTAAAAACAAGGCATCCAAAACAGAAGAAGACACAAATCCAGAAAGCCTCTGCAGTAGTCCTCTCCCCTGGACTCAAGAACCTCTCTTCTTCATATAGAACATAATGATTTCTTTTCTTGCTGTTTGCAGGTGCTCCTGACCCAACAGCAGGTGCTAGCATAGATGATGAAAATTGCTGGCATTTGGATGAGGAACAAGTCCAAGAACAGGTTAAACTCTTCCTTTCCCAGGGTGGATACCATGGATCAGGGAAGCAGCTCAATTTGCTTTTTGCAAAGGTGTGTTGAGTACTCTGAACCTTTTTTCTCCCCTGTTCTCCAAGCCAGTCTGTACTTGTTTGCATCTTACTCAAAGTTCTAGGTTCTACTGTTCTAAAATAACACAAACCCTTGGGAACACAATGCCAACTTGATAATGAGTTGTACAGCAGTGGACTGCAATCTGGTGTGTCTTGATCAGTGTAAGGATATGAAGTAACATTTCAAGCATCTACAGCTTTGCTGTTCTCTTCTTCCTTCCTACCCCCAAAATGTTGGAAAACCTTACAGCAGTTTGTATAATACACCTGTGGATTGCTTGTGGTAAAATTCTCTGAAGAATTGTAATTGGATACTGAAACCAAAATTTTGTTAAAAATTGGGAAGGCAGACTGTTTTTACTACTTTAAATTTCCCATCATGCATATAAATTGCATTTCTAACTTCACAGAAGTGGAATATTTAACACTGCAGCATATTGTCTGTACTGCGATTTCTTTGCTTTTTTCAAGTTTGTATTAAAAGACTCGTTTCCTAGGTGCGAGAGATGCTAAAAATGAGAGATTCAAATGGAGCTCGCATGTTGACGTTGATAACAGAACAGTTCATGGCTGACCCTCGTCTGTCGCTTTGGAGACAACAAGGAACTACAATGACTGACAAGTATAGGCAGCTCTGGGATGAACTGGGTAAATTCACAGACTCATTTAGGTGTTCATATGTATAATAAAGAAACAATTACATATTTGGAGTTGAGAAAAACCTTTATTGTGGTTCTAGGCAAAGCAGATTAGAGTTTTCTGCAATTTTCTTGGTTCATTTAAGTTTGGGTGAAATCGAATTTCTGATCTGCAGAATGAGATAGTTGCAATTAAAGGAGAGGGAACATGGTGTGAAAGAAGTACAATTCCAATAGTTTGTAAGTATTAGAGGGTCTAAAAAGAATAAAGCAGAAAGTGAAAATGTAGCTACACAGCTGAGGCAAAATACATATATGCTAAGTTGGAAAGGTTAAGGAAAAAACTGATTCACAATTAAAGAAGTCAATTACTGAGCAAGAAAGGAGATGAAATAACAGAGGACTAACTTACAATTAACGTTGCTTTACAGGAAAGGTTACCTGATACATGACTTAGTTGTACAATTAAGAGAATAACACGGGCTGAAATGGGAAAGGAATGTTTGAGCTGGTGAGGTCTGAGGGCACTTGCTGTAAAGTGTTCAGGAACTCACTAATACAGTTTTGAACTACTACTTCAGAAATTTTCAAAATCTATAAGAATTTCATCATAAAATCATAAAATTACTTGGGTTGGAAAGGACCTTAGCGATCATCTATTGCCAACTCCCCTGACACGGGCAGGGACAATTTTCACTAGACTAGGTTGCTCAGAGCTTCATTGAACCTGGCCTTGAAACACTTCCAGGGATGGAGCATCCACAGCTTCTCTGGGCAGATGGTTCCAGTGCCTTTACCACCCTCACAGTAAAGAATTTTTTTCCTAATACCTAATATAAACCTTCCTCCTTTAAGTGTAAAGCCATTCCCCTTTGTCTGATCACTATATGCCTTGTAAACAGTCCCTCTTCAGCCTTCTTGTAGGTCCCCTTTAGGTACTGGAAGGTGCTCTAAGGTCTCTGCAGAGCCTTCTCTTCATCAGGCTGAATAACCTGAACTTTCTCACCCTTTCTTGTATGGCTCATGCTCCAGTCCTCTGATGATCTCTGTGGCCCTTCTCTGGACCTCCTCCTCCAGTGGGTCCATGTCCTTCCTGTGCTGGGACCCCAGGGCTGGATGCAGCACTGCAGGTGGGGTCTCAGCAGAGCAGAGCAGAGGGGCAGAATCCCCTCCCTGGCCCTGCTGCCCACACTGCTCTGGATGCAGCCCAGGACACGTTTGGCTCTCTGGGCTGTGAGTGCCCATGGCTGGGTCATGTCCAGCCTCTCACCCACCAGCACCCCCAAGTCCTTCTCTCAGGGCTGCTCTCAATCCTTCCCAGCCTCAGCCTACCTTGATACAGGGTGTTACCTGAAGGGAAAATCAATACAACTTGAATGTGAATGTCATCAGCATTTAAAGATGGAGAGGTGAGAGAAAAGATAAAAAGTAACCACAAGCATTGCTTTCCTAGGTATAAGGTACTGTAACAGACTACTAACTAACAGATGCGCAAGTGTGTGGAAGATAAAAAACAACCTGAATTGGTTAAAATATAGCGGTAAATCTAATTCATTTCTCTGAAAGGTAATTCACTGAGTGTATGAGGGAAGGGATTAACATGTCTTAGCATTCCAAACCTTGCTTACAGCTGTCTTGGAAGGCTTTCCTAAAGCAAGCTGAAGACACACGGCCTAAATGAAATTGCCTTGTGATTCATGGAACTTGGAGTAGAAACCTGTGTTCTCATTCTGGAAAGTCATTTTAAGTCTAGACTTACAGGAGTCTATTTTGATGTGCTCTGGTCCCTATGGCTGTGCCTGACTTATGTGGCAGATAACCTACAAATAACCATTTAATAGCAAGCAAAAGTTAGGATGATGTACTATGAGACATTATGTAAGTAATGCGAAGAGTGGAGCAAGTATCATAATGCTTGCATATGATCACAATAATCATAACTTAATGTAATTTAAAGGTCCAAAATCAAACTAAATGAAATCAAATCCAAGTAAGCGTAACATGCTTCATTTAGAAAAGAAGTGTCAAATGCAAAACTTAACTTTTGCACTCTTAGAGGTCAAAGATGACCATGGTTGAATCACATACTAACTGATGGTATAAGATTGGATATAACCTCTGTAGCTAAAATTATGTTCACTCTAAATGAAGCACTAGGCTAATAAACTGGTAACTGTGTACTTGAGATTACAGACTTCTGTGGTGAAAATCCTTAATACCATAGAAGATAAAGCTCTGTCAGAGTCTAGAAACAACTACAAGTTTAACAACCATTTCAGTATGCCATTTTTATGATCCTTTGTCTTGTTGGGGAGTAGCAGTGTTTGCCAAGCAAGGCACATGCCTAGCTGGACATACATAGAACAGAACTGTATCCCACCATACTGAAAATTGGAGGGTCTCATGCTTCATTGCTTATGTGGGTTGAGCTGGTAGGTGGTGGGAGAAGCAGAAATGTGTTCTCCATCTGTTACCTGTAGCAGTCTTGCCACATGCTGTCAATAAACAAAAAAAGGTTTTGTTAAATTTTTGTAGCAGCTTCTTGTTTTATCAGTTTTGTATTAACATCATTTTCTTGACAGCACCTGTCTGAAGGTAGAGGAGGTGGAATCCATCTGACTACAGCATCAAATAACAAGTACTTCTGGATTAATTGTATTTAGTTTACCTCTATTTAATCAGAATTCTAGATGTCACTCCCAAAAAGCAGCCTCACCACTACCTGAGTTGCTGTATTTGCAGTCTGAAGCAGACTGCATTGTTTCAGTCCTGAACTGCTCTGACTCCTAAGGATATCAAAATCTGTTCATCATGTACTATGCTTTCAGTTGCAAGTACATTTCAATCACATCAGGTGGGCAGTAGGCGAAGGGTAGAACTTAACTTGGTTCTTCATCTCCAGAGAGTGTTTATGTTTCTAAACTCTCTATTTCTTCTCCCCACTGATAAGATTCCTTGGTTCCTTCCACTGGTGCTTAGCAAGTTCCCTGCAAAATGCTGTTAATTGGGCGAATCTTTCCAGAGTCACTTCTACCTGATGTGAAGGCTACAAACTTCTGCAGTGTTTTTGCTAGGATTTTACTTCGCTTGAGTTCCCCTGTTTTCATGTTAAACATTGCTTTTTCCACGTGAAACTTGCGTCTCAAAGAAAGAAGTGAATGTACAAAAAGTTCACGTAGATTTTAAGGGAGACCACAGTTAAAATAGCAGACTGCAGAGGGAACAGCAGGATGGCCCTGGCAACATATGATCTGTGCTAGTATAAGTAACTCAGACACTGAGTTTAAAGGAGTCATGCTATCATTACGTTATGAAATAATGTTGGCTTGTTATGTTCTAGGATGTCAGAGAACCAAAATATCGAGGGAGGGAGTGAGACACGGGCCTCTGCATATTTAACGTTTTGTATTACCTGTTCAGAGTAATCTGGGAGAGGCATATATGTATGTCTTTTAAGAAAAAATCTTTTAGCTATACTCTTATTTATGTCACTGGTAGGTAGCAATTTAATGTAGTTAGGGAGAATTTTAGGGCATAGAAAGTAAATAAATATAGGCTCTGCTTTATGAAGTCTCTCTTGCTTGCTTTGGTATGCTGTCTGCCAACTGCTAGGCATATGGCCACTTTGTCAGCTCCATCTTGGCACAGACTTTTAAGCATACTTAAATAACCAGCTTTGCTCCTTGACTCGGTCATTTGAGCCTTTCATTAGAATTTAAGTGATGCTTCCTGCCTGGCACTGGATATTGGCAAGGGTACTGGAGGGACACACTGAGCTCCGATCAGAGTTCCTGTTGAAGTTTGTGGTAAATTGCTGATGTCAGTAGAAGTCAGATTGGGTTTGAATGTTTGAAGGTGCTGATTTAAAAACAACAGCAGCAAAACTCCCCACACCTAAAATAACAATGAAAAATCCCCCTAAAAATAAAACCACCTAAACCTTCACTCAAGACCCCCAAATAAAATACTTTAGGTCTAGGTATGAATCTGGCAGTTCTTTAGTATGAAGTCCTAATTTCCTAAGCAATTTACAATTCAGAAGAATTCAGAATCATGTTAGCAAAAAAAGCCTTGCACATAACTGTGCAGTTGTTTTTTAAAGCCTCTAGATTGGCAGTAAGAATATAACTGCCCAGCAGATTCCCCTGTTGTACATCAGGGAATGTGATGAGCTATATGCTACTTATGGAATGTCAGAGATATACTGTTGGAAAGGTTACAGGTCAAAGCTCTTAAGGCTTGCTGAGATACTTCTCAGACTAGAAGAATTTAGATGCAATTTCAGTGATGAACTGGTGATCACTTCAAACTTGCCACAGTAATAAATGAATTGCAGAGTTTAAAGCAGAGTTGGAATTCTTCATGTTGCTGTTTAAATGGTATCTCGGTACATAAATTTCACATGCTGATCTTTAGGTGTTTGACTTGTGGTGACCATGGTTGAGGAGTTTGGGATGTCATAAGGATTAATTATCTGGAGCCCCTTGGTTTGCCTTTTAATTAAATTGCATTGGTAAAATGGGTATGGAAATGGAAATGCACGGTAAATACCTGCTGATGTCTGTTGAGCTGAGATCTCTGATAGGAAGGAAAGGTCAGTTAGCCTTCTTTGTGGTACAGAGGAAAAAAATGGACTATAATCTTAGTAGCTGAGTAAGTTGTTAATATTCATCCATGAAAAATTCAGTAAAAGTTCCTTGTTCTCATCAAAAATGAAAAGATTTCCTTAAAAAAGGAGGAAAAATTGACTTTGTACCCCAGCCCAGGGATCACGATGGCTGTGAGGCTCTGCTTTGGAAATAAGGGTTGAGCACTGCCAGATGCCAGACACTGGGAAGAGACTGTTTTGTCGGCAAATGGGATCTGCAAGTTAATTGGTGTTTTCTGCAGGCTTCTGGCTGTGAAATGAAATTGGAAGCCCTTTAGCCACATGGATAATACAGGACCTGAATACAAATGTCACATGTCACCATCAGGGCCCACTGTGAAACAATAGTGTTCCCACTCAAACACTGTGCCATTTACAGATCATTTAAATATGGGGATTACATTTAAACTAAAAGCCCCATTTATTTCTTACTGCAATTTAAAAGTCCTCTTAGCAAAAACTAAGTGACAAATTAAATGAAAAAAGTGCCCACATTTTTAAAACTGCAATGCAAAACAATTTATTGCATCTCATGTGCCATGCATGAATCATTATACTTGTCAAACCTAAACCAGGCCATAATTGGAGCAGCTACTGTTATCAAAGTAGGGCTGCTCTTGTGACAACCTAATAAAACTGAAACTGTTAAATTAAATCCCAGATGCTTAATCTGATGAAATCAGTCAGGTAGAAGAATCTAAGACAAGTATCTACTGCTTGATGGAGTGATGGAGCCCAACACCTTGTCAACACGTAGACTGCAGAATCAGATTTTTTTCCTGTGCACTACCGTTTTCAGTATCTTCATATCCTATCGCTTGGTTTCATGGTGAAGAAACTTCATGTAATCTGCATGTTTCAAAACAAGCATTTCTAGTAGATTTCCTCCATTTTGGTATTTAAGAACTCTTAAAGGGGGAGGAAAGATTTTTTTTTTTTTTTTTTTTTTTTTTTTTCAAGATTGGTTTCCTGTTAAGTCGAAATATGATAGCAGTGTCATGGGGAAGAGTTGTGTCCAAAGAGGTCTTTGGCAAGGCAGGGCAGTGAATAGAATTGGTGTTCTGGTTTTGCATCATGTTGATCTGGGTCTTTCTTGATCATCTTACTTTACGATGTTGAGGAGAATGGTACTCTCTACATTCAGCCATTCCTTCCACATTTTAATGCATAATCCTCTCCTGTCTGCCTCAACCACCTATTGGAGTCAAAAGTGTTTAAGTGTGGGAACCTCTTACAGTATTGAAATTAGCCTCAGTCATGTGATAAAGCTCTTTCCAAGTGACATTCTTAGAATCTTTTCTATTATATACTGAATATATACTAGCATATTAAATGGGGTATTGCTATAAAGGTATTTCTTGAGTGGAATAACGTGACTTTGCTGCAGTAGTTCTAAAAGTCTTGGTAGGTTTTCACTAGTACTTTGCTCTGTTGTGTACCACTTTTTAAATATTGGATCAGGCTGGTAGTCTGTTTTGGTTTCATGCTTACTGGTATTTTGGGCATTTTCTGGATTAGAATGATACATTTTTGTGTTAAAATTTGAACTAAAATACCATTTTACAAGGTCATGTGATACAGAAAAATAGTACAATATATTTCCTGATGGATCATGCATGGGCCTTTATTAGTAACACTTCACTCCTCATCTAAATATTAATTCTAAATGTTGAGGTTAGGAAAGGAATCATTACAGACTAATTAAGAGAGATTTAATTACCATTTTGCCATGAGCAAACTAATGATCAAGTGTTAAATAATGTCTTTTTTTTAATTTTAGTTTGGAAACCACTCTGAATTTTTCTGGTAAAAATTTATAGTCATCTCTGGAAAACAGAAAGTTAGATTCTTTTAACCTTAACTGAATGAAGCTATTTTCCATCTATATTTCTGTCTCAGGCACTCATTCCTTTTGCAGTTAGAGACAAATTTGTATGAATGGGACATGCCAGCTGTTCTAAACAGATTGTCTGTGCTTAGTGCTTAAGTAGAGTGGGGAAAAGGACATAAGCAGCTATGGATGTTGCCAGTATGCCCCTAGAGAAATTCCTTCTTGGTGCCCGATTTGATGGTTACTCCAGGGCTGCCAATGAAAAAGAATCGATAAAGTTAATCATTCATTACAGTTTTGGTGCTCTAGTACCATTTTTTGGAGCTGCATACTTCATGCAGTCCCTTTTTAGGGTCATCCATGTAGTAGAGACATTCGCTTCCCCCTGTATTTTGTGATATTTATAAAACAGTACAGCAAGACTCTAAATTTCAAATTTGACTTCCAAGTTTATATTCATATTGTCTTTATATTGTTGAATATCCCCACTTAGAATTGCATTATGTATTGCCATAAAGCTAAAGAAAGTACTTCTGCCCTGCACCTGTAGAAAATAAAGTTAACTTCAAATTTCTGAGCATAGATTAGTCAGTTACACATAGGGCATTTCTGGCCTTGAAATGGAAGCTGTAGGAAGCCCTGTGTTTGAAAGGAGGTTGGATGCACCGTTTCCCTTGGTCTTTCATTGTGGGACTTTCTAGGAAGAGTGGTATCTTAACAAATATTTGTGTCTTAAACTATCATATCCAGTAGGCTGTCTTAGTTTAAGTAGTGGCTACATTAATATTTTTTAGTCTCAGCTGTCCTGGTCTTACGAAACACATGTACCCTCAGTTCATGCACTTAAGTTTACACCTGCTTTTTCACAGAACAAGCTGTTAATTTATGTCTGAATGATTTGTGTTGTTGGAGGTGCTAAATTAACAGTAGGTCAGAGTTAGCATCTCAAGACAGTTTGGCTGTTCTAAGACCTGAGTTATGGATTACAAATTAAATTGTTGTCATGGCCCTGCAGTGTCTTGGTTGATGCTGTCACTTTCATTTCCTCAGTGAACGAAGCCAGGCTGCTGTTCTGCAAAGAAGGGTTTTGTCCACCTTCTCTGAGGATCATTTCCTTCTTCCTCCATTACTGACATTGCCATAATAGTATGTGAAATGAGGGGGTGTGTGAGGCCAGAGTATGACAGTAAATTGTTTTTTAGGTAATTTCACAGAATATTCTGAGTTGGAAGGGACCCAGAAGGATCATTGAATCCATCTCATAAGTGAATGGCCCATATGGGGATCAAACCCACAACCTTGTGTTATTAGCACCATGCGCTAACCAACTGAGATAATCCTGTGGCATTTATCAGATTTCAGAAATAATGGTCACAGTAATTACCTTCAGTGTGTAAGCATAGCTTGAGGGGTTTAATATTTTTAATGCCGTACAGAAAGTTGCATTTCCCTTCAGTTAGATGGAAAGTACTTCAGATTTTTTTAAGTACCCACATTAAAGCAGTTGTTGTTTTTATTCCTGTGATGTTGAATTGATTTACTTATAAATGTCCTAAAAAATGTTGCATATTGAAGCTGGTGCACAACTCATTGCAGCCCTAGCTGTGGAATCCTGTCTGCCAAGATTAAGGACAGAGTTTTGCTATAAACCAAGCTGATACTTAGTATTATTTTTTCCTTCCCCTCACTCTTTATTTTTCATACTTCAGTAACATCAGGCTGCCATTTAGTTTTCCAATGCCACTTCTAGTAATACCACAGCTGGAGAGAAGTGATAGATTCATGGGGAGGACTTACTGAATCTTCACTAATTTCTTTGAGCTTTACCTGCAGGTCAGCCATCCAGCCTTGTGCTGTTTCCCATTTTTCTGTTTTGAATGAATACTGGAAAAAAAACCTCAAAAACTGGAAGTGAGAGGTGCAAGAATTTCAGTTGGCTTGGGTATGTCAAATCAAGACAGAGGAAATCCTTTATAATTTAAGATAGCTATTACATAGACAAAAAAAATGATAGGGAAGACAGTTCTTCTAAACCCACAAAAGGTAGCTGAAAATTGTAACTGGAGCTGGAGAAGTTGAACAAGAAAACTAGAAATAACATTAAGAGTTTTGAACAGTGGTAGGCAGCCATTAGACTGGAACCAGGTGCTGCGCTAGATTCTTGTATTAGAAGTTGTAATTAAAGTGTGCTGTTTTTGTAAAAACTCAGCAATCATGTTTGGACTGGAAGATAAGTGACTTGGGGAACGATAGTGTAGGAAGGAATTCAGACTAGACAATCAGAATGTATTCCTCTGGTCAGTTACAGTGCATTATTTACATTCTGTGAGCATAGCTGTGGCAATTGTAATTCTCAGTATGCAAGGGAGTGTTAGCACTTGCTTTTTTTTTTTTTTTTGTAAGGGAGAGGTGTTTTCATCCCTCTCTTTTATTAATAGCTTGTTTTGATGGACAAACATCTCCTGTTTTGCCTCTTCCTAAAAAAATTAACTGTGAGAGGATTTAATTCATGTCAAGGATAAGTTTATACAGAGGTAGCTTAATGCATTTATAGTTAGTAGTCACATTAACTATTCTTCTGAAGATTCTTGAAGTGTCTGAAGATAGACTGTGATTACTGAGAATATATTGCTAGTTAAAGTAAGTGGTAAAATATCTGATACATATTTTGGGCAGGAGCATACTTTGTGTTCACCACCTAGCTGTAAATATTGGCAACTAGTTGATAAAGGACTATTTTTTACTGTTAGTGTTAGCAGTGCTTTTGACTTCAGTTGATTGATTGTAAACAAATGATTAAATAGTTTTCTGAATATGAGGGAAGTTAATCAATGCGGTTCATTTGCAGGTTCTTTATACTTCCCTTTAGCTTTGTAGATAATAGCCCGTGCCTTGCTGCAGTGGTTAGGTTATGGAGTACTACAGATGCATAGAGGGGTATCTAATGAACATGTGACTGATCCTGAGTGTTCTCTTGGGGAGATCATAGTCGACTGACACACTGTAAACTGCGCCTTTCAAGCAAATTTCTGTTCTTATGTGAAACCTTTTGGTTGGATGGCAGAGTGTCTGCAAAGATGCAGGAGTTTTTAAAACATTTAAAAGGTCATAACCCAGAACAACAGGCTCATGCAAAATGTCAGAAGTGTGTGGTTAGTTCCTTATTCCATTGTGCTAAAAGTTGAAAACATAGAAAGGGAAAGCAGAGGTTTGCGACGCAGAGATTAGAGCATGTGGTTGCTGATAGGTTAGAGTAGAATCTCAGTACGTAAATACCTGTTTCAGCCAAATAGGTATGTGCCTTTAACCCTTGGAGCAGCAGCAGGCAGCAAGAAAGGAAAACTTAAGGAGTTAGGTGTTTTATTTTGTCTCTGTTCTACACTTCCACTCTCTGAAATGTGTTGCTTGGAGGTTAGCCTGCAGAAGGGCAGTGATTCCCTCATGACATCAGTGCTGCAGGTAATCTGTTGCATTAATCAGCCAGCTAGTGTGAAATGCATGGGGAGTGGTTATACTATAATACACAATACAATCAGCATAAAGTGCTTGTCAAGACCAATATATCAAAGTTTAATTCAGTCATAGAATGAATTAGAGCAAAATGAAACATTCTGTTCTCCAAGAAACACAGCAGCTATAGAAAGCCTTTTTTTCTGAAGGCTGAACAGAGAAACCAGAATGCGTTAAGGAATTTTTATGCATAAAATTGCAACTTGGGTGCAACTCAGTGCTGAGAGCAGTTTTCCTTGATGTTCTAATTGATGGGGGAGCAGTCCTGAAGTGCTTTGCCTATCTTTACTATTTTGTAAAAGCAACAGTTTAGTTGTAGCAGTCTCTAGTTGGGCTTTTGATTATGCTTTGTTCTAGTGGAGATCTCTCCATGCCTGGTGAAGGGCAGTGGCTTTGCCAGTTGTTCTGGAGGCACTTGTCCTTCTCATTCAGAAGCTATAAACACCACACAGTACTTTCTTTGAGGTTTCCAAGTGGCTGTCCCAGTTAAAGTGGGGATGTGTTTAAAATACAGATGTAAACCACTTTAAACTCCCTTGCTAACACTTCTACTTCAAAGTGTTCATAGGTTCTCTCTGCTAGTATTGTTTTTCTTCTGGCACTTTCAATGCTGGAAAATTATGCATTTGTAATAGAATTGGTTAGTCTCAGGTGGGACGCAGTGGCAAGTGTGCATCGAGTATTGAAGCTGTTTTGTCTGTTATGCAAAGGGAATGATCTTGATTACCTGGCTCCATTTTCTTTGAAACAGTCAAATGCTACTCTTGTAGCTTATTTTTTAAGATAAAGTTGTGCATTAATGGAAAGGGCGAAGAAATGTTACAGCACCTGTTTCTTGAATATTTTAATTTTGCAAGTGCCCTGTTTGATCTAAGTATATGAAATGTAAAATTCCAAAGCAAAGTCCAGGTCTCAGCTGTTGATTCCATAGGTGTTGTAGATGAGGAAATGCTGACCCAAGCTCAGCTGTACAGCAGCCCTGACAAGATAGCATGATGCTTATAGGAAAAACAGAGTGTAATCAGACAGATGAATAGAACTGTATGCTGGGTTCTCAGTACTGATCAGTGTCCTAGGACCCCGCCAAAAATTGTTTCCATCGCCACCTTCCCATATAGTGGGGCAAGAGTAAAATATAATGGGATTTATGAAAAGTGAGTGATGCTTAATCTCATGGGAGAGTCTATACACGTCCCTTGCACTTCCTTTAGCTTCATGGATACGTGCATACACAGGATGTGTAGTTACTCTACTGTTCTGCACTACATCTACTTTTACAGTGACTTGATGCTCTTAATCATTTTCAGTTTGCATGTTTAAATCCTGATCAATGTAAAGGCATGCTGTCCCTATCTACCCCATAAATTCAAAGGTATGGATGTCTCCAGAGAAACAGAAAAGTACTGGTGTTCCCTTGTGTGTACAAGGAAAGCCTGCATGTTAATTTTTCCTTTTTTTTTTTTTTGGTGATGTAATGACCACTGAAGATAAATGTTAACTACGCATTTTCAAAAGGAGGTCTGTCTGAGCCAAAGGTCTGTTTTGGCAAAGCTGCCCTTTTTTCAGGTCAAGAGATTAGTGTTGAATCAAAATAGGCAATTCCTCACTGCAGTGTGACAGTTTTAATACCCTTTCCCTTGTGAAATTAGTATCGAATTGCAGTTGCAACATGTCATATTTTCCAGTTATTTTCTGGGGAAAACTTCTTGTGTATTGATTTGTGATTGTTTTGCCACTGTATTGTGAGGAGTTTCATATTGAAAAGACGTAGGTTAGAGTCCAGGGATTTAAATAAGAACTTTAGTTGTGTTTTAGTAGCATGCAGTTTGGGGTGGGAGGAAGATGTGCCAGCCTTCTGAGAACCAGTATGGAAAAATTTCTGGGGAGAGAGAGCTGTGTTAGAGAGAAAAGCAGTCTGTAAACACAAATACATTCTGTGGGGTTTTGGTGTCTCTTTTTAAATTTTTTTTAAATTACTGTTATTATTTAATGAGACTTTTGCTCATACTGTGGTTGGCATTGGTTGATACCATTAAATGTAATCAAACATGTAAACCTGAGAATGCTAGGAATGTATTTTGGGTAACTTCTTTGGTGTGTAAACTGTTGCCAACAGCAGCTTCTAGGCTGAAGCCACTGGAAATTGATTCCGATGCCTTTCTTGGAAATTACATGTAGCTGTCCTTTGTTTTTTTCCATAGGCCTTATCTGTAGTTTAGGGGATGAGCATGATCAGCAGTTTCCCTGTATGGGAGCCATCAGGCAGAAAATAGAGAATCTCTTGTTTGAGAGCAGGGTAGGCCTTCAGGTTGATGGTAACATTTAAGGGCTAGCTCAAAGGGCTTCCACTGAGCAGCATCAGAGTGCAGTAAGAATATCCTCCAGGCTTCTGCCATATGGCATGTGATAAAGTCTAGGCACAAGTGAACATTTTCCTCAGACTTTTCAGCATGAGGAGCAGGGCAGGAATCAGTGAATTGAAAGCCAGAATGGAGCAGATGTCAGGGGGAGGGGGAAGGTGTTTAGAGAGCAGTAGGAAGAAATAAGGAGAGAGGTAAATGGATACACTTGGGGTGGGGAGGGAGAGAGGGGAGAAGGAAAAAAATCACACCAAAAAAAAGAAACTCCACCAAAACCCAAACTAACAGAAACCACCTAGGAATCCAAATAGGTTGAAGAGTGTGGGGTCATTTGGCATTATGCACCCTGCTTCCAGGTGGTAGGCTTTGTGGCACTACTCCCTTTTCTCCGTATGGTGGAGGAGTTTTGCCTCACACTCCTCTTCCTGCAGGAAATCAACAGCTGTCAAAGCTGTTTGAGATCTCAGAAATGCATGCAGCTTTCTCTGAAGTCATAGGGAGCAGTGTGCAGTTGGGTTCTAGTGAAATTTTAAGTGGTTTGTGAGGGGATTATTGGAAATGCACTTGTTCTTTACATAAAAATAGCCTGGGTTTCTGAGATAATGACTGCTAACAATGTAGTTAGCCTTGACATAGTTTCTCACTTGAAACCACAGATGTTTTTAAAGAATTTTGGTACTTTGAGTTTCTTTGCCCTCTCCTGATTCGTAGATCTACCACATGTGTAGTGGAGCTTCTCTATGAGGTTGGTGATTTCTCTTGCCTCTAGTGGTGTATCTCAGATGTGGAAAAAAAAAGGCCACTTACTCTGTAGGGGCATGGTGTGACACAGCAGTGTGTGTTCTGCCTTGATAGATGATTGAAATACTTACCAAATGTGGTTAAGATATTCCACTTTGCTTTTGCTTCAGTCTGAAAACACTGGGAATCTGGTTACAGAGTATTAAATTGGCTTTTTTTTTTTTTTTTTGGCTGGATTTTTGTTTTTGTGGGGCTTTTTTTTGCTCTTTTGTTAGATGCTGAGACGTACAGTGTAATGCCCTCAAGTGATACTTGATTTTGAAAATAAATAAACAAGCCCACAATTACTGTTCTCGAAGGCTTTCCAATGTGCTGCATCTTGCCTTTTGTTTTGCAGATTGCAAGAAATGTAGTGATTCTCTTTTAGGCAGTACTGAATCATTGATGATTAATAATAAGAACCAGTTGAAACGTGACTCCTTTTGGAGAGTGAAGTGTGCTGGCAAGTGTGTCTAAGGAAAATTACATTATTTCATTTTAGGAGAAGTTTTTAAAAATAGTATTGGTCTTATTCACCCGCATGGCAAATTCCAGACATTTCCCCAAACTCAAAACACTTGTTGTACTTTATCTACTGTGCAGTAGTAAACTGCAGTAGTTCAGTGTCTCTCTGGTGTTCTGAATAGTAACATACAATATTCGGATTTGGTTTTCAGATTTTTTTGATATTACTTCCCCTGACATGTCGGTCTTGAATAGCAGGAGACTTGACTTAAAGAATCATGCTGTGTTTCCACTGGCTCCTGTGCTGTGGCATGCCTCAGTTACTTTAGGAATTAATATGATATGTTGCTCTGTGCCCTGGGTATCCAGTTTGCATTTTCAGTTAGCAGAGGAATCCTAGAATGTGAGACTTCTGTCATCCTAGAAGAACCAGCTGCATTTTTGCTTTTTTTTTTCCAGCCTGTCATGAGCATTGAATAGTCTAAGCATATTCTTGCAATCTCTTTTAGTGATTTTAGTTCTTAATAAGGAAATGAACTGTTGCTGAACAGTACCTGCAGATGTCTTCATGCTTCTGTCAAAGTTCTAGCTGGTGCAGGGACAGCTGATTTAGAGAAAAACCTTTGCATTTGAAAATTGCCACTAGACACCCAGATACATTTACGCCTGCTCTGCTATATAGTCTCAGGGAACAATTTCCAAAGTGATGGTATGTGTGATATGTCAGCACAAATTAGCTTTCCCTTAGGACTCCCTAAACAGAAAATGTAAAACAAATTTTCTAGAGTTACCGAATTACTGAAGTAATTGCCATAAAAATTAGTCTTATTCCTGTCAGACTGCACAAAACTAGTGTTTACTGGTTGTCTGAGACCCAAATGTGTTTGGGAATGAGTTACATGAGTACTTCTGATGGGTTCTGAGTGTGAAAGTATATGTTTACAAAATGGATGTATTACTAATGTACTTCTTTGGTTCCTGTAATGCAAAGCTGAAAGATGCATAGTTCTCATTAATACAAAACAACATTCACTTCTGGTACAAGAATTAGAAGAAAATCTTGGTTAACGTAACTTCTGTAACTTCATGTGAATTCTTTTTTGCCTTTGATTGATGTTCCTTTCTGATGAGCCATTCATTGGAAACTCTGGATTTCTAATACAAAAGAGCTACTAATGCCTTTTAATTGAGAAGGCTGGCTTAGTACCATCTTTCAGCTGCTTCAGATTGGCCACACCAGCCCCAAGTGCCTGTGTCAGGAATTCAGTCTGTGTGGTGTTAAGTGTAGCTGGGAAGCAAGCAGTGTAGCCTTTGAATGGAGAAAAAGTATATGCTGTAGAAGTTCGCAATTAGTCATTGGCTGCTGCATTTTTAATAGAAAATAAAATGTAGAAATTCTTTTAAAATCAGGTGCTCTGTGGATGTGTATAGTCTTAAATCCCCACTGCAAGTTGGAGCAGAAGTCCAGTTGGCTAAAACAGCTGAAAAAATGGAACAGTGTGGATGTTTGTCCCTGGGAAGATGGAAACCATGGAAACGAACTGCCCAATTTAACCAATGCTTTGCCTCAGGGTGCAAATGCTGGCCAAGGTAAGCCTAAACATATGCATTGACCACAACATGCAATATAATGTCTCTCTTACATACTCTAGCCTTGCAGAATTTAAGCACTCTTTCCTGGGAAAAGTAACTTTCTTGTTGAGGACTGACCAGCCAAAATCAGTTTTACTAATACTATCTTTGTAGAAGAACAAATGGGTGGTTTTTTATTTTACTGGGGCTTTAACATTTTCAGAGCAAGTGTTTTGTATTTCATTAGGTCATCTAACTCTTCACTTGGTGTTTCTAAATATTGTTGCATGAGCATTGGATGTCCTTGAAGTATGTAAAAGCCTGTTGTTTGCTTGACTATAATCTATTATTCCTTCTGGTATTGGGGTTTTTATTTTGCTTGCAGTTACAAAGCCTTGATAGCTATTTAAAGAGAGATCTGTTTAAACTACATTGAACTTGTATTTGAGAAACTAAAGCATCGCTCTGTGGGATGTACTCTGTGTGCTGTCTGCATTACCAGGTCTGTGGAGGGCACAGCTGTAATGATGCCGTCTTGGAGGAGGTGTCTTTTTGTACTCAATGTCATGTTTTCTAATCTGAAATGTGAATATCACATCTGACAGAAGCTTTGTACAGTCCTCTTCAAACAAAGATGACTACTTTGCTAATAACTAGGCAAAGCACAGGGTATTTATGCAGGTAAAACTGCTCATAATCCTCAAACCATCAGTAATGGTACATATTGATTATAATTGCAATACGGTTAAAATTAAATTTCTTGGTAGGAGTTAGATCTGCACTTAGTTGGGTTTTTTGTTGTTTCTTTTTCTTGGAAGATTACCTCTGAAGGAAAGATCTTGGTTCATCATTAAATTTCACAGCTAGCCAGGGAGAGAAGTTCTTTCAGCAAATGACTCTTTACAGAGGTATTTTGCCTGCTCATGATGTTTAGACCAACCTGAGCAGGGTATTGATAACTCTGACATGGTTTCTGAACATTGATAGACGTAGTGCCATGTCAATAGAGAAATTCTGTCATAGGAAGATGTCCAGTGAGGATTATGTCACTCCCATGGCCTCTGTACCTCAGTATATCAATAATATTTTTACATGTTCATGACCAACAGAATCATACAAGTGCTCAAAGTTAATGTCGCTTCTCAAAAAGAAAAACTGCAAATCTTTTATGCAGTTTATTCCTCCTTCATTCTGACAACTCTGTATCTAAGGAGATACACTGGGGATGCTTGAGTGCCTTAGAGTTTCTAGTTTGTTTAAAGGGAGTTTGTACTTGCTGTTGAATGTCCTTTACATCTAGCAGTTCTCTGTGCAAAGTCCTGTCTGCCATCAGCCATGCAGGTTTCTAGATCACTCTCTGAGTGCAGGATGAATGGCACACACTTCGTCTGAGCTCTTGGGTAATGATAGGATGCGAAATGTCATCTGTGGGCTGCATGGTGGAGGGGGGGCGAGGCAGACTCCCATTGGCTGGGGGTTGGTGAATAGGCAAAAGACAGGAATACTGTGAGTGATTCACGTATGAATGAGTAGAAGCTGATGCAGCTTTCTAAACCTGTGAAAATGACAGATTCATCGAGCAGGCCACATCGGACAGTGTTCACTCGAGCCATTGAGGCATGCGATCTGCACTGGCAGGACAGCCACTTACAGCACATTATTAGCAGTGACCTATACACCAACTACTGTTACCATGACGACACTGAAAGCTTGCTCTTTGACTCTCAGGGGTGGCCCCTCTGGCATGGTAAGTGGCTAAACCGGAAAGATGTTTCCATGACTTGGTGCTTTGTTCATTTTCTGTGGCATTATTTTGAGGGGGGAGGTGGTGGGGAGATGGATGAAAAACCTGGCAAAAAGAACAGAGGCTCCCTTGAAATGTTGGCTCAGAAGTAGTCCTTTAAGTCTCTCTTGCATAGTTTTAAAAACAAAACAGAAAAAAATTTAAACAAAAAAGCCCTTTTGAGTAACCTAGCAAAACAGGCCATTGCAGTTATGGAAGCATTGCTATTCTTCAGTTATTTTTTCTGTTATAGAGCATGTTCCTACGGCCTGTGCGAGGGTGGATGCATTACGATCTCATGGATACCCACGAGAAGCACTGAGGCTAGCAATAGCTATTGTTAATACACTAAGGAGGCAGCAGCAGAAACAGCTGGAAATGTTCCGGGCTCAGAAGAAAGGTAAATATGGGGAAGAGGAGGGCAAAGGGCATGCAAGTTGACACTAACACCAGGAACTTCGCATGAGGAAACTGGTGTTGAAACTAAAGTGAAAGAGACGATGTCTAACTCTTCTGGATAGTGCTAATGTCACATTCTGGAAGTTAGAGGATTTCTGTAAACTGTGTTGTGAGCTGTGCGGGGCTCTTACCAGCCTTCTGCAATATAACTGGCATGATACGGCCTTCATTCCAATCAGAGATTTTGGTTACACAATGAAAATAGTCACCCTATGTAATTTAAAGGTTTTTGAACAGAACTTTGCATCTGGCATGTGAGGTGTTTAATTTTTTTTCTCTGATCTATAATTTTGCTGAGCTTTATATTCTGAGGTGTAAGCCTGAAGCTGATGTTGAGGATAACAATAAGGCAAAGTCTGAACTACAAAAACTCATCACATTTGGCTGTGTGTCCCAAGAATATCGCTTGTAATGCTTAAAACTTTAGTTTTTCTGAACAGAGGGGGGTTGAGTTTTTGGGTGGGGTTTTTTTTGTGGTTTTTTTTTTTTTTTTTTTTTTTTTCTTTTTGTTTTTTTTTTTTTTTTTTTTTTTTTTTTGTTTGGGGTTTTTTTAAACTCTGTTTCTTATAAAATATTTTGTGATATTCCACTGAGCAATACCATTGATTTTTTTGAAGGCGTGTTCTCTTTCAGATATAGTTTCTATGTCATGTGATCCTTGCAACCCAAAATAATTCTGCTCTGAGTCTTTTGAGTTTGAAGAGGCAGTGGAAGAAGGGGATGGCTTTGTGGTAGAAGAATGCATGTGGACAAACTGGAATTACTCTCTGAGCTGCTATGCTAATCCTTTCATTCAGATTTTATTTTAGATCTTTTCTGTTACTCTAAACTGTGTGTATCCTCATGGTAGTAAAAATACCAGTGTGAAATCATAGGTGTACGTTTTTCAAGTGTGTGTTCAGGTGTTTTCCCAGAAATGAGCATTTAGAAGACAAGATAAGCGCGTAGCTGAAAAAAATTTATCTGCAGTTCCTATGTGCCTCTGTATTTTTTTCCCACGGAGCCAAGGAATAAGGGTTTTTTTGTACACTGTTGTTAAGAAGAGAGGTGCCTGCATCAGTGTGTGTGTTCGTACCACTGGCAGCTGTGAGGAGTCTGTTGAAAGTAATAGTGCTCCTTTTCCTTCCCAACTGCTAGTGCAGCGTGTAGACATTCAATACCTCTTTTAAGTTCCTTTCCTTGTGAGCAGTTTCCATCCTGCCCTTAAACAAAGTAGTTTGTTGTTTCTGTGTTGTCACTCACTACTTTTTTTATTTTTTATTCTCAAGGGGAATTTTTAAAAGACTCTCTTTTCATGCCATGAAGTGTGCTGCTCTCTATAACCAGAGGAAAACTTCAGCTGTAGCCCAGCTTTAGGCTTTAGCTCAGCACACCACATGCTTCTACTTAGCTTTTGTTCATGTGACTGATCTGATGTCCATGGAGCCACTTGTGTGATTTTAAGTTAAATGTCTCTGACAAGACGACTGAAGCCTTTGGTTGGCATGACACAAGAGAAGCTCATTAGTAGGCACAACAGAATAAGTAGAACAAAGTGAATCAGTAAGAAGTCATTCGATGAATCCTTCTTGGTAATATTCTTTACTTCTGCCTGTTGTCTTTAGTACATGCCATTTGTTAGAGCTACAATTGTTTACTTGGATTTTTTCATATTGCATTTCAGTGGATTCTTTAAAGAAACCTCTGCTGTCCTGGCAGTGGGTCTCTGTTTCAGTATGTAGTCCCACACATTTAAATAGGAGGAAGCAGGACTTAAAAGTTTAATGCATATGGTTACTCAGATATATGATGCTGTGTGAACAAGCGAGAGTGAAGGGAGGTACAAGTTAATGTGTGACAGGCAGAGAAGCAGAGCAGCCATAATGGCTTGTGTACAGTTTTTAAAGGGTCACCAATAATGTATCTGATCTCTCATACTTCAGTTGTGTCTGTATGTCTAGGAGGAAGAAAGCTGGGAGAGTCAATGGGGAGTTGCTGCAGTATGACCCAGATGTGGGGAGTCTCTAATACCTGTTATCACAGTCACACTTCCTCCAATTCATTGCACTTAACATTTTTTTCTGTGTTCTAACCAAGTAATGGGTGGGGGCTAGAGAAAAAATTTGGTGAAGGTATTTGTGGACTGAAATCCTAAAATGAGCAAAAATACACTTGATCCTATTAAAAGACAATTTCTTCTTGTATACCTCATTTAAACATTTGATCCTTATTTTAAGTGACTGTCATCCTGAGTTTAGTGCAGAGAGAGAGAGGTGCTGGATAAGCTCACAATTTATGAAATTGGAACATATTTTAGGCTATTTTCATTTATTTCAGTTCCATTAGATTAACTTAAGAATGTAAAAAGGGTACTGTGTCTTTTTGAGTGAGGAAATCATTGTAAATATTCTACCAAAAAAGTCTTTGTTGTAATTCTTCAAGCAGACATTTTTAGAAGAGTTCTAGTAGTATCAAGGAAGAGATTTGAAAAGACATTGCCATTGAAATTTTTGACCCATAATACACTTTGCTAGTGCTCAAAAAGTTTGGCTTCTGTTCTTTCTCTTTTCTTATTCCTTATTTACATTTTCACCAAGGGCAGTGAATTCACCCTGAAAGATTTTCTATGCAGAAGCTACTGGAAATACTTTGAATTCTGTACTGAGAGCATTTTAAGCAGTTTTACTTGTGTAGTTGTTTAGATGGGCTAACGTGAGCTCTCTTTCCCCCCCTCCCTCCTCTGTGTGCGTTTTTTGCCACAGAACTTCTCCACAGGGGAGCAACCTCAATAACGAATCTTGAAGGCTGGGTGGGACACCCTTTGGACCCCATTGGCACCCTTTTTGGTAGCCTGATGGAAGC
Organism: Monarcha castaneiventris obscurior; assembly: GCA_026261815.1. NCBI lineage: Eukaryota > Metazoa > Chordata > Aves > Passeriformes > Monarchidae > Monarcha > Monarcha castaneiventris. Next base: position 11,984,390 of record JAMPIT010000893.1, on the reverse strand, counting down.
CTGCAGGGTGGATGATGACAGCTTCCATGGATTCTCTGATTTCACGGGTAAGCAAAGGCAGCAGTCTGGTACATTTCTTCATTTACTGGAGGTATTTTTCTGTGTTGCCTTTTGAATCAGTTTCAAAGCCACTGTTTTTATAGTGCAAGAACTCACACTTGCATTCCTTAGGAAAACAGAAGGGGGAGAAAATGTTTAAAGTAAGAAAGCACTTAAAAATTACCAGTTACTCATTCTTGAAGAAAATTTCATATTTCACATTTGAAATAAAACCCAATACAACTTCATAGCAGCAGTCTTCTCCACATACATTGCACTGTCCCTTTCTGAGAAATTGTAGGAAATCACAGGAGCACAGAGTTGCTAAGGTTGGAAGGCACCTCTGGAGATGATCTAGTCCACCTGGTCTGCTTGTAACAGGGTCATCTAGAGCAGCACATTGCTCAGGTCTGTGTCCATTTGGGTTTTGAATAACTTCAAGCGTGAAGACTGTACAGCCTTCCAGGGGAACTTCCTGCAGTGTTCAACCACCCTCATAGTTAAAAAGTGTTTTCTTATGCTCAGATGGAATTTCCTGTATTTCAGTTTGTGCCCATTGCCTCTTGTCCTGTCACAGGATACCACTGAGAAGAGTCTGGCACTGTCTTCTTTACATTCTCCCATCAGATATTTATACATTTTGGTAAGATCCTCCTGAGCCCTCTCTTTTCCAGGCTAAATAATCCCACCTCTCTCACTCTCTTTATATGAGAGATGCTGCAGTCCCTTAATCATCTTTGTTTTCCCACACTGGATCTACTACAGCATGCCCATGTGCTGGGGAGCCCACAGCTGGACACAGCACTCCAGATGTGGGCTCACTAGTGCTGAGCAGATGGGCAAGATCACTTCCCTCAACCTGCTGGCAACACTCCTAATACAGCCCTAGATGTTATTGGATTACTTAGCTACAGTGTGCATAATACTCCAAAACAATGACAAAACACTTAAAATTGGTAACATACATAGTTTGGTAGGAGTTGGAAAGTACTGTTGCTATATCAACATATAATTTAGGATAGGTGTAGGGTAGGTACAGCCATTTCAATTTCAGTATTTGCTCCCCAGGAGTTTAGCTGACTAATTTCTTTTCTCAGTCTCTTTCCACCTTTGGGGTAGCTTCTTAACACCACTAGTGTGGATAGAAACTGGATTCATTTACTTGGAACTCTTTTACATACACATCCACAGTCTTCTTGGGGCTTTGCCTTAAAACTCCTGTTATTCAATTAGATTTTCTTCAATAAATTTCTGCTCTCCTACCCACCAGTTATGGAAAAACTTTAAATTAAAAAATTTGGAAATCAGATTCTCTGCTGTTACTAAAAAGCCAAAACAACTCCATGAAATAAAAACTTTGTGTGTTGAAAAGTAACTTCCTTCTGCACATGCATATGCGATCTTCCAAGTGCATTCAGCCTTGCCGTTTGTTGCCCATCTCCTTACATCTGACAATTACAACTTTTTGTTCCCAAATTAGACTGTAAAATGCTACAAGCTGGAATAACATTTTGTCATTTGTTATGTCTGTTAAATGCCAAATGAATTGGTAGCACTCCTTAAAGCAGTTGGTGCCTTGGCCTGTGTGGAATTTGCTTGTAATTGTTACTAAAAGTAGGACTTCTAATGTTAACAGTATGGATTTTTATCATAAACACAAGTGTAACGAATTAGAAGCCTGAAAAGAGTGCCAGCAAACAGAGCATATATAAAAGGTGCGGAGTTCCCAGGCTTACTGTATTTGCACAGTTCTGATAGCTTCAACTGAAATCTATGTAGGTGTGTGAGCACTTTTCCCTTCCTCTTGCACATCAGAGCTTTAAGGAAATACAGAAATGGGTGGGGAAAGAAATTGGAATGGATCTTGCAATTTTGGCCTCATTAACACAAAGCTGGAGGAACTGCCTTTTTTAAAATTGTGCAGTTTAAAAACAAAAACTTTTATTTGTACTTGAGTGGGTTATTTAAAACCAAATTCTTTTTGAGTATTTCTGCTATGTGGAATTAGATGACATATTTTAGATTCGTGTGTTGTATTTTGAGACTGGCTAATAATTCAAATAATTTTAAAACATTAATACTAACAGTGGAAGCTTTTGTTTATGTCGCATTGTGGCAGAGTATGGGTTAAAATGGTTTGCTGATGTGTTTTTCTTTCTGTGTCACCCCTTACAGAGAACCTGGGACAATGCAAATCTCTGGAGTACCAGCACCTGCCTGCACACAAATTCTTAGAAGAAGGGGAATCTTACTTAACACTGGCTGTTGAAGTAGCATTGATAGGGCTGGGACAGCAACGAATAATGCCAGATGGCTTGTATGCACAAGAGAAGGTTTGTCGAAATGAGGAGCAGCTCATTTCTAAGCTACAGGAAATTGAATTGGATGATACTCTGGTGAAGATTTTTCGAAAACAAGCAGTCTTCCTATTAGAAGGTAGCTGAATATAGATGCTAACTGGTTCTCTAAACTGTCTCCACTCACACAAGTGCACAGAACTAGTGTTCCTGTAGAAACTGCCTTACATGCTTCAGATGGTCTTTTTACTTAGAACTCCATGAAAGTTTCTGTCAAATCTCTTACAAAAATCAACATGCTGTAGGTATCTTACGACTGTGGAGATAAGGCATATATTGACCTATAAACCTTTTGTTTTAATTTTGAATACACTTTGTTCTTCGCATTTGTTACTTGTCATAATCTCAATAACTTGATTATACGCACCAGGCTAACTATAATATTATACAGAGATCAGTTATCAACAGTTCCTAAGTATTCCTTGTATTCTGCAAAAGGAACTATACTGGCAGCTTTATAAATGTATGAAGATTTTGACCACTGTTCCCAGGTGAAGAGCTCAGAAAATTCTCATGTAATTGCTGAGGTAGAGGATGTAACATTCTGTTTGTGAAAATCAAGAAAACTACTTGCCTTCGAAGTATAGAAATATTAAAATATTTGATCAAATACTGTGTCTTAAGGTCTGGTTTTATGCCTAAGTTCTGACCATGACACACAATTTGTGTTTTGGAATTAGGCAGTGTTGAAATAGAATCTGTATACAGAAGTGCATACTTTTGCCTTAACTTTTAAAAAGGCTTAACATGTAGCACTTAACCATCATGTTCAGAGAGTGGTGTTATGGGTTCCAAGGTTGTCTTTCTGGTTTTTGCTCTTTTGAACGGAAGAAAAAACTTTGGGGGAACAAATTAGCCAAAGGCACAGTCCAGGTTTTGAGTGCACGCAAATGGCTTGAAGAGAGTGTGGTACTGCCCTAGGAAAGTAGTGAAATTCTTGCATAACAGTCAGGTTTTGCTCTCTTTTTGTAACACATTAATCTTTTAGAACTTCATCTGTTATGGAAGAGGTACACAGTATGTTGCTTAGGGTTCCCAGCTCTAAGTTACTGTTTTTGCCCAAATTTGAAACTGTAGAAAAGCTGCAACATAGGGAGAGTTTCCATCAAGGTGTGACTGTACTGCTGCTTTATGGCCTTTGAACAAGAAAAGCTACTGTCTAGATCTAGCTATTAACATGAAGGATTCCTCTGGATTATGAAATCAGTTTGCTGCATCCGTTTACTGGTAAGGAGGCTTCATGAGGAAAAGGCAGGATTTCTCTGACATATTTTTTGATAATTTAGTTTGCTACTTTGATCACTGAAATTTTTAATGTTTTCTTAGAGTATTAAAGAACTGATCATAGCAGGAAGTCTGCTAATAAAACTGCCTAAAGAATTCCCATTGTGAGCAATGTGCAACGATTGTCTTGCATTAGTGTGAGACGAGGAATCTGGCTTTCCTGCAATAGTTTCAGTTAGGCAGAAAACTCCACATTAGGCAGAAACTGCCTGCTTACATGGAGGAAAAGCTGTACAGTGATTTAAGGTGTGAGTTTTTAGTTAAAATTCTGTGGATACAATAAAGAAAACTTAATCCAATATTAAGCTGATTTCTCTGCTCTTAATGCAGATAAATGCATGCTGTATGTAGCTACCATTTGAGTGCATGGGAAAGCAGAGCGTAAGACTGTTTTGCAAGAACTGTTCTGATTTTTTGCTCGACTGCTAAGTTAATGGCAGAATATATTTTCATATAAATGCATTGTCATGTATTCTTTGTGTCCTGACTGAGTTTCTGACTGGACCACCAATCAGCAAACACACATGAAATGGCTTCTTTCATTCAAGCAATGCCAGCTAGTTTTGAATGGCTTTCAACTTCATTTTAAATGATTATGCGACACACTGTCACCTACTAAATCTTCATTGACATTTCCTTTGCAATCAGCCTCGCTCTTTAGAAATGCCCACCTATGGAGCTCAGAATTTTTTCATGCCTAGTGATTTCTATCCTTGCATGTTGTGCTAAAGGACTGGTCAAAAATGTTGCTGAAACAGAAGTGAAGTCACACAGCCAGCCATCCATCCATCCATCCATCCATCCATCCTTTCAAGTGTGAGGTAGTCTCTAGTAGAAGCAGTAGCAGTAGTTTCTGGGAGTGATGGGTGCTATCTGTGCAATAATTGTCCAGTAATATTTTATATAAGATTCTTACTCTGTATCTTCCAACATTTAATGTCTGAACCTTCTGTCACTGAGGTCAGAAAACTGTTTGACACTGTTTTCTTATTAACAGGAATAACAGTCTTAAGAGTGCAGGAAAAACATAGAAATAGGGTTTATATGCACTGTGAACATTTGAAACTCAGCAAGTAAATAGTTATATTTAACTTTGGTGTTGTTGTTGATCATGATGCTGTTGTTATCAGGTTGAAATCTACACTTTACTGAATGAATAAAATCCATTGCCCCAATAATGGGGATAGTTTGCACATAAAAAAATAGAATTTTTAAAATCATGTGGGTATAACGGATTAATGGAGCCAGTTTTAGTGCACGATCTGACCTAGTGTTCATCATCATAGAATTGTTCAGGTTGGAAAAGACTAATAAGATTGTTGAGTCCAGCTATTAGCCCAGCTACCACTGTGTTCACTACTAAACCATGTCCCTAAGTGACACATCCACACTTTATCTAAACACTTTGAAAGATGGTGATTCAACCACTGCCTGGGCAGCCTGTTCCAATTCCTGACCACCCTTTCAGTTAAGAAGTTTTTCCTGATGTCCAACCTAAACCTCCCCTGGCACAACCTGAGGCCATTTCTTCTCATCCTGTCTCTGGTTACCTGGAAGAAGAGACAAACCCTGAGCTGGCCCTAGCCTCCTTTCAGGCAGATGTAGAGAGTAATAAGGTCTCCCCTGGGCTTCCTTTTCTCCAGGCTAAACACCCCCAGCTCCCTCAGCTGCTCCTCACAGGACTTGTGCTCCAGACCCTTCCCCAGCTCCATTGCCCTTCTCTGGACTCCCTCCAGCAATGTCTCCTCCCTTCTCTCTCCTCCCTCCCTCAATGTCTTTCCTGCAGTGAGGGGCCCAGAACTGGACACAGCACTCGAGGTGTGGCCTCACCAGTGCCCAGTACAGGGGGACAATCCCTGCCCTGGTCCTGCTGGCCACACCATTGCTGATCCAGGCCAGGATGCCATTGGCCTTCTTGGCTACCTGGGCACACCCTGGCTCATGTTCAGCTGCTGTCACCAGCACCCCCAGGTCCTTTTCCACTGGGCAGCTTTCCAGTTACTCTGTTCCTAGCCTGTGGAGCTGCCTGGGGTTATTGTGGCCCAAGGGCAGGACCTGGAACTTGAGTCATGACCAAGTCCAGACCAGTGGGTTATTTAAATGCTGATGTCAGGTGAGACATTTGAGGGATCAGGTGTTGCTGTGGTGATTGTTCATGTAATTTCAATTAAAGATATGCATTTTTCTACTGTCACCATTCTTTTTTTCCTGGTGAATTTGTGATAAAGCAGTGGCACACTGACAGGGTGCATGGGTATTGATGTGCATAATTGTGGAGGCAAAGTTAGGATTATAACTTTCTACTTTTGCATACCAGGTGTGCTGAATTAGCCCCATGGCATACTGTAACCATTCTGTCATTTGTATAAGCACTGGTAGTGTGTTTAGTATTGTACAATTTGTAGTCTGTTTTCCTAAATAATACGTGGTATTTAATGTACAAGTAACACATTGTGTATATGTGATGTGTTATATATTTCACTGAAAATAGCAATGTAACTTCACCTTTTATACAGCAGGCTCTATCTTTGAATACCACTTCTAGCTGAAGGTGTAGTGAATGCTTTTAAAGATTCAGAAGTTGGGTTTTAGCCGTTTGTAAAGACTGACATTCTGTTTCTTTTTCCTGCAGGTGGACCATATAGTGGCTTAGGTGAAGTCATCCATCGAGAGAGTGTTCCAATGCACACATTTGCCAAGTATCTCTTCACCTCTCTCCTACCTCATGATGCTGAATTGGCATACAAAACTGCACTGAGAGCCATGCGGTACGTATTCGTGAGTTGTCTAGAAGGAGCATGAGTAGTGGATGTGGAAAGGGGGGAAAGGGTTGGTAATCAAGACCTGGTCTCTTTTTTTCTAAAACACACATTCTTCCATTCAACGAGGCACAATTTTGGTTCTGTCATCTGTAAAAGTAAATGGTATCTGTAGTAACTATATTATAATAATTCATAAATGTACAATTAGAGTTTATTTAGACTTGTAGAACAGGATTTTCTGTTTAAAATACTTTTAGAATCCCACACCTGGGACATGAGATGTTGTGTTGTACAGGCACTTTAGCATATGCATTCTCCCACCGATGTGGTTGTGTGTGTATATTTGGTATTGGTAATGAAATAAGGAAAGAGGTGTTTCACCACAAATCTTGGCATTGTCTGCTGCTTAGTCGGCTCAGCAGGACAATTTGTTTCCTTGGCCTTCTTTATAAATTGATAGATTTATCTCAATGATAGATTTGAAACCATGTAGTATGGTCAGAGTCTGTACATTTTTTGTGTGTCATAACATCTTGGCCTCTTCTGGGTGAATGTTGGGATTTAAATGGAGTGCATCCAATGTTTGACAAACAAAATTTCTGGTTTGCATCCCATTTGTCTTCAGTAATCAGGAAAAAGATGTTTTCTTAGGCAGTGTTCACTGTGTGCTGTGTCTGTCTCAGGGCAGGCCAGATTGGTAATGATATTTAAGAAAGGACTTCTGATTGAGTTTTCAAGGACCTAAATGATGAGTGATAAATCTGTTGTCCACATAGAATGCAGGGAAGAAAGCGGTCTCATCTGAATTGTCTGCTCACTCTAAAGAACCTAGTAGTTGATGATTGACAAAGAATACCCACAGCTGAATACTATGAGCAGTCAAGCCCTGGATTATAAAAAAAAAAGATGTTGAGTTTTCCTGGTCATTGTCACCAAGCATGATTGCGCAGTGATTGAAGGATGTGCTGTCTACATGAAGAGTATTTAGCTTCATCTAACAGGTGGTGTCTGTATGGTTTGAAGGTGTTTGTTCTGGAGGTACTCCCTCCAAAAAGCTAAATAAGGAGAAAATAATTCCTGTGTTCAAAGGACTGAACAGGAGGCCATGCATAAGAACAAAATACAGCTACTATCACTTCAGGCCAAAGCCTGTTGGGTATTTTCCTGCCTCCAAGAGTGTCTGGTAATGGCTGTTATGGGAACAGTCTGAAAAATATGAAGAGTGACCTTGCATACTTGCTGGTTATAATTAGCATTTTAGGAAATAGATTGAGAGGACAAAAGTCCATTACTGATGAACTATTGAGAACATTCAAATGTATGATCAGAAAGCTACCTGGGCCACTTAAGTTTGCTAGTTTTCTTTTATCTCAAGGTAAGTACATGTATAACTGATTCTATAAGAACAGGAAGATGGTACAAAATTTGGTAGATAGGGGTTTTTTGGTTGGTTTTGTTTTGGTTTTTGTTGTTGGTTTGGTTGTGTTTGGGTTGGGCTGGGTTTTTGTTAAGAAAAAAAGGTTAATTATTTTCTAAAACATACTTGTCTTGTATTTACTTTCAATTACTACCTTAAAGTGTTTTTCAAGAGGTAGTTTGTGTGGATTTTTCCTCCTTAAACTAAGGTATTGAAATGATCCTCCAAGTCTGGAGTAGTCGTCCCATCAGCAGCTTTCCTGAACACCCCAGTGAACATGGTGTCTGGATGCAGTTTCACTTCAACAAGGATTTGCCCAGAAACCAGTCATAACTGAAAACTTCTTTTTTGGAAGTTTCCTTTCTCAACTAGAAAAACAAGCAAGACACTGAAAGATCCAAATTATGAAATCTCCAGTTAGTCTTGTGTAGCTCCAGCCCTCATTTGCTATAAAGCTGTCATCTCAACCAAAGAAGTTAATTCTCAAATAGACCAGTAAAAGAAAGAGTTGTCTTTTTGTTTCCATCTGGTAAAATCACAGGAGATGTCAGTGCAATCAGGGCTGTTTTCCATCCATAGTAATTTTTTCTTCACTCTATAAGACAGATGAAAGTTCAGCCCTAGATAATAATAATTCTTTCTGTAGTTTGATATTTGGCACTCTTCAGAAATGTGGACTGCTATCTTGAACTGTGGTGATGGCAGATTTAGACATTTTCTATTCCATCTCTGCCTGCATTCTTCTGCACTTCTTAAATTCTCCTGAAGAAGGATGATTGTTCTTTCCATTCTCACCAAAGTGTTAGTTCAGTGAATAAAGGACTCCCAACACAAACCAAATGGAAAAGTAATGTAATACTGCCTTGAGAGCACAAGAATAAAGCAAACATGAAAATTGAATATCTGTCTCATGGCTGAGAGGTTGAATGGGTCAGAAGATGGAAACTTGAGCATCTTGTCTTCCATGGGAGGGAAGAAATGGCTGTGGCAAGGAAGAAATCTCATGTGGAAGTTAGTAAAGGTGCTGCATGGAAATCTCTACAGCTGCTCATGCTTTTAGAAGTGAAGCATATTTCTTTTCTCCCTTCAACATTTGTTAAAGAAGTTAATTTCCCAAGATCCCAGCTAGTTGCTGTTCAGATAGGAATGTTTAGTGTCAGTCTGCATATGAGTCTGCATGGGTCAGTTACCCATGGTGGCAGCTCAAGAGTATTTAACCTCTCTGTATTCAAAAACACTGTGTAATTTTTTGAGACCTATTTTAGCGTGTGAAACACTTAATATAAAATAAATGGAAACTGAGACCACAAAGCCTTTCATGCATGCACCTCAGGTCTGCAAGGAGTGTTGTGCAGTCCTTGATGGCCACTTCTGTCTACAGTTTTCTCCTTGCAGCACTGAAACATATGGAGCACAGCCTTGGAGAATGTGGATCTGCAGTGACCTAGTTGACTGCTCACTTGGAATCTGAACTTGAATATTTGGTTTAGTTTGGCTGATCCCTTGTTAAGCCTGAATTTCACCCAGGCTTTGGGAGCCAGACTTTAATGGTGATGTTTAATCACAAGGTAGCTTTGCTAAAACCTGGCTAAATAATTGATCTTTCAAAGAGGGGAAAAAAGTCAAGAATGCTAAATCTGCTTGTGCTTTTCTGGTGTTCCCTAACCTTGCCAAAATTGCATGAAAGCCACCAATTCACAACAGCATTCTTTTCACAGCAAAAGAGCACAGAAGCTGGCAGTGAAATTCAAAGTGACAAAAGATTTCTCCAAAACAACCTTTCTTTCATGCTTTTTGTCTGTTTACTGTTACTCATAACCTACCAATCCCTTTCTTAATTTAATAATTTTTTCTGTTCACTGAAACTATCTTGTAGTGGTCTTCTGCAACCTCACTCCATACTTGGAAAAGATCAGCTTTAGAGTTTGTGTATATAAAGAGTTGTCTTAGTGGTGCTAGAGAATAGGTTTGAGTCGATACAAGTGAAAAGGGAAGGCTTCAAGGATTTTTTTCATATTTTTATGCATGTACATGTGTCTGATCGTTATTTGGGTGGTGTGTTGTATTTTTACATGCCTACCAGATGCTTTCCCATATATTCAAATTACCTTTCTCAGTGAATTCTTAAATATACTATTATACTATATTATTATTATCCTAATATATCATAGGCTTCAGGAATCTAAAAAAAAAAAAAAACTGATGGAACTTAGATCCATCTTGCTGCAAAAAAAAAGAAACAAAGACATACTCCACAGCTGCTTACAGAACTTAGGTATTTATTTAAGAAATTATAACTTATGTTTCAATGAGCTTACTCTATCACTGAAAAACACAGTGCATTAGATTTTTCAATGTTGGGTAGTTGCAATTTTGTTGACAAAAGAGATGCAACTTCCTTGATCCTCACAGATGACTTTCTTCTAGAAAATCACTTGCATATGAAAGCTGTTAGAAACAGACCTCAGATACTAAGAGGCATCAAGAACCTAAGCACTGGAAAAGCTTTTCTTCTGGACATTGCCTTATTACTATTTCTTCAACCATTCGTATGCTGAAACTCTGCTTAATTGTATTGAATAAAAATGCCTGGTTTTGTTCACTCCTGCTTTTTGTACTGACATTTATAGAGTATCAGGTATACTGTCTGTATCTTGTTTATTGCAAGGGCTATCAGTTGAGTCTTTGCTGTGGGCTGTCACTTGGATTTTAGTAGTCAACAACACATTAATTTAAATTTTTAAAGTATGAATATTCCTTTGGTGATAAAACTGTTGCCGATTGATGAATATTCGATGGGAAAATGGAGTCTGAAAATAATTTTAAAGGAAACTTCTCTGTCACTGCTGTTTGGGACCCTAACATCAGTTTATGGCACATTATAAAATATTGGGAGGTTAAAGATGCCTATTGATGCAGGCAAGTTTGGCAAATGGACTTTTGAGGTTCCCCAAGAAGAGAAGTGCTATTGCAGTATTGGTTTTTTTCCGAAACTGAAAAAGCATATTTCATAGACAATACCAAGTATTCTTGCAGTTTTAGTTTAGCTCATGAGCAACCAAATGTAATAGTGGTTTCATGAAAGAGAATTTCTTACTTATTTCAGGTTGCTGGTACTGGAATCCACAGCTGCTTCAGGAGACCTATCCCGCCCTCACCACATTGCATCTGTTGTTCCAAACCGGTATCCCCGCTGGTTCACCCTAAGTCACATCGAATCCCAGCAGTGTGAGCTGGCGTCAACCATGCTAACAGCAGCCAAAGGTACATTGCTGTTAGTTATGTACTCAGCTAAATGTATGCTTTTAATACTGCATGGGTTAAACAGATCATAAAACTTGAGTTTAGGAATCCAGATCACAGTCTGACACGAGTTGAAATGGGTATGACAAACTGAACTGGCTTAAACTTGTCATGTAATTTTCTAGCAAAGTAGTTAATTTAGTTAGCTGGTACTAGATGAGCTTAGTGTGAGGCTGATGAGACAGCTTTTTGTTCTCCTGACACATGACATTGACTATGAGAACAGGAGTGGACAAGTCACTTCTAAAATTCACAAATCAGAGTGACTTTTGGCCCTGCACTGCACTAACACCTTCAGACAGAGGAGTGTGTGCTCTCTTGTATCCTTCATTCATATGTGATTTAATTGTGGAAGGTTTCTAAAATCAAAGTGTATATAACTGAAACATCATATTCTTGCATAGCAATGTCAGGGTCACTTATAATGGATCTCTGGGTGTTTTGGAAGCTTGTTCTGTTTTGGTGATTCTGTTTACACCTTGCAGGTGATGTTCGGAGACTGGAAACAGTGTTAGAATCCATCCAGAAAAATATCCACTCCTCATCACACATCTTCAAACTTGCCCAGGATGCATTTAAAATAGCAACACTCATGGACAGCTTGCCAGACATAACTCTTCTGAAAGTTTCTCTGGAGTTGGGCCTTCAGGTATTTCCATCATTGGTTGTTATTATAATAGAAGAAATAAATCTGTTGCAGTGTTGGTGGGTATAGCTTTTAGGCACAGGAAAGGATACTGTCTTTGGGCTCCGTCTGGACTTGGTTTTAAGTTCTGTTTTCTTATACAAGGCTCAATGTACTGGCAAACACAGACCAAGAATCTGCACAGCCCCTTTGTGCCATTCAGGGGGAACACAGAGCTGGCATTCACTGTCTGCACTTTTCGGTTCAGGGGTGAGAGAGGACCAGTGCAGTGGGTTCAGGATTATATGTAGGACTGGCTAGAAAATAAAATTGCTCTGCTTGCCAGAAATGCACTGTATTTTCTGCATGGTCTTCAGGGGTTTCTTCCTTCTCTTCCTTTCCCCTAAATGAGAACTGGTACCTGCTTGTTGAAAGCCAGGGTCAAGCATGCTGACCAGTTGCTAAGGCAGATGCTGTTGACAACAGCCCTCTCACTTCCATCAAAATCCTATACTCCACAAGCTGTCGTACAGTCAGATACATCTGACTGTTCTTGAGGTGTACAAGCAGCACCGATCGGTTTTCAAGCTCTGAGGAGAAACTTTGCAAGCTGAAAGGAGACCACCAAGTAGTAGTATTACCTAACACTTTTGAATCTGAGTGTTTACACAGTTCATATCTCCATCCCTCTTCAGGGAGTTCTTAAACCAAACATGCAAAGATCAGAAAACCATTTATTACTTTGCTTCAGTAAATAAAGCTCCAAACACTTTTAGGGAAAGGATATTTTCCCAGTTGCTTCTCATGCTGAAGAAAGGTACTGAAATATTTAATCAAAAAGCTGAGGTTTCTGTATGCTTGGTTAGGCTTTCATATTTCCATAGTCAGTGTGGAAATCTACTTGTTTCATTTGCCTTAAATGTTTATGTGAGAGAGAGAAAAATCCTTACAATTGACCTGTGTGCCACCTCAAGCTTTCACCCAGTATTATTCGATGAAAACAGCACACTTTGAATATTACTGTACTCGGGGATACTCTTTTGCTGTTGGCAGTGTCATCAGAATGTCTTCAGCGAGGTCCAGTAAAAGTAATATCACAAACTAGTACTTTGTTCTCAATCCCAGGGTTTTGAATGAACTGGAATTGTTGTAGAATTTACCCACTGTTCTGTTCCAAGCTTATCAAAGGTGTTTTAAGAGTCTTAAAAGACTTGTTTTCCAGAGGGAAGAAGCATAGCAGTTTTCTCATAGTTATTCTCAGCTGTGTAGTTTCCTGCAGTAATGCTTTTCCTGCAAGAAACAGTGTCAGCACTGTCTCTGTGTGGTCTACAGATGATTCCCCATTCTTTTCCCTTCAACTTATTGTAATTAGGTTGTCTGTATTCAGTATCTAGTACCTGGCTAGATATGCCCTGGAATATCACACGATGATTTTCAATATGCTTGTGCACAGAGGGAGGAGACGTTATGTAATTTAATTTCACTAATTGGTAATTGATTGTTAGTTTTTGTTATTTAGGAGAAGGTGTTTTTATGGGGTAGAGTTTTTTCTTCCCCATAGATAAAAGAGTGTCTGTTCTCTGTCCTTGAAGGATCTTCAGCTGGAATTACTCTCTGTAATGCTGTTCAAAAATATCTGAATAGTGTTTTTCACATTGTTTGACATACCAGCTGTAGAAGGGGTAATGGAGTGGAGAGGGCGAGAGGCTGCCATTTTTAACTCCAGTTTGAGTACCTTGAAATTCCTATCTGTTGGTCTATGGCCTTGGTTTGCAATATAATTCATTTTTTATTTTGTTTGTGCTGTTCTAACAGGTGATGCGGATGACGCTGTCAACGCTGAATTGGCGACGGCGGGAAATGGTGAGGTGGTTGGTAACATGTGCAACAGAAGTAGGTATGTTTCTCTTGTCAGCTACTGTTACAGGGCTTGATCTTCCTTGTCAACACCCAAGTTCTGCAAATGCCTCCCACTTTATGTTCATCTCTAAAATTCCTTTGGTGAGAGCACATTATGGCAGTGATTTGGTGGGTGTTTTTAGGCACAAAGCAAATGAGACAATAGCTGAGTAATGCAGTGTGATTTCTTTCCCCCATAAGGTGGGGGTGTGCATAACCTTTGGGAAGTACCCATATGCAAATACTCAATACCCAAAGTACTCAATACAGAAGTGGGAGAACAGTGCTCTCTCAAGTAGCATGTTCTGATCATTTTTGGGCTTTGCCATAGATTTCCTTTGTGTCTTCGTGAGGCATCCCATAAACCTTCTGTATTAAGGTTTACCATCTTCAAGGTGAAGATACAGAGTCTGAAAATGAAGATGAGTTTATTAAAAGCTGTATAGCTGTTAAAAAAAAATTAAAAATCAGCTGCAATGCTAATTGGAACAATCTTAACTACTTATGATAATGGAGCCATTTTAATTGTCAGTAAAGGTATTTCTGGAGAGCATGTTTTTCTGTTCTGTTTCTTCCTTCTTCATATATCTGAGTTGGATTGTATTGCACAGATGCTTCTTGAGTTTCAAAACTTCAGAGGATTGCTGCTGCTTATTCTCTGGATTAGTTAATTCTTTGCTTTATGCTTAGCTGGGAATATATTGTCAATTGCAGGAAATAGAGCTTACCTTTGTATGCCCTCAGCCAGAAAGTAGTTTGTGTCTGCAAATATTCATGCAATGCTCTTGTTTTATTGCTTTTGTATCTTTGCTAAGATAATTTTTGCTGAGGCTATCTTATAGATATTAGTGCCTGAGTATTATTTTGTGCAGTTGCATCTCAGCAAATAAAATACTGTGTTTAATATTGCTTTAAATTGGTTTACATATTCTAATAGAAGTGTCCCATAAAGAACCTATAATGCCATGCAAAGTATTCTTGAGACTTATCAACACAGTAAAGAATCAATATAATTTGCTAGGAATCTGTTTATTTAAATGAAGATACGGTATTCTCTGCTATGCTGTATTGTTGCAAATGAGTGGAGGGTTGCATGGGAAGCATCAGAGTCCTGCAGAGAAAATTAAGCCTTCTGTGTGTAGTTTAGGTGGGCTCACAAATGTGTGTAAACTGCCTCTAGCAATAAGGCACTCCAGTTAACTATAGGTTCAATTTATGGAACCAGTTGATCAGTTTTTCCTCCTCCTGCCAAGCACACTGGGGATACAGTGATACTGAGAATACAGTATCCAATGGTTTGTATTGCTCATTGTATTTCCCTAATAAGGATCTTGATGATCATGTACTTACGAATTTGATTGCTTTAAGGTGTGCCTAGTAACTTCTGCTTAAGTATGCCATGGTGTTCTCTTAGGAAAGCCATTTTGCCTACTTTTCCTATGTGCTGTGCCTTGCGATTGACAGTGAGAAAAGAGGTTGCAATAGCCCTGGTGTGCAAGGTGAGGGCTGCTTTTGAGTGAGATGATGAGACCAAATGAGCCAGAATGTTTTACCCAAATTGTCTTAAATAATAAATACAACAGCTCAGCTGTCACAACAGGAGATTAAAGCTTGTCTTGCAGGCTGTTTCTGTTATTTTCAGGATTTATGGGATTGCTGCAGAGTTTGCACAGTGGTCTTGGTTTTAATGTCGTTTTCTAGCCATGCTGTGTGAGAGCCCTTCTTGCTGGGATGTACTGGTAACCTCTTAGACTTTCTGGAAAGTATAATCTCCTGCTGAACATCTCTATCTGCTGGGTTTTATCAGTTGTGGCTAATCCGTTCTTTCTCTCTCCAGGTGTTTATGCACTGGATAGTATCATGCAAAACTGGTTTACACTTTTCACTCCAACAGAAGCCACTAGTATTGTTGCTACAACAGTGATGTCCAACAGCACCATCGTCCGTCTGCATCTGGACTGCCATCAGCAGGAGAAGCTGGCCGGCAGTGCTAGGACGCTTGCTCTACAGTGTGCCATGAAGGATCCTCAAAACTGTGCCCTCTCTGCACTGACCCTATGTGAAAAGGATCACATAGCTTTTGAGACCGCTTACCAAATCGTTCTAGATGCTGCTACAACTGGCATGAGCTACTCGCAGCTTTTTACTATAGCACGATACATGGAGCACCGTGGTTACCCCATGCGGGCCTACAAGCTGGCCACTTTGGCCATGACACATCTCAACCTGAGTTACAATCAGGACACACACCCTGCCATTAATGACGTTCTGTGGGCATGTGCGCTCAGCCACTCCCTTGGGAAAAATGAGCTAGCAGCTATAATACCTCTGGTGGTCAAAAGTGTCAAGTGTGCAACAGTACTGTCAGACATTTTGCGTAGGTGTACTTTGACCACTCCTGGCATGGTGGGACTCCATGGAAGGAGGAACTCTGGTAAGCTCATGTCACTGGACAAAGCCCCTTTACGGCAACTCTTGGATGCCACGATCGGAGCCTACATTAATACGACTCATTCACGTCTCACTCACATCAGCCCACGACACTATAGTGAGTTTATAGAGTTCCTCAGCAAGGCACGAGAGACCTTCCTAATGGCTCACGATGGTCACATCCAGTTTACACAGTTTATTGACAACCTAAAACAAATCTACAAAGGCAAAAAGAAACTGATGATGCTGGTTCGTGAACGATTTGGTTGATAAAAATGAGTGAATGGGGATTAGGGGAGGGGGGGTTGGTTTGTTTTTACTTGAGCCTGCCTTTGTATCCTTTTTAACTTAAAGAAACAGAGCCACACCGGTATTATATGTGTATAGTTATATTGAGTTTGCAGACTAAACTGTCATGTTGTGAAAGTTTGTGTGTTTAATTTTTTTTTCTTCTTTTCTGTTTTGTATGAGAGAGAGGTTAAAAAGGTTTGGTTTACACTGAGTATATGTTGTCAAGTGGCAAAAGCCCACATCGCTCTCCTGTTCTTTCTGTATATGTTCACAGCCTCAAAAACAAACATATATTGCAATGGCTTTAAAAACCAAACAAAACACCTCCATCCTGTGATAAGTACCTCGAATGGATTCAGCTTTACTCCTTTGTAACTCATCCTTACATTTCAGCATATTTAAACAAACCAACAAATGAAATACTAATAGTTAAAAGGCTGACCACGTGGCTTTGCAGTGCTGTTCATCCAGAAGCATGGCACACAATGCTTGTGCATGTGGAAACTTAGCGACTGTCAACATACATTCTCAGGGATTTATCAAAAAAATTAAAAAAAGAATGAGAGCATTTATTGTACTGTATATATATTATAGTATATGTCTGAATATTGAAAAATATAACATTAACTAATTTATAAAAAAATCTATGTAATGCAAAATACTTGAAGCTGCAGTAGCTTGGTTTTAAACAAAAAAAACCTATCAGAAGGACTAAAGTGCGCCTTGCTTCAGGGTTGGCTCAGGTGGTGAACTATATGCTGGGCATCTATGCAGAGCCACCTTTTGGATTGCATGGTTGGACTGATACCTATTGGGGAAAATTTTATATATATATATATTTATACAACCTGTGTATACATATATATGTATACACACATACACACATGCTTGTAACAGGCACTATAGTAAAGAGGGACAACAGAAAATACACAGCCAGAGCAGCAAGCCTTAGCATTAAGAATACAGTATGCCAGAATTGGGGTTCGTGCCTCCTAGCCTAGAAGACTTAAAGAATATCCTTTTTGACACAAAACGCAAAATGTTTTCCAAAATGATTGACATGATACGTTACGCCTTTGCAGTGAGCTAATAATAAGCTAACCTTTGTGCACAAATAACATATATATATATTATATATATATTCTGCATAGGTATTTTGACTTTGTGCAGGACAGAAAGTTGTGTAGGTATGACTGTTCTACTTTTCAGTTTGTTTTTTTAATATATTTTATTTTCTCTAGAATTACTCAAACAAAAGCAGCCTTCTATCTTGCCTTGTCTTAATGCTTTAAAATAACCAAACTGGAGATCTAACTACCAAACTGTTCATTATATTATTAAGTACCAACTTTGGTTACAGTATAGTGTCTTTACTTTAGCTGATGGTTCTGTATCCTTGTGCTTTTTAAAGCAGTTTTTATGTTTTGGTGCAAAAGTTGTCCAGTGTCTCTTGTTCCCTTCATTAGAGAACATGCTAGAGGTATGTTTGTAGGTATTTTTGTTTAGAAAAACTATTTCATGCTTTCCATTTTATTTATTATAATAGGTAAAAAGGTTGTACTTCATCACCCATGTAAACATGCTCATGAAGTTGAAAGTAATTAAGATTTGATACACTGATATCAATTTATTTATGTAACTAAATCACTGTTTTATAAACTTGTTAATGATCAACAATTTTTTTGTTTTGATTAAAATTAGTTTTTTGAAAGTTTATTCTGCCTCCTTTAATGGTGTCTGTTACTGGAATCTGAATGCCTGTCTTAAAATTTGAGTGGTGGTATGCAATATGACCACCAAGTCCAGGAAATAAATGTTGTGTTCCTCAAAAATCTGCTGAGGAATAGTAGTGTTCACAACTGCTGGTGGAAGACGACCTGGTGCTTCAGAGGAGGGGCCAAATGCTGCCTGTGTCTGAAGATGTGTGTTCTGTACATCAAACAGTAAGCCTTGATGTATCGTCCTGGTAGGATTCTGAGTGTGTGTGGGTGTGTTTCCACTCTGGATTATTTGGGCGACCATGAGAGTTGAAATGTGCTGCAGAAGTATTCAAGGATAGTTCTTCTGATCATCGATTGGCTTTTGTCGTGTTTTGTGTATTTTGAGTCATGCGGCTCATTCCACACAGCATGAAGTTCCTGCTCATCAGCTGATAGCTGATAATTTTACTTTTTCGAGCCCTTACTCCATAGGAATTGTGTGAATTTTCCAGCCCTCGGAGAATAATGGAATATGACAAGGTTGAAAATTGAAGAGGAGCTTTGTGCTTTACCAACATTTTAATTGTCTTAGGAATGTTACTTGATGTCATATTTGACTACATGATTTGAACACCTTCAATTCCTTTTTTTTTAGTATCTTCAGATGAAAAGAGAATTAGCATGCAGTGAACAACTACTAGAGACACCGGTGTTACCATGAATTCTGACAGTGAGGCTTGCGTCACAGAAGAATAAGAAGGAAAAGGTCTGAATCTTTGTACAATTGTCATGTAAAATATGAGCCTTTTACCAAGTCCTGCTAACAGCTGAGATGTCTTGACCTAATAGTGCTAACATTCTGTTACATTCTGTGACTTCAATTCCTTCCAGGTATTGAATTCTCATGACATTTTTGGGTTGTTACTTTGTCCTAGATGAATTGTGTGTCATAGGCAGTGGCACAGTAAGGAAAAGAGGAAGTATTACTCCATTCTGCAACAGGGTTTGCATGGTTGCTTTTTTTTGATGGTGGTTGTCTTCTTTTTGAATTTTATGTATAATGGCACAGTAAGGGTGATTGTGGATTATGTAGATTGCAAAACTGAAGCCTCTTTGAAGACTAGGTGTTAAATTTAAATGCAGTCATGGTGGTTGCCACCTGGTTTGGACAAGCACATGGCTGGTTCTTGCAGAAGTGATGGAAGTTTGTTTGGCTTATTTTCATGACTGAGTAAAATCTCTTCTGTGCCTGCACTGGTGCTGTGCAGTGCAGTTTACACCGCATTACAAGCCCTCAAGTACCAATAGAGGCTTGGCCAATCTCCCATGTCTCAATATGTCCTTGCTCTTGAGAAGGCAGGAGGAATCCACCAAAAAAAAGAAGAGCCTGAGGGCTCTTGTTAGAGGCTTTCAAGAGTCTGAAAGTCACGCTTTAATATTTCTTTAGTGTTCTGTCAAATTAGTTTGAACTTTTCCTTTCAGGGGTTGGTTTCTTTTTTAGCAATTCAGATTTTCATGTAAGTAGGTATAAGTAACAAGTGTAGCAAAACTGGGGTGCTGTTTCCTGGAAATTGTCGCAGTGTCGGACACGAACACACAGATTCAAACAGCAGGTAGCAGCAGGTCAGCCACCGAGCAGAGCGAAAGGGGCCTGCCCACCTTTATTATCACACTTTTATACCTCTTCTAAAACAATCATACATTGGTAGATGAGGTTAACACCTCTAGCATTTTACAGGACAGGAACACAGTCTATCACCTTTCTCCGCCTTGGAGAAAAGAATGGTCAACAATGTAAAAGTTCAGTAAACATTCTTAGCCGGTTAGAAAAACAAGAGCTATGTTTATAGAAAATGCATGAGAACTTCTACTACAAAAGTAAAAACATGGAACACTGTGAAAACCAGGGCGACATCTCACCTTTTTTACCTCTAAAAAAGAAAAAGGAAAAAGAAAAATGAACAATTTCTGCTTGTGGAAGGACCATCGGAGTGAACACTCACATCGTCTGCATCTGAGCCATCACTCGATGTTCCACCCACTTGATCACTTTCATTCTGGTCACGGTTTCCACCCTGCCTGTTGGCTGGATTTTGCCTCTGCGGTCACAGATCAGGACGGACACACTTTGCAGGTACCCAGTGCACCCCAGTATCTGTGGATACACAAGCATACCCGCGCCCTGAAGCGATAAGGTCATAGGGACCTTCCCACTGTTTGGTGACTAAATTTCTCACTCGAACCTTCACTCGAGGCTGCTGTGCCTCATCCAAAGCCTGCAATGAGAGGTGATGGTTCAAAATGACAGGATTGTTAGAGTTCTGCGGTACCATGAGGTGATTGAGGGTATACACAGCTTTTGCCAACCGACTGTGCAGGGTTTCACCCTGCATTCCCCATTTTTGTTTTTGAAGCACCTGCTTCAGAGTACCGTGAGCACGCTCTACAATAGCTTGACCAGTCGGAGAATGAGGAATACCAAACTTGTGTGACACACCCCACTGCTGCAGGAACTGCCTTACCTCTTTCGAGACATAGGCCGGACCATTGTCCGTCTTTATAGTAGAAGGTATGCCTAGAACGGCAAAGGCCTGCCTCCAGTGGGCAATGACATCGCGGCCCTTCTCTCCAGTGTGAGCAGAAGCCCACATGGCAGAGGAGCAGGTGTCCACCGTGACATGCACATGCTTTAGCCGGCCAAATTCGGCAACCTGGGTGACGTCAGTCTGCCAAATCTCCAAGGCCCTAAGGCCCCTGGGGTTTACCCCTGCCAGCAAAGGCGCAGCAAGCGCGTGACAGTCGTCGCACGACTCGACAATGTCACGGGCCTCAGTTGGCGTCAACTGAAACTGCTTCTGCAGGGTATGTGCGTTCTGATGGAAAAACCCATGCGAGGCTTTGGCCTGCGCGAGTGTATCAGGCTGAGGTGCCACCCATGCTGGGTTAGCCAACTTGTCAGCCCTCGCGTTACCTTCCGCTATGAACCCTGGCAAATTGGTATGACTCCTCACATGCAGAACATAGTAGGGATGAACTCGTTCCTGAATGACACACCACAGGGTCTCCAGCAAATTAAACAGATCAGGATTGCTGACCTCCTTCAAAACTGAACAACTCAATCGCCTTGCTATGTCAGCCACGTAGGCGGAGTCGGTGACCAGATTGAAAGGTTGCTGGGAAAACTTTTGAAATGCCATAAGAGCAGCCCTCAGTTCAACCAATTGGGCTGAGCCAACCTCATGACCTTCCAGAACCTGCCACTCAGATCCATCCCTCCAAGTAACAATGGCCTTCCTGGTTCTGCCTGAACCGTCAGTAAAGACAGTGGGTCCGTGCACCGGCTCCTGACTGTGTTTGGGTCTCAGAGAAATCTCTGTGCGTTTCGCCACTTGCAGCAACTTGTGGCTAGGCAGATGATACGCAATCTGCCCTGAAAAATTCTCTAGAGCACTTTGCAGCGAAACGCTGTTCGCAAAGCTCCAGTCAAAGTCCTCCCGCTGTACCGGCAGTACAATCTGTGCGGGGTCTGCACCCATCAATTGCAAACACCGTTGCCGGCATTTGACTATCAAGCGAGCGATCAGCTCAAACAATGCAGTTGCCGTCTTCTGCGGCTGATGGGGCAAGAAGACCCATTCCAGGACGTGCAAAGGATCGGACCATTTGTCACTCCATTGGCCAGTGATACCTGTGGGATGCAAATCTGGTGTGGTAATGAAAACAGTGACATCAACGGAGGGATCAATGCAATAAACCTGTCGAGCAGAAACAGCTCGCTGCACCTCCTCCAGCACCTGACGTGCCTCTGGGGTCAAAGTGCGAGGTGACTTCAAATCAGGGTCTCCCTTCAACAAATCAAATAAAGGAGACAACTGTGCCGTGGTCAGTCCCAAATACGGACGTAACCAAGCAATGACACCCACCAATTTCTGGGCATCATTCAGTGTCTTCACTGATTGCACGAACTGCACCTCTTGATGCTGAACTGTACGTTCCAAAATTTTGACCCCCATATATTTCCAAGGAGGTTGTTGCTGAGCCTTTTCTGGAGCCACCTGCAGCCCATGCGAATGCAGAGCATCGAGCAACTGAGGCTGGATCCTCAGCAGCTCATCCTGGGTGGACGCAGCCACCAATATGTCATCCATATAGTGATAAAACTGAGCATCAGGAAACTGCCTGCGAACTCCAGACAAGGCTCTGGCCACATATATTTGGCATATGGCTGGCGAATTCTGCATCCCTTGGGGAAGCGTCCTCCATTGATATCTCTGTGCAGGTCCAGCATTGTTAATTGCTGGCACCATGAAAACAATATAGGAGGCGTAGGACACTGCGCCTTTCACCGCAGTGGCCCCTAGTAAAATCCGTCCCAATGCGCACCCCCCATGCAGCCAGAACATCCCTCCCCCAGAGGTTTGTAACAGTCTCAGTAACATAAGGCCTAATCACGGCCATCTGTCCCTCTGAGTTCATTATCACCACAGGCTTCTGGCTCACGTAGCAGCGCTTCGTCCCTCCCAGTCCCACGATAGGCGTCCCCACCGGGTCCAATGGCCACTGGGGAGGCCAAGCAGCGAGAGAGAGGATCGTGACATCCGCACCGCTGTCGAGAAGCCCACGGAGAGAGATCTCTGGCGGCGTAGCTGCAGTGATGGACAGGGTGCACCGCATCTCAGGACGTTTTCCGGTCAAGACAGCAGTCCAATGAACCTGAGGCGGCCCAGTGGAACCAAAGCAGCCGTCTCCCCGTGACCTCGATTCTGTCCTGGGAACAGAGGACTTAAAAGGAACAAGTTGAGCAATGCGAGTCTTTTCAGGAATTGTAACTGGGGGGGGTGGGTGTGGAGACCATAGCATAAATGCGTCCCGTGTAATCTGCATCAATGAGTCCCTGATGCACAATGATACCCTGAACGGTGGCACTAGACCTGCCCATGAGAAAGGCACTCATGCCACCACCCAAGGGACCAAAAGCATCCAAAGGGACCTTGTGTACCCCGCAAGAGTCCAGGACTACCGTTTCTGCCGTGCAGACATCCACACCTGCCGAGCCGCTGGTGCTGGCCGTAAGTCAGCCTAGCAAACCTCCATCGGCTGCGGGCTTTGAGGAGATACTTGTGTCTGAGCACGTCTCCCCTGCGTGCTCCGCACCCCATTTCCCGAGCGCGCTGAAAACCGACCGGTAGCAGGGACCACAGCCGTGCAGTGCTTGGCAATATGATTGGGCAACCCACACCGAGAGCAGACACTCGAGGCTGCCGTGCCTTTCCGCACTTTCCGTCTTGGCTTTCTGCTGGCCGGAGCTCTCGCTTGCTCCTGCCGTGCGCCCCGCGACCCTGTCCAATCAGGCCGTGGGGTAGCAGCCACTGCAACCACCTTATGAATGGCAGTGCCCACTCGCTTACAGGCTCTAACCATCTGCATCACAGAAGGATCACCAGGCATCGCCTCAATAATCCTCTGACACTCAGGAGAACAATGAGTCCGTGCGAGCTCCTTCAATAACATCTCCCTCATCGCTGGATCTGCCACCTGCCTTTCAACAGACTCGGTAAGCCTGCTGACAAATTGCAGAAAGGACTCACCCTCCTTTTGTGCCACATTTATATACTTCTCTGCAGGAGCAGCCTCCTCAATGGTTTGGACCAACGCTGCCATGCCCGTCTCTTGGCATTGTTCTATCACAGCACGATCCATGTTGACCTGTACCTCAGCACTGGCAAAAGCACCAGTACCCAGCAGGACATCTATTCCCACTCCATATCTGGGATCCTGCTGGTCCAGCGTGGCAATATACTCCAGTGCCCTAGTTGCTAGCCGACGCCACGTGGATTCAAACACGTCATAGATGAAAGCGGCAAAGATAATATGAGCTATACTGCGAATATCATAAGGAATCAACAAGGAACCATTGAAAGCTCGAAGAAGCCCCATCACCCCCGGAGACCCCACGCCGTATTTTACAGCCTGGTCCCGGATGTCTGATAATTGCTTCCACGATAGACTCTGGTAAGCATTGCGGCCACCAATAGAACAGGAAAAGCCTGCAATCCCCGCGGCGGGGATGCTGTATCTGCCTTGTCCCGTCCCTTGCTCCTCCCAGGGGCTACAGTCCTAGGACTGGGGGTCCGGAAAGAACGGGCCTTACGGCGCCGGGCTGCCTTACTGTCACACATGTCCTCAACTTTCGCCTTAACATCTCCCCAGAATTTCGTTTTATTCCTCGGTCGTACAGTTACCCTGCACTCCGGTAAAGTCCAGAGATTCCCGGATGCAGAACCGTCCGCCCGGGACTTATAGTCCTGAGAAGACCGCGGCTTCCCCGCCGCGTCAGTATCCGCCCCGAACCTAAAGATATCAGGACTTCTCCGTGCCGCCTTGGTACGCTTGGGGTGCCGCACAGGCGAACCCCCGGGACTCGCGCTCCTGCCGTCCGTATCATCCGAGACGGCCGGGGACACCGCCGCGGGCGGAGATACGGTGCGGAGCGGGCTGCGGTCGCGCTCCCTCCGCGCATGCCCTGGGAGCTCCCGACGCACCGGAACCGCGGCGCGCTCCCATCGCCACGCATGCGCGGTGGGGGGCGGGGATTCCGGGGAGTCAGGTCGCCCGAATCGGTCCGCCGGGAGGGTAGCTGTGATCGCCCCCAGAAGGCTACCGCCCATAGGGTGGATGCCCAGAGCCGGGACAACCTGCCCCGGCCGGGGAATGACCCCTCCGGTCGCCGGAGCCGGGGTGGATCCATCTGACCCCACCCCGGCAGGCTGCCCGGGACGGAATTCACCATCCGACCCGGTTTCACTGCTGTCGCAAGCCACCAGCTCGGCGTCCGCCTTATCATCAGAGTGCAGCGTGATAGTCACCCCCGGGTCACCGGGGTTATAGACACTACAGCTGCCGCACTTCCAGCATTCCGCCGTAACCATAGCTTTGGGCCGCGCCCCACCCCGAGCCACTCAGCGCAGGGAAGGCGCGGAGAGGGGGGCGGGTCTTGCTGCCTCGCCTCTCCCGCCACGCGGGGGGGGCGAAGCTCTCAGCGCCTTTCCAGAACGGCGCCGGGGGGGCGAGCTGCACCGCACCCTCTGCCCGGAGCCGCGCCGGGGCGTCCGTCCGGAGTCGCGCCGCGGCGCACCTCCAGAACCGGGGCGGGGCGAAGCCGGGACCGCCGGCCTGCCGGGGCTCTCCTCGTCCGAGTCATCCCCGAAACTCTGCCCATCGTCCGATAGCGACGGGCTAGCAGACCGCCGGCGTCCCCAGCGGGACACGGCCCTTCTGTTCCGGGATCGGGGTGGGCGGGTGTGCTCGGACGCCGTTTCCATCCACAGCTCCTCACCCTTTTGTATAGCAGAGTTGACCCGCCTCCAGGACATTAATAAGTCATCCACATCCTCATCCTCAGTCTCCGCCAGAGCGGAAGCTAAGGCTCTACCAACTGACTTCCATTTGGATTTGTCAAGGATGCGAGAGCCGACTGGGAAAAACCCATTATCCCTGGCCCAAAAATATATCTTATGTAACTTTGTGATGCGAATATCCACGTTCTCGTCTTCTAAATACTTAGTGAGAACCTCTAATGCCAGGGAGTCATAAAAGGATATCTCCCTAGAGACGCCCATATTTTCTAAAAATTTTTTTTTACCTGCTATTTTTACCTATACCTGCAGTTCCCTGTACGGGCCACCAAATGTCGCAGTGTCGGACACAAACACGCGGACTCAAACAGCAGGTTAGCAGCAGGTCAGACCACTGAGCAGAGCAAAAGGGTCTCTGCCCACCTTTATTATCACACTTTTATACCTCTTCTAAAACAATCATACATTGGTAGATGAGGTTAACACCTCTAGCATTTTACAGGATAGGAACACAGTCTATCACCTTTCTCCGCCTTGGAGAAAGGAATGATCAACAATGTAAAAGTTCAGTAAACATTCTTAGCCGGTTAGAAAACAAGAGCTATGTTTATAGAAAATGCATGAGAACTTCTACTACAAAAGGAAAAACATGGAACACTGTGAAAACCAGGGCGACAGGAAATTTTGTCTTCCGAGGTGTAGTTAGAGTGAATTTGCAGTAAAATATTTTTTTTTCACTAAGATGCCTTCAATTTGATAAAAATGCAGATTTTTTACTGAAAAATCATACAACCTTCCATTTCTGCTTTAAAATCAAAAGTACTAGGAGTTCATCTAATTTTAATGGAGGATATGATTTGGAAAAATAGCAGTATAGCTGATACCTTTACAGAATTCAGAAGTATGATACCCTCAGGTATCCTCTTGCTCTGCAGTTTTGGCTAGAGATAAAATATTCCCAGACAAATATTTTTCCATCCTTTTAAATGCTTGTCCCATTTTAAGTTTGTACTTGGTGCAATGATAACTGGGGAAACAAAGAGCATAAACCACAAAGTGTTTTGCCAGACCCTTACACTGCAACATGCAAGATTATACTAAATGTGAAGCAAAAAGCTTTGTAACAATCTTAACTGGAGAGACAGCAGAATGTCAGAGCTTTACTCGTGAGAAGAGGTTGCTGGGATCTGCCTCCTGTGGAGCAGCATGTGCTCCATCCTGCATGGAGAGATGTGTCTTCCCTCTGCTAACACCCTGGGCAGTCAGCATCAAGTAGCACCTGCCTGTCAGCTGAAATGTTGCAGTCCATCTTTATGGTACTGTCTGTATCCCTTCTTTTACTAAAAGTAGTGAATTGTATGCTCTGAGGAAAAGAATCTGTCTTAAAAAGAAACTTACATCAGCTGCTGTATTTGCAAACAAGTCCAAGGTCATAGGATCCAAGTTTCTATTAATGTATATTGACTACAAAGCACAAGTTATTTCTAAAGACAGCCTTGACTAATTTCTATAGCTCTTTACGTAGAGAGCAGTTATGACTAGGAAGTACCACAATCATGAAGCCACCCAATGAGTCTTTTACATAATTTTGTGACAAATGCTTTTCATTGTTGTGATTTTTTTCTTCCTCTTTAGCTTTCGTCCTCTTGCGTATGTAATTTGAAGACCTTTGTATTTGGAAAAACGTTTACATGAAAGGTAATGTACTTGCGGTCTGATGATGTAAAATGAGCAACAGAGCTATTGCTTGGTAACTATGATCTGTGAAGCTGGGAGTATCTGTGGAGCAGTGAATGAGAAGGGTGAGCTGATGCAGGGGCTGGTGAGTTCATGAGGCCTAAGGGAGCAGCCACAGCTGACGTGCAAAACCAGCACTGTCTGCCTTTCCACCACTCTGACCTTGGAATTGTTTGTCCAACCACAGAGAAGTCTTGGTTTGGTGTCTCAGGCATCAAAAGCACATCACTGTTCACAGAAGGATTCTGGAAAGTCAAAAAATGGATGAGGGTGATTAAGGACAGAGCTAAATATTCCTCTGGTGAAGCTGCTGGAATTACATCAAGGGTAATGTTGGCAGACACTTTTGGGAAGCCTGTTAGTATAAGAAAAGCAGTAGCAAGAGAAGTAGTGCCAAATTCTGCCTGGTCTGTGGGCAGGAAAAATCATTTGGGGTTTGTGGCCTTCATTTCCAGACAATCTATATTGCGTTAAGCAGCATAATGTCTTGTTTGTAACACTATATTGCCTGGCTTTTGCAATGCCTAGGCAAAAGTCAGGGAGATGGCAAGTCATCTCTTATCAAATGGTGTCCCTGAAGCCTTTTGTCCCCTCTGAGAAGGCAGGATTTGGGACAAAGGTTGGCCTTGCTTGGGCCATCTTGCCTACGTCTTGGGGAGCCCTGAGGAGCACAACCAAACCAATTCAGGAGGCCAAGGTTGCAACAGGGAAGTTTACATTAAATGCTTTTCCACCAAGATGCCATTTGTAAAACTCTTAACAGGAGCTGGCCACTTAAATGAATGGAAATTGTGGATTCTGAAGAAAACATATCTTCTGTGCCCCTAGGAGACACTTTGAACATGTTTAGTAGATCAGTAGATTAATTAAAAATATCCCAAATAAACATCAAAGTGGAAGACGTTAACTTGTTCCTGAAATGAACAAATGTACTTGGAGAGGAATTTCTTCACACTCAAACTCTGCCTGTTGTACTATGAAGATGAAGGTGTGAAAGGCAGCTCTTAGTAACACCATTGTGACAGTCATCACCCGTCTCCAGCTGGTTTTGGTGGGAGAGAGGGTAAGGAGGTAATTTTAGATGGTGTTTTCTTTCCTTACTTTGAAACTTTTTTTTCCCTAGTCACCTGTTGACTGATTCCAGGTATGGTATAGATACAGCATGGGAAGACTCTGCCTGATTACTCAGGATGTGTTTGCTCCACCAATCCTCTGTGTCAACACAAGTGACTGACGCAGTGCATACTTTGCTCTCCAGCAGCCTGCAATTTTTACATTCTTCAGGAGGTTGTCTCCATTTCTGTCATGCTGCAAGGTCTGGGGACTTTTAATTTTGAAAAATGAGCCTCTGCAACCATTTCTGAAAATCTGGAGTCTAATTTAAAAACACTATGTCCTACAAGGCCTTTGATACTCTTCTGAGCCTGGCTCAGAAGAGTTTAGGTTGGCTTCTACTTAGTAATTCAGCAGGTTTTTCATATTCTTTGTGTAAATCATATAATGAGAAACTGAGAAGCCTAAATAGGCGTGTTTGGAAATATTAGTGTGAGATGATACCAAAATAATGAAAAAGAAACTTAAGCATTGCCTTATGGAGTGGTGATTGTAGAGGGAGACTCTACTCAAGAATTTTCATCTGGTCTGAACCTATCAGTATTTTAGGTGAAGCCAAGTCCATGTGAGAAAGACTTAACTATTGCATGGTGTTTGGTTTCACAGCCTGCATTTTCCCACCTATCACTGTATTCTCCACCTGGAATGATCCAGGGCTTTTTCCATATCTCAGCAATTCTCTTTTTTTAATCTCACCAGTCATATGGTCTATTCAATGTTATACCATGTTCCTCTCGGAACTGCTGGACTGCATTACCTTAGTGTAGCAAGTTGAGTTTGTCCAGATTGGGTTTGGTTTGACTTTGTATGGAAGCCTTGAGCCTAACACTGGTAAGTTACTGCATCTCAGGTAATTAGGAGCTGCATGTGCTATCCTCAGTTGTGGAAGAAGTGGCCACCACTCATGAGGAAGTAATATGGCTCTAATCAGAGTTTGATCAGTCATTCGTTTTGTGAGCATTTGGACTTCCTTGCACAGCAAATGCAGGCAGTAAAAGCCAGACATTAAAAAGCTTTTTTTTTTTTTTTTTAAGGCAATAACGTAAAACACTTGGTCTTTCATCAGAGAATAAAATCAAGAAAACAGTAATTACTGGCAAGAGCTGGAAGTGCATCACTAAGCGTATGCACTGCCAAGGCACAAATTCTCCACTTCTAGAAAAGTTCAGACAAACCAGACAGGATGATTTTGTTTTTTAGTTGTCAGTTGTTTAGTACCCAAATGGTCCGTGTGCAGTTTGTGAGTGTGTGTGGGAGACCTGACTGGATGCACTAAAATGGCACTGACTCTGTTGAGCCCAGTATGAAAATGCTAGTTTATGCACCTGTTCATGCTGCCAAACTGGAGAACAACGTGTTTCTGGCACGCTTGCCACATTGGCAGTCACCCTGGGCTATCCCATTGCTCACCCTGTATTACTTACAATACATCTAGGTGATCTATTACCAGCAGCAATTTCAAATCTCTGTTTTCTACTGATAGGAAATAAAATGAAAGATGTTTCTAGCATTTGGATAGGTACTGGAGAAGTGCAGCTGCATTGAGAGCTCTGAGAAGAAGCCTGAGCTTTAGTATCTGCTGAGTTCAGGACCTGAATTTGCCGGTAATTTCACAGTGGTTTGTTTTTGGTGCTGTTCAAGAGTGCACTTACAGATGAGCATGTTCAGCAGACTCACCTCATGGTGTGGGGACAATGTGTGTGTGTATGTGTGTGTCCATGTCCAAATCCAAACATGGCTATTATCCACGGCCAAAGCTTTTCTTCAGATGTTGCAGTTGGGTGAAGCATTTGTGGAGCGACTCATGGACCATCTGAGTTGTCTAGCTGATACTCATATCTATGGTCATCCTGCAAGGACGTGCTATCGCAGGACCAGAGGGCAGTAAGGGGAAAAAACCAATGAGTTGGCATGTTTCTGTCCTTAAGTACATGTCTTGGTAAGCCGTGGACATAGGTAGCCTGGGAGAAACTGCTTGTTCCCTCTTTTCACTAGTAGTAGTTGCTTCTCTACTGTACAAATGGTGTGAGGAGTCAGGCAGCAGGTTGAGCCCTGTGTGGGGCATGTGACTGAGAGAGAGCACAGATCTTCCTTACATCCTCCCTATCTTGGGTTCTCCTGTCCCATCCCTGAGCTTGACTGACTGCTGCCTTTGTTTGACGTGAACGCTCTTCTGTGCAGCTCTTAGCTTTCTGCAGATGTTGCAACTTGCCAGCAGTTCTGGCGATTTTCTGTCTGTAAGAATTGGGATGCTTACTAAATCGCAACGCTGTGGATTTGTGATTAAATTAGAAACTACAGAGTTTTGGAATTCTGCTATAAAGAATATTTCTTGCCTAGTGCAGTGCATCCTTGATGTCTGGCTTTTCCAAACAGTGGTTTACAGCTTGCTATATTTATTTAATGTTCAGTAGCATAACTGCGGAGCCCTCTTTGTCTTACAGAAAGCACATACAAGACACAGGTCTCTGGAAGCTGTAATTCAAAAAGACTAATTACATCTGGCTTTTGGGTTTTTTCCCACAAATTCTTACCCTATATACTGGACAAATAGAAGTCCTGTGGCAGAGATCCCTAACATGAAGACCAGATGTAAGTTTGGAATTGTGTTTGGTTTAAGCTCTGTTTTAGTAAGATAAAGGATCTTAACAGCTGAGCTTGTGTATGTGCATAGTGCCTGTGAGGTCAATGGTTAACTTCAGTAAAGTACTTCACTAACAAGATGGTTTAGAAGCCCAGTGGAGTGCACAGCCTGTTCCTGCAGCTGCTGGTGGGAGCTGGGTCACCTGTGAAAAGTGTGTCACCCTAGGGGACATCTGCCCAGAGCTGCTGGGGTGACCCCCACTTCCACCCCTTGCTGCAAAGCTCCACCGATGGATCCTGCTCTGCCTGGAGAGACCCATGCCTGTGTCAGACACAGCACATCTCAGAAATGGGCAGGAGGGAGTATGCCAGGGAAGCTGGAGAGGGAACCGCCAGGCTTTCTTAAACGGAGAAACTTTTCATTTCATTTCCTTTGTTTTCATTATAACAGCTTAAAAGCAGAACAGGAGTGAAAAATAAAACAACAAATTGCTTCTCAGCAGCTCTGTTTGACTCACTGATGTTCTGCAAATGTATCAAATTTCTTTTCAGCCTATTGCTTAAAAAAATGCTCCTATTTAAACGTAGCTGTTGTGCCTGCTAAAATAGGTTTTCAGACTACTGCTTGCTTGCCTGCCAAATAGCTCACTACAGGCCTGCTGCAGAAATGTGCATGGGGAGGAAAAGGGAGACTCCCTCCTTAGGTGAAGCTCCTGCAGCAATAATGTTAGAACCCTTGGAAGTGGTTACTGTCTAGCAGCAGTTGCTTTTAAAGTTTGTAAAATTAACTGTAACAGGCTACAACACGAGAGCAATAAAAGTAAAGAGCTATGGTGTCAGAGGATGAAGGCAATTCCTTAATTTCATTTAGGTAATTTTGGGCTACAGAACTGCATTAAAGACTAGGATGCCACCATTTTTTAGGGGTGTGTGTGCATGCACACTTCTTTAAAGTGCTGATACAGAAACAGATGAGTTGTGTCTGTCCCTGCAAGTGCCATATGTTTGCAGCTGAGTTGTAAAACACTTTAAAGTAGGGGTTTATGATGAAAATAATAACACATCCTTAAGTACGTTGATGCTAAGAGGCACCACCATGATAAATCCCATAAAGGTTTTAAAAGATACATCTGTCTTTTTTCTGGAAGAGGATATACTGGCTTCTGCCTGAGGTGAAGCATGTAATTTCTGTTCTTCAAGCCAGTTGAATCTTCAGTGGCATCTAAGAAGCCCTGGGTGTTGTCTAACACTTCAGTTGGTGCCAGTATGTAGCAAAGTAATGTGTTTGGTATCTAAAAGCTTTTATAATTGCAATGTGGACATGACAGCTCTTTTCAGAACATGTAATTTTTCCTATATGTGTGTGTGTGCAAATTTTTTCCAGCTTCTTTCCTACTTTTCATGTCCTGAAATAAATTCTAGTAAGTAACAACTGTTCTAGTTTTTTTGTGTTCCAGGTGCAATCACTACACCTGCTTTTGTTAAAATTCCTCCCATGATAAACCTATCTTCTAGTCATTAACTGTAGTCTTACTCATTTTCTTACAGATTTTAGTGGGCTTCTGACTTTCCTATAGGAAACAGCTGTGGCTACAGCCATTTAACATTGGCTGTAGCTAAAACCTTTCACCCAAGCTTTTGTAAGCGCTTTTGGAGTGGATCCTTCCCTTTTGCTAGCAAGCTGCAGTTAGCTTGGGACTGGAGCAGGGAAGCTGTGCAACACTTCACAGCTGCTCAAGGGCGTGAAGTTTGTCTGTCACACTTGAGATGGCAAAGCAGATGTGCAGCCCGAGAGAAGTGATGCAGTTTGGGCTTGAGCTGTGATCCCAGGGGATAACATACACACTCTGGAAAGCAGCACAAGCAGCAAACAGCAGCATTAAACACAGGAGTGCTGCTATTCTGTTGGACGTGGCTGAGCCTTTCCTGGAGCTCAGTACCACAGTCCTTCCATTCTCTTGCATGAGGCCTAGAAATTTTTCAGTGGTTGGTTGTTGATGTTTTTGTTGTGTTTTGTTGATGTTTTTGTTGTGTTTCCTTGTTCCCCACAGAACATGATGTTCTCTGGCACAGAGTCTCCTGGTGTGTGCCAGCTGCCCACTGCAGTCTGGTGCCCCAAGTGAACCATGTGGGATGAAACTATGTTGACTGTAGGGTGAAAAATTGTGCAGTATGCCTGAAGAGGCTTGAAGACAAGGCAGGGAGTGTTCATAGTCAGACTCCGGGGCCACACTTTCACAGGGAAATAAAAAGGGCACCATATTGCCTTTGGGTGAAATGTTCAATCAGCTGCTGATGGGAAGGAAGATACTGAAGAAATGCTTTCAAATTGGAAAAAAACCCTAGGTTTAGATTAGATATTAGGAAAAAATTGTGAAGGTGATGAGACACTGGAACAGGCTACCCAGGGAAGCTGTGGATGCCCTGTTCCTGGAAGTGTTCGAGACCAGAGCAAGTTGGTTTATTTGAAGGTGTCCTTGCCCACAACAGGGGGGTTGAAACTAATGATTTTCAAGGTCCCCATCCAAACCAAACTATTAAAAAGAATACTCCAGTGATGGAGTAAATAAGGTGACTTGTCTGTGTCTCCTGAGCTGTGGTGTGACCAGTGGTTATTACAACTAGGGCAGTAGAAAACAGTCTGATAGAAGATGGACTGCTTTCCCCTATGATGGAGGTGCAGTATCACACAATTCCTTTCATATCTTTAGCAAATCCCTCCTGCCAACCTCCCAGAAAATTCCTAATTTTCAGCATGCCCCAGAAGGCTCAGAGGAGGTGGGTGCTGAGTTCAGTTAGTGGGCAGAGTGGGGAACAAAGCTGCCTTCAGAACCTGAGGCCAAGGACACAAGCTGCAAACTGGGACGGCACAGTGCAGGGTGACATGAGCTCAGGTGCCCCCAGTTCGTGACCATGGCAGCTCTGTCCTTTTAATAAGCCAGACAGGGGCTCAGCTGTAGTATTTGTAGTTATGATTTCACATCTGTGTGCATGAGGAATGCTTCGGTGCAAACATTAGGTCTGGGCCATAACCTAGACAGTCTCTGCAAAGTCATCATCTTCTTAAAAGTCTTCAGTTTATGCATGGGGATCTAATACTCTTTCTTCTCCAAAAGGGCACCAGGACATTTAACTCAAAATCCTGAACCTCCATTTTATTAGGTTTTGCTTCCAAAGACTCAGGGTTTTTTTTAGGTTTCCCTCTAACCTGCCTTCCTTCTGCATCTGTCCCAGTGAGAGATGACTTTCTCAGGTTAGGGGCCTATTCTTTACTATAATGTTGTCCCAAAGGGGACTCACAGCATATTACTCAGGTGGAAATGAAATCAAAATCTGTGTCATGAATCCAGTCTTTACTCATGGCTGTACTTTTGTGAATGGTGGGAGTTTACTTCAGTAAACTTCAGAACTGAAAATAATGATAAGAAATGTACTGTTTTGGTTTAGACTAACCTCAAATACAGCAGTGGTGTGTTACCTGAATAAATCACTCATTGCAAGCTGCTTTGTGGCTTCCTGTGATAATTAATAATACCTGAATTGAAATTGTCAGGTAAATGTTATTACACTGGTATGTAAAGACCACAGCATGGCCCAGGTCTCCTTGTATCACCTATGCCTTCAGAGTAGGTATTGGAATTGGCACAGAAAGAAAAAGAATCCTCCTATTCGAAACTATATGGCATTTCCCTGGTGTCTCCTTTTCTTCCTGAGCCTGTTGCCTTTTCATGGAAGGAGAATGGCTGCTGCTGTGCAGTATATTCTGGCTAATCAATCTATGTCTCCATTGTGCAGACAGTATCAATGTGGTTGCATATGAACCTGAGATATAAATTGCAACAACGTAATTTATGTAGCATTTGGAAGGAAAGTGTTAATGTAAGCTTGTAATACTTGTGAGTTTGATTACTGTCTTCCACAGAGCAAGTAGTTGGAGGGATCAGAAGCAGCAGGTTGTTTAGCGTTCTGACACAGCTGGAGAAAATCAGCTGTATCTGAATAGCATCGCTGTTAGCACTAGATTTGCCATCCATGCGTTTTGGTTCCCCAACAGTGGGATAATGGATGAGTTGGATCCTGTTATTAACTTGTCTCAAAGTACCATGTAAAATTAATAAGTATAGAGAAAGAGTGCTTTCAGATCTTGAGAGAATTAAAGAGTGTCAGAGACAACGTGGACTTAAATATGTAATGGGAAGTAAGCTGCATTCAGGGATTTCTGTAATAAAGATAATGGAATCTTGAAACACAAGAGGGTCAGTGAGCTTTTGTTTTGATCTTATCTGCTGTGTAGAAACTGCTCTAATGATGGATATAGTTACAAAACATTGGTATCCTATCATGTTTGCGACACGACTCAGGTAATATTGATAGGAACAACCTCTGCCTTGACCACATTCCCAGACTGTGGCCCTCTGAGGTCTATTGTTTAAACACAGACTGGGAATTCAGTTCAAACATAGTCTGGGCTAGGTAAAACTAAGTGATGCTTCTGATGAAGGTGTACTGAGTGACTAGTTGGTCTTCTAAACCATTTTCTGCTGGGATCACATTACAGTCAATTGCCTCAAATATGGCCTATCTGAGGTCATTTTGTCAGCTGATCTTGACCAGTCTTTCCTCTCCTGTGTGCCTTTCCAGAAAAATCAAGTTTAATGTCTTGTTCCTAAACTATGGCGATTTGTATGCTGCTCTCAACTCATAGCAGAAAGGGCTATGGGAATTAATTGCTATTGAGCAGCATTTTCTGAATAGGCAAAAAAAGACGTGGTTTGCTTTGTGGACACTTTTTAATTAGCATAATTTAATCTGGTGTTTTGTTTTGTTTTGTTTTTCTAGGGGAGCCCTCTGTAATCTACAGGACACAGCAGAGGGCAGGCACCCAGGGCAGTGTTCAGGTTTAAACTTTGGGAATTGCACTGGCTTGAATGCTGACAGGAGTCTTCCAGGTGACAGCAAGATTGAAACATGAGAGAAGCACCTTGACATATCTTCTAAAGAGGTTGGCTGGAACAGAAATTTTCCCTCATCATGCGCTCTCTTGGCAAATTTACTACAGGTAAAGCAAATTTCTTACAGGTTATATTCAGTACTAAATATGGCATTTTAAGCCAGAAACCTGGGGGAACTGAGGAGTCTTGTCTGTTCACTCAAAATGTTTTAAAGTCTGTTGACCTAAAACATCTATTGTCATTCCTGATTCAAAAGTTCTCCAGTTAAAGTCATGTGCAAAAGGGACTGTTCCCAACAGTGATCCTCTCAGGGGCCTCTACTTTTCCCAAAGAGCTCTGCAAGTCTCTCCCGAGCAAACAGAGGCTGCCCTTGGTGCTGCCTTCTGAGCCAGGTGGTGACAGATTAGAGCATGCTATAGGTTATTTAATGCCGTTTTTGCTGAAGCGTATCAGTTCCTAGGTGATCCTTTGACAGTATTTTTTTTTTAAGATAGAGAACCATCAGCATGACCTTCTGCTCATAAGGGTTTCCAGGATGAGGAAGAGAGGTGTCTCTGTCACTTGCAGGTGTTACAGTCACCCATGCATGACACAACAGCCAAGGTCTTAAAGGGAAAGGAAGTTGATTTCACCCAAGAGATTCCTCCCACAGCAGGAAGTCAACAAAAGACCACATACAAAGACCCCTAGGCTGTGCTCCTGGGAGAAGGGGTAGTTTTACTTTGTTACACTGATTGATGAGTGATGAGAACTGTGCTCAGAAAGACCAAAGTCAACACAGGCTGCTGAAACTTGTATTAGGATTGGGGCAGTCTAACTGGCTTCATAACTCATTTTTGCATGATAGCCACCATTGAATCCAAGAGAATGAATAGCTCCTCTCTTTGATCATATTGATGTGTATCTCCAGTTATTCCAGCCAGTCCTACCCAAAACGCAAGCAGCTCCTCCACTGATGTTCTTTTAATATGCAGCACGAGTAAAAATATTTCATTTATAACTGCCACAAATGTAGCTTGCAACGTTTTTGAATGATTGCATATTTGCACTAGCTTTATTTAGCTTGGAAAACAAAAGTGAAATTTAGTCTTCAGCACAAACTACCAACAAAGTGATCTTGCTCCATGCTAACTCACATGATTACTTTGGTGCCTAAGTTCAACAGAACAATGAATAATTATTTCCATATAATGTTTCCCTTATTTTCACATATTTCTGTATATCCAAATGGGAAAGAAGAACTACTACATTCACACTTACAGTAAATGAACAGAATACAATATGTGTAGCACTGAAACAGAATGATCTTCATACGTGAAATCCAAGAGATTCATGGTCATTGTGCAGGACACATGCAGAAAACCAGACCAAATGCAACAGTTGGAGTCACTGGAGAGCTACACAGGAATTTGGAATGCGTAAAAAAAGTACACTATGTGTATTATTCATCATTTGTCATTTGCAGTTGAAGAAATGAAATGCCTCTCACACATCTGAAGAAGTTTATAATTTATTTGAAGAAGTGAAAGAACTATAAAGCCAAATAGTAACATAAACCCCTGGGGATGTCTTGCTACAGTCTTTTACATAGCATTAGAGCCACTCTAAATAGTTGTACTAAGATAAAAATCCTGGCAAATATTTGGCATTAAATGCTTGAGATATGAAACTCTTCATTCTTTAAAGTCAAGAGACTTTAGTCTTGTCCAGCACTGTAATACTAAATACTTCTAACTTTTATTGAAAATCATTCCAATTCTCTTTTGCCCTACACCCATCCTCTTTTCACTGGAGATGCCCCGGATTATGAGTAGTGTTAGCCACAGCACCTTGGCTTTGTGGACCTGTTATTGCAGCATGAGAGCCCCCTTAATTACAGTAGGCATTGTGTAAGGTTTGCTTTTGACCTGGGAGAATACAGACATCATTCACTTTCAGTAGCCACTACAAAGAGAAGCATTTCATAGAAACTGGCCAGATGGAACAAAGTACTCAATGACTTAAAAAAAAAATTTGTTACCTATATTCAGTAGTCATTTTGGAAATGTCGTGAGCCAATTTGGGTATGCCAAATATTACCTATTAATTTCATGTCTGCATGCAAGCTTAAATAAGCTAACGTGTACCTTCCTGAACTGGGAATGGCAAATACTCCTGAGAAGCAACATCACTTTAACAAATTACATGTATGCAGCCATTCATGCCTGGACTTGATCCTGTTCAACCTAACATTTGTGGCATGAACACTTACTGTTTCCTTCTTCCTGCTGCATTGCAGGTTACTTGCTTTGTAGACCAGTAATTCCATGTGTTAGAGCATGAATGGAAAAAAGAGGATGAGGATTTAGAGAAAACTAAACCAAGAATTCACCTGTCATGGGTCTAAACCCCAGAAAGCACATGCTCTCCAAGTATGCTTGCTGTGGCCTTTTAAATAGCACTCAAGTCACTGAGAATAGCTGGGCTCAGACAAAAGTAGGTGTCACTGGAGAGGTAGTTTGGAGCTGTATGTTATGTAACTACTCTAAAATTCAGTTCAGTCAAGAAACTGCACACAGCAAGTAATATGGAATAGTAGTGCAAGGAGAACAAGAGCCACATGTCAGTGTGAAGTAGCTCCACACAGTTGTAAAATAGTTGGGTCAAACAGACCAGAGTTAAACTCAGGTTTTGTGAGGGGTTTTTGTCAACCTCTTGCAGTTTAAACACAAAGTTCCTTTATCTTTTAAATATCTCTTTCTCAGATGTACAAGCACATGTCATTATTAATATTAGACCTTATCATCACACCCATCATTATTTTTATCCCTATACCAGTTCATTTTAGCAGCTAGCTTCAAGCTTGAGGGTGCACACTTCAGCTGGCTGTAGACATAATGGTTCCAAATTCCTGCATAGGTCCTGGTTCTGGATTCCCACTCTGGCAGTTTGGCCATAGAAATCACCAGCCATTTAGGCAGAGTTCAAACACAGCTTGGCAGTGCTGCTTATAGCCTAGAGTGAGCAGAGCTGAAGCTCAGGCATGCCTAGTGAGTTATTCCTATGCATGCTGCAGGGCAGGCACATCTGTGTTTTGCAATTTGTGCAGCCAACTAGCCCAAATGACAGATAAAATGTTCCCTTTTACCCATTGCCACTGAAGTCTCTGCCACCCTTCACAAGTGACTCAGAGCCTACTAAGATCTCTTTCCTGTGAGAAGCGTATAATGATCTGGCTTGTCTATTCTCATTTTCTTCTCTAACTTTTTCCTTCCCAAATTATAGGTGCTTGTAATGCAGTGTGATGACTTCCCAGATGCACAACCCCTTGCACAGTCTTTAACATGATCCACATGAGGTTATGTTGTCCATTGTATTCTTCATAGTCTCTCAACAGTTGAGGAGTCTTTCATTATGTGTTGCTGAAAGCAGGATAGCCCCTAGCCTTCCTGTCAAAAGAGTTAATGTTTCTGAATGGGTCCAAGCTTCCCCTTTCTTACCCAGCTGGCTTTTCTGCTGTTGTGCTGGAGTTAGCAATTGCGATGCAGTTGCCTGCAGATTTCACTACCCTGCTCCCTTATGGGCCATATGCCACATACATTGCCTTTCAGTGCATGTATGCTAAAGATCTCCGAGGACAGAAAACCCCTAGAAGGGTTCTGCAGAGACTCAGAGTTAAGACATAAATGAAAGTGTAAAAGCAGGATTGAAAGCACTCATTTAAGCTCATGGAAATAAACATTTACAGCTTTTCTGACCTTTTTCTATAGATCATCTCAAGCCCTTCATCAAGTTCACAGTGATTTAAAATTTAGAGCAATGCTTCCTTTAGGCTGTTACATTAAAGTCCAGATGTGAGTGAATGTTCAGACTCAATCTCAGATTTTCCACCAACTTCCAAATTCTTAACCTGCAGGCAATTGCAAGAAGGTTGGCTGCACTTGCCTATTCATTGATCCCACACAGGGACTCTTTGTATGCAACAGCAGAGGGATGATGTAGTTTCCCCATTATTGCTTTGAAGCAGAGAATTTACTAACAATTTTTTGAGACCCTGCTTTTGGCATGTTTTATTCCAGTCTTTACTTTCCAGGATATTTTCTTGTTTACTCTACTGAAATACTATCCACATATAGGAACAAGAAATATTTCTTACCACCTGAAATTTATACTTCTGCTGCAAGATTAAATATTCTGGTTTTCACTTAGGCTATAGACCTGTATCACAGTGACTTGCACAGAATCCCTTAGCAAGGGTGATGCAAATAGGACTTTGGCAAACCAGTTTTGACTGTAGTCAAGGAGGTAGGACAGAATTTAGGAATATAATTTTGGAGGAACAGCTCACATTGCTGCAGGCCCAGGGACAGGAGTGAGCATGTTCTTATGCTGTACTCCTTCTGGTTTGTGCTAGCAGGGAAAGAGACTCCCCCAGCCTGAAATGCAGCTGCCCAGCCTAACTAGCAACACTGTTTGGCATTACTGGGCTGCTGTGCTTTTGCAGCCCCAGCTCAGACTTCATCCTCTGTTTCTGCTCAGCAATTTTCTTTCCAGATCCTTACCCCATCCTCCTGCTGAAATTTGTCCAAGACCTCCTATTTCTAACACCCCAAAGATGTAATTCTTTTGTCTACAGTGTCATTCATAGATGAGACAGCCATGCTGCACATTCTTCAGTGACTATCCACCCTCAGGCCTATTGGCTGTTTTTGCTAAGGCTGTGAACTCTGCTCCTGCTCTTAGATCATATTCAGGGAGGAAACCAGGGATACATCCTGTATGCATTTGTGTATGCCATTAAAAGGCATACAGTGATGTAGTATGTTCATTATTGTTAGTAATTTGCTGTAACAGGTAATGTAATGTAATGGGCTTTGCTGGGTTTTTTTAGCCTAATCATAATTTCTCTTAGGTGCAGAGGCACATATGGTTGAACATCTCAAAGAGCAGAAATACAGATTCTTGATACATCAAGGCAGGAAAACAGTTCACGGATTCTTCAAATGGCCATGCTATTTAGAGATGAGAACTTTAACCTCAAATCTATGACCTGAGTCCCACCAGCCCTCTCCTCTCTGAAGGTTTCAGGAGCTGGCAGTTTGTGGGTGGGTGTCACCTCTTGACCCTTACTGCAAATTCATGGTTACCGGAAAATCACGCTAAATCGCTGTGCTGGTGCCTCTCGCACATCCTGTGTTTCTTTAAACTTCCCCATTCCCTTTCTTTCTCTTTCCACCTCCTCACTGCCCTCCAGCCTTGCACAAGCTATTCTGAGGTTGCACACCCTGCTGCACACTGGCCCCGCTGTTACAGCACTCATTGCCCAGCAAGTCCCAGCAGTCTTTGCTGGAGCTGAACTTTCTCACTGAACACTAGCCTGAGCTATAACATTATGTAGAAACATAGGAAACTTTCCAAAATCAAGCACATTTTTAAATTCTTTGAATTTCGTATGAGAATGAATCATAGAAAGAGTCATTTTCTTCTCGTGTTGAATAGGGAACTGCATTAAAATTGGGAAGGAAAATGACTTGTAAAACAACTTTATTTGTTTCATGTTAAGGCAGCCACTGCAAGTTTTTCAACTCCTCCTCTACCTTTTTTTGCCTAATTTTGAGAAAAAGACACAGTTCTCCTTCCCCCTCCTCCCACCCCCTCCCAAGAAACATCTTGTTTTGAGGTTGAATTTAACATTTTAATTCACTGTGAGTGCTCCCTTACCAAAAACAAGATTAACTGTTCTAGGTTGACTTGTAACAAAAACCAGGTTCTCCGTGTCACCAGTGAACTGACTGAATCTGTAATGCACACGGCTTGAGGGAAAGGCCTGCTTTGAGTCCAGGACTGGAAAATTGACTTGATGCTGTATTTCGCTTTGGTGATCCTTAGAGAGAGAGGACATTTGAGTCAGCTACAGTCTTGGTGATGTTGTCAAGTGCCCAGCCAGCCATGCCAGGGGCACAGGTGTGGTTGGCACAGGTGTGGCACAGGTGTGGATCTCATCCAGATCTTAAGCTCTGCCACAGCAGCATCTAATTTCTGTGCCCAGGGGCAGGTGAGCTGTGAGCGTTGGTGTTCTTCCCCAAAAGTGATGATCACTACCTCAGCTCCCAGCGCGACTGATTCTGTGAGCAAATGATCCAAGGTTATCTGAACCAGGCCTGCCTTTTGACAGAGCCCTGTGTTCAACTACTAGGTTGGAGCCTGCTCCTTCAGTTCCAAATTTTATTAATTTCACTGTATATTGTCAGCTGTGCTTCTCAATTGCTGGTGGGTTTTGCCCTACATATGGGAAATGGGCACATACAAGGAGCTGTCATCAAATGAAAGCCTTGAGGGGCCTGAATTTGGGAACATTCCTGTGCACTTGTGTCACGAAACCAAGTGCAGGTGGCAATTTAAAAGCATCTGCATATCTGTGCACAGAGTTGTTTTCCAGGACTTTCCTAAGTGCAGGAAAACACTGGCTGGAACCTGCCCTGCTCAGGAAACTCCTTAGTGCTGATGTGTCCCCAGCTGAGCAGGAGACCACCCAGGCCTGGATGGATATTTGCATTTTAATGCTGATACAAAATACATCTCAATGCCAGCAAAAAAGGACGAGGAATGTGTTCAAGGTGATGCATTTGAGCATCCTGGGAGGGTGGCAGGTGGCTGGGTGGGATTCCTCCACCTAAAGGGAGATCTGGGTTCTGTGTTGCCATCAAGTTTGACATGCCTTGTAATGTCACTGTAGCTTCACGAGCAGAAGTTATGAAAGTTGTGGCTGTCCTATTGTTCCGAGCCCCTGGAGAAGGGATTTATTCCACCATCTCTGAGGCAGAATGAGGAGTGTTTTGGGATGTTTCCTTTGCCCTTCACTCCCCATTTTTACTGGGACACTCATCTGAAAGTAGTCCTTGGCCACAACAACAGCTTTGGGGTGTGCCTCCTGGCTGTTGCTCTGTGGAAGCCCTGGAGAAGGGAGTCAGCTACTACCATGCTTGCATTACACTGGGATTTTAGGGTCTGTACAAAAATCCGTTTAGTCTTGTAAAATTCGAATGGTGTTGTTAAGCAGGTATTTAACTGAGGTTATCCAGCTTATTCTCCTAGCTCTTGGGAGATAAGGGAGGGCAGCATGGACAGGGGATGACTCCTCCATCACCTTTGAGGAAGAAATGAGACAAGCTGAACCTTTCCCTACAGGACACTTCCTGTTCTTCTGAAGGACTATGAGCAAAGAGAAATCCAAAATGCAGAAGGAAAGATGTAAGCCAAGATGAAGCAGGAAAAAATAGATGGAGAAAAACAGAGAAGCAGAAGGAAGGACCAGCTGCCATAAAGCAAAGGTGCGACTGTGAAAACAAACTCACCCACTGAGACAGGATACCGGGAAATCTCTGTGGAGATGGATTTGCTGCAAGGGCAAATCACTCAGTAGCTCTACTTCTCTGACAGCACCTTCTGCTGCACAGTGTTGTCCTCATGTTCCA
The DNA here is from genome assembly GCA_026261815.1 of Monarcha castaneiventris obscurior. NCBI lineage: Eukaryota > Metazoa > Chordata > Aves > Passeriformes > Monarchidae > Monarcha > Monarcha castaneiventris. The sequence continues at coordinate 11,941,089 of JAMPIT010000893.1, read as the reverse complement.
TATTTCTTGTTCAGTGGATACCACAGGTGAAGGTAGACAATGGAAAATATGTATGAGTTCAGTTATTCAAGACACAAAAACTCACCCCATGTTGTACTTTGTAGTTCAAATGAGTCAAGCACACCTGGAGAAAAAATGCAAACATGTTTTTCAATATCTCTTTCTCTCTATCACTGTCTCTTATAGTTGGATGTTTTGGTAACAAAGCACAGGATATAGTGCAGAAACCGCTATAATTTTTTGAGGCTAAACCCCTGGTATCTATAAAATCAATAACTTTTATTAGAAACATGGGGTCTTGCACATTCTTGTCACATTCCACTGTTTTGTTGCTTTTTTATTAAAAATGTACCTATCAAATATTGCTTATACTTCTCCCTCTCTATGAAACTTTTATCTTCACAGCTTCTCCCTGGCATTTCTTCACCTTTGGCTTTTCTGCTTCTATAGCAGCTCTGGAAGACCTTCTCCCTCCTTTTAGAAAGGTATCTGTTGCTAAGTTAACCTTACTTTTCATTGTAAACGTGGAAGGCCATCTCACATCCTTCCTTGTGTCTGGCCTTGGAGTCCTCCCCTGTCCCCTTTAATGCACTCAGAGCCACAGCACACAGAGAGCTGGAGGGGTCTTTTGAGGCCCCACAATGTGCTGCACGTCCCCTCTGCTGCCAAGGAGAGTCACATGAGAATTATTTCCAGAAGAGAGAAGAAATCGAAAATAGGGCCAAAAGGCCAGATGCAGAACTTGGGACTTGTATGTAGACCACGCACTATCTAAAAATCTAGGTATCCATCATGGGCAGGCTGTTTCAGAGTCAAAACAGAACCTGCTTGGCCAATCAATGGGCAGGGTAACACAGCTCCAAATTTCCAACACTGGCTAAGTAGCAATCGGGAGTCAATTGGCAGGAAATATTAAGCCAGATGTCCTCCTCTCTCCCTGCTCCTCCCCAGTGCCTGAATCAGAGCTGTACCCTGGGTGTTCTACATTGCCTCAGGACACAGAGTGTAGTGATCACCTTTGTGCTGGGGTGAGCAGGTCTTGCTGCTTGGAAGGTGTTTTCCACCATGCCAGTGCTACCCTCTGCCACTGTCTCCTTGCCGCAGCTCAGAGGGTTTCCCCAGAAAAGGGCCTTGGGTCTAGAGCTCCCACCAGACAGGCCACAAGGTTACAAAATAATATTTTCTTGATTTTTAGTGGTTTGGGTAGTTGGATTTTTGTTTGTTTGTTTGTGTTTGGTTTTGTTTTGTTGGCTGGTTTTTGTTTGGTTAGGAGTTTTTTCCTTCTTTGGTGTGCTTTTGTGTTTGTTGCTGTTTGAGCTGTTTTTTTGCAGTTTTTTTGTTGCCAGTCTCTGGCTTCAGGAAACTCATAATTTTGACTCATAAGAGGAAAACTTTCAAAGTGTAGGGCAAAGGATGTCTCTACCTGGAAGACTGATCTGGGGAGGGATGGACCTGCATTGCCTTCAGGCTGAAATGTAAGCTGAACACAGATTTCCCGTTTCTTAGGTGTAGTGGTTTGGTTCAAATTACCCATTGCTTACTTATTTACCTTCTGTGAGATAAGAATTAGGAGAAAACAAATCAGGCACAAAACTTAAAAGAATATAACGAGGTTTATTAACAGACCTAAACTAAGGGGAAAAAAAAGTCAGACTAAACCTTCAGAACACTTCTCCTCCCCCCACCTCTCCTCCCTTCTCCTACTGACAATGTAAAAAAACCACAACCCTTGAGATTTCAGTCAGTTCACCACCTCCATAACCTCTTTTTCAGTTCACTTAGGGAGAGGAGTCTCTCTTGCTCAGACTATGGAGACATCTCCACAAGAAACAATCTCTTGTGGCTTCAATATCACAGCAAGGCAGCCACCCAGGATGGTTCTCTACTTGCATGTGAAAGTCCCTTCCCACAACTTACAGCTTTCCCCACAACTGCTTTTGAGGGTTCCTTTGGCTAATGGGGTACCATTTTTAAGGATGAGCTGTTCAGAAGCAAAAGTTCTCTTCACTTATCAAAGTGCCTGAGAGGCGTAAGAACACTGTCTCTGGGAGTATCTTCATCTCTAGGAACAGAGGTCTTCTTCTTCCCTGGGATCTCTGTTCAAGTTTCTCATCAAATCACAGCTACTTCAACAATTGCTTATTTCAGCACAGGTACTTTTGCTCATGGTTACAGTTCGAATGCTCCACCCCCCATGCTTTCATGAAATTACAGCAGGTACTCTGATACATCATAGTCCATCCCCATAGCTTTACAACAGAATTTCAGCTTCTAGGATTGAAGCATCTCCTCATTCTCCTCTCTCGGGGTTTCAGCTCTTCCTTCCTCACTGACTTTGGCATCTTTATAGTGTTTTCTTCATGCACCTTCACCTTGCCTTTCCTCTGACCTGGAGAGGATTGATGTCTGCAGGCTTCATCTGGTCTGGAGGAATCTTACAGCACTAAGAGAGTTAATCTCACCCGGGCCTTGCAGCTGGAATTCGCTTATCCCTTGGCCACATGATCCTGCTGGGCAGCAGCCTCAGATGAATTTTGGCCACTCTAGGGGTGAGGGCCGGCCTGGCCTCTGGGGGGTGTCCGGCGAGCAGGAGCGGCTGCGATCTCAGCCAGGCCACCCCCGGCCCACCCGGCCAGGCCCCGCTGGGCAGTGCCAGGGCCCCCAGTTACCTGTCTGACCGCTGGAAACAAGAGAGGCTTTCCTGGGGTTTGTTCGTTCTTAAAATGTGGATCCCAGAGGCGTGTCAAGCTCTTCAGGTGGCTTAAAAAAGTTGCCAATATTCAACCGAGGCAGTTGATTGGTTCTGTTGGGTCTAGAGGAAGCTGTAAGCACCTCTTTGCAAAGAATCACTTCCATGGCTGATGGAGCCCTCCTTAGCTACAACTCCCAGCTATGCTAAACCATAGGTAAGCATTCTGCCACTAGGCTAAGAGCTGACTTTACTTATTTACCTACAACTGCAGTTTTGTTTCACATTTTTTTGATGGCACATGTAAACACATGGAATTAATTTTCTTAAGAATGTGCAAAGGAATTGGAAATGTTATAAGTATGGGTAAAAAGTTCATGTGACTGATTATTCTCATTTTTAAAACATGCAACTTGAAAATACTTCCTGGTCTGGGGATAAAAAATTCTGTTTGACTTTGGTGACCAGTCACACAGTCCAGCTATTGAGCAAGCAGTAGCTATGGCACAACATTCACAAGTAAGTACACAGTCTGCAAGATGTTCCCATGCATTATTCAATGAATTCTAAATAATGAAAGCACTGAAATCTGTGTGTGGACGTAATATGGGGGGCCAAATTAAATGTGTTATTTAATAGAAGAAGCTGACCCAGCTCTAGTGGAGACCAGCACCAGCTGTTCAGAGACCTGTGGGTCTACGATGCAACCTGAATTTGTTGTGTGCTAGCAACAGTAATCCAAATCCAGCAATTACTAGTGGATGGTAGGTATCATTCAAAGTGACAAAGCAGTTTCCAGAATACACAAACTTCACCCACAGGCTACCTTCACTGTAGAGTCACCTTCTGAGTGATTTCTATTTTCCAGGTCGGCTCCTTGGGAGCTGACTGCAGCCGGCTGGGAGCCTGTTGGCATGGCACCCGCCTGGTGTCTGCAGCTCGCGGTGACCCTGGCAGTGGCTGCTGGGCTATGGGCACTCAGACTGCAGCCTGTGCCCCCCTTCACACTGCCTTTGTGTGTAGACCAGCCTCGAGTTAACAGCAACATACAGTTTATAATCTGAATCCGTTCCTACAGACAGCTATAGGTGCTTACATGTATCAGTCTGGGGACATTACAGCTTTGCTTGTAAAAGGTGGTTTTACTCTGAGCTGTAGCACATATTCAAATACTGCAGAACCATAGCTCCTTCATCCCTTAAGGTACCCCTCAAAGTAAGCATATGAATAAAAACCCTTGAACCATTGAAGCAAAAACAACTCATGACCAACACCTTATTGGAATTTTATTTGCCACCTTATGATCTAGAGGAGAGGGGCTAAAGCTCACAGCTGTTGTAGCAAATTTCCCTGTTGTTTTCAAAACGTTCCTACTGGATGCAAGGCAAAACTTCAGGAAAGTTACTGTAGGGCAGTGGGGAATAACAGCAGATTTACATGTAAACAAGAAAAGCTAGACCCTGGTAAAGTGTTTGCCAAGCCATAACTTGTCATAAAGCCAAACATGGGTAAGTGAATTGAAGTAAAAAGCTGCACATACTTTTATTGATTTTTGATGCATTGTTAATTTTGTCCATGCAGTCAGTGTGTTGTTGGGTTGCAGTTAAGACCTGGCAGTGGAAAAAAGAACAATAACAAGAAATTGAATTAGTCATTTGTTTGAAAATAAGACAAAAGGAACAGTATGGAGAGAAAGGAAGGAACTTGTGGAAGGTCTACTTACCGCTTTATTTTCACCATTCAGCTCCTTAGCTAGAATAGTGCTTAAAATACCAGTCACAAGTCATGGCTCTGAAGGAAAATACACAATGTTTTCTGATGATTGAGAGGTTTATTCTAAAGGCGCCACAGGGGAAGAACCTCTTAGGGGTTCAGCAGGTTTGAAATGCTGTACAAGAACTCAGAGAGAAATTGATCTAAAATATGCAGTAAATGGATTTACAAGTCGTATTGACTACCCTGCTGAGTTACTGCTTCCAAAAGCTCTGAAGTGCAAGTCTGTAATAAAGGTTTCCCTTTCAGATATTCAGCCTGCACAATCTGCTGGCATTCAGCATTGATACAGGCTTTTATTTTTGCTAGAAAAATGCAAGAGGCAGGTTGCTGCAGGTTTTCTTTTCTCAGGTTTTGGTGGTCTGAAATCATAGATGTTTTGAAGTACCCAGATTATTTTTATGCAAGCCCTCGAACTTTTGGGATGTTGTGGCATGAAGCACACTTTATTTTACTTCAGCTGTTACAGAGCTCCAAAATACTGTGGCTGCATATCTGTTAGGCTTTATTCAAAACACTTCAGAAATCTGGATCAGGTTTTGTTTTTACTAGAACCACAGAGCTGGATGGGAAAAGCTGGATGATTTTGTTTCCCCTCCCTCCAACCTCTAGCTTTTTCCTGCTGCAAGAAAGTATGTTTGTTATCTGAATGTGTGTTGTCACAGGCTGCAGTGCCATGCAGTCACCGTGGGATCTTTTACGCCCATGTCTGTAAGAGGCATGTCAAAATGAAAAATTGTCTGCCAAGTGGTTTGATGAAGAAGCCGTGTCTGTAAATTGTATTTTGATTTGCATTATAGAGTAGGTGAAACCTTCACTTGAGGTTTGGTACTGAAACTGTTCTGACCACTAATGCCTTATTTGGGAATCTACAGCTGAAGGAAGGGAGTTTGGATTTTTATGGAGGGAGAAAGGTGTCTGAGGGGAAGAGCTTGGGTTTTTGGAAAAACCTATGCTACTGCCTTTAACTATAGGGCTTTAAGACTATTGTTGTCCCAGGAGTCTGGGTGAGAGCTCCCATGGCCAGTTCTGGAAAATTCTCAGCTGCTCTGTCACTAAAAATGTGGACAGTATGGATACCTCTAAGAAAATGTGGTATCCTAAGCAGCCCTGGCAGTTGTCCTTGCTGGGAGAAATTCAGCCGGGGGCTGAATAGAAATAAAACGGCAAACTCTAAAGAATCCACAGAAATACAGAAAGGACCCATGAGTCTTCTAGAAAGGTGCAGAAAAATATCCCATACCTTTACCCCCAAAGTTTTTTTCCTAACCAAAACAGTTCCTTTGCAACCTTTCTCCATGGGAGAAATGAATAATTTTAAGTTGAGAAGAAAAATAAAATTTAAAGTTATTCCAGTTTATTTAGGGAAAATTACAAAGGCATGGTCTATCCTTTCTTTGTACTTTCAACATGGAGAGAGTCTGGCAGAGTTTCAAGGTTTAGCAGAATTTTACCTGCGTTTTAGCTTGCTGAAGGACAGCCATTATTGAAACTATGGAAGTCATTCTGTCTGTGTGGACGGAAATAGGAATAGGAATGTGGATGGAACTAGGTATGGAATCCTTAATATCAACCCTCTAAAAGTCTACTTTCATTTTCAAAAGCAGGTCTTTAAACCAAACAGACATCAAAACAAGGTGTAAAGAGAATACAGAAATGTCTGTTTTCTAAAAGGAAAAAGCTGTGAAGAAAATCTCTCTTCTGTAACTCTTCCATCTTCTAGTTCAAAATATCTATGATATCTTGGGAAGGAGGGAAGACGAGTAAACTTCAAAGCAATGCAGTATTTCATTTGCTTTCAGTGGGGTTTTTAAGCTGAGGCAATCAACACTTTTTTCTCTATTTTTCTTAGCAACATCCTTTTCCTCAGCAGAAAGTTATCACTGTCAGATTTGGAGCAGGCTAACCTCCTTCCTTAGGGGTATTTCTTCAGTGCATCTCTAGCTTTGATGATATCTGTGATGACTTTGACTAATTTCAATTAGACTGAAACCAGGTTAGCTGTGAACCTCACTGCTCACCCAGGGCTTTCATGTTGAGTTTCATGTTGCTGTGGCATTCTGCTGGCTATACTGGAGTCAAACTGCAGTCAGACTGCTGTGCCCACATGTGGCTGCAGGAGTGGCTGGTCTCAGCACTGATTGCTACAGTAATGTCCCCGCAGTGCTGGCACACTTCTAAGGCAAGATCTTTCCCCCACCACAATCCAGGCTTGCAGTTTGAAGAGGAAACTCTACAAAGCAGTTATTGCAGAGTACTAGTTTCCAAAGATTTGTTATCAGCAGTGTGGGAACAGCATCTTGAGCAAATTTAGATGAAGATTAGAAAAATATTTCCTGCCTGTGAAAGAAGAATAATATGCCAAGAGCATGTGTGAAGCCCATAATTTGGTGTTTTTCAGCTCCAAACTGTAAGGAACAGCCCTGTACAGTCAGAGAAGGACATAACTGCTCTAAGTGATTTAGCTTAATCTCTGCTTTTTAAAGTCTGTATTGTGTTTATGAGATACCTAGTGACACACTGGTGTTAACATAACTTGGTATGTGAATAGATTGTGAAGGTGTGTGGGCTGATGCTAGCACACCTTGTTTTGAATGCTATTCTGTACCCTTGCATGGTGGCTCACATGATGGGGACGGCTGGTGACACACATCTTCAGCCAGAGAGGGGCATCAGCATCTTCCCTTTCCATCCCTTCTCCCCCATGGCTGCACGGGCCTCATGCATTACTGGTGCTGCGCTCACCTTCACGGATGTTTGAAACTGGGGAATTGGATACAGTCTCATACTGTGCAGGGCAGGGCGAGGGGGCGACAGACAGGGAACAAAAAGAGAAATTAAATCCCCCCTGGCGCCAGGGTAAATCTCTGCCTGGAATACTGTTCCAGTACAAAGCTCTTCTGGAGCAATTTTGGGCATGCAGATAGACCACATCAGCTGTTTCTTGAGTACAAACTGTGAGTGTGCTCTTGCCTATGGACTATGTGGAGCAACTCCTTCCCTGAGCAGGGAGACACATATCTGCCCTGGAGTAACAGCATCCCCATGAGTGACTACCCAGAGCAGCTGATAGCATCCTGTTTGTTCTCATCTAAGCTTAGCCTGTGATAAGCTGTTTGTGAACTGTGTGCGAAGATATTAAGAAGAAAACAGCTTGTTTAAGAATTAAATATCAGATTTCATTTTCAGGAGGAGAGAGGATTTCCTGGCATATTTTAATTTGGAATTTGTTTACAGTATTTACATTTGCATTCAGTTAAAGTTATCAACACTGACAATGAAAACTCAACAGTAGCATCTCAGACAATGCCAGCAGGGCCTTTGATATCACATGATGATTAATACAAAATTCTCTGCTCTTGCAGTGCATCACTACAGTGTGATACACTTTTTTTTAATGGATGCTGAAAGTGAGCACGTTAGGAGAAAATTCATTATTCCAGACACAAAATCCGCTGCTACAAACCACAATACACCATCATTCAAATGAGCCACATAAAATACAATAAAATATCCAGAGGAAAAGAACTCCTTTCTCTTCTGCATTTTTTTTAACATAGTTTAATCATTACAAGTATTTTCATTATAAGCAGGCAGGTATTTTGAGTATTGAGTTGTGTGGGGTACAGGGATGTCCTATTTAATATGTACACAACTACTCTACAATTATGATAGCAACAGGGGCTCTAGTCAGCCTTGTGACACAGCAACCTTTTTCTTGCATGGCTTTTTAAGTTTTCGTGCTGAAAATAAATCAATTAAGTAAAGATTTTGTCTAAATTTTTCTGTAAGTTTTTGCTTTCAGAATTTTCTTTTGACCAGTATTACCCCGTTACATTTTGTATTTTAGCTTCTTTCAGCAGGTGGTTTTTGTTAATTTTTCTTTTCCATGCCATTATCTTTCATTCTACACAGGATACCAGAGGAATACATTTTCCTGTAGTGTTTTCAGTGGCACAAGGAATGGGAAACACAGGGCACTTCATGCTGTTTGTTGTGTTCTGTGTACGTGGGGCTAGGATGATAATATACATTTTAGTGGTTAATTACAGATTAAGTAATTTTTGCCTGACGAAAATCCAATCTATTCTGTGATGGTAACTGTGATGGTAACTGTTGCCTAACAGGAGAAGATGTTATGAGCAGAGAAAACAAGTGCTAAACAATTAAACCTTGAATGCATAAATCTCATTACAGGATTCCTTTTGTGCCAGGTCTGCTATATTACACTCTGCTCTTGATTGCTGGAGTTCACACTGACCCAGCTATATCACATCATTATGAAAAACAGGACGTGCACAACAATAACTACAAAGGCCCAGAAAGGAAGTTACAGCATCATGACCATTTGCCACGTATACAAAGACTTGCTCTGAGATGAGAGATGTAAGGCTTGGGAAATGCTGGTGCTGCTGTGGGACCCAGAAAAGCTCATCCAGTGCTTGAAAAGACTGGTCTGTCTCGCAAGCTGAGGTTCATGCATGCCAAAAGACCTGGGTTTCAGGTGCAAAGGAATGACCCGACCAGCAGCCACAGCCAGAGACTGTGGCCTGCCCATGAGGATTTGCTCAGCTGTAGGGCCAGCGGACATTAGGAAGCCCCTGTACCCTGTGCACCAGGCACTGTGCACTTGGCTGCGTCCTATGTCCAGATCTCAGAGTTAAAACAACATCTAGAGGAAACATAACAGTCTGTGTTACTCAGAGGAGACTAGACAGCCCAGAAGCCCTCCTGCTTTTACAGTGTGTGACAATTTCCTCTTTGATTTTTTCATGTCAGGTTTCTCAACACATCAAAGCAAGGAAGAAGCAATGAAGCTGTGCTAGGAACAGTGCTGATGCTGACATGTTTTTCAACAGCAATCCCTTGTAAACTCATGAAGGCCCCACTTGACACCTCAGGCAACAGGGCAGGAGGCATGCTGCTGCATACAGTCACACACCTATATTTAATGACGCCAGGCTTGTCACAAGCCCCTGACCTGGGTGTCAAATACCCCTGACGTGCATGCAGCAGGTGAATCCCCAGGGAGATAGGCTTCTTGCTGGGAGCCCACTCTGCTGGCTTGTTCAGCAAAGAGGCAGACAGCACATGCCCACCACCATAATCTCAAAGGGAGATACTGATCCTAGAGGGAAGCCCTGATCCTCCAGGCCAAGGTACAGTGTGTATGTGTGTCTCTCTGAGTGTGTACCGGTGCCAAGAGATACAGCCCTTTCAGCCTGGCTTTCTTGGCTGACGAACAGTCACTGAAGGAGCAGGCAGGGGTCCCAACAGGCATCAGGGAATGTCTGTGCCTCTGGGGCACTCAGGTTGAACATCGGTCTATGTCTGCAGAGGTGTCATGGACCAATACATCTGCAGGCCTGCAGACCAATACAATCCAGGCCTCTGCAGTGGTTTAATTCCTGTGTGCCCACGTGGTCCAAAGCTCCCGTGGCAAATGTTGCAGTGTGACACTGACATGAAACCCTTCCTGCAGGCACCAGGGTGGATGCCATGGGTACAGCCACCACCAGAGATGCAGTGGATGGCAAACCCCAATGTAGCTCCTGCCTGAGGGCCCACAGAGCAAGAGACATGGCTGAGGTTTGCTGGCAGGTGGTGAGAGCCCCGACGCTGCAGGTAGGGCTGGGACAAGGTGGTGCAGGTGGGACTTCCCTGTGTTTCCTTGCTGACGGTGCCTGTCATCCCAGTGCTGCAGGGCTCTGCCTTACTCCCACAGATTGCTGTTTGAAGGATACAAGGATACCATCAAGGAAAACATAATGTGCAGAAGGCGGCCCTAAGCAGACTGGTCCTGGACTCATTTTTATAGTATCTGTTAAAGTTTCCAGATGTCTATTTTCTTTGCCTTTACCTTTTCTTTACCCTTGTGAGGAGCTCCATCCCTCTCTCTTTCTGCTCTGCTCTGAGCCATCAGGCTGACACTGGATGGATGAGAAAAGCTGCCCCTGATAAGTGAGATCCTAGCCTCACTCTTTCCAGGGGTTAATTCATTCCTAGTGGACTCATAAATTTTTAGAAACTTAACTTTCCAGCTGAATGTGGCTGAACGTATTCAGTGGCAGACATTCTTCTGTTATTGTGGGGAGTTTTGTGTGGTGGTTTTGTTTTGTTTTGTTTTGGTTTGGTTTTTTTGGTTTTAAAATATATATTTGAAATATAAATCTGAGGAGGCAGAGAGGCTGGGTATAGGGTTTTTTTGTTGGGTTGGCTTTTTTTTAAATTTCTGTTGCATAGGAGAAACATTTTTCTCTAGATCTGGTATATGCTGAATGGTTTGTGTGAGATTGCTTATGAACTTTGATTATACAATAAAAATACAAATTCCAAGTTATGGTAATAGCCATCAGTTTGGTGACAAATGTCTTTTTGAGTGGGAGATATGGGGAGGAATGGAATGCAAGTTAATGTGGCAAAGGAGGAGGCAGGGGAGGTGTGTGTGGTGAAAAGGTTGCAAACGGGAATGAAAGGAGTGTAAAAATGCAGTCAGTAATCTAGGCTTCCTCTTGCTATTTTTGTGAAGACATTCTTTGTCCAAATTAGGAATGAGAAATTACAGTGGGCTGGGTGGGGGCTGCTGGAGGTGTAGGAAGCATTGCTGGCACTGAAGGGGGTAGCAGGATTTCGGAGGAGGGACCAGATGAAATTGTGGTTGGAGCTAACAGATGTGATGTACAATTTGCTGCTGCATCTCACTCACACGGAACAAACATTTCTGCTATAACATTGTTGGCTGTGACAAAATAAAATCCTAAGACCCTTAGCTGAGCATAAAATACTTACAAATGTAACAGGCCTGTGGAAAAAAACCATGCAACTCTAGCCTAGTCGTGTCATTAGAAGGAAATATCTTTTGAATGACAGAGGGTGCAATACTGCAGAGATGCCATCTGGAAATGAGTACATAAGTTCTCCTCTGTTTAGGAAGGAGTTTAGATGGGAGTTGGGCAGAGGGAAGCTCCTAGGAGTGCCAGGGCAGTGGTAACCTATCCTAAGGGCCAGACTCCCAGCTTCTTGCCTTTGCCAGTGGAGAAAGGGACATGGCCAAATATCTTGGGAAGCAGAGTGGTTTAATGCCAAGATGGAAAAGAATCTCAACTAAGAGAAAATACTGACTTCAAAACTAATGCCTAATAATAATCCCTGGGGAAAAAAAAAATTGAGCAAGGAATTAGCAGCATATTTTTGTTGCAATTGTAGTGAAGTATTCTGACATCTATTAATTCTGCTGGGGACATAACTCTGTTTTTACATCTTGTTTAATCTGTTTATGAAGTAATAAATTGGGATGCATTTGCCTGGGGCAGCAGAGTCTGATCTCCTTGTCCCTTCCAACCTTGTTTTCCATGAAAGCTGTATTCATTGGAGGCTTTAGTTTCAGTAATGCTTCGAGCAGATCTGCTATGGAGTCAGCTTCTTGTATGTGTAAGCCAGAACCTTAAGAGCTGGAATATATATTCATCTCCTACCATAAGAAACAGTCCCTTACTCAATGCCAGATTGACAATAATCAATCGTATTTGCTAAGAGTCTCTGCCAAGAGCTATTCTATCAAAGTGGAAAATGTATATAATTATCAACATTTGCAGCTAGAAAGCCTTCAAATCTTGCAGTGTTGTGCAACTGTGAGTTGACATGCAGCTTCTCCCCAGCACTGACAGACTCTGACTGCAGCTGGCTGGGTACCACATGTAACTTCACGGTAACATATTTCATCTGAGCCGTACCCAGAGAGGTGGCAGTTACGGGTTTGTATGTGACAGCCTTTGTCATGGTGAATCACTCCCTCAAGACACTGAGAGAGGGTTCATGTGCGGATGGCAAGGGGTCAAGCCTAAGCCTGCAGAGGAGAGAGTGCTACATTTTTCAGTTAGGTAAAGCTCACGTGTTCATGAGGACAGCCATGAGTCAGAACTGAGAGGAATCATTTGGGAGGCCTCTATGAAAAGTCTACCTGCAACTCAGCTAGACTCAATAGCTGAGACAGTCCTCCAAGGGATAATTCCCAAAGCACAGGAGTTTTCGCTTCATATATTTTCTCTTTCCAGGCTCCAAATCTGGCTCCAACCCTTCGGATGGTAATATCAGCCCTCCTTATGCTTGTAAGAGATACACTGGTATTTCAACCTACTTATCTTGACCATATCAATAAAATTCTGCCAGAGCATTCGAAGCCTTGGTGATGGTCTTGGAATAGGGATCAATGTGCAGAAAGACCTGTAGTGTCTTAAAGTGGCTCCTCTGACCAGCACGAAAGATTGTAAAATATTTTTAAAAGAATGTTTTACTGTAGCACTTCCATAGCCACCTTCTCAGTGGACATGTCTGGTATTTAAACAAAATAACAGCCAGCAGTCCTGCAGGATGCAGTGATTTCTCCTGAAAATTTAGAAATGGTTTGCCCTTAGGCTGCTGCAAATGATTATAGGCTTTGCCTTATTGCAGTCATTCTTCTGGAGGACAAAGGTAGTAGTTATGGTGCGATGGGTCCTCACACAAGAAAAAGAAATCTCTCTCATTGTGAGCACCAGGGCAAGCTCAGTGTCCCACAGTGCTGGCAAATAAGGGTCAGAGTTGAGTTAAAACTCAAAAGCTTCAGAATTGCTCTAGAATAGTTCAGTTTATTGAGGAAAGACCTCCAAGGCTTCTCTGGGGTTTCATAGGTCTCTTAAAATATAGAGGAAGAAGATTATTCCTTATGAAAGCTATTGTGGTTTTGAATTATTTCTTTAGATTCCTACAGACCTCATCCCTGTTACTTACAGGCAACTTTTCCAAACAAAGGTAGGTATTAGACCTTGCAAAGTTACACAGCTGAGGTCTGCCATAACCCTGCTGAATTTAGCACAAAGGTCCTGACTTACTGTGAGGATGAGCTCTGTTTGTTCACCTTTGTTCAACTTTGGGCAACCCTGGTGGAACAAAAGGGGCAGTTTTTCACAGCTAAAAATGGGCCAGGAGTCAGTTTAATATTAATATGGCCTTGCACTATATAGCTAAATACATGCACGCTGATCCATTAATGAATCCTAATAGGTTGTGAAGAAAATAATACTCCCATTTTATAGATTAAGAAACTTATTAAATGGAATTCAGAATAATATTTAGAAAAGGAAGACACTCTTAGGTCTTCTTTAAGGGATTATTCTTCAGACTGAAGGGGTGTCTGGGTCTCAGACCACCAGTTAGGGTAGAGGAGCCCAGAACAAGATACCTTTGGAGTTCAGACAAAATTAAGAAGTGCACATAGTGTTACTCAATCCCATCTCTATCTGGTGTGGTTTAAAAAAACTTTTTTTGTCTTTAAAGGGCTAATAACTTGCTCTCTACTTTCTCGTTAATGCTGTCTTCAGAAATGTAAAATACTTCATGGTGACTCCACCACAGACATACCCTAACCCGGTGTTTGACTGCACATCACTGCAGTGATTTTAAATGCATGTCGTATCAAACCACATGGGACAGGCCTGGAGTCAGGCAGCACCCCCAGCTCATCCTTGGCACGTGGTGCTGCCTGCAACAGGTGGAGAGGAGGTGGACGTGGAGAGCCTCTTCACCATCCTCATGTGGCTGGGTGGGCATGGAGAGACCTTTGCTACCAGCTCGCATCTCCCTGGTCCACCAGCCAGACACTGGAGGCAGGCTTACCATACCCACTGTTTCCAGTCCTCAGAATAAACTTGTTTTTCTCCAGATTGCTAATGACTTCCTGAAGCACTCCTCCACCTCCAAAAAGGGCAATTTGGGGTAATTCCTGGAGCACACCTCCCCAACCCATTTTCCGCTGTTTTTTTTCCCCACTGAGACTTTCTATTCCAAAGCAGGTATTCTCACCTTTCAGAGTTTTCATCTCACACTTTCAGCATTTTCCTTTCTATTTTGTCTTACCTAGCCATTCATCAGGCTGCAGTTTGTGGAATGCAGTGATTAGGAAGAAATCAGGAGCCTGAAATTCATCTTTATGAGCTGATACAAACTCTTCCTCCCATCTCTGTGTATACTCAGGGACTGGGGAGCAAATTCAAGAGCTCGTATAGAGAAGGATTATGTAAAAATAAAACTGAAAAAAATGCAAGGAAAAGTGTATATAAAAAGGGTCAGCATACCTCTTAACATGACAATGGGAAGATATTTAATATCAGCAAACTATCAAAGCAAGCTGAGGTCTGGGCCTGTGTGGTTGTGCTACTTCTCTCTGTGCTCTTGCCCAACCTTCGAACACTGTTCACTGTGTTCACAGCACAAGTAAAAATAAGACCAGACATAATCAGTAAACACACAAAACATCACAGCATAGTGGCTAGTGGGATGCCACTTTAGCCCATGACTGTGTAATTGGAATTGGTAGCAGAGAGATAAAGGCTGACTTTTCTGAACTGTGACATATATACACATACATGGATGAGCAATGGAGTGATGCAACTGAGCACACAGAGCCTTCAGATCTGGGAAAAGTCCTGTCTACATCTCCCCCTCCATGGAGCCATGTGTGTGGACTTCTGCCTGTTTCTAAGAGGTGCTATGAGAGTTCATTGGTTAAATCCTGGAAAATGCAGAAACACTGCAAAGAGGAACTGAAACTGTCCATTTTCAGTGTTTCAACTTCCCCAGCATAACAGTGAAGAGGGATGTCTGTGTTGAAATGCTGCTGCAGTTCCTGGCATAAACAGACCATGTCCCAGCCCTTGGTGGGAATCACTCAGTGATCACATTATCAAATCTTCTGCCAGGTGAGGTTAATGAGCCTTGATTACCTTAAACTTTAGAGCAGCTGCAGAAAAGCAGGTTTTGCTTGGTGGTGTATCCAGATCTCTTCTATCACTTGCCTGAATAGAAGTAAAGGACTTGAGAATTTACCTTGTTTATTTCATTTTTCTGAGGCATTCCATATTTTGCTTTCATCCTCCCATGCCCACAAAACTCAAACTTAAACATGAAATGACACTAACAAATGAAAAGGCATGCACTTTCATATGCAATTACATGTGTTGTACATGAGGTGTTTTCTCCCCAGTAAGATTTTAAACGATGGAAGCTTGCCAAATTCCACTGTGTACTGAAATGCTTTCTGGAACCAGAAACGTAATTACCAATTTTTAACTAGCCATCAGTGTGGATACATAAACTCAGGAAAGGTATAATTTATCTGTCTGTATAAAATTTTCTACTCTTATAACTAGAAGCATTCTGCTAACACAGGTACATGGGATTGGGAGGTACTTGCTGTGCCATCGCATTCAATTCTGTTTGAAGGCAGCTGTACCTGTGTAGTACACTGAAGACAGGTTATTTCTCTGGTTTCGCTTTTCTTCTTCTCCCTGTTCTGTTGGAAAGACACAGACCATGGCTTCACCAAAAAATGAAATAGGGTTAGATTTGTTAAGTATCTATTTCTACTTCTTTGTTAAGTATCTATTTCAATTGCAGCCAATTTGAAAAGACCTACTAATGACTCAATGGAATGTTGGTTCTTCAAAAGACAAGAACAGTCTGAGGTTCTAGTACTCAGATATATAAGCCCCCTAAATGTGTGTTGCTTATGAAGAGGTCCTAATTCATGGAGCCTCTCTAACTGAGAACATTATGAAGATAATGTACAGAACAAGTCATAGAACTACAGAATCATTTACATTGGAAAAGACCTCCAAGATCATCAGGCCCAAACTTTGACTGATCACCAAGCTGTTAACTAGACCACAGCACTGAGTGTCACATCCAGTCATTTCTTGAACACCTCCAGGGATCCACAGTGTATGGCCACACTGATCATGACCAACATGTTTCCTTCTGGAGGGCTGCATGTGCTGGTTTTTGGTGTGATGGAAAGACCCAGACTGAGCCCAGGAGACAGAAAATTTGCTACTTACAGAGTTGCAGGACCAAGCTCAGCATCCTGCTTTTGATTACTCACATCATAGACACCTTTCATGAGCTGAGCAAGAGTATGAGAAGTTAAATCATTGTCTGTGGAGAACCACACAGAAGCCCCAGGTCTTTCAGAGTAAGAATTCTCACTGATCAGGCAAGATTATAGGAAAAGCCATGAAAGGGGAGGGAAATTTCCAAAATATCGTGTATACAAAGAATCCCTACCACTGAAGCATACCTAATCCTGTCTGTTGCAGTGCAACACCTTTGGGGATATAAGGGGCTCAGTGGAGTACATTCAAATCCTCTTCTAATCTTGTTTCTGATGCCTACACTGTATTAACCTGTATTTGACCACACTGTAGACAAACCAGGATTTTGCTAGGAATGTGTGGGAGGGTGCCAAGGCTGACCTCAAAAGACAGCTAGGTACCCCAGCGCTTTTTATCTTCCCTCTTGTTTTTTTCTTTTCCAGAGCACTCCAGACCCCACATTCATTCATGGGAAAAGGTGGGAACTGCAGAATTGTGGTGGGCACTTCCAGATCTCTCAGCTCTGTGGCCATGCTGCTCCAGGCAAACCAGCCAGGGCTGCTAGACCCCCAAGTTGACCAGCGCCTGCAAGGAAAAAAGGAACTACTGACCATGTTATCCTTTATACTGGGTTCACAGAAAAACTAAAAACTACTAAAATAACCACAGAACCAGCCAACATGCAACTCATGGTCCACACTGAAGGCCTGGTCTCCTACTTTTGAGTTTGTACTGGAGAAGGAAGGTGATAAATCTGGTTTTTTGGGTCATTCGATATGTAAATGGTGGGTGGGAAATGTGAGATAGAGGTAAAAAAACCAAACTGTTTCTGAACACTGAAATATGTAGATCTGTCTCAATCCACCAAAAAAAAAAAAAAAAAGGAACAAGGATAGATAGATGTTCACATGCAATTCTGGGGCTTATTAATTAGGAGATGGAGGAAAGGAAATATATAAATGTTTGTTGTCTTAATGTTTGAAGATACTACAATTTGAGTCCTTAGTGATTACTGCTTGGCTATTTTTTTTCTGAAAGTTCAGTAAAATATGTTATTAAATTCCAGAATTTATACATATTGCAGCACAGAAGCAGCTGGTAATTTTGATGGAAGAGTTGTTTTAACTGCAGTGTTCTGTGGAGACTTAATATAAAGAAATATATTCAGGAACTCAGTTTGCTATATTGGAAATGAGAATTGGGAGCATCACTGAAAGGAGTTGCCTCATTCATTTATCAGGTTTAATTTTATTAACAGATGCAAATTATTTGTTAAACAAATACAAAATGAAATGAAGAATGAATTTTGTGTCATCACTGGTTTCTTCAGTCTAAACGTCTCACTAAAAGTAACCAAAAAACCCTGGGTACCAGGTGCTTTTTATCTTGGGTTTACACTACGGTGCAATGAAATGCTTTGGAAGGAAATGCATGAAGAAATCGCCGTAAAACTTCAGCATTTTCCTGTCAGTCACACATTTCCTTGAAGGCCAGGTTTAGACCTGTTTAAGCTCTATTGTGTTTGGAGAGCAAAAAAGAGCTGGGTGTTGTTAGGCAGAATCCCTTTTATATGCAAAGAATTGGATCAATTAGACTCTGATTGTCTCTCTCTCCACTTTATTGTCCCATTACTTCAAACCCTTGACATTATCTTAAACAGGGGTCTGATGGAACTGGAGGTCTGGCACTTGTCAGTGGTGGATAACATTGGCTTCAGTCAGTCATGTTCACACATAAATGAGCCATGACAGAAGCAGAGTGGTGAATAGAAAAAGCAAGTTTACCACAGGTAATGTTCTTGTGTAAGTGTAACAAATAATAAAGCTTGCTCTGCAAGAAAGCAGCCTGAAATACCTAGTGAAGTGATATATTATCTCTTTTGCTATCAGGAACTATCCCTTTAGAAATTTGCACCTTGTGCAGAGAAAAAACAAAAGAGCTTTAATTGTAGATGCTGCTTCTGGTCTGTGAGATAGTGAATGTGTCTCCTGCTTGTGAAGAGAAGACATTGCTGTGTACAGAGATACTGCTGCAGCAGTATTGTGGTGACATAAATTCTTCCTTAGAGAAAGGTGATGTGTATATTGAGTAAAATTGCAGAAATAGAAATCCCATCCCTTTGCAGTGCTCAGGTTCTTTCTACTTGTCTAGAAATTAGAAATCTGAAAAAAATTATCTTCCACTCAAGCTAGAGAGGGAAAAACAATTCAAATGCAGACCTCCCTAACTCGGAAAAATGAAACCCAGTATGGGCTTATTCCTATCCATGTGATGTCACTGCAACTCTGCTATGTACAGTGTGGAAAGAAATTAAAAAGAGAAAGGAGAGAATGGTGAAAGGAAGGAAGGGATTTTTCCTAAAGCAAACACAACTCAAAGCAATTTGCATAAATATCTCTCCCATGATTTTTTATTTATGGCCCCTAAGTTTCTAATTAAATACTAATTAATATTATCACCAGAATGGTCTCATATCCTCAGCTCTTCATAGCTTTGTCACTTTGATTAATGCATAGTCATTTATTAACTTATTTAACAAGCTGAAGTGCTTCATGACAAACCAGATAATATTATTTCCATAACAGTCTCATTACTGCAAAAAAGTTCTAAACTTAACGAAAAATTATCCTCAATAAAGTTAAAGCTTTTTCGTTGCAAACTTCAAAGATGGAAATAGGTTTTTTTTTGTTTGATTTATATTATATGGAGTTTTTTATAGCATCCATTAATAAAATTTATATGTTCATTTAGGCTTGATCACTGTACAGTTTCTGTAGTCATGGGTGTTTAGGATTTAACTTGCGCTGTATTTATGAAGATAATTAATGTTCTGACCAGATAGGGAATAAAATTCTCACTAGAATGACATAATTAAGGGCATACATAATGCTTAGGTCTTGTGTTTTTCTTTTTTAATTATTTGTTTTATTTTCCAGCTAAACCTGATAAAGAGATCAGAGTTTACCTGGGGGTTATGATGACTTTGCATGAAGTAATTTGAGAATTCTTGAGCAGGTTGGGAGCCTGTGGCTCTCTGCCCAGTGGTGGGGGGTGCAGCACCACAAAACTCCAATGCCCCTTTGCCAGCAGCAATGGTCTCTCTCTAGGGATCCCAAATCCCACTCTCCTCCTTGCTGAGAGGGAAGCAGAGATGAGAACTCGCATTCCACAAGAAAGCATCTGTGTCACGGAGCCGAGGTGGACTGAAAGGCCAGGTTTGTGTGTAATGAGGATATTCATAACTTAGCTGGTGCTGCTGTCAGGCTGCCAGGGATGTGGGAGCTCTGGACATGCAGTCTGCAGGGCTCCCAGAGGACCTGGGGATCTGTGAGCTGCAGCCCTTCTGCTATTTGATTTTCAGGGGCAGGAAGGGTTGAAACAGGCTGGCAGGCAGCAGTTCACTGCATTTCTTCCTAGAACTCCTGTCTTCCCCTGGGTTATTTTCATGAAGTTGTGTTTATTATTTATTCCAATTTCCTTTAACAAGAAACTTCCCATCCTTCTACTTATATGCACATTAAAAAACATATATGGACCATATAGAAATAATAGGAATATGTTTATGTGATTAGGAAAGCAGAGGCACCCCTGCTTAGCACCCAGTTTCCCTTTATTCCCACTCAGCAACAGGGACGTAAGGGAGCAGGCTCAGGTGGCAGCGAGCACATCAGCACAAAAGGGAAGATATGCTTCTGAGCACAGGGGATGTGGAGAAGATGCTCAGTGTTCATTGTTGTGTCTGAGAAATAAACCGAGTGATACTTCAGGGCAAAAATGTCCCACTATGGCCTGATAAGCTAAAGTATGTTATAGTCCCCAGTGACTGCATCCAGAGAGCACATGCACACCTAAACAGCTTTTGAGATAAGATAATAATCACTAATTTTACCACCTAGATTAGTCCCTATTTAGGTAAATAAAGGTTACCTTCCAGGGCTTTCTGTCCCCAGAGACCTATGTTTTATTGTGTAACATGATCCAGTAAAGCTAATTATTATGGTGGTCGTTGCACTAATCTCTGATAGAAATTTGCAGCAAAATGCCACTTTCCAGATGCAGAGCTTTAGGACATAAAAGGTATAAGTATGTTGCAGGTTAAAATTAAAAGCCGATGACAGCAATCTCTTTAGAAATTGTTCAACAACCTGTACTGCTATTGCATTTTTTCTGAAGTAAGTCACCTTTGCCATATATTCATTTAAGGCCTTCTCCTTCTTCTTCTCTTGCCTCTTCTTACTATCTCCTACTAAGTTTTTATTTTATGAAAGCTGAAGACGGGTGATGGCAGATTTCTGTGCAAGTGGAGGTCAAGCTTGACAGCACACAGCTCCCAAAAGCCTCTCCTGGCTTCATTTAAGAGTTTAGTAATGAGTGTAGAGCATGGGTTAAACCTAAGATAAATAAGTATGTCTTCTTGATTTCTGCTATAAAATAAATAAAAGCACCTTATTTTTCAGAGAAGAAAAAAGCAGAGAAAAGCAGCAGCTCCTTACAGGGTTGTTAAACTGTAATGAATGCTTGCCAGAGTCCCCAGCTACAGAGAGGGCACCTCGGTGGCTATGCAAATCAGACAGAGCACTCAGCTTCACCTTCTGCATGCCAGAGTGGGAGATTTCCATTCCCTCCACCCAGCTCATGGGGGCTCTGCAGAGACCTTTCACATCACGATTGGTCCCTCTATGAAGTTTGTGGGTTGCTATGACAGCAAGGGTAGCTTGAAGAACGTTCACCAATCTGTAGTCCCTTTCAAAACCTTGAACTTCAGTGCCAAAAATATGGATATGGAAGAGTTCAAGGACTTTGAACACCTTTTTGAGTTAGATAGCCCCGATGCAAGGGATTGATTGCTACAAGTGACAAGGAACTCATGCTATATCCAAAATAAAAAAGAACAGAAGAAAAACGACAAAAGGGATCTGAGTCAGTTAGGACATAAAGAACCATGGAATTAGTTCCTAATACTAGAAATGCCATTAGATACGCTACTAGGAAAAATGGAGAACTAAATTTAATGACAACTGTTTTTAATATCTGATACCTAGCAAATGATAAAACTCCTTAACAGTTAAAAAATACTTAAAAATAATAACTAAAAATAATAAAACTTAGGTTCTGATTTCCACTTTCTAGAGCTCCTGTTCAATCTGTACAGAAACCTGATCGGAAGCTAGAAAAGTAAAATATTGCTATTATTAAATCAGCCTCTGCAAGACACAAGTAGGCATTACAGATAATACACAACAAGAAAGTTCCAGCAATCTTTTTCAAATGCAAACTCAAGATTAAACCCCTAGGTAACCTTCCTCAGGTTAAACCAACAATCGGTCTTATGATTTTACTCACAGACCTTTACAGCTTATTTTCTCATGTACAATAACTTTATTATACTTGTTTCAGATCTCCCTTGAAAATCAGTTGTCAAGGATGCATAATTTTGCTGAATTTTAGTGTGGTTGATCTTTTCATCGAGAAGTATTTCCTTTCTTGTCCTCAGTATTCATATGAGAGGGTTGTTTAGCTACCTTGCTCCCCTGAGGAAGATTCCATCTTATTACTATCTTATATTTATGCCTGTCAATCTTACATTCATAAGTTCTTGCTGCTGCATTGTCCCTTACCTTAAATAGCATTTCTCTATGCCCCATTCATAAAAAAAATCTCCTTTAGTCTTTGTTTTCTCTGTTAAAGGCATTAAGCTGCTTTCTGCCATATTTCACAGAGGTATGTACCTTGCTGGTGGTTGAGTTTCAGCCCCTGCTTTACTGATACCAAAAAACTTTTTTTTTTTTTTTTTTTGCTGGTGTGTTTTTCCCAGTCAGTGTAATGTTATGTGTGTTCTGGCCAAAGCTCCTGTCTTTGAAGTCTCAGCAGATGATCTTCATTCTGAGCATACCTTTAGTGGTAATTGTATTGCAGTCAGCCCCAACATCATGCGGTGCTTCTGGAATGATCTTGTGATCCTTATCTGTATTGATGATGCCTCCACGCTTAGTGATATTGTTGGATTAGATTAATGCAATCCTAGAGATTTGTATCATATGTGTCCATGCATGTGCATGCCTGTGAGCAAGTGCAAATGCCCGCTTGTCTCTATACATAGAAAAAGAAAACACTTTCTTTTCTTTTTATTTTTTTTTAATACAAGGATTTCCAGTGCAAAAATCCAGAGTGGATGGCATTTTTCAGCAGGGTTTGTAAATTAAATAGTTTAGTCCTATGAAATTTCATACTGAGGTATCTGACCTTTAAGATTAAGATATTTAAGGACCTTACTGTTCCTTAAATATCTTAATCTTAAAGAAAAGGACTGGAGCAATTGCTTTTATATTTATAAGTGCAAGCCATTACTTGTAAGGAAAGGAATAAATATGTCTGGACCAATTTAACTAAAGGTGTGTTTGTGTCATTAAGTTCATATTGCACTCTCAGTAATTTTCTCATATTTTCCTGATAAGTGTAACCTGTGACATTTCACATGGTGCAAAAATGTACAGCATCTATCTGCTAGAAGAATTGAATTTCTACAAGCAAAACCAACACATGGTTTCCTGGGAGAACAGGGCACTGATTCACTTCTTGCTCTGTGTTGGATAAGATGTAAAGTTAAATTTCAAGGTGGAGAATCACCCAAGAGTTTGCTCAGACTCCCTCCATACTTGAGATATCTTTGTCACCATTTCACACGTTCTTCTGCACTTTTTTACAGGAGAGTTGATAAATGCATTAAATGCTTAAAATATTTATTGGTTTGGGGACAGGATACAACATTACAAGGAATGAGATCATTCTCTACAGTGCTACAACATATGAAAATTGAAACTGTATTTTTCCCCCCTCTCAGAAGCATTATGCAAGTGACAATTTTTCTGTGAAGAAATAAAGTACAGAAATGCTCCGGCAATTGAAAGGTGCAGGATTTCAGAACCAGTTAATATTTATTCTGTTTTAAAATAAGTCATTGTGCAAACTGAAGAAACAATATTGCTAGCTGTTTTCTCTTTAGTACATTCCAGTTTAATGTCAGCTGCTAGGTAAGATTTAACAATATACGTCAATTTGACTACATCAAACTCAATGACAAGAGACTTACTTCCCTGTCAAGAGAGAAATGAAAGTTTTGTGCATGTGACAGGGGGTGGTGGAATTGTTCTGGATGCAGGCTGTGTGCACGAACACAGTGTTTAATTATTTAAGTGAATTGAGGAAAGATGCTGAATGTATAGATGCAGATACCTCTGTTTGCAGCAGAGTATGTGCAAGGTGACCTCTGCAAGTGCAGCTCCAGCTGCACTGGGACACTCCTGGGGGCTGGTTGCTCCATCTCCATGTGCATTAACCCTCCAGCTCAGCCTATGTGTCACCAAAGGTGAGCAGCTGATGCTGTTCATCAAGGCACACAGACTGTTGTGTTTGTTGTCACCATATGCAGGCATCACATCCAACTCCAGCTGTGCTTCAGCTGTGAAAGAGACTTCACCCATTTTATGAGCCATCAGCTTGCCCATCCTGGGCTGGAAGAGACACACAGGCTCATGCCAGGGCTGTCCAGCAGAGCTGCAGTGCAGTCACAGGAGAGCCTTGCTGGCTGACAGAATGGGAATACATTAGAGGCGGGGGCTAGGACAGGATGTCCTGGGCTTTAAAACAGAAAACATCAAGAGACCCTTATCCATTGCTGTAGATTTTGTATTCACACCCAACTGTAATTTAGTTGAATCAGTTTCATTTTTCCAGTGTGGAAAATTGTAGGTTTTGTGTGTTTGCATGCACAGATGTGTAAGCACAGTCACAAAGGATGATCAGGGATTGTGAGAAGGTAGAAATCATAAAAAAATCCCATTATTGACACTTAATCAGCCATGGTATTAGGCTCTGTAACTCCACTAGGAACATAGTTGCTTCCAGTCGCCAGATGGTACAGTGCTTCCAGCTGTCTTTCCCTAGTGCTTCCAGTTGTCTTTCCTCATACCTGTTCCTGCTTTTTAATTCCTTGCAAGACAGCAGCCAGAACTGTGTGTGGGTGTTGTCTCCCCAGGGCCCTGTCTGATGGCATCACTGCTGCTTGTACAGCCTCAGTTTGTATTTGCTGTTCATATTCCACAGACCCAAACAGTAGCAGTAACATTGTCATCCTCAGAAAGATCAGAGTGTCTAAGTTTTTCTCCTGTTACACTATTTCCAGCTGATAACCTCCCTCTTTTCAGTAGAAATTTGCATAATTTCCAGGTTCCTGATCTCACATTGGAATGGTTAATTTTAATCCTGTTTTGTAGTATCAATCTCACTTATTTTCAGAATTTTTCCTCTGTGATCCTCTGATTGACATTCTGTTTTCTGTGCCATGGTAAGAGAATGAATTATTATCTGCTCTGAAATGTATTGATAAGAGGCCGCACTGGCAAATCTACAAGCCTGCAGTTTTCTTTTTAGAGATATGTGGTTTTATCTCCCTTCTGGCTAGTTTAAAGCATGCCTTGAAGTTTTATTCGCTCCTATTTTCACCATTCTAATAGCTTACTATGTGGTGCATTATTAAATACTATATAGTTATCACATTTTATTGTTTTACTAAACATTTAATCAAGTTTTTTTTTTTTTAATCTACAATTTTAGTAAAGCAGGATAATTGTGATTCAGCTTCCCAAAGTACCTGTTGCATGGTCTTCTGTCTAAAGCCTTCCACAATATTGAAATGAGTCTAAGAGTCCTGTCGTTCAAACCCCTTTTCTTTGGTCCTCCATGTCAAAGTCTATGTATACTGTTCTGCAGTCATGCAGCATTACTTTTACTGGAAAGATTTATAAAAAGTCCTCATTTCTAGACCTGCAATTTCATGTGCCAAGTCTTTTACTGCAATGGGTGGTGGTTGACCATGCCCCTGCCCCCGCCCCCTTCTCCTTGTTTTGGATGCATTATGTGATACAAGGTTTAGTTTAATCACAGCTGTGGTGAGCTCTGTTCCCAAATCTTCCTTTCCATTGCATCCTGTTCTTGCCTCACTGCTCAGCCTCTTCTTTCTATTAAAACTGGAGCAAACTGTCTAAATTTGAAGTCTTATTTCTCTGGTGTCTCCCTTATGTCACTGCAAAGCAAGCCTACTAGTGCACTCTCTTTTCCTTATTACTTACATGATTACTTCACTTTTCATAGTTTATTCCTTATTTTCTCCATAAAGTGTAGCTAAACCTGAATTTTGAGCCCCAAAATGTGCCTATTAGTATTTTTCTTCCTTTTTTTCCTTCTTTGTTTACTTTTAATAGCTTTTTGAAAATGACAAATTCTCCAGCCATTTCTAAAGTCTTTCCAGAACATTCTCTCTTTTCTAATTTTCAATACTTTTTGTATCTTTTATTCAAGAATATTTCCGCATTTCACGTGTTTAATGTCTTCATTATTTCACACTTTATCAAGAACTCATTTAGTTTATTTTGTAGATTTCCTTTTCAAGTTGACAATGTTCTAGAGCTATTTTTATATAACTCTCCATTTTATTTAAACTCTACCTTCTCATTTTCGCTCAGTCCAAGTTTATCTTATATGACCAACTGTACTATAATTTCCTGAGTACCTATCAAACCCACATCTGACACAGTGTTATCAGTCAGTACAGTGTGACAGAGTAGGTCTGGTGTTTATTTGCCAAGACATTTGTCATCCCTCATGTACAGGAATAAATCAGATGTGCCATTATTTATTAAAGTTGTTTCATTTACTTTTAAATCTACATTTGGGAAGTCAATGACTCAAAAGTAATACATTCCTGGCAGAGTTTATCTCTCTAGAAAATTTGTAGATATTCATCCATTTATAACATCCCACCTGATAGCTGACAAAAAGTGCTACTCCAGAAGTGTGGAATTTGATTCTTTTATATAAATCAAATTTTCACAAGCTGCTCAGTTCTCATTGTCCTCATCCACCAGTTCAGACAAATTCAGTCCTGTGCCAGACCATAATGCCTCGCTGACCAATGTTTACCCCCTTACTTTTGTACTTTTTTCTCCAGACTATCCACACATTGAGGAGTTTTGGCCTATTGTCACCTTTTCTTGTTTTCTTTCTTTTCTTTTTTTAAGCCTGATTTTCTAATACTTGTATGTCAGGACCCAAAGAGGGTATTGTTTTTCTTCTGACTTTTTTTCATTCTAAGTCTTTTAAAGCAGACATGTGTGTCCAGCCAAATTTCAGCTACCCACAGATGAAAAGATGAGCTACCTGACAGAACATCCAATAGGCTCTTCGGGGAGATGCTGTATAAGTAAGTAAGTAAGTAAGTAAATAAATAAATAAATAAATAAATAAATAGCACAATAATTTCTCCTGGTACCACATCATAGATGTCATTGGGTGCTCAGTAAAGTAAGACCTGCTCAGCTTATTCTTACGCAGTCTTCTTCCTCGCTTAAATGTCATACAATCATAATACTAATACAAAAAGAGATGTCAAAAGTGGTTATAATTAGACAACATTAGGCAGATTATAATATTTCTGTCTAAGATGCTCATGCGAAATGCTGGCTCTAATCTACCCCAGAAAATACTGCTTTTCTTTTCTACATAGCAGTTTATATAAAACAAGTAGTTATCGGTATAACATGCCACATTAAAAAATATTGTCATCCAAGCAGCAAAAGAATGATAACGAGCTGATGAACTCATAATGCTGTTAGGTGCTGCAGTGGTCAGCTGAGTGCCCGTACCAGAACTCCAGTACTCACAGGTGCTAGGCAAGAACTTGGTGTGGAAGTCTGGAAATATATGCAATATGCAAACCTGCTAGATACATCTTTTGATTTCAAAGGCAGGTGGTATTTTGTTGTGAATGGTTTAAATTCATGTCTGATCCCATTAAGATGAAAGCTCTTCACAGGTATTATTGGTACTGTACTCACACAGTTTGTTTAGTAATCACAGAGGGTTGAGCACACAAAGCTATTCTTTGGTCTGTACAATCTAAGAGATAGAAACGGAAAACACACAGGGGCCTGGGAAAGACACAGACAACTCTTAAATACGTCCTCCTATTGTTCTAGAATATATTATTATGGAAAGAAATGCCTACATACCTGCCAAATCTGAGATGACTGCCTTTTTTTCCCATATAAAGCATTTTCTAACACTCAGTCTTAAAATTTCTTACTCACCATCCCCTGAATACATCCTATCTCACCTCCCTTTCTCTATCTATCCTTTGTCAGGGACAAATACTATTCATCACCAATCACATTCTCTTGGCACATTTGCTGGTACCAAAGAGTGGTGGAGCAGCCTCTTGTGTACTTCTGACAGAGAATATTAATTCAGAAAGGGAACAGCTACTGAGTCATTATTTCTGAATAAGTACCTTTCTTTCCTATCCATCTTAGGAGCTGAAGCACTCATGAACTTCTCAACATGGGTGCATTTATTAGGCTATTTTAATTAATTTGCTCTCAGCTACCAGGCTACCATTATGTCACAGGTATTACATACCCTGCCCAACCCTAGGTTGCTGCTAAGAGCATCTTTATATAGAGTGCCTGTTGCTTAAAAACAAATCCATGGCTCAGGGAATCTCCAAGAGCCTTCTTGGGACTGAGGATGTGCTGGGTATGTGGAGTCCATGAGGGCCTCCAAAAGGCAAAGCTGGGAAAGCTGTAAACATAGCCCGAGAGGAGGCGAGAGAGTTGTTCTGCCACCTTGCATACCTCCAGGTAGGGAGGATGAAATAGTATCTCATAGTTGCATCTAGAGCCAGGATCAAATTGCTTTATTTGTAATGTTGTCGTATAATTGTAGGTTAGACATTTCCATCCTTTTTTCATACAGGGAAATGTAAGCAGCAAGGGCAGAGGTAATCTGGTGGTGAAACTGTGGTCAGCCTGGGAGGTGGGAGACAACCCATAGCTGGTTGACTGCTCCTCCATGCCTCAGGTCAGAGACCCTGAATGCACCCCTGCTGCACTCCTCTGGGTGGGGCTCAGCAGATGAGGGAGGAAAGATTACTAGACAGTCTGCAGTAAGACCTCTGCTTACTCTCTTTATAGCTGTGGAAGGAGTAGAAAGGTGATGACTGGCATCATGACATTTCTGGTTTTCTTCTATGTATTGTAAGAATCATTTTAAGCCCACCTTTGGCAGAGAAAAAATGTTGATCAAAATGTTCTCAGATATTTTTGGAGAAAACTACTGAGTTGATTTCCACTGGTATTCTGAAAGGGGTTTTTTTGGTTGTTTTTTGTAGTTTGTTTGTTTGTTTGTTTGTTTTTACAATTCCAGTATTTGGTGAAGGTCTATCCTTGTAAAAATTGAGCTAGAGGTAGAAGGAGGAACTTGAATGTCAGATTTAATTTCTTCCAGTATCTCTCTTCCTTCACAATTCTGTCCTTTTTCATTTTGCTACTGAAAATGGATGATGAAAAAAGGTATATTTCCAACCAAATGTTATTTTAAAAAACCAAAACAGCAGGTTCTGCATGTAGGAATCACAGACGATAACCAAGTGGGGGAAGGAACAGACCCCTTCACTGCCCTGCTGACCTGACTTCCCCCTCTGCTGCTAAGAGCAGGGCTAAGACGTCTCCAGCCCAAGCTGCATCACCACTGGTCAAACACCAGCTTGCAGGGGAGCCTGACCGAACAGCTCAGATAACCTGATATTAGAAGTGAAAAAATAATTTGAATTTAATAATGTACTGATGATTTTCGTTTCTTTCTGATTACAAATTGCCCATGAACAAGACCCAGTTTATCAATTATTCTCTTTTAGAAACACCAAACTACTGTGCATGATTCATGAGGAACAACGTGTTCTTGTGTTACTTGTTTTAAATATTTAGTACTCAAAATATGCGTTGTTTTGATGGAACACATATGCCATGTGGTGCAGCTGTGTCATGCCTGTGCGTGATCCCACACCCAGCACTGAGGTCTGCAGCAAGAATGCTGATGGCAGTGCACTCAGGGAGCTTCCTGGAGGATTTCCTTCCAGGTTGTCCTCTACAGAGTTTAGTGACTTTACTGCATGTACTCAATGTAAAACACAGAGGGGATGGGAACAAACCCAGGCAGCAATGACCATGCAGAATTATTAGAGCCTCTCCTTGATGTACAAGCTGGGGACACATGTAGTTTTCTGTCAGGGTCTGTTCTGGTTCTTTATGGGAACATTAAAAATCTTCTACAATGCAAGGTAAACCCAGCTCGAATAATGCCCATGTCCCCTTTAAAAATGTTGCATTACAGTGTTTTGCACAGGTGCTGAAACCATGCAGACATGTCTCTCCTTTCCTTTTCTCCCTCTTCAAAAGTCATTTTGGAACTCCTGGTTCCTCACCATAAGCTGGGAATCTGCAGGAGTAGTGATAATAACTGAGTCTGTCCCCTGAACATCTTAAGTTGGGCTTCATCATGACACATGAAGATATTTAACTTTCCTCATACTCTCTAAGCTTATCTATATCTGTATCTATATTTTACTTCTTTTTCATGCTAATATCATTTGTACTATGTACCTGCTCACAACTATTATTATTGTAAAGCTTTCCCAGGTCTCTGAAGCTGTATCACAAGTACTGTTCTCTTAGTTTCTCATGCTGGAGCTGTTTCACTCCTATAAATAAGAAAAGGTTTACCAGAGCAGGACTTTGAACAAGGCAGAAACTTGGCAAACATCTAGAGATTGTGTAAATCAGCAGGTCATCGTGTCTTCCCTGGATTCTGATGAAAATAATTTTTGTTGGACATTCCTGATCTATTTTGCATACTATGTACTTCTC
The DNA here is from genome assembly GCA_026261815.1 of Monarcha castaneiventris obscurior. NCBI lineage: Eukaryota > Metazoa > Chordata > Aves > Passeriformes > Monarchidae > Monarcha > Monarcha castaneiventris. The sequence continues at coordinate 11,910,964 of JAMPIT010000893.1, read as the reverse complement.
TTTCTACGGAGAGGCTTCTGGACAGCACCACACCTCTTTTCCTGTCATTCTGTCTGAAAGAGGGAAAAATTAGTGCTCTCTGCACACGTTGCATTAACACAGAATGGAGGAAAGGCATTGGACAGGCTAATCCTGCAGAAGTTAAGCTAAATATATGGCTGCATATGTCTGTAATGGCAAATCATATGGCAATCTTGCTCTAACTGGATTTCTCAACTGCAGGGTGAATCAGCCTCAAGATATTTTTCTTCCCTAGATTTTGGAGAATTTTCCTACATCTTGTGGGTTGCAGTATCGTGTCCTCCATATGCTTCAGTGGAACATGTGAAATGGGACGCACTCCTCTGGGTTCCATATGTGTGCCCATCTTGACTCATTGCACCATGTGGGGATGAGGACTTGTCCAAACAGAGGGTGCAGGCGTGATTTTTCTGGTGAGCATCACTAGACTGTTCAGACTGGTTAAAGAATGCTGATCTGGGAAAGACTCCCAGGTCAGCAATTCCAGTTATTCCATGCAAAAAGACTGTAAAACTTGTTTGTAGCCCTGTAGAAGGATTAGGTGTGGCATTTGCTCCAGCAGTGTGTGCTGCATGGCTGTGGTTATTTCATACATTCCCCCTGTTTTGCAGATAAGCAGGCAGAATTCCTCACTCGGGAGCGTAAGCTTGCTGTATAAATCCATAGTTAAACTTCAAAATAAGAACTGATGTTCCAAGGTATACTGTTTCTTGGTGCCACAGGTGTAATATCACTCAAGATTAAATGTATGAGTGCTAGCCCCTCTGTTTAAAAACATTGGTCTTGGCCACCCTTCGCTTCAGATGAAGAATCTGCCAAAAGCCATGAGAACAGTTACGAACAGAGCCGAGAATAGAAGAGCCTCCTGACTTGGTGTCTGATTCACCCGCTTTGGTCTGGTGTTATGTAAAGAAGCCAAGAGAGCTGTTGGTGCCTTAGTTAGCATCCTGTGGCTCCAGGCTGTGCTGATCTCATGTAGGGTGGCACAAAAATTCCTATATTTTTGGCCTCAGAGTATGGATTTGCAAAAGTGAAGTAGAACTATCTTCTGAGGGAAATAATTATTTTTTTTCTTCTAGTATCTTCTTTACTCTCACATCCCTTTTGCTGACTTCTAAGAGTTCGAGATGGTCTCTGCTATGACCTAGACCTACTGATGACTACACAGTTTGAGTGAGAACCAAATGGTGAAAGTTCCATGTTCTTTTAGGATTTAAATTGATTTTTCACACAATCTGATTTTAAAAAGTTGCTGTCATGTCTCAGATGAGGGTTTTACCACATTATTATCACTCTCTCCAGTATACCTTTGTCTAGAAGCTTCTGTACTTAAGTTTGCCAGCATACACAATAAGGTAAGTACTCAATTTAACAGTGCTTTCCCATGTGCTATCGATCTGCTACAAAGAAATTGGTTTTTGCTTCAAGGGACACTGCTGCTTACCTTCAAGGAGAAACTAATTCCAACCTAATCACTAAAATTTCCATGTATAGTACATATTGCAATTAGAGTACTCAATACTGTTAAAGGGAAGAGACTTTTGGGTCCAGAGTTTTGGGATACTTTAAAGAAGGCAGAAAGAAATGTCTTAATCCCAGTTTCCTTGGGGAAAAGTATTGGAAGAAGGAGAATGGAGAAAGAGATTCTCTAATAAAATGAGGGGAATAGGAGAGGAGGGCCACAGCCTGTCTTTGGTGGGGATGTTCTGTGAGGCAGATGTCATATGTGAATAACCCTTTTATACTAACATATTTTTGATTTGAAAGTCAAGCCTAATAAACTTGCCTCACTTCAAATTCCTTACACATAAAATGATAAAAAATTCTTCACACTAGCACCCAGGATATTTTCTGACTGCTGTTCCTGAGCATCTCTGCTCATCAGCTGCTATGCAAAGAGTAGTCAGACTTATATTCTCTACTGCCCAGGTGGTAGCAACACTGTAACAGAACTGCAACCAGGAAAAAAAAATGATGGCATGTCTAATATTTTTGTTTGATTTGGCTTCAAAATTAAAATTTAAGAGACATTGAAAGAACATTTTATTTCAACTTTGTTCTATATAATTTTACTTAGATAAGGCAGAAATTATTTCATTTTTAAGAGGGGAGAGATTTCCCTCTGGGTTTGAATTTTCCCTTTCATTGTCTTTCATAAGGCACACCCACTCACAGCTTTGCTGAAGGCTTGGATTCCAACTGCTTCTTGTTTTCCAATGAAAAACTGTCCTACAGCAGCATTTTGGACAAATGTTGCTAGACAGTACAGTTTAAACTCATGATTGAATGAAGAAGGAAGATGCTATCTGTGCCAGTCTCTACTCATAGCAGGAAAGCTTCAGTTTGCATGAGTGTTTTTAGCCTTTAACCTTGCCACGAGACTGTTAGAGCAACACAGTTGGCAAGAAGAGCAACAGAGAAGGGACTGTCAGCCTATCTCCTGCCCACGGAGCTACCACTGGGGAAATGACATTTTTAGGAGTATTCCACTGAATACAGCTTGCAACTTTCTCTCTGACCAGCAGTGATCAGGTTTAACAGTAAACTATTAAAGAAGTCACTTTTGGGGAGCTCCAGAGTGGAGCAGTTGTCAGTAATTGAGCATGAAGCTTTGAGAAAGAGGGAAAACATTTCTGCAGAGTAAAACAAGCTGTTCCTGGGAGTGTTTCTGGGTGCTGGGAAGGGATCCTGTGCACAGCAAAGTTCTCACTATGGACCCAGCACAGGGCAGCTGGTGTTCAGCACCGTTCAGGGACCATTACCTGCATGTGGTTTGCAGGCGTTCACCCACTTTCGGTGGGTCAGTGATTGCTTAGATGTGGGCTGTGGTGAGCCCAGATTGATCCCTGACATGAGCCCTTTCAAGAAACTCACAGAAGCAGCAGAGCTGTGAACCCTTTCTGCAGCGCAGAGGTAAGACAGATAAAAGACAGATCGGAACTCAGAGAAATCATTTTGGGAGACAAGGATAAGGGTCTTTGGAAGACCATCACCTTGGGAGCACCTTCATCAGAGATGGGTTTCATCCCAAAAATTTTAAGTTCATCAACCCACATCTGTTTCAGGATACATGTGCTCCCATGGTGGCAGTGCTGCTTTCTCTTTCTGTGCTAAGCGTCCTTAGAATGGCTAATCCACCTGCATGGAACAGTGTTTTGTCAGATTGATATCATCCCACACCTCTGACCTCACAGAAACTTATGCAACACTTCTTTCTAAAAGCTAATTAAAAATGGGAATGAAAACTAATATGAAATTTCATTTCTAATTACGGAAGAAAGCAGCTTGTTGCAGAAGACTTCTTTAAGTAGGGCAACCCTCAGCACCCTAAAAATGGTTAACATAGAACTGATTCAAATGCTGTTAAGGCTAGTGGCAGATTTTCATTTTGAAAAAGTTCAGTTTGAGGTCACAGGTGGGAATTACTGACTAACTGGACCAGAAAGATGAGGATGGAAAAGGATATATTGCTGAAGAGAGAGATGCATGGAAGTCTGCTTCAGAGCAGCAGAGCATTAAGAGTAGGATTCTCATGTTCAAAGCATGAGAAGTGATAGATCAGAGGGAATGGAGCTGCAGAAACAACAGCTCGGTTATGGTGCTTCAGCAGAGACAGGAAAGTCTTGCTCCGGCCAGCCTGGGATCATTCACCACCTCCTTCCCTAAAAGGACCAATGAGATCAACAAAGGGCTGTGATTAGCAGTCACTGCTTTTCATATTGCCCCAAATTCCCTCTAACCTCATTGAGTTGTGTGAGCTGGACCCAGGGGAAGTGGGGAGAGCAGAACTTCTGGCAGTCTGTTGTTCCAGAATCTCTGCTGGTTTTCACAGGATGAACCAGTACTCCATGCTCATACCCTCTAGATGTGACACCTTCAGCTGAACATTGCTGCCCAACTGTAGATCTCATGACCTACAGGATTTTAATGAATTGGAATTGCTCCATGAGAGCCAAAAAGCCAGGACTTCATACCCCAAATGGCCAGATGAGGTGACTTTTCTGCAAATCATTCCTTCACATATATCCTCCTCCTTGACTCATTTCCTTGTGTTGTGCTGTAAGTAGGATAAAACAAAGACCATCAGGAAATCTTACAGTTTGTACCCTGTGCACAGACAGATGATACTTTTAAATGGATTCAGTCTTCTTTCACAGCAGGGTTGATAGTAAAAAAATCACCTGTATCATGAATTATATACAAACCTTTAGTTTATAACAGTTTGTTTAGAGCAGGATGCTGGATGGCAGATTTTCCCAGTCTGAGGAAGGTGGGTTTGTAACTATTAGGACAGCTGTCCCTAGGGCCTGTTTACACGTGCATGAGGGGAATGACTGTCTCATTTTAAGGAATATGAGGAGGAAGAGGAGGGAGGAGGAGGATTTAATAGTTTTGTGCCAAGTCTTCAGGCAGGAGTGATTCAGCAAGGGGCTGATAGTGATATTTTCATTTCACAGGGAGATGGAAGCTTCTTGGTCACCTAACCCAAAACATTGAGGTTTCATCCAGTTAAGGTGGCATCTACTGCTTTAATAGGACTGTGACTCAGAGAGCAGGTGATGATGATGATGGCTGCTTCTTTCTGACTATAGAACTGCAATCCTTATCAAAGACATAAATTACTATTATTTTCTTACCAGATTGAACATCTTTCTTAAATATATGAAAGAAAAATTGTAGGTTGTCTAGTGAATTTTCTTCTTGGAAAAACTGCCTATTCTTAATATACAAGTTCAATGAAAGTTCAAAAGTTTATCAGTACAAAGACTCTATTCTAATAATTGATCTGCCAGCTTCTCAGCACATATTTTGATACTTTAAATTAAAAGATATTTTTGTACTGCCTTCATGTAAAAGTAATCAAACAGCACTTTTCACAGGCATATCACGATATCTATTGATTATAATCAAACTACAGATAGTATTAGTATTAGAGGGCTCCTGTGTAACACAATTTGTCAATCACCAAAGCAAACTGATACTGATTGCCACAGGACATTATTTTCCTCAGCCAATATAACTCCAACAGTTTTCACCCTGTGAAGAATTGACATAAGGCAATGCTCATGAACAATGAGTTTGAAGGTAAATAAGATTCAGTTTTTTCAGGCAAATCAGATATTTTCACACTTCCTGGGCTCAGTGACCCTCATTCACAGAGAAATAAGAGGGCTATTGGCTGTAGTCTCAGTACTATTGGTCGTGTCATTAAACTGCTCTGGAAAATTTGAGTGAGCCAGAAAAAAAGAAGTCAGAGAGCGGGCAAGAGCAAAGCATCTATCTCTATGAACTGGGCTAAAATAAAGAGTTCAGAACTATGGAGCTCCCAGGTTGTTCTTAGTTCTTAGGAACTGTTGAAAAATTAACACAGGTTTTTAAGTATTGGTGCATAGAAGCATAGATTTGTCAAGAGTAAACAATGTCTGTTAGTTTTAGACCACTTGATAAAGCATTTTGAGGCAGAGAAACAGTAATAATTAAATATTTTTCTTGGGGAGATTTTCATGGCAGGTCACATGACTTTTTTTGTAGCATGACTAAGTAAGAATGACCTGGGTGAGGCAGCCCTTAAAATGGGAACAATATTATCTGGGTGACAAGAAACTTCCAGGAGGTACTACTAAAACAAATTGTAGGTGATGAGGTTCTGCAGCAGTCAGTCCTTGGTCCAGTTCTCTTCAATATTTTCAATTACAAACTATGGGGGGGAAAATGAAACATGTTTAATTGATTTTCTGAAAGCACCTCATTAGAACAGATTTGGAAAATAAAGCTAAAATTGGGTGTTATCCTGATATCTGGGGAAGATATGTTGAAAAAGTAGAATGTCAGTGTAAAATGCAGGGTACTATTCTTTGGAAGAATAACTTCTTCTGGACAGAATGTCCATCCCACAGCTGGATAAACACTCATGTGATGGGTGAGAAACTGGCTCATGGGTCAGGCACAAAGGGTTACAGTGAATGGGGTGACATCAGACTGGAGACCTGTCACTGGAGGGATTCCACAGGGCTCCATCCTTGGCCCTGTGCTCTTCAGCATTTCGTAGAAAGAGAGACTCAGAAAGACTGAGGTATAAGGAAGGTCATCCCAGAAGGGGGATGCATCCCTGTGCATCCTGAGCACTCCCTATGGGCTGCTGGCTGGTGGAGCTGTGTGCTTCGAGAGAGAAGGAAGATGTCAAACAGTGCCAGCAGTTACTTCATAAAGAAAAAAAAATGGCAGAATTTCCAGTTTAAGCCTAATTATATTTCTTCCTACCTTAGCCTTAGTGCTATCAGCCTTGGCAGTTTTTTTAAAGCCAGGTCTAGCTTATCTACATAAATGGTGAAAAACCAGACACAATATGCTGAACTGAACTTCCCTAAAAAAAGTAGATTAGATTGAAAGCTGTACCTAGACTTAATATATGGGCGTGACTTAATATATGGGACCAAAATTTATTTGATTATACAAGTTGCTTTGTTTTGGTTATTTTTTTCTGAGAAAAGAAATTGATATGAGGATGACAGTTACTGCATGATGAATGGCTGAATGAAAACTAAACTTTGAGGTGTTGTTCAGGAGAGAGTGGTCTTGCAGAACCAAATTTCAGAGTGGAAGGTTTTCAGTGTAGAGGGCCATCCCTAGTTCTGGAGGGGGTCTTTCTAACTGCTCTCAAGATACTCTTTCACAGCTCATGAACAACAAACACCTTTTCTCAAGACAGATGTTTTGGAGTCATGGACTCAGGAGAGTCATGCTGCTGCAGACCTTCAGTGAGTGAGGGACATGTGACTTGCATTTGTTTCTCTAACCCATGCCAACGAAAAGGATTTTAATGTGCTGCTGGTATACTGCTCCCCTAAATGGAATGTGAGTTATGTTACTTTCTGTATGGCCCCCTGTAGAGAAAGCCCTTCAAAGAGACAATTATAAACTAAAAAGAAATGCATTTAAAAACAGGTTTCTTATTTTGAAGCACAGTAACTTGGTTCACCTTCTAGACTAATGCCAGAAATGTAAACAAAGTAGGCATCATTACTTGGTTCAGCACTTGTATATACTGTAATAAACACTGCCATTTAGTGTGGAAAAAAGTCAGTTCTGTTTTGCCATATGCAGTAAATGGAACAACATTATGGAGTAAGTTTATTGCCTCTGAGCTCATGCTTGCTAAATGGCATCCATAAATACTGAAGATGCCTGTGACACATTTTTGGTATCTCAGATCGCACATTTCTAGAGTTCAGGGAATGCCTGACCAGGAGTGAACATCTCGAGCACATCATCTTTTTCTCCAGAACGTATTGTTCTTGAATCTATCCCAAAACATACACAGGGATGGTCCAGTGTTTCTGTTGACAGTCTTCTTTTCCTTGGGCAGTTCAACTTTTGTTTTGAGTGGAAACTTGGTGATATAATCATTTGTTTAGTGTTCGTCCCTCAAGAAAAAGTAAAGAATGTTCTAGAAAATTCCCATCAATTCTAGTAGAGTCAGACAATGTTAAACCAACCTGTTTGTTTTGGATACATCTTTGTCCTTTCTATTTATTGTTATTCAGATTTTTCATAAAATGGTAAAACACAGTTAAGAACACTCCTTTTCTGTGTTTCTCACCAATTTATTACCAATCCCTGAATGCACTGTGCTGTTATTCTTAAAGATAATGAAAAACATGGCTTGAGTAGAAAATTACCCTAAGTGAACAGTTTTGTCAGTTGGAAATTACTTATTTTTTTAAGGGCTTCGTTCTGTAAATTACTGAAAGCTGATAAGCAAAGACTGATGACATTCAGCATCCACTGAGGGCCTGAGAACACTTAGTAACTTGCAGTACTCAATCAAAATTAGCAGAGAAAAGTCATTTCAAGCAAAGTATAAAATACAAAGTAATACCTTCTCTAGCATCTTTATTATTTTATCATTGTATAAAACCAGAATGCTGTGTGGAAATTATACCTTTTCAGATATATCAACTTTCTTCCAAAGTTTAGACACATTCTTACACTGTGAAATATTTGCCACATTCTATTCATGCCTGTAAGGTCGTGACTAAGATAAATAGATTTTAGAGAAACATTAGAGTGGGAGTATGTGGGAGGAATTTCATTCTTATTTTTAGCAGAGAGAATTTTAAAATCTTGTTGAATTTTGTGGTCTATTCTATTAGAAGGGAATACGACAATGGGTCCTGCAGAATATAAATCCTTATAGAACAGCACAATTAGAATTAGTATGAAATGGAATATATCATGGAAAGCTAGTGACTAACATCTGAGGAAAACAACTTTAAATCCTGACATTTAGAAGCATGGCAAATGATGTTGATGGTGACAAGATTTTAAATAACTTTGAAAGGGTGTAAGACTTGGCCCAGTTTCTCTCTGAGCTAGTGACAGGACTCCCAGTGCATGTTAATGAGAGCTGGATGAGACACCAGATCCTGAAAATATCTGGCACACCATGAATCCCCACTGTGGCACAGCTCTGCCAGACCTGTGTCCTGTGCTGGCTTCAAGACACTGCCACTCCCACTGACCTCTGCCAGGTTGCTTCAGAGACCTGTGGCTCAGCCAAAGCAAGACTGTTTCATGTTTATTTCTGCTCCAATGATAGATTTATTTTGAGGAAGGTGAAGATCATATTTGAAAGGCATAAATGAGATTTCCGCAGGATGGACGATAGAAGTCACTGTGAATGAGAATGGACCAGGAAGAAATAGGGCATCCAGCTGATGCATTTAGGTATTTGTCCAAGTTGTGTGAGTGATATAGGTATAATCTGATCCAAAGACAAGCACATATCTTGGTAAGATAGGAATTACAACAAGCATAGGAATAAATTAACTGAAGGTTGAACTCTTGAGGGACAGCAAGAGATTAATAAAGAAACTGGACAGCCTTATGCAGGAGTCAAGGAGAGTAGTCAGAAAGTCCCAGGCCAGGGAAGGCTGGAGGTGTTAACAACAGCCATGGAAATCAAAAGGTATGAGAGGGTTTGGCAGAAAATATTTAGAGGTTTATGTAACACAATCCTCTGGTGTTTATATCCTGTTGTTGAAAGAGTAGACCTGAATTTGGGACATGACTGTTATGTTTAGTAGACTATTATAGCCACAAGACAGTGACTTTACTGGAGAATGAACACAGGAAGAAAGCTGTTATTCCAAACTGAAAAACTACCTAATCACAAAAACAACAGAAACAGGCCTGCAAATAAATCATAGTTTTAAAACTTATGATGAGTTTTGCCAGGACAAGGTATTTTCTAACCCTTGAAATTGTATTAATTGGGTTCCTTAGGAGCCCTTGAGACAAAAACCTCAGAGCAAGACACAGACTCAAAATTTGTACTTTTCCATGGCTGCTGGTAGGGTGCTCTACAAACGAAACCCCAAGTGCAATGTATTGCACATCCACCTTATTTTCTCAGTTGGGCGATCTCATTGACCTTTCTCTTCCCTCCCATGTGCTCAATAACACTTCCATCTTTCCTCATCCTGGGGCTTCGTGTCAACAGCAGTTGCAAAGGCAATACTTGAGATGATCCCTTGCAGCCATCCTTAGAGGCTGGGGTGCTCTTAGGATGAAGGCCCATTATGCCATGCCCAGGAACTAGCTGTGCCACTCACTACCAGAGTAGTCCATGCACTGGGCCCCCTTGATGGCTAACATGGCTTGGGCACTGCTCTTTGCACCCGTAAGATGAAAAGAGGAAGGGTGTCCTGCAGTACCTCAAGGCTGAAGTGCCTATTTCAAGCATGATGCTTAGTCCCTCTCTTCCCTCAGGCATGATCAGAGCAAGCGGTGTTGTAATGTTGGTTTATAGACTTAATGCATGTATTTGACAAGAAGAAGAGTGGCTTGTTGTTTAATGCTAGTTATGTGACATTTCCAAGTCCTACTCAGAAGCTGCTGTCAAAGGTTTGCCCATGCAATCTGGAGCTGGAGCCAAGCTGCGACACTCAGGGGTGTTGAACCCACCTCTGCCATTCTTGTTTTTAATCTCCTGTGCCTTTAGCTGGAATGATTGCATTCCCTCTAAGATCACTAACTGAGTAGACCTGTCAAGGAGTAATGAATATTTGTGGAGCCATGATGTTAATCAGCTCATTTCAGTCTGCTTGTATACTTACAGCAACGTGATTGCACGACGTGCCTCACTTAGCATTCTTGCAAAAAGTGGCAGGAGCCACAGGGAAGATAGATAAGCCTCTCAGGAATACCTGTGAAGTGCTGCAGTGTAGGAAGGACAGTGGCCCCTGGGAGCAGACAGCAGGTACTTCCAGGAAGAAGGTTTCCTCTCTGGAGGGGTAATGTTGGTTGTGTTGGCTTTGTTTGGTTAGATAGATACTGCATCTTCATGCTCGTAGATGGCAGTGACTCACTGGAAAGGAAGTGTTGACAAGTCAGGAAAGGGAGTAAAGAAAATCCACAGCAGGATATCTGCTATGCTCTGGCTCCTCTGCACTTAGGTAAAGTTTTTAATGCTCACATTGAGCTTTTCCATCACACGTTCCTTTCAAATGCAGGCTTGGTGTTCTGAAGGGCATTTTGTAATGATTTTATCCAGTTTCAGATTATTTGCAATCCAGAGGGAAAGCATGCATTCTTTGACAGGCAAATAGAAAACATATCTGAGCACAAATCAAAAGAATGACTACAGCCTGCACATTCTGTACCCATTACCAAATCCCCAAGGCTCTTTCTGTTTGTTTAGGTGCTTTTTCTTCTGCTGTCTCTGGTTGGACTGGGTGTAAACTCAGCAATGAATAAGAATGGTTAAAATGGATAAGACAAAATTCTTGACAAACATAATGTTCTTGAAAACTTAGATTCAAGTGAAAGCTAGCAAAGGAACACCTCCCAGTTGTCTCAAGTAGATCATTCTTCAGCACATCAGAGGTCTGCATATCCAAACACCATAGGTGCTCTTCTGATCTCATTTCAATCCCAGACAAGCTCCGATTCACTGTGTAATGAAAAAAGGGTATTTGCACAAAGTGGAAATGAAAAACATTGTTTCTATAGCACATTATGGTTTACACTGCTCAGGAGAGAGCATTTCATATCCCATAAATAAAACATTATCTGAAACTTACTGTGCATGCTAGAAAAAGCAACATTGTGCCTTTAAAAGAGATGTCTTATTCCTCAGAACATTTTATTTCTCACATTTCTCTACCCACAAAGTAACTTGTGTTTATGAGCAAATCCAGTCAGACCCCTAATAATGACCTAGAGTAAACATCTGACATGCACCACTTTCAAGGTCCTCTTTGTTTAAGCATGAATTGTTCATTTCTGTGTCTTTTGTATATTGCCAAAAGGAAAGTCAAATGATACAAGGGATGTTTCACATTATCAGTTGTGGCAGAGGTTATGCCAGTGTATATCTGAACCTCTTTTATTGCATTACAAATGATAAAATAAACTGCTGATCATACAGTGGTCGTTAATGTCAGGGTAAATTTTCACACTGGATTTTTAATGTTAAGTGTATAAGATGCAAGATAGCCAGCTGTCAAGGTTCCTAGTCATTTGAAAAACCTGGAAAACTCATGTAATAAAAAACTTCTTCCTAATATCACTGCTCAACAAATTTTAAAAATATGAATGCTTACTCTGTTTGAGTTAGGTACGAGCTATTTTCCTGCCTGCCAGTTTCACAGTTCAGTTACCTGTGTCAGTTTTGGAGTGACCTATCTCATCAAGCAACCCTCAATTGCTACTTACCAGTGCCAAACAAAACAGCAACACTGAAACCTGTTAAATGTCAGACAACACAGGTGGAGAGAGAGGGAGTGGGAAAAAACCCATAAAAATAGAAAAAGCCCAGGTGGATATGTTCCTGTAAAATACATGCATATCCGAGTGCACCTCTGTCCTTGTCACAATCTTCTGCCTTGGGAGAGGTTGACAAAATCAATATAGAACTTCGAAGGGGAAAAAATAACATAGCGACTATGTGCCTTTTTTGTCCTGGACTTTAGATTTCTTTGCTGCATGACAGGACCTGCTGTCATACACACTATGTATATGTATCTTCATCTTTCAGAAGTTGAAGCTCCAAACATAAATCTATCAATGAAACAACTTGCTGCCTTGCCTTTTAGCTCTGGATCTTGCAAACAACAGCCAGATTTCAGAGCTTACTGAGAAAAAAAGTGGTCTAGGAAATGTTTACAGCAGAGACTGTGCCTCAGTCTGATTAACACCCTGAGAGCTGAAACATCAGCACAGCTGAGGTTGCTTAACCCTTCCTAGCCAAGGTACCGGTTTTCAGTGTCCCACGGCTGAAGACAGGTAGGATGCCTTCATGTGTTCAGTCTTCAACAGGTGAAGGGCAATATTTGAAGATGTTGTCTTTTTCTAGGCAGGCCTTTTCAAGGATCTTGACTACCACAGGACTGGCACAACACACAACCACATGGCCTCTTCAGGGGACCACATCTGAAGTGCCAAGAGTGATTTTTCCCCTCCTCTGTGAGGTCACCTCATTCTTCCCACACAGAGAGAGGGAGGGCTACCTCACTTCAATCACTACAGAACCAGATCAGTATTTTCTTTTCCACAGCAATTGTGCTTTTGTTGCAATTGGTCTGGGCATCTCTCCCCGCTGCTCCCCAGCTGGGATGTTCGTCTGGTCCCCGGGGAGGCAGAGGGCGGGTGGTGGCAGAGATGCCAGGGACTCAGGACTCCACGTTGCACAGCCACATTCTGCACGCCCTGTGTGTGGGAGAGGATGTAGCCATGTATCTGCAGTCAGCTCAGCAGCTGTGGGTGGGGCTTGAATGATTTCACTGTTTTTTATCTTGCTCCTTATAGCTTATGCAGTGCAGCTGGGCTGCTTCACAGAGGATGCAAGGTCTTACTGGTTCCATCCTGTGAGTGAAGAAGGACACTGGTGTTAAATACAGTGCAGGACATCAGAATTGTGTGGTGTGCAGACTCCAGGATACTGCAAGACATTGCGCATTTAGCTTTTTTTGTTCCGTTCTGTGGCTGTGCCAATCCTCACCAGCCCAGCTGCACAGCTCTCCAGGAAGACAGGCTATTTGCAGGGCTGTATAGTGTTATCTTCAACTCCACTTCAGAACAGCACTTCCCTGGGTGTTACATCTCGTTTCCAAGTCCCTCTCTCCCTTTTATCACATCCCTGTTCCCTGTGTGACTGTGTCAGCACCTACTTGCCGTTATGTGTCACCTACAGTACAGCCCTGCGTTGTTGTGCCCCGCCATGGGTCTGACAGCAGCCTAATCTCAGCATCACAAGCACAGTGCCTGCCAACTGTCCAGATATTTGACCTGCTGCCCCAACCAGTTTGGCATTCTGCACTTTACTTCCTGCTGTCCCATCTCAACTTTCCCAGGAGCCAGTTTGGATATGACTGACTTACACAACAGGCCCAGCACCTGGCATAGCTACAGTACACCCATGCTTCACTCTAAAATAGTCTAGAGCCACAATCAAAGAAAATTAACATCTAAAATAAGTTTTCTACTGTGGTCATTTCCTTCCAGCCCTTAACCACATTATTTTCACCCGGGGTCCAGTGGTTTGCATTTTTATTGAAGGATCCCCAAGACTACAACCCCCTCCCAAAAGGTGCTCTGGCTGGGAGGGGGGGTCTCCCAAATTCAGTTATCATCCTTATCTCCTTGTGCTCCCTCAACTGATGTTCAGGCAAGGCAGTGACAGCCAGGCTGGTACTAGCTCCATCACGCATCTAGAAATCTGCAATTTTCCATCCAGAAAAACTCACTTCTTCCCTGAATGTTGAGGTGAAATTTCTTCAGTTTTGAGTGTCAACTCACACTTAACAGCTGCTCTTCTTTCCAAATCAAAGCTGAGCAAATATTTGGTGGTGAACAATTTGTTTGATCATTGTTGCTTCCTCCTCTCCTGAAGCTCAAAGTGAAGGCAGTTGTTATTAGTGATGTACCTTAGACATGCTCAGTGCCCATGGTGGGAGGCCCAGAGGCAACTCGTTAAGCTGTGGAGGCAAATGTCCTGTCCCTTTCCAGAGATGACTCACACCAAATTTATTTGCAGAATTGTACTGGGTCCTTTTAGCAGCAAAAAATGCTCCTCTTCTTGGCCACCTTCCCCATCTGCTGCATCCCAGCTGCTGTTTCCAGCTGAATTAGGCAGGCTATGCTTTCTGTCCTAGAGGAATGTTTTGTAATGCTTTGCATCATTGGTGGATTCACTGCAAAGTGACCACACTAATAGGAGAGAAACCCAGCCCTGCACAGAGTTGAAGTGTTGGGGTGGGTTTATAGAGAAAGATGAGGTCCTTTGGTTAGAGAAACACCATGAAATTATAAGATCATAATCCTTGTCACCATTAAACACACAAAGCAAGAAAATTAGTATTTCCCTTCATATAATAAAATCACTCTTTTGTGGCAGAGCAGTGCAGCACATCTTCTAAAGAACACCATGCTAATCAGTTTATTAGACAGTTGCAGAAACAAGTGGTTAAGGAAGGGACAAAGAGGAAGACTTCTGTTTGTTGCATTTTTGGGAGGACAGAAAGGTGGAGTGGGGCAAAACTCCTCCCAGCTGCCTGCGTAGATTAGCAAAGTACAGGAAAGGTGAGAACAGAGGAGGAGGGCAGCTTCTCTGGCTGGTGCCTCCCCATTCCTACAAGGAGCAGTGACGGAGCTGAGAGAATAGGATTCTCTCTGGCAGCTTCAGTAGGCCCTACAAAAACACCCCAGAACATCAGATCCTAATCGTCTTGGGGCTTATTAGTCAAATGCATCGCTGAAAATTAAAAAAAAAGGTTTATGTTCCTCACTAATCTTTCTCTTCCCACTCTCAAATTTCTGAACTTGAGATACTTTTCTTTTACCTTATATTGTAAACTGTGACTGACAACACCATGCAAGAACATGAAGAAAATAAATTTAGAAGAAAAAAAAACACCCTAACATCAAAACTTGATGATAAAATAGCATTCTAAAAATCTATTTTTTCATGTATATGGCTTAGAACATCAATGAAATGGTAGATATTAACTGATGATAAATACCCATGAGCATATAAATGTATGTGACTGGGAAGCTGTTTAGTTATGTCTGAAGGGATTGCTCACCACTAACATGGAAGAAAGACTGGAAATTGTTATTGTGATGTCTCACATAGATAAAAACTGCATAGGTGAAAACTGTCCATATTTGGTTTGGATGTACATATCTTAAATTTTTACATTTTATGTTCTCTCTAACAGTAACCAAAACCAGAATAATTTCAAGTTGGGCAACTTACTATTTAAAATAATTATAAGAGAATAATGGAATAATAAACTATCATTACATAATATACTATAATTTTTGTAAATATTAGTATTTTATGATTGTATGTTATGTATTAATTATAATATAATTCATACACTATATAATAATATCTATAATATTTATTAATGATATATGGTAATTAGTTGTTGCTATTTTTAAATTATTTTATTATAATTATTCTCAAGAATAATTTTAATAGAATAATGGAATAATAAATTTTTCCAGTAATTCTTGTTGCACTGAAATAAATTCTGAACATTTCCTATGAAGACAACATTTCTTTATAACTACCATTTAATTCCATGACATGAACCTTCAAGGCTGCCATTCTACTTATATTTTCAATTTCCTACAAAAGTAAAAATTCTAAAGCAAGAATATTTGGACAAACTTACGATAACTACAGATGAAAAGTATCCCAGCTGTCCTAAAACCTTTTTTTCCCCAGAACTTTTTGTTGTGCATGAAGTGGAAATTTTGGTTCTGGACAAGAGTTAAAAAACAAACAAACAAACAAACAAACAAGCTTTCAAACAATTAGCATTTTATTTAGGATATTGTTTTTTTCATTTAATAACAGAAAAGATGAACCGAACTACTCTGTAGAACTAGAATCCTTAACGGATTGGTTTAAATCAAGGAAGAAGCAGGGAAGTTGAGTTAGTTTTCTAGCAAGAACTCTCACATTAACGTTAATCAAACAGTGAAAAGATTTAGAAGAAAATTCCCAGGCTGAGACAAAGAGGAAGAACATGGGACGCAGTTTTGGCAGGTGAGGTTCAGGGTTGCTATGTGAGCTGTAAGAGGGAACAGTCTGCCCTGCACATACATTATTTCTCAGATGCCAGTGGCATGTCTACAGGGCACATCTACAGTGAATTTACTGATTCTCCACCTAAGACAGCTTGTTTGTTGTGCTTACAAATAGTGCAGTGTGGAGGTTATCTGTAATTATGTGCAGAAGTTCAGGAAACAGACCCAGAGTATAATTTTCCAAAGTGTGTGAAAGTCACTGGGAGTCACCACTGTGGACAAACAGACCTTAGTTCAGCAGCAGTGACTGCCAGCAACCCTACCAGGGCGTAAGGATCCTTCACAAACAGCTCCAAGAGACCACAGTGCAATTACATGAATAAGAGTATGTTCTCACCTGAAGGGCTGTGTTCAGTTCTCACCTCTCCACCCTACAGGTATGACAGAAATGGTAAAAATTCAGGGACACCTTCAAACACAAGAAAGGCTTAGAGGGCTGGAAAAGCTCTCATGCCACGAGGTGTGGAGTAGACCAACAGCACTCCTGTTCGTGTTTTGCCCTGGAAGGAGCACCCAAAGGTAGATAAGGTGCTAAGTTCTGTCCCCTGAGTGAGCACTGGTGTTGAGGTGTATGGAAGCGTGAGCCTGTGCAAAGAATGTACATGGCTTCAGACCATGGTGTAGCAGAACTTAGAACAAAATTAGGAGCTGAGGTAGAGTGCAGGAAAATTCAGTGGTAAATAGTTTTCAGCAGTGCTCTTCAATCATAAATGCTCTTGCATTCAGGTGTAGCCTTTCTGTAATGGGGTTCAAATAGAAAGAAAATGTCAATTAAGAGTCTTTAAGACACAATTTTTATTTTTTTTATGTAGAACTGAAAGTCTTTGGACTTTGTGTCATGCTGGAGAGGGTGGCAACAATCTAGTTTATACAAATGTATAACTGTTAAATCAGTTTAGTGAATGCCCTTGACAAAATGATAACTTCCAAAGGGTTCTGTAAACAGACTTTAAATTGTGTAATAAAGTTAGGTTTTTTTCATTTGAACCCAGTAAGTATTTTCTGAATGGGTAAGAATAAAGATAGATAGATGCTCTCTGAAACCAGCTTAACTGATTTAAACACTCCATGGAGAGGGCTTTATCCCATCCCCAGTTCCTGTAGGTGAGCCCATCATGACGAGTGTAGATCTCTCATGTCGTGTCCAGAAGGGCTCCTAAGGCCTTGAGGTTTTGCCAAGGACATTCTTCCTGCAGAATTGGGAGGGAACAGTGTCGAAGCAGCAGCCCTTGGGGGAGTGCATCTGTGGGTGACACTGGGGTAGAGAGGAGGCTGTGCCCCAGTCTAGCCCATGCCTGGTGGGAGGCAAGGCTTCTCACTCCTGTTGGCTCAGGTCAGCATCCTTGAAACCTCATCCTCCAGCTTTCTGGGATGAGCTTTGGGGCTCCACCCCTGTTAAGCACACTCTCTCTAATTTTTAAAAAAATCTTTTGCATTACTTGAGAGGACCACCAAAACCACAGTGCTTTTGTGCAACTAAACTGACCAATTCAAAATCATGTGTAAAGAAGCTATGGCAAAATAAGACTGACAGAAACTTAGGAGTCTCCTCGTCCCATTTGGTGACACTGTTTTTAGATTCATTTTGACCTAATGTCTGGACAGCTCTGTTTCCAAAAAAACCTGCCTTCTGCTTCATGTGTATCTTTTTGTCTAGTTGAAAGTGTTCCCATGTTTGTTTAACTGAAATGAGTTATTTTGGAAATTATTCAGTATGCCTTGTGCAAATTTGGGCTCTTTTCTGGCCTATAGATGTCTAAACTCATTGCTTCAATATTTCAGTTTTTTTCTTCTTGATTAGAAAAACTTCACAACCTCTTTCTGTGAACAGGAAAAAAAAGTAATTTCTTCTACACTGCTACAGGCAGAGCCTTTTTTAGCATATGGTAAATATCTGTGCGATTTAAGTGTAGCTGATTATTTTTAATGCAATATGAAATATATCTTAATACAAATACATTCCATGTAGCCCTCTGTGGTAGTGTCTTGAAAATACTGTAATCATTAGTGGGAAGCCACAACAAAAAACCTGTTAATGCTGTGCTGCTATTCTCCCATTCCTCCCTGCCAGAATGGGTCACATCTGCAGTATTATGTAGGTGTTTGTTTGATATACAATACTGCATTACACACATATTCAAAACGGTAATAACACTAAAGTATGAAATAGCTTATTCCTGAAAATGTTCATGGCAGGATGTAGGTGCAGACTCTTGCATCTGAGCCAGCATATATGTCTGGATCAATGACCTGAACTGGCAGGGGTCTGCTGGAAGGAATCCATTACGAAAGGTCTGCAACAATGCAGTTTTGTGCAGAGAAGCTGAACAGTGGGATAGGGGCAATCAAAATACATATATAATAAATCACCAGTAAAATTTGCTGTGTTCAGTTTCCATAACATTTTCCCTCCGTTGTTACCTTCTATTACAACTGATTTAGCTGAACAATGATGAGGAAAATGTTTTGCTGAAGACTAGGCCTTTTCAATTGTGCTGCTGCCCTTGGAATCAATTTCTTTTCTCTTAGCCTGACCTTGGTATCTATTTTCCTCAGTATTCAATTCAGCTGTAAAATCTTGAACTTCTTCTCCCATCCCCCAGATACCCGCTGCAAGGGACATTTTTACAAGGAAACTGGAGACTAAAAGGCTCTTGCAAAGAAAAATCGTAACTAGATAAACAGTACCTGAATGCACTCTATCTAACATGTGCCTCATTTACACAAAACACCATTAGCCCAATCCTGTTTGCTCAGAGTACAGCAGAGGCAACTTAGCTTGCATGTCTGGATAGGGTGCTTTAGATAATATTATGTGTCTTTAGACTTGCAATAATTATTTACATAATATATAAGGAAAAGTTTAATCCACCACCAGTGGATTCATGGAGCATAAGCATTTGATTTTTTCACATTCTTGCATTGCTGCCTGCATTAATATTAGGCTGGGATTGAAGTGAAAATGAAGTGCCAACTTCAGCATACAGGCTAGGGAAGACAAGCGACAAATAAAACAGAAAAGGAACCATCCTACCAGCCAAAGAAATAAAAACACATTTAAAATGAATAGCACTGAGAAGCTCCTGCTGTCTCTCCATGCTCCATGCAAGCCCTGCTGGTAAGCCATCAGTGAGGAGCAGTCTGCTGCACTAGGGACTCTGGTCGCTGGCAGAGAGGCATGAGGAGGGCCAGGGTGGGCTGTGGCAACGTGACCAATGTGCTCCTTCAGAGGGGTGTGCAGCAAATGTGTGGCAGCCAGCAGAACAGCCACAGCCCGTGAGCCTAACACCATCCTTCTCCAGAGGGTTTCACTCTGCAAGTAGTGGTGCTCCCAGAATAGCCATGCATTCCAGGAGCTGAGCAAAATGAGAAAAAAAAGCATCTAGTCAGGAAAGAAGTACAGAGAAGGTGCTGGTTTTCCCTGGCCAGCTCTGCCATGTCAGTGCAGAGCCTGGGTTGCAGTTTACCTGCTTCAAGCAGTCCAGTCCATGGAAGTCAGCCGAGAACAGCTGTGAGTCTGTGTTTGGGGTACCTGTTGGTTAACAGATGTTCCAGCATGGGATGCTCTGCTACCATGTTAGCCTTCAGGCTTCCTCCTAGGGCAGGTTTCTGTTGGGGTTCATCCCATGAGTGAGGAGTGGGTGCAGAAAGTGACTTGGTTCCCTGTATGGAAAGAAATGTGCCCTCTGGGCTAGGACTGGAAAGTTTCTTGCATATGTGTTTGAGTTTAAGACGTAACAGCACCCACACTTTCCCCAGAATGCCTCTTTCTCTCCAGAGCTCCAAGGCAGGATTGGCTGGCCTCCTCCAACATATAGATGGCTTCCCCAACTCTGGAGCAACCGTGGGGTAAAAAAACAATGAGTAAAGCTGTAGAAGCATGTGCTTGTTTCATCCGGGATAGAGTTAATTTTCTTAAACTAAGACAAAGTAAGCATAACACTTTGAAATAAAAGAAATATAAAAGGTGTGTCAGGGAGCACAGCTGTATTAGTGATATAGAGAAGTCCCATGCCTGGCCAGGTCTTGTAGATGTCAGGATTGTGAGAGGTTTCATTCTTGTTACCACAGTCAAGCAATCTGTCAGCAAACCAGTTTTGCTTTAGCTAACAACCAGGACAAACTTTTCAGAGGGGATGCTGTCACTTACAAGCTGCTCTTCCCTGTGTGGCACTGCTGAGGCAGCCCTGGCCCCTCCAGGTGTGCTCTGTGTCCCAGGATGGGGTTGCTTCCCTCAGGAGTACAGTGGCTTCACAGAAGCAGAGTGTGGTCACCTCGGGGCTGCCAAGCGGTTCTCTGCCCACTACGGCTGCCTGGTCCCACTGCTGTCTCAATCCAAAGAGCGCATAAATAATCAGAAAATGAGACAGAAATGGGGAATGGAGGGGTCTTGACATTTGAATGTCACCAGGAGCATGTGGCATGGGAGAGTAAAGGTTTCTTCCTGTTCCTGTTTACCACTGCCTTGTTTCCTGACACATTGACTTGTTTCCTGACACATGAGCCATGACTTCAAAGGAATTCAGACTCCAGCAAATTTTGCATCGCACTTCATTGTGGCCTCTGGGATTGAATAAGGGCAGATCTATTACTCTGTTGCTGTGGTGACCCTGGCAAAGCCATGATGAAGGGTCCTGATGCCATCAGCCCTGTGCAGGGTGGTGGCACAGGTAGCACAGTCTGGCATGGTCACACCATGAGTGGTGCAGTGCCTGTGCACCCCACCTCTCCTGCACTCCACCAGGCTGCCCCTTGGACAGGGCTGTGCCACATGGATGGAGCATCAGAAGACATCAAGTACGCTTCTGGGGTCTGTCAAAATTAGCCCTTACTTTATTTTGGAGGGAATCAGGCTCCTCTAGTAAAAGCGACAGGGGTGTCCTTTGTTTGGTACAGGTGATGCCAATCCTGGTGTCTGACTCTTGAAGGATCAGTGCTGAGCCTGTAAGGACAGCCAGCACTTGTTAAAGAGGGCAATCATAGTGATGGATTATAATCATTAAAATGATTTTATAACAAAGAAACAATGGAAGCTGATATCTCTCTTCTCCTTCTCTTGTGAGCAATCTCAGATTTGCAGATATTGATTCTCTTGCTTGGGTGGACTTCATTTATTTTCTATCATGGAGATGAATATTTATTTTTAGTAAATTCTATTCTAGCCTTTTTGTCTTCATCATTTTCCCTTTTGAATGGTCAGTGATGGAAGATCATATTTCCCCTTTTTACTTGAGCAACAGCAGTACAGTTTGTTGTGAACTGCAATCATGACAATAGTTCAGTTCAAAGCATCTCAGCTTCAGTGTGCAGTAACTAAGCCCAGGACTGAAAAGGAGTGGCAATGGGAGAGTAAAACCTGCCTCTGATACTTGGTAAGATTATTTTTTTATTATTATTACTATTATTATTATTATTATTATTTAGAGCAAAAAGCTTTTGCTTTCTTTTCTATTGCTTTGCAGACCTCATAAGGCCCTGCTCAGATTTCTGCATAGTTAATTTGTCAGTTTATAAATTACCACATTACTTTAACACTGAATGCTTCAAAACACAAATATATGCACAGAGGGCTTGAATATTTGAAGTGTTTTAGTACTATAGGGAAATAATTTTGTTGTCAAGCTGTGGCAGATATAGAAGTGCTAGGGGATACATGACCATTTCATCAGGACGGTGTCGATGATGGCCTATGAACATCCAAGGGGAGAAATCATCTTTTATCACCATTGTGTACCACGCAGGTCCAGATGGAGGATAAAACATGCATGAGTTGCCCGCAGCTCTGAAAATAATTATACTCATTTGCCAGAAATGTAAAAAGTGCATCCAACCAAGTTACCACCCATCATAGTGACACTCCGTTTGCATACTGATGAAGTTTAAAGCCTGAGACAATGGTGTTGGTATCAATAGCAGAGGGGGCTGGGAATCACCAGTGCTATAGGATTAACAGCGCCATCATTTTATATTATGCAGCATTTCACTTATGCTGCATATCAAAAGACTCCTGGTGCTGACACTCACGTAGCTACTTACAAGATGGGTTTGGTTTAAGGCTCCAAACGTTACAAGACATTCTGGGGAGCAGAGAACGAAGGCTATTATATCCACCCCCTGTGAAGGGCTGCTCTGCAATTACGTCTGATGTGCTGTGAATGTGTGTGTGGGGCAGGGAATCACACACGCTCTGCGCACTCGCAGTGCCTCCCCTCCTCTCCAGAAGGCTGCACTGCAATATAAGCAAAAAATAGCATGCACATGCTAGGCTCTGGTGCCAGTGCAGAGTAATTGATGAATGGCTTTTTAGAGTGTAGAATGAGAATGAATACAAGTAGGACCCAGGAGTATAATTCTTTATATTGCAATCAGCACTGCTTGCATGTAGTTGGTTTAATGATAGAAATCAGCAATAAAGAATACAGACTTTTTTATTTAATCCTTACAAACTGAAAAAGAAAATTATTTGGAAATTTTTTTTCAATGGTTAGCTATTTTATATTTAAAGTTGAATTACTTGGGGACATTATTCAGTTTTAAATCACCATCAAGTAAAATTACCATTGTTCTCATAAAGTGATTTCTGCAATTTCTTTAAATAAATAATTTTAGTTATATATACATAAACAGACACTATGATGTATGTCTAATATTACACATACACCATTTTGGGGATTCCAGTACTCCTGGTACTCCTTAAAATAGTCAGGGTAAAGTACTATCCTAATATGCTTTTCCATATGTGTTTGTTTGCACATATTTCGTTAAAGTATGCATTAAAAAATAAAATAAAATAAAGTCTGAAATGGTTCATTCACTGATTTATACAGGACCTTTTCCTATTATAACGAAGAACCTTAGGTACAGCCACAAATATGTTGATATTTATTAAGAAAAATAACTAAATAACCAAATCTTATCTAAGAATGTTAACATAGCACATATCCAGATCTAGGCAGAAGATCTTGCTTACCTATAAAGGACTACTCTGTGGTATACTGCATGCTAGTGGACCCATCTAATAAAAACATGTAAATCAGTTAAGTTTTATAAAATCATAGTTCAGGCTTCCAACTTAATTTTGCTTCTGGTAAAACTAGTACGTAATCACCATAATGATGTAAGGACCTGAGATGATCTCTGATGTAATTCCATGGATAATTTACATGACACCACTAATGAATCATGTCCATGTGTTTTATAGTTTGATAGAATCCCAACAGTTTGATACTTTATTCTTTCAATTCTTTAAAAAATGTCTTTGAAAGAAAAATGGATGACCAAATAATAAAAGTGTGCCTGCTCAACAATGTAGCAGATTGGCCTGGATCTAAGTGTACCACTAGGCAAAATTAATCCTTGTCTTATGTAAACGAAAAAGAGCAGAGGAACTGTGGCCTTTGCAGTCTCACTGCTTGTGGGCCCATTTCTTTTTCTTGGTGACACATTTTACTGAGCAATAATGCAGCTTTTATAAAGTCCAGCTGTCATCAGAGGCCTCAGGACAGCATCCACTAATGTTGCCATTAGTGTACACTGTCTTATTTACATGCATATCTGGTATGCCAGATATAGGGACACTCCTGGCATTCTGCTGGGGAGTAACAAATCAGAAGAAATATCTTGCTGTTCTTTGGCCAGCAAAAAGCAATGATGGGGATTTGAGTAAGGAAAAATCTAGGAATTGAGATGCATCCAGATCAGACCTGGAAAGTAAATTCCGGGGCCAAAAGGAATTAAAAAAATACTTGTTTGAACTAAGGATGAATAAAGTAGGTAAAATTTTATTATGAAGAGATTGTTCTATCAGAGAAGATTATTTTCAGCCCTAATTTGACAACAAAACTCAACATATAAATAAAAGAAAATAAAAGAGGAAAAAATACCAATACCTGCAGGAAAAAAGGAAAAAGGTTTAAATTACCCCAAATGTAAACATGACCTTACACAGTATTTCTGCAGCCATAAGGGAGATACTGAGTACTCAAGTGGGTAACTAAGCATAAGGGTAAGGCAAAGGTAGTTGGAACCGAGTTTCATAAGGGAACCTTCAGAAGCATAGAGGATGGATGCACAAGTCTCCTCCCTGGAGGCTTCCTTTGTGCTGCAGAAGCTTGGCTGTCAGTTGTCAGCTTATTAATAACTCCTTAACTTACAAACGGCCATTGCAGTGTTGGCAAAAGGACAAGGTCAGCTACCATCTGACTTGCAAGGGTATTTTCAGTGGGAAGCAGTACCTCTGGGGGGCTCTGAAATGCACTTGTGGGACAATTTCCTGCATCATTCACTGAGCCAAATGAAGCAGAAGTTTGTAGAAAACTTGATTCTGGCTAGCTACTGAATAATACCTGCCACTACCTATAAAGCAAAACTCAGAAAAATTCCTGAGTGTCAGAAGGGATCAGTTAAAAACTGCATCATGAAATTGCTGAATGTGGAAAGAACAACTGGAGGTGGTTCAACCAGGACTTTCCTGTCTTTGCAAGCTGTAACCACCACCAAGATGGTAAATGAACAGAAAGCAGCTTTATTTCTGGCAATGAGTGGTTCTCAGACACTTGATGTTCTTAGTAGGTTTCACTTAACTCATGCAGAGAGGGCAAACGATGAAGATATCATACATAAATTTGAGAAATCCTGAACCCTGCATTAGTGTATTTGCTTTCACAAGACTTTTCACCATATGGTTTACATGTTTTTAGATAAGAGACAAGATGAAGAAAGGGATAAAACAGAAGTCTTCTGAATGATTGAACCCCAAGGGATCAATCGCTGTCAGGCTGGAGTGGCTGGTGGAGTGCCCCTGATTGGGCATGAGGTCCTTGTGCCAGACAATCTGGGGAACAAACAGAGGACCCAGAAATAACTTTTGACAAAACAGTCAGAATTTGCCAGGCAAATGTAGTTGCCTTCGGTAAAGTGTGTGCACTGGGGGATCTGAAACGGCATGAAAATAGTCAAGTGCCAGCAAGAGTCACATGGATCAAAATTGGAGTTGATAAAAACTAGCACTGATATGAATACACTATGGCAAAATACACAAGTCCAGACAGTGTTCAGAATTTAAAAAAGGAATAATTCCAAAGGATAACAAAATTTCAATAAACTTCCAAGGATTTGCAGAGTGCTCAACTTAGAGACGATGAAAACAGCAGCATTAGCTCACAGGAAACCCTCTGCAAAGCATTCCCCAGGATTACAGCTCCAGGTGAATGAACAATTAACTTGTGCTGGACATGAAAGAATGCTGGTCCAGCCTAGTCCAGCCTTCTGCTCAAAGCAGAACTGTGACGAGCACCACATCAGTCTGACATGGCTTCTTCTATTTCAGTCTGGAAAACCTGCAAGGTTGAGGATTCACAAGTAATTTTCAGTAACCCACCTCAGGGCTACACTGCCCACCCTGACAAGATGTTCTCCATTGGCCATTCAGTAACAACAGGATAGGAATATCTGCCCACAGTGCACTGTGATGTGAGCATGGCAAGGGAAGCACAGACAGAAGAGGTGACTAATACAGCTGAAAACTTCCAGAGTAGTTTGTTTTTAAAAAAGGAATTTTTGGTCAAGGATATCAAAGACGCATGAAGGCAAACCTTAAGAACTGGAATAACTATTGAGGTCCCGCTCTGAGCAAAAGTCTGTCTTACTCACAGGTGCCTCCAAAGATCATACTGGTGCTGTGCTCATGCATCTGGCAGGTCTTATTTGGAGAGTTTTAATGTATGTGCCATAGGTATCAGTAAAAACTGGAAATTGATACTCTTACATAGGCCAGGATGCTTAGTCCTTACATGTAAAAGCCTTCAGAACCTTATTTCTGAGAGGTCAATGTCCGTGCAGAGTGATTGTATAACATTCATCATGATGACCAAAATGAATGTTATTCAAGACTAAAGGGATTTCATTTTCTGTTAGGGTTTATGATTTGCTTCTTGAATGTAATACTGGGATAGATCTGGCTATTGCAAAAGCACTTGGTACAGCACTTGACAATAGCAGTTAAATGAAATCCAGGAGATTTCATATATTTATCAATGAGCTCAAAAAATACCTCAAATGAAAAATGGATTCTGATTGCCATTGACACAGCTGGAAATAAAAAGGAAATTAATTTTAAAGAGGACACATTTAGATTAGATATTAGGAAGAAATTCTTTACTGTGTGGGTGGTGATGCACTGACACAGGTTGCTCAGAGAACTCTTGGATGCCCCATCCCTGGCAGTGTTCAAGGCCAGGTTGAATGGGGCCCTGAGCAACCTGATCTAGTGAAAGGTGTCCATGGCCATGGCAGGGGGTTGGAACTGGATGATTTTTGAGGTGTGTTCCAACCCAAACCAATCTATGATTTGATGATTCTATGAAATGAGACCAGGCTCATGGTGTGACACAAAAAGTGGAATCATTGTAGCTGTCTTTATACTCTTGGATAAAGCCAAGTAATGTAGACATGTCACAGATGATGGTTTCCAACACAAAAGGCAATACAACTACAAACATCATCATGCATATCTCAGCTATTATTGCCAGATATAGAAACCTTGACATTGTGTTGTCTGAAAAAGGCTGCATATGTTTGTTGAGCATGACTTTCAAGCATGGAAGCCTTCTTTAGACATGATAGTCCTGTTATCTTTCATGTGGTTTGGTGGAAAATACCACCAAAATAGTAAACTTAGTTTTGTTTACCATGACTATTTACTGCTTCTATTACAGAACATCATGCAGAAAGGAACAGTTTTCCCACATTGCCATTCTAATAAACAAAAATCTGAAAAAAAAACCCAAAAACAACCCTGAAAAACAGAATACAAAGAAAAAGTTCCTGTTATGTGAGCCTCTCTCCTAAAATGGCCACAAAGTACCAACAGTAGCTGAGCTGTTCTCCCTATCTCAGAAGTCACATAGTGATGCGGTAGAGAATAAGGTGTTTTGTCAAGGAAAGGTGACACACAAGCTTCAATCCTTCTTGCTTGAAGCAGCTGAAAACAGAAGGGCTTGGACATGAACAGGGAGTTACCACTATGCAGAAGTTAGTTATTTTAGCTAATACATGGGTCATAAGAATTTGAAACATTGCATCAGAATAATTGTTATCTATTACTGATTACATTTTTCACTGAAGGGGTAAATAGGGAAACTTGAATCTTGAAAGGCTCCGATAGCACCTGGTTGAGACAGGACTGATATATTTGTGTTGCACAGACTTGATGTGCTAGGCTTAGACTGGCAGTGGGTGGGCTAGGTCAGGCTCTTGATGCTGAGCAAATAATGGATATCTAAATACTACAGAGATAAAAGCTGAGTTTCCTGGAAGATCTGATACTTCCAACAAGGGTAAAAATGGCTAATATCTCTTTGGGTGTTAAAACCAGCACCAAGGACCAGTGTCAGCCAGGGTATTCAGAAGGCCCTGGTAATACCAAGTCCACATCTTTGTCCAAAAGCATAGACTAGTTCTGATCTCACAGCTGATCAAAGAGATGATGTTTTTGTGACAACCTATTTCTTCCCACTCAGAAATAGGAGTGCAACCCTGGTAAAGTGAAACTTAAATATAATTCAACTGGAAAAACAAACAAATAGAAATTACTTGATTAAATATATGTCTCATAGAACAAAATCATAAAAGAAAGCTTACATCAGCAAAAAGTAGAGTGTTGGCTTCCTTTTGGAGGGGCAAACTATTAGAATTTCCCAATCTAAGGAAAACATGCTTGAGCTATGGTAGAATTTATAATTGTTACTAAACGCTGTAAAATACGTACCAATGTTGCAAGTTATTCATTCCAAGAAATGGTGGGAAAAGTCTTGATGGATGAAGACAACTACAATTAGGGAGATGTCTTTAGGTAGGATTACAGGAGCGGGGTTCCTTTTGTCTTTCTACCTTGGTAACATGTACGTGTGTAGGGCATTGTAATAGTGAACATATCTAACAGTGTATTTCAGTTTTTATTGTTCCAATTCTGGGTAAATAAATCATTAAATAATTGATAGACCAAAACCTTCAGACCATTGATCTTTTAGACATACATTTTTCCATATACATGGAATGAGCACTTTACCAAAGAAATCAGAAACCATTGGACAGAAAATTCTCGAGAAACACTAGAAAATATACTATGTCTAGACTTTGATCCAGATTTTGCACACAGGCTTCTGCATGCAGATGAATGCCTCACTGGAAAAATGTTCTCTCATATAGGAAATATAGTAAGAAAACATGACATATGTTTTAAAACTGTGCATCCAAGGCTATGTTAGCCCAATTTGCTTCAAGGAGTCTCCAGACAAGAACACACACACAAATAGACACTAAATGCCCACCTGTGAAAAACTCATTCATCCCAACAACCTGATAATTAGTTTCAAATATTTACAAGCATTTTTCAAACATTAATCAACTGTCCAAAGTCTCCAGACACTTAATAGCCAGAGAAATGGGGCCTCATTAGAAACAAGTGCATGAGGAGCAGGGGTGTCACCACTTGGTCCCATCAGGGGAGATGGGGAGACATTTCTTCCAATGACCCTGGTGTGGCTGAGTGCCCAGGGAGGAATTTGAACAGACATAAATCAATATCGCTGCCAGGCGCCAATATATCCTGTAGCAGTCCTTTCCCTGGATGAGACATAAATAACTGGCTGTTTCTACACTGACAGATCATCCCACTCCCAGATGCTGGGAAGTGTCTTAACAAACCTTCTGTCCACACCTTTAAGCCCCTGGTCTAATTTCACAGCTAGAGCTTTGGTTTTCTGGGTGTAAAATGCAAGCGGTTAAGAGCACCCTGACAGTCCACATCATCACAAGGTGCAAAAGGCAGCCCAGCCAGGACTTGAGTCTTGCACAGAAGCAGCTCCAAAATACACCAAGCTCATGTGAAAACATACCCCTGACTTGCTCCACTAGTCCCCATTAGTGTTGCTACCTTGCCCAGCTTTAGTGGTGAATCAGACTAGCAGGTCAAACCAAAGCACTCGTTGTTCTGCCTGCCTCTACACATCTACTAAGAAATGTTCTCTTCACAGTTACCTGTTAAGAACGGAACCTAAAAATGCAAAGGGGTGCATCAGCATCTTGACAGCAAACAGCAACTCCTCGTGCAGTCTCAGTGCACTGGCATGTGAGGAGGACCTGAGAAACATTCCTTCCTGGGAAGCCTGACTAGGAATATATGCTTTGCAATATGTCTGAGATGTAATAGGGGAAAGATATAATAAAGTCACTTGGAAGGACTTCTTCATTTTGATTCAGTCCAAAACTCATCTGAATTAATGCTTAAAGGAGTTAGGAAGGCTGATTGAGTATAATAGATGGAGAGTCAGTTTCATTTGTCTTGGTGGAAACTGTTGACTGGGCTTTAGCATGGTACCTCACATGCCAACAACCTGCAACATTGCTGTTAGCACTAGAGATGTCTCTTGCCATTTGTTTTGGCTTAACATGGAAAGAGCCGTATGGTCTGGACACAAATCTAGCATATCTTAAAAAAAAAGTCAGGTGATATAAAACATTTCCACATAGACAAAGCTGACCCCTCTGCTGTGAAAAAAATCCTAAATGTCGCCCTACCAATAAGGTATTCCCGATAAAAATGTCTCCAAGAAAGCAAAGGATCTCTGGGCTTTGCAAACTCTACACTCATAGGTTTACTACCCTCTCAAAATCCTCACCTAGCTCTGGCCAGCAGTCTATGTAAAATTTTGGGAAGAGAAAAAATATATATAGTTACTTATTTCTGAGTGCACAATAAAAAGACCTCTGTGGAACTGAGAAATCTTTGTGGTCCAGAGTATTATGGAAAAGCAGAAAAAATTGCAATTCCTTTTTTTTCCCCCCGGGTGCTCAGCAGAAACACACGGGAGCAAAGTAAAGCCTCTAGCAATTGTTTCCCATGGAAGCTGTGAGGCACACCACAGTCACAGGGAGACAGGGCTGCAGGAGGGGGCTTTATTCAGATCAGGTGTGACTATGTTATGTTGAGTTGTTGAGACCATGCCAAAAGAATCCTTTCTCTATCCTTTTTCTGCCCGCTGTTCCTATGAGGCCAGGCTCTTTGCAGCCCCTTGTTTTACATCCAGATACAGAAATACTGATGACTAATTTTAAGGTAGTTAACTGTGCACAAATCTGTCCTTTCAGGTTGCTCAGCTCCCTATTTTTTTATAGTGTTTTCCTTTTCTTTTTTCCTTTTGTTTTAATACATTTCTGACGTATTAGTAGTTTGTATAAAAGCTCTGCAATATTGTACATTCCTAGTCCTGTGCTATCACTTTTCGTGTTGTGGTTGGTAGATACATCTGGTAGTCTACCTATGATCTGCGTTACTTTTGGTTAATATTTTTGGTCTTTTGGTTACAAATTGAGATATTTCTGGATATGGTTTTCCTCAAAATAAAAGAATAAGAAGACTGATAGATCCATCCTTTCCCCCACCAGAGGCCACCCTATGCCAGTGCCCTGGGGAGCATTCGTGGCTCCAGGAGCCTAGCATAAAGCCAGGAACCGATGGCTCACAACAGGCAGGGAAGGAAATAGGAAGGAACCACTACTGAGGGCAGGCCAAGCCTGGGTCCAGACAGGAGAGAGCAGGGGACTGTGGGACACTGTAGCCTCAGCTGTCTCACAGGAGCTGGGCATGCACAGAGCCAAGGTCAGCAGCACAAGGAAGGTTTCGGCTCCAGGCGCTCCCCTGTACCTTCACAACTGACCAGCTGACACGGGTCTTCACAGACATTCTCCATGTGACCTTCAGCAAGTACAAGTCAGGGCAAAGGAGAGGAGGGAGGCAAGACTCCAAGGAGAAAAATAGATATTTAAGGGGAGTTTCTTCCACCAGGGACAGAATGACAAGGAATAACTGGATGTTTGCTTTAAAATAAGAAGAGGGATGACTGCAGCAGGCAGATAGCAGGGACAGGGTCAAGATCACTGTCTTTGTGGAGGAGACAGGGAGAGGAAGGCTTGCCGTGGTGGAGGAAGGTCAGGCTGTGGATGCACACAAAGTGCCTCTGCAAGGTACACTCCCTTGAGTGTACAAAACATGCCAGAAGAAACCACAGTGGCATCTCTGACACCCACACCAAGGATTTTTGCCATCCCTTCCCACTGTTAGAGCTGGTAAAGCATCACATTCCTTTAATTATTTTTTCAATGCGGAGACTCTTTCATCTTTTTTTTTTTTGTGTTTGTTTACCTCACTTGATTTCTCTGGAGCACCTCTCCACCAACTAGTTTCTAGTAGTGGCTAATCACAATTGACGTAAATTTTCCCAGTATAAAAGGAATACAAAATAACAATAAACCCTCCCAAACACTGAAACTTAAAACCAAGCCTATAATTTTCACATAAAATTTAAGTACATTTAAAGTAGCTGATAAGGTGACATAGAGCTGGACGGTGTGACCAGTACTCCAGAATTCACACTGGGTTTAAATTACAACTTGAGGGTACCATAGATGACTAGAGATCAACAATTGCAATGAGATCTTTATATTGCCATTTTGAAATTGCATCCATTTGTAGGCCAGAGAAATTAAATTAATTTTAAAGAAGAAGAAATCTGTCAAACTATGTATGTGTATTTATATTTGCAGATACAGTCTGTGAGATTAAATTAAATAGAATTATTTTCTCTCAACAGTATATATAGATATACACTTCCTACATGCATTTGTGAAAATGTCTTTGAAATGTATTCATTGAAGTTAATTATACAGGTCTAATACTTCTCTTCATTTAATGCTATAAAATTAATGGCCCTTCATTTTTATCTCCAACGCAAATGTTCATGTCATTTCCAACTGCACACAGCTCTTTCTCTCATATGCTGAATATGATTAGTTTTCCTTTAGCAGAATTAGAGCACGTGATTCTCTGAGGTTAGGCAAGAGCAATCTCTCCTGGTGCTATTTCTCAGCTTCTCTTATGCTGCAGTAATCTTAATAAACAGGATTTCAGAAATGCACACTGCAAAAATGTTAGACAAGTGAGCTCTAGAGGCTGTGACCTTTGGTGAGTACAGACAAAAACAACGATGGCAACTCATAAATCTTCAGAATCTTCACATGAGATTAGCTAGACATTAAAACAAACACTTGTAAAAACAAGAGGAATGCAGTTACTTGTGAAAGTATAGGCTATGTCATTTGGAAATATATCCACAGAGCTCCCTCCAACTGCAGTGAACATCTTGAATGATTTTAATGGGAGCCAGATAAAGCTTGTAACAGCCTCATTTTTTAATCAATATTCCATATTTGCATAACAGATCAGACAGACATCACTTGATTTTCTAGAAGTTAGACATCTAAGCTCAAAGGCCAGAGACAAGCGTGCTTACAGCATATCTCCATTTTCCTCCATTTTGGTTGTCAATCAACTGCTTGTGCATGATGGTGACAGAGCACACATCTACCATTTGAGAGGGAAAAACACCGATAATTTTAAACGTTTTCCTAGCTGTCAGACATTCTGTTTGCAAACAAGGCAGACAAATGCTGCAGTCATAAAAGTAATTTGCGATTGAATGATTTTAAGACATATTTTCTGTAGAAATGAACTCAGAGTGTTTTGTCTAAGTACTGGCAACCACAAAACATATTCTTTCCCTTTTCAAGCAAGACAGGGGAACTTGAGAATGCCATTTAAAACATAATAAAATTAGAGAAAAAAAGTTTTCTAAATTGTGCCTTGCAAGTATCACTTAACAATTTTTTGCTTCTTTATCAAGCCAGGATGTCAAAGAGAAGTAGTTTGGGAAGAGGATATGCCTGTTTGCCAGTGATGAAGCAATGTTTTGTGCCTAAAGCATTTGCAAGTGAATTTGGTTTTCTTTGCTTCCTCTCTAGCATGACTGATGTGTCCTGTTGCTGTTGAGGCCAGAGCCGAGCTGGCACTGATGACTGTACACACACCTGAAAAATTAAAAATCCTGATTAAAAGCTCCCATCACAGCTCCATAGATACACTTCTTCTGGAAGGCATCTCTCTGTAAATGCCAGATGCATTGTCAAGCATAAACATCAACTTTTGCATTCCTGGCTCTATACATGCCAAAATCCTTTATCTGCTTTATCAGTTGTCTATTGTAACTTCTCATGTATTAGGTTTGGACTTCTAGAAATTGGGATAGGTTACTTTAACCAGTTTTTTTTTGGATGAATGACACGATTCTTCTCTTATCTTCTCCTTTCTGCTTCTTAGATGTGTTTGAACTATATATTTCCATGTACATACATGAGGCAACCCTGCTAGTAATTATGCTCTTAGAGCGTAAATGTAATACAGTAACTACCTGGGTAGAAACAGAAGACAGCTCATGATGACATATGTTAGGAGTGAAAGAGCCTGCTAAATCAGCAGCCCACCAGAATGAAGAGGTAATCTAAGGCTAAATACCTAATTTGTATGTGCGTTTAATTCTTATAAAGAAACAAGCCCTTGGATCTCACAGCTCTGTACTTTTGGGAAGATAAGATTCAGATCTGTCCTCCGTAAAGCCCTTTGCAATGCTGCACTATTGGCAAGGAATATGTATTTTTGTAGTGTAGCCAAGTTTTGTACTACCTACCTCTGCATTGGAGTCTGTGTGGTGTGTTCTCAGAGGGTTGAGCTTCATTTCACATTGCAGATTTATAAAAATGGAAAAGGTTCAAGTTGAACCAGAATGTTAAGGGCAGCAGATAAGCTTAATATGCCCTTAATATTAGCCACATGCAGCTGAGGATTTCCCTGGTTTTCACAGAGAATTGCACATTTTCCCTCTTACTTGAAAAGGCTGCAGGCCATCAGTGAATTTGAGAACAACTTTGCTCGGTGTGTGCAGTGTGTGCCAAAATGAGCTCAGGAGAGCAGGAGAAGGGCGGTGGAAGTGCTGCTGTGTGTGCACCATACTGCTTGTTTGACAGGACATGGGAATGTAACAGGTGATGTTCCAGGGCGCCCTTAACTGAAAAGAAGATCTTACAAAAAAGTGTGATCCTGAGAATGACATTAACATCCTGCAGGGATGGCCTCAGGTCTGAAGTTCTAAGTTGCAAATCTGGTTAAGATGTACTGCAAGGAAAGCAGTGGGAATCACTTCTGGATCTCTTTATAGAGCCTGGAGAAGGGATGTCCAAAAAAAAAAAAAAAAAATTGAGAAAAAAAGGTAGTGGTGATGGAACAAGAGGAAAAAACAAGGATGACTTTCCAGCCTAATTTTAAAATCTTTTGGGGAGCTGCCATTTTGTATTAACATTAGACAAACCCATCTCTCTGATGCCTTTGTCCTTCATACTCCCTTCAGAACATCTTGTAGTAAACTTCTAGGATTCAACTTCTAGGTGATCCTATTCTTATCTCTATTCTTGGTTGGCTGTGGTGATGGTTATATGGAAAAACCCACAGATTTTGAATCATTTGCGACTGACTCAGGTCTTTTGCAGTTTGTCTACTGCTTGATTGTTGCTGCAATGTCTGCTAGCAAACAGGAATTCCCATGGGCTTAGAAAGGTTTGAGCAGTAACAACACTAAGGTGCTACCCAGAGTAAATCTTTGTGCCACAGCCTGAAGCACTGCCCTTTAGAAAAGAAGAGATAGTCCAGAATATGAGGTGGCAGTGTCATTTATTTATTGCTCTTGGACACTATCTTTGGAACTGTGTCCATCCAACAACATGGTCAATTTCAGATCTGATGATGACAGACGACACAGATGATTTAATTTTATCTTGCTCTTTCGAAATAATGTGAAGAAATCTGTGATGAAGGGAGCCCCAGTCTGCGGAGCATGTTTCTACACAGACTTCCAGTTGTATCGCAAGAGCAGCTCTAGTCCTGCTCTGCATCATGGTGCTGCTCTCTGGGCAGCCATTAGGAAGCTGGGAGAGCCACACTACCATGGCATGACCCTCAGCTCAGGGTGTTGGTGGACCTACAACCTCTCTGTCCTTCCCAAGGCTTCAGTCAAAGATTTGACTAAAGAAAGGGAGTTATAACTGACATTATTTGGTGTAGCTGCTTTTGCTCATCCTGAATTTTGGTGGTCAACATGCTTGAGTCTGTAATAAGAAAAATCCTCTTCCTACCAGCTCATTCAGTTTGGTGTCCTGAAGTTCTCCCACCATGAATGGTCAGCAAGCTCCAGAAGAAAGAGTGGGGCAGAGAGCCCTGTCGGGTGATGCACCGACAGATAGGTTCATAAGTGAAGTTTTGTCTTTGGCTACAAGTCGCAATGATCCCAGGAGCACTCCTTTGTCATTTGCAGCTCTCAGTCTCAGGAGTCCTTATTGAATTTATCAGAAGATTGCAGTAATTTGAACAATAGCTATAAGAGTTATTGAAGTGGGTCAGCTAAATGAAACAGCAGTCTTTGAAACCATTTTAAAAAAACACTCTTCTCTCAGATGAGTTCTAGCAAAGAACTATATCCACTGAAATCATGGGGAATTACCTGCCACTAAATCAAAGAAAAGCTGTTTTAACAAGATGACTATGTCAGGCCATCTTTTCTTGCTGCCTGTCAGGTATGTCAGTGGCGTCAAATAACCTGGGTCATTTCTTATTTCTTGCAAGATTAGTCTCTGTACAGCAATGGTAGCACAGGAGTGGAAACTGTCTCCTGAGCGGGGCCTGCTCACTTCTGTTAGCAGCCAAGTTTTTGAGAAAATATACATTTATTTACATACCTTCCAGCAGCAGTAACCATCACATTATTCTATAATTATGCAGCAACCAAACTCCAAACAGGGAGTTTAAATGAAGTTGATTTCTGAAGTGCCATATTTGTAAATTCAAAGTATCTGCAGTATCATTTTGATGGTTATAAATTCCTTGGAGGGAGGGAAGGCAGGCCTACTACCAATTTAGTACTTTCTGCTTGCCAGTCTGTCAAAAGTAATTGGAGAAGCAAATTGTTTTCAACATTATCTTTTCCTGTGCATGTGTCCTCTTAATTTTTTTCCTGAAAAATCTGCAGTGCTGACCTCAGTTACAAGATGCCTCACATCTAATTGGACATCTGTACTAGCTGAGTGCTGGTCACAGGACATGACCCTTAATCCTGGATCCCTGAATCCCAGAATTACAGAATCAGAGAATCATTAGGGTTGGAAAGGACCCCTGAAGATCATCTTGTCCACTGCCAAGGAAGGGTCACCTAGAGCAGGTGACACAGGAACATGTCCATCTGGGTTTTAAGTGTCTCCAGAGAGGGAGAGTCCATAACCTCCCTGGGCAGCCTGCTCCAGTGCTCTGCCACCCTCAACATAAAGAAGTTCTTCCTCAAGCTGAGGTGGAACTTCTTGTGTTTTAGTTTATGACCATTGTTCCTCGTCCAGTGTCTGGGCACCACTGAAAAGAGTCTGGCACCATCCTCTTGGCACCTGGATGAGATATTTATATGCAATGATGAGATCCCCTCTCAGTCTTCTCTTTTCTAGACTAAACAGGCCCAGCTCTCTCAGTCTCTCCTCGTAAGAGAGGTGGTCCAGACCCCTCATCATCTTTATGACCCGTCGCTGGACACTCTCCAGGAGCTCCATTTCTCTCTTGTACTGAGGAGCCCAGAACTGCACACAGCACTCCAGATGTGGCCTCACCAGGGCCCAGTAGAGGGGGAGGATCAGCTCCCTTGACCTGCTGGCCACACTCTTCCTGACGCACCCCAGGATCCCACTGGGCCTCCTGGCCACAAGGACACACTGCCGGCTCACTGTCACCTTGTGATCCACCAGGACTCCCAGGTCCTTCTCTGCAGAGCTGCTCTTTGGTGGGGCAGCCCCAGCCTGTGCTGGTTCTTGGGGTTATTCCTCCACAGGGCAGGACCCTGCACTTGCCCTTGTTGAACCTCTCTGCTAAGCTTTTCAGTGTATCAAGGTCGTGCTGAATAGCAGCTTTCCTCCAGGTGTTGGGCACCTCTCCAGTTCCCCATGATTTTTCAAAGATGAGGGAGAGTGGCTTAGCAACAACATCTGCCAACATCAGCTCCCTCAGCACACGAGTGTATCCTACTAGGGCCCATGGATTTATGGGTGTTAAGTCTGCTCAGCTGATATTTCACCCAGCCCTCCACAACCAAGGGGAAGTCCTCCTTTCTCCAGCCCCGCTCTTGTATCTCCAAGACCTGGATTTCCTGAGGGCTGACCTCAGCAGTAACGACTGAGGCGAAGAAGGAATTCAACAATTCTGCCTTCTTTGTGTCTTACATCACTACAACATCCATCTGATTCAGCAGTGGCACCACATTTTCCCTAGAACACCTTTTGCTGATGATGTACTTGTAGAAGCCCCTCTTGTCCTTGATATCCCTCACCAGACTCAATTCCAAGCAGGCCTTGTCCTTCCTTTTAACATCCCTTCATACTGACGATGTTCCTATAGCCCTCCCATGTGACCTATTCCTTTTTCCACATCCCATAAATTACTTTCTGCCAGCTTGGATTAACTAGAAACTCCCTGCTCATCCATACAGACCTCTTGCCCATGAACCATTTCTGGTTCACTTGAGCTCACACACTGGTCTTGAGCTTGGAGGAAGTGATGCTTGAATATTGGCCAACTCTCTTGGATTCCCTTATCTTCTGGAGTCCTAAATGATGGAATTCCTTTAGGTAGGTCTTTGAAGAGGTTGAAGTTAGTTCTCTGAGTGTTCAGGGTTCTAGTCCTGCTTACTGCTGTGCTTCCTCCATGCAAGTTCCCAAGTTCTACCATCTCATGGTCACTGCAGTCAGGTCTGCTTCCAGCATTCATATTTTCAACCAGTCCCTGCTGGTTTGTTAGTGCAAGCTCCAGCCACACACCTTTCCTTGTTGGTTCCTCCACCACTTACAACAAAAAGTTATCCTCAGTGGTCTGCAGGAGTTTCTTGGACTGTGTGCGCTGAGTCATGTTGTCTCTCCAACAAATACCAGGATGATTGAAGTTCCCCATGAGAACCAGGGCCTGTGATTGTGAGGTTACTTCCAGCTGTCCACAGAAAGTTCCATCAACTTCCTCCTGATCAGGTGGCCTGTAGTAAACACTCGCAATAATGTCACCTGTATCACCCTGTCCCTTAATTCTTACCCATAAGCTCTCAACTCATTCATCCAGCATTGCGTAGAGCTTGATACATTTCAGTTGCTCTCTCACATCAAGAGCAACTCCACAACCACACCTCACTGACCTGTCCTTTCTAAAAAGTACCTAGCCATCCATGACAGCTTTCTAATCATGTGAGCTATCCCACTTTGTCTCATAATTGCAATGAGATCATGGCCCTGTGACCGCACATAGAGATTTCTAGTTCTTGCTGTTTATTCCCCGTGCTGTATACATTTGTGTACAGGCACTTCAGAGAGGTAATCAAGCATCCAGCTTCCCTAGAAAAGGCTTACGAGGATTCATCATAACCATGAACAGCCTTGATGTGGTTAGGCCTATGATTCTCATCTTGAGAAGCAGTCAAGGAACATCTGTCACCGCACTGGTTGATATGACCTACTGCCCAGCAGGAAGCAATGGCGCAAGCATTGCCACTTTGGACCTCATCCAGAGTCCCTAATTCTAAAGCCTTTCTCACCAAACTGACCAGCCTGCTGACAAAAATTCTCTTGTCCATTTTAGACGGAATGATCCCAACCTTCCTTATCAGGCTACAATCATTAAAGCCCAATCCACTGTCATAAAAGCCAAAACCTTCCTTACAGCACTGGTCATGGAGCTAGATGTTGATCTGCACTATGTGCCTGCTTCTGTCTTCTTTTCTAACTTGAAAAAATAGCCAGATGTTGACCATGTAGGAAATTGTACTGAGGAGATTGACATATTCTTTATATTACACTGGAGAAAAATATTAACACTACCTGTCTTGCTCTGATCAAAATTTTCTTCTCTTTGTGGGAGCATTTCAGCCAGTAAAAATAGGAAAACAATAAAAGATGTGCTAAAATATAAAGTAAAAGCAAATACAGTTTTACCACTATTAGGTCTGTGATTTTTATTTATTCATAGTGGTAAAAATAGCACTTCCCTGGCCCACATCCACAGCACTCTATCCTTGAAGACAAAGAATCATTCTACCTGGTTGAGTTCTGTTACTTCATGCTACTACCCAAACAGTGCCTGGCTCCCAGTTTCTTCATGTATATTGTTTGGGTCCTGGTTGCTAGTTGGAGGTCTTTCTGAAAAGGCTTTTCCCCTCCTAAAACAGATGTTTTAAATGTTTGAGTATTATTTACACTTTTAAATGTGTAACCATCTTAGTAAGCATAGAGACATATATCTATGTAATGTGATCTATGTTTATCTCCAAAGGCTGTGCATACATTCCTTTTACTTAACTTCTCTTCTAGCCCAGCACAGTCCCTATACCAAAAGATAGACTACTAGTGGTAGCTTTCAGATGCACTCTCCAGCTAGAAAACAAAGCAAATAGAGAGGGTTGGGGGTTTTGGTCTGTATGGTTTTTTCAGGATGTGAGTAAAGAAGGGAAGCGTGTCCAACAGGCAACCCAAGCAGGGCTGCTGCTGGCTGGGAGACTTTGCAGCCTGCAGAAGAGATGCTCTACCTCCTGGCTCGGAGCTGTGGGACCTCCTTGCTGTGCCCAACCAATTCTCAATTTCCCATCACCTCTAGATCTAACCTGAGACAGACTGCCTCTGTGCTTTACTTTGAAGAATCAATAGTGTTAAGAAACATGGGTATAATCAGACTCTCTCTCTCTTTTTTTTTACTTTTTTGTATTAGTGTTTATTTTCTGAATTGATACTGCAGTCCAAAAAGAGCATGAGGCTGAAATGACAGTGGAGTGCAGAGAGAAACTAACCATAATGGTATGAAAAACTTTCCTATAATTTCAGGACAAAAGGTTACTTGAACAAGTTAAAAATACCTATGTAGAAAAGAGTCATCACCTATAGATCCCTTTATGGTCTCATTTGCACCATCACTGGTGTCAGCTTTCTGGGCTTTGTACCATTTCCAGGAAGGTTCACCCTTCCACTCCTGTGCTGAGCTGATGGTGCGGCGGTAGCCTGCTCCTGGCTCAGGGTTTTATAGCTGGACCAGAGAGGTCCCATGAACATTTTGTGTGCTTATCAGCCTTCACCCCTCAGTTCTGGCTGTGTGTTTCTGTCTGGAACAATGATTTTGCCAGATCCACCACTTCTCAAAGTGTTCAAAGACCAGGAACTCCACTTCTTGTGGGTTTTTCTTGGTGTTGGCCAACAGCATCTTTATACCATAGACTGCAAGAAAAGTAACACTAGGCTGTTTTATGAGTTTACTGATCTAGGTACCCACATGCCAAGACTCACTTGAGATATATTTTCCTATCTCATTTTCCTTAGTTTCAGCCCTATTTTTCTGCAATCTCCTCCATCTGCCACCAGACAGACTCCCCTGAC
Source organism: Monarcha castaneiventris obscurior (assembly GCA_026261815.1). Classification (NCBI taxonomy): domain Eukaryota; kingdom Metazoa; phylum Chordata; class Aves; order Passeriformes; family Monarchidae; genus Monarcha; species Monarcha castaneiventris. The sequence goes on along the minus strand of JAMPIT010000893.1, from coordinate 11,870,467 downwards.
ACCCACCATTAGCCTCTCTTGTCCGGTGAGCTCCTCACCCAGGATCAGTTTATTTCAAACCAACTCACACAGTATTCCTTGAAAAGGTGACACTGATATCCACAGAGATAGGTTTCTACTGTGAAATTCTGACATCCAAATGAGTTTAAAATTTCTTTCTCTCTGCTACCTCAGTGATTGTGCAAGTTGTGACTGAAGAAATAATTGACAGATTTTGGCAAGTGCAGCTTTTAAGTAACTGTTGAGGATGCAGATGCCTAGAATAACTATATAAAACAATAAATATACAACAGTTTAAAGTGGAATCAAGTGACTCACACTAATCTTTTATAAGAAGAGATAAAAAAATGTCAATTTTTGCAGAATTTTTTCCATCTTACAAAGAGGGAACATGCAGATCCTCGCATGTCATACTTGGGCTTCATTTAGCAGTGAAGTCATCTGTGCGCAGTAGGGATATGTGTGCATAACTGATGGCAGCATTTAGGCCTGTATCTCCCATCTCATTGAAAATGGTGGTAATTTAAAAATAAAACAAGGTTTTGGGAATTTTTCAGGGTCCTATTAATTAATTTCAAAAGTTCCACTAGTTTAATGGAAGAAAGGCTGTACACTGTAATCATCTGTCAGCTGGTGATTTATAATTTTAAGTAGATGTAGGAACACAGTCTCAGCCTCTGGCTTCTTTGCTTTACAGAGCAAGCAGAGAGTCTACAGAGGCCTCCAAAGACTCTCAGACATATCAGATTGGATGTTCTCCACCAGTTTCCCAATTGTGTCCTAGCCTTGCAATGAAAAGGGCACACCAGAATTCCCTGGTGGATACTCCAGCATAGGGTCAGCGTGACAAAACATCTTTCAGGACAGTCCACAGAGTGCTGTCCACAGAATCTCTCTGTTTTGGCTCCAGGAAAGGCCAATCATGGGGAAGGAGGGCAACAAGATCTCAGCTTGTTGGTGTGTGCTGAGCTGTCAGAGCAGCACCTTTATTTGGCTGGGGAGCCAATCTCACAAGGATTTCTTACCAAGTGGCACTCTGAGAACAACATAGCTGGCTGCCAAATTTGTCTTGTCCCATTGGGTCCTAGATACGATTTGCTCAATGTACAAATAAAACAGTCTTCCCTAAGTCCTGACCTTGGAGATTCAAGTGAATTTGACAGCCAGTGTGGGTTGTTTTTTCCTTTCTCTGCTAATGAAATGTGGAAGTGGGAATTCAGAAGTCTCCACAGAAATCCTGTTTTACATATTTCACTTTTCTTCTTTATTTAGAGACATGGGCAAACATTGGAGTTTAGCGAGAAGCTGGCTGCACTCTGGAAGTCACCAGCACCAGGGACCAGGACTTTGTCCATGCATGAACAAGGGAGGATAGAGCTGTGACTGGTGATGCTTGCGATCCTACTCCTGATGAACTCAACAATAAAACCGCTGCCATGCCAGGACCATCACTGAGAGGAGAATGGAACAGTTGCTATGTGGAGCTAGGATGAACTGACACTAGTGCCAGGTTATGAGACATGAAGCAGCAAAAGCAGCAGAAAAGCACAGGGTCATGACTGTAGAAAAGGAAGTGAACACCCACAGTTGTGTGAAACCTTAAAATCATAGAGAACACTTTAGTTATTAAAATAATCACAGAACACTTTAGTTTGAAAGGGATCTTTAAACGATGTCTAGTCCGGCCCCTCTGAAATGGACCTCTTCTATTACAGGATATCTTCAAGTACCTGGGGTGGTTCAGAGTCCCTTCCAATATGACCTTGAATGAGCCCCAGGAATGGGGCATTTACCTGGGTAGCCTGTTCCAATGTTCCACCACCCTCATTGTAAAAAACGTATTCCTTATATTTAGTCTGAATCTACCCTCTTTTGGTTTAAAACCATTACTTCTTTTCCTGTTGCAACTGACCCTGATAAAAATCTGTACCCATCTTTCTTAAAAGGCCTCTTTAAGTACTGGGCCAATAAGGTCTTCCTGGAATCTTCTCTCTTCAAGCTAAACAGCCCCAATTCTCTCAGTCCTTCTGCACAGGAGAGGTGTTTCAGCCCTTTGATCATTTTAACCTCCTTTGGACTTGCTCCTTCCTGTGCTGAGGATCACAGAGCTGGATGCAAGACTCCAGGTGGGATCTCACCAGAGCAGAGCAGAGGGACAGAATCCCCTCCCTCAAACCTCAATCTTTACTCAGTCTTCGGATGCAGCCCAGGATATAGTTGGCTTTCTGGGCTGTGAGTGTATGCTGCCGGGTCATGTCCAGCTTTTCATCCACCAGCACCCCCAAGTCCTTTTTTGGCAGGGCTGATTTCAATCCCTTCATCCCCTACCTATACTGATACTGGGGTTGCCCCATCAGGTGCAGGACCTTGTACCTGGCCTTGTTAAAACTTATGAGATTCCCATGGGCCACTTCTCCAGCTTGTCCCTCTGGATGGCATCCCATCATTCAGATGCACCAACAGCACAACTCAGCTTGCAGTCATCCACAAATTGGCTGAGGGTGCACTCGACCTCACCATCCCTGTCACTGAAGAAAATATTAAAGAGTCCTGGTCCCAGTATAGACTCCTGAGAGACACTACTTGTGCCTAATCTTTATTTGAATGCTGAACTATTTTTCACAACTCTCTGGCTGTGTCCATCCATCCAATTCCTTATCCACCAAATAATCCACCCATGAAATCTGTATCCATCCAATTTGGACTTAAGGATGTCAGGGGGGACCATGTTAAAGCTATTAAAAAAATCCCAATAAACATCATCCATAGTTCTTCCCTTGTCCATTCAGGCAGACACTGCACCAGTGATATTCACTGCAGCCCTGGCTGCCTCCAACCTTGACATCACCCATGAGCTCACTTGCACTGGTGACCAGCAGCTCCAGTAACAGATGCCCCCTGTCAGGGCTGTCCATTTCCTGGATTAAGAAGTTGTCCTCCAGGCATTCCAGCAGTGCCCTGGACTGCCTACAGCTCACCAGAGATGTTGGGCTTTGAAGTCCCCCACAAGAACAAGGATCTGGGAGCACGATGCCTCCTGGACCAAGTAGATTTTGCAGTCATTAGGCTCCTCTTGATCAGGGGACCTGTAAGAGGCACCATCCAAAAAGTTCCTTTTGTTACCTCATTCTCTAATTCTCATCCAAAAATTCTCAACCTATTTGTGGCTGTTCTTCAGAGAGAGCCCTTCACAATCCATTCATTTCTTGATGTAGAGGGCAACCCACAGAAGGCCTTGCCTGTCCCTTCTGAACCGCCTGTAGCCATTAACAGCTACACACCAGTCATGGGTTTCATCCCACCAGCTTTCAAGCTCATAGCCTTTTAGCAACAAGTTCACAGCCTTTTAGCAGCACAGTGTCTTCCAGCTCCTCCTGTTTGTTGTCCACACTGCACCCATTGGTATAGAGGCACTTCAGCTGCACTGTCATCTATGTCGCCTTTTTAGAGGAAAGCTCTTTAACTCTGAGATTTTTCACCAGTGTTAATCTGTAGGCTTCTGTTACCTCAGGAGCCCTTGGGTCATTTCTGTAAGACTACTGTTTTCTTCTAAAAATAGGGTATCTTTACCAAAGTGTCATTGTTATCTATGATATATCATGGACATCTTGGGAAATCTTTGCAATTAAGAGGTTAAGATGAGTTGTATCTTAAAAATTAAGAACGGTCCAATAGATAGTTTTCCAGAAGAAGAGGACTTCTGGCTGCTGTCTATGACCTAGAATATTTAAGTCTAGATTCTTGAATTTTCCAGTCATCAGCTTTGGAGTGCCCATTAGATTAATTAGTTATGCAGTGGGCGCAAATCCAGTTTGGTGACATGCCACGATCACTCAATAAATATAAAATAAAAATATTGTTTTCACATTTATCTTTAAAATACCTGCTTAATCAATTACACTGAACAAAGTGAGTACCTAAGGAATTACATTGGAGTCCATTCATTTTAACATGTGTCAGCTAACTCTGAAGCAGTATCGCCAAAACCAATTCATCGGCCGTATGGGTATTCCTCATTTAGGCAGCTTGATAAGAGGATGGACAGGACAGAGAGAGAGGTGCACCAATTTCACTAAGTGAGATGCACTAAATAATGACAATACCTGTTGTACTGCACTCAGAGAAGGTGTGTCACTGCCTTCCAAGATAACATTGCCATAACTACATCAATATGTCCTTGCATCTTACATCAGATGTCAGAATCTAGGCACTTAAAGTTATATGTTTCCTTTGAAATCAGTGAAGGCACAAGGACACTAGATTGAGGAGAATCAGCACCCTAAAATGTTTGTGGTTGTAGGAAACAGAAGGGAAATCCTGGAGTGGAACAAAAAATTCAAAGAGAAGATTTCAGCTTAAGCCAGTCTGGACCAAGTCCATTGCTCTTCCCCATCTTTGCACCATTTCCCTGTGCAGAAATCTCTTGAAGCAACAGGTTAAGCATCGGAGATAGGCATGATCAGAACAGAGCATGAGGGGCTCCTGAACAAGATTATGAGCTCCAGCTGGCCCAGACCAAAGCTGCTTAAATAGCTCCCCACACCTTCCTTCTTCAGCTACCACTAATAGTAATATTTAATATAAGACCTTTTTGGCAGTGCCTCATTTTGGGTACTTACCAGCCCTGTCTACCTGAATTCAGGTATGCCCTGTGCTACTGCAGTGGCTCTGCTGTGGTGGGATGCTGGCTGCAGTAACCTGCTCTGCTGTTGCAGCTGCTTGCCTTGAGGCCTTATGGATCCTGATTCCATTTTGGGGTATGGACTTGCTGCCATCTTTGGTGTGATACGTTTCCCTTGGGGTCATAGATCCATGTTGCCTACAAGACTACCTCTTGTGCTACTGCCATCTGCCAACCTTGCCTCCCGTTCTAGATGCTGGCAGAGTCATTTTGGAAAAGGAGCTGTCAGGTTCTCAGCATATCCATTGAGGCTTTTGATGTTGCATTATATATTTGATAGGTCCCATGGATTCTCACGAGTTTCAGACATGCCAGTGCTCCAGCTTTGGCTACTCAGTAGGACAAAAGGCTAGCATGTGACATCCATGCTTCATTGCTCACATGGCAATGCTATGGGCAGACTAGACTCCAGGTCCACAAAGGTGGAGTTGGAGTGGGCCTTAGGGGTGGGAGTCCTGTGCTCCTCAGGGTTGCAGCCATTGCAGAGCTTCCCCAAAAACTCCCCTGTGCCCTAAATTTACCTCATCCCCTAAGCACTGCTGGGTGCTTAGGGTTTCTTTCCTCCAGAACAGAGCCGAGAGCTCTTAACAGAAAATAGAGAGAAAACTCCCATTGTGTTCAGCTAAATAAAAAAATTAAAGTACAAAAGGCCAGGAAATTTCTTGATTGCTTGGCTTATTGAAAGGTCTGTGCATCTGGGTTATTATGAATAAATGTAGTGTATTTTCAAACATTTGTCTTTACATCATAAAGTAAGCAGCATCTGTGTTACTGGGGAAACAGGACTTAGATAGGAAAGAAAATTGTGCCTTCTAACTATCATAATTACTAAAGCAAGAGAAAGCTCTATGCCTCCATTAATTTAGGTTGGTCCCTTAGTTTCGATATTATTAATTACACAAATTATTGTACACCAGTTTAGTGGCAACTCTTGCTCTCTTATTCTTTGAGTGAACTCATTCATTTGCAATTTCCCACTGGAGATCCAAAGCCAGGCTTTGAATGTAAATAGTCACCATGGGCAGTTTCTGCAAAAAACAGAATAAAGTAATTCAAAGGAACTAGTGGCTTCATTTTGATCTGCTTGTTCATCTCCTCCCTGGAAGAAAACTCGAAGACACCTAAAGTTTCATTGAAATAACACCTAATGCTACAGTTCTGACTTGTGCATATTGGACAGAAAATAAAGGGTTAATTTAGTCCTTTAATCTATTGTTATAAGCCTAATTATTTTATATGTCTTCATTTCATTAATGAATTGCTGTTCTTTCCATGCATCTCCTTCCCCATTGCTTTTGTTTAAACCTCCTGGTGGGAAGGGATAGATTAATTTTGTTGTGCCTTAATGAAACTGTATGCTACATTAGATTTAACCATTTGGCATGCACTGCCAACATCACCATTATGCATAATTAATTACTTTTTGTGAGTCCCAAACTAACACAGATCTTCAGTGTTCCTCTCTAGATATTGCAATGACACAGCTGGCAGATACCATTACCTTGAACTTACATGGAAACCTAGGGCTTGACACAAGAGAGCTTTGGAAATTTTTCCTTAGAGAAATGGGAATTTCCTTTAAAAAATGCGAACACCTTCCAGAGAAGATGTGGAAAGCTCATTAAGCTTTGCTGTTATCTACCATTAACCGTGTTTGATATGTATATGCATGTGGGTGGGTGCATGTCCTGGGTCTACATGCAGAACTCCCAGTGAGGCAGCATGTGCTTCGTGTCAAGACTTGACAAGCTTCCTGTCCTGTCCTCTGAGCAGCCTGCCTGTGAGTATGGAGATTAATAGTTGTCTCAGCTGCTGAAGCTTTTCACAGGTGAACTCTTTGCCTCAGCAGTCAGTCTGAGGACACTGACAGGCTTTCTCTCGCACACCTTACTGCCAATGGAGTGATACAGGGAAATAATTGATTAAACATGAACACCAAGCCTCTTTCTCCCAGATGCAGTGTCTGGTCACCTTTGGTTTCTTTCTTTGTTGTTCATCAGATGTGCTCAGCCAGTTCACTAGCAGGGCACCATATGCAGTTCTTCATGAGTCAGGCACTTGGAGGCTTCTTTCACCACTTCTGCAGTTAACTGGTTAAACCTTGGGACAGGAAGATCCCACACGTGATCTACCACAGCAGGGCCCTTTCCAAGAAGCATGATGGTTGAGTTATCCAAGGACAGGAGAATTAAATGTGGTACATGCACCTGCTCTTGCACCGTGTTCCAGGACCAATTAAATCTGGCCACTGCAGCTCAACCTAAATCACACCTGTAATCCCATCCATCTGGGACATCTCACAGTTACAAAAGTTGTTTGTTCAGGAGTAACAGAAGTTGCTCAAACCAAGAGACAAATGTGGCATACCTCAGCACGTGTCTGATAGCTGGTAATTGGTCAATGTGTCCTGCAAAGCCCCTACTGGCAATGTCTGCCTGTCTCTTCACCTCCACCACCACCCACCTTCAGCTTCCTTGCACCCAGCTCCGAACACTCAACTCTGTCTCTTTCATATGCCCCCTCTGAGCTCTCCTGTCTTTGCTGGACACAACAAAATTAGCCCTGCAGCACCACTGAACTCTCAGGTAGACACAGGACTCTGAAGCACTGCCTGTATATCTTTGCCATGCCAGTACAGCTGTTACGAACACCAATGTATGTGCTAAGCTAAACAAGGTTTTCAGACAAAATCTGACATTAGGCAAAGTAAAGCACAGGGAAAGCCAGTTCTGTGAACCCTAAACTGATCAGTGTTCAGAACTCATCAATGAAAGCTAGGAATATTCTGTGCATATTCCCTGCAATTTTTAATTACAGACACTGAAACTAATGAGTGCAGTATTAGACTGCAAGCAGGGACACTGATTATAAAACTAAATTTAACTTGTCAAGATCTGGGGTTTTTTTGTTCAAATGTCCTTGAAAATTACAAATAAAACTGTTTGGCAACACCAAGAGAAGCCAAATACTTTCTTCAGCTGGCAAGGTTCTTTTCTAATACATTCTTTTTTTGCCAATGGAAGATATTAATAATAAGGACTGTACCTGAGGGGAATTAATACACAAAATCTTCATTAAAGTTATATTAAGGTCTACCTTGTAAAGTTGTATTTACTTTAGGTCTGTGAAAGCAAAGAAATTTATTGTCAAGTCTGAGTGTCTCAGCTGAAATTCTCTACTTACACTGGACTGCTCTGTCACTGAGGATTTGGAGATAGGTAATTTCAAGACCCTCTGTTAGTGTATTAATGGTGCTTTTTCTGATCTGAAGAGAGGTCTGCTAATCTTTCTGCAGCTCCACATTGTTGTGTCTGATGCAATGACAGGAGAAGCTAACTCATGCATTTGTGAAACTTTGCACCACAGTTACAACTGCTGTAAACTTCAGGTTTAAGGAGATGTTGGTGCCAGATGAAGAACAGTGAGACATGAACTTCTGTGACCTCAGTGTCAGCAGAAGGGCTTGGCACTGCTCCTGGCTTAGCTTCCCTTTTCCTCAGAAGCTGTAGAGGAAAGTGGTGAGCATCCAGTGAGTGCTGACTGGCTGTGCAGATGTGCCAGGATTCAGAGGTTTGAGTGCAAAATGCTGGTGTAGCAGCCTGGCTGAATGGAGTTCTTAGTCTACAGTGCAGACATCACCAGGTTTCACTTCAAGTTCGGGACTGTTCCTCTGGAGAAAAATAACAATAGCTTAATTTCCAAGGCTCATCCAGTGAGAGTAATGGTCTCAGAGCTTCCAGGAAGACCCTAGATACCACATGGAGGAACACCTAGGTGTTTATGCTGCATGCAGAGCAGTCCCAAGAGACACACAGAACATATGCTGCATCCTAGAGGTAATCAGCTGTAGGGGAGCCAAGAATAATGCTGGGTGTCAGGATACCTTGGTTATTCTCAGTCTAGTGATTAGATTTAGAGCTGCAGATTGTGTAATAGGGAATTTCCATTTGGCATGCAGAGGGAACTGACTTAGATATGTCACTTTGGAGACTGGAGTTCTCTTCCCTGGCAGAAGAATGAAAAGCCTAGCTCACTAATGATGATGGTGCCTTGTGGAAATAGTAGCAACAGTCTTTGGAAGAGATACTCCTAGAAATTCTGGCTTTCAGCCCAAAACTGCTTTCCTTTGGTTACAGGGTGCCTTACACAGGGAAGTTTTCCTCTCATGTTTTGCCTTATCTGCAACAGGCACAGGAAGAGGTGTGGCATGTGACTCACCATGAATTAAGCACTTGCAGTGGACTAAATAAAACGCAAAATGTAGCCCACTGCCTCACTGAGGTGAGATTGTAATTTTATGGGTTTTGGACCTCCTTATAGCATTCATATTCCTCAATCCAACTTGCTTCATGGTGCAGTATTAGTTGTGGAGCAGCAAATCCCACACACAGGCCATGAGGAGGTTTTGGAATGACTGACTGTTTACCTGCCCCACTGGTTTCTATAAAACAATGTCAGCAAGGTTCATGAGTCCCATATTTCTGGTCAAATGTTGTCACTGAGGATCAGCTTCTTACAGAGAGGTGAAGTGAGAGCTGCTTGAAGAAGAGGCAATGCCAATGAGAATGCTGGTAGCACATGACTCCAGGGGTTGGGCTCTTGCAGGCCTCACACAGATCTTTAGTCACTACTTAGTCACTGTCACCTAGAGGGACAGATGGGCACAATCTGGTGTCCAGGCAGTACAGAGCCCTTAAGTCAGCTTCCCAAACCAGACCAGCTCTTCCCCTCCCCCCAAAGTCAGTGTGCAGGTGAGCTGGAGAGAACAAGTCTGCCATGTTAAAACAGTCATGTTTGTGTTACCCACAGTCTGACTGCCCCCGATCTGCCCCAGATCTGCCGTTTCTCTTCTGCTGTAACTCAGTCACCCCAAAATTGTTATTGCACTGAACCATGGACCACCATTGTACCTGGCTTCAATCCAAAGCCAGTAATGAGTGGAATGAGCACACTCTACCTGTTTGTGTCACACTGCTAGCATATAAACAGATATTGAATTAGAGGATAAAGACAGACATTAGTAAAACGCAGATGGTGAATCACATTTGTCCAGTCTTCTAAGGTGCTCTAAGAAGTGTCAACAACAGGATCATCTACTGTATCCCAAACAGTTAGATTAAGGGAGATAGAGAGATCTCTGAACTTTGACCTTGGGGGCCAAAGCAATGCAAACCAGGGGTAGTTTTATTTTATTTCCCCAGCATAACTTTTTTTTAAACTCATGCTCACTATTTTGGAAATTGGAAATAAAGCTTTTTGTTTGAATTTTGCATTAACTGAATTGAGTCAGCATGCCTGTTCCACAGCTGAATAAAATACAGCTATTCCTCCTTCAAACCAATGTGGCAAGCCTAAAAGCAGGAGATTAGGACACCTTAAAAGTGTTCTGGTGTTCTAAATGCATGCAGTAAGTGAAGGAGGTGGTCCATCCTGTCTTACCTGCCTCTCACGTGTGTTCCTACTTCCTCTCTTGCACCAGATATTGAAATCACATTGTTGACAAATGTGACAGACTAGTCTGCTGACTAAATAGACAACCACTTACAAAAATAAAATACATGTTTTCCTCTAAATGTGCTATCCTGGGTAAAATGTGGCCACCCTTAAACAGGTGCAGCCCAGTTGTACTGAGGGCCTAAGGAGTTTTGGGGTAACTCTAATCAAGAACCATGAAAGCATTCTGGCTGTATCCAAAAGACAAAGCTTCAGAGCTGTTCAACTCCCAGAATTTTGCTCAGAATACTGAGCTACAACACCACTTTTATGTATTCTAATTTACAGTCAGGAACAGCCATTTAAAGATCAACTATGCCTGTGCTTTAAATATATGGAAGATTTTTCTCCTGGAGTAATATTTCTCTTAACTAGCACAAAATTTAGCAAAGAGCCAGAGTAAATCTTTTTCAAAAACATAAAAACATTGACACTTATTTATCCAAAAGACCATGGCCAGAGCCATGTTCCTGTGTTCACACAGGTCAATTGTCTTAAAATTCTTACAACACACTAAGTAGACTACCATGCTTCTTTTTTTACCAACATTTGGTGCATGAATACAAAAGAAGCTTGGAAGGAGTTCCAAGAATGAAAGAAAAGTCCTGGAAATGAACAAGTACCACTTCCATAATAATGGTGTACGGTCCATGTGGAAAAGGTAATGTCCTGTAATGGGTTTGGGCTTTCTCCATTAGCTTCAGTTCCTTTACAGGAACCTAAACACATTTTCAGTATAGTCCATCAGTGGCTGCTTTCATCCAAACTAATGTAATTTCCATTTCACATTTCTACACATGAAGAGTAGAACACACTACTGTCTTACAACAGACTCGTAACACCTTTTTACAGTCCTTACACTGAAGTTTTGATCAGGCTGTAATTGTCCAGGGAGAGAGGACCAGCTCAGGAGAGATTCCTCCCAGCTCCAAAGTGGGAGTGGGAATTGAGAGTGATCAGCTCAGCCCTGAGTACAGAGTTCCCCAAGCTTTGTAGAAACAGGAGAAATCATCATTGTGTGCTTTCCTGCTTCTTTGCATTTAGGTCTAACTTGAGTCCTACCAAAGTGTATATGATTTAGAAGCTAATTTCAACGGGATCCTTCCTGAATCTTTCCTGACTATTGCTGGATAAGATGCAGAAATTCTGAAGCAAAGCCCTACACAACAGACATGAAGATGAGCGGGAAGAGAAGAAAAAGAACTCTGGCGCAGTTTCCTCCAGGTTCTAGATGTTCCCATGAACTTCATGTAGCTCCTCGGCATATCCTGTTCTGATGTGGCTCTGCACACCTGAGAAAGAAGCATTTTGTATAGATGTTATTCCAAATGTGTCCCTTTGCCAGCTGTGTAGTTGCAAATTCCATTCTGTAATGGTCATTGTAGCTCTCACAACTTACCAGAAATCACAGCAGGCAGAAAGGTGAGTGCAACATGATTTTGCCCTCATTTCTTCTGTATTTCTTGCATGTTTCTCGGAGCCATATCACTGCTGTACTGCATTAATTGCGTGATATTAACCTCTGATCCTGGTCCACATGGAGTCAGACAGTTTGTGTATGCATATTCTGTATGATTACTCATTTATATTTACATACTACGGTGATATCTACATCTATATTTATTTCTAAATAACACTATTTAAAATGTGTAATAAATTTTTTAGGTGGTTTTTTTTTTTTTCCCCACTAGCCATGTATGGGAAATTCGAAGAACAAAAACACGGAACAATACTCTTACACTTTAAACATAGAGGCAAAAAATATTATTAAATATAAATGAAAAATCAGCTTTTTGTCTTAAATTAAATGTTTGCTAAGAAACTGGATTTTTTTCCTGTAGTCCACGTAACTTAATACTTTTTTTTGAATTACTGGATTCACCCTGCCACAATATGCTTAGTTGCTATACTCTCAAAGCATTATTGCAAAAAAGAAATTTCTGTGATTTTATCGCTTAATTACAGATACTAGACTGGAGAAATTTGGGGTTGTGTTTCTTTGGCCATGTAGATATCTTTTAGACAGCCATTTCAAAGTTTTATTGGCAAGTAATGGAAATTTCTAATGCATACTTGTAATTTCACAGTCAATGCAATAGTGTTCTATCACGATTTATTTGTTTTGGGTTACCCCATCCAACAACAAATTTAGGAACTTTTTATGGCCACAGATTTCCTTGGGGTATTATAGTCATTGAGCTTCTATTTTCTCTGCAGTGTGTGAAATGATTTCTATAAAGTCTGCACAAGTTGGAACATTTTTAAATGTTGTATGAAATACATTCATATTAGCAATTATTTATTAACTATGAAGCCAGCAATTAAAGCATATGCATGAGATTAAGAATCAAAACGGATATAAGTCATGAGCTTTTCTGATGTGGCAAAGGACAGCAATCATTTAGGTGAGACGCCTCCTGGGTAGATGAAAAAAATCCCATTAGCTTTGGCACTGACCCAACTTACTTACAATGCAGCTTGTTTTCCTGTGATACTGTGGTTTAACTAATTTTGCTTCCATACTACTGTAAGATGATTACCACCCCCAAATTATTTCTCTCCACATCTGTGCAATGCTTTTGATGCAAACCTTCACATCTGAAAGGAAAATGGTATCCATAACTTAATATTTAAATGGCTTTTAAAGTTTTATTAGAAATTTTGAAGCATTTGCTGTACTTATCCCAGAAGTTTTTACATGTCCCTGGCACATGTGGCATGGCACACACTTGACTGGGTATCAATAACAGTATTGACTTACCTCTCAAAACAGTTTTCCCTTTATCTGGCATGGGATGAAAACTGTTGTTCTACATATTCATCATACTGATGAAATGTATGAGAGAGAGACTTTTGAAGTAGTATCCTAGTTTCTTTCTGTGTATTATTAATATGATTTCTTTTACCAGCCAGGACATGAAATAACTGTCCTTGTCAGAAGCTACTTTTATTTTGGTTTCCAAAGTGCAACATAGTAGTTACACATTTTCTGTCTTTTTCCATCTAGTGAGAGCCTCTCCCAACTGGGTGTAGTTTTATTGCTGACTGTGTTTTATTGCAGGCTGTAGTGCACAGTTGCTGCTGCATTTCTGCTTGGTGCTTCACAGGGGGTGACCACATGGTTGTGATGCAGGACAGGTGCTACATGCCATGGGGCTGCAGAGGTGATAACTATCACTACCATTATCCTAAACCTTGGTATTGCCATCCAAGCACTTGCCTCCTCACAGCCATGGGTATGCCACAAACCCTCCAGTGAAGGTCTTTTGCTGCAGAGCTACTCTGCCCAAGCCACCTAGGAGTTAGTGGTGGATTGCCGGGGCAGTGGTGCTGCAGAGGAGGGATGTGCCCTCACCAGACAGCCTGCACAGTTTGCTGATGCTCAGTGGAGCCAGTCAACCCATATTGGCAGAGAAAAGTTGGAAGTATGAGGACGGGTGGAGAGGATTTTTCAATCTGAACAGTGAGTGAGGATGGGAAGAAAACAAGTAGAGGGAAGAGACATAATTTCTGCTTCAGCTTCAGGTAGTCAGTCTGTTGGAATCAGGCTTTTCCTGAGTCACTTAGGCTGTCTGGGTTGAACATGCTGGTTTTCACATTTTCAACTGATTCATTAACAGTGGTGGCATGACACAAAAAAGCTTGCAACCTCATGCTGAGCAGTGAAAGCAGGTAGTGAAATGGACAATTTGATGCAATGAAAGCAGCTGCAAGTTCACTGGAAATGGGAGCATAATTCCTGGGCTTTGGTGAGTTGTGTTTGTGTAGGTGTGGACTGCTGGCACAGAGAGCACTTCATGGCCAGCTTTCTGGGAGGACCTGAGTCAGACTTAGGCTGTGACCCAGCACACAAATGCAAAGGTACTGACTTCTGAATTAAATGGTGGACAGCACCTTTGGGAACAGATGGAAGGTTATAGAGTGCAGGATGGGTGGAGGAGAAAGCAAGGAATACAAGAGAGAGAGAGTAGAGAGGAGAGAGAAAAAGAGAGCTTCAGCAGCAGAAAAAAAGGTCCCTGTTCCTTAAAAACATGGGCTGTCACTCCATTCTGTGCTTATCTTGTGGCAAAGTCCTTCTTTGGCTTTAACTGTGTTTGAGACAGGCAGCTGCGCTCTTTAAGTCCTTAGAGTGGCTGATAGCAGCATCGATCATGCAGTTTTCCCAGAAACAGTAAAATTTTACACAGAAAGTGCTGTGTAAAACCCTATGGCGACCAAGCAGGGATTTGGTTAGTGCTGCAGCTTGGCAGTCAACCCCAAGGGACGGTGCAATATCAGCCACAGTAGGGTACTTGGACATATGTACGTACTCTGGAAAATAGGGGCTTTTACCATCACATTCCTCTTCAGGTCAATAACCTCATTTGAAATGACCTTTAGCAGAAAATGCAGATTTGGCTTAAGACAACATTGACTAAAGAGGATATTTTTCTTTCATCTTCCAGCCTCTCCAGGCTGACACAGAGGAACAGGAAAGAAATTCAGGGAGTGAGTTTCTGGGGGATGTTCTCTGATCATTCCTTTCCCTCTGTTGCATAACCCCTAAGTGATGTGTTTTGGTATTTTCAGCTATAAATTCCTAAGACAGATTCCATGGTAAATTTGCATAATCAGAGGACATGTTCCCTTTTTCATTGTTCAAAGTTAGGGAAAAAATCACCCAAACAAATCTGGGAACTGTTTCACTGTGGCAAAACAGAGACAATGAAGTAAACTGCTTTTACAACATCTTCTTAAACTGTTAAATTATTAACAAGGACAGAAATTGGAAAGTAACACCTTTAAAAAATTACTTTGATGTGTTAAAATGATAGGAACTATAATTTTCAGAGCTGTGTACAATATTATGTACAGAAAAGTAATAGTTCTCTCCATTCATTTTTAAATCTTTCTCCAGCCTTAGTCAGGGTACTGTTTTCCAGGATGTATCATTTGTCTGTTGTTCAGAAAGAAAATGTGGGAAAAGAGAGAAGTAGAGTCACTAGGGGCCAAATCATGCTTCCATGAAATTAATGGAAGTTTTTTCCATTGTCTTCAGTGGAAGAAAAACAGTGAAAACCAAGACCTAGTAAATTTACCGTCTGTAACTGTTGAGAAAATCAAGCATGACATTGTTTGAGAATAGGAGGCTGCTTGCTCATATGTCCATATTCAAGTAACTAACTCTTGTTCATTTTGAATGAGTATTTCAAAACAGTAGACAGTAATCTTCTAATCACTTACGCTTCTGTCTATAATGGTATCCCTTAGATAAAAAAGAACTGACATAGCAAGTTTTGGGCAAAACCTAAACTTCCAGAATTCAAGTTCTTTGGATTGACAATATGACTGAGAAAAATTATGTTTTCCCAATAAGATTCTGCATATGAATATTTTGTTTATTTGCACTTTAGGAGTCTGATCTTATAATAGTAAACCTAGTGCTAGGACCCAGTTCTCAGAAAAAAATAATAAAAAAAAGACAAAAAAGAAGAAGAAAAAAAAAGTCTAAACCACTCTCACACCTCTCACACCTGAAGCTCTAATGGATGTGATTGTGCCCTGGCTTCTCCTGCCTAGAGCTGCTGCAGAGGCACAGCTGTGGTGAGGACTGCCCAGCACAGCCCATTCCTCTCCCAGTCCAGGCCCACAGCTGAGCTGTGGGTCCCAGCAACAGCACCATCCACATACCTTGTGCTGCTGGTTTGATGCAACCGAGTTAGAGAGAGGCTATTGAGTCAACCAGCTTTGATGCTATAAAATCTGCCAACAAAATGTCAACTCAGTTCCATCTAAAAACCATCAATGCCACAGCAGACATTGCAGCAGCGAGTAGTGTACAAGGTCAACCAGCCAAGACGAAGTGATGTCATCTACCTGGACTTCTGCAAGGCCTTCGACATGGTCCCACAAGACACCCTTCTCTCCAAATTGGAGAGACATGGATTTGAAGGGTGGACTGTTCTGTGGATAAGGAATTGGATGGATGGACGCAGCCAGAGAGTTGCAGTCAATGGCTCTGTGTCCAGGTGGAGGCCAGTGATGTGTGGTGTCCCTCAGGGCTGTCTTGGGGCTTGGGCTCTTCAGTGTCTTTATCAGTGACAGAGGCAGTGGGACCGAGTGCACCCTCAGTACATTTGCAGGTGACAGGAAGCTGAGCAGTGCAGGTGACACTACAGAAATATGGGATGCCATCCAGGGGCACCTGGACAAGCTTGAAAAGTAGGTCCACGAGAAATTCATAAAGTTCAACAAGGCCAAAGGCAAGGTGCTACACCTGGGCTGGGGAAATCCCAGACTAGCACAGACTGGGAGATGATCTCACTGAGAGCAGCCCTGAGAGAAGGACTTTGGGGTGCTGGTGGGTGAGAGGCTGGACATGACCCAGCCGTGGGCACTCACAGCCCAGAGAGCCAAACATGTCCTGGGCTGCATCCAGAGCAGTGTGGGCAGCAGGGCCAGGGAGGGGATTCTGCCCCTCTGCTCTGCTCTGCTGAGACCCCACCTGCAGTGCTGCATCCAGCCCTGGGGTCCCAGCACAGGGGGAACATGGACCTGTTGATGCGCGTCCAGAGGATTCTGCAAAAATGATCCAAGGGCTGGAACACCTCTCCTGTGAAGTCACACTGAAAAAGCTGGGTTTGTTCTACATGAAGAAGAGAAACCACCAGGAAGACCTCATTGCAGCCTTCCAGCACTTGAAGGGGGCTTATAAAAAATGAGGAGAGTGACTTTTTAAGTGGGCAGATAGTGATAGTACAAGGGGAAAGGTTTACACTAAAAGAAGACAGATTTTGATTAGACTTTAGGAAGGATTTTTTGTTGTGAAGGTAAAACAGGTTGGAACAGGTTGACCAGAGGCATGGACAAACCAGCCCTAGAAGTATTAAAGGCCGTGTTGGATGGATCTTCGAGAAACCTCGTCTAGTGGAAGGTATCCCTGCTCACAGTAAGGGAGCTGGAACTAGACAATCTCTAAGATCCCTTCCAACCCAAACCACTCTGGAATTCTATGAATCTCCCAGTGGTTAGAAAGGTTCAGGAGAAATCAAAATAAGTAAGATTACAGTTACACTGTAACAGTCAAACATAAAGTGATGAAATTTTGCCACCCAGTTCCCAAATGCAGGCAAAAGGTGTTCTACATTTGCAAATACTTCTGTAAACTGGAGTGATTATCTTTCCCCTCAGTTAGTATTTCTTACATAAGCAGACTTTAAGGGTATTTGAACAATGTACACAGCCCAGACAGCCTGGGATAGGTAAGGTCACAGAATGCATGCAAGCAACAGAGTAGCAGAAAAATACTGATTGGCACCACTGGCATTCAAGTGGTGTTTTGGTTTTAGAGAGAGGTGCAAAATTTAAATTTGTTAACCACAAACGCCTTTGATCATCGAGTGAGCGGCCTACACAAGAGGAATATTTAGTGCCGTGTCCCACATACGGCTCCTTAGCAGCCATCCCTTGGAGAGAGTGAATCTCCCCTGCTCTTGAAGAAACAACAGTCTGCTTATGTTTGGAAGAACATGTTTGAATCTAGATCATAATTTAATTTTGCTTTGTTATTCCTAAATGTATTTGGAATGGCTAATATTATTCTTCTACACGTCAGGCAACAAGACCTATAATTCCAGCAGAAATCTTTGGCAAGGGTAGAGGGGGAGCTGAATATCCTGTAGAGTCCATGAATATTCTATGGATAGCCAAGTAATCATTCTCCAAATGAAGGTGCTTGTCAGATCCGAACAGTCAGAGCTGATTAAATCATGCTTGTTTTATTGGCATTGTCTCAGCATCACACAGATTAAAGCAGAAACTAGTTTAATAGGACATGTGAACAAGATTTGACATTTTTCTTTTTTTCATTGAGCTGATAAAATTGGATGTTGGCAAACAAGTTGTGATTAAGCAGACCTGACTCTACTTGACAAACATGATGGTATTTTAGGATTTTTAACAAGGTTCTCAGGCTTTTCAATGCATTTTGATGACCAGTTCTCTGTGATGAAGTTCTGCTGAAGGTGATGGCAACATCCTCCCAGGGCAGAGGTTTGTTCCGACTCTGCTGACCATCTGGACCAAACACAGCTGACGGATGTCAGGTTGGTGTCAGGATGTCAGTTTATACATCTGTGTTTGCTTCAGAATCACAGCAAGCATAAACATCAATAAGCTTTGTTTGGGAGCAGAATGTATTTGACAAGACCTTCTTAATGTCAGGTGGGAGCTCCACGAAGTGGCAGTGTCTTTGTCACAATCCTGACTTTTCCCTCTCACATCTGCCTCATTTCTGCATGGGCATTTCCATCTCTCTGCTAATGTCAGGGACAAATACATCTCATAAAGTAAGTCAGGAAGTTACTGAGCAAAGAACAAACAAAATTTCAAAGAAAATCCAGCAATGTAACAATCTGGAAATAAAAACCCCAAAGTTTGCACAAGTGTTATACCCTCTGTTTGAGTTATGAGTCATGGTTCCTTGCCCACAGCACCAAGTTATTTAAGAAGCCTGCTTCACCAGATACTTGTATCTGGAGATTTTCAAGAAAGTTTAATAGGCTATGTGTGGGAGACAGATCTTCTTATCTCCAGATTACAGATGGAATTCAACCCAGGTCAACTAGCTGACAGCATTTGAAAAAACATCAATAGCGTAAGGCAGCAGAAGACACAAAAAATTCAACAGCATTGCTCACAATGCGTCTAAAGATGGAATATGAACATTTTTCAAGAGAGAAATAGTATCTCTTCTTAGGCAAGGTAAGAGAGAGAGTGGACAAGTTTTAGGACTTACCTTTCCTTCACCTGGTCTGACCAAGCATTAAGAAACTTCAAGTCAAAACAAGTCAGACTCAAAGAAGTAGTGATTCAGTCTGAAAGAGACACTGGCCTAAGGTTCAATAAATTGTCCTCATTTCCCATCCACTCCTAGACCTCCTCTGCCCTGCAAATGCAGAAGATTTGTTTAACTCTCTGCACCAGGGAACCATCATGTCTCTCTGCCCTGGCTATCAGTCAGCTTCTTCTCTCCTCTCAGTACCTTTGCCTATTTTATTCATTCCTCCACCTCTGTTCCTTCCCAGCAGATTGACATGCAAATAAATACTATATGAGGGAAAGGAGGATGAGAAAAGACAGCACAGGTCATCTTTTTGCTTATTTTCATAAAGCATTTGGAGAGTTAATCTCTGAGGCCTTTTCCCTTGATCCAGATGAGGTGAAAAATGGTGAATGAGTTGGGAATTTACTGAAATACTTGCTAAAAATATTGCAATACTTGATCTTTTTTCTTACCGAGTACTTCAAATTCATCTTATCTAGCATTCACTGTAGCTATTGAAGCACAGCTGAAGATGCTGCCTCCACTGTCTTCCTGAAGAACTGGAGTTTGACTCTTCCTTTTTCATACTGCTCTCATACATGGAATAAGTAATTACAAGTAATTACATGAGCCTCTGATTAAGCGTGTCAAAGTCGTCATGGATGTATCTTGGACTTTGACAAGGTTACACTGAGATGATTTAACTGTTGCAAACACCACTGGCCCTCATGTCATGTACTCCCATTCAGGCTAGATATAAAATGAAATGAGGATATGCTCTCACAAACCTGCATAGAGCAGTATTAAATGCTGACTGCCAGCTGTTTGTTACTCCCCACAGTGCACGGACTATCTCCCTAAGCCAAAGCAGGTGCTGAACTGAAACAAGCACCTCCATACAGAGGGATACTCAACCATCTCAATCACCATGTTTTAAAGACATAGTAACTGATGTTGTCATAAGGTGGACAAGATTTGATGCATTGGCAAAAAATGAACTATTACTGTTTAGGAGCTCTCACATATGCCAAGCCCAGCTAATGGTTTTTAAAAATACTATTGCTGGGTTGTGAGGGACAGCTTTGTGAAGTAAATAGTCCTTTAGTATGATTTTCTCAGAGGCTGTATACAGCACAGTGTTATCTGGCAATGTCTTTCACACAAACTACATCATCTTTAATTTGTTGCACTTGTTTTGCCCTGAGGGCACTGGGAGAATCCTGTGTTGTGCTTTACTGCCACTCATGAGGGTTTATGTCCTGCCCTGACTCCTACAGGGCCAGTCACCTGGACATCCCAGCTGGGACCTCTGCAAAGCTTGGTTCTTTGCTTCTCTGTGCCAGGGAACTGCAAGTCCCATTGGAAGAGAGCAGCCCTACCTCTCCCATCTCATTCTCTCAGTGAAACTGCAAGTGAATGGTTCAGTGAACTTCCAAAAAGAGCTCTCACAAGGCCAGTCAGCAAAACAGAAGGAAGGGATCACATCTGAAGTCCAGCTGCCTGTCACACAGGCTGTTTGGTGAAATTTGAAAGGAAGTTAGCTGTTTTCTCAAGGAAAAGGATACCAGAGCACCCTCTTTGTTCTTGTTCCCTGCTACAGTTGGAGATTTGAGGTGTATCTGTAAATCTTTTGTCACCTGAAGCTGGGTGTACACCAACAGTGTGCTATGGGATAGACTTCCATTTATTATGGTATAGAAGGATATGGGCACATGGAGGGTCCAGGATACATTTTGATGAGGTGACTCTCACCATATTCTAAGTGTTGCTGAAGCCTCAAATGTTACCTGAGAGTATATTATTTGTTCTTTCCTGACATGAACCAAATATAGGGCTGGCAGGATAAAGATACATTGAGATGGTTCTCATGGAAACCAGGTGAAAAAATAGCATGGAAAGTAGCTGAAGGGGACACTGGAGAAAACGGAATAATAGTGACAGGTTGATGCTAATTGCCAATCAAAATTTAATTGAGATAAACAGCTGTTTTTCCACCACTGTTAGTAGGAATGAGTCAGGATAAGTGTGAAAATCAACGAGTATGCACAACAGTTTTGTCAACGGAGGCAATGTGAGACAGTTTTAGTGTTTTCAGTGCAGACAGAAAAACTAAAGGAGGGAGAATAGTGAGGCGAGCTGAGAAGACCAGAGGAGGGGAGTCAAGCTGGCACACTGAAGAGGTCTTGGTTCAGAGAGTCAACTGAAGAGAATATGGGGGATCAAAGATAAAAAGACAGAGTAGCTGGAAAAATCAGGACACAAATAACACACCCCACAGACAAAAAGGGAGCTGTGTGGTTCAAAAAGATTTGACATAGCGATGACCAAATAACTTAGGCCATGAAAGTCCTTGAAGCCTTGGACAATATCTCAAACCCACCTGGGACAGTGTTCCCATTAGAGATTAGTTCGGTTAAGGAGCTCCTACCCTACTGTCTTTAAGATTTAGATGTCCTCAGCACCTAATAGCAGTAAGGGCTGCATGGCAAACACCACCAAGGGAAAAGTGTCTCAAAGTGACCTCCAGAGCCTCTTGCAATGACAAGTAATGGAAGAAGGTGCAACTGAAGCGTGCCAGCTTGAAGAAATGAGGTCCAGGGTGGCAGAGCTGGAAGGAGAGAGACCTACTACAGGACAGGTACTTCTTGAATAAGCCCAACAACATGTAAGCAAATCAGACCACTGGACATGGTTCTAGGTATGTAGAGGTGCACTGGCAGTGCATTTGACAGGATGGGAATGGAAGGTGGGTCTTGAAGACCACTCGAAGCTGAACACTCTTCAGAAGAAGCCTCCACCCCATGCTTTAAGGGAGAAGCTTGCCAGCACCCCTGAGGAGGGATGGAGCTGTGCTCTCCACTGTTTTGAAGCTGATATTCAAGCTGGGTTCCGATTTCTGCTACAAGGTGCCTTCCAGCCCTTCACAATCTTCAACATTTATTTCTGATTTGCCCAAGAGTAGCTCTTCTCAGAGACAGACTGTTCAGGCTCTGTTCCTCCCAGACAAGAGGTCAGTTGCTGAGGTTAAGCCACAGAGGACTGGACATGTGTTCGTTGTATAGTTCTATTCCCCAGCAAAAAATAATTTATTTCAGCAAGGCCTTTTTGTGAAGGTCTAATAACCCTAAGCTAGAGCTTTTGCTGCAATAGCAATGTCATTTCAAGAAATCACTTTCCTAACCAGCCAGTGTCTGGATCAGCTGAGGCTTGTGCAATTTTTTATTTGCCATGATTCTGGTTTCCCTCAAAGGGAGGAAAATGAAGGGGACAGCTGTGTCCACAACTCACTGGTGCTGCAGCAGTCTGTGGGTCTGCCCAGGCTCGCAGGCAGAGGAAAAGAAACTTGTGACTATGGGACTCTGCACTAGCACACCGCATAGAGGAGGAGAGCAGATACCTTGCATCCCTCTTCATGGTTGTTTATACCCAGACAGAGCTAACCACAATCCATCCACAAGTTATAAAACATTGCTCAGGCAAAAGTGAATGGCATTTCTTAGCCAAGGTAATTAGATTTCAGCAGTCTCAGCCCGCAGGACAGTACTGTCTACTCTGCAGAATACTAACTCCAGAAACTGAAGTCAACAAACAACACTGCAAAAATTCATGCTTGAAATAATATATATTAATATAGGAACATAATAAATAATAAATACTGTTAATACTGATGTAAATAATTTATCATGCTAGATTTGTGCAATAAAAAATGCATAAATATATAACCATCTTTTGAAATACTATAAAATTAGCAACTGTGAGCTTAACCTATTAGCATGCTCCAGGAGAAGAAACCCACAGGTTATTCAGAGTCTGAATCACTGTGGCATTTGTGATAGTGTAGCCGAGAGTAACACCAGGAGCACCACATGAGGATGCAAAGGAGCAGAGTGTTGCCTGGTGCGTCACAAAACAAACAGTAATGTACTTCTCTGTTTTATGCTCAGGGCTTAAGGTCTGTTGATCTACTGGGTGTGCTATGTAATTTTTTGTTTAAAAAAGTTAATTTATTGCTGATTCAAGGCCTTGAGCTAGTTGTTTTCTAACAACTAAGATGAAATAGAGCAACACAGGCAGGCAGCAGATTCAGGAGAACAGAAAGATTATTCCTGTGGTAGAGCTGCACAGAATTACTCAGGGCTACATCAGGGAGACATATTTTGGCTCCATTCCCAGAGTCTTCATAACACCTTTTATCTCAAGGCACCTTACAAATTTGGGCCAATTAATATGCAGGCAGTCCCTTTGCGGTCAGCCTGTTTTATTTGGTTTTGTTTCCAGAGGGAGAAACTGGTATGCAGACTTCTGGGGCAGACTGCTCTTCTTTAGAGTGTGCTAGCATGGACTAATTAGTGAGGCCATGGTATCTACGGCCCCACTTTCTGAAGATTGTCATCAAAATGTTCTGTACTTTTCAGCAAGTTGTGCCACACAGTTTTCAGGGCTAACTGACAGGGGAGCACTAATGAGAATAATGTCTGAATGATTAATTCAAAAACACAGCAAGACATTACTAGAAGAAAAGTATTTACATAGCTTAAAGAAGTCATGGGTAGTTTTCAAAACTGGCCTATGATTTTTCAAAGGCATTTGAGCTAAAATTGCAGGTGTGTTCCTGGCAGTATTTTCCTGAGCATGTAAGACAGGGACGTAGCTAATTCCTTTCCCTCAGGCAGAGCTGTTAATTGTGGAAAGAACCTGTGAGAAACTCAGAAACTAATCATGTGAAAACACCACTTGTCACTAAAAGCTGAGTCTAAAACATGTGCTTCTCTCTTAAATGAGCGGTGAATTCTGTGATTTCCAGCTCTCCTAAGCAGCAAAAGGAATGGAAATCTCCAATATTGTTTCAGGATGTTTACTTTGCAGCCATGGAAAGAAGCAATGTCCTTTACAAAACCATGTAGGCAGCAATAAGGTGAATTCAATATTGTCATTCGCTGAATCTCAAATCCCATAAAACTAGAAAGAGGGAGCACTTAGACAGAGATCAGCTTAAAGTAGACGAAAGAAAGCATTTCTGTACAAGGTAGGCACAGGAATTTGCTGATACAAGAGATGGTAGAAGTGGACTGTGTCAGTGGGCCCCATGTGGGGTTGGGCAAATTAGAGGGTAGAAGATCCTAAAAGGGCTGCTAGAAGAGCTGTGCAGGGAGATAGACTCTGGATCCCTCCCACCACATCCCTCTCTTCTGGGGAAGTGTGTGGAAATGTGCGTACAGGGGCAGGCATTGGCCAGGCAGGTCATGGCCAGGCTAACAAGCCCTCCCAGTGCAGCATCACAAAAGACACAATACAGGGAGGGATGAATTGTCTCTTGGATCCAGCAGATCTTGGATCTTACGGCCTCATGTCATGGTGCAAGGCAGGTCAGCAGAGGAAGCACCAGCATACCCCACTACAAGAAGGAAGCAGCTGTGTCTGGTTGTGTGTGCTACAGCCCTCATTCAGTGGTGGCATTTGCTGAGAAGACCATAGTGTCATAAAGCAAGCCACACTGGCTGGGGAGGCAGCACAAGCTCTGACAGGGATGGGGCTGCTAGAGCACTCACCACCTTCTGGGTCTGCTGCTAAGCCCTCACCACAGAACAGGCTCTCAAATTCACGCGTCAGAGCATAAATGGCGTTGTTGCTCTGCCTCAGTGGGGCATTCATTTCATCTTGCTCACACTGAGCTTGGCTAGTCTAGACACAGTCAGGGTTGCCTCTGATGGGAGCCAGGCTCAAGTTTGCCCCACCAAAGACTCAGCTCTGACACTGATGAGCTGAAAAGCTTTTAAAGCCAGCTGTGGCTGGCTCTAACCTGCGTTGGCTAACTGAGGTCAGTCAGTGAGTTACCAAATTGAGCAGCTCACTCAGATTGCTTTGTCTTGTCTGTATGCCATTCTCAATTAAAACTGGAGTTTTTTTTCTGTATGAGGCAAAACCAGACCCCGATGCCAAGGCTCGAGACAATTGCATAGTGCATCAAAGATGTACCATCCACAGAAACCCAAGAAGACTGCTTTCTTGGAATTTCCTCTTAGGTGTGATTCAGACAGCCAGTCCTGGGGGCAAGAAAATGTCATTTTTCCATCTGGAACTATTCCATTTAGGCTTTGAGATTGCTGAGTCTCTCACTGCTGGATTTGTAATTCCTGCCTAGACCGTTCCCATTCCATCAGCTACAGAAAGCAGAAATGAAACCAAGTAATTTGTCCTACTCTCATTCTAGTGTCTGAGGAAGCACAACACCTCCAAAGGCTGTGGCAAGCAGGGGAAGGCTCAACGTGATCACCTCTGCTGCTGGCTCAGCCAACACCCCAAATATCCTGATAGTCAGGATATAAATTGTCTTATTGTCAGCTGTGAAGACTTAGAGCAGTCCAGCAGGCAGGTACCTGGCAGTGGGGTGAAGGACACTGTGCCATGGTATGACATTCATCAAAGATGGGCCTGGCAGCTGGGACAACACTCAGAGGCACTGATAGGCCTCAGAGCAACAGGAAAATAGCCCTGAAAAAGGGTGTATTTGTGCAAGACAGGAGTGCTTGTGGAGCTGGGGAAGAAGCATCATGGAAAGAAAACCCATCCGCCAAAAATCTCTTCAATGCAGTCTTGAGGGAAGTGAATGAGACATGGAGTTTTCCAGAGAGATGTCAGAAGTATTGAAGTTTGTAAACTGAGTGATCAAAGCATGAGAAATTTGAACCAGCTTCACCAGAACCAGTTTTGTTTAGTTCAGTAAAGGTTTCCTGAAGGGAAAACTCATTACATTGCTGATTCCTGGAAGCTCCACCTCCTCTCTGTACCAGAGGCATGCACCATGCACCATGAAGGATGGGGATTTGTATGGTCATTGTGACTAAATACACTCTACATCTGGCTTTCTTCCACCCCCTGCCACACAAGAGTCTGATCACTGACACTGTTCCCATGAAAAGCAGGGGCAGGCTGTGTCCCTGGACTGCCCCTGGGGCTCCTTGCAGCCAAACTCTGGGGAAGCAGGCATGCTGTAGCTGTCGTGCCTTGATAGGTAGAACCATGACTTCCCCGAGGGTTAGCACAAAGTGCAGGCAAGGCCCAGAACCCCTGATTTTCATGCTTTCAGGCTCTAGTGATAAATTAACTCAGCCGCTTAAGATAAACTTCAGCCTACTGAAGTTGGTGGGAACTTTGCTACCAAATTAATGGTGCTGAGATATCACCTAATATGCAAAGAGATATCACCAAAAATGCAGGCATTTTTGAGGTAAATTGTTCCACTTTTTCCCTGAGATGAAGACTTTCTAGTGTATTTTGAAAGGGAACCACCTTTGCAGGGAGAATATAAGAAAGGGACAAAAAGAAAACCTTGATATTAGTTTCATTTGAGCCTGTGTGCAAATTCGTTATTAACTTTTAAGAACTCCACAGCAAATTACTTATTTCTGAAATACCTTGGGATATATTAAGATACAGCTCTAATTTTTCTTGCAGTGATGATTGATCTTTCTGAGTATTGCAGCTTGCTACCACTGGGTCTGTTAAAACTTGGGAGCAAAAACATTATGGTATTGTTCCTGCATTGCAGTTTTGCTCCTTTGTTAATTTTGGATCTAGTCCTAGATGTAGCAAAATTATTGAACTTGGTTTAGCTTAGGTCTCTAATTTCTGTAACTCCTCTATTACTGTGTAGCAGGGCACCATATAGGCACAATAAATAAATAAGACAACACTGAGGGCTGTTACAAATCACAAAATACATTATTAAAAATTAAGAAATAAATATCACTCTCTTACTTAAATTGAGATTGATTTTATAACGTGGAATGCTGAGGAGAGCTGTTGGAAATTATATGTGGGCCTGGGGACGTGGAGAATACACTGTAATGGGTGATTTTCTCCCCCAGTTAGAAAAATTAAAAAAACCCAGTGAATGGATATATTTGTCAAATGGAAAATGAGCTCCATGTTCATAGCCCAGGTAGGGTGCAGTGCTTGCTTCAGTCCTTTGGTTCAGTAGGATGGTGCATCTGCTCAGCAAAAACACCAAAACGACACAAGCAGGTGCTCAAGGCTTACTCTTTACACCTTAAACTCAGCAGCAGGATACATGAAGAGGTTTCAGAAATGAGGTGTAGGCAGTGCCCTCCCTTGGTTGCTGGGACATCTCTCAGTGGTTTTTCTCAGACCTTGGGAGAGGCTCCTTGGAAGGGA
Source organism: Monarcha castaneiventris obscurior (assembly GCA_026261815.1). Lineage (NCBI taxonomy): Eukaryota > Metazoa > Chordata > Aves > Passeriformes > Monarchidae > Monarcha > Monarcha castaneiventris. Next base: position 11,843,315 of record JAMPIT010000893.1, on the reverse strand, counting down.
TGGAAACACACCTGGGACATGATGTGCTGGGGATCCAGTGTGGGTCCCAGCAGGCCGGGCTTCTTTTCTACATCTTTGGCAGAGATTTGATCACTGCAGGGCACAAGGAGGAGCAAGCAAAGGTTTGTTTGCTCCACCTTGTGCCCCACAGCGATCAAATCTATGCCTAGGTTGCAGCAAAGTGGCAGAAATGTGGAGCACTACTGAATGATCAACAAGTCTTCCTTGTTTTTCAATGGAAGGAGGGAACCATATGCTCAGTGCCTCATTAAAAGGCTTACAGCAGAGTCAAGCCCTAATCACATTAACAGATGCTCTTTCCTCCTTGCCTCAGGCACCTTCTTACCCTTCCCCTTGAGCAGGAGAAAAGAGGCACTTAGGGAGCTGGGCAATTCACTTCTGCACCGCGGAAGGACCTGTGACAGATCCCCACTTTGCTCACCACGGCACTCCCCACCACGTACATGCTTCTTTTAGAGCACAGCATCCCTGCTGTGAAATCCCAGAGCTGTGCAGTCATTTTGAGTTCAGCTGTTGTCTGTAGCTGAATTTTAAGAAGTAACATACGAACTTACTCTTACACCTTCTTTTTGTCAGTAGAACTGCTTTATGCAGCATTTTACCCACCCATTGTCTCTGGCTCCTTCGAGTGCTGAAAACCCTCAGGGAGGATTTCCAGCCTCCCTGAATAGCCTGCTTCTGTGCTGAATTCCACACCTAGGAAAGAAATTTTCCTGGTGTTTACTCTGACCTCCTCAAGGCACAGCTTGCAGCCATTGCTGTTTTCTGTGTCATCTTTCAGGAAGAGTTTGTCTCTGTCAGGTTTCTACACCCCCTTTGAGCTGTTGTAAGTGATCATTCCTTTGGCCCCTTCTCTTGTGATTGAACATCAGCTCCTCAAGCCTCCCCTTGGCAGCCACATTTATCCTGGCACTATTCTCCTAGACCTCATTTCCAAATCCTTCCTTAGCCAGGCTCTCTTCTGGGAGAGCAGTAATGCTGAGTAGAGGGCAATGAAAGCATCCCTGGATCAAAAGCTTTGCTCCATCTGATGCACTTCAGTGGCCATCTGGCCCTGCTCAGAGTGAGTGCCTCTACCTGCAGTCCACTGCAAGCCCTTTGGTCTACTTCAGCAGGGTGGTGACATAGCCTGGCACTCCCCAGCTGTGCTGTGCTTCTGGCTGTCCTGCTTCTGACTGTCCTGGACAAACCCTCTGCTTCTCATGGCTAAGCCTCATGGGGCTACTGGTGGCTTGAGCCTGTGATGTCTGGATTGACACCCTGAGGTGTCTTACCTTCAAGGTGATTCTAGACTGAAGTGCTGCTGTTCCCTGCCTAGGCTAATCTTCCTCATTTAGTGTTACCTGCAGATTTGCTGCGAGAGGAGGTTTCTGTGTCACCATGCAGGCCACTGATGAACATACTGAACAGCTTCACAGAAACTAAACCTTTCTCATGGCTGGGCTTCAAGAGGTCACATTTAAATCTGTTACCTATACTGGAGGCTGAAGAATGGCAGCACAACCTCACCATCCTCACCAGGACAGCGCCCAGCTTTGCCAAATACAACCCACTATTTCCCCGTTCCCTTCCTATTCCTATTCAGCTCTTACCCTCTGCACAGTCTTTCTCTTTGTGAGTCAGAGTTAGGTTCTGCATCCCTGTACTGAATTTTCTGCTAAGAGTGCCATGGAGAGGGTGCAGTGTGGTAGTGAGGGCGGTCTTCTGTGAGAAGGACTAATGCCTCAGGAAGAAGACAGACACTATTTGCCCCTAGACAGTACAGGTACTGAGCTGCTCTCCAGGTTCATTCAAAGGACAGAAATTATCTCTTTTGTATGTAACTACTATTGGCTTGTACCTCTATTTGGTCTTCATGTTAAAGTTGGTCTCTTTGGTTTACAAATTGAAAAAGAGCCGGGTTGTAATGCACATAACCAAAATGGGGGAAAGTGACGTAGAGGATCTTTAGCCAAGCCAGCAAACCTCCTATTCACTCTGCTATATGATTATGAGCTGGAAAACACTGATGTATAAATACCATAAAGTAGAACTGCCTGCAGGCTATTTCTGTTCCCCAGTGTCTATAGACAGGCCTGAACCAGCTTCAGAATTGCCAGCTCGGCTATTGCAAACATTGCAGTTGTGTGTGGAGGCCACCTGACACAAATCAGTCCCATGGATATTCCCTCATCTCCTGCACAAACTCCTTCACTGCCCCAACTGTGTCACCAGTGGTGCCTTCCACAAAGCTGTCTGGAAGCTCCATGGCTGCACAGAGTAGAGGTGCCTCCTGCACCTCTGGAGCAAGGGCATGGCATCCCCATATGTAACTCAGCTTTCATTTCATGTTCCAGAGAGGTGGCCAAGAGACAGCAGCTTGAGCTGTGGGGGTTATGAACAACAGGCACTACTGACCTCACTGGACTCATTGGACAGTTGGAAAACTGGTCTACAGCTCCTTCCTACTGCCTCTGTTTCACAGCTCCTTCTTTGTCCCTTCTTGCAAACTTCCCTGTGGTGAAGCTGCATTTCTTCATGGTACCACAGACATTTTTAATGTTGCTTATGCCTATGCAAATAGCTCCACTATTTACCTAGGAAGCAGAAGGATTAAAGGGATTGCTTTATTTACTGCTACCCAAATGCTCTACATCAGCAGCAGCATTTTTATGTATTCATATAGCTACCATTTAACCACTCAAAGACAGTTCCTATATCCACCAGAATTGGGATGTATTTTATAGGATGACTGCTGCTGACAGCGCACCAATCCTGGGAAACCTTATGGTAATACATTATGGCAACAATTCATCACAAATGTCCCTTTGTTATGAAACCATTTTTGCTTTGAACTCAGTGTGTTGCAACGTTGAAACAGACAGCATGACACAAGCTTCTCAGGAACCATGATGTGACATGTATTTCTCCTCTTCTCTTTTCACCTCCCATCGTCCTGCAGGGAAACACACTCCCAGCAGCATCTGAAGGGATGGACTTGGTTATTTTTGATGTTGCTAAAGAACAGAAGAGAACATATTACCCTTGTGATGTGAATAGTAACTAAGATATTTGAAGGGTATTTATTTGACACATGAATTAAATTTCAGGCCTTCAAAAATAAACATGATTGGAAGTTTAAAAATATACTTTTCCAAGTGCTATTTTTGCAAGGTTTTTATTTGCTGAAACACCTTTGTTTTTACAGGGGGTGATATTTAGCTGTAATATGAAAACATTGATATACTCTTTAATAGGTCATTCTAAAATTAATGAACTGCTTTGGTATAAGGTATTTATCTGAGGGGCTGTCTTGAAGGACCAGAGCCTCTTAAGGCAGGGTTTCTGCTTCATCTCAACAATGTAAGAGCAGGGTCAGGACGAATCTCCATGTGATGGAAGCCTGCAGTTTTCAGTGATCAAGGACAGAGGCTGTCATTGCAGGACCAGTGTCATGCTGCATGTCCTGCCAGCTTTTGGCCACAAAGGCTTTGGGACCTTGACAGCAGCACGTTGTAAGCTGCCTGGGTTAATCAACCCAGCAAGCTTCTTCATGAGGCATACAGCATCTGTAAATACTGTAAATGCCACTCAGCCACCCAGGCCTGACACAGAGGGGAGGAAGGGCCATGACTGGAGGAGAGGATCAATATACCTTCTTCTGGTCCTTGCTGTGGTCTCAGGCTGTTGTGTCTGGCCAGCATGGGGAGGTCAGGCCAGAAACATGGCAGGGGTGCAAAGGTGTAAAGAGAGACAAACCTATTCACATTCTGATTCCAGCTCCATGAGAGTCATCTCTATTTCAGTATGTCCTGAGAACATTGTTCCTTCACCACAGGCACAGTCATGCATGGACATGGGGCTAAACAAGATGAGTTGGCAGTGTTGGCTAATGCAGCTGCCGCAGTCAGCTCTCTGAGAGTGAGGTGCAGCGATCTGGCAGCAAGGACAGGCCTTTTTGACTTGTCCTTGTCTCTTTGCACTGATTCCTGTAACTAGTGGAGCTGCTGTTGCAAAAAACTGTGCAGACCAACACCAATTTTTAAGCACATTCAAACTGAAGCTCATGGCTCCAAAAGCACCCTCTTGATCTTTCAGCTGTTTGTGTTCTATATCCCAATTCATAGCCTGAAAGCAGATGTGGGCACTATGCACTTCTTTCCTCCAACCTCCTCCTACCCCCTCTGCAGTTCCCACATGACAGGACAGCTGTCTGGCAGCTTTCTTGCCTTTTTCTTGTATGTGAATCCCTGTAGTCCTGTTCTGTAGCTCAGGAGCAACACACAGAGATATCCAGTCGTCTGCCATGACAGCATCCAGTCCTGCTCTATCTGTGCAACACTTCTGCCTCCTGCAGAGGCTCTGAAGCCAGCAGTGAGGCTGCCTCATACTCAGGTGCAAGTGGCAGGGCAGATCTTTTCAGCCTGCATGGGAGATGGCAGCAGCAGCAAGGACTTTGTGGGAGGCTTTGCTCAGGGGCAGTTTGAAGCTCACCTTTGTGCTTCCCTGGTTCTGCTGACTGTGGGGAGTGAGCCCACACTGGCATGAAACAGAGAGACCAGAGTGAGAAGACAGCAGATCCTGTCTTTTGTTCTCTGTCCTGCATGACGGCTTATTGCCAACTCCTAATTACTTTCCAGCATTTCCCCTTTCAATGTTAACACCAGTGTTTATTAATAAAGACAGTGTCACTTGATTTATCAGAGCCAAGATGGCCAATCATTCTGGAAGTGAAATAGGCACAATCAATTCCTTTTTACCCATTTTGCATTCACATACTCACTATCCTTATTGGGCCCTCTGCTTCTTTACAGTTTCAGGATAGAAGGAAATTTTGTTTAGCAAATTATCTTTGAGTCACCCTTTTTTTGGAGAAGCCAGGCATACCTTTCTGGACTTCTGTGTCATGAGGTGATACATTAAATAATGCACTAAGTGATTTGATCTGGCAACTAAAAGCAAGGCATTAATTACACTAACAATGATCATGGACAGAAAAAATAATCTCTCATAGCTACACTGCTACTGTAAATGAAGTATCACAGGTGATTAAAAACCAATTGTGATGTGCCAAACTGTCTCAGAAAACCAAAAGAACTTTGTAAACATGCTGATAAGCACAGTTCTGCACCCTAGATGTGAAGGGCCTGAGACCTTGCTTTACAGTTTAATCTGCAGTCACTGGGAACATCAGGAGGGGATTGTAGAACAGTGGTGTAAGTAGATTACATCAGTATTCACCTTCATACATCACCAGCAACTTCCTGTTAGCTTTAATGAGTCTCCTCAAATGTAATGCTGCATGGCATCAGTTAATGTCCTCTGTGACTTCTGAGGGCAATGGTGAGGAGGAACTCCTCAAGTTACCGAGTATGAAACCTCATTTCTGAAGTTAACCCATGATCACAGCTTACAGCTTTTATATCAATTCTGACCTTCTCTCTCACACATACACAAAACCAAAATAAAATACAAAACCTAAACCAAACAAAAAAAGCTGACAAACAAAATCTGGTTTTCCTTTGTGTTATTGAAAATTAAATTTCTTAATGGGCTGTAATAAAGCATGCTGAATTTTTTCCCTAACCTCAGAGCACTAGATGGGAGAGGCCACTACCAGCCATCATGGCCAGTCTGATGCTGTCACAGGCTGTCACATCATTGAATCCATCTCATTAACTCACAGTACAGAGAACACAAGAACTTCATTGACTGAGAAAATTTACTGGAGGGTGGTGAATGAAGAGAGAATGAGGACAAAACAACAATTCACATATGTAGTGGAACAGAAACAGGGCAGCCTTTATGGTCATGATGCTGTCATACAATGCATGAGTCCAACGGGTCTATCAGGAATGTTATGCCTGTCTCCCAGTTATTTACACATCACTGCCATAAAAGTGTGTGTAAGAGGTACACAATAAACACTGTCCTCAGAAAGCTGTTTTGAGAGTCATGAAATCAATTTGCACATTTGCAGCAAGGTTAGAGTTTCATGGTCAGTCAAATCTGATTTTCTCTGCCTGGTCATCCTGGCAGAGCAGATCAGGTAAATGTCTTGAGGGCACCTTGCCAGCAGTCTGATGTGGCCCATTCCAAGTCCCAGCTTCACAGCACCCACACATCCTTCTCATTTGTGAGGGCAGAGTGAGTGTAAAAACTAAACTTCACTGTGCGTGTGCCCACCCTGCTGCTGAACAGGGCGGGGTATGGCTGCTTGTACTTCCTCTGACAAAATGCACACTATGGAAACTAGGCTTTACTCACAGCCTGGCCTGTGATGGGTGAGCTTCCACCCTTTTTACTATTACTTTACTGTTTTATTCCCATTACTTGGCCCTTCCTTGTCTAGCACCATTTTCACAAGAGAGCTGTCCTCTACCTGTCAGTAGAGATGGCTAATTAAGAAAAGTTGTTATTGTGGACCAACTGGCTCAGTTGGATGCCAAGTTGAGAGCAGGAGTGGGGTCTGTCAGCAGGCTGCAGTGACTCAGCAGAGTGAGTCCCTGCTACAGAACTTGGATAACAAAGGCAGCCTTTTGGATGGAAATGCATGGAAAAGATTTGAAGAAAGTTGTGCAAAATTCTTCCAACTCATTAAAATGAAACCAGTACTTTGGAACAACATTTCTGGGAGACGAGCTGCTTTAGTTTTCACAAGTTTGCAGAACAGGAAGTATTTGTCACCCTGAACAAGCTGTGAAAAGTATTTTTAACTTGTTTAATTACAACTGGCATTCCTGCAGCACAGCCAAATGCTAGAGGTGGCCAGCTCTCTGAAAAATGATCCTTACCAGACTGGCACTATGGGAGCCCTGCAGGGGTAATTGTAAGCCAGTTTCCAACTCTCTTTCATTGTTAAGCCATCTTTAACAGCTAAGCTCCCTGCTTCATTTGAAGTGGCTGAACATTAAGGATTTTACTCAAAAAAGCATTAAAAACAGGAATAATTTGGTTTTTACTGTCAGACAGATTGTCTTTGCACTTAGCAATGATAAGAGAATCGTAACCTTTGCCATAAAGTGGTTAACATCATCCAGTTCTAGTTATAAACCATATATATACATTTACATATATATGAATTCCACTTGTATGGTTTTGGGTAAGAAGAGCTTCTTATCTTCCAAACTCTTAGAACAAGACACTGACAACAATTTTAAGTCCTTTTCTCTTTGTGGACTAATTGCTGTTAAACGCCCTCCCAGTGAGCAGTTTAAGACTGTGCTGGATAATAAATTGTCATGGAAATAGATCATTTGGGGATTTGTCCCTATATTCATTATGATTCTAGGACCTCCCTCCCAACATCAACAGGCAAGTGTCAGTTGCTTCTGTCTCCATGTGGCTGCTTCCTCATCACGGTGATGTTTTCCTCACTCCTGCAATAAAATAGCACTGATAACAGAAACTGAGAGCTGTGAATCACTGTGCCAGGCAGAGATTCTTTGGCACATACTGCTGGGTCATGGTCATGATTGCAAGCCACCTCTGAGGCTGGAAGTATCATTCATGCACACAGGCATCAGGGTGACATGATTATGGGTTAAGTCCCTACACAGGGTGAGAGGTCTCCTTAGTGGCTGTCCCATGAGGAAGCCAGGCAGCTCCCAGCAACATCCTTCTGTGATGCTGCACTCCCTGCACAGGTGACAAGCAGAGCTGTCCAACACGGTGCTGCACCATCAGGCAGAGCTGCGCCTGGAGCTGAGCTGTGCTAAAGCACAGGTGAAATAACTTGAAGGCTGTTGCCAGAAGCTGCTCTGACTGGAATGCCATGAGAGTGGAAGGAAGGTGTTCGTGATCACAACCATTTCTTCCACAGGAGAGCTAGGAAAACAGTTCCTGAACCATGGACAAACTGAGCATTTCCCTGGACCAATTCCCCAGGCTGGGTGTTTTATTAGCATCCATCATTACAGACTTTCTTTCCCCTTCAGACTTATTATTGTTTCAGCTTTAACAAGATTGTAAAGTGTTAAAATTACTAAACAATGGACCAGATCCATAATTCTTTAACATCTGTTAATTCACCCTTGTCTCTAAAAAGGGAACTGCTACACTACAACAACATGACCAGATCAGTATCTCTCTAGTACCTCTACAGCAGCTTTTGTATCATACTTATTTTCTACAAAAATGCAGTCTGTTATTCCAATAAGACCTTGTGATTTATAAGTTTGCTGCAACAATCAATTCAAGTTACAATGTCTTCTGTCATTATTACATTTTTATTGTAAAAAGTAATACATTTTGCCATTTGCTATTCTGGTTACAGTCATGAAGAATTTGTTGAGAATGAATACATTTTGTACCACTTTGCCCTCATTACAGCTTTACGATGTTCTCAATAATGGATTAATTAAATGCCACTTTTCACAATTTATCCTGAGAAAAAATATTAAAATAGTTATGCAACTTCAGCAGGCAGTATTCTCTAGCTATTTTTTTTTTCAGTCTAGAGGTTTTATCAAGAAGAAAAATAGTAAGAAGATGTATTGTTCTGCTTGAGAGAGAATGCAAAGGGAATGAGTAAAATGGTGCAGGTGACCCAGTCCTTGTGACTGTCTCAAGGTCAAAATCTCAAGTCCTGTTCAGATGCTATAATTAAAAAGATCTGATTTTCATTAATTCACTGTTTCCCAAGTGGAGTGAAAACAATTATTTAAAAATTAATATTTGAAAAAATTAGAGCTCTACCATTCAGATTCCTCACAAATTTATAAATTTTTGCTCGTTATGAAAACCTGAAATAAAAACTAAACAAAATAAACAGAGTATATTCAAAGAGCAACAGATTGTATTAGTAACTGAATACATACTCTATCAGAAGACACACTTCAATCTTCTCTTGCCATGTACTATTTCGAGTACAGGATACCTACCTTGCCTTACCTTGCCTAACCTAAGGAAGAAGCAGAGCATGAAGAGTAAGTGCCAGGTTGCATCCAAGAAAAAACTGGACAAGAAATTCAAGTTTTGTTGCTCTGGGCTTCGGAAATTAGTTCTGTCTCCTCAAAATCCCAACTGGATATGAATAAACTAGAGCAAGGGGAAATTTTTTCTGCCTGCAGACAACTTCTTTCAATCTGCTGCATTAAATAAGCCAGTGATCCTAAGTATGACTGGATATACATAATTGGCATCTTCTTAGCAGCCTATTATTGAACTAAACATTAACTTCTTTTGATGAACTCCTCCAAGAATCACTTTTGCACCAAGAGTTTGTCTGAACAGACTGGAGATCTAACCCCTGTGCCCAGGGCCACCCTTAATCTCTTCTGTGGCTGGCTCAAGGCATTTGCCTGGCCTGAGAATACATAAATTCTCAATCTTGTAAAATTAATGAATGAAATGTGTCCTTCCACATAGCTAGCATTAAATCCCTATTTTTTAAGTTTTTAAACTATTAAAAAGAGTTACAGGGTTTTTCATAAGTAACACTTACTGTTTAAAATTGTTACAGCCTGAAATTGCACCTGGCTTGCTGCTACACAATTTGAAAGATTTATAGATGCAGATTTTCAGTGCTATCTCAATAAAAGGGAAAACAGAGAGGTGGACCAACCAGAGAAAAATAAACAGGCACTGTCAGGGCCAGCAGTGCACTGCCAAACCTTACCATGCCTGCCCATTCCATCCCTCTTCCACCCAATCCCCAAAAGATGGCTAATGCCTAGGGATGTCCGGGCACCCCTGGGGCCAGGTCTGGCACCCCAAGAGACATTCAGAGCAGACAGAGATGTCCAGTGTAGCACTTCTGTCACCAATATTCAAGATGCTTGCTGTGCTGGGCCAAGATGCAAATATGAGCCTGAGGCTTTGCTGGAACAGGACTTCATCATTGCCAGTGGATGGGAAAATGTTCTAAACAAGCAAAGAGGCCTCATTTGATCTTACGTACTTTCTTGCTCTGATGAAATTCCTAATTTTTCTACATTTCTTCTGGAGATGTTCTCAGAAGACATTTTGGGTCAGCACGCAATTTATAAAGAACAGATGTGGCATGAAAGTATGAGGAATGCTACTGGCGGTGATCCTGTTTGAACTATGAGCATAAATAACACCCCAGCTTGGTCCTGCAGTATCTGGACCCTGCAGAGACTGCTGGGTCTTTTCTTCATGCTCGCCTTTTCCCCGTTGTTCTGTACAGCTGATTCTTAGCTTTGGTTTGGTTTTTAATAAATATTTATAATTAGAGACAGACATTAGACTTTACTGGAGGTGGCACTGATAGCAATTACGAGAAAATCAAATGTTCCCCCAAACCATTTGTGAAGTTCATAGGATCCTAATACAGGATCAAAACTATGGCTCAGAGAGAGAAATGCTAAAGTTCAGTTAGTTAAAAACATAATCCAACTTTAGCCATCTGTCTGTCCTGTAGATTTGCAGACAGGAAGAAAGGAGCAAAACATGCCTTACTTTGTCAACTCCTATTGCATTCATATTCTGCACTGTGTTTGGACTGACATCAGTACAGTTTTCTGCCAATTAATGTGATTACAGTTGCCAAAATGCTTATTCACACATAAGCTAGACTGTTGTCTGCATTAAGTCCTATTTTAAATTAATTTTTCAAACCAAAAATTACTTGATCAGGAAAAGAGGCATGTAAAACGACATTTAAATGCATAATTTTCATTAGTATTTTACATATGTTTTACGTTATTATTACTTATTTCAGTCTCTGAAAGCTCTCTAGTTCTTCTCCTGAAAATCTTGGCTAAAACGAATTCTAGGCAATCAATTGGTTTGATTACAGAAGTCTGGTATGCTCACAGTTAAGTCCTGTCATAAATTCCTTTGTATTCTCTCCACACACATTTTAATAAAGTTTTTATTAGTGAGTCTTCTCTGTCTCCCGCTTAAACTTCAGCAGACCCTTTAGGAGTCCATAAAAAGGAAAATTATGTCCCTGGAGCAGGAGGTGGAGTTTTCAGAAGTTCCTCCACCCCCAGAACACCAGATCCGTCTGTATCTGCCAGTTGTGCAAAGGTGCTCATGTGGTGTGATTGACAAACCAGATCAATCATGCTCCTTATCATTACAAGGTGATGGAACTGCCCGAGACGGCTGAAAAGATGCCGGCACCTGGGAGGAATATTTTTTTTTTTTTTAAGTGAGTGTCTCTGTACATCTTTAGGCAGATGGGTCTCTCTTTGCAGGGCCCACCCGGCTGGCGCACCCAATGCGAGAGTTTTGTTACAGGGCCTGTAATTAGCAACTAATGAAATCCCTCTCACCCCCAGCCTCCCCGTAGGCCAGCAGCAGGTGCTCCTATTTTCCGACGTATGCGAAATATCTGCCAAATCATTTGGCACATCTCAGCGAGAAATGTGCCAAATTACCTGTCACAGCTAAAGCGCCTTTTTAAGAGAAAGACAGATGCTCCCGCGGCTGGGTTAGCGTGGAACGCGAGTGCCCTCCGGTGGAGCCGTGCTGCCGCTGGGGCCCGGCCGGGCTCCTCTGGCTGCCCGCTGCGGAGGTGCGGGGGAGGCCCGGCCGGGCTCCTCTGGCTGCCTGCGGGGGAGGCCCGGCCGGGCTCCTCTGGCTGCCTGCGGGGGAGGCCCGGCCGGGCTCCGCTGGCTGCCTGCGGGGGAGGCCCGGCCGGGCTCCTCTGGCTGCCTGCGGGGGAGGCCCGGCCGGGCTCCGCTGGCTGCCCGCTGCGGAGGTGCGCCCGGCGCGGAGCCCGCCGTGCTGCGGGAAGCCCTGAGCGGGGCCACGGCCAGCCCGGAACGGGCACCGCCACGGCCGGACACCGCTGCAGCCTCAGCGCCCGGCAAATCACCCATCTCAGGGAAACCGGCTGCCAGCAGAATGGAATCAACTTTTCTGGAGGACAGGAAAAGAGGGAAGTGTTTTACTGTTAACAGCAGCTGACGGCGACTGATGAAATTGATGAAATTATCTTTCATCTAATTTTTTTTTTTTGATGAAGATGTTTGAGACGTCATTCTTGGATATTTCCTGATTTTTCTTCCCTTTTATCATGATCTCAGGCTCTCTCTTTGGAGATTTTAATTATCTTGCCATGTGTTCTTTCAGAATGAATAAGTTATTTTATTTATAGCCATCTTTACAAAAGATACTTCAAAAACCTGATCTAGCAGAAACTTAGCTGCAGGTAATACTTGACAGTGTTCTTGCTGTGCTCCCTTCTTCCAGCTAACAACCCTCATATGACCAAACTACAGGGGTGATAGCAAGACAGGGTTGACTGTGTCTCTAAAAAAGTCATCACACCGTGTCACAAAGCTTTGGTTTTCAAATCCATCTGAGTAAAGGAGCAGCCCTCCAGGGTAATCTTGTAATTATCCACAGCTCAGCTATTACAAAGCAGAGTGCAGCCTGAGCTCACTTACTGACTTTTCACTTATCTATGGTGATTGTTTTAAATACAGTAAAGTCCCTAATTAAAAAAAAGGAGGACATTTAATCCAGTCTTGTGACTGCACCAAGCAGGACCCTGGCCTGCATAGCCTCCTCTGCCTCAGACATCAGCAAAGTCACTGAGCACCTTCTGGTCATACATCAGGCAATGTAACCAGCACCTGTCCTGTTTGTTTTCTCCTCTTGTACTTGAGGGAAAGGCATCTCTGGTACTTTGCACCACTGACACCTTGCTAAGCCATTTCTATCATTTTCTCAGCCTGATGTCTTCTTGTGGCTTCACTTCTAATGGACAGCTGATAACTGCCTCACACTGTGGCTCACTTTAAAATTCCTGCCATGCAAAGTTAGTATCTACTAACATTATCGTTACTCTAGCAGCTTGCCTTTCCATGGCCCCTGTCAAATAAAGCAAGACAGTGAAAGAGCACTGAAATGCCACCTCCTTGGGGCTGAAGAGTGGCTGATGTTGCACCTCACGCTATACAACTGAGGGAGGAATAACGTTTGGACAAGCACACAGGGACCTGTTCCACTAATGAAAACACCTGGTGAGTGCACTGAGAAGACTGCAGAGTGCAGAACAGTCTTTTCCCAAATTCCTTTTCACATTGTGCAATGAGGAACTTACTTGCTTTGGGAGATGATGTTCTCTGATGCTCCTACAGAGAAACCCTGTTCTCTGGACTTTGCTGTAAAGGCACAGCCATCCCTTCTGTCTTCCCATGCTGCCAGCTCTGAAAGGCAGATCAAGCAGACATGGAGTGGTTGTGTCCAGGCTTGTCTGTGTGCATGTGAGAGTGTCTGCATGTGCACGTGTGTGTGTGCACATGCATTGGGCACTCCCAGGTTGTGGGACATCTCCAGTAGCTTTTAGTGGATACATCCACAGCTGCGATTCAGCACTTGGCAGCCCATGAAACCATTTCTCACACTCCTTCTCTCTGTACCGAAATGTTCCATCTTTCCAGTCTTAAAACATTTACCATGCTATCTAAATGCACCCTGTGACTAAAGTGATGATAGTGTTTTCCCTGTGTGCTCATCCTTCTTTCAGGAAGGAGCATTGGGGCAGCTGAGAGCAGGTGCAGCCATGGGACATCTTGCAAAACAGTCACTTTGATCTCTGAACCACACCAGGTTTGTAGTTTTTTTTTTTTTTTTTGGCTGTGATACACAAAGGCACAACTGTTTTGGCTTTGCACAAGACAGGAGCAGAAGTGGGAAGGACCTCACTGTGGGAGACCCTAACCACAACTCCTGCCACTGTTGGGGCCAGTAGGCCAGTCAAAGCCTGAATTAATTAACTTTACCAGCAGAACCTGAGGCTTAGAGTGCCTTGAAATACACAGGTCAAGCCAAAATGTCTGGCCTTGTCCCAAACGTGGCTGCAAAGGATTGTACCTTTCCTTCCCCTTGGGTGGGAATATCTTGGCTCACAATGCCACTTGCAGCAGGCACTCTTTCAGCAGTTTGATTTTCTGTGTGGTATGGCATGCATGCACTTGCAGAGGGATAATTCACAATTTTCACTGCAAGTTATGAAATAATAATAGGTGCAGCATGGTCCTCAGGCACTTGAGCAGGTGCAGCACCAACAAGATGTCCCAAGGGTAAGTGCTGCAGCAGGAGCTCTGGCAGGGAAAAATGAGTAGCAGTGAAAGGCAGGCACTTGTCACATGTGAGCAAGTCAGTGATTTGCTCGTTGAAACAGCAGTTCTGGTTTTAGCCCTCAATTAATGGAAAGGGGGAGGAAACTGCACCACAGGCCTGTAGCACTGAATCGGAAGATGACTAAATTATATGCTTCAGCTGAACACATGTAATTGCTTCTTATGCTTCCTCCGTCTTTTCCCTCTCTCCTCCTCACTCGGAAGCAAGGCTGGGAAGGCAAGGAGCACAAGCCCTCCTCCAGTTTGTGCAAATACAAACAAGAAACAAGGTGTCTGGATGGGTTTTTCCACCTGTCCAGCAAAGGGTTCACAGTGGTTTGCCTCAACTAAGAGCTGGTGTCAGTAGTTAACTAGGCCTTTCCCCGTGGGCAAAGCTACAGACTCGGTAGCAGAAGAGGGAACAAGGACTGTTCTTCAGTTTCTTTGCTCGGAGCAGTGTGGTGAGTCATTGACAGTCCACAGTGATGGGAATGGCATTTGTTTCTTTTTAAATTGGAGCTGAATTTCTTACACACATATACACACACACACATACGCACTTGCTGACTTTGGATGTTCTGAAACACCCTCCTACCAGTCCTGGTAAATGGAGGAATGGAGAAATGGAGAAAACAGCAAGGCCAATGTTTGCACACTTCAGTGTCAGTGACAGAGAGGAAATGTAGAATCAAGAAATACAATTCAAAGTGAGATTTGGTAGGATATGGACATTAGACTATCTGGAGTGACTACAACTACTGCTGACAAATATGTTTTTAAGCCATGCCTTCCAAGCCTGACTGCCAATGAGCAGGATCTCCTGTCTCACACGCAGATCCCACAGGTAAAATGTTCCTGTTGCCTCTCCTGAAAACCTGGTATCAGCCGTAATTAAAGATGGAGTCTGAGATGAGATGAACCTTGGGTCTGACTGAACAAGGCAGATCCTCATCCAGCTATGCCAGATCCCAGGTCTGTGGAGGCAGAGCAAATGAAATAGAAAAAAACAGATTAAAATATCAGAGTAGCCTTTAGGCAGCAAGGTAGGTATAGACACTGGTAGCTAAAAATAGTAGCAGAAGTCTACTTGAGCACAGTGAGAATGCACAGTCATGAACTGAGGGTTTCCAGCCTCCAGGCATCTACTCAGTGCTCCCCTGAACCACAGGGGATAACCCCTGCAACACACTGAAGCTGGTGTGGTGGTGGATGGAAGATGTCAACTACACCAACTTCGACATGGAAACCATTTCAGTGCAAAGCAGAGCAGCTTTTAGGAGATTTACATTTTGTTTGGCCTAAATGGGAATAGTCCCCCTTGCTCCTGCACTGTGGAATGGCCTGGAGAGACGAAGGCACGGCCTTGACAGAGGAAGGCAAGGCCTTGCTGGAAAAGTAAGTCTTATTAATACACAATGTTCTTGATCCCCTTCCTGTGAGAGCTGGGAGTTTCTTTGTGCAGCATGGTGAATTCAGCACTACTGAATGTGGAGAGATCAAATTCAGTGTAAATCTGTTCCATCACTTAAGGCTCCTTTTTTTCAGTCTTTTTTTTGGTCCCAGACACACAAGGTAATCCAATTACATGTGAATAGATCTATGGTACCCAGAGCTATTCTCATACTGATGTAGCTCTGTTCCTTCCTGCAAAACATGTCAAAACAATTTAAATGCACATTTGAATAAGCCATCTATTCCTTCAGGTAGAAATTTAATTTTTTCCATAGAAGGTTTCTGTTGCTCTACAAACATGTGTAAGTCACAGTTAATAGCACAGCTATCCCTGAAGTTCTCTTTTTAAAGCTAGAGAAGTCATTAGAAAATATCCCTGGATTCTCTAACTGAAATCAAGATTTGGTAAACACAGATATTAAAATTAAACCATTAAAGAAGATTTCTTCAGAGAGCTGGTATCTTTAGAGAGGGATGTTTCTCTTACAAGTTGTCTCTTCCCTGCTCTTGCACAACTGAAGAGCTCTCATTAGGACTACCTCCATGGAAGTCACATTAAACAGAGCTCCAAACCTTCCCTCCTGTCTGTGCAAATCTTTGCTCAGAGGAGCAGGCAGAACAAGCACGTTATTCTGGAGGGAAATTATATAAATATGGGACCCATCTCACTGCGAGAATAGGAATTAAAACAGTAATTTCATATAGCACGTGCTGGCTCTGCTGAAGGGGAGGAAGGGCACTGGGTTCCTGACCTCGAAGAACAAGTTTGTAGTTACAACCTTGCTGTAGGCTGGCAGGAGGTAAAATGTGATGTCAGCAGGTCTTAAAAAATGAATAAAAGGACCTTAATGGAATGGGGAATAGAGAAAGGGGCTATGAGAAATTACCTCCCCTGCTGGCCCCTGCAGAATGATGTCTCCCAAGGGGAGACTGGGAAGATGTGGGTCTCAAAGTCTCTCTGGCTGACAGCAAGGGTCAGACCACTGAAGAAACAGCCTCTAAAGCAATAGAAGGAATTAATGCTTGTGCAGCTAGGTTTGATTATTAACTGTAATAATTATACACCTGGTTTTTCCAGTCTCCTCATGGCCTCACTTCACCTGTTGAGGGCCTGATGTTGCAATTATTGCTCGGGCTTGAAACTGAGTGCCACAACTTCGCTCTTCCCAACCACTCAGTTGTTCCTGAGTGCAGTTTCCTGCCGAGTACCATTTCTAGTTCAACCATGCGGTATCTCTGGTAGCTGGTATCAGCATCCATCTAGGCCTGCTGAGAGCTGGAGAGCTGGGATACACTCTGGGATAGGCTATGACAGACCAGGGCTTGGATGAATGGACGAAACATGTCAGCATCGATTGGTCATAAACAGATATGGCAAGACAGGACTCTCTGGGATATGCCACTTAGATGTCTTCCTGATGGTGAGATTGGTGTGCACAGGCAGGTCTTCTGTGTCTCTTTCTCTGCCTGGAAGAGGTATAAAAATGTCTCCTTGTCACACCACTAGGGAGATGGATGCGCGGACACAATGCAGGACACGCTACTACAGAAGCATCCTGCTACTACACAAGAGCAGTCTTTTGGCTTGGGATTTGCCAGGCTGCTCCAGAAACTCACTGCCCTCTGTTCCAGACCCTGGGCCATGGGTCACTTCATCCTGCTATGCTCATTTCACATAGCTCTCCCTCTGGCTTCAGTCCTATGGCACTAGATGTACATGGACAGTAATCAGTTTCCTGAAGTTGCATTGACAGTCTGATGGACAGACTGCACTTGCTCCATGCAGTGACTGAAAACACAAGTTTGATACTCACATATCTCACTGCCTTTTTTAAGTGCATCCCTTGGAAACTACAGGCCTGTCAGTCTCACTTCAGTGACTGGTAAAATTATGGACACAATGATTCTGTGAGTTGTTGAAAAAACACCTGAAGATCAACAAAGTCATCGGTCACAGCCAGCCTTCATGAGAGGAAGCCCTCCTTGCCAAATCTAATTTCCTCTTATGACAAGGTAACCCACCTAGCTCATCAAGGGAAGCCAGTTGATGTAATCCTTTTGGATTTCAGCTTTTGATACTGTCTCTCACAGTGTCCTGCTGGACAAAATGTCCAGCCCACAGCTGGATAAACACATCATGTGATGAGTGAGCACCTGGCTCATGGCTCAGGCACAAAGGGTTACAGTGAATGGGGTGACATCAGACTGGAGACCTGTCACTGGAGGGGTTCCACAGGGCTCCATCCTTGGCCCTGTGCTCTTCAACATCTTCATAAATGACTTAAGACACAGGACTGGAAGAGATACCAAGTTAAGTTCACAAAGGATACAAAATGATACAAAACTGGGAGGAGCTGTTGATTCCCTGAGAGCACGGAGACCCTGCAGAGAGACCTTGAAAAATTAGAGGACTGGGCAATCACCAACCATGTGAAGTTCAACAAGGGAAAGTGCTGGGTTCTGCACCTGGGATGGAGCAACCCGGGATGTATGGACAGACTGGGGAATGAGAGGCTGGAGAGCAGTGCCATGGAAAGGGACCTGGGGGTCCTGGTCCATGGCCAGTTGAACGTGAGCCAGCAGTGCCCTGGCAGCCAGGAGGGCCACCCGTGTCCTGGGGGCATCAGGCACAGCATCGGCAGCCGGGCAAGGGAGGGGATTGTGCTGCTCTGCTCTGCTCTGGGGCAGCCTCACCTCCAGTGCTGGGGCAGCTCTGGGTGCTGCAGTATGAGAAGGACACAGTACTAGAGAGTGTCCTGTAGTGGGGCATGAAGATGGTGAAGGGCCTTGAGGGGAAGCCTTGTGAGGAGCAGCTGAGGGCACTTGGTCTGTTCAGCCTGGAGGAGACTGAGGGGAGACCTCACTGCAGTTACAACTTCCTCGTGAGGGGAAGAGGAGGGGCAGGCACTGATCTCTGCTCTTTGGTGACCAGTGACAGGACCCGAGAGAATAACCTGAACTTGTGTCAGGGGAGGTTTAGGCTGGATATTAGGAAAACATTTTTCACCCAGAGGGTGGTTGAGCACTGGGACAGGCTCCTCAGGGAAGTGGTCATGGCACCAAGTCTGCCAGACTTCAAGATTTTGGACAATGTTCTCAGGCGCATGCTGTGATTTTTGGGGCTGTCCTGTGCAGGGCCAGGTGTTGAACTTCGATTATACTTGTGGGTCCTTTCCATGTCAGGATATATCAATGATTCTATGAACTCATGTTCTTTCCTTTCCAAGTTCAAGTATTTTCTCAGAGACACACTGGAAGATTACAGACCCTGTAGATGCACGAAGAACCAAAAGTACCCAGTGTAGTCCTTGGATAAAAGGTTGGGCAAATTGATGCTATAGAAAGTGCTCAGTCTCAATTAGATTCTTATTAAGTTGGTTGGGGTAAAGCAACCCTGCCCATAACTTTGCTTTCCTTTATACAGATATGTCATTACTTCAAACAATAACCTCTGATGTAAAGGCAGGAGTGAGTCACCTCCAAGGGGCTCTCTGAAGAGGTAATACACCAGAGGCACAGAAATTACTTCAGCTATTCCTCAGAAATTTGATAGAATTAGGTTCATGCAAGCTCCCTCTCCAGCCAAGGACTGTACATCTTACCCTTACCAACACAGTACTCAGCTTGTTCCAGCCTGCAATGGCTGCTGGCCATCACAATTGACATCAGTCACCAAGACTTCTGTCCATCAGCCTCTTCTTGAGTCACATATCACCTGTAAAGCATTTCTTGTACGTGTGATGGTGTTCAGAGACATTAAGTGCCTGTTTTGGCAGATGCTTCTTCCACACCCAGAGTAAAAGTGAGAGCAGGAAGAGAAAAGAGCAAAACCCAAAGCCATTGGCAGCTGTTGGCAGAATTAAATTTTCAATGTGTATCATGACATGGGGATAGGAATTAATATTTCTCACTTTAGTAACCTGCATCCTCTAAAAGGAGGAACTGAGCCCTGCAAGGCCTGTTCCCCCTCTGGCCTCCCTTTGCACTAAATTGATGCTACTCCAATGTACAGCCCTGCGTTCATCTACAGTTCAAGTACTCTAATGAGGTGAAAATGTCCAGAGGAGGGGAGAGGGCTGGAAGGTCCCTGAGAGAGGGCTGGAAGGAATGTCCTCTGGGAAGTGCCTGAGGACATTGGTCTTGTCTAGTTTGGAGAGAAGGAGGGTGAGGGGTGACCTTGTTGTTCTTTGCAGTTTCTTGAGGAGGAGAGGTGAAGAGGGACATGCTGATCTCCTCTCCTGGTATCCAGTGACAGGACACACAGGAAAGGTTCAAAGCTGTGCCATGGGAGGTTTAAGAAGTATTTCTTTACCAAGAGACAGGTCAAATACTGCCAACAGTTTCCTAGAAAGATGGTTAATGCTCCCAGCTTGTCAGTGTTTAAGAGGCATTTGGACAGTGGGAGTTTTTGGTCAGTCCTGAAGTGGTCAGACAGTTGTACTGGATGAAAGTTTTATGTTGCTTCCAACTGAAATAGTCTGTTCTACTGTATACTAAAGAAACACTGAAAAGATGTAATTTTGAAAATGCAAGGGGTTCCCATTTAAGACTCTAATAATCATCTAGAAACAAAGAGAAAAAAACCTGAAAAGCTATCTACTCTAAACAAGTCAGTTCTCCACAGTTAGATATGAGCCAATATCATAAAGCAGTACACAGATCCTGCCAAGCCTAGTGCATACAAAATTAGATCAATTTTCTGTTCTTTACTCTGCATAATCTAAACCCAACTGAGAGAGTCTCTTGTAACCTGATTCTCCCCCTTCATGAATGAGAAGAAAATCTGAGATCTTCTGCCCAATGATTCTAAAATTTCAGCACCACAGCTAAACTGCAAATTGCAGCCTACATTAGTAAGTAAAAGTTCAAATGAGTGGGATAAAAATTAAAATCTTAATTATCCTGGCCCTTTTTGACCCAAAGACTTTGTGTTAATACAAAAAGCCCATGTAGAGTGTCCTTCTTAGTGGTTTATATGACTTCTTACTTCTTTCTGTACCTGCTATTTTCTCTCATACAGTGCAGAAGTATGTGCTTTTACATGATGAATCACAGGATACACATCCAGCAAACAGTTTCTGTTGGGGGTTGTTACAGCTCCCAATAACAGCTGGAACTGTATGAATAGCAGCATCTAACTGAGATTAAGCTGGTGGTTTTTTAAACCATATACTGTTTTATTTTTTCTGATTATGCTCTGAAATATTCTTTTAAACATATGAAATACTAGTAAAACTTTAGTAAACAAATGTTTTATAATAAATATTAAGTTAAATAATCTAGGCATTTAGTCATTCTAGATTAATTCTTTGCACAAAAATAGATGTTAAGCACCAGAGAACCACAATTCATAGAATCACAGAATATGCTGAGTTGGAAAGGATTCACAAAGATCATCAAAATCCAACTCCTGTCCCTGTGCAGGACACCCCAAGAGTCACACCTGTGCCTGAGAGCACTGTCCAAATGCTTCTTGGACTCTGTCAGGCTTGATGCTGTGACCACTTCCCCGGGGAGCCTGTACCTGTACCCTCTGGGCAAAGCTATCTTGATATCCAAAGTAAACCTCTCCTGACACAGCTTCAGGCCATTTCCTCAAGTCCTGCCACTGGTCATGAGAGGGAAGAGATCAGTACTTGCCCCTCAGCTTCCCCTTGAGAAGATTTTGAGGAGCTCAGTGAGGTCTCCCCTCCGCCTCCTCCAGGCTGAACAGACTAAGTCACCTCAGCTGCTTCTCATACGGCCTCATGTCAAGGCCCTTCACCATCCTCATGCCCTCCTTTGGACACTTTCCAATAGCTTTTTGTCTTCTCTATGTTGTGGCACCCAAAACTGCCCCCAGGACCCATGCTGAAGCTGCCCCAGTGCAGAACAGAGCAGGACAATCCCCTCCCTTGCCTGTCTGGCAATGCTGTGCCTAATGTACCCCAGGACACAGCTGGCCATCCCATATTAACACTTAAGTGTTAATATGCAGCAACACTCAAGTTGCTGCAGATGTAATTTAAAGTATTTTATTGCTTTTATAAAATGATAAACAGTATTTACAGTATTGTTATTCCCAATACAGCACCACCACCACTACTGTTGTTCACTGCTTGGAGTTGGAATAGCGAAAATAATATCTAAAAACAAATTACATCCAAGCCTCAAAACAAAAATGCATGTAAATTATGGTGCTCCAGAAGTTAATCACTCCAACAGATGGCTGGTAGCTTGTTAATAAGAGTGAAGCAGACATTTGTCTTTTTTTTGGAATCTCGTACCTTGAAGAGAATAGGAATTCCAAGAGGCCACCAAAAATGGGATTGCTGAAGCAAAGGGATCTGACTGTAAAAGTAATGATTAAAATGTCTCTGGAACACCAGAAACAAACCATTTGGAGTAATTCCAATTCAATTTTCCACTCTTCCTTATTCCCTGTCCTGTTATGGCCTTGAATGTAAACAGTATCCCCTAAATGTGGATTTGGATATGGACTGTGAATGTGGGCTGTGGATGTGACTTCACAGGCTGGCTTACAGCTGGGATTGCAGCTATGGTGACAACCACAGAGACTTTTCACTGGAGATCTGCAGAGCAAACCCTGGTGTGCAGAGGGAGCTCTTGAATCCTGGAAAGCAGAACTTCAGCTTACTCTTAGCAAAACATTCCGCAGCTGACTTTGAAGATGAAATTCCCTTAAATATACCTGTGGGACTGAGAGGACAAGGTGTTGGTGGTCTAGAAGAATGTGTGTTCTGTTGTGCTGTTTCCTATAATCATAAGAGAAAAAAGGCCCTTGCAACAGTGTTAGAATAATAAAGTAAAAAGCAGATCTGTATTTGGAAGCTTCCAGATGTCCCAGTGGTGATGGGGCACACCCAGCACCCGAGACCCACAATCTTATGAAGTTGATTAATTAGGATATCTAACAGATACATCCAATAGGAGATTCAGTTGCCTCAGTAACCCACCCCTGGGTCAAACCCTTGGAGGTGGTCCAAGGGCTTCTTTGCCGCACTTTTTGTTATGACTTCGCAGATTCTGATTGGAAAACAAAATGTTCTTCTTGTAGGTCCTCTTCCTGACAATAAGAATATACAATATTTCAGGAATGTGTTTGCCAGGTTAGGTTATTTTTCTAAAATCTAAGAGAAAAGGTAGGAAACATACTAATTAAGGAGATAGATAACAATGTAATAGTAGCTTACAGAGTTATGAATATGTGAAAAATGTTTAAAAAGCAAAAATCTTTTTGGCATCAGTGCACACATGAACACATATGTTATGTACGGTGATTTGGTTATGTCTGGTTATTGTATAAAGAACATTTTCACAGTCACTCCAGGATGTCAGGCCATACTGTGCTGTGTCACGGGGCCAAGGGCCTGTCCTGCATAAGGAGTACAAGTGAAAACCTCAAGCCAGCAACATCTGAGCTACTTCCAGAAGAAACATAAAATCATCAGAGCTAATTAGTAAATTACAGTACTGATACCTCTGTACACTTGCTTCTAGGATCTGATCTATTGTCTTCACTGACCATGGTCCTGTCCTGTGTAATTTTGCATGGGATACTGTGGGTTTTTATTCTCTATTTTGGGAGTTGGTGTGGCTGCATATTCCAGTTTCAGGCTTCAATGCAATGTGGTTGTGCACCCCAGCTTTCTCTCTGCACAGGGGTCACAATTTCTAATACATACATTTCGAAATTCAAAAACTCAGGACTTTACTGATGTTGTGAAATTAGTAAACCAAAGCCCATAATCTAAATTAAAGGTTGTGAACAAAGGAGGAAGAATCAAATTCTAAGAAATAACATACCACTAATTAATTAATAAATAATGCACCGTTGCAAAGCCTATCTTGCAAGATAGCACTTCCACCTTCTGAAATGACAGCTCACAGATAAATATCACAGTGACAGTCTCTCTCACACCATGATGCATGTGGCTATTAAAGCTTCCATTTAGTCAGCATGCCCAAAGGAACCTCTTAGAAAGTCCAGATTCTATCGATATTTAGGCCATATTCAGAAAAACCCCCTACTATTTGCTGTGCAGTGCCACTGAGGGGAGGCTCCCAGAGGCTCTGAGCCCTGACAACATCTGGCAGGGGAGAACAGCTGCCTGACCCAGCACCTGAGGGGGAGGAGATGGGGAGCTGCAGACTTGACCTCATGGGATGTCAGCGGTCTTGGCAAATTAAAAACAGTGTTGAGAGTATCAGAAGCACTCTATGATGACAGTGAAAGTTCCAATTGTATTGAATGGGAGCGGTATTTGTGGATAAAAGGACTTTCTACATAAATTACTAGTCTGGGATGATAAACAGTCCTTAACTTTTCATCTTTTTTCTCTCTCCCTTGCCAAGAATTACAGTGGTGAGAGGTGGTACAGGAGATGCTAAAGCCCATTTTAGAGGCTTCCTTGATGAGTAAGATACTTAAAGCTGTTTCTAAAATCATAAAGTGAGTTTCTAAACAAATGCACACCTTTGTGATGTAGCTGTAAGATAACCAACAGGTCATTTTTTGCTGAACAAGAAATACCCTCCTTTCCCTCTTGCCAACTTCTCCTGCATGCCTGGTCTTCACTGCTATACATCTCTTCTTCAGTCCTACACATCTCTAGGCTTAGTTTGTAAATTGGTTTTTTTTGATGGTTGAACTTACCTTGACTTTCACCAAAACGCATCTGGAAGCATTGACAAAACTCAGGTAAATTGCAAAAAAAGGAAAACCTCTACTTCTTGAGCAAATAATATGTTCAGCTCACTCAGTTCCTTGTGCAGCTTCATACCATTATAAGGTTACATGATTGTAACAATCTCTCCTTCTATTCTGATAATTCCTGTAATGTCTTCCTGGAATATCAACATAATCATTATATAATGCATTGATACATATTACAAACCAACATAAAGAATATTCACCACTTCACCATTATCCTATATATGCAGTTCACTAAAACTGAAATTCAACGGTCAAGTATTATTTAGTGTAAGTAACTTGCTGTTTTCATGCACAAATTGAGTTCCTCTATACTGAGTACATTACTAGGCATGTAGCACCTAAATTTAATTGTTCCATGTGCACCATGTCTGAGGTCAAAATCTGACCAGTAATATACTCTTCCTGGATAGTTCAGAAGAATAATTCATTTGCAGATTTCCTCTGTTCATAAAATTTTCAATACTCTAACAACCTATAAAATATCTATGTTTTATATAAACCAGGAAATGGCATTTCTGACTGCAGAAAACCACATCAGACCATCTTTTCTTGTTGCCTGTTTGATGGAAAGGCATTTGTGTTGGAGCAAAGCTCAGTGAATTTTGAAAATGTAAACATAGGAGTCACCCAATAAAAATCATATGTGCATTCTAAATATAGAGTTCTTGATGCAGTAAGGCATTTGAAAGGGTTACTATGATGATATGTGAATGTCAGCATGACCAAGACTAAAGGGCAAGATATTTTATTATGTTGTTTCTTATTGCATAAAAAAAATTACTTCCCATTCAGAAAATGCTTCAAAAACTAATTATTTTTATATAATATGCCACTTTGCCTCTTCCCAGCTACATGAACTACTGGAAGAGGATTCTCCACTTACATGGATTTCATCTTAATGAATTGCCTAATCTTTTCAAGAAAATATGTTTTTATATATAACTTTTGAGCACAGTCCCTTAATTAACAGCAGGAATGCTTGTGGACTGAAAACAAAGCTAGTTAGTATGCCTTGAAATTACATTCAGAGCCAACTGCATTGGCATTAGCATTCCTGGACTGAAGTCAATATCTAGTTCCTGAACTGTGTGCAGTGCCCCACAAATTCAAACATGGAATAAAAAGCTTGGAGTACTGCCTTACCCAGGAGCACACACTGCACACGGCAAGGTGAGCCTCACCTCTATTGCACAGTAAGTCTCCAGCCTTTTTTTTTCTTCCCACAGGTCATGGGGAAGGTGGAAGTGGTAGACTGAGGATGAGAATACACATTTTTTCAAACATTGTGAATGTCCTTTTAAGGACCAGGGGTAAGGGCAATGATCCTTTGAATAATCTCTCAAAAATATCTGACACATTTTTAAAAAAAAAAAAGACTCTGTGGGATTTATTTCAGTGTCTGCATTATTAAGCATTTTTTCACCTTTTCCACTTGAGCTTTTCACCTGCTGTGAATAGTCAACATTTTAGGAAATATTTCAGACATCCCATGATGAGTGATAAACTTCAGACCAGTTGACATTACTGCTTCCAACAGCACTACTTCCAAAACCAGATCTTCCAGCCCGTGGTTGGGCCAGGAGTTGAGTCAAGATCAAGAAGCCACATGCATGCAGCGCAATGTTCTAGTTCTTCCAGGACAATCCTTATCATCTATCCTAATCTTCTTGCTGGAGACCTATGGGGTTTGCTGATGCTCTCTGGGATGCCCAAAATAAACTGGCTAGGAAAACCAAGGTTAGAGGATCACTGTGCTGTGACCACTTCCCTGGGGAGCCTCTTCCAGTACCCAACCACCCTCTGAGAGAAGAACTTTTTCCTCATATCCAACCTGAACCTCCCCTGACTCAGTTTCATGCCATTCTTTGGGTCCTGTCACTGGTCACCAGAGTGAAGACATCAGTGCCTGCCCCTCCTCTTCCCCTCACAAGGAAGTTGTAACTGCAATGAGGTCAGTTCCTCAGTCTCCTCCAGGCTGAAGTGACCTCAGCCACTTCTCATATGGCTTCACCTCTTCACCACTTCTTTTGGCCCTTCTTTGGACACTCTCTAATAGTTTTATGTCCTTTTTACATTGAGGTGCCCAAAATCCCAGACAGGACTCAAGGTCAGGCTGCACCAGCTACACTCCAACCACATCCACAGCTTTGGTTAGATCTGTAGATTTTGCCTGGGTAGGTATGGTCTCCATCCTCAAATGAAATTTATGTGATCCATCTGTTTCTATTCAAAGGATTATCTCTCTCTTTCTCTCACTGTGAATATAATGAGTGACCATGGATCCACCCCTCAGATTTTCTTTTCTGAATGAAATTATGTTGTAATGAGAGGGCTCAAAGTCCCCTGAAGGAAATAAAATGTAGCATAAAAAAGTACAAACCAAGTCCATCCTCAAAAGTCTGAGTCTCACACCTGCAATGCTAGCAAATTTTCCACTGGAATCAATCAGGCCTGCAGCTCTGTTCTGCACAAGGGAGCTCCTACTGCAGTGGCTGAGAAGGGACACCTGGCACCTCCTTGGTGCCAGATCTGTCTTTGTCTTGTTGGAGACAAGTGGCCAGGCACCTCCTTAATTGTCTTCCACTTCCCCATTATCTCTTCCTGGCATTCAGGGCTAATATGCACTTATAAATGTGAACCCCTCCCTTCTGCTGCAGGTCATCAGCATCTTTTCACTATCTCTATTCTCTTTCTAATGAGTAAGTTTCTTCCTCACAAAAGGCCAATGGTTATTCTTTGTTCCAGAAACAATTATATGTTTGTTTCTTTCAAGTGGTTATTAAAGCCTCAGATTATTTTCATACCATTTATTCAGCAAGATTTAACACAGTCCTTCCTAGAGAGGGCAAAGTAATCTTTGGCTGCTTTTACTAGTTACTTTTCTAGAGTAATTGGCCAACTCATTTCAGACACTGCTATTTCCTCTTTCTTTCAACCTCTGTACTCTACCTCCAGGTTTCTGAGCACCAACCTTTACATTCTCCCCTTTTCTGCAAAAGGGCAAGATATCAAAGTCACTGACCTAAGCAGGTGCAGCTTCTAATTATGTCAATGAAGTTACACCTGCCTATGTCAGCAATGAGTTTGGCCCGACATCCCTAGTGAGCAAAATGTCACATTACCTTTGCTGAGCAGGACATTTCAAATAAAACATTAGCAAAAACAATTAACTTTAATCCATTAATCCCACTGAAGCTACTTTCAGCCTCCTAAGGATTGAAGTCAATTGTCAGTAAATGTCTTTGGCTTAATAGATTGTGAAGCTTTGGCATGAAATATATTGTTGAATGACACTGAATTAAGCACCATCATATTGTATTTCTATATATGAATTATATTCTAGTACACATCCGACAACTTTTGACTATAATACTTAAGGAACTACTAATAATGGAGGAGATTATGCAGATCTTTGCATTCTATAACACCTTTGAATTTTTGCAGACATATATGACATTTATAGCTGTATTTGTATAGTTCTCAGATATGGCACACTTTTGTATTTCATTAGCATCTCATTTTATATCAACAGAGATGGAAGATTTATAATAGGAATGTTCCCTAATTAATTCTATTTGGCACAGAACAGGTAGTAACAAATTTGGGTGAGTGAGAGCTAAGAATGAAGTCTTGCTGTCAACAGCTTCATTGCAGCTACAGCTAGATTTCCCTGAACAGCACATGACAGCTGACAGCTAGGTACATGTGGACCAGCACCTCCACTATTTGCACACTTGAGTGCCCTTTTGCTTTGCACGGTTCATAAAACCCAGATAGGGTGCACAGCCTTCCACATCAGAAAAAGGACAGAATTACCAATTCGTGTAGGCCAAACCCCACTGTAGGCAGACAGAAGGAAAAGCTAGAGATAGAGATGGGTGTCCCTGGGGACGAGAAGGAAATAAATTTCTGCAGGAACAAAATATTAACAGAAGACTTCCAAAAAATACAAGGTAACAGTTACCTTTGGCCATCAGGTGAAAAATTTCAGCTCCCAAGTCCCTGAAGCGGCATGGGAAGCCCCCCCCCCCAGGCACCCACCCAGGTGCCAGGATGAGCAGGTAACAGAGGAGGGAGAGGAGCATATGCTCTCAGTTTGGTCCAGGGGGCCATGGACAAAGAGACATTCCAAGATGCTGTGGTTTCAGTGCACATTGACAGCACAGCTTTGCCTGGTTAAATCAATGAACACTTTGCAATTGATTTCTGGGGTAGCTGCTGTAGGTTGTATGGTTTCATCCCTTGATTGCTTTAGTACTCACCTCATTTTAAGGACATTAGCAGCTTGATTGAAGTCAATGGTACAGTTCAGATACTTAAAATGAGTTAAGTTCTTAAGTTATTCTGTTGAATTGAGGCCTTAATGAACATTGTTAATGAAGGTGGGATCCTCTGAGATTTGGAACATCTTCCAATCTCACAGTTCACACTGCACAGTCACTTGAATTCAGCAGAAGTCACCAGAAGGAATGTCACCTCCCTCTTTCCCAGAAGCTGGTCTTCACCACATTCCTGGCATTGGGACCTGGAATCATGTGGTTGTGCAGTGTGACAGTCTGTTCCCTGTTCCCTGCACGTGGCTGGGCAGGCAGCAGGCAGAAACAAGGTGCTAAGGGTGGCAACAGAGGCGGTAGGTGGTACCACCTCCCCTGGCAGCCGAACAGGTATGTGCTAGTTTGAAAGGATCATATAACCACAGCACCACCAAATCAAGGTATAAAATAGCTTGTTAAACCACTGGAGAGATTATCTGGTAACTAAGCATCCAGCAATTACATCAGAGGTTTAACAAGCATATCAAAATTCTTTACCCGAGAAAACTTGGAGACTTCAGCATTTACGTAAACTGTCATGAGTGCATTCAGATCAAAACTTAACTGAAAACAAGAGCATATACAACTAAGAAACAAAATGTTTTATGTGTGTACCACCTAGTGGCGAAGGTGTGGGATTTCTATGGTTTTTTTCTGATTGAAATAATACGCACATTCTGGGAAGAAGATCCTGTTAACCAGGTATCCAACTATTTTGGATTTCTCTGGATAAATTTTGAAATCCATTAGCCTTTTTCATGCTGTATGCCTAAAACCCACATTCAGATTGGGAAAACATTTTAATGGTTCTGGGCCCCCTGGGTATGATGCTGATATATGCTACAGTGGGGAAGGAAATTAGGTAGTAAATGTGACAGAATCAGAGAGGGACATACAAAATTAGGCAATCAGGTATATACAACAAGCCCAGTGGTTTTAAGGTCAATGCCACTGCACACCTGTGGCTCATTAGAGGCACATTTCTGGGTGTCCAGCTGCTCAGATGCAATGGAAGGAAATTAAGGGAGAATCCACAACCATGCTTTCAGCTGGATCAGGAGAGCTGACAGCGTAGTAAGAGAAATCTTGTTTTCTGTATGGTAGCCCTATGACTGTTTGATTCATGTGTTGTCCTGGTGATGTCTGAGGCTTTAACTTTTATGTTTTTCAAATCCTGTACTTATTGTGTAACTCTGAAGTTTCATGTGGCCTGTTAGCTGCTGTTCTCTCGTGCTGGTTAGACATAACAAACCTCTCTAGATTTCCACATCAAGGACACCAGGCCCCAAAATGTGCAAACTAAAAAGCCTCTGAAGGGGAGCAAACTTGGCGTAGTTACATCATGAACTGAGGTCACAACTGGACAATTAACCCTGATATGCAAATGGACCAAACTTATAAAAGTGTGAAGAACTCATGACTCGGGGTCCATCTTGGGTGTAACCTTTTAACTCCCCAGGGTGTACCTTGAAGGCCCTTCAAATAAATACCTACCTTTATTCCCTAATTCTTGTCTAGTCTCTGTTTTTAGGTGGCCACCCCAGGCATCACTGAGAACTCAAGGGTGAATGGCATGTTCTTTTGCATCCTTTGCAATAAAATGTGAAGGGGTTTTCAAGTGGAAAGTGCACCAAAGAAAAAGCCTCTGGATGAAAATACCTCCAGACGTGGCAAGTTGTTACTTAGATAGGAAAAATGAGATCATAACCCAAGAGAAAACGAAACCCATCATATTACAGACATTTTAGTTGAAAAATGTTCCACTTGAAAATCATTAGACATTAATTTTTATAAGCTGTACAATAAACTTTTCAATTATAAAAAGCATAAAGATTATGCTTATCCTTCACAACCATCCAGTCACTCTGTTCTGAGCAGGTAATCCCATGCCCACACTTTGTGACATTTTCAGTGCCATCAACTAAGCAGAAAAGACAGACAAAATGATGTGGCAACAGATGGTCACTTGGGTCTGGAAATGTGCAGAAGCACAGCAGTTTTCTCTAGACAGGATGAGGAAACCTGCAAGCAGACCAGGCAGTGGGGATCTTCTGGCTCTGCTGAGCACCGGTTTCTCATTTCAGGTAAATCAGTAAAAAGTTCCTCCTGAGACCAGGCATGGAATCCTGGCCACACTGAAGTTGATACCAAAACCTCTGTTAACTGCACTTGTGGCACAATTTTACCTGGTGCTTCCAGAGATTTACAGCACTCCTGAATTGGATTCTGGATTGATACATTTATTAATCTCACAAAGCAGTTTACAAAGTGAGGCTGCTTGATGGGACTGCAGTATGCATTGTGTGGGGATTATTCCATGCCTGTTTCATCATTTCAATCCTATTGTTTATTATCATGTGAATATTACATTACTTCAGCTTTGGAAAGCAAATTTGCAATTCAGGAAGCTGTCAGCTAATTCTATATGAAATCACTTTTTAAAGACCTACACACCAATAGGGGTGGAAAAACCCACAGCTATAGGTGGCATTGTAGCACCCTGGGCCAGGGCATCACTGCAAAGAATTCTTGCACCAAAGAGAGCAGAAATGTAAGAAATTTACTTTCAGATTTAGGAAAGACCTGTGGGTTTCACCTTAGATTAACAAGGCTCTCTACTGAGAGCCTGTCTGAAAGTGATTTGTTGTTTAATGACAAAAATAATGACCTGCATAAGGTCATTAAATTACAGGTCCACTAGGGGCATATGTACTGCAGAACAAGAATACTGTGTATTTTTTTCTGTAACACTGAATTTCATATCTAACTGCTAGACAGTAAATAAAAGTTCTTTGAAAAATACGCTAAATATATCACTCAGAGTCCATTCATCACATCAGCTTCCCTCACAAGCATCTGCAGCCTATCCTGTGGATCCCTACATACCCTCTCACAAGTGAAGCTCTCAGAGAGAAAGAAAGCAGGTGAAATAACAAGGGCACACTTATGAAACTGCTAAACTCTTGGTTGAGAGGGTATATGCTCTTGGTAAAATAAACCAATCCTGTTCGCTCTTGAGAATAGATAGTAGATGAAATTAAACACTTTTCTTGTAGGAATCAACAGTCTGTCTTCACTAGCTGTGTAACAAGAAAACATGAGTTTTGCCTGAGACTCAGAATTACCGAAATCCGTCAAGTTTCATAAAATTCAGTGGGTAAGGCTGCCTTTTAACCATATGATGAGAGACATTTCTGCATTGTTTTTGTCCGAGTTGATTTTCCTAAGCTGGGTCCCTATATAAAGAGTTCTGCCTTATAGGCAGAACCTCCTCTTGCTCAGCCCTGATACCTCCTGTCAAGGGAGAGTGGATTGAGTTTGTTGTGGAAAAGGGCATGGTTAACACTTGTGCAGGCCCATAAAAGTGACCCCATTGCAGGCTTCTATGTCACATGTACATTCCTCCACATCCTGAAATAAACTGCATTCAGGTCTCTGTCCTTTTCTACCTGCCCACTTTGTTGTCTCCCTTTTCTGGTATTACAAATACAGTGACCTCAGACCAGATGGCATTTAAGACCTTAATGTCAGACTGAAAAACAGCACCAAGTATTCCATTCATGCAAAGAGGCACAACCAAAATATGTATTGATTTGAAACCATAACCACAGAGCAGCCATGCAGAGTGCAGTGTTTTCCTGAAAAAAAATACTACATTAATATACTTTACTGAAGCTGCACTGCAAGCGTCAGTAATGGCTGGAAATAGCTGGATTGATAAGTGTGACTTCTGAACTGCTCCCTTCAAGTATAGGAGAAAGTTTCCACAGGAATCCCACAATTCATCTCACATTCCTGTCCTGGAAAAAACTCTTCCAGCACTAAAGGACTACCTGTTTTGTCTGGACATGCACCTTAAGGTGCCTTCCTACAAATTACCTCGGGTTCAAGGAAGCTTGGAAGCATCTCTCAAGTCAAATGTCAATTCTGTCAGTTGTCTCTGTCAGTTTAGCAACATGTGCCTTTCCAAATACAAATAAATGTTTTATAAAGTTTTGCACTCCTCAGTTACATAAGTACATTTATTTTGTTTATAACTGATAGCTTGATAATACTCTTGTATTGCTTGGAGAGTGTTCCAGCTGGTTAGAGTTTCACACAAAGATGTGAATCGAAACCTCAGGCAAAACAAGAACTGTCTCTCATACCTTTTACTGATTAACAAAGAGTTCTTGGCCTGCTAATGCCATTCTTAATTGGACTACACTGTGAGTAGCAATTAAGACTAAATGGCCACTTGCTGAGAGCTGGTGAAAAAGAAACTGCAGCTTTAGGCATTCATATTCTCCAGATAAAATGTAGTTGTCTTACTTTGATGTTAAAGAAAGAAGCTTAATTTTTTAATGGCTTAGTATATTAAAAAAGAATGATTCAATTCACAGCAGGGAAATCGATTTTGGGTGGGATTATATTTTTTTAAGGTCTTTTTTCTCTAAAACCACTTTGTAGATTTAAAGGCTCCTGACTGACAGCACTGGAGGTGGGACTCTCCAGTCCTAGAAGGAAGCAGTGACAGCTATAGCTGCAATAACCTTGCCACACTGACTCACCTGTAACTTGACAAAGTCATCCCAGAACTAGAAAGAGATTTTCTGATGTAGTCCATTCACTGCTGGTCGTCAGATAAATACTGGATGCATGATTTAGCAGTGCAAATGAAATCTACGTAACTATTCACATCTCTAAATAATCCTGAAGCCCATGTAAGATCCTCCCTCTTCACATATAGACCAGTGTGAGCCATACCTCATGCCCTTCCTCTGTGGTGGTTAAAATAAATGCCTGCAGTGAACC
Organism: Monarcha castaneiventris obscurior; assembly: GCA_026261815.1. Classification (NCBI taxonomy): domain Eukaryota; kingdom Metazoa; phylum Chordata; class Aves; order Passeriformes; family Monarchidae; genus Monarcha; species Monarcha castaneiventris. The sequence continues at coordinate 11,809,998 of JAMPIT010000893.1, read as the reverse complement.
AAAATTATCTTTGGACGATCACAAGTCATTATTTGAGAGAAACATCACATTCATTTCCCTATGGTGCCAGAGGAAGGAATTTGCTGCAGTTCAGAGAAAATTTTATATTCCTGAATAGTTAAGCCTGAGGAGGACCAGTGACCCTCACATGTGGCACGCTGCTGCCTTTCACTTAAGCTAAGGCTGGGATCCTGACAGAGTTTCCCAAACTGTTTTGTCTTCTGACCTCAGTCCCACCCTGCCAGCATGCATCCTTCCAACTCTGATGCTAAGCCAACTGCCTCTCACTCAGCTGCTTCCATTCCCAGGCACTGCTGAAAAGCCAGTGCCTGGATACCTTCACTGTGGTTTAGCCACCACAGCCCTTATCAGGGCCTTCAGCTGCCAACTTCCCCGCCTGCCTGAAAGGATTTTGTCACTGGAGGCCTTCTGCAGTCCTCTCCGACTGGGAATAAATCCCCTTGTGGGAGACAGGAGCAGTGCAAACTGGTTGGATGTGGTTTCAGATGCTGTGGTTTCAGATGCTTGGTCTAACCCTAGACAAAAAATACAACCAATAGGACATCAAGTTTTCTGGGAGGGAAGCCATGTTTATAATGGTGGATAAAGAGTTCAGTCAAGGTATCAGCTGTAACCTCCAAATGTGTTTCTGAGCTCTGAATGACAAGACTTCCTCACTGGCTTGAACATAAGGAGATCTGATAGGTTTTCTAGGAAAGTGAATGGTCTCTCTGACACATCCTTACTGAAGAAAGATCTTTGTGAATCCCAGTGCTCACATCACTTCCATATGGACTTTAAAAGCCTGAATGCCTAAGGATTTGTCTAAACCAGTCTTATATCACATGCCAGAAATTTTTAGCATGAGTTTTTCTTTGTATAGAACATTTAGAAATAGGTAACATAGCAGTTCACAATATTATCTGTATACACATTTACATTTACATACATTTTACTTTCCATATCCATTCTCTCCCTCCACAGAGACCAAGATCTGAATGCACTTTAACCACCATTGCAGGAAGTCTCAATACCATCAGCATAATTTCATCACAGAGTATTATCTAGCATCATCACTAGATTGACTTACCCTGATGAGATAACACTAGCAACATTGGTATTTCATTAATCCATTCCCCAAAAGGTATTTCTTTACAATTTAGTTACTACTTGCAAAAACACTGCTGAACACCTGCAGGAAATAAAATAACCTTAACCCAATTTATTTTGCAGATGCTAAGTGCCAAGGTTCTCTGCCTCTCATGCAGCTTAGAGATCGGACTTCTGCACATTTTAAATAAGAATCAAGTTGTTTGCCTTGGTTATGGTAGTGATGATATAAAAAAATGTAGTCTGCCTTTCGATGATGTTGTGTGCCTGGGACAGGTCAGAGCCTATGTGAGGGAGGTGGAAACACAAATGTCTCAAGGAAGCCAGGTATAAATCAGTAGCAATGGAGAAAGAAGCTGCTTCACTGTCTGTTCCTCTGACCACTTGTGCATCTGATGCCAGTCAAGGCAAAACAGAAGGAATCAAACAGAAAGCCACTTCTTACAGCAAATGATGCACACTGGGAACTAGACTCTGAAACACACTCTATAATCTGCTCTGACTCAGAGACTGGATGCACCTAATTGGCAGAGCTCCTTAATTAGCACAGAGCTGCCATCTCCACAGACAGTAAGGGAGTGTGTGCAGTGTGCTGCAGTGGAGCACAGCACCTGTCAGCCAGAAGCCTTCTCCTCCCACAGTGATGTCCTGGCTGAGAATGTTGCCCTTGGCTAGAGAGAAAGACTGGAGGCCAAAGAGGAGAAACTATGAAATTATTCTTCTTTAAGTGCAGGGGCGTCATGGTTTAGCATAGCTGGGAGTTGTAGTTGTAGTTGTTAAGGAGAACTCCATCTGCCAGGCAGTGATTCTTTGCAAAGAGGTGCTCACAGCTTCCTCTAGACCCAACAGAACCAATCAACTCCCTAGGCTGAATATTGGCAACTTTTTAAAGCCACTTAAAGAGCTTGACACGCCTCTGTGACCCACATTTAAGAACGAACAAACCCCGGGAAAGCCTCTCTTGTTTCCAATGGCCGAACAGGTAACTGGGGGGGAGGCTGGGCCAGGCTGGGCTCTGACGGCCGGGCCTGGCTGAGATCGCAGCCGCTCCTGCTCGCCGGACACCCCCCAGAGGCCAGGCCAGCCCTCACCCCTAGAGTGGCCAAAATTCATCTGAGGCTGCTGCCCAGCAGGATCATGTGGCCAAGAGATAAGGGAATTCCAGCTGCAGGGCCCGGGTGAGATTAACTCTGTGCTGTAAGATTCCTCCAGACCAGATGAAGCCTGCAGACGTCAATCCTCTCCCAGGGCAGAGGAAAGGGAAAGGTGAAGGTGCATGAAGAAAACACTATAAAGATGCCAAAGTCAGTGAGGAAGGAAGAGCTGAAATCCCGAGAGAGGAGAATGAGGAGATGCTTCAATCCTAGAAGCTGAAATTCTGTTGTAAAGCTATGGGGATGGACTATGATATATCGGAATATCCGTTGTAATTTCATGAAAGCATGGGGGGTGGAGCATTCGAACTGTAACCATGAGCAAAAGTACCTGTGCTGAAATAAGCAATTGTTGAAGTAGCTGTGATTTGATGTGAGCAAAAGTACCTGTGCTGAAATAAGCAATTGTTGAAGTAGCTGTGATTTGATGAGAAACTTGAACAGAGATTCCAGGGAAGAAGAAGACCTCTGTTCCTAGAGATGCAGATGCTCCCAGAGATAGGGTTCTTACCCCTCTCAAGCACTTTGATAAGTGAAGAGAACTTTTGTTTCTGAACAGCTCATCCTTAAAAATGGTGCCCCATTAGCTAAAGGAACCCTCAAAAGCAGCTGTGGGGAAAGCTGTAAGTTGAGGGAAAGGATTTTCATACACAGGCAGGGAGCCATCCTGGGTGGCTGCCTTGCTGTGACATTGAAGCCACAAGAGACTGTTTCTTGTGGAGATGTCTCCATAGCATGAGCAAGAGAGACTCCTCTCCCTAAGTGAACTGAAAAAGAATTATTATAGAGGCGGTGAACTGACTGAAATCTCAAGGGTTGTGGTTTTTTTACGTTGTCAGTGGGAGAAGGGAGGAAGGTGGGGGAAGAGAAGTGTTCTGCAGATGTAGTCTCACTAATTTTTTTCTTTCTTTTAGGTCTGTTAATAAACTTCTTTATATTCTTTTAAGTTTTGTGTCTGCTTTGTTTTCTCCTAATTCTTATCTCACAGAAGGAAAATAAGTAAGTAATGGATAATTTGAATCAAACCACTACAAGGGGCTGAGCAGCTGAGCAGCTGTCATGGTTCTCTGCAGGCTGTACAATAAGGAGGCTGTCCCTGGTAGACTGAAAACAGGAAAGTAATGTGCAAGTGGTTTCTTAGACTTGTTACCTCCCTATTGCAAAGGAAAAAAGGTGGTGCTTTCTTTGACATGCTTTCACTTACATTCCCTAAATGCACTCAGCAGCACAAACCTTTCATGTCCTGGAATGGGCTGGTGTTTTCACCTCTGACCCACAGATTTCATTGTCACTTCAGTACTGCCATATGCAAACAGTTGTTCTGACCACAGATCAAGCACCTTTAACTAAAAGTTTTTACTAAACAATTCATAAAGTAGTGAGCTACCTCTTCTAAGAATAACATAACATAAAATAGCTAAGGCAGCAAATTTTTCCTAGCTACCAAAGCAGCCTTAAACAAGCAAAACAGCAATTTTTCCCTTTTTTGGTTTCTTGGGGAGAAGGGCAATTTTGCAGAATACTTCTGAGGTTACATTTGCAGAAGCAGTTATATGTTCTGTTGTCGAAAGGGATCCATCCAAAGTGTCTTCTGCCACCCTTCATTTTCATGCTTACTACTCATCCCGCAAGGGAGCAAGGGAGCCTCCTGACACTTATGGTGATGGGTAAGGATGCAGACCAGCGATGCTTCCAGGGCCTTACTCAGCCCAGTCACACTGTGGGAAGGCCACTGGGGTAACTCTAGTCTAGTTAGGTTACCCCAAGGCATCTCTCCCTCTCAGAAACATGGCAAAGAGATACAGAGGCACTCACATAACACATATCTTGTGGGCCAAATTCTTTACACTGTTACTGCTTACAATATCTGCAATAACTCCAGTTGAGTCAGGCTTCAATGTTTAATTACATCTCTCTCCTGGGTTATTCTGGGTTGATGTTGCTGCATGAAAACAGAATTTGGCCCTTATTATAAGCATGTTTTTATACAGAGGATGACAAATATCAAAAACGCAATTTTTTTTTTGCTGGAAAGAGCTACACTGTCCTTGAAGATGCTAGGAAGACTCTAGGAAAGCTTCAAGCTAAAATAAAATTTAAAATTGTATGACACCTTCTCATTCCTTCTCCTGGAAAGAGTCACTACATATAATTACAGTCCCATATTTTAGGCCCAAATAGCTTCCCATATTTAAAAGTCTATGTGCCATTGGTGTAGGAAGTTTTTATACATGAAATGCCAGTCTTTGTAGCTTGTGCTAGCATTTCTAAACTGGGACATAGAGCTAAGCTGGTAAGCTTTTATCCAGAAGAGATAATGCTGCCAAGTTAACAATGTGGCTGTAAGCTTTTCATCAATTTTCCAACATACTTCATCTTAGTGGGCAATGTAGAGCTGAAGTTCAAAATATTCATGGAAAAAAAGCCTGTTAGGAAGTCAGCAACTAATGACATAGAGCAACACAGTTAGCCCCAAATTTTTAGGGCTATAACACAATTACTGTAATTACATGAGCTGTGTGCAAATATATTTGCACAACAAATCCCAATGGATTGAGATGAGGTAGGCTGTGTTTTGGGTATTTTTTAAATTTGGAACGTTCTTGGTGGAAAAAATTCCTCTGTCTCTCTTGCTGGAGTCCTTTACACACATACAGCTCCCAGACCTTATGTGCTTCATCCCATTTATGCCACTGAGGCTGCCCACGTGCATAGGGATGGAAGGGCATTTGTGTAAGAATCTCTGCAAATGTAAGCCAAGGAAGCAGGCTTGGTTTGGTTTCCAGGTCCTCCTACTCAGGGGCTGGAATGGTAAATACTGAGAAAATGACCTGTGGCTTCATGAGAGTGTGCATGAGAAAATTCAGCAGGAGTTTTCCATAATTTAAACAGCTTGGGATGCTCTCCCTCATCTTGAAGGGTTCAGGTGATTCTGATGATATCCAGGGAAGGGAAAGCAAGTCTTGGCAGAGTAGGAAGGACCTGGCTCGTGACTGGGTTCCTTCAGATCCAATACCAGGCTGGCTGTTTCAACATCTCCCAAGTACCTAATTCCTAGCTGTTAACCAGTGTTCAGATGTGTTTTTTCATAGTCTCCTGAAAAGTTCGTGGTACTCCCACACCCTAGATCATATGGTACTTATTAAACTGTTTGTGATAAATATACAAAGTCTGCATTATGCCATTCAAACAGCAATGTGTCTCAATTTTGACATCAGCAGAGTCACCTACCATAAAAACAGTGTGATGCAAGTGAGAGTAATATATTTTTCACTGGCATTATTGCTGAGGATTGTGAAGATTGTTTCAGCCTGATGATACTAATATGACAGAACTAGAGACACGATTTACTGCTTGTTTGAAAACAGTGGAAAATGTAGATTGTCTAGGGAAAAGGTGAACTATTTCACATAGATTAAATGGAAAAACCACTTTGGGGTCCATTATATCTTCCCTCTTAATGTTTTATGGGTTTTTTCTGCATTTGAAAAAAATTTAACATCCGGGGTTGGGCTAACTCTACAAATATCACTTCCCAGGTGGGCTTGTGCTTATGCAATTAAAAATAAAGCACAGAACATCCGTAACAGATGGAACTTCCACACAGAACAAAATCGCCTCTACTCTCACTTTTTCCTACCCAAATTCTGTTTCCAACAGAAGAGACTTGAAGTATGGAATCAAATTAGAGCTAATCAACCACAGCATTTTGTAATTAATAAGAAAACCACATCCCATATGGAATGATGGAGTTTCACAACCTATTGCCAAGCCTGTGGCTTTTCCACCCATTTATCTGGGTCAAACTCTGTTTTCTATGGAAGAAGAGTAAGTGAGGAATAACTCCACTGAAAGGCATGGAGTTACTCCATATTTATATACTATAGATATAGGTCCTGAGCCTTTTTTTGAGTAGCAGATGCAGATTCAAGACAGTGGCAGCCCATTACAATGGACTGTTGGAGGGACTTTACCCTGTGGTCCAGGCTGTGTCTCCTCTGAATGCTCCCACTGGTGTCACTGCATCATTCCAGCATCATTACTCCTGCTGGCCTCCTGCTATGCGGGAGCAGCAGCAGTGGAGGATGTAGTAACGCCGTTTGCTAAAGCAAGGTCCCTCTAAAACTCTAGGAAGAAGCATGAAAAATGGAGGGGCTCCCCTTACTCCAAATTTCCCATGTGAGCAGCACCCAGGCTCACTTCCCTCCCAGCATCTACAGAGAATTCTGCAGCAATGCTGAGATAGTGGGATGTCCCAAAACAACACCACCTGTACCCTGCACGAAGAAACAGCACCACCTGTGCCCTGCATCCAGACCTCCTTTGTTGAAAAGAAAAGAAGGGTAGCTGCAATGGGAATCTCCCCTCTAAGGGGAATGGAGGCCAGACCCAACTGACAAGAAAGTCTTCTGTCTCCCAGGACCTGGGGTAAGGGACATTACTGAAAAACCTCCCAGTCTAATAAGGCCTTCTGATTACTATCTGTTACTGGTTGTTTAAACTGGCAGCAATGAAATAAAAAAGAGAAGTCTGAGGGCAATCAGAAGAGACTTCAGGGCCCTGGGATGATTGGTAGAGCAATCAGGAGCACATGTATTGATTTCAGAGATGGGAGTGAAAAGTATCTGATAAGAGATTCAAAAAACTTTGAGAAATATTAAGGCAGAACCTATCTGATAAATCTCCAGACAGTTGAGTATTCAATTAGCATGCACTTTGTTTATCCTTTTACCTTGCATTGTCCAGACCACCTGTTCCTGGATGCATACCGTGCCACTGCATTGCAGTAATTTTCTTCTGGTGCTTTGTTCGATTTTGACTGTCTTCTAACCAGAAGCAGATCAGTGGAGATATCATATTTATTTTAAAACAATTTGTTCTTTTATGTAAAACACTTGGGAATTTAGTAAACTGGCATTACTTATGTGCTATCTTAATATTTCTCCCAAGGTTGGTAAGTCTAAAACATTCTACCTGAGTTGTTTTGTGACGTAGTTGGGGTAATTGCCTGAGCATGAAGACTACATTTTTTTTTTTTTTTCCCCCCAGGAATGACACTGTAAAGGACTCTTTAATTTATGGGGAAGTAAAAAAGTATCTGTTGGTAAATCAGATCATATCTTTCAGACATATAAACTGAAAAATAAAGTGATGCACAAATGGCTTCATTAATGACAGAATTATTGAACACTTAAACCAAATAGTGGATGAGACCAAAGCTGTAGAAGGCTTTGTCCCTTGCTTATTTCTTAGTTATTTGCTTCCTTACAGAATTATTTTCTCTAAATGAGCTTCTGATTTCTAATAGCAAGCTAGTGTGTGTTCTGTTAGCTCAAAGCAAACAAGAACTAAAAAAAAAAAAGCCCTATCACACTGGTTTATATTTAAAATGCAACATGTTATATGTAAATATGTACAGAGTCAACAAAGCAGCTACATTTTACACAAGAGACATGAGAGAAGTTCCTAGAGAACTGTTCTGAGGTAATATATTTCTCAGTAGCTTTAGAGTACTTTTCAAATGGATAGAGATACTCCCTTTAATTACAAAAATACTGAATAAATCTAATTAGTGTCCATAATTTTCAGGACTTGTCTTACTCAATTTAACGGGAATGCTAGTGGAAGCACTAGTTTTAAAATACTTCCAGGATGTCTTTGTTTTTAAAAAACAACATGATCTTTAAATCAAATTTGTTGTTTCTCCTGACGTGTTACGCAGATTTCAGCTGTGTCTACCACCCAGCCACTGTGAAAAGCCCTGTCATTCTCAAGGATGTGCCTGGAATCCCAATGCAGAAGGAAAATGCTGCCCAACTGTCAGTTGTATTCATTTTTTGCAAAGCCCTTGCCAGAATACAAATCTATTTATTTGGAGTAAAACACACTACTGTGCTCCATAAATTCTAGGGTGGGTCATTTTTCTGAGTGTAATTTTGCAGTTTTTATTTTGGGATCACTGTTACTCCATGTGTGGGTTGCTTTCAGCCATTTCAGAAAGGTCAGAGGAGCCAAATAATGTCCAGCTATTCCTGCAGTGAGGCTCTCCTGCACAGGCACCCCCACCTCCCTTCAGTATCTCCATCACTGAGCAAAAAGCCAGAAAGTGAAAGGGAGGTTCAATCATAAAATATCCCGAGTTGAAAGGGACCCACAAGGATCATTGAAGTCCAGCTCTTGGCACTACACAGCACAATCCCAGAAATCACATCACATTCCTGACAACATTGTTCACATGCTTCTCAAACTCAGTCAGGCTGGTGCTGTGACCACTTCCCTGGGGAGCCTCTTCCAGGGCCCAACCTCCCTCTGGGTGAATAACATTTTCCTAACAGCCAGCCCACACCTACCCTGACACAGCTTCATGCTGTTTCCCTGGGCTCTGTCACAGGTCATCACAGAGAAGAGAGCCCCATCTCTTCCCCTCACAGGGAAGTTGTCAACTGCAATGAGGTGTCCTCTCAGTCTCCTCTTCCCCAGGCTGAAGAGGCTGGATGTTCCTTGTAAGGTTTCACCTCAAGACCCTTCACCATCTTCATGCCCCCCCACTGGACACTTTCTAACAGATTTTTGTCCTTCTTACATTGCCGTGACCAGGACAGTCCCCAGCACTGGAGGTGAGGCTGCCCCAGAGCAGAGCAGAGCAGCACAATCCCCTCCCTTGCCCGGCTGCCGACGCTGTGCCTGATGCCCCCAGGACACGGGTGGCCCTCCTGGCTGCCAGGGCACTGCTGGCTCACGTTCAACTGGCCATGGACCAGGCTTCAGGGGAGTTTTTGACATAAAACTGAACGTCCCTGGTTTAGATGTGTAAAACTGGAGATAAATTGGGCTATTAAAACCTATCAGTATTAACTTAAGGGAAAACACAGCTGAACCAGCCTGAAATCTAGGGACCAAGAAGTTCTGGGTTTTATCTGGATGTTTTAGTGCTTGCTCTGAGGTGACTTGTTTTGAGCTAGGCAGGGATAGACTTTGGTCCTCTGAGAAATGTTGAGCCTTGTCTCCTGCTCCAATGAACAAAATTTTGGTATTTATCCAGGCAGAAATTGCATATGTGTATTAATAACATGGGAAAACACAAAATATGGACAAAAAAGTATTTATAGATTGAGGTCAGAGCTTTTCTTCTGAGAAAAAGAAAAGTCTTAGAAACAGTTATCTTAAGTTTTGCACACTCATGGGCCACAAACTGTCACCAAAACCACAGAATGATATTCCAGCAACTTTGTGTTTAATGCTGGTTTATTAGAGATGGGAGATAACTTCCTACTCTTCCCATTCAGGACCAGCTCTGCTGAAGACTACAGACATTAATTATAGCCTTAGCTTCATTGTTTTTTATGGCCCTGACACACAGCTGAATTTTTGTCGCAGGTTGTGACTGCAAGGGAGGCAGCTGCCATGAAGAAGCAATTCATCTTATAAGAACACCACTAGTGGTCTTGCACAGGCATTGAGCATTCAGGCAGACTCCTGCAGCTATTTTCACAGACAAAGTTTCCACAGAAATGTTACACAGAAAACACTGTACAGCAGAACTATAAAGATAACTATATAAAGGTAACTATAAAGATAATGGTAATCATCCAAATATAAGCAGAGACTGTTAAAGAAGCATCCCGTGTGATAGCTTTTTAGTTGACAAGTATAATCCAGTTAGTCAAATTTTATGCTAGCATGATTCCAGAAAAAATTATACAAATTAGAGTAATTTCTCCAAGCTACTATTCCAAAAGAGGTGAAGTAATTACACGAGCATCTGAGCTAAATTTCTCCTCTCCAAAACCTGAAAATGTGTACAGGACATGGGTCTTCTTTCATGTGCAGAGAACTGAGAGAGGATGAAGTGAAGAAAGGGTCTGGGTAAATGAGGAGAACAGAGAGGAATGATACAGGGAGAAGGGCCTGAGACCAGAAGGTAAAAACACAGAAAACAGGAAGGACACAAAGAGGGAAGAGGTGAAGATAAGCAAGAGGTAAGGCACATGCTCCATGTTTAAAAATGCTGATGAAGATATTTCCTTGAAGAGAGAGTGAGCTTAACGTGGGACATCAAGAACTATGTTGAATCAGGGCAGTTGTAGATTTGCAGGAAGAAATAAATACTTGGTGCTCTGTCTCCCTGGAATATTTACACCTCATACATTCAAGCTGTCCCAGACTGGCCATGCTTGTGGTGCCCACAGTGAATAAACAAGCTCCTCTAAACTATGTCAGACTACCTGACTTGTGTCTCACGCCATGCAGGCAATTATACACCTTCTGCCATTTATAAACCTTCTGCTATACAGAATATCCCCAAATCCTTTTTGATAGAAATAGTTTCTAAACTGGAGTTGAGGAAGAGGTACAAATCGAAATGTGAAGGTAGTGTTCTTGACTTTCAGTTAACAGGAAATAATGTCATTGAAGAAAACAAAATTTCTCCAGATCTGTACTGGTATAATTGAGGGCAGCACCCAACCCTGTGATGTACTCACCTAACATTTAAGAGGGCAGCGTGCTCTTCTCCAGCTGTAACTTTCATGATTTTTAAGTCTAACAGAAGTGGCTCAACAACTTTGAAGGATATTTTCTGGTCCAAGATGGAAACTGAAGCAAAGAGAAGGGAGGCAGGCTTGCATTGGAGGCAAGATCGCCCAATTTATTAGCTCAGTTCCACTAGGCTTCTGAAACTAGCTTGAAAATTCATAGGTCACCTGAAAGAAGAAAGTTGAAACAGCCACTTGCTATTTCAGAGAAGAAAAACAATTATTTCTATATTATGCTGACTAGCTGCACCTGGCAGAGGTCAAAGACACCATGATACTGTTGCTGTCTTCTGAGTCGGAATGAAATCTGTTGTATACACTGCAATGCAGTCAACAGTGAAATTACTTCCAGCTGGGTTGCTGCTATTTTTGCTAATCTCAGCTAGACTTTAGCTATTTTCTCCTGAAGAATCAATGTAAAGAGGGGGAAGATAATACTCTGATTACTGTTTCTGTTCAACATCCTATACTCAACAGTCTTTGCTAGGCTTCCCTAAATATAGCAGTACATGTTTGGTGGTAGATGCTGCACACACTGTTCAGATTCACAGTGCTGTGTGGGAGCAGTGACCTTCTGTTGGGGTTTTAGGAGCTCTCCTTTTGGGTTTTTTTTCCCTCTTAAGGAATTTTCCCCCATATGTGCTGCTAGGAGACAATTAACGACTGGATACTTAAGAGAGACAAAAGACCTGGCTGTAGCTCGGGGGAGGGCTCCAGCTGACTACTCTCTTTTACCTGGGGTTTCCTAGGGCAGAGATGCTTCGAGATTCGGACTGGGAAAAAGCGGCTGAGCCCCCAGCTCTCTTGTTCTCTCAGGATTCAGAGGGGAGAGAAGCTGCGGTCACTGTGGGGAGAATTCATCACCACTGCAGGGTTCTGCCTTCGGCCGCCTTCCTTCTACCATGAGTGGGGCTCTGCTTGCTGGAGCAGCTGTTTCATTGGGACCCTATTTTACATTCTACCTCACTAAAAGAGGGACCTTTCCACCATCTGCTCCAGTGCCTCAGGGGAAACCCCGGGATCCTGAGCCTGCCTATCCCTGCCCTGATGGGAGCAGGCCACGGCCGCTCTGCCCCTGCTGTCCCTTTGCCACTGCTCAGAGCCTTCGCTGCACCGGAGCTACTCGTTCCCTGCCTGCTGAGACCTGCCGAGGTTCCCGCTGCAGCTCGATACATCTCGTCTGCCACCGGGGATTTTTTGCTTATTCCTGCTGTTCCAGCCTGCTGTTCCTGAGGATCCGGCTGGACACCAGGACCGGCTGCCCAGGGGTTTGTGAAGCTTTCCGTCCATCCCTTCCCGGGACCCCGCGCCGCCATTGCCGGTGCTGCCCGAGCTCGCTGCGGAGCGCCCCCTGCAGCCGCGGGGGAACCATCGCACCCGCCCTGCTCACCGGGAGCCGCCCCGCAGGAACTGCACCCAGGGGAAAGGGCCCGAGGCCGAGTGAGGAACTGCACCCAGGGGAAAGGGCCCGAGGCCGAGAGAGGCTGCACTGGGTTTGTGCTGTTGTTTGCTGTGACTGCCAGAGTTATATCTGTTTGTTTGTGTTGTTATACATATATATTTATTAGTAAAGAACTGTTATTCCTATCCCTCATATCTTTGCCTGAAAGCCCCTTATTTCAAAATTACAATAATTTGGAGGGAAGGGGGTTGCACTTTCCATTCCGAGGGAGGCTCCTGACTTCCTTAGGAGACACCTGTCTTTCGAACCAACACACCTTCCTAAATGCCTTATGTTCAAATCACTCCCACAGCCTTCCTCATCATCAGCTGCATCAGTTTCTTCTTCTTTAATAGTGAAACAAAATTGCAACGTGGAATTAATTTCCACTGGCTATGTTCTTCTGTTTCATTCATGTATTTTTCAGTTTTAAGCACACAAGTAAATAGGACTCAGACAGACTTGTAATTAAAGTGACTGAAGATCCAAGGATGAATCAGATGTGTATTGATGAAAACAATTTCCACCAGCAATGCCAGTTAACTGAACCTAGAGGGCTTCCTTCAAAACACATCAGGTTGGTCCTTTCTCTGGCCCCAGAAACAGATTTGGTGTTGCTAACAGCTCCTGTGAGGAAACCTGGAGCAGTGTATGTGCCCCCACACAGGAGCCAGGCCCCGAGTCCTGCAGCGGTGCTGCTGGCCTGCCCATCCCCACCGAGGGTTGCTGGATGTGCCCAGTACCTCCTGGCAGCACCTCCCAGCTTTGCCCCAGAGCCACAGCTGATTTCCAGAGCCCCTGTCCTCAGCAAACCTGACAGTGACAGTCTTTCCAAAGGCAGGCTGCTGGGTTGAAGGAGCCTCTGGTTCACATGAAATTTGGGTCCGAGAAAGATTTTCTCTCAAAACACGTAAAACAAACAAATCCATAAAGCTGCACTCCTGGTTTCAGGCAGTTCTTGTGTCCTTCCAAGATATGAAAATCACACTGTCTGTATCAGACATAAGCTTTGATTAAGAAACTAAGGGGAATCTTATATCCACATGCAAATCCTCACAGCCCCAATCCTGCAGTTTATAATGCTCAGGCAGACCACTGTGCTCAAGTGGAGCACTATTAACTTTAATGTGAATTCCAGCCATGCATTTTAAATTACCAGATCAGAGGCTGAAATTATATGCACACAGGGGCAGGTGTTGTCTACTGCATCTTCTACGGTATGGAGCACATTGTGAGCATTTAGCAAAGGATAATAAAAATATCATAATAATAACAACTATAACAATACCAATAGTAATTATGATATAAAAAGAATAGATAACATTGTCTACAATATTCAGCTTTAATTTTCTTTGAGTAAAAAAACATACCAATTTTTGTTGGAGTAAACTAAGATTTGTGACTCACTCTGCACCAAGCTGAGCCCAGTTTTAGAAATTTTTTCCTGGGATATTGAATTATTTTGCTGAACAGGAAACATCTTTGTACACATTGTTTAAATAAGAAAATTTTATACCTCATGTGGCTTCCAGATTTCAGATCATAAACCAGCGATGGACTTTTTCAGGCCTAGAGGGACTCATCTCAGATTCAGCAGACTCATGGCTCTCTCCTCAGCACCTAGGCCTGGTCCATTCACCCTCCCCAGGGCCTCTGGATCACCTTTTGCCAAACTCCAGAGGCATGCGGGCAGCCCTTGGTCAAATCCCTCCTCTGAACCTCCTGGTCTGCTCGGCCTGGAGGAGACTGAGAGGAGACCTCATTGCAGTTACAACTTCCTCGTGAGGGGAAGAGGAGGAGCAGGCACTGATCTTTTATCTCTGGTGAGCAGTGACAGGACTGAGGGAATGGCCTGAACTTGTGTCAGGGCAAGTTTAGGTTGGATATCAGGAAAACTTTCTTCACCCAGTGGTGGTTGGGCACTGGAAGAAGCTCCCGAGGGAAGTGGTCACAGCACCAAACCTGCCAGAGCTCAAGAAGCATCTGGAGAACGCTCTAGGACACGGTGCAATTTATGGGGCTGTCCTGTGCAGGGCCAGGAATTGGACTTCGGTGATCCTCACGGATCTCATCCAACCCAGAATATTTTGTGATTCTATAAAACATAGAGAAGCAAAATTTTGCAGCCATGCCACTCTATTGTTGACTCTCCTCACTACTAAAATCTGAAAGTAATTTGAATTTAGTTGGTTTCAAGATAACTGTGTCCTTAATCTGGATCTGTGGGAAACTCAAGGGACTTATAATGTTCTATATTTTCTCCCCTGTAGGCACTTATATACCAAATAATTTTCACTATTAATTTTGGTTAAGATAAATAGCTCAAGCTCCTGAAGTTTGTTCTTTGCAGCATTTCCTCTGTGCGTTTTCTGTGCCTATTTCTGCATCTAGATTGCTAATTCTCTTCTCAGAGGAATGCAACCAGCCCCAGCAATGCCACACTGCCAGTTTAGTTTATCCTCTTGCTCCTACCTGATATATCTATGCTTGCATATAAGGAACAGCTCAGGGTGAGAGACCTCTTTTTGTGTCTGTCCTGTATTCAGTTTTATCCCTACTTACTTTGCCTTCCACGAATTTTGGATTGTTGTAATGCTACACTTGCCTACAGTTGGTCAAGAAAAACATTCAATAAATCAGGAACAATCGTGATTTCTGCACAATTACTCTAGAAAGTTCCATGATGTGAAGATCCAGAAACTTGTGAGAATATGCTTGTTTCTGAAATATCCATGTCCTTAAGTATAGAACTGCTGTTTTTCAAAGCTGGTGTTAAACTAGTAGGCATATGTATATGTATATGTATATTTATAAAGATCTTAGAAATTATCTGTAAATTTGTGACCTCCAGTCTGGATAGATTCAATGTACTCATTTCTAGGCTTCAGGAGAATATTGCTTAGAAATGTAAACTAAGACAAAATGGAGAAACTCCCTGAGGCATGATCTAGAGTTTAAATCTGGAGAAATCTTCTCTATCTATATGTATTTTAACTTACACGCTTACTGGAATTGCTAAGAGGGATTGCATCTAGCCTTGCAGACCAACTAAAATGTGAAATCCTGGAAGATCACCTCCCTCACCACATCCTATCATAGCAGACTGTGACACACGATACTCTAGATATGAATTCATTAGGTCTTTCTCAAGTGTGAGATATAAAAGGCTTCATAAGTCTTTATTAAATACTAGAAATTACTTATATTTTTAGTATTAGATTACTTATATCACTTAATATTGGACTGGAATTTCTATTTCCTACTTGAGCCCTTGAGGGTGGGCATAAGGACTTATATGGAAATGAATAAGCAAAAATGGAAGAGAGATATAATTTAAAAAAAGAACCAAACAAACAGCAACAACCAAAAAAACAAAACAAACAAACAAACAAGCAAAATAATAAACCAAACCAACACCAACAAAAAACCAAACCAAACAAACCCCCCCCCCCCCCCCCCCCGAAAAACCAATAAACTCAAACAAACAATCAAGACTAAAATCAAACAAACCAACCACCCAAAGCTAAACAAAGAGGAAATTCTCTTAGGCCTTCGTGCTCTTGGCAAAGGCCATGACTCAGGCGGCCACTTCCCCAAGAACGTGAGCAGTGCTGGTCCTGCTGGCTCCTGGGCAGTCCTATCCAGCCACTCAACAGCTCTAGACTTGTTTTTGTTCTTGTTCAGAGCTTTAATCTCAGATTTCTCACCAGTCTGTCTTTTTGTAGCTTTCAGAAAAGCCAGGTATAATCTGTGAAACTGTTAATTGCTGACTCATTAGTATTAACATGTTTACTACAAGCCATTTGTCAAAAATGTGGGAAAGAATAAGTTTTTTCTAACCTATCTCTAAGCAGAGACAGATTGTACTTCATAATTTATCTATAAAACTAAGTTTCTTGTGGACTATTATTTTTTAATTATATATGGTATTTCTGTAGGAACATGTTACCCATTACAAGTCCTTCTTAAAAGCTGTAATGGTGAAAAGAACCAGCCTAACTTTAGCATATGTCCTAACCTTTGAGAAGAGCAGCATGACCTTAAAGGATTGAAATTATATCTGTCTGCCATTAAAGAGACTTCCACAAAAAATGAAGGCTTGATAAGGACAAGCTACAAAGAAGAATGCATTTCTATAAGCACAAAAGCAGCACAATACATAAAAAGAAATTTCTAAAACCATGAGGCAGTTGAAGGAGAAGACAGACCCTTTCAGTAAACCACTCAGTCCAGCTGCTAAATCCTATGGATTTGTCTTCATCCCAGTGTTTACTGCATAACTTCCCTGTGAGTACAGTTGGCTCTAAGTTTTCCCCCTTTACTTAATAGCAGCACTCATCTACTGAATGCAGGTCTTTATTTGGATTACTCCCTTCAAACATTTAGAATCTCTTATCCTTTGAAATACAGAGTCTCCCTTTCTCTCTACAGACTACGTGTTCTTTCCTCCGCATTAGTAATGTAAAAGAAAGCATAATACATGGTCTCATGGTGATGTAATAGTTGTTTGCTAGTAGCACCCAACCACATTATCATTTTCTTACTATTTAAAATATTTTTACATTTTCTGTCTTAAATAACTGTTTGTTGAGGTGTGTAGCCATACTCCCCTGCAACATGTTGACTTGATGAAGTAGTATATGTTTAGTATTGGGAAAGAGATATCAGTCGCTTCCTCTTAAATGGCTTGCAAACGTCTAGTGAAGGATCCTGCTCTGTTCAGATTTTTATCCTCAATACAGTGCCAATGCCCCATTTAGGAACTGATGAAGGAATGGAGCTAACTGTCCAGTGACCGAAGGTTCTTGTTGTATTCTTGACTGGGATGACATTAATTAGCCAAACCATGACTTGTTTGATCTACTGTTGTGATTGTCTAGATTAACTTGTATGTTCTGGCTCCCTGACTACATAATTCAATTCATTCATTCATTAGCTTCAATAATGTCCTGTTTCTGAGCCACTTACACCATTACAGGCATCACATTATTGACTGGGGAGAAAGCCCTAGGTTGCAAAGACTGTCTACTTCACCCCGGGAAATCTGTTTAGTTTTTGATACAATACAGACTGTCAGAAGTCACAATTTCCCTTTTCTGGCTCATGTGGTTCAAGAAAGCCTTGATAGCCTGCTGAAATGAAATGGAAGCTGAAACACAGTGAAAGAGAAGGAACTTATACTGGGCTGCCATTATCAGCTCGTGGACCAAGCACAGGTTCCCAGCAGCCAGTCATCCCCTTAAGGTAAAGCCATTAGCTGGAAACAGAAAATCTGTTTGTTTTGTAGAGTGTCAGGAGCTCTGTGCTGAAAGCTTGTGGTCTAAGACACAGTGAAGATAAGTGTCAATGGCCCTGGTGTACTTCACAGAATTTGTTTCCAGCCTCTTAAATAAAAAGGAAATTACAGACAAAGTGAATATCATTTAGATTCGTGAAGATTCAAGAGGTGAAACACCTGATTGAAGGTAGTCATGCAGTGATATCCTTTGAGACAGGTGTTACACAGAGGGCAGATGGTCAGACCATGGCTCTGGGGCAGGCTCTGTGAGTGGCACCGGTGTGCACTGTGAGGAGGATGGTGTGTGGTGTCCAGTGTGCAGTGCCCTTTCCAGTAAATTGCTCTTATCTCAACCCATGATCTTTACTTTTTGTGCCTCCAGTTCTCATCTCCAGCCCTCTGCAGAGAGGGGAGAGTGAGAGAAGAAGGGGCAAGTGAATGGGGGGCAGCACATGGTTTGGAGAGTCTCAGTGGGAGCACTCAACTGGGGAGTACCATTCCTAAACCAAAACAAGGTGCAATGGTGCCAATATGAAGATTTAGATGTATGACCTATAGGGTCAAGACATAAGTATTAAACCTATTTGAATTACTAAAGATCCTTGGTCTTGTTCATTGTTTCTATCATCAGTTCAAATTATATGCCCAGATACAACCTTTCTGTCAGCTTCTGCCCCATTCATCAAGCACAAGGGATATACAGACAGGGGTTTAAAGATCTCAGCACTCTGAATGTTGATGTTTTTATTTCTTATTAAACTTTGCAAAAAAAGCAAAGAGCACAGAAATGCAGAACAGGTGTGATCACAGTTGTCCTAGTAACCATGGGCTGCTTAGGCCTTACCTTGTTGCCTTACCTTGCTTGGGCCTCCCTTGTATTAAGGGCTGTGCAGCCATGAAGAGGGATACAGCCTCTGCTTATGAGAAACTGTTAAATATGACTGTCTCAGAGGAAGGAGGATATGAGAGTGTAATAAAAACCATGTGAGGAGAAAGAGTCTGAGATAACATTTGAAAGAGCAGCTTTACTCAAATCCATGGTGATATTCCTTCAAATCTTCCCCTGTGATTCACACAGCATGATGACCTTTAAGCACAGCTTCCTTATTCTGAATTGGACAGTGATAAACTAAAATAGCTATGTTTAGTGTGTTCCTTGGTTTCTGCTAACAACACCATAAAAACCCTTTATCTGGTATAATCATCAGCCAAACTGGCTGCATGACTACTGAAGAACTCTGGCTATCCCTTACCTCCTGAGCATCCTTTTGTTTTTTTGAACTGCCACATCTTTTCTTACCTTAAGGTTATAAACCCTTCAAAGAAGGGGTTGTCTTTCCCTTTTTCATTCTGGTTGTTGCTTCAGTCTATTAGAAACCAGAAGAGACTGTATTAGAAACTAGAAGAGACTTCATTAATGAGAATGAGAATCCTTTTTTATTTGAATGTGTTTATTCAGAAAACACTCATAATATTCTTGGCATACTTTTAACTGTACAGGAACAGAAGGGATACAACCCAAAACCTAACTAAAGCAGCAGCATTTAATCCTCAGCCCCCATCACTTTATTACTATCACAGTTTTTACAGTCATACACAGATAGTCCCACCCTGTTTTAACTCAAAACCTGCTTTCAATAAAATTAACTTCATCAATAGATCGTCACACAGTTGGGTGTGTTGTGAAATGTTTGGAAGTTAAACATGGGAGGGCACATCAGAGAGTGAGACAATACACGGCCTTTAAAAGGAAGCAATAAAACTTTGATTGCAAACTCATCACTCTGAAGCAATTGAAACCTCTAACGTAAATAAACCTTATATCCCTTGGTAAATAAAATAAACTTTATATCCCCATGCAGCCATGGAAGGAGACTTTGTTATTCTGTTCGTTTTTCTGGGTTTTTTTAGATCTTGGTCCATGTATCTGCTATGCTCTCCTCTTTAATTTAAGGCAGCAGTTTGAGTGCAAGAAGCAGTAGGGAGCAAGAATGTAAAGGGTCTTGTGTATTATCGAGAAATGGGATTTTCAAAGCAATCATCACTAACACAATGAATATAAGGCAGATGTGAAAAAAGGAACTTTCATGTGATGGTTAATAGGATGATAGGAAAAGATTCACTGCAGCTGAGGAAAATGAGTTCATCTGCTCTTTGAGTGCTGAAGTATTATGCCAGTATTATTAAGTTTGGGAAAGGCCAGAAGAAGGGGAGTATATCCAAGATGTATGCAGGTAATGATCTGGTTGAAATTGTTGAGTAAGAAGAGCAGATAGGCAGGGCTACAGTTTAGAAAGTAGTGGGAAGATAAACATGGCTGAAGGTAGGTACACAGAGAAAGTGAGAAAGAAGTGATAAAAATTGCAGTTTAACTGTGAACCAAAGCAACAGAAAACAATTGTACTGGTATGATCAGTGCTTAAGAAAAGCATGGAAGTTGGCAAAGGATTGAAAGAAGCTCAGTTTTGACCAAGTTAATGTTAACCTAATCATTAGCTATCTGAAGAAGAGAAGAGAGAAATATTTTATTTGATCAAAGGAGATTACCTATGGGTGATGGAATAGTTTAAAATAGTAGCATGTTTTTTTAAGGTTAGATATAGTAGTTCAAGCATATTAGGCAGAGGATGTCATCAAAGGAAAAGTCATAGAGTGGACAGGACAAAAAAATTTTCCTCAAAGGAGAAAAGGGGGAAATTACCTAAAAGAAATCTTGAACTCGTGTTAGGGAGGATGAATAGACACGAGAAGACAGCAGCACAGCAAGGAGCTTCAGATGTGGAGTGGAGAGCAACATCAGAAAGAGTAGGAAGATACAGGTAGAGGATGAATGTGGAGAGCGTGAGGTGGTTGATACAGACCTTAGTCACAGGCAGGAAGGGCAGAATGAGGGCTAGGGCTGAATATGAGAGTTGAATCTTCCCAATGCTAGGCAGGGTGCACCCCTTCCGTGAGGTGCCAGCTGGTGGCAGGAAGCCTGTGAGGCACCGAACGAGCACTTTGTGAAGCTTGCTTTCTGCTGACATCCTACACTTTATGCTTCTCCAATTTTAAGCACTAAGTGCTGCATGCAGGTGCTGCGCTCATACTTTTGAAAAACCTTTATAAATGCATTTCCAGACATACCACTACCCGTGCTCTTCACTCTCTTGTTCCTGGTGGTGGAATTTTAGACTGGACCTGCCTGGTCCAGAGCCCTCATGTCCTGATGGGTCCTCCATTGTCCAACATGGTCATGTAGCAGTGTCTACCATTTTTGCCACTGCTTTCTGTTAAAGTCACTTGGAGACAGATGTGTTTTACTGGCAGCTTGGTCATGTTTTTAAACTTTCTGGGATTCTGACTCACTGACATAATTTAATTAACTGTACATAATTTGACAACTTCAATAAGAAATATTGTAGTCTACATTATTTGAATTCACTCTTTGGCAGAAAGTGTCCTTATTCTTTCAACTTCTGTAGTATATTTTCAATGGTATGGAACAATTTTGGGTACCATATTTATATATTAAGGAATGTTTTTACAAATATTCACCCTGTGAATGTGTCAACACATCAACCATTTGGCAGGTCTTCTACTGAGATGTAGGGTTATAAATTAATGGTTAATTTGCTTAAGCTCTTTCTGTTGCCTCACAGTGCCCTTTTCCTGCTTATTGCCTGTCATCAGCTAGTGCTCTTCCTTACATTCCCCAAACTTTGCCCAGCCATAAAAGGAACTGTCAAGTGAATCAGATGTCTCACTTCATAATTCAACAACTTTGTGAACAGATTACTGATGCAAAGAACACCTAATATGCAAGATGATGTGTTTGTGGCTACAGAATCAGTGTGTGAAGAGCTGAAGCTGGTGATGAAGAGATCCAGCCTTGCCATGAAAGGGACTAAGACTAAACTCAGACCAAGCAGTGTTTCTGAAATGCTCTGACACTGGGAGGCATGAGCACTCCAGAAAGTGCCTTATTAAAGCAGGAGGTTCCCCAGTTACGTACACGTGGTTGTGCTTTCTTAATAGTGCCCTGTTCAGAGTAGTAATTCAGAACAGGAGACATGGACAAGGCAGATCTAGACAACAGATCTTGCTGAACTCAACAGCAGAACACCTGTTCATTTACAGAGAAAAGAAGCTGCATTTCCAGGCAGTTTTATTGCCGACATTGGCAGTGGTATAAGGGAGAAAATATACGTCTTGGAAACTGTTATCCACTAATTTGCTGTTCTATGGACGGGAGCACTTGTGTGTTGTTTTATGAAAAGAGGTGGTGACCTAGAAAGAAATCAGCAGGAAAAAGTAGGATGTAGCAGAGTTTGTTTTACTCTTAATTACAACTTTCTTGCATTTTCTCCTTCTGTTCAGTCAACAGAGAAATTGCAAAATGATAATAGTGTATTTGAGATAAAAATTAGGCTGAAGAAGCATTATGGGATAGTAGAAAGGCAAATGTGCCTCACAGTAGAATAAGATTGGAAAACCAGGAAAAAAGTTAGAAAATACAAATATTCCGAAGCCTAAATTTTGCCAACAGATATTATTGTTCTTTATAGTAACAAATATTAGCATATAAATATTTTATAAAGAAAGTAAGTAATTGGCTAACTAATTCTTCCAAATGTAATTCTTGAATGCTTATAATAATTCTATGGAAACACATGATCCACAGTATTGAAAGGACATATACAGACTGAGCCTACACCTGAGCATTCAGATGACTTATAACAAATTTGTTACTTCAAAATTTCTTCCTCTGTTACATAAAAGCCATTACTATAGGTCAATTAACAGAATTATGATCAGGGAGACAATATCTAATTGGCTCAATTAGTTGTATGGCTGGCCAAATTTTGTTGTGTATATTTATCTGAATTCAAGCTTTGAGTTTCACATAATAGAGACAATGAAAGTTATTATTGTGATTCTCTCATGCAGCAACCTTCACTTCATTTCAAAACAGGAGCATTTTAAAATAAGCCTAACGTTGTGCAAGCTTTTGTGCAGCATCAAAATCACACAAAACATACTCACAAATAAGCACTGATTTTTCTACTACCAAGTTGCTTAAATATTCTGTGAGGAAGGGCAACATTCTTATTCCATAGAAGACATTGGAAAAATTCAAATGGATTTGCAAAACACTGTACCTTCACTCTGCTATTTCCCTTGCTGCACACAAGTTTAGCTGCCTGAAGGATTTACATTGTCGCTCACCACCTTTGTTTCCCAGTGACTTCCAAATCAAATTTTGAACATCAGTGAAATACCTAAATGAACCTCCATTTCAGTTAGACAAGAAAAAAGTCAAGTGTCTGTCTCCAGATTACTCAATCTCACTGAAGAAACACCATGGTTTAGGAATATTTTTGTCCAGGACTCTTACTCTGTTGTAAGACCCTTAATAAAATTTATTAGAATGACTTCCAGTTCTCACACATGAGGAAGGAAATAAGTTTCCTCTCTCATTTTCTTCTCCTTTGAGTTCTTTAACCTGTGAAAAAGAAACATATCTAATTAAATTCTCATTGGGTAAAAAATGGTACATTATTTCTAACTGGAAATAACTGGATTAGCCAGAGACAGCTGCATGAGATGTCTGTGTCCCTCATCTGGAATTCAGCAACAACATTTCAATCAGTGCAACCAGCTTCTTTCCACTGTCTGTCTTGGAGGTCACTGCAAGTGCCTTAAAAATAAAGCTGCTCATTACTATCCAACATGAAACATTTATAGCAAGAAATACCTTTACCAAAGGCATTTTATTTAGCACAGGGCATTTAATTTTAATTCCAACAACAGCTTGTGAAGTTACTGAGAGCTTCAGTGTTTTTTGTCTCTAATATTTATCTCCTGTTATCCTCCTTGCTAATATTATGTGCTTATGTTCTGAAAATTATTCTGTTGACACAAATTTGCACTAAAATCCACAAAGGTACAAATGCTGTATGTTTTGTATCTCACTGCTGATCTTTACTATTTAATCCTACAGGAATATCATGTTTTTATAGCTTAGCTTTTTGCTGAACCAAGTTAATGAAAAGATTGTCCTGAATTCAGGGCAATACCTGGAAACAGCACAGGAGAAATTTCATTTTGTCAGCATTTCATTTCTAGTAAAATTGGCGTGGTTGCACCATTCTGCAGCAGTGATTTGTGAAGAAATTGGTGAGGCTAAATGTACTGAAAATCTGATGTGTTCCCTGAGCAACAAAGGAATTCAAGGCAAATGTTACAGTATTACTGACAACACCAGTACTGCTTGTTTAAGCATTTGCTTCATAAACAGTAAAATGAAGTACTAAAAAAGAAAAAATCATGCAGGCCCCTCAGCATTTTCTTTCTCTTTGGATCAGTTTTCTTGTGCTGTTTCTCTTTATTTTTAATTAAAAGCTTATCTGCAGTAACCGCTTACAAACCTTGGTGTTCTCTTCAGTGGCACTTCCTGCCCTTGTCATTGAAGGTTTTCTCCTTGACATGAGGGAGATTTTTATTATTTATTTACTTGCCTTGCAATATCACCTCCTGCTCTCAGTAACTGCACAATGAACAAACCATAGGGAAGTTTCTGACCTGAAGACAGTGTATTCTGTCCTGTAGCATTGCAGAAAAGGCACACTACTGGTAGGTCAGAGTGTTGGGTTGGTTAATTCATGGGGGTTTGTGTGTTTTTGTATTTTATCCAGATCACTGTCAAACTCAGGCTAAGGGATCTGAAGTCCCATGGTCAGAGAGACTGGATATACACTTTGCCCAGTGTCAGAAAGACTGGGAGGGACCTCAGATACTGTGAGAGACTGGACTGCTCATGATAAATGACTCAAACCTTTGACCACTTGCACTGACCACACAGGTGCTGTAGGAGACTGGACTATTGGTACTAATGGTTCAAACAACTGGCTGGGTGCCTTTTTAGGGATGCACAGTGTGGCCTTCCAGGTGCAGAAGGGCCTGAGGCTACAAACTGGGTTTCCAGATAAGGGAAAAGGCTGATAAGAGGCAAATCCTTCGAGGTGAGAGGAGCCCTTCCTATCATGCCAATGTCCTCCCTTACATGATGACTCAGCTGTGAAAACTCCCCTCCCAAGTACTGGGACATTCACTGGTGGGATGAAGGATTCACCTCTGCTGATGGGCCATGACTGATTCAACTACACTAACTTAAAAGACAGCAGCAATATCTAGGAAGATATAAATATGCAGGAAGTGTCCTGTGATCCAATATTACCTCATCCAGGGGAGGTACAGGGCATTCCCACCTAGCCTCAGCATAATAAACCCCACAGACGTGGTGTTTTGTGGCCTTTTTCCCTCACCACTTGATGCACACAGTCTACAACCACCATGTCAACAAGACAGCAATCCCTGAGAAGACTGGAAGAAGAACAGCAGGATGTTGTTAGAACCTGTAGAGTCATGATATTTTTTCTATTTCACCTGTTTCTCTGTCACTCTCTTTTTCTTTCCCCTCCACCCCTTTGCCTATCTCCCTCTGCCTCACATTCACTGTTAAAAAAAAGCTGTGCTATTGACTTCAGCATATCTCATTTGTACCTTAATTTGAGTAAAAGCATCTCTCTAATAATTTTAATTTTAATAATTGGATCTTAACAGATGACACCCTTTCCTCACTTTGTGTTGTCTATTTGCCTGCTTCCATAAGTGAAATATTTTCACTTTAAGTAGTTGTCCTTCTTCCATACTTAGATAAGAAGTTTCTCTCCACTTCCATATAAAATTATTACTGGTAATCAGTCCTGGAAGTCCAGCTCTCGGAATCCCCACAGTGAAGGAGTCACAAGACACTGCTCACCTGAGTCTCTTGCAATTCCTTTGCTTCTAAATTAGGTTTTTTCTCCATCTTTCTATCTCTTGTCTGCTGCCTTTCCTGCAATCCTTAATGGCAGCTGAATCAAAAAAAGATTATGAATTATGATTCAGATACAGCATAAAAAACCCCCCAACCTTCACATTTATCTCCTGTTCTGATGACGTCTGCTTGCAGAGGCCAGGTGAAATCTTCAGGTTTCATGGTGTGATTCTGTAGTAGTTTAACACCAAGTGTTGTGTTTCAAGATTATAGTAAAGTGAGAGACTGAGCTTATTTTGCTTTCATTTCCCATCAGTTCTGTCAATATTCTGTCTTCAGTACTCTCATAGATTTTATCCATCCGGGATTCATGACAAAGAATGTGGAGGAAAACCTGCTCTCTCCTAAAGAGATGTCAGCTTGGAAAAATCTGGGGAGGTTTCCAAAGAAAACTGACAGGAGAGTTTAGGTCATTATTTGAAGTGACAAGAGGTAGATATATTCATTACAAAGTAGCTACAGCAGCTAAACCTCTGACTGTCAACACTTTTGAAAGAAAGAATGACTACTTTTTCTCATGCGAGTTTTTGAATTTGATAACCAAAAAAAAGCAGTGGCAGCCAAGCACCATTTGTGGCAACTGTGTAGCTGCCTATTGGTACCCACAGGAATAATCAGAGTAAACTGGAATGCTAAATGTCAAGACTACGGAGACATGTACAGAATTTCAGTTGAAAATCTTAAAAAATTCTGTTACCATGAAATACATTTTCAGTGCTCTGAAGTATTCATAATCACAACGCACATTTGAACATATTAGAAGTGGCTGAAATAAAAAGAAATGAAACCTTATGTTTTCAAGTGCCCAGAAAATAAGTTGAAGGATAAGATATATAATCTTTGAGGTGCACTGAGGCTCCAGGCTGTAAAGCTGCACGAAGAAGTAGCAGCTCTGATTGTGGTTGGAGCCATGGTTACACAGAGGAACCATCCAGGGGATGCCCAGTGCCAGCACGGCTCAATCGAGACAACACTCTGTGCCAGAGAAACCTGCAACAGCTCACAGCTGGCAGGAAGCTGATTTTTGTCCTTTTTATGTTTTTTTAAGGGTAAAAATGAGGGCTTCTTTTCTAGACATTGAGAGAATGTTTGAAGAAAAAGTTTGAAGGGCAGTGTTAAAAGAGAAGAAGGAGACAAACAGCAAAACACTGACTTCTCCAGTTCTGGAATGTCCTTTCTTTCTTATATTTCTCTGCCACTGAAGAAGTAGCTACAGCACTAAAGCCAAGAGTAATTGGACTTACAAAGAGAGCAGAAACCAGACCAAACTAGGTATTATCCTCAAAAATTAAACCCTAGAAAATAAGATCTCCCACAGGTATAAAAGGCCTAAATCTCAACAGCAAATCGCTACCAAGTATGTTGTGTGCACTCAGTGTTGGCAAGTGGCAAAGGAAGGAATAGCTCCCATCACCCCCAGCTGCAGAACTGAAGAGCACAATCAGGAAGAAAGAGGAAGAAAACAGATGGAAAGGCACCAGTGGCTGTGTACACCTGGTGTACTGCAAGACCCTCCTGGCCAATCTCTGTTATTTGACTCACTATTTATTAGGGTTCAGAGACACCAAGGATATTCTGCTTTGGATAGAAGTGAACATGTCTTCACCTCTAAAGAGGCGTCTGGAATGATGTTCTGGATGACACCCTGGTGACTCTGCAAGCACAGTGCTAACTCTGGCTTGAGAGAGGAATTGTCTATTAGTGATAGCAGTAACATGTTCCATCAGCTTGTACACCTTATGGGCACAGTTTGCCTTCTGACCGGTGATGTTTGTGTGCATGGTCTCGTCCCTTCAAAAAGGAGCCCTACACTCTTTTTCAGCAACAATGAGCTAGAAATGCCAGAAATTATGAGAAATTAGGTAGTTGCCCAAGCTGTAACATGGAGCAAACAGGAATCCTTTGTGAACATTTAAATGTAACATTTTCTTTTTTTTTCTTGTAATTATCCAATATGGTGATCTCAGTTTGAAGTGATATATACTTAAAAGTGCATGTATCACTTTGTACTAACAAGTGAAAAACCTACTGGGTACTACAGAATTTGTAAACAACATGATTACAAAAGAAAAAAATAGATTTAGGTTGGGGGGAGGGTTTTTTGTTTTTTTTTTTTGGTTTTTTGTTTTTTTTTTTTTTTTTAATTTTTTGTCATAGCATCTTAAAAACTAGAGAAAGATGTACACATCTTTCTCATTAACTGTGAAGATGGGATTGTTCCCTACTGAGACACTGGAGGGTGCCAGTGCAGACTTGTGTACATTGGGCTTGCAGTACATCCTGGTGGACACTGCTGAGCAATATTGCATGTTCACAAGTGCAGGAGTCTTTCTCCTACTAGCTCATCTTCCAGTTCTGATTGTCACCATGACTTCTCTGTTTACATAAGTGTAACATTTCCCAATGACCATACTTTTCACAGGTTTTTGTTTGTAATGATTACCTAAGCAAACCTTACACATTTACCTCCACTAACTTTGCCTGAAAATCTCCAACACCTTTGCCTCTGTTTCTTCTCAGGTTAGCCCTAATGATTTCAACTATTTGAGAGCATGCCGTACTATTCTACAAACACATTTATGACTGAGGGAGTTCTAGTAATGTAAAATCTCTGTACTGCTTCTGCTTTTGCAGATTGAGAAATGCTTCTCTCAACCTATATCTTTATGTGAATCATGTACGAGTGGAAGTCCAGCTGAGGCTTTGTCAGAAAGGCAGGATTTTCTTCAAGTGCTCTACAGCATCCTGACACACTTAATTTGTATTTGTTTTGTGACCTGGTAAAAGCTGTCAATACTTATCTCTGGTACTGCTGCCAGTTTCATTGCCCCAGCCCCCTCACAGCACTGCAGTTCATTTTTTCAGTCAGTGGGTAGAGACTTTCATTTATCCTCATTGAATCACAGCCTATTTATTTCAGTCCATTTAGACTCATTTAGATCTCATTTTCATTGAGATCCTTTTGAATGCCACCCCTGTTATCTAAAACATTTGCAATCCTTTCCAGCTTAGACTTACATGAAAACACGTCACACTTCCTCTCTCATTTTTCAACCAAGTCTTTATTCAATGGTAGGTAGCACAAGATTGAAGCCCACACTACGCCCCTCAATATGTGTGACCACACTGGAGGTGATCCAGTGATTGCTATTCCCTGAGGGAGGCTTTCTCAAGACCTGTGTCATGGTTTTTGGTAGTTTCCCCTGGACAGCACTGCACTAGTCTGCCTATGAGCATGCCATGGGGACAGTGCAAATAAACACACTAAAGCCAAGATATTACATCTCTACTTTCTCCCTTAACCACAAAGCTACTTACGTTGTCATTGAAGGAAATTAGACTGGTCTGACATGGTCTGCTCTTGGCAAATCCATGTTGCCAGTTACTTACCACTTCATGAACCTCTTGGCACTGTCCCAGAATGTGCACAATAGCAAAATCCTGATAGCACAGTTTGGCTGTATCTCAGTGGCAGTTCGTCAAAAAAAGGACTTCCAGCACGCTTCTGTTTTTCTGTATTTGTCATCTCTATTGTTACCATCACTCAAAAAGCCCCATGACTGCACTGCCTCCCCTCTGTTTGAAGAAGAACAAACGAAGAGATGTGGCCAAGAATTTTAGTGTGACTCCTCACTTCTCTTGGCTGAATGTGCTCACCCACACAAGGGTCACTTGTACTACTAAGAGCATTGCTATTCTGTCGAGAGACCTTCATGTGTCACTGGTTCAGAAAAATCACAGCCTACACTCTGATGTTTTATAACATTAATAGTTTGACTGACAACTTTATTTCACTTCATGTTGGTTGGAATTGAACTAGCTGTGCAAACTCTTTTCTGATGGTCTGGGGATAAAGATGGGAAAGAGGGAGTATGAGGAGAAAGGACGGGATAGTAAAATGTTTAGGCACAAGAATGTGAAAAACACATGGGTAATGTGCATCATTAACAAAGATATCACAAATGCCTATGGAGGGCACGTGAGAAGACAAAAGTGGCCAGATCTGCATGCAAACTGCAGAAGTGCAGTGAATACAACCATAACACATACGTATGTTCATTTCTTTGTTCATTTAAAAAACATTGTACCCAAATGTCTGGCCTTTACCTTTCTGAAGAGAGGAGAAAATACTTCACGTGAATCCACATGGTCTTGTGCTTTAACAGTAATGGCAGACAAGCCAAAGTGGGTCTGGAGATGCTTGATCTGCCTTCTCCATTTAACAGAGTTCTCATCCCACCAGTGTAAATGCGAGCATGTGAACAGTGGGTTCTATTTATGTTGCTTCTAGTCAGAAAGGCCATGGGCATAACTCACAGGAGTTTCCTAGGTACATCTTGTTCTTGTCCAACTGAGCACACCACTGTGGGTACCAGCACAACAACAAGAATAAAATTAGTACTGCCTTCTCCCCACTGTCATTCCCCTCTGTAAAAATTTTGAAAGAGGAAGTTTAAACATGATCTTAGTCCCTTACACATTCTGCCTCTCCTCTTTTTTATTTTTTTTTGGTCATACTACAGTGCTGCGCACTTCTTCCCATCATTAAGTCATTTGCGTGAAATACTGAACTGATTAATGTGGCATTTTCCACTAAACCATTTCAGGAAGTGCTGCACCTTACCAGTGGGCTGCTTTTGAATAATTTAATCTCCTTAGTATAATTAAAACTATGTTCTGAAGTCAGTACCTATTTTCCCTGGAGGCACTCATCAAAATGTCAAGTGCTCCTTCTAGTGGAACGGCAATCCCATACTACAAACAAATACATTTATCCACTGTTGCTTGCAAGCAGGAGACCTTTGCCTCTATTCTCTTTCACTTCATTTTTTAACATGAGCAAATAGTGCATGAAATATTAAACAGTCTTTATGCACATAATGACAGAATATTTTAAAAAGCCTGAAGAAAAGAAATGAAGTACTGTCATTAACAATGATTAGAAGTCTTTTTTTGTATTTTGCTAATGATTTAAGTGTGGCTCTTAAAATGAAGTTTAAATGCTTATTTAAAAATGGAACAAATACTATGAAACAAAATATTTGCTTCCCTTAGCCTTTTCAGGGCACTATTTCGCCTTAGAGAAAAGCAGGGTTGTGGTGCCACCGCCTGGAGAGTTGCAGCAGTATTGTCTGTAATTTCAAGTTTCTGACAGTTGCCGAGACTGAATCCGCGAATTTACAGCTGAGTCTTGGGCAAAACTCCAGTTAAAAGGATAGAAAATCTATTCAAATTGTGTTTGAGAAACGCCAGTGGAAGGAAGATGCATTTTAAAAAATCAATCACATGTATCGTTATATTCACTAAAAAAACCCTGACTGTGTGCATCGCACACACAGCTGGTCAGTGCACTCACTTGCTGTCCTCTCCCCCATTGCTGAGGTCCTCTGAAAGTGAGGACTGGCCTTTTCCTGCAACCCTCAGCTCTGGGCCACGTGACAGTAATTATCTGTTCTGAAATCCAGAAGTACCAGGTAGAATGTATATCCACAGCCACATTACTTTGTACAGTTGGCCAGATTTTACAGAATGTATTTGAGATTCTTTGCACTGTTTTTATTTACTTTTCTTAATTTAAATGAAAATCCAGCTAGAAATTATGGTATGCATCTAGGGAACTGAATAAATTTCAGGTAGAACTCATATTACATATGAAGGACTTGCATCTGTTCTGCATGTTATTATTATTTATAATGGTTCTTCTTGTTCAATTTGGATATAAAGTACAGTACAGTGTTAGCCACAGGTAAAGATAAGACAGTTAAATATCCGTTGATCATTAACTTCCTCTAAACTGTGCTAGAGATAAAGATAGGACAGTTAAATATCTGTTAATCATTAGCTTCCTCCTCCTAAGCTGTCATATATAAGCCATTGAAGTTATTATAGGAAACAGTGTATGTTAGTGCAATAAGCAAAACAAGATCAAAGCTTATTATTGTCCTATCTAACCTAGGCCACCTGGGAAGTGTGCATCTAGTCTGAGCTCGTCAGGGAACATCCTCCATAATCACTGGGGACAGAGAGACACTGCTGGAATTTTTTCCCCCCCAACAATTTCTTAAACCTCATGCAACAAACTACCCTCTGGAAAAGTCCATCTGTCTCCACCAACCCCAGACACAGCCTGCATACCCTTCACTCAGTACATAACCCAACTTGCAGATGGCCAAATGCCTGGTGGTTGTACCCCACCCTGTTTCTAACAACATAAAAGGATTCATATTAGCCTAGTGGAAGCAGTTTCTCTATGTTGTACAAGAGAAACTAAGTGAATGAGAGCTTTCAGATACATCTTTGGAAGAAAACAGTTCTCTATCCAAATCGGCAAAGATGTTGCCTTTATTCCCAGTGGTGGCATTTACATACATATGTATTAGTCATAACTACTCTGCACTTCCTGCAGCTAATCCTCCTGTTTTTCGCTTCGCCTGCAATGCTCCTATTATAAGATCACCAGACACGGGGGGAATGACTGTCTGACAACACTGATTAGTGTAATGCATAACATAACTTCATTAGTATCTCGTAAGTACACTTGACGTTTAAACAGTCCCATTTCATAGTTTGCAAACATTTCAAACTGAGCACATCAATGCCATACAAGGTTAGTTGCTCTTACTAATGCACTAAAGGCAGCCTCTTGCTTTTGTATTTAATAGAAAACCACAACAATTTGCTTTCATTTATTGGTCTACTGTATCAAACATGCATAGTCTTCAATCCATTAACAAAATTTTAAGCTGATCCTCCTTAAACCCTACATGTTCTTATTTTGTATATGTCCATTATCTCTTAAGTCTAAACCCCACAGCATCCAGCAATTGCCTATGCACAGGCAGGCAGGTAGCAATGCAACCACCCAGTCATCCCAAGGATGCCTCTGGGAGACTGTGCCACCATGCATGAGCTTCCTATCTTCTGATAAGTCAAAATTGTCAAGGATCAGTCTGCTGGGGTTTTTTAACCCTTTATCAAGAAAACAAACCTCTATGATTTTAGTTGCTTAAATAATCTTGAGAGTGTCAATCAGGTACCATTATGGTGTCCAAATGCCTGTGTGTGGGATGATTCTGAAGGATGAGTTACATGGTATTGTTCTGGATTCAGAAGTACCACAAAGCCTGTTCATCTCAGCAGTTATTAGCTGTCACAAGAGTCCCTGCAGTGCTTCTGTCATGGACCAGCCTAGACCCTCCTAAAAGGCTCCTGGAGCAGGTTCAGCCATCCCTCCTGTCACCCGCCTGAGTCTCTCAATTGGTCCTGCACCTGGTCTGGGCATTGCTGTCCCACGTCTCTTCCAGCCCAGAGTGTAAGACCTGTCTTGGCTGGCATGGCCCAGGATCAGGCAAGCCAGCAGCTTCAACTTCATGAGCAGATCAGAAAAGAACAGCCCCAGATGAGTAGTCCACTTGGGTAGTCTGAACTGCAGGCTCTTAATAGTGATTTTTTCATTCCTCAGCTTCATCAGTGGGGTAATTTATTTATTTGATAGCATTTTCTTTATCTGTAGAATGAGGATTACAGTATGTCCTACTTATACAGCTCATGTGGAGAGCCAAGATGATTAAATAGTGGATATTTGTGCAGGGATGTGTCATGATTTAACCCCAGCCAGCAACTGAATACTACGCAGCCATTTAGTCCCAGTGGGAAGGAGAAGAGAATCAGAAGAGTAAAAGCTACAAAACTTGTGTGTTGAGATAAAGACTGTTTAGGTAAAGCAAAAGCCATGCATGCAAGCAAAGTAAAATAGGAAATGAATTCAGCATTTCCCTTGGACAGGCACGTGTTCAGCCTTCACTGGGAAAGCAGGGCCCCATCACATGTATTGATGACTGGGGAAACAAATAGCATCCCTGTAAGGTACCTTCTTCCTTCTTCTTCCCCCAGCTCTATCTGCTGAGCATGATACCTGATGGAATGGGATATCCTTGTGATCAACTGTCCCTGCTGTGTCCCATCCCAGCTTCCCATGCACCCCCAGGAAAGGATGGGGGAAGGGGTTTTTACAATTTATTTCACTTCATATCCTCCTACTCTGATTCAAGTGGTAAAAAATTCAATTAATTTCTCCAAGTCAGGTCTGTTTTCCACGTAAGAGTGATCAGTGAGTGATCTCTCCCTGTCTTTTACCCAACTTGTGAGACTTCCATTATAGTTTCTCTACCCTGTCCACTCGAGAAGGTCAGTGATAGAGTGGCTTTCGTGGACTCCTGGCCTCTTGCCAGGGTCAAATCACCACAAGCACAAATCCAAAACATAGTCATATACTTGCCATTGTGAAAAGAATTAACTCTAGCACAGCCAAAACCAGCACAGTATGGTATGGAAAGGATAGATTTGAACTCTGGGGTAGGGAACACTGAAGTTTTCCTCTTTTTGAACTTTTTCCTCTTTTTGTCTTTCAGCAATCAGCAATACCTGACAGGAACACTAATCTGTAATGCTGAAAATACTGTGTCCTCCTTTAATATAAAATATTATATGTCTCAGTGGATATGAATGGAAGCATCTGTTACTTGCAATAGTTACACCACTTTTTGCAGCAGAGGAAAACTGATTGTTTTAGATACACCTACCATACTAATGTGAATTTATTTCATCCTCGAGTCTCTGGTGGAGTTTGTAAAAGCTGATTCTGCCTGTTTTTTTACAGGACACTACACAAGCTGTTAGACTTCTCAATGTCACACATACAGGCTCACAGTATGAAAGAAGGTGGCTCAAATTGCTAAACATAACACCAAAAGATCTAGGGAGAGACAATATACCAAAATAAACTCTCATTGATTTAATAAATGGACTGCATATAAAGTACTCTTGGATGTTCTTAGAGCTACTACTGAAACACCTTCATAGTCTCTGAATTTACAATATAGAATGAAGAATAATCTAGAAATAGAAGGAGTTGTAATGAAAATATGTTGCAGGTAAAAATCACTGCAGGTGCTGTGACCAATATACCTTTAGTTATTGTGTTCTTATCAAGAAGTATGATATGATAATGTTCCTCAGAAAGGACACAGAGAAAGAGCTAGTCTTGACCTTTAATTTGAGGGAAAGAAAAAAGAAGTATGAATATTTTTATTAGGAATACTGAAATGTATTTCCTCTAGAATGAGATAAGTGCCTATTCGGCCTTATGCAAAATTAATTTTAATATTTTAAGAGATGCTTAGCTTGCATCTGTTGACTTTTGATTTGGTTTAGGGTATTTTTTTTCTTACTGGTATTATTAATTTCTAGACTTTCAATATCCTGAGGCTATTTAATGGCCAATTTGCAGAGCCTGTTGTAATTAGCCCTGCTGGGTGATGGCAGTGCTCTTGCAACTAGGAAAGAAGAATGTCAGGGTGGACATAAACCCACCCATTTCCAGAGAAGGGATCTGGATTATCACAAAATCTGTACTGGCCAGTTAGGCAGTCACTTTTTATAGACCCGTCTTCACCACTTTGGCACTCTGCAGCTGATGCATGGTTTGGAGAATGAGTATTTCTATCTCATGCAGACCTGAGACCTCTCTAATGGAGCAATAAGATGTTCCAGTCTCAGGAAACACTGAATACTTCTTCACTATGATAACACTCTCATCAGTGTGGTGGATGTCTGTTTTAAACTGGGATCTTTTAAACTGGATAGAGGGAAGCAAAGACTTTTACCTCAAAGGAGTTCATGCATATAATATGAAATAGTATTTTACTTTTTCAGCATTATTTTCCCTCTGGATTCTTATCCTGACTGCATTTTAAAGATGTTTCCTTCCACATCACAGCAATGTCTGCCATACTGTTTTTACAGCCCCAAACCATCTACCTTGGCTTACTGCTGAGCATGGACAAAAAGTTCAGATGACAACCCAGCCTGGCTGGCCTCTCTCCACAAGCTGCACGGTGTCCTCAGACCTCCTCACACTGTCCCTGCCCTCGGCTGCTTCCAGCTGCTCTGAGTCACCCACACAACCAGCCACCCACACAATCAGACTTCTGCCTTTGTTTAATCACTGCTCTGGGCCCTTTAATTTAACCTGGCTGCACTTTGCACTGCCAGGCACAGATTTATGTGGGCACAGCACACAGTCACTGCCAAGCAGCCGGGCTCCTGCACCACACACAGGCAGGATTGCTTGCCTGTCTCTTTTTTAGTATCTGCCTTTATGTGCATGCAACAGTTTTCCTGTACTGCCTTGCTCCTCAGGGAGGACCACAGCCTTCCTATGATACTAGGTTCTGCATAAGGTTAGTGGTAAAGCTTTGATTTGTGCAGAAAAGAAGTATCTTGTGAAGTTCCGTGTGATATAAGTCAGTGCTTAGATACTGAGAGGGTGAATGCCATGAAAACATAACCAAATCACCATTGAATCTGACCCCTTTTTTTTTCTTTCCACATGGCCTGTTGGAGACTCAAAGCTTAAATCTATTCCTTCACTAAAGCAAACATCTGCAGCCTGTTAAAGGGCTGGTTTGTTACAGCACTGCTCATGAGCATTTAGATTATTAACATTTAAAACGTATTTTTAATTTATATTAGGAAAAATGACTAAATTTGAGAAATGAGCCTCTGAAAATGAAATTAATTTTGCATAAATATATTCACATAAATAACGTTTCTCGCTTTAACAAATTTAATTTAATAAGGACATATACGATTAGGTCATATATCAAGAAAAGAAATCTGGATTACTTAATTGGGCTCTAAAACTCAGCATATTCTATAATCCTGAAATATTTAAGCTCCCCCTGTAATGTTTTTTTGAGATATAAATAAAGAAATGCTTTGAAATGTCTATAAATCTATCATTCCAAATGTTGAATTCAGCTGTGAAAAATCGCTTATCCTTAAAGAAATGTGGACGAGTTTCTGAGAGCTGAAATCTGTACCTCTCTCAGCTCTGGTGTGGAATATCACAAGCAAGCACATGCTTAACAACAGCTATCCCTTTCCAAATATAAAGCCAATGCAAGAGAGGTCTGACACCTGCTTTGACACCAGGTCTGTACAAAGCAATTGAAATGGCTCTGAAACACACCCATTTCCACTCACTGTTTTCACTGTTTTGCCATGGGTGTGCACCAGCACCAAAAATAGATATTACCCCCTAAATTCTGTGTTGATTGCAAGTACCTGCCTGTGAGAGGAAGCAACATGGAGTGCCTTTGAACCTAATCTTTCATTCTGCTTTTGAAAAGGTTGAACATTTAGAGTTTATTTGGCATCATTCAGCGTCACTTTGGCTCTATAGCTCTTTGGCTTAGAATATATTAACTGGGGGGGGAAAAATGACTAAAGGGTTTATACAACTAGTTCCTGATGAATTTATTTTAAAAAACATGAGAATGCTTAACTTATTGACCTTGAACTTGCTGGATCGGTTTGAATTGGCAAGCAACATGGGATTATAGAAATGAAAAAGGTTTATCTCAGTATGTTTTCTTTCTAAAGATACATAGTGATTACACTAATAAATACTAAAATTCCAGAAGAAAATACAACCATAAGGTTAAAAAGAAGACATACAGGTGAATTCTAACATAGTGTCTCCTTTCAGCCTGGGCCAGATACCTTCCTTCTCACACAGAGGAGTCAACATAGTGGGTGACACTACAAACCCAGTGCCAGTCCCTCCTTGTGCTCCTGCTCACCTGATGCCAGCCCTCATCCAGCACCCACCCAGCTGCTGTAGGGTGGGTGTGGAGCAGGTCTCTTGGCACACACCAGAGCCAAGCAGTGCCTGCCTGCTGTCAACATCCCCTGAGCACTGTGTGCACCATCACAGCTGCATGATGTCACGTGCTGCATGATTTATCTGATGCTGGTGAGAATACTCAGGATCTCGTGAATCCAGCTTGAAAAACCATCACTACAGACACTAGAGCTTCTATGAGGGAAGACCATGCCTGGAGCTAGCTATGTTTCCAGTGCACAGCAGCACAATGCATGATTTATGAGCCTACATGGCATTAATATTGTTCCTCTGGATGGGTCTCCTCAAGCCCCCATGTGCATCCTTTTTCAAAATCCATCCTTTTCCCTGGCCTATGTGGCAGTGTGTTCCCCTCATCACCAGCCCCAGCTGGCATTATAATCACGAGTGGAGGCTGTGATGGCTGCACCCAGCTTCCTCTAGACTTTGGGGCATGGACGAAACCGGGCAGCCAAGGGCTGTCTGCATTGGTGACCCATACATCTCACTGCTGTGCAGCTGTGGCTGCAAGGAGTCACCTCACCCCATAACCAGTGGGCAGCCCAGGGCCCGGGGGCTCTCCTGCAGGGTGCTGATCCTGGCTGCACACCAGGATCCCCTCCCGAGCAGGAAAGCTGTCCAGGACACGCCTCGAGGGTGAGCCATCCCTTGCAGCAGCACATTCTCAGTAAGTGGTTAGCTGCATGCTAAACTTTGACATCTCAGCTAAGTGATACAAAGGATTGATTGTGCACATACAACTCTTCAGACATAAACCATGGTCCAAGTCTGAGCTGCTAGGATTGGATCCAGCCCTACCTAAACTCCTCTCTGAGAAGTCTGGAAAGCAAGGGGGCCCTGTCTGAAACTCATGGCTCAATGAATGGGCCTCCCTGACAGCTTTGTCTGACTCTGCCCTCTGTGCTGTAAACAGATGAGTGTACCTTGCCATCAAACCTTGTTAAAACACAGTCACATCTATTGCTGAAATTTGTTGTATCAACAAAACATATAGTAACTTGTTTCTTACAAGTGAAGAGCATCACCCCATCTGCAACAGACTGTACTCAAAGTACAGTTTCACAAATCCACCAACATTTTCTCTTCTTTCCTATATTTCATGTTACCTGTGTGGTTTCCTACTGTATGTAGGATGTATGTAGATGTAGATGTATGTAGGATGTATGTAGATGTATGCATCTGGAGTCCTTCAGGAGATAAGACTGACACTGGGGGAAAAAGGCCCCAGTAATGTCATGAGGGGCAAGAGGTCACAGATGTTTCTGACAGCACAAATTTATTGATTCCTTCAAGAACATTACAAAACTGACTATTTTTGGTCAGATAATTGCTCTCGACCAAGAGACATTACAGGCCATCATGGAACTTACTTGAGTCCTGCTTGCCTCTAATAGGTCAGGTAAGATCTAACAGAGGCTCTTCATTTTACCCAATACCAAACAAAATCAAACAGAGGGCTGTTGTTCCTTGTTTGAACCCAGAGGACTTAAACAGGACAGGTTTCCAGCCTTTTGCAGTTTGCTTATCCCTCTGCAAGTTTCCCATTGTTCTGTATGCCAATGTAAGATGCCCAGCAATAGCAATTACCAGCCAAAGATATACAAAAGTTACCTTGGCACCTTGTTATTGATAGGTCACATCTCTGTTCAAGTCCAGAAAAATCAAATAGGGGAGTCTCTAGACCAGGATTCTCCTCCAAATTACAATAGCCCTATCTGGCACAGAACTTCACTTTTGCAGTGTTGGAGCAAGGCTCAGTGGATTGTTGCGATATTGGGCAAGGCCCATTTTCCTCGATGGTACACCATCAGCCGGTTCTCTCTTCCCTGGATGTCAGAGATGTCCATAACATATCAGAAAAGGACCTCTAGCCAGGGAAGGATGATTCAACTCTTCACCTCAAAGCGTATACCTTCATGTTTTCTAGTGTCTTCTAGTGTCCTGGTCAGCCAAGCAGCTGACCCTTAAAGAACTAAACAGACACGACCGGAGGAACCCCTCCGTACACCAGGAAGGGTGCCAGAATTTCCCTCTCATGAGAAGACTCTTCTGTATAATGATAAGGTTTTGAGCCCTGAAGTGTGGTCAGTACAGGGGCATACGGGAAGGGAAAAAAGTCTAGAAAGCCAAGTTTCCATGGTGAGGGAGTCAGCTGGCTCACACTGGATGAACTACAAGTGCAGACATGTAAAAAAACCAGTGATAATGGACTAAAGCAGGAGTTTGAAGCAAGTAAAGATGTGTTAATTGAAGATTCTGACTAAAGCTGTGATGTCGTCTAAAAGTAGCTCTGCATGCCAGACACAGCACCAGAAGCATCTCCCAAACCCAAGAGGGTGATAACACAGTTGAGCATTGAAGAAGTCTTGTCATGGGTTCTGAGTGCCCAGCCATGGACCCCTGGCTCATGGATAGGAAAGGATACAGATTTTATTTCCTTGTTCAGAAGGAAAGAATTAATTGATTTCTCTTGAAGAGATCTACCACTGTAAATCATAGAATTACAGAATGGGTAAGGCTGGAATGGACCACAGAGGGTCCACAAATTGCCATTTTACTCATAAGCCATAGATGTGCAAGAAAAGAAAGGAGAAATTTTTTGGCATAGTCAGAAAAGTTATGTCACATGATGGGTTTTCCAAGCAGAGGCAATTTATAAGTCATGGAGCTGCTTTTAGTGACCTACGTCCTTCCTCACTCAATTGTACTATTCACTATAATTCACAAATGATTTTTGCCCAGCAGCATTAGGATTTAAAGACTAATGCTTATATTCAAAGCAAAAGAATACACTTGAAGGATGTGATACATGTTATTAAAAAGTTTAAATCAAAACAGAATAGTACATTTTCTTTTCAAGTGTATGACTTGAAGAAATCTTATTCTAGAGGGCAATTTTATTATACTTTTTGTCTCAAGCAGAATGTATATACTTTGGAAATGTCCACGGTTCCAACAAAATACAGACATCCCAGGGTCAGGCTTTCTTGTCCCAGAGCTGCTGTGTTCTCTGCTCACCATGGGATGGGAGTAGAGTGTGCCTGGCGCAGCAACAATCTGGGAGACTTATTTACTGCCTGCTTAAATGTAAACAATGTTTCTTTCTAAATCCTTTTTTAATCTGTGTCTGATAAGACTGAACAACAAAAATTCTAGCCCAGCCTGTCCGGACTTACAGATATTTTCTCAATGCTGAGCACAGAACGCTTCTAGGAATTAACTCCCTCCTGTGTACTTTATTAAAGCAAATTCCTATAAAACCAGATCAGCTGACAAGTGCAAAGTGAGTGTTAAGTCTAATACTGACACTCCAATGAATTATTTTTTTGTATTCACCAGCTCTTTTGAACGAAGATTTTGCCAGTGTTTTTCAGATAGAAAGATCTTTCCTTGTTCATTTGAAAATCCTTGTGTGAATCAACAGACAAGTGAATTCCAGGATTTTTAGATGTCAGCAGTCACCACTATAGGTGCTATCAAAACAACTTTAAAAAATGGTAAACGGTAACAGGGATGATAACTGAATTAACAGTTCAGTGAAATTGTTGCTTCCTTGTGAGGATTAATACAAAACTACTCATAGAATCAGTTATTCCCTGAAAGTAGATTGTTCAAAAAACATTAGCCTGAAATGTTTCAGCTATCACTGAAAACACAGAGTGCTGAAGGAGTGATGGTCTCCTTCACAAGCTGGTTTTATAGAGGGGACTATGAGCTTGAACTAAGCAAGCTACCTAGGAAGAGAGCAAAGACTTAGGTTCTAGATTTTTCTGGGTTTAAATCCTTCAGATCAGTGATTTCCAATCTCTTTCAAGTTACGGAGAACTACTAATACTCAACACCTCTCAGGGAGCTTCAAGCTATTGACAGCAGTCTCCTGGACTTGAAACTGAAGTTCTGTTGTTCTGTTTTCCATGGCCTCCTGCCTGTCATCCTGCAGCAACACACTGAGCCGTGGTAGCCATCACAGGAGTGGCAGAGAGGAGGGAGCTGTTGGTTTGCTGTCAAGCTAGCCAGAATGACATCTGCCTCTGTAAGGATTCACAAAAGAACAAAGCATGCAGCTAAACAAAAAAGCATTCTCATAGATGTATGAAAGGATAATATATGCTGGCTGAGACTGAAGTCATGATAAACTGAGATAACATTTTCTGAAAAACTTCTTGCTCACGTAAATCCACACACACCTGGCCCTCAGCAAGAGTACCACAACATTTCATTTGTTTTTAAAAAATGAGTTTAATTACAAAACAAAATTATATGGGTATATCTGCACCAGTGAGTTAATGGGAAAATGATGGGCACTTTTGAAAGCAATGAAAAGGAAGCTGGGCTTGCAGGATTTTCCTGTTAGTCACGCATCTGTCTTTACCAATCCCATGATGTTCCCAGGTGTTTGGCTGAGTTATTTACTTGGCCATACAGATGCCAAACACATGTCAAGTGACCTGATTATTCTTCTTTAAGGAATCCTGCCTGCAGAGCCACAGCCACAGCTCCTCATGCCTTGTTGCTGCTGCGTGGGATTACAGACAGTTCTTTATTACCCGTGACTCACATCATGATGGGCTAATTGTACAAACGCAGCCAGTGTATTGTGCAGCGCATGTGGATCCAGCTCAACACTCCTTTGTTCTGTGCTCACTGTTCTGTGCCAGGGCTGTTGTCCCATCTCCTGGGTAGTCAGTGTTGCATACAAATACCTTGCTTTTTGCCACTAACTCTGCAGCTGAATTGCTAAATACGAGTGCTAAAACCTCAGTTAGCTACAAGTCAATGGGGTTTTGTTACCGCTTCCAATGGGTTCGGGTTCATGTGCACTCCTGGATGCTTCTTCCCTATCAGGCCATTGCTGCTGTTAGTCAGATCTTGTTTTCTGGGATTATCAGTTTTTGTATTCTCTGTTATTATCACCTTAAGCATCATTTCTCTGTTTCAGAGAGCTGCAGTCTGGTCACTGGGACTTCAGAGCCTTTGAGAGAAAAAGAATGAATTCCTACCAACTGCAGAACACCTGAGGGGCTTGGCAGGGAATATATGGTCACAGGGAACAGAAACAGATTTGATTTATTAATGCACAGTATGCTTTGTCCATGTCCTGGTGGCTTTAACAGAATCTCTGAAGTCACAGACAATCCGTAGAGTAAGATATTTTTTAAAAAGGTGCAGTTTACTTTCAGTAAAGCTACAAAAGTGTTGCTGTAGGGTCTCTGAGTCCTTTCCCAGTGACAGTAGTGATGCTGACCAATAAAAGTGGGCAAGTGGCACACTTAAAATTCAAGTCAACGGAGTATTTTTAGTTTCAAATAAAGCACATGCTTTATAGATACAAAGCTGCAGCAATCCTCTGTGGATACAAACCTAGGCCCAGGAAGACACCCAAGGCCCAGGGAGAGGGCTGCCTTGCTGTCCCCTCATCCTACCCAGTTCTTTGGCTGTGGAATTGTACTACCGGGTGGGAATAGTACAGTGTTGCTTTAAGACAGAGAGGAATTGATGAGACTGATTGAGAAAACATGAGCTGGACCCCTTGTTTATCTTGCACCTGGCTTGAGCGAGGACTATCAACTGAATGATGTCTGGAGTGAAGCGAGGTCTCACAGCCCAAGGTTGTTTCACCTGCCCTCTGTATCAGCCAATGGCCACACTTTCTTCACCATGAAAAACAAGCCTTGTTGGAAATCTAGTTCATTAACAAGAAAATGATAGGTGCAATGACCCTCTGATGAGAAAGCCTTTATTGCCACTTCAGAACATGGAGCAGGACCAAAGTGTTTGTTCTACTTTTTTTTGTCAACTATAAATCCTGAGTGGAAGTAACTGAGGTACTCATTAAGCCCCATTTAGATATTAATTTACATATCCCTCAGGATGCACTGAAGGAGAACATGGGGCATGTAAAGCATGCACAACATATGTTGCCAAAGCCCACCTATAACATGCAGTTGTTCAAAATGCATTATTCTGCCCTGTCCCACTCCCTTGGGACAGGCCAGAATCTGTGGTGTAAATGGGGAGAGCTGAACAGGTTGCAGGGAGAAAACACCTCTGGAGGAGTAAAACATCTCTCCTTGCTTGGAATCTGTCAATGGGCTGTGTCTCTCCTCCACCTCTGAAGGGGCTCCATTAGGTGAGCTTTTTGCCTCCAACTGTTTGTGTGGAACCATGAATATGCTTTTGTACATGTATATGTATAAAGTGCTAAAAAATAATGTATAAGTGCTAAAAAATCTCCTTTACTATACTTTCTGTTGTGCCACATGTTAACACTCTTCAATTAGTACATGTATCACCAACAGTCCTGAACCTGCTTTCCTGCTGCTTCAATAAACCACACTATTTATGAATTTTGACTGAGCAAACCCATGTTGAATGTGATCATGCCTATAGCACTAAATTGGTAAATGGGATTATTTGCGCATCTGTGCTCATGTGAATTCTTCTTTTGAGC
The DNA here is from genome assembly GCA_026261815.1 of Monarcha castaneiventris obscurior. Taxonomy (NCBI): domain Eukaryota; kingdom Metazoa; phylum Chordata; class Aves; order Passeriformes; family Monarchidae; genus Monarcha; species Monarcha castaneiventris. The sequence goes on along the minus strand of JAMPIT010000893.1, from coordinate 11,766,462 downwards.
TCAACCAGACTTACAGTGCTAAACCAGCTATAATCAGAAATTGAGCCCAGCCACACCCAGCTCTTCTGATATTTGAAGACAAGCAGGAACACAAGGAGGTTTATTTTCTGCTAAATTCCTATACCCTTAATGCGACAGAAGTGAGACAGTCCTGGCTGTGAAGTCCTATCTTGCTGCCCTGGGAAATTCCCATGGTCCTGACCCCCAGGAAGCGGCTAACCCTTACTGTGTCCTGCCATGTGTAGGGCACAAGAAACAAAACCCTTCTAAAATGCAGCTGTCCATCACTGGTCTGTGTCCAGCATCTCCACACCAGCTTTCTATCAGCTGAGGTATGGCAAGACCCGTATGCAGCTTGGTGACATCAAGCACAGCACACTGAAAGGAGAAGAGGACTTCACACATTCACACGTTTTTAACCTTGTTTTAAATGTAGCACTCTGATATGGCATTCTGTGAATGCCAAATAAAATGGATTTGTTAGTCAGGGGAAAAAAACCTTTAGCATTCCTTTGTTTTTACTATCAAATCTCAAGAAGAAAACTCCAAGCATATCACAGACTTACACTATCAAAGCTGAGGCAGAAATAAACCTCCACGACAAAATCTCACAAAACTTCAAAAAGATTCCACTCGGGGCATTAAAAATCTGAAAGCCTACCAGGACCTGCAGTGCACATTTTATCTCTGAAGTGGTGTTCCACAGCACACCAGTGAGGCCAGGGTTTGACACCAGTACAAAGGATTAAATAGAAGCTGATTCCAGTCACTGGCTCCACAAGACTTACATTTTAGAGTGTGACAATTTACCACTTGCAAAGCCACAGAGGATCTCACTGCGGCTTCTCACATGGAATCAGCTCTGAGGAATGTGATGTAGGGGAACATCCTTCTCACTCAACTCCTCATGGCAGTTCAAGGAAGATGGATGTGATCCATCCTACAGCTGCAAAACCCTGATGCTGACCAGCAGGGATCATGGTATGGCTCTGCTCTCAAATCCTTATGAATTCGGAAGTAGGGAGGTATGCTAATAAACAATGCTGTTTATTAGCATGCCATTTCCTGTTTGGACCCTTGCAAGAAGGCATAATCCAGCAGGCAAAGCTTTCTCCCCTGGATGCCTCGACCCAAAGGCCACTTCAGTTACAGGAGAACACTTCTGCTAATTGCAGTGAGTGCAGAATTACAGACAAGTGTTCTCAGGCACTCGGACTTCACCTCTTCTGGATAGGGCTGAAACTGGGAAAGGGAAGCTGAACACCAACCTTTTAAATGATTTGTTCTCTCCCAACCAAAGTAGACACCATGCAGCAGACTTATACTCTTACTGCCCACAGAGGAAATGTAGAAATGAACTAGGAAGGAACAACTTAAATATTTTTAACCATATAGGACTTAAAAGTAAGTTGGTAAACTCATAGCTTAATCCTCTACTGCAAAACCAGCCTGTCAGCAACAGTTTTGGAGTCCTTTTACTTTTGTCATGAAACAGCAATTGTGTTTTTTGGCATTTATCATAAAGGTATTGCTGTGCTCTACCCCCTCTTCAAAAATTAAGTCTTCATTAAAAAAAAAAAATCTGGCTGTGCCCATGATAATAAATGATGTTTCCTACATCATTAATGTCTCCTTCTAGCAGATTGCCTCAGCTATGAGGTAACAGCTCAGGCCAAGAGAGGCAACAGTAGCACAGTACTCAGATTAAGTGTCATAGATTTCTTCTTCATTCCCTTATATTTATTAAAGACTGTGGATTTTTTCCACATTAATCCCAAATCTGTCCACATTTTCCATTAAAAAAAACCCCAGAAAAACAGTACATCAGAAAAAGAGCCTGAAAGAAATAGGCAAATAATCAGCATCATTAAATATGTAAAAAAATTAAAAGGAAACAGAGGCAAGCTGGATATAAAATTGTGTGCTGGACCGAGTTATTTTAAAAGTCCCAAGAGAGCGAAAGCTATTAATTTCGCAGCAAATTTCAGTGAATCTAAATAGTAAATAAGCTGTAGATAACACTAATTATGAAGGTGCTTCAAATGCTACTGCTGCAGCTGCCAAAACACTTTCTAAAGCTCTATTCTGTGACAATGTTTTTATCAAGAGTTTGAAAGAAATAGCATTTCAACAGGCTGACTTACGTGCTTATATGGCTATATTTAAACAGATACTGTCAAGCTTCATTCCTACAAAGCCTCAAGAATACTACAGCCTTCTGAGTGAAAAATGTGGAACATCTAACGAAAGTCACAATCACAGCAGAAAACAGACCTTTTAATTAAAAGATTCTTAGTCAACAAAGATCCACTGAGACACGAGCACACAAGCATATTTTTGTAATTTTTGGCCTAAAAAAATATCTGCCAGGCTTAAGTATTCTACTGAGTTCACACAAAACAGAAAAGTCATGGCGAACATTCAGCTTTCATACATATATATGAAGTATAAATTGTATACTTCATGCACCCAGAAGTTAAATCACATTCCTTCCTGCCTCAACGGTATTTCAGCAGCTACAGTGAGGTCCTACTTCTTTTGTGCATAAGATTTGAAGGTTTTATAACTGGTTGAAGGTTTTATAACTACTTTTTAATATCAAATTATGTTTTTCAAAGTTTAAAGGGTTAAAGTACCATTTTTCAAAAAATGAATGCATTATCAAAAGTGATATATTACTGACATTAATCTGTCACTGTAACTTCTTTCACTAAGCCATTACTTGTATCAAAGCACATTGGAATAACTCAGTGGCCTCTACCATTTACTGCATGGATTCCTGCCACAGTCTACAGAAAACACTCTTGCCCTAAAAGGCTCCAGAATTTTGCACCAAGTCCATCGTTTTCCAGACAGTTATCCCCAGATGTTTCAAAATGGACTGACAATGTGTAACTCCTGATTAGCTCTGGCAAGGGTAAAAGTTAATTTTTTTTTTTTCATGTCCTACAAAAAGATTGGGTTTTGACTATTAAACCTATTGTAACACAGGAAAATCCAAGTCAATCACAGTGATGGTTTTATTACACTGATACTTGGTTTGGGTATTTTGTTCATTTGTTGTGATATTGCTGTGTCCACTAAGTGATTATCTTAAGATCCTTAGAAAAGAAGGGATGGTAAAACTTTCAAAGTGTTGTCCTGTTACTTTTACAGGCTCCTTGTCTAATTTTCCTCATTTACTTTAAGCAAAGAAAGTAATAGAAGCAAGCTTCTCAGAAAGTTCTTTATTGCACTTCAACAGGATATAATTACTGAAAAGTACTTTCGTGGTATACTGGGGAGATAGCTATTTATTCACAACTATTGTAACTTGTTATTATGGGATATCTATCCAAGGGAAGAAAGCAGGAAATGGAATTTTCCAGGCCCCACTTTGAAGAATTTTTTTTCCTTATATTGTACAAAACAAAGGAGGTTCATCCTAACAGAAGCAAAAATACCCTCTTGACTACAGCAACCTCATTGTGCTGTGTTTTCAGAAGAGCTTGTCAGCAGCTGTCTGATCAACTCTGATCTTGATTCCCACTGCAAACATCAAAGATATTTTTTGTGGTTTACCATAAAAAAAGCATCAGACTTCAACAAGGGCTCTTTTGGATTGTTGTTTTCTGGGGAGAACAAACTGCAAAGGTCCTGTCTGCAGAAGTGCCAAAAGATATCCAAATAGTCTCTGCAGCTTCTGCCTTCCCTGTTCCAACAACCTTTGGATGATCCTCCTGTTTCTCCTACCAAAGTTGTACCATTTAGTCTTGTACACAGGAAAATTTATCTCAAAACCTGTATAGTGGCTTGAGTGCCAAACTTGAAATACTTAATAAATATCTGTCCAACTCTCCTTTTACATACAGCAGACCAGATCTTCAACAGACCCTAACAATACAATGGCTCTATGGATTTTGTGTCAGATTCTGTACTTGGTTACACTGGTAATGTACACAGTGTTAACCTACCGACACAACACAACAGAGTGGGATTTGTACTGATGAGAACAGAGCACAAACCTGCATTTTTAGAACTTCTGAAAGCATCACAGCTTCCTTGAATATCTCTATAGCAAAGAATGATCTTAATGATATGCTTGATTTAGGCAATACTGACAGTCCCTTCTGCTGACATCAATTCATTCCTCAGAGAAGACAATTAGAAATCTACTTTAGCCACAGTAGAACTGCATCTCTGTTGGAAGTTCTATCTTCAAAAAAATTGTCCAGGCTTTGACATGCCCTCTTTGCAGTCACCATGAAGACAAAAAGACCCATGACCTGTGTACAGAGCTGTTAGAACATCACATATCTTAGTATCATTAGGCTGTTCTCAAAGTAATAGGAAAGCTCTTAGCATCACAGAACATCAAAAGCTTTCTTAAAACACTAATGGTATGTGTACTGCAGACATGCTCCAAATCTGTCAAAGGTCAGTGAAAAAGGAATTCAGGAAGAAATTACCTTTTTCTTTTAATGAACACTTCTGTGTAATCCATTTATAATTGTGATATAATTGTCACTTGGTTTAAAGAATCACATCCTTGGTTTAAAGAATCACACCAGTAAAAGTGGGCAAGTGGCACATTTAAAATTCAAAAAAAGGCTTTTTTAGTTTCAAATAAAGCACGTGCTTTATGGATATAAAGCTGCAGCAATCCTCTGTGGACACCAACCCAGGGCCAGGAAGATGCCCAAGGCCCAGGGAGAGGGCTGCCTTGCTGTTAAACAGATGAAACATCTACTTAATATATTATATATTTTTATGCAAATTTCTTGAAAAGGTAGAAACTGGAACTTGCATTGTATCTGGTGAGTTGTGACAGTGGCACACAAACATGACTGCATTTTACATGTGTAATGCATTGGCCAAGTTTGTTTGTGTTTTTATAAAACATTGAATAAATAAGAATCCTAAATAAATGGTATAGATGCTAGTGAGCATAAAGACCTTCAAAATAGATAGCATTCATACATAGACAGCCTAGGCTGTGCTGGTTTGCATGGATTAAAATTCAGTGCACCTTTTCTGGCTGTCCCAAATGAGTGTGCTTGGGATCGCTCAAAAAGTCACCAGCAAGGGTGAGAGCAAAAGTCAGATTTAATATTAAACTACAAAGCACAAGAGATTCATTGGCAAGATTTACTCTACTTAGAAAGGGCAACTAAGGTGTAAGAGGGAAAGCAAGCAACAACAAAACCAAACAAAATCCAGGAAATCAAAACAGAAATGAATTGAAACTACCTAGATATGTGTGTCTGTGTGTAAAGATAGTGTAAACAAGGATGAAAACCTAAAGCTTAACAACACTTAAACTTAACAGTACTTTAACTTAACTTATACCTTAATTTATATCTTACGCATAACAATCTAACAGAGAAATAACACTTAACAGCATTTAGCCTAAATTATAACTTAACTTCCAGACTTGCTATAGCATATGTGCAAAGGGTATGCACACAGACAGAGTCAGTGCAGGATAGGGTACCTGTGGAAACATCTCCCTCAGAGGTCAGTGAAAATACTTTGTATGCTTTTGCATCTCCTAACAGGCAAAGGATGAGGTATCAGTGAGGTTATTGGCCCAGGATGTGTCGTGGTTTGGGGATCCTGCAGGTAGAGCAAACCTGAGGGTTTGCTGGCTCTGAGAGGCATCCCCCTCAGAGGGAGATGCTGGTCACAGGCCCACTGTGGTCCAGGAGATCTCAAAGGGCCCCATCTTGGACCACTGATTACAGGGTCACGAGAGAGTGGGCTTTTGTCATAACAATGCTTCCTCCTGGCTACAGTTTGTGTCGGCACTTTCTTTGAACATGTGAGAATAGGAATGTTATGCCATTCAGGCTGGAGAAATATTTTCCAAGGCTGGTCACAAGAAAAACAGAAGCTTGTTAGGAGTTCCTGAGAGCAGACAGTGTTTTTTGATAAGTTCAGAAAGAGCTGAGCCCAGCTGGTGTTTTCAAGGACAAGGCCTAACAAGCATTTTCTCAGATCACACTGCAGCCTGGAAAGGAGGGCAGGGGTGGGGGCAGAGGATGCACCACCACACTGGTAGAGTGATCATTTTATATAACATGATCCCCATAGCACCACAACAATGTGGATGTCCTGAGGGACTCTATGAGTAAGTGTCTCCATGAAGAAGCTTGCCTTGAGACCAGTCCTACCCTGCAGCGAGGGAGCAGTCCAAACACAGTCCCTCTGTCTCAGAGAGGATGGCTGTGAGCTGAGTTCACTGCCAAACCCTGCAGTACTGGGGTTTGCTCTCCCAGGTGCCCACCAGGATGCTCTCCAGTGTGCCTGCTGGAAACACTGCTGCCATAACCACCCAGCCCAGAAGGCTCCCCACTCACCATGCCATCCTGAGCTGAAAATCTTGTGATGACTTTCATAAGAATAGAGGGTTAGCACAGGATTCTAGGTGTCACTGCTAGAACAAGTCCCACAGAGGCTCTTATAGCAGTAACTGATTTCCAGGTACCAATAATTACACTTTGTATACGCATACCATTCCTGTAAGGAAGTAAACAAAACCAAGCCTATATGGCCAGTTATCAGGCAAAATGCAAAGGGAAGAAAGGAATCTTTGTCTCTACCCTTCATGGTATTTTTTCCTACGTCTTTTAATAATTTTACTGTTTGGAGTGCCAAAGTACTGCTGAAACTCATAGAATTGCATTGTATGAAGTTACTGCAGTTACATTCATTATTTCTGATTATCAGAAAGAACAACTTTAATCTCAAAACATATACTGAGTGTTGAGGAAAAATCTAGGGCACAAGAATGTTCAGAATAACTTTAAGCTACAAGGCAATGACAGTTTCTTCTCCATCTATAAAAGAGGAGTTCTTTTCATGTATTCAAGATGATACCCTACTTTTCAGCTTTAAAATTCAACAGCTTGTTCTTATAAAAAAGAATAAACCTCTCAAATCCTTTTCTAAAATATTAACTAGTAAGTGGATTTTCTTGAGGTTCTCTGAATCATCTCTTGGGAGATGCCATGACTTCATAAGTTACATTGCTGCCAAATATTTTTGCCAAGTGAAAGGAGAGCTGGCATTCACAGTCAGGAGCAGCATAAGAGATAAATTGTGCACAATAACTGTGATTTCAGATTTTATAATATTCTGAAGTCAAATATAATCTAACTAATCTAAACACTTCCTTTCAGTGTAAAAAATATGATTCTTAAGGAATGCTATTCATGAATATGTTACTGTTTCAACCTGGGCAATTGAAGTACAGCACCAATTCATCCTTCATCTCTCCTTATGCATGATTTTAAATCTAACAGTGATCTCCTCACTGTTGATTTTAAATATGAACCTATTGGTATGGACTGTGTAACTCTATACTGGAGTAAAAAGATTCTATTCAGTTTGCCAAAATTCCATTTATTTTTATATTAAGGGATCTATTTTCTTTTTTTTTTTTTTAATTCTGGTAGCTTTTAGCTTTAATAATCCTTGGACTTTGCCTTGCAAGTACTATCAAATTCTTAAAAAGACAGAATTAGCACACTTCAAGGATTAAGTTTGAATTTAAATATCTAGCACTTCGCATAAAAGTGACCCAGTTTCAAAAATATTATCAGGAAAATTCCACATACAGCTGCAAAGCTGGCATTGCTTTCTATGTATGATTACTTATACCATGAGCAATTTCCAATCTAATTCAAGAGAATCTATGAGAAATACTAGAAATATGTTCCTCCACATGCATCTTTTAGGAACCAATTTAGGGTATTTCAGAAATGTGCAATCATACAGGAAACCAGACTTTAAAATTTTTATTGATCCTGGGGACTAGACATCTTCATTTTGAATATGATACGTGGCTATGACTTTCATCATCATGTTAGTGATTAACCAGGAAGACTCCCATTCCAAAAGACATATTTTATGGTAGCTCAGCTGAAGCTAATAAAAACAATTTTCGCTGTGAGTAGCTATGTTTGAGATGGAAAAATTCTAAAATGACAGGGAATATAAATCATTGATCTAGTCTTTAAAAATGAAGTTACTGAAGAACATTATGACATTGGAGTTTTAGGAAAGTATTTATTACATTTATCACAGTGGATTTTGACAAGCACTACCACCAAGATTTTCAAAGGGGCTTGTCTGGGCAATGGCTGGAGCCTCATCATAGAAGATGCAATGTGATGCCGCTCAGACTGACCTGGAAGAGCTTGAGAAGCAGACCTATGTGAACTTCATGAGGTCCAATAAGAACAAGTGCTGGTGCTGCACCTGGGTCAGAGCAACCCTGCTAACAGGCTGGGGGCTGAACAGATCAGAGCAGCCCTGAGAGAAGGACTTTGGGGTGCTGGTGGGTGAGAGGCTGGACATGACCCAGCCATGGGCACTCCCAGCCCAGAGAGCCAAACGTGTCCTGGGCTGCATCCACAGCAATGTGGGCAGCAGGGCCAGGGAGGGGATTCTGCCCCTCTGCTCTGCTATGCTGAGACCCCACCTGCAGTGCTGCATCCAGCTCTGGGGTCCCAGGACAGGCAGGACATGGACCTGTTGCAGTAGTTACAGAGCAGGGCTATGAGGATGACCAGAAGGATGGTGCGCATCTCCTATGAAGAAAAGCTGAGAGCTGGGGCTGTTCAGCCTGGAAAATAGAAGGCTCTGGGTAGACCTTATTGTCCTAGTACCTAGAGAGGGAAGATTCAGACTAGATACAAAGAAGGATTTTTTTACCCCGAGTGTGGTGAAACACTGGAACAGGTTTCTCAGATAGGTGGAAGATACCCCGTCCCTCGGGCTTATTCAAGACCAGGCTGGACCAGGCTCTGAGCAACCTGAGCTAATTGAAGATCTCCCTGCTCATTGAAGGGGGGTTGGACTAGTTGACCTTCAAAGGTCCCTCATGACTTGAATATTGTACGATTCTATGAAGAGAGGAGACAGACAGTGCTGCAGCTCCCCCAGAACAAGCTTCAGTGTGCACAGGCCCATTGTGCAAACAGGGATTCAAAGCCACCCGGTAAGTGCTGGCAAGAGGAGCTCTGCTGCTGAAGTGGAAAACTCTGAGCTGGCCCACAGCAGTATGCACATTATGTACACTAGTCACCCCAGTGGGGTTCCTGGACAAAGCATGTTTGGTAAGAGACTTTTATTTCCTTAATTAATGTAAAATTGCCAGGAAAGGTGATAAGGTGATACAGTAAGTTATTAAAAAGACAGGTTGCCATATCTCAGTTACAGTTTTGCAGAGAGAGAGAAGGTTCTAAATGTATGTGGAATAATTACAGACTATAAGGAGAGTACAATGAAAACGCAGAGTTGCTCCTCATGGGCATCACAGAAAACAATTGGGTTGACTTCTGGACAGGGTACTTCAGGCACTTCAGGATGAGGGTGAGCCTGCTGCACTTCGCACTGCAAGGGTCTTGTAAGGTGACAGACAAGAAAGTAAGAGCTGAGAATTCATATGTACTGAATTTCTGATCATATGTATTCATCTCTTAGAAGTATACCATTAATCTTGAATAATAATTTTTATTATTGGTATTCCATAGAACATTTATTCTCCTGTCCAATACCAGCAGCTTTGTAAGTGTTGATAAATGTTTGCACTTTACTTTGGATAGGTATGATTTATAAAAATACTAAGTACAGACCTAAAAGCTGGGGAGCAACATGTCATAGAATCACATATATCTTTGGCAAGACCAGAGAGTTTCTTACAAGGGAGAAATCACATTATTTTTCTATCTGGTTGAAATCTACATCTTCTGCAGAAAAGTGTTATCATTTGGAAATGCATTCCTGTTGATGTACTCTAGAAGCAGAGAGAAAAATGAAAGCCACAAAGAAAAAGCTCAGATGAAAATCAAAATGAAGAATTATATCCACAAAACGGTTAAGAAAGAATGTTCCAAATTACAATCTGACAGAAATATATTTTTCTGAGAAATCTTTGAAATGTTGATGGAATTTCATTAAAAGGAAGGATCTTATCTTACCTAAATGATATAATATTACTCAGTGCAAAATGCTGAGCTTTGTAAATGGCAAAAGAAGAGATAAAAATGTGGGAAAGCTCTCAGGTAATAAATTACATCCTTGAACCAACAGGTACTATGTTTGTCCACTTGGACTAGTGAGATTCCTTAGTAAAGCACTAGACTATGATAAGTGAGTATTTATCCCAGCAAATAGTACTGTGCTGTACCTTATCTATTATTGATTTCACAGCAATAATAGGTTATATTGTCACTAGGATGATTGATAACATACAGCTTCATACATAGCACCAATTCCACACCAAAAAACGTATCAGCTGTTAGATGGATTGCGATGTTTGTTCAGCCCTTGGGAAAAACCCCCATAGAACAGGGAATGTGTGAGATGCTGGCCTTCTGCATGTACTTGTATTTTTTACTTACTCAGTCTATTTGAATTGGAGGACTCCTCATGCCTCCAGTTTCCTGGGACACAAGAATCAAATTTGGACCATAGAAACAAATTCAGTAATTAGCTTTGTTTTCTTAAATACCAGTGTAGGCTGGAAAGACAAGCTTTTCCAGTAGAAATAGAACATCAGAGATAACACTAGGGTTAATGGTCTTCTCTTTGGCTTCATGGAGGTCTGCTGAATGTTGATGGTCTTGTTCGGGAGCAGAGGCATAACTACGCACATTCCTGGTGTCCTAACACTAGTGAGGGTGTCCAAGTGTCTTTGGTCTAAGTGAAAATCAACTTATACAGGATGCCTTAATCCCAAGAATGTCTTAATAAAACATTTTAGCCAGGCCTAGTGAGAACTCTTTTTCTACACAGCAACAATATTTACACTTATCTACCAGGCAGCTTCCTGCGATGCTGTCTTGGATTTTGCCTTTTTTTTCCTTTATATGTTGTCTGTACTCTTCACACATATATTTGGAGCTCTGTAGCCTATCATCGTATTCTAGCTAGTTTTCCCAGTATTTTCCATTCCCTTTCCCTAGGCAGGAAGATGAATTCCAGAGCTCCAAGCCACGGGGGGGACAAGGCCCCTATCCTATCTTGGTTTTCCTGGGAACCAAGGTTGAGAACAAGGTCTTTGAGACACATTTTCATAAACAAGCACTCCCAGTACCAAGGAAGGGAAGACTTAGAGGAGGCTTGACTCAGGGGGGAATTGCCTCACCACCTGTCCTCCTAATCAGTGCTTTTTTCAATTCTGCTAATTTGCTAAACCTATAAAAATTGTATTCACCTCGTGTGGTTGAGCTTTTGTGGACATCTTTCCATAACTGTCCCTGAAGGCCTCCAATAAAGATCCACTTTTATATTACCTCTTATACTAAATTTACCTTGAGTTTCATTTCCACGTTGAAAAAGGCAACACCTAGATAAGGGATTGCTGAGCCATCCTCTACACACGATTTGTTTCAGTATGCCATTTTGTTGCTTATTCAAAGCAAGCCTTTCCCACAGTCTTACACAATTATTATCACAGTTGTCCAGTGTGGCAGGTATTTTGTAGTGATGCAAATTTTCTTTACCAATTATTCTGATGTGAATACTTTACACTTGCATATGTAGTGACAGGTCACTATTAAGGATTATGACAAATTAAAAACATTTCTGTGAACGCAGTAAAACTTCATGCAAAAAGAGCTGTACTTTGTTCACCTTGAGTCTGCTAAGTGCCATCATCACTCAAGAGTCATTCTGTTTGCTTCTTATTTGGTGAACACTGAGAAATCATGGAAAGATGGCTTAATAAATATGTGACAATCTATAAGATGGTCACAGAACAAACTTATGAGATGATCTTTTGTCTCTGGGGTACATAAATTGAGCACCTGACTACAATACCTCATTCGTAGAGTGTTTAGTACCTCCACTTGTCTCCATAAGACCTATGAAATCAAATTCTTCAAAGATATTTAATTAAAATAAGAAATCACAGCTGAGGGGAAAAGAGTTACAGTTTCTATAAATTAGCCACTGTGAATTAAACACCATTCTCTAAAATGTGTGGCAACTTCATGGATTGTAACCTGTAGAATGGAAACCTGTATGTCCCCCATTTCAGAGTTTCTCAATATGTTGTACTATTTCACTAATTTATTTTACTCTGAGAGTGAAAAATTTGGGCAAAAATCACCTGTTTGTCTAAATCTCTTTTTGTTTCAGAAGGAGATTAATATAAAAATATTGTAAATTATGAAGACAGGGAAGTTACAAGATAGGGATTTTATTCTCATCCTAACTAGGCCTTGTTACTTTTCTATTTGCTTTGTATTGATGGCTGTTGACATCTGAACAACAGACTTGTCTGGGAAGTTTCTGATGTAAGTGTACATTTACTGCATATCCTGGAATTGCCTGGGTTTGCCTAGTTTTGTCTGCTGTTTCTGATTTCCTTAGAGGAGGTTATAATCTCAGAATCAGAAATGAAAACTGCTAGTAACTCTAATAACCTTAGTAATTACTAAGAAAGTTCATTTTAATGCCTCTGAAGGGCACTTAGATGGTTTTGTATATAATTATATAGAAAAAACCCTCCCCCTCTTCTGCCAGCATATTGGAAGGCAAGGTTTCTTTCTTCAAATTCCTGAGCTGCATGCTCAAGCTCCCAGGTAAACCATTTGGGTCATGGTTGAATACACAGCATTAAACTTGTTGCTAAAATTATAACAGCCATGAAGTTCAAATGAAATCTGTTAATCCAGGTGGGGGAGAAGGTTTAAGCAGGAGAAAAAGGATTTGTCATGATTACAATACAAATGTAAGGTTGCAAGGATCTGAAAGAGGTCATCTAGCCCATCCTCCTGCTCAGAGACAGGGTATGTACCATTTCTAAGGGATACTTAATCTCTTCTTGACTCACCTTCACTGGAGAATTATGACAAACACTTCGTATAATCTGATTCAGGGTTTAACTACACTTTAAGAGAAAGGGATTTTTTTTAATCTACAATGTACCCCATGATATTCTTCAAGAACACATCCAGCCTGAAAACACAGCCACTGTTTCTGCATAGCAGCTTGACACAAAGTTGTATTAAGCATGGTTATTTTATATATTATGGGAATTCTCAAGGCACTGTTATCACCCATTTCAATATTTTACTTCTCATTTGTGAGTTTGATATTTTGATTATGACATTTAATCTTGATGATATATTAATTTTTGGGAATTGTAACTTTCTTCCAAATGCCCAATATATCTTCTTAACAGCATGTTAAGAACAAGAAAAAAGTCTCTTTTAAAACGAAACTTGGAAAAAAAACCCTGTGAATGAGCTTTTGAGGGCACTCTACAGAGCATCATTGTTAGCAAGTCCAAAGTAGATAAAATGAAACTTGCTTATCTTTCAGAAGGCTTTCTGCCATTTGCCTGGATTTTCATCAATGCTGCACTAAAAAGGAGAAATTCAGTTTGTCAGAGGAAATAAGAAAAATAAGAAAGGATCTTTCTTAGGGTAAGCTTTGTGACTCAGTTGATGCTTTATAGAACTTTAAAAGTATATATCGGGAGTTTAGTAACCAGAACTTAACACAAATATATTTCTTTAAGCTTAAAGAAGAGCACAACTTCAAAACATTTCCTACCCACTTTCAGAGCTAAACATAAAAAGCAGTTTTCTCCTCAGTATATTTTCACCATCTGTATACTACTTAGTAAAAGTATAAAAAGCTTAAATATATTTAAATATATTTCATTAGGTGGACCCAAAAATATACTAAGTATTTCTTCTGTCACGCACTTGACGTAGCTAGCTTGGAAACATTTGAACTCAATTATGAATATTTAGGTGAAAAAACTTTACACCAGATTCACAGTGTATTGAGGCATGCTGTTATTTTCAAATAACTGCTCTCCTGTGCCACCAGCAGCTGTCTGTGACTGTAGCCATGCCAGGTCTTTCAGCCAGCCACTGGATCTTCTTCAAAGGTGCCTCTGTCCACAGCTCAGTATGACAGCTTTTATGCCTCCCGCTTGAGAGAGTTGGAGACCCCCTGCCCCCTCGTCCAAGCAGAAAAGGAGTTGCCTAAGCACTGATGCCTGCTGGAGTCCTTCCATACAAAAGTGCAGCTTCTCCCCACTTATGTTTTGATCCTGAGAGATGTCTGTGCAGCAGAATCCATTCCAGTACAGTTTATTTCTTAAAAATGGGTAGGATTTCATTGCCACAAAATGCCTGTGTTCTTTCAGAGTTGCCCTCCTACACACTGAATCTAAAGGAATCCTTGATTTCAAATTATCTCAAAGTAGGAGTTCAGCTGCAACTGTACTGAGGTAAACATCTGCTTTGACTGGGAATTCACTGAAATGAGTTCTTCAAATCATAATATTTCATTCTCATTGCTTTGGCAAAATAAGAAGTGGAAAGACATTTGCCTAGGGACTGGAAGACAGTAGGGTTGTTCAATTTTATAAGTTTCACCATTTCTGAAACCCGGGAAAAAGGAACACAATTAGACTATAACTCTTTAATATAAAAAATAACACATGGGTTGTTTTACAAAAGAATGTGGGACATTAATAACTTTCAGCTTTTGTGGTTATTGCAATAAGTAGTTACAATGTCTAAGGTTTTTTTTTAAACTTTGAGGACAGAAACATTATGCTTGCTGTGCTTATAAATTATAAGACCTCCCTAAACACAAATAACATTTGATACAATACTCCTAAAAGTCTTCATTTTGATACATACATGCAACTTAATTTTTCAGATGCACAAATGGAATAGTCTGCATGTATCATTTCTCTCTAGTTTCCAAGATCAATAAATAAAAAATGAAGTGAGATTTGCAATGGTACAAAAGTTAATAAATATTTTCAAATTCATTTTTTCTCTGACATTAATGAAGAAGAAAACATGAATGAATCCACTTGCATGCAAATTTATTATTTTATCCAATGAATCTGTCAAATTATTAGACAAAAATGCATTTTAAGAAAATAATTTTATGAAGCAGTGATTTTTTTATAATAAAGAACCTTTTACTATTTTTTCTTTTTTTAGAAGACTTGATGGAAGTTTGCTATATGAAAAAACACAGGGAACAAAAACACACCTGACTGTTCTGTAGGAGGGTATGGATGAAAAACTCTGTTTTTATTACTTTGATTTTAAAAAGAGTATTATCATGACTTTTACTTCTTAAAATTATATATCATTATAGTTGCAAATGCACTCCAGTTGCACAGTCAGGGTACTAGTAGAAGGATATTTACTGTCAGAGGTCTATGCTAGTGCCTGGAAGAAATCTTGGGATTGCTGTGCCATCATACTAATTTCAATGTTTCTGTCTTACAAGATTTGTGTAACTAAATCCACTGCCAGTCTTTCTTTAGAATAAATATACTTTTAGCTTGAATTTAGGCCCTGACTATCATATGATTGAGGAACAGCAAACAGCCCTTTTTGAATTTTTTTCACTTGAATGTTAAGAACAGGTATTTTCAGGATAGAGCTCTGTGTTCTCTGGGCATATTACCAAGCCCAGTGTCTGTTTGGGTGCTGACACACTACTATGCCAGGAAGTTCTAGCTAGTTACACAAATGTCACACTAGATGTATGAAAGGACATCAAAAAGGGGTGAAACCACAAAACAAGCATATTGCCAACCTACATTAATTCAAATTTCAACATAATAATGTACTAAAGTGCTCTGTGTTAAGACAAAAGTGCCTCATGTATGAATATGTGGTTTTGCTAACACTGTATGCTACTAGTGCAGAAACCTACAGACAGCTATAGAATAACCTTTAAGGACAAGTTTTCACAAGGCAGAATAGTTGTACATGATTTGTTGCAGAAGCCTTACTGGTGGTGCAAAGATGGGATGAAAATATTAGATTAAGCTGTAGAATAGATGCATACATGCTAAAATTACTTTCACAGGAATGATGTAACGGGGTATTTCCTTCTGAGAGAAGATTTAAGTTATATAGTAGAAGGATGTAAGAAATATGTGTTTATCACTCAGTCAAATTGCCTGACTGGAACACTGTTTTACCACAATCCCTCTGAGATTTCCCATGAAGACCTGGAGAGGAGTGCAAAAGGGAGAAAATTAAGAAGGAAGAGGAGGGTGAAGGCTAAATATAAATACCCACAGTATAGTTGTTCTGGGCTAACCTGTAGGCAGCAAGAAGCTTGGACAGATGTTCATCTTCTCCTCAGTTTTTTTCCAAAGCAGTTTTCTATCTAGTAGGAATTCTGCCTATCTGTAGTACAATCAGCAGGGAAACATAATGAAGTATGACCCCAGATACATTGCTGCCTTGGGCCAAACACTCAGCAGCAGCATATGGAACGAGTAAGAGAATACGTGATGTATGTGCCACAGCCGTAATGACCACATTGCTGTCTACTGCAATAAGCACACCCTGCTTTCTTACTCTTCAGCGCTTCCTCTGTTATTCTGTGACTTTTGAACTAGTGTGGTTTTTCCTTGGACTGTCATTTTCACCTTAGGGAATATTATAACTAATCCCACCAAGTGCACAAGTAGCTATGAATACAAGGAAGAGCAAAAGATGTTGCCACCACTACTGCAAATGCAGAGCTGGAGTGAAGGGCATGGTAAGAGAGGGAGGTAGGCTTTTTTCAAAAGCACATTTTTTCTCTCATGTCTCCTAGTCTGAAGAGATTGAAATACATTCACATTCTTTTCACTTCTTGACTCCTTTATCTAGTACCTAGCAATGTTCTGATTTTCTGCATGCAGAAGCTCTTTACAGTGCAGCTCAATCTGGAATAATAATGCAGTAAGTGAAATAACAATTTTATTTCTATAGTTGCATTTGCTTTGGGGACAACTTTGCTCAGTGATTACTTTTCTCCACACTTTTGGCTGACCATTCAAACCAGTAGAAGTGTACTAAAACTTGTGGAGTGTTGGTCTTTGCACATGTGGAGTGATGGTGTTTGCAAGAGCAGAAATCAGTGATCCTGGGTAGTTTACTGACAGCTCTGTTGAATTAGACATATGACAAGCACATTTGAGCTATACAACAATGGTTTCAGCACCTACATTCTCTATGCAGAGAAAGCTATTATGCTTAGACATATTTGTTTAAATCTGAAAATCTAATCATCTGTGTTGTTTCTAATATATAATTAGTTAATTATAATCCCAAAAGCATTGTTAGTCAAATGAGTAATCTGTTAACTTGTTGAGGATAACAAGCAGATTTGTAGACATTTAAAACAATGGAATCTAGAATGCATGTGTGGAAGACAAAAGGTTAGTTATTAAAATTTGAGTGCCCAGTTGAAAACATTCTGACTCTCAGATAAGGCAGATAGGCAAAATTATGAATATTAGTTACATGAAAATCAGATCTTTATATATAATAATGCAGTGGGAAATACATTGAAGTATTTTATCTTCAAGTGAGGCAGTTCTCTTCTTACTACTTTCTGATACTCTTGTATAGTGCAATTACTCAGGAAGTGCTGTGTCCATCAGGGGGTAGTTTTAAACAGTGATAAAATACAGATGAAGACATGCTTAAAAGGAAAAAAGAGCAGGAAGGGATCTGTGAGACAGCTCAGCTGAACTATTTTCACCAAGGTAAGGAAGTGGACAAGAAGAGTCTTATCTGTCTAAGTGGGCAACTGGGCAAACTACTTCAGGCTCTTCTTGCAAATTTTCTTATCCTTAAGTGGAAGAAATCATCTATTACTATGAAATTTGCATTTTTTTTGGTAACAGGTTCTCATGATGACCTGAGAAGATACAGTTGTATAGTGTCTCCTTTCAAAATTTGTTTCTATATAATAAATATGCTGACTTTTTTTAATCTTACAAATGACCACATGTTCCTTTAACCTGAGTGTTGGCTGCCCTGCATACACATTTAGTACCAGATGCATTAATGGAAATAGAAAAACATCTCAGAGTTGAGCTTTAAAAAGAAATAATTTCATATAAGTATGATCATAAATGTGAACTGTGATAAATCATATTTGCTCATTAGTGCTGTCAAATAGTTAAAGTACTTAATAATAAATGATTTCTACGTTACCAAGCAATTTTTATATTGAAATACAGCAAATTAAAATTTTTAATTGTGTCTGTGTGAAATGCAAGCAGATGCTAGTGTTTAACTGTTAAAGACTGAAGAATTCCTGCTAACAGTTGAAACATAACTGGTGCATGATGTTTTCCACTGTTTTGGATGACTAGTCCAACAGCAGTCAAACTTCTGAACTGAATGCCAAAGTTTCAGTAATTGTATTATTTTCCTGTATTGGCAAGAGCAGTGTGTACTGATGCTCTTGATGCATAAAAAGTAGACACATACAGCTCTTGGAATTCTGTAAACATTACTTTAGAAGCCATGAATATGCCTTCTAAAAAATGATCAGAGTAATTCTATGTTGGGAGCCAATAAAATGCTATATTCTGTATAATAAAAATTTCCCATACCTCAATTAAAAATGTGTTACTAGGTTTTGGAATGCAAAGCTTTCATTCTTCTATTAAACACTGGATTGAATATATATTAATATTAATTGCAATTTTGAACAGCTATGTATTTAGTATAAATAAAGGCAAGAAAGATGTGGTACTCAGGAGTATGTTTAGGAAGCTTTTTCTTAAAAAAAATTAAAAGGAATACATTCTTACAAACCCCCAACCAGTTAGGGAACTTTAATTCCACATGAAAACTTCCTATAATGCTTTGTCATGTATTCAAAATATTTTTAATTTATTTACTATTAGCCCTGTTCATTTTCCAGGCACAAACAACCAGTTTTCTGGACATTGCTGACTTGCTCTATGAAAGCTTCTATGTGTATTTCATGACAATAGCAAAAAAATCTCAGTTAACATAGTGTATATAGCAAAACAGTAATTGTGGGTCTTATTTTCATAAGTCAAATTCAAGCATGTGTTTAAAGAATATTTTAAAATTATTTGCTGGACTAAGGTCAAAATGTTTCAGAGATTTCAGGGTTATGTCCAGATCTATGTGTGCTTAAGATCTGTTTTATTTTAGAGTAGAACCTGAGTTTGTAAACACTTAAAGTTGTGTATATTTTTCTAGGATACAGCTTTGTTACCACAATGGGATGAATTGTTTGTAAAAGTAGTCATCTATTTCTGCAATGACAGGTGTCAAATAATTTTCCAGAAAAGTAGATATAGTTTACCACTCACATGTTAACATTTATGGAGTACACAAAGCAAATAATATGAAAAATAATGTATTGTTTCATATTTAACTATTTCAAATGAGGCACTTTTCCATTACTCTGCATCTGACCTGAGAATCTGAATGGCTTTATTTTCACAGTATATAAAAACATCAGGGAAGGTTTAATAAAACTGATCATAAATAAAACAGTGCAGGTGAGCACAAAGGGTTTCATGGCCCCTGTGTATAGGGTCACAAGAGAGTGGGCTTTAGTCACAGCAATTTTCCATCCTGGCCAATTCAGGTCTGTAACTTTCATTGAAAGTTCAATGACAAAAGTGTTGTTTGACTTGGGTTGTTTTTCAGGCAATAAAAATAAGTTTCCAAGCTTATTGATTAAAACATAGGAGCTCATTAGACAAGGTAAATTCCTGAGAGCAGACAGTGTTTCTGTTAAGCTCAAGAACAGCTTAGCTCAGGTGCTATTCATCAAGGCCTAGTGAGTATTTCTGAGATATAGTGTGGTGGGGGAAGTTGTACCACCACAGCTGCTACTCTGCATGAACAAAGGCTGTAAGAACTGGGAGCCCTGATTTCTTGACTCCAACTTTCCAGGTATCATACTGATTTCAGTATGAAACTGAGAGTGGAGGCTGCGGGAAGAGGTGAGGTAAGGAATGTGACAGGCTGACTGGGAGGGCACAGCTCTCAGTGGGGTGGCAGGGTGTCAGCTGTCATTTTGTATCACCCACTGATGTGTGGATTGGGGGATTATTTTTACTAGACTGGCTTTTGCTTGGCAAGTAATTAAGGATTTTATTGTGATGCTGTTCAAGGTCACCAGAAGCTGCGCAGGAAGGACAATTTTAAACTGGTGGTGGATTCATCGTGTCAGGAACCGCCCTCAGAGGAGAAACCCAAGGGGCAATGTGTAACACGGCAGCTGTCCTGGGATGCAGAAGTCACAACAGGGAAATGTGGAACATGAAGTGTGTTTTATTTTTATGTAAGCTGCATAAAGACACAGGGCATGAGGCAAAGGTCATAGAATCGTAGAATGTCAAAGAGTTGGAATGGACCTTAAAGATCATCTGGTCCCAAATCTTCTCCCATGGGGCAGAGACATCTCACTAGACCAGGTTGCTCAAGGCCTTATCCAACGTGGCCTGGAACACTGACTGGGTTGGGACTTCACCTACAACCTTCCCTGGGTAACTGTTCCAATGTCTCACCACCCTCACAAAGAATGTCTTTCTAACATCTAATCTAAATTTCCCCTCTTTCAATTTGTACCCATTATTCCTTGTCCTATCACTATGGTTCCTGACAAAGAGCCCTTCTCCAGCTTCCCTCTAGGCTCCTGGAGGATATTGGATGGATACTATTAAAGAATTACTATATCTACCTCTCAAAACAGTATTTAGTTTTAAAAAAGACGTATCACTACAGACAAGACAATATGTAAAAAGAAAAGCCCACATGAACCCATCCCTCTTTCCAAAAGTTGGAGATAATGGAAGATAATTGGAGGATAATGGATGGATACTATTGATGGGGGGGCCTTCACAAAATCAGAGAGTGTTCTGAGTTGGAAAAGATCCACAAGGATCATCGAGTCCAACTCTTAGCCCTCCACAGGACACACGCAGGAACCATGTGCCTTGCTGGGACACGGGAGGTGCTGGCAGGCTGGGGAGCAGGAGGACTGTTCCTAAGCTGCTCTGCTGCGCACATGGGAGCCGCACGAGCAGGCAGCAGGTAGATAAAGCTATTACACTAAGGCTGCAGAGCAGCTCGGCCACCATCTGGCGCGGCGGGGCTCGTGTGTGTGTGTGCCGCAGCCCGGGCCGGGTGCCTGAGGCGAGGCGGCCATCGCGGCCGGGCCTGGCCCTAGCCCTCACCGGAGCCTCCCGCGGCGCCCGCGGCGGGGGCGGGGCCAAGGGGGGCGGGGCGCGCGGGCTGTGGCCGCGCGGCGTCCCCGCCCCCTCCCGCGAGCCGGTGCCGCCGTGACGCCGCGGCGGCCGCGCAGGCGCAGCAGCGCCCACGGCGCCTGTTGTATCCGGCCGGCGCCTTTTCTCCGCTGCCCGCCTCCTCCTCCCCGGCGGCCCGCCGCGCCCGCCCGGAGCCGCCGCCGCCCGGAGCCGCCGCCGCCGTGCACGGCCTCCCCTCCCTCCCCGCGGTGTGCCCGGCCGGCAACGCCTCCGATCTCCCCCGTGCGCCCCATGAAGCGATGGCAGCGGCCAACTTCGGCAAGATCCAGATAGGGATCTACGTGGAGATCAAGCGCAGCGATGGTGAGCGGGCCGGGGCGGGCGGCGGCCGCGAGCACCCCCTCCCCCCCCCCGCCCCCCGGTGCCCGCATCCCGGGCGGGCGGTGCCGCGCGCGCGGGGCGCGGGGGGCGGGCGGGGCGCGCGCGCCGGGGCCCATTGTGTGCGCGGGGCCGGGGCGGGGCCACGCCCGGCGCGCGCTGCGGTTGTCAGGGGAGCGCGGGCGGGGCCGCGGGGCGCGGGGGGGGCCGGGGGGGTGCGGGGCGCGGGGCTCGGGGCGTGGGGCGGCGGGAGGGGAGCCGCGGAGCTTCTGGCAGGGAGGTAGGTAGGAGGGCCTTCGGGGAGGGGATGAGGTGATGGAGAGAGAGGGAGGGAGGGAGGGAAGGCCTTCCGTGTGAGAGAGGTAACTTCTTGTCTGCTCCGGTGCTCTGAAATATGACACAACGGTAATGCCCTGACAGGAATGCCTTTGGACATTTCCATCACTTGGCAGGAAGCATGATATTATTATTTCAGATGTTCTTCGTGATTAAAATGTAAGACAAGTGCTTGCTGTTTGTGCCCGTGAGTTGTAATTTCTCCGTTGGGGATCCAGTGTTTCTCGTCTTGCCCAGCTTCTCCTAGTGGGAGGATGTGTGATGCTATCTGGAAATCCATGTGAATCAGGGAGGTGTGCGTGACAGGTTTAGGGTGCCAGCTCTTCAAATTTGTCCCTGGAGATATTCAAAGCCCACCTGGACGTGTTCTTGTGTAGCCTGCTCTAGGTAACCCTGCTTTGGCAGAAGGGTTGGACTAGATGGTCTGCAGAGGTCCCTTCCAATCTCAACAATTCAGTGGTTCTGTATGTTAGGAGGTATCTGAAATGGGAAGTTGACTGAATCAATGGCAGGTCACTCATGGCTTCAGCTCTTGGATTTGAGTGGGATTATGTAATCTTTTCTCAGCCTCTCTGAGGTCTGTGAAACCTGCTAAACTGGGGTGGGGTTCTGCAGGGATTTTCTGGAAAAGTTTTGTTGTTGTTGTTGCTGATTTTTTGGGGTTTTTTGCTGGGATCCAGGAGCTTGCTAAAGAATAAGCAGATGTTTCTAAGGGAAGAGAGGTGTGGAAGTCAAAGGCTCTGAAGCTAGCATGATTTTGTCATGAGGCAGGAAAAAAGCAACCAACAAGCCTTATGCAGCTTGTCTTTCTTGTGTCCCATGCTGCAATTCAACCCTACAATAAAATGATGGTTGGTGTTGGCTGGACACTGTATTACACCCAACCCCTCAATTTGTGCTGAGTGACTTGTCTGCCACGTGAAGAATCTGATTGGTCTGGCAATTATTTGCACAACTCCTGTGGGTCTCTGTTTGGCATTTCAGAAAGCCTCACAGTAGCAACTTGTAAAACTTTTTCTGATGTCTGCGTGAACTCCTAAGAAACGTTGCTGTTTGGTTTGTATGCCTTTGGAAATTAAGGCATGAAAATGCTTTGCTGCTCTTGTTTTCCCCTCTATAAGGTTCTACACATTTTTAATATCAGAAGGGAGTCTCAAATGTAACAATACTTACTTTCATTACTGTTAGTGGTTTATGTATTTTGCTGTATCACTGAAAAAGGCAATGCAGCACGTTAAGTATATCACACATCACTAATATCTACTAGGGGGATGTCTTCATAGCAGTTGCTCAAACTGTAGGGTTTTGAGTGTTTAAGTTGGTCCTTGTGTGAACAAGACTGAAGTATCATAACCAAGTGGTGGGTCCTGGTTATTGTGTGGTGTCCTTGTTTTTCTTTGGGACGGAAGGAGAGGTCCTGTTCTGGCTCATGCTACTTCAGTTAAGTGTCATTCTCTTCCCGTTAAACTGCAGGGGAAACTGTCCTAGGTGTGTGGAAGGGAGCATTTTGTGAGAGGTATGGAAGGACAGCCAGCACTAGATTGCATTGTCTCATAGAAGGTATGAGCTTCCACAGCAGTGGAAATTGATCTTGTTGCTGCTGACAAGGGGAGGGTCTTGCTGCCTGTGCCTCTGTCAGCTGAGTTGTTCCTACAGACTTTCTCCCATCTAGTGTGTCTAATGATTTTTTTCTTCTGATTATTTAATATGTTAATTGATTGGTTCACTAAACACAGTAGAAAACTTCTGGATGTGCTACTTTTCTGCACAATTAGTGTGTTCCAATTGCTTATAGATGGATCTGTGACCCCAGCAGTAGCAGTATGTAGGAAATACGTAGTCAGTGTGACATGGAGGTCTTTACATGTTATAGTCTGGATCTACTCTCCCCAGAGCTGTATCCTGGGAAGAAGCAGGGCTGTCTATCATATTGGATGCCCTTGGCTGAGAAAGCAGCATTAAAACTGTTCAGGAAACTTTTGGAGAGAGGGATGTGTTCATGTGGGCTTTTCTTTTTACATATTGTCTTGTCTGTAGTGATATGTCTTTTTTAAAACTAAATACTGTTTTGAGAGGTAGATATAGTAATTCTTTAAGTTTTTCTTACTTACCTGTTTATTTGCTGAATCCAAAGAAGAATAGTTTTACTTTGTTAGTGGGGTGAGTGAAAAAGTATGCAGGTTTTTGCATTTATCTACCATCTAACTTCTGAATACAGAGTTTTATTAATTCCAGAGAACTGTTTCTTTAAGTAAAAAGGAAAGCTAAAAGAAATGCATTTGTTTGGTGAAACATGATTGTTACAAGTAAGACCAGAACATTCTGGAAAGAAAAGTCATATATTCTGTCATTTTGACAAGTTCTAATTAGCCTGAAGTGAGAGATTTATTATAGGACTGAATAGAAAATAAATGTTGTACAAAAGAAAGGCATTGTTAGAAGTCATGGCCAAAACCACATAAAACCAAGTTTGGATAAACCCCAGAATTTTCAAGGACCAGTGTTGCAGATCTGCTTGATGTTTTTTCTCAGTGGGTAAACATTGTTATAACTGTTGTCTATATATACCACAGCTGCAGATAGTATTTCCAGTTACAACTGGAGTAACTAGTTATGTTCATGTATTGTAAGAGGTACTAAGTGGTTAGCTAGTTCAAGTTTTTATAGTAACTTCTGATACTGAAATTTACTGCTTGGTTTAATTTATGCATATTGCTTGAAATATGCCTTGGTAGTGTCTTGGAAATGGGAAAGAACTTCTTTGTTTTAGGTTGCAAATTGTTAAGAGTGGACTGCATTTCCACATTTGAAAAATGTGCTTTATCACATGGAAGCTTAGGCCAGTGAGGAGGACACCAGAAGGTACCTGCCAGACTCACTGTAATTATCCTGTCCAGATGATGTCCCTTGTTGAGGTCTAAAGATGGGCATTTGTCTGTTGATGAATTCCCTTTGCACAAATAATAATAGCCTGCCACTTTATGTGTGAACTTACACTTGTATCTACATTTCTTGTGCATTATCCCATTAATGATGACAAAGATCCGTGTAAGTACTTGGAGAAAGAATTTTTCACATTTTTTCTCCATAAACACAGTCTTTTGCTGAAATAAGATAAATCACTTCTGCCCTGCAGCTCTTTAGTAGGTTGATTAATTTTTTTTTCTTTTTCTGTCCATTTCCTCCTCAGACTGTTCCTGTTCTTTCCACCTTTGCATATCTGAAATACTACCTAGAAAGACAGAGAAATTAATTATATATTTGCTCATTTTGAAAGTAGGGTGGGAGGGAGGGAGAGGCAAGTAAAATTCTGACATCACTGTGTCAGAAATAATGTAGAGACATGAGGAGAAGAGACATTCTTGTAATTAAGAGAGTGACTTAAGATCTGACTGAACTTTCAGGAAAGGAAAAATGCTGAATTTTTAAGGATTAACCATCAACTGGTGTAAAAAAAGATCATGACTTTATGCCCATTTTTTTTCATAATACAAGAATAGGAGAGCTGTCAGTGTTTGAAGAGGAAAACTTGAAATTGTTAAAAGGAGAAAGGACTCGGTACAGTTATCACATGGAGCTTGTTACCAGAGGAGATTGAATCTAGAAGCATAGCAGAATTTCAAGAAGGATGGTAGGAATATCCAGTTTTGCAATAAAAACAAAAAATACACCAGCAACGGTAAACAGTAGTTTCTGTTCTTCCTCAGTCTGTAGTTTAAATAATGTCTTACTGATGTGAGGTAGGAAAAAACCTTGCCCATGGCTGTGTTGTTTTTAATTGCCTACTTAAGAATTTTTTTTCATTTGTGTCTAGAGCCACTGGAACTGGTCATGGTAGAAGATAATCCATTCAGTCCAAAAACCTACTGAGGGCTCCTCTCTCCTTAGTCTTGCTAAAACATCATGGTAACTGTTTTCACCTTCAGATACAAATGAGGCAACTTTTTGGCAACAGTCAGGGATATCCTTCGTTTCTTTAAAACCCAGTTGCTGTGAAACTACTGTTTCTCAGAGTTGAGAGTTCGGGAGCATCCTCTGTTTTCTGGGTAACCCTGTATCTTTATGTACAACTCCCAGTAGTAAGAATGATTTTATAGCAGGATAGAAGGTTTAATGGTGCTATAAAATTTCTGTTCAGGTTTGGGTAGTCACCCTATTTTACAAGCTCTCGAGGATAGATTTAAATGGTAATGTGTTTTTACTCTTTCCTTCGGTGACATACATCTGTTTGTTCCCTATGATTAAGAGTTTTTTGTTACCACATTTAAATCATTTGACTCAATTACCTAATCCCTGTGTAAGCCATAGAGACACAATGTATCTTTGTGCTTCCATAATAGCCAGAACACACCCAGGGTTTCAAGCCTGACCGTTGCTGGTCCAGCTAATGGGTCCAACATTTAGGCTTGTCCGGCGTGGGTTATCATTGTTACATCCAAAGTTTCTGGGGATTGTTCCCTCTGAAAAATTGACCAAGAGGATATGTTAAATTTTCTGTGTCCTTTTTGAAGTAACTTTTTAAGCATTCTGCTTTCATTAAGCCATGAATTTTCACTGTAACTCACAGATTCTCAGATGTTTATGTAGGCCTTTTGTGTTTTGTGGAAATAGCTTTTTTGCAAGATGAATAACAAGAGTTGAGTCCTAATCTTCAGAGAATCTTCTCATCTTTGTTCCATTAGTGTTTAATACAGCATTATTTACTGGCAGTAATGTCTTTAGAGCTGTACATGGCAACTAGGATCACACAGCTTTTATTGCATGTTTTTCCCCCAGTAATCATGTTGTGGAGGAATCTGTTCTTTGTTTCTGTTTAATAGGTAGAATTGTTCTTTGCGCCCATGCTCTGTGATGGCCTGTTGCCTGGGCCCAGTGTTGCTCATCTTTTCTTCTTATGGCTTTATGAATGGAAGATTTTGCTGTGCTGCTGTGGCACCAAGCATCACTTTTCCCCATTTTGAGGTGGGATGAGGCAATAAATCATGGGGAAGAAGTCATGCTTGACTGAAGAGTAATGTCATTGCAGAAGTATCTCTTTCTGTTTGCTGTAGGAGATAAACTAGCCTTTTGAGTTTTTTTTTCATACATCCATTTACTGTGGAACAAGGTAGAGAAATGAGCGTGAAGTATTTGCCAGGTGAGCTCTTTTCTCAGAGCACAGAATCTGTAGCATATTTATTGTCTTGACTTGTGGAGTGTACTAGGGTGGGTTTTTGCTTTGTTTTGGTTTGGTTTTCTTTTTTTTTGTTTTGTTTTTTTGTGCTTGAGGAATAAGTAACAGAATGGAGTAAATTAACTTCATTACTCTGTTACTGTTTAAGTTCTTTCTTTGTAAACATTTACTGCTTATATCATGAAGTGTGATTTTTTTTTTTCCTGACTTTTCTTCCTGTCTTATATTTTGTTGGGTTATCTTGTCTTCTTCACCATACTGTATGACAGGATTTGGGATCAAGAAGAGAATGCTGTGGTCAACCCATGGTGAGCACTAAAATGTGTTCCCTGTAATTGTTCATGCTATGTGTATTCCATAGAGGAAAAGAATTCAGTTACTTTTGATGCATAAAAGGTTTATGTTAAATTCAGAATTAAGTTAAATTTCTAATGTGATACAAGAAGTAAGATACGGAAGTTCACAGTAAGGACTGTTAAGCAATCTTTGTGTTGTCCAGTAGTGAGAATGTATACAAAATATAATATATGATCAGGCATGGAGGTGTTTGTAATTTAAAATTGAAGAGTTTTAAGAAGACATTGGATTTTGATAGTAAATTTCTCGTTACGCCTCTGTAGCTATTTGGAGGTGTATATGCTTTCAGTGTGTATTTCCAGATGTATGATAGAAGATTTTTGTGTAGCTGCAATACATGCTTTGTTATATCTCTTCATCTATTTCAAAAACACAGAAAAGCTTTCAAATATATGAACAGTTCTTTTTCATTGTTTGAAAGCTTATGTATGTTTTCCAGATTTACAACTCATGTCTTTTCAGAAATCTTTTTATGTTTTTGAAATTCCTTCTAACAACCTTTTAAAACTTGCTTGTAGTCATGTATTCCAAACCCATAGGTCTTATTGTGACTTGGTATTTGGGGTTTTATTTAAATTGTGCTCAGTGATGGGCTGGGTATAGACATGAAACCAGATATTCCTAGCTATAGTGTTCGGAGTAATTTTTCTTGGGTTTGGGCAGACGTTTCCTTTCTTATGTAAGACTGTTAGACACTTTTCATAATTACATTAGCTACAGTTAGTTTTGACTATTAGGATGTTTAACTTTAGACTGCTTTTCTCTGCCCGCTGCATTGGGGTTAGCTTTTAGTTAGATGTGTGCAGGGAAATGAGGAAAGGAGGTCAGGGAACTAAAACTATGATTCAGATACATTGTTTAGATATAGATTGTCTAAAACTGCTATTAGCTATATCCTCAAACTCGTTCGTATTGTGTATGTACAGGCTCATGTGCTGTTTTCTTTTCCTGCCCTAGTTCCTTTCCTAAAAACATTAACAATTTTATATTGCTTTTAGGTACAATTTTTTTTATTTTCACTCAGAGAATGAAACAGTCTGTATTTTCCTATAGCGTTCCAAATACAGAGATAGATGGGTGGTTGACATGACTTTCCTACACCTTTGACTTCTGCAAAGGGATGCTTTGGATTCTGTATTAAGTGTTTAGCCATGAGACAATGTTGACTGTGTCTGATAACCTGGAAACATGCTTTGTTCATATCCCCAGAAGGTATCATGATAAGGTCAATTGTGACCTTAGAGCATTCACATACCATTGATGTGCTATAGAAGTCAGTGAATTCATCTACCACTGTTGAATGCTTTCCTGATGTGGAGTCCCCCATGGAGGTAGAACAGGGGGCTTGATGTTGGTCTCTTGTGCCACCCTTCTCCATGACTGGTAATTGCTGTAGGGAAATGGGGCAGCCACAGGTAGTAGCTCTCAGGGAGGATGTTACAAAGATGGCATTGCCATTTCCTCATTAAAAAGTGTTCTGCAAAGCTAATTTTGCTGCGTTTGAATTTGATCGTTGCTAAATATGTAAAACTAGGTTTTACATCTGTTAGACAAAAGTCAATAAAGCTGTGTATAAAAATACGTTAGATTTACCTTTCCTGGAAAAAAGTATGAATTGATCAGACTATGCTTATAAGTTTTTTTTTAAAATGTGTGTAGTGCACTGAACCATTGAGTAGCACATGCCTAGAAGGCTTCTGATAACTCTACTATTACAGTCTAAATTCAGTTGTTTCTTGTTGCTAGGAACCCAAGTTAATTTTAGAATTGCTTTAAAGGAATAGGTAGGGGCTCTTAAAGACAACTCTGTAAAACTGTGTCCAACCAGAACTTTTGATGATGGTTTTAACAAATGTGAATTATCAATTATATTTAATTTAATTAAGCCACTTGATTAGTTTTTTCTTTTGTCTTTTTTTTTTTTTTTTTATTTGGGTCTTGGTCCGCAGCACTGGATCTGATACTGTATTTTGACTCTTGGAAGAAGAATGGGGGATTTAGTTGCTTTAAAGGCTTGGATGTGGTACTAAAGTTTTTTATTTTGCTTTATTCAAATAAATATGCTTTCAGAGTGGCTTAGTTTTCATTTAGTGGCAGTTCTTGGTTCCATCAGGCGTAAGCTGCTTTTGGGCTTCCCAGGCTTGCTAAGGGGACAGTCTGCTGCATTTTCTGCCGCTGTTGTAACACCAACACCATGTGAAACTAATTGGCTAATCCCAACCAGTAACAAAGTAACTTGCAGATAACAAAAAGTCTTTTACTTTGTCTTAATTTTTCAGAGTGTGAAGTAATGCTGTTAACTTAGTAGAATGTTACTTAATTTCAAGGTATCAGAAATCTCATTGGGGCTTTGCCGAGTTTTCTGAGTTTGATGTTCCCTTGGCTCGGATCCGGCACTCCAAGATCTGTGTAATTCCAGGTATCAGAAGTGTATTTTTAGTTTTTTCTCTTAATTACAGAATTGCGTATTTAAGAGTTGCCTTCAGTGGATGAGCACACTGAATGTGTGGGTGGAGGGAGGTGGTCAGTGGGCTTTGTTTAAAACTTTCTCTTTAGAAGCAAGGTGTGTAACATACTTAAGCTCTTGCAGAGTTTGGCTCTAGAAGTGCTGTTGCACAGGGCCGCACATTTTGCAGTCACTAAAATGTATTACTTTTATTCTGTGGCTAAACTACATACGGAGTTTGAGGAGTGTCTCCAACTGGTCTAGTTTGCACAACTGTTCTGTAGAAGTGTTTCATTTATAGAGATGCAGGAATGCAGAGTGATATGCTAATTAGCATATCTGGCTCTAGGAAGAGGTCAGTGGAAGTAAAATCAGCTTGAAAAGCACATGAACACTTAGGTTTTTGAGTACTCCAAATTTCTAATCCCATTTTGGGTTATGTTTTCTTGTACTTCTGTGTTTTTATGATCTGAACTTCAACGTAAATTTTGGCATTTTAGTACAATAGGAATTCAGGTGGTGATGAATAATATCAATCTTTTAATCATGACCAGATGATTTTTAAGTTACAATAACCTTTCATCAAGCACAGAAGAATTAAAATACTTCTTAAAGTTTTCTTGTTGGTTTGAAGAACCTTGTTAAGATAAAATACAACCTTTAAACTTGTGTGAGAATAAAGTCTTCTCACTTTTAACCTGGAGCAACAGCTGGCAGCTCTGTAATGAATTAAGTAATGGTAAATGTTTTTACTAAATATAATTTTGTAAAGTAAAGGGAGAAAAAAAGCTCCAACAAACAACAAACCTCTGTTTGACAGGATGGGTCATGAAAAGCAAAGGGTACCATTTGAAAATATCTATAGGAGGTGCTGGTAAAAATTTTCTTTGTGATGCAAGAAGCTGTTGTTTTTAGACTGGTATGGTCAGCTTCAGAGAAAGTAGAGAAAGTCATGAAAAGGATGTCTCTGCCATTTATTCAAACAACAAACTATATGAAAAAGGAGGGAAGGGAGGGAGAAGACTGGCCAAGTCATGTCAGTCTTTTGCACATGATATTCACCACACTATTTTAATCCACCACAATCTTAAATCCTGTTACTAAACAAATTTCAACAACCACTAAATCCATATACTGTTTGAAAGACTGTCTAGGTTTAATCCCAGATAGCAGCTAAGTACCACAGAGCTGTTTGCTCAGTCCACACACCTCCACCCCTGGTGGGATGGGGAGAGAATTAGGAAAAAAACAAAAAGGTAAAACTTGGGGGTTGAAAAAAACCCAGTTTAATGATTGAATACTACTACTACCACTAGTAGTAGTAGGAGTAGTGGTAAAAGCAGTAACATACTTGTAATGAAAGGAAGACAGCAGTAGGAAAGAGAGAAATAAAGCCCCAAAAAAGGCAAGTGATGCACAGAACAAGGTCTCACCACTTGCTCACCAATGTCCAGCCTGTCCCCATGCAGTGAGTTGGGCCCTCCCAGCTAACTCACCCTGGTTTATGTACTGGGCATGACATTCTAAGTATGGCATGACAGGATCATAGAATGATTTGGGTTGAAAAGGACCCCAAAATCATCCATTTCCACCACCTAATCACCTCTGCTATGGGCAGGGATGCCTTCCACTAGACCTAGTTTCTCAGAGCCCTATCCAGTCTGACCTTGAAAGCTTCCAGGGATGGAGCATCCACAGCTTCTCTCGATAACCTGTTCCAGTGCCTCACCACCCTCACAACAAAGAATTTTTTCCATATCTCCAGTCTAAACCTACTCTCTGTGAGTCTAAGGCTGTTACCCTATCACTACATGCTGTTGTAAAAATAAAGAATATCCCTTTGGCTAGTTCAAGTCAACTCTCCTGGTTATGCTTCCTCCCACACTCTTGTGCACCTGCTCACTGGCAGAGCATGGGACACTAAAATATCCTTGATTTGGGGTAAGCACTATTAACAACCGAAGCATAAGTGTGTTATCAACATTATTCTTTTACTAGATGAAAAACACAGCAGTATACTGGCTGCTAGGAAGAAGGATAACTCTATCCCAGTGAATGCCATATAAGGACATACTTGAGCTGAATCTAATTTGCTTACACATCATAAATGTAGTGAAATTTATACTGAACGCAGAAGGCCTGGATCTCCAAAAATAAGTGAAGAAGTATTCTCAGAGTAACTTTGAGAAGCAGTTTTAGAAGTTTACAGAAGCTGCCTGCAAAATTGTTCTAAAGGTCTCCAAGAAACTGCTGACTAAATGAACTTGAACCAACCCCATACCAGTTGTCTTAGGGTTTCTGTCCATAGTGAGGTCTGAAAAAAAGGCACAGAAGGGATTGCCAGGACATTTTCTGTTACGTCTTAGTACTGCTTGATGCTTGAGAATGAAAATGTTGCTCATGGGTTATGCCATGGCTCATGACACAATCTACTTTGACAGCAAATGCTAGATCCTTGTAGGAGTTCCTTCCCCTGCCTATCGCAAAGAGAAAGACTGTTGTGGTACCCCAACAACAAAACCAGAGTAAGTGAATAAAAAGATTTTAGGCCATGGAGCAATTTGCCATCACATTAATATTAGAGGATATTACAGCTCATCCTGCTTGATCTTGCACTAAAATAAATGGAAAAATTACAAATCTAATCAAATAATTCTAGGAATGTACAGTGCCTTGACTAAAAGTAGTAGCAAACAGTGGAGGACAGATGCTGGAGTGCTTCTAGTCTCTGTGTCCCGAACTAGTGTGATAGAGATGAAGCAAGTTAACATGATGTTGAATCCTGGAGCTCATGATGAGAGAGGCTTTGTGCAGTGTTGCCAGTATCGACCGTTTTGTGAAGGTAAGGCCTAAGTTTCTCTGAATTTAATAAACTGTTTTGTAGAGTATGAAAAATGATTCAGATGAAAGGTAATGTGCTTAAGACAGGTGATAATAGTGTACCTAGTAATTTTTAACTAACAACATACCTTCTGGGATCAGTTTTGAGACTGTCTGGCTAGTTTTTCCCATTCATTAAAGTTATTAATTCCTGGCCATAGCACAGAAAGTAACACTGTTTTTGGGAGACTTCATTACTTCATAAGAGTGTGATTGCCATCTATCTGGAGATGTATGTTGTGCTGGAAGATTAGGAGGTGTGGAGCGAAACAACTCGGGTAAAAGTGGCACGGTGTGAAGGTGAGTTTGGTATAGATTAGGAGATCATAAACTGTAAATGACAGGAGTAAAACCTTCAAATTCTAGCTAGTCACAAAGTAAGCGTGGACAGGGTGAAGTGGCAAGAGGAAAAGTGAATGCTTTTTCAGAATTACTGTTATTTGGCAATGAGTGCTCCTGTGGAAAGTGATCTGGAGCTTCTCTGTGATATTTTACCTCCTGGTTGATGGTGTTGGAAAAGCAGATACTCTTAACAGACTGAAACAGGTAGAGATAGTTCTTGTACCAGTTGTGTTTGCACAAGCCATAAAGGGGACCATAGAGTACTAAATTACTGTGAACACATGCAATCTTTAAAAAAATTTGTATAAATTGACAGCAAGGTGCTAATGCAGCTTTTTGAATGAATAGCAGAGGCAGACAACTTAGTAACATGAAAGTGAAATATTTTCAGCTTATTTAAAATTTTCTAGGGGACTTACAGCAGCATGTATTGGATATGACTAGAAGGTGCTTCCTTCCAAATACCTTTCTCTGTGGGTAAGTTAGTAAGTTGAGAGCTCATACACTCTTAAAAATGATAGGATGACTGGCATGGTACAGCTGTGGTAACTTGCTGGTGTATGTCAAGATATCAGTGCATCTGTTGGCATCATAATGGGACACTTTGTTATGAATTCAGTGGCTTTAGTAACATGTATCCACTTCCGCTCTGACACTGACGCCTCCAGAGGCAATATGTAGCATAAACTTTCCAATGCTACCATCGTGAGATGCTATTGAAAACCTTTTGTGAAGCCAGTGATATGACTGCCATTGATTACACTGGCAGCTGAAGCTTCTGAAAGCAAATAAAGACAAGATGTTTTAAGCAGAGCTTATTAATATAAAATAATGCCCTTTGAAATCTGCTTAAAAGGATATTAACACCCCACCTCCAAAAGAGATTGGACCTGCCTTGAAGGGAAGAAAAAAGCAAAGTGTTCCTCTAACTGGGGAAACCACAAAACTTGTTTTGAATGTAAACGGAAATTTTAGAGATCAGCTTGCGAAATGAAACAACAGCAGAAAAACCCATGAAGTCACAACATGACAAGGCTGGCGATTGACAATTATTAGAGAAGCAAAGATCATGACAGCAATGTGGGGATGCAGCTCTTAGTAACTTCTTTAGAGAAGGTGCTTCAGTATGGACAGCTAACAAGTTCAGCTAGGCTGAGCACTGTGAGCTGTAATTTAGAAGTTCAGAGTAGAGAGGCTTTTTGGTGTTGGATGAATGGGGAACCAAAAAGTCACTTGCATCCTCTTTGCTGTATGAGGGACATTAAATGTACTATTTGTATGTTGAAGCTAAATATTATACACAGCTCAGTGACATTTCTGTGTGTTG
Source organism: Monarcha castaneiventris obscurior (assembly GCA_026261815.1). NCBI lineage: Eukaryota > Metazoa > Chordata > Aves > Passeriformes > Monarchidae > Monarcha > Monarcha castaneiventris. The sequence continues at coordinate 11,732,192 of JAMPIT010000893.1, read as the reverse complement.
TTTATTTCTCCCTTCTTCATTTCTTTGTGGACTGTCAGTAATATCTGTGAACTCTAAAGCGCTGTGTTTGATTGGTACTTGCACAGAAATTACCTACATATCTAGCTTGGGGTATTTTTTCAGTTTGGTAGCTTTTTATGTAGGGGCAAGAGTAGATGTTGGATTTTAATTCAAAGCTGGAATGTGAAACTTGATTTGGGTAATACTGCTTTCTGTTCTCAAAATCCCTGTCTGTTACATTGTAGATGTTTACAGAGATGATAAGATGTGGTTGTAACATATGTGTCATATGAAGGGCTTGGATATTGCTGTGATAATTTAGATAATACAACAAAATGATTTGGTAGCAGCTAGGGATCATTCACAAAAATAAATATTAAAATACGTATTTAATTACATTACATGTTAGTTTTAGTATTTAATAACTTGCTTTAGAAATATTGTAGGGACTGTACATGTTTAGTGTCCATTTGACAGTGTGGTAACACTGTAACTAAGGTAACAGACAAGACAACAGGGAGGGCTGGCAAAGCTGAAATAAATCTCTTTGATTAAGTAAAACAAAAGTTGTGTAACACTGGTAAGATACAAGATTAAGTAAAACGAAAGTGGTGTTACAGTGGTAGATACAATGAAAATAAAATACTATATCCACTAGTTTGTGGATAAATGAAAATTTGAAACAAAACAAATTCAAATACGTTTGGTGTTGTGGAGAAAGTAACATCAGTCAGCAGTTACTGCTGTTTTTTCCTTGGAGGCTGAGCAGCAGGACTGTCTGTGTAGTGTGGGGAGGATCATGACAAATGATGATTTGTCTGAACAGGGACATCCCCATAGTTGACACTGATGGAGACACCAAGCCAGGAGTTCTCTTTTTCTTTGGGATTTTTACCTTAAAGTTTGCTACAGGCATTATTTGGTGATTTTTTTTTTTCACCTCCTTGAGCTCTGTGAGAGCAGAAGGTCCCAGAGTTGCCAGGACTGGAACCTGTAGCACAGAAGGTAATTTTATGGACAGTAGTTCTGTCTGGTAAGTGCTGCTTCTGAATTTGCAGCCTCCTGTTTCTCCTAAACATATTTCTTTTCATATATGTAACTTGGAGTTTGTATTACTTAAGAGAGAGTGAAGAAAATAGTATTCTTCACAATATTGATTTTTGACTGTCAGTTGACAGAGGGTGAAGGTCAGTCATGTCCAGGTGTCTCTAGATGAGGTAACATTCACATTAGTCACTCATGAACATGAATAGGAAAATCATGGCTATTTCACAAATGTGTACTATAATCTTCTAAGACATGAGTAGCTTCTGTTGCAGTGGTCATCCTCAGTAAGACTGTAGTAGGTGTGAAATTGTAGTATATTTTCACATTCACTGAAAAACATGTCCTGAAGATGCACTTAAAAAAGCAAAGTGCTTGGCTGATGGTCCACTGCCAGAGGTGATGTAACACATTTGTGCTCCTGAAGATGTGTCAAGTACAAGGGATGTAACGTGAGCAAGCCATGAGCCAAGGTTAGGTCTGTTTACACTGCAGTAGCCTGGTCCTGCTCAAAATAGTCGCCTGGGTTTGGGCTGACAAGGCTTAAACTGTATGATGGTCATAATGTAACACGGCTGGGTAGGGTCCTCCTGCTGCTTTGGGGGTGGAATGAGAGGGTCATAGTGGAAATTACAAACCTCTCTTCTCCATAGCCCAATCCAGAGCCTGAGTGTAAATTTTTAATTATTACAGCTGAAAGCTATTTCTAAGATATCATAAAGCTTTTGCGTGAGATGTGTGAGTACTACGTCTTTTGGGGCAGGCACACTTCAGTTATGTGGAAGGGTGGGGAAGAATGCAGTCCAGCTCTATTTCTTGAGTCACTTGGGAGAATTCAAAGGAGTTTGTCACATATCAGCCACTGCTATAGTCCAGACTGTAATTTAGACACCAACCCATATTTCACACTGATAACTTATGTTTCTGAAAAGTAGTAGGAAGATGAAAGGGCCATGGGCTTAGTACTGTGATTGATCACTGCTTCAAAATTGTGGTGGTTAGGAGAAGTTTGGCAGGTAGAAAATGTTCTCTTTGCTTAGAGGTAAGGACCTAAGTACATCTGGTATTTGCAATGAGTTGGCACTGCTGCCTAGGCTAGGGGTTAATTCAAATGTTTGATTTAGCCCTCGTTATTTGCTTGCACTGCTGTTCTTGAGCCTTTTTGTACACCACAAGCTGCCCTAAGAACTTTTACAACAGAGGATATTTATATCACGTGTCTGCAGATCAGATGAGTATGCTTGCTTCCTTCTGTTTGTCAAATGTTCATGAGATGACTAGGAAGAAAGGGAATGTTGAGTTTTTCACTTGACAAGATATTGGAATGTCTGTGTATTTAAGGTAATTGTAAGGTGTTGGTGTCACACACTTTTCTGTTGTACTGCTGTATTGGCAGCAGTATTTTTTTATGCAGCAGTATTTTCTGGTCAGTAGGAGATTAGCCAGATGTCATGTGCTGTATGACAGAACATACCCAAATAATAGCTTTTTCAAATAACTTCTCCATTAGTTTTAGCCCCATAGGATCACAGAATATGCTGAGTTAGAAGGGACCTGTCAGGATCATCAAGTCCAACTCCTGGCCCTGAACAGCACAAGAGTCACAGCATGTGGCTGAGAGTGTTGTCCAAACACATCTTGAAGTCAGACAGGCTTGGTGCTGTGACCACTTCTGTGAGGTGACCTACAGAAATGGAACAACTTCTCAGAAAAAAAATGTTGCTCGTGATCTGAATTCTAATCATGTGAGGAGAGGCACTAGAAATTAAGGAGATGCCAAGTGAAGAGTTGTATCAACTCTACTTCTGGTTTTAAGGTGTGTGTGAAGATGGTCTTGAATCACTTGTTACTTCTTTAGCTTATAAAGCTGATTCATGTTTACATGGACATGCTTACATGTCAAATTTTGGTACAGCTCTAGGAAGTGCACCAGAAATTAAGGTCATTGCATTGAAACAATTCCACAGATTGGCTCTTACACTTTAGCATTTGTAGCTTGGTCTTGCTTTATATGCTAGACGAGGTTTATGCCAGCCTAATTGGTTGCTGGCATTCCTGAATTTCCCAGCTGCTGTATTCAGCTGTGTACTAGAAAAATATAATGGAATACTGTTTCCAGAGAGCAAGAGGCAATTGTAAAGATGTAAATGCTCTATCTGGCACTTCAGTAACATGTAAACTTTTAGTAACACAAAGAATTTTTAGGAACAAGTGGTGTGAGTACATGGCCAGTTTAAACACTGTAGTGAACATTTTCTGTTTAAGCTCAGAGTATTTGGAAGATGGACATAACTTTTATGTTTGTTAGTATGTGGGTTTTTTTGTTTTTTGTTCAGCCCTGACTTTCTTGGCCAGGGAAGGGATGAAATCTGGCACAGAGATGGAAGATTTATTGTGATTCTTTTGTTACGGCATGCTGGCTTACTGTGTTTGTTGGAGTGTGGGGTATTTTCTGTTCATTCATCAGCCTGCTTTGATCACTTTTCATGTGTTATGGCATAGATGAAACTTTTTAAAAATATTACCTGTTCTCTGTCAAAAGTAACAGAGCACAGAAACAGGTAGTAGGACTTACATGATGGCTCTGTGACCAATACAGTGTCACAGGTTTCAGCTGTGAATAGTGGTTTTCTTCAAAATTTTTAAAATTTGGTAACAAACTACGTATTATTGTAATATTGTATAGAATATGTTTTACTAAACAGTTATTTTTCATAGACTGTTTTGCTCTTGATTCTGAATTGACAGCTGGGCCAAGCCTTAAAACAGCAGCAGAAAATTATACCAATGTAAGCTTAAATTCTCAGCTCCCAGAGCTTTTGTGTCCTTGTGGCCTGGTCTCAGCACACTCTTTGCAGAAGAGGCAGGAGTGGCATTGCTACAGGAAGACAGCAGCTTCTGTTGCTACTTTGCTGAAGGACCAGATAGCCCACAGAAACAGTTTTATAACAGTGTTCTTGCACAAAATTAAGTCCTGAGAGGTTATTAAATGCTGAAATATTAATGGAGAGGGGTATTGAGGGTAGGAAGAATGGTGCTCAGGAAGCACAAATGGAAGGGTTTGTTCAGAAAAAGCATGGGTCAGGGAAATAAAAAAAAGAGAATGCCAGAGGACAGAAACCAAGTGAAGCAAAAGGGGAGGCTTTTTACTTAGAATGCTAAAAAACTACTTAACCTTCTTTAGTGTGGGAGCAACTGTTATGCTCTGGGCCAGAAGCGTGGAGGCTGTAAATGCATGTATAATGTGTGTTGCCAGCAAGGCGAGTGCTGCAGATGTGAAAGCGATGCTGCCCAGGGCTGCCGGCTGCTCCATGAGTTCCCTGAGCGCTACGCCTCGCCTGAGCTGCAGCTAGGCTCTTCCTCCACACACTCTGTGACAGCTCGGGGATTTGCTGTTATCTTCCATGACACTTCCCTGTAGACTCTCTCCTTACTGAGTCTTAACTAGATGTGAATGTTTAGGCAGCCTTTGTAATAAAAGAAATATTAATGGTATACGTTTGTTACTCTCACTGTTACCTGAGTTAATTTGGGATATCACTCAAGGTTTTTCTTTCTTTCTGTCCTTCTGCAGGCCCTAGAAAGCTTAGACTGCAAAACCCCTTTTTTTTTTTTTTTTTTTTGTTTTTGTTTTTGTTTTTGTTTTTGGAAAATTGTCAAATTGTGACTGAAGTGGCTAAAGCAAATAGTTGAAACAATCAGTGGAGCAGAAAGCTAAAGGGGATTTGTAGGGCCAATAGCTTTAGAAAAGAAGAGAAAGTACAAGGCAGAGAAGGCCCAGACTGAAGCATGTGTGCTGATTGTGCTGTATTTCACCCTGAGCAGATGCCCAGCAGCAGTAGCATATGCACAACTACTCCAGGATGATCACATGCTTTGGGAATTGCATGTAGTCCTAGGGGGCAGCTTGTGGCAGGTGGAGTAAGGGATTGCTTCTCCATAGTATGGACCCTCATTACAGCAGGGTGTGAGAGGAGAAGTTGCTTTGGACTCGTGTTCTTTAGAAACCTCAGTTCTTGGTACCTTAGGGCAAAGCGTGGATGTGAAATCAGTGTGACACTTGGATCTTGATCCTTTTGTGTCAGTGCATGGCTCTCCTGCTCTTCTAGTTGCTCTTCTGTACTGTGCATGGGAAATAGGATGCACAAAAATTGCAGTGTACTACATATTTTGGAAGATGTAGTACATCTTATTCCTACTGAAAATTTACTGGTTTTATTTTACTCTTTGGGGGCTTGCTTCCTTTGGCTCTTTCACTGGAGAAGTCAATGCAAGAGCACCTTAACTTAAGCTCAGCAGCTCTAAAATAATGGTTTGTGTTGTTCCAGGCAGTTTAGTTTTAGTTGGACTACCACCTGATTGGTGCCTTTAAAAAGTGTGTGTCAGAACACAATTTCAGAGGCCTTGATTTCTGTGTTGAGATGTGTAATGTTGTGTCAGCCTAGAAGGGGTGACAAACAAGCCTTTGTGAAGTGCACTTCAGGGGCCTTTAGCACCTGTGGGAATCTTCTGGTATTGGAGTTTTCTGCTCTCAAGGAGAGAGCGTCTAAGTGGTGTGGCTTTCCTGAGGTGTTCTGTTTACTCACCACTCAATTTTCTGTTCATTGTGCTTTTCACTTGGGTGCTGACTGTCCCATTAGAGCCTCCACTGGTGGGTCAGGTCTGAGCCACTTCACAGTGTGTGACCTGCAATCACCTTCTATTTATCACCTCATTTTTTTCAGCCGTGTTCTTCCTACCTCTCTCTGTATGTATCAGTGCAGGGATGAAAATAAGTTCTGGAAATTTTTTCCACCAGTTAATAAACTATCACTTGTATTTGCTTTCTAGGCCGAATTCACCAAGCTATGGTAACATCCCTAAATGAAGATAATGAAAGTGTAACTGTTGAATGGATTGAAAATGGAGATACTAAAGGGAAAGAGGTAAACGTATTTATTTAGAACTTCTTAAAAAAATGTGTAACCTACATGAATATTACTTTGGAATTTGTGCTGGAAACAAAAATGAGCCATAAATCTTAATTTACTTGATGATTCTTTGGTTACAGACTGTTTTGTACAGGAAGTGTTGAGCGAATTCTATTTTCTGTTGTAAATTTGCATTTCTGAGCTCTGTTGTCATAGCTTTTAAGCAGTTCCTTTTATCTGTTGATTTTGAACCAGGTTAGAAAGGCTGACTTTGTTATCCTATTTTTACAAGTAGAAAAATCAAATTTTTAAGAGGGAGAATGACTCACAGTTCAGACAGGAAACTGGGAGGAGAGCTGAACTAGAAGTTGTCTTCTGTTTGTATTCTTGAGGAGTTTAGCTACCAGTTTGTTTACTTATTCACTTATTCTTGGCAACAATTTTCCAGCCTTGCTTTCCTTATGAAACTGTGTCTTTTTGTGTAACACTTTCCTACTCCATCTTCCTTAAAATTTTGGACCATGTTAGCCAGTTTAGGTTTGGAGAAGCATGTCAGAAATGATTACACTTTGCTGGTTTTATGAAAACACAGGAAAAAGGAAAAAAAAAAGCCATGAGAAAGTCCTGGTGATTCCATCAGCTGAAGACACACAGAATCTATACAGTACTGAGGAACTGAAAGGTTCAGCCAAGTGAAACAGAAGTCTATAGAGACCAAAGCTCTTGGACATTTTTACAAAATCATGTTTTTAAGATCTTGCCCCTCCTCCCTTACATTTTACAGCAGTTTGATTGACAATAATACTTAAAACAAAGAAAGAAGCATGGTAAATGTAACATGATTTCAGCTATGGTTTGATTTTTTTTCATCGTTGAAATTTGTTTCTTTAGCACTGTCCGGGAAATTAAAGATAACTGACATCTCCTTCTTTTTCTGTTACAGAATGTCTTACATATTTTGTACTAATTGTCAAATTACCATAATAATACTAGCTACTTCTCTTTCAGTTTGATCACCTTACAAAATTATACTATTTATTGGTCATTTTTAATTAATCCCTTTACTGAATGATGTGTTTTCAAATAATAGAAAGACAAAAGACTAGTCTGTTTTTAGTGAACAGAAAATAATTCAGGTCTTAGAATGAACAAATTGTGGAGCAAAACCACTAAATATATTAATTGTTTATTGTCAAACATAACAGGAGGATATAGAGAGGAGTTATGTTAAGAGTCATTAATGTGTTTTATGCTCTTGTTCACAGATTGATTTAGAGAGCATATTTTCACTTAACCCAGATCTTGCACCTGATGAAGATATTGAACCTAGTCCAGAGACACTACCACCACCTGCTTCATCAGCCAAAGTAAACAAAATCGTGAAGGTTGGTAATATCTACGTGTTCATGGTAACTGTACAGTAGCTTTATACATGGTGTTCTGCTAGAATTTGTAACTTTTGTGTCTGTGGTGCCGTTTGATAACTGTGTTCCTTTCTTTTTCCTGTAGTGAATAGGGATTTCTAAATTTTTTTAAGAGCAGGTCTGGCAGAGACGGAGTTGGGAACTAATATTTTTATAACTAAATGTCTTAATGAAAAATACAGAAAAGGTTTTGGAGTTTTCTGGAACAGTACATACAGTTCAATCAGCCTTCACCCCTTCACTTTTACAGAAACCTTTTTCTGCAGTTGTTTCCATGTTGTACAGTGAGCTGACCTTCACTTGGAGTGTCATCTGATGATAGCTGAAACTGTCACTTTTGTACTCTTCTGACACACTCTGTTGAAAGTGTGTGCAGGAAATGGGCCAGCTGAAGCAGAGCTGATCGAAGCAACTATTTTTCATGGTGCAATTTGGCAGCAATAAGATCTCTATTGTTTGTGTTGTGTTATTTTCATGCATTGGAAAGAAGCAGGAAGCAGAGGTAGGGCTGTAGTTTATGTTTTTAATAATATGGTGATCAAGTAAGAGAGACTTCTTTCTTTATAGAGTCGACGAACTGTGTTACCTTCTAAGAATGACCCTCCTGCCAGAGATAATAGAGGTAAATGTTATCTCTTTCCATTTCAATGAAGTAAAAAATACGGTAACATTTTAACCTCCTGCTTATCTAGTATTCTTTAATAGTTTTGCATTTCTCATTTGGTATGTATGCCTGTGACATGTAAAAGACATGGTATATAATTCCTAGGGTTATTCTTATGTATACTAAGGAATTAATACTGAACAAATAATATTTATGTGCAAGTTTAAGCAATATAGCATTATGAAAGTTAACCTGAATTACCTGAAGGTGCAAAAATTTGAAGATAATTATGCAACATTAAAACATGCAAGGACTTTTCATATAAGTGTCCTCAGCTAATTTGAATATTTCAGTATACACTAAGTAGTGCACTTTAAATTCTTAAAATTTTCAATTTTTTAACATCTTTTGTTAACAGCCTGTTGTTTTGTAACAGCCTGTGTGTGAACAGTCATTCAAAGAATACTTAAGTCCTCCAGGTTTTTTTATCACTCTACAGTTAATAGTGAAAAAACCTGAAAAAAATTGCTGAAATACAACAAGAGAATAGGTGAAAAGTAGGTATTGGATGAATACAGATGTAATGCATCTGTAGCATGTGAAAGAATTGTTACTGCTTATTGTTTTCATTTTCTCTCCTGTGTTCGGCTTAGCTAACTTGTACTGATGATGGTGATGATGATGATGACTCTTCTTCCAAACATTAATGTACTAATGTTACTCCAGACTGGATTTCAGTCCATCTGTTTAAACTCGGAAAACAAGTGGTCTTGCATATCTTTGCATGTGGTCAGTGTCTTCTGGTTGGGACCACTTTTGCCCTTCTGCCATTTGTGTCTGGGGGTATTAAGCAGATTGAAAATACGAGAGTGGTTTGGCTATTTTCACTGACCTTGTGTCTTGGGGTGATGTTATGAAGCCTCTTTATTCCTTTACCATTCGCTCACTGCGCAGGGATGCTGTCCCTTTGGGATGGGCCTGGGTGGTGGGGTGCAGGACCCCAGTGTGGGGCAGTTTCAGGGCCGGGCCAGCAGCTCGGGGGCTCTGGGGCTCAGCAGGGCTCAGCAGGGAGTGCGCTGGGAGTGCTGTGCTGCCCTTTGGGTTTCCTTTGTGTTCCGGCTAGGGGCAGAAAGGTTCCGTTGGGTATTTTTTTCTTGTTCTTTTTCCCTTCCCTTGCCTCCCTTCCCTTCTCGCCAGTCCGGGGAGCCTGCGGGCAGGCCTGTGGGGTGGTCCTGGCTGGTCCGAGCCCATGTGTTTGTTCCCTCTCCGGGAATTTGTTGTGTTTTGGGGTTTTTTTTCTGTTCCACCCTGTTTTGTTTGGTGTTAATAAACAGTTTGGGTTTTTTCACTTTCACTTGCTGTGACCCACTTTTCTTACTGGTGGAGGAAAAGGGGAGGCCCTTTTCCCTTCAGAGGAGACACTTACTCTGGAGTGTTTCCTCCTGAAGTTTTGTCTCCAAAACCGAGACACCTTGTATGGTTTAAATATGGTATGTGTTACTGATGGACTGTCCCCACATCCATACATTTTGTCATTTGCAGTAAATTATCTGTTTGGTATGAAATAACCCTGTAACTTGTATTTTAATAAGTACCATGCCTCTTACTATTCACTGTTGGCCTAAATATTTTTCTTTCTTGGCCTTATAATTCAGCTTTTCTCAGCACACTGTCTAATTTTGTGTAGTCAGTTTGTGCTATAAGCTAGATCTCCTATGATATGTTGAGTGATCTGGACATTGGTCTTGTCTGTCGTGTTCAAAACCTGTTTCTGTAGTTGTTTCCATGTTGTACAGTGAGCTGACCTTCACTTGGAATGTCATCTCTGGCTGCTGATCAGAGCTGATACCTTCACTTTTGTACATTTCTGACACACTCTGTTAGAAGTGTGTGCAGAAAATGGGGCAGCTGAAGCAGAGCTGATCGAAGCAACTGTTTGAAAAACAATTTAAAGCATTCAGCTCAATCACAGAGGCTTGCATGCTCACCACTCCCACTGCATTCACTGGAAAAAGACATCACAGCATCTTCAGAAACTGTCTTTCTTAGCCCATATAGAATCAATGCATAAGTTTAGACATATTGATTGTATCTGTATCCCTTCTGGTATAGAGGCAAAAAGGCTTGCTTCTTCTGCTTACAGATTGTGCTGCACTTCACTGGCTTTAATTTCTAGTGCTTTGCTCCTCCAGAGATTGTAAGCTCAATGGGGTTGGAGCATTTTGTAGAATCTAGATAATTTGAAACAGTGGGGCTTCTTTTCTTACTAGTTTTTTGGGTATAACTACAATATAAATAAAATTGAAGCACTTTATGCTTCAGGACTGCATATCTCCAAGTAAATGCTTCATTCTGTGCACATAGTAGGTTGTACTAATTCTGCAGTAATTAAAAATATGCATGTGCAGCATTGGTACTTGATAATTCTGTTGTGCTAGTGTACAGCATTAGGATAAAAAAGTCTGCATACCAGATGTTTTTATTAATAGACTTTCCGTGAGTATGGCTCCTCCTCATCCGCAGTAAATTGTTGTGTCTGGAAAGGGGCCTCATTTTATCTCATCTTAACAAAGCATTTCATAAATGGGTGGAAAGGTTACTCCTCCATGTCCAGATGGGCTTTGTGCTTTTCCTTTGCAGTGGTTGGTTCTGCACGTGCACGACCTACTCAGCTTCCCGAGCAGTCTTCCTCCTCTCAACAGAATGGTACTGTTTCAGATATATCTCCAGTTCAAGCTGCAAAAAAGGAATTTGGACCCCCTTGTATGTAAACCGTGTATCAAGGACTCGTTCATTCTGGGCATTACATGTACATTCTCTTGGATTATGTTGTTATCCATAAATGGCAAATGGCCTACACGCTCAGTTGTCTGTGAGCTTCCTTGAGGAGCTTTTTCAGAAAGCTGTGGCTAAACAAATGTTCATTTTTGTCATAATTGTACTAGTATTTGGAATTTGTTTGTCCTTTATTTTCTGTTAACCATGGTGATGTTGTTTATCTTCTTTTTTTTTAATTTTTTAAAAAATTTTGTCTGGGCTTACTTTTAATTCAAACCAAGAGATCACATGTATCTGTCCAAATATATTTTCAAGGTCATATATTTTTGTTTGTGTAATTATTGTCCCATTCTCATGACATTTTTCTCATAAATTTTATACATTTTAGAAATTTAAATGCCATAATGATTCTATACTAATACAGATTTGCTTGAAAATATAGTTGATAGTTGATGCATTCTAATTATTGATACATTAATTAATTTGAAGTTTACAGTGTAAATACAGAAAATATTTTAAAATTGCATCTTTTTCTTTAAGCACGTAGAAAATCTAACTGTGTAAAAGAGGTAGAAAAATTGCAAGAGAAGCGTGAAAAAAGAAGGTTACAGCAGCAGGAACTTAGAGAAAAAAGAGCTCAGGTTAGTATTTTTAGCTCAACTGGAAATCACATCAGCAAGAGAAGTTTGCAAAATCATTATGCTTTTTTCAGTGTTTAATAATTTTTATGAATCGTGATAATCTTGAAATTAAATATTTACATTCTGCATACAGGTTTGACAAATATTTTGGTGTTTGGTAGCATTGCTCTCATAACTACTACTTTAGATGGTTTGTCCCCTCTTTTTCTTCCTACAGAAATCATTGCTTTCAATTGCTGTCTTCCTGCATATTCTTCAGAGAACAGCTACTGATGATAGCTATTTCTTAGGGAAAATATATTTTTGACAATAACCAACCTTTTGACTTTTAGAGAGGTCTATTATTCTACAGGAGGTAATACAACATTATGATAAATTGTTCTTTGTGATCTTTGATGCTTTATAGATCTATTTGAGGGTCAAGTTTTAACAGTGACTTTTAATGTTTCTTTCTTTAAACTAGTCTACACATTTATAATTTCGTCATGCAAGCAGCTTGTCAGACAGTTGTTTAAAACTTGTATGAAAGAAATGAAGCTGGTAACCCTTGGAGAAAAATGTCCTAATATTAAATGACTTTCTGTCACAATGGTGTAAAAGCTTTAGCAAAACTAGGAGTGTAGTCTTGTTGGCAGCCCAGTGCATATGTGCTAGTCTCTAAAGAGATAGTACCAATCTGGCATGAGAATTACCACAATCAAGTAAATCATTCATACAATTTACGTTTCATGGTTTAATGATGTTCCCAAGTTGATCTAAAATCACCTGTTAAATCACTGTGTTAAATTTGTTTTATTATTTACATTCGTTTGCACAAAACATTAAGATGTCTTAATGTTTAATCTTTAATTAAGATGTGTGAGGAATGACCATTTTAGCCTTTGTGCATTGAAATACTTTGAAATGGTGTTAGTTGTAAAATTTTCTTTTTATTTCTCCTGTGAACACTTCTTTTGCATCTGAGTCTTAAACTTCTGTATGGGTAGGTTGTTGTGAAATGCAGCAATAATTCACCAAGCTCTGACTTTTAGTATGCAAGACCTTTAAACAGGGTTTGAAGAATATTAGGTAAATGCTTTTCTCCATGATAAGCAATACTCTTTTTTGAATGTTACAAAGAAACATTTCGTGAAGACTTACTGTCAGCAGTTTTTAGTCCATTATAGTCAGAGTGAGTGACATCAAGGTGCAGTCAGCTTCTGATTACCAGGACAGTTTTTTCAGAGGTGAGGATTGGCTGTGTCACAAGTGCAAAGAATAAGCTGGCTCCCTTCCAGCTTAGTAACCCAAATCCAGTGCTTTCTGAGACTGCCTACACTGTGTCCACAGCCAGCTGTGATTCAGAAGTTTTGTATCATGGGGGTAGCCATGCAAAACATAGTAGGGTCTGAGCACCAGAGTTGGCTGTGTTTGGCGTCAGCAGCATGTCCTGAAGTGTTGCAAAACAGGTATTTGCAAGGAGAAGTGATGGGAAGTTGTTAAATCAGTTCTGCAGAGAACAGGGTAGGCTCAGGCTCAGCTTAGTGGTGCTCCATGCATGGCCTCTTATGCATCCATTCACTCTGGTACTGATGGCTCCAGGTTTAAGCATGGGTTGTCTTCTGAGCCTGTGTCCTGGCTGTGTTGGCTGCCTTGCTGGTGGGGTCGGGTGAGGGCCAAGAAAGGACTCTGATGTGTAAGTACTGCTCAGGAATAGCTAAAACATCCATGTATTATCAACCCTGTTTCCAGCACAGATCAAAAACAGTGCTGCATACCACATTCTTCTATGGAGAAAATTAACTCTATCTAATCCAAAACCCTCACAGCCTGGATGCAGCCTATTGAGTATCTTTGGGATTGCTTCTGCTTTGCTGGGGGTCTGGGACCACTCTTGGAAGAATTTGCAATGCATCCAAGTATCTGTACAAATTAACTCAGGACCAATAGTTAGGAGCAAGCTACTTTAACCGACTTGTATCCATCAAGATGGTGTTTAGAGCAGCTGGGGTTCCTGCACTGTCCTCTGTGGTGTGTGTTGCACCTGTGTAGTGGAGTATCTGTGTATCTGTCAGAGTGCCATATCTGATTAAGAAGTGTTGACTGTGTGTTCCTTTAGTGTGAAGGTTCTGGCAAAGGCAGCAGTAATTCCTCTTTCTTGAATAGACTGTTGTTGAGTCCTCAATTATTTTCTGTTATATGCCGACCAAAAACATGACATAGGAAGCATATAGTTCTTTCCTTTATGGTCAGTAAATTAGCTACATCAGACTGGAAAAAGGCATTAACCTTATGTTAAACTTGCAAGAGACATTTCTAGTGTTTTGCAAAAAAAGTAAGATTTCAGTTAATGTGTATTTTTCTTATAGATAATTAATTTAGGCTTTTTCTGGAAACAAAAAGTATAATAGAAATTCTGTTGTTTTTTCCTAGGATGTTGACGCAACAAACCCAAATTATGAAATTATGTGTATGATAAGAGATTTCAGGGGAAGTTTGGATTATAGACCACTGACAACTGCAGATCCTGTAAGTATGCCAGCCACATGGAAATGTGATATCCTTCTGTGTTTTTGCTGTGTGTTTTCATCTTTTTTCAAAGTATACTTCTGTCTATTAATATGAAAAGTAGGTATTTTAATATACATTAACATTCAGTATAACATGGGTTTATTTTTTCAGAAATTTGTTGATAATGAAATGAGTAGGTTTTGGAAGTCCTAATTTACTGAACTATTGTTAAGTTGTTTAAATATCTTTTTACTATTAAATAATGCCAATGTCTACTAAGTAGTCTCTCAGCCTTTGTGTGGTAGATTTTCCTGGGATGCTAGGGGATGTGCATACAAAACCATGAAACTTATTTGAAAAACCCTTTTCAGCATAATGATTAATATTTGACCTTTAAAGGTGATGCGGTCTTCTGGTTTACAGACAAGTTAGAGGAGCAGAATCCTTTAATGATGAAGACTGTCAGATTCTATGGAAATCAGAGAATGTGACAGTTTCTATCAATAGCAGATCCACCCTATTAAAGTTGGATTTGCTTGCAGTAGTCCAATATTACCTGTTCCTCTGTAGGATTAGATCACTGTCTGCAGAGAGTTTTGTTAATGTCTGGTTCTCCCTTATGAGTTCTTGGCTACTGTGTGGACACAAGGGGTTTTACATGCTCACATGACTCACTGTCTTGGAAATTTCTCTTTGTTTAAATGATTGGTTATTTAACTCAAAAAGATAAGTCAAATAAAGTTAAATATTTTGTAACTCGAATTGGGGTTTAGTTCACTAAAAGACTTTCCTTTGCAGATTGATGAGCACAGGATTTGTGTTTGTGTACGAAAAAGACCACTCAATAAAAAAGGTATGATCACTGAAGATTTTGTTCATTTGTTTATCTGAAAAGCTGCTTCTGGTAGTAACATTATTTTTTTTAAACAACTCTAGAAATACTGATCAAAGGTGAAACTCTTATATATAAGATAATATTGTGACAGGCCTGGAAAATTCGTAGATTCATCACAACCTGCGTAGTGATGGGGAAAAAAGCAGTTTAGCTGCCACAATTTTATATATTAGGAGCTGAGGCACAGGGAGAGTGCGGTTTTTTTCCAAGGTCATCTGGGATGTATTTAGTTGATCTGGAAATGAATTCTACTCTAATTTATTCAAGTGATCTCCTCAGCAGAGAAAACTTTCATGCATGTTTTTGTACATATATTTTTGTACTTTCAGCTGGTCCTGAATCAGACATTAAGGAAGGGTCTTAGCATATGGTAGATGCCTAAACATGTTCAAGACATCCTCGCAGGGCTAGTGGATTACAGACAAACAGAAGACTTGTACACCCTGGAATTGCTGCTCTGGGCTGGCAGAGTTACCCCTGGAGCATATCAAATGCCACTAAAAAACTGTTAGGTACTAAAAGAACTCCCGAATGACTTTTTTTTATTGTGATGAGTGTTAGAACTATTTTTCTTACTGCCTGCTCATCAAACTGGAGTCTGTATTCAAAAAAAACCAAAACCAAACAACAAAAAACTGTTCAGCTTTCAACTTCTTAGGAAGTTCTTTACTTTCAGTGGGAATTTAGGAACACAACTGGCTACTGCATTGCAGCCTGATTGAATCTAATGTTGCAAGATGTTTCTTTCCTTCTCTTTCTCTTATATTCTGTTCAGCTGAAGGACTCAAAAGAGCATCATTCTGATACTGAAGCAACCTGGGATGCCATTTATTGTTTTTGTGCTGTCAGAACTACACATCTAGGATTATCTGAAGCATATCCAGAGGAAAATGGAAAAAATGTTTTCCCTTTTCCCGTACATATGTTGATACCAGTATATAGTTAGGTTTTGTCTTATTTTTCCCCTTCACATTGCTGCTTCTATTTTTTTTTTTTCATTTTCACTTGTACTGTTGGTAAAAATGTCACTTTCTACCTGTGCTGAAGGTGGACAAAGTGAAATTGCAGTAAATGAAAACAAGTTGTTAGTGGACATGAATTGGGATTCAGAAGTAGGATTGGATTTTGTGAAGTGGCATATTAGTGGTGGGGAGCTATTAAAAAAGTAGATGAGGTGTTTGTAGAAAGATGAATATCTAAGTAAAAATGAGATTGATACTAAAGCCGTTTCACAGTTTTAAGAACAAACTGCAGTAAAAAGGGTGTTAACTAAATAATCTCTTCAGAGGATGATAATCTAGTACCCACATGATACAATCTCAATTCATAAGAAACAGTATTTCTCATAAAATCATAGAAAAGTATAAAAGAATTAAAGATACTAGACTGTTGCTCTATGAATAGAAAAAAGAAAATTAATTTGTTTTGTCATCTCACAAATGCAGAATTATCACCAAAAACATTAGGTGTTCTCAGCACCAGTTGTTCTGCAAATTGACTTTGCAGGAAGTAGGTGTTCAGAGTGATACTTTAAGATTTTAGTTCAGAGATATGTATTTATAATTGTGAAATGTATGGTGGATTTCAGAGACACTATTCCTAATTCTCATCAGCAAGGAATGCAGGTTCTGATACCAAATAGCTGGGAGAAAGTAAATGTCTTATTCCAAACAATTTTTTAAGGAAAATCCTCTTCTGACTGGGTAAACTAAAAAGTCTTTGTTGCAAAGAATTGTCCATCATACATTTCTTTTTGTCACTGTTCCTTACTTTTTTGTCTGTGATTGCTGCAGAATAATTGCATTTTATTTTATTGCAGTGCAATTGAAAAATTGATTATACTGTTAATGGAATGTGTGTTTCCATTGGTGTGTAATGTAATGCAGTGGTAACCATTGTACTGTTTGATCAGGATGTTAACTTGTGAAAAGGTTTCTATCTGGTTGTATAAAGTCACATTAAATTCTTGAACTGCATGCCTTAGAAAATTGTACATAGAAATGGAAGTAGGACCCATTAGTGAATCCCGACTGTACACACAAAGCGTCTTTATTTTTGTGCATATTATGGATTATGGGTTCTGTGTTTTGCTGACTCATATACTGTACAACAATTAGCAGTAAATCGCAGTGCTGTATAGTAATTATAATCTGAGGTCTCACTGTTGAAGTCACAGTGGTAGGAAGGATCATTATAATTTTCTGCTTTTTCTGCTTACAAGGTAGTCTTTAGAAAGGATTTTACTTTAAAGGAATTATATATTAAAGATATGTACTGTAGGTTCCAGGAGGAATACACAAATTAAGATGTCCATGAGAAATGAAAGAAAAATTTAAAGAAAATATCTAGATAAAACTTTAAAATAAAACATATTATCATAAGAACGTTAATTTCTTTGTGTTTTCAACTTTGACACTTGAAGCAGTATAGTACTAGCATCTAGTTTCTCCACTAGAGAAGGTATTTATAAAAACTCAAAGGATATGGCAGTAAGCTGTAAGAAGACTTTATAATCCCTGAGTAATAAGACCTCAAATCCATGAAAAGTGTTATAAAAGACATAACATGTTACAATGACAGTGCTGTAGTTAATGATCATAGTCTTTCTAAACAGTTTTGTTCCTCTCTTTAATTTCTAGCAATTGGTAGGATAGGATGAATAGACTTCCAAAATGAAAGCTCTTGCTTAGTAGATTACTCTCTAGGCATCAGAAGCCCAAATCCATTGCAGTGTTGTTACTTGGAGGAGCTGTGTTATCTGAGATGTTGTAAGAGTGTAAACAATGCGATAATGTAAAAAATAATGATGTGTTGTTAGTTAAATATATATTTCACTTATTTTATAGAAACTTTAATGAAAGACCTTGATGTAATAACAATTCCTAGTAAAGATGTTGTGATGGTACATGAACCAAAACAAAAGGTGGATTTAACAAGGTACCTAGAAAACCAAACTTTTCGTTTTGATTATGCCTTTGATGACACGGCTCCTAATGAAATGGTTTACAGGTATGTGTATATGCTTTTTTTTGGTGAATCTTTTTTGTCATGTTTTTTCCATGCTAATAACTGTTACACTTACCTTGGTCATAGACTTTCTTCTTATTCTCTGTTTTACCAGATGGTATATTGCTACCTCCATTCTTTTACCTGTTTACTTTTGTTTTAACTCTTTATCCCTAATTCTTCACCTGCAATGTCATCTCCACCTCTGTTGGCCTCAGTCCTGCCCCCAGTCCTCCTCCAAGCCCTGCTGCTTTCCAGGCTCTAGCAAGTATTGCCTGCCTCCTCAGCTGCTGATTACTTGAGCCATGTAATGAGTTCTCCATTTGCTTCTGGGTTATTATCTTATTACTAGTGTGTGTGCAGCACCCGAGAAACCTGAGTCATGGCTTTTGGTCATCAGGAAATCTGGAAGAAAAGGAGAGCCCTAGCACCAAAGAGCTTGCAGTTTGAATACAGGATAATTAAGAGATGGAAACAAATCAGTAGAGGGTGAGATAAGGGTACAAATAAAGTGAGAGAGTTTATATTGCAGTATTGCCGAGGTACCTGAACTAACTTACCTTCTGGAAGCAATCTGGCTGATGTAATGTGGAAGGGTATGGAGCTAAGTTACCGTGCTGAAAATGCCAAATCTTCCTAATTTAAAAACCAGCAGCAACAGAGACACATATCCACTTTTAGGCCCGAGGTATTTGGATGTCCATTTTGTTCTTTGCCCTTCTGTTTCATTTCCACTGTTTTACAGAATAATTTGCACAGCATTTTTAAAAGCATGTTTAGATTTAACTATTTCCCTTGAGCAAGTAATTAAATGAAGTACATACGGTAGTGGGCAAGGTTAGACAATGTGACATAATATTGGTCAAAATCTTGGTATGGATCTAAATACTGTGAAGCTTTTGGCAGGGAATATTGATATTAAAAAGAAATTCGGTGAAGATTATTTTTCTTATGCTTGGGAACTGCTTCCCATAGTCTTAAAGAATATTGACAGAGAAATATCTTAATTCTTGTTTTTAATCCAGAACTAGGAAGTGAAAGTTAGGATCATGACCTGATTGATAGTGGTTAACAAAAAAATCATAGTAAAAGAATTCTTAAAAGGTTGTGAAAATAAAAACTTCTGTCTTGCGCTTGTTATAATTGGAGAAGGGGGTGAAAGGAAAATCTTATCAAACTAACACTGACAAAAGAGTTCTAAACAGCAAAGCTGTGTCCTTGGAGATTTCTGTCTCTGCTGGTTGTCTGCTAGTAGCCTCTTTCCTTCCCTTTATACTGAAGAGCTGTGGGAGAGCTTGCTGGTTCATGATGCATGAAATAATTCTCTTGCTTGACAACCCATTCTTCTAATCTCCCTCTTTATTTATCTGTGTGAGCATAATGTTTAAATGTGAGCGGTGGTTTTGGTATACAGTGTTGCTGTATTTTTGTGCTGAGTTTTTTCAGCTATTTTATTAGTTATGTAATACATTAATGGTAATACAGCAATATATTTTAAGATTATTGTATTCATACTGAGACAGTGAATCTCTAGTCTTTCTCCCTCTCCCTCATATGGCATAATAATGATTTTTACTTGAAGGACAGTCTGCTTTAAGGTCTCCTGTAATAATAGAAGTAAGAGCAAGATAGGTACCATCATGTGCTCTCATCAGAGCCTCAGGGTCATGCTGAGGAAAAAAGTATTTTGTCAAGATGCTTCAGTTTCCTCCAATATGCTAAATTTACTGTATGTCTATACTGAAAAAATGTTGTTCGATCCAAGGTAGAAAAATACTATTCTATTATTATTATTACTATTACTGCCATTATTACCATTATTACTATTGTTATTATTTTGTTCAACCTATATTTTAAGTATTTTTAATCCATGAGCCACAACAGTGAGTTGCGAATTTTTGTTAATATTAAAGAACACTCACTAGTTGGAATGGATATGCCTTATGAGTTTTAAAGGGAAACCAGTTTACATTTCTGAAAGACCAAGATTACAAATAAAAGTTCTGGTAAAAGTAAAGTTGGACTCTTTTGGCATAATATAATTTTGGAGTTGTGTAATCCTTTACAAAAACTTTTTTAGATATGTTTGTATTTTGTCTTATTTTACAATAGATACATTTAAGTCCCTTTTTGATAAATCAGCTAAATAAATAGTTTCAAATTCAATCAAACAGAAGTAATGGAGTGTGCTTCTAAGATGGATAGACTTTGGGAATTTTAAAATTTTTATATATAGTAAGAACAAACATCAAAATATGGGAATATCCTCTTGAGAAGACAGGAGGTATATACTTAGAAGAAGAAGCAAGGAAAAAAAAACTAAGGCTGTTCAGGAATCATCTAGTATATTCTTGATGAAAATTCATGATTCAGCTAACATAGGTTCTTTGCATAACCCTGGGTTGTAGCTGAATGGCTCAGTCTTGCCCATATTATTTTGTAAGTGATCTTGTGTTTGAAAGCAGAATGAAAGAAGGTTGTAGCATCTCAGTGTTTCTGTAATTAATTTTTTTCCTTTATTGGTCACTTACAGGTAATTTATGTGTAAACAACTGGAAAAAGTTTAGAAAGAGTTTTGCAGAGAGACTCATCTCCATATGTAACCCTCCATTAGTTTACCCTTTGCCTTTGGAGTTTACAATGAAATAATGGTGATAAGCAGCTGAAGTAGGAACAATAACTGTTTCTTAAAGTAAAAATTAATTATCTAAAAAAAAATGATACTTCAGATAATATTTTTGACGCAGCAAGTAGAACCTCAGGGATAACTAGATTTTTTCAATTTTAAGAGCTTGCGTATCCATTGTCTTGAGCCCTTTTTTAATGTATGCATGTTTTCAAAAATTAAGATGTGCAATGTTGTTTTGCCGCTTGTCCATAAAATTTAGTCTTGGAAGGTGATTTGGGGAGAAAAAAAAACCTACAGCAGAATTTTAGTATTGACAAAACTCCTATCTGCTACACTGTCATACTTCAATATCTTATTCTGGCATCTTTAGGGAGCTCCAGACTCTGTTTAGTTAACTGCGGGGCGTTGGATCATTAAAACAAGGAAATCATTGTTTTGGTGTTTAAAGAAGAAAAATACTGTAGTAAAATGAATGAGATCCCTCTCATTCTTGTAGGTATCTTGTAGCTTCTGATGGTTTGGAAAATTTTAGTACCTTAGAGCTGGTAGTCTCCTTACTTCAGAAAGTAATGTATAAATGTCCTTTGACCTCTCAAAGTATAGGATATAAAGTTTTGTTTTGTCACCTTTGGCCTTAACATTTTAATTTTCCTTGTGATAGTGGCATCTTAAAGTATGTCAGTTTCTTAAGTACAAGTTTTTTTGCATTTAAGGTTTACAGCTCGACCATTAGTGGAGACCATATTTGAAAGGGGAATGGCTACTTGTTTTGCATATGGACAAACAGGCAGTGGAAAAACCCATGTAAGTAGTTCTACAAGTCAGCAATACTCTTTTTTTTGTATATGACACACTTAAAGGAGTTCTAATAAATAAGAAATATGTAAACTACAGTTCTGTGATTTTTATGGTGCTTTTCTTTTTTTCTTTATTTTTATTTTATTTTTAATTTAGACTATGGGCGGTGACTTTTCGGGAAAGAACCAAGATTGTTCTAAAGGCATATATGCACTTGCAGGTGAGACTTCATTGATCAGTTGGCTTTGGGCAGATCAGTTGAGATCTAAAAATTTTCAACTCTTTGTCATACAAATATAACAGTTTACCTACTTTGCATTACAGTGGAGCTTTGGTAACATCAAAAATTGTTCCTAGATGTGTGTCCTTTACACAATAATGTAAATATAGATTACTTAACAAAAATGCAGTAACGGATGATTTAAGTTTATAATTTTGGTGTCTTCTACATCTTCTAGTGTAATGTGGCAGTTTAGACTGCGTTGGTTTAGACTTGGTTGACTGACCGTATCTGTCATTCTTGTAAAATATGAGATGCTGGAAAACACACTGTTACACATGAATGAATCTTCACTAAATGAAAACACATGATAAGATTTCTTTTTATTCTGGAAATGTATTCACAGCTCGAGATGTCTTTTTAATGCTAAAGAAGCCAAACTATAAGAAGTTAGAACTTCAAGTATATGCAACTTTTTTTGAGATCTACAGTGGTAAGGTCAGTGCCTAGTCTTTTTCTAAGAGGGAATTTCTCATATACAAGATTTTGAGCTTGTCACATAAAAGATTTTTTATTCCTCTTTGTATTAAGAGCTGAATTTCAAAGAATTCTTTACATTTCCCTTCCAAGCATGTATTCCCATGGAATGTTTTGCATTATTTGAAATGGAATTTGAAACAGGAATTTTTTTAAAAACTACTCTTTTAACTATTCTGTTTTCCTCCTTCCCTAAGGTTTTTGACTTGTTGAACAGGAAGACAAAGTTAAGAGTGTTAGAAGATGGTAAACAGCAAGTCCAGGTGGTGGGGTTACAGGAGCGGGAAGTCAAATGTGTTGAAGATGTTCTGAAGCTTATTGAAGTAGGCAACAGCTGCAGGTATCTTCCATAGCTTATATCAGTTTTTCATTGTACGTTAAAAATATCACAACAAGATTTTTTGGGGGTATCTTTGTACTGATGCCTTTTAATATGCAATGGATTTTTTGATGATGTCTGCAGGTAAGGAATCTACCTATGTTTTAAATAGAAACATTTAGAGTTCTCTGTCTCCTAGAGAGAAATAACTGATTTTTCAGGAGGATGTGAATTGCATGCATTATGTAAGCAGCTTACTGACTTAAATTCACATCATTTAAAAACTGGAATGCTGCCAGGTTCTTCATCTGTAAAAGGCCTTGATGCGTACTGGCAGAGGTTAAGCACAGTTTGTTTTTTGGTAAGACTTCAGCTTCATTGTTTTTAAAATTAGCCTTGAGCATGGACTGCTGCATGATCAGATAAAAGTGCCATCAGCATTTTTTCTGTAAACTCTCTGATAATCTGAAATATATGAAGATCTGATTTTAAAAGGCAGGCAAAATGTTACTAACCTACCATTTCCTTTCAAAGAGATGGAAAAAAAGGCATAATTGTACTATGTATATCCAATTATTAGGGTTCTATGTGTAGTGTCTGCAGTTAGACATGCTGCGAACATGTAAGAAAACACAGGAACCTGTCCTGAAAAACCTATCATTGTAAGGTTAGTGTTTAGCATGTATGGTCCTCCATCGGTTAATATCTTTCCCTGCTCTTCTCTTGTTTAAAGGACATCTGGCCAGACATCTGCAAATGCACACTCATCTCGCAGCCATGCAGTGTTTCAGATTATTCTCAGAAGGAAAGGGAAATTGCATGGTAAATTTTCCCTGATTGATTTGGCTGGCAATGAAAGAGGAGCAGATACTTCGAGTGCAGATAGGCAGACTCGACTGGAAGGTGCAGAAATTAACAAGAGCCTTTTAGCACTCAAGGTAACTGATATGTTTCTATTGCCCTTGAGTAGGTGGAAGCCTACATACAATAGCAGTGACAAGTAAAATTAGTGTTTTTGCAGGCTTTGCTTGTCTACATTGTCTACTGATATGACAGGTAAAACAACGTATTGATTTTTCCTCTGCATGCCTGAGGGAACACTTAGTAAGTCCCAAGTAGAAACAACGCAGAAACATTGAGCTATCAACTTACATGTAGTTTTTGTAAAATATAATCAAAACACCCCACCATAACCAACAAGCCAACCAACTGAAACACAAAACAAAATCTCCAAACAAACAAAAAAGAAAACACCCCAAAAAAACAACTTCAGAACAAGTCCCCAGTGGTTGAATTTGCAGACATTTCAGATATATATCAAAAATAGGAAGGCAACTGGCTTACTTTGGTACTCAAAATATGAAATACTAACAGGAGATATTCTTACTGATCTCACTATTTATTTCCCTCTTAAATAAAAAATAAAACTACACTGACAACATACTTACTGCTTTTAATATATTGACTAAAGCAAAGTCACAGCAACATGTCCAGAAAAAACTAGCAGATAATGAAAATAAACCTTGAAAGGTGAAACTCATTTTTGACAACTCTTCTTCATAGCAAATTGTCTGACACAGTCACTTACAGATTTTCCTACATCGATCCACGACATAGAAACAGTGCTAAGAAATACTACTTAAATATTCATCTGCCTTTTTTGTATGATGTTTTATAGTGCTTAAAAAAGGTTCAGTCTAAATAGGGAAAGTAGTTTTTTGATTTCAAACTGGAGAAACAGTAGTTGTGAATGTCTCAGACTTTATCTCTGGTTTTAGTTAGTTTTGCTTAGGTTTGCTACTCTGAGCACCAACACTGGTTTTGTGTAAAAAATCTGAACCCGAAGAACACTGTGGTTACTTTTTTATTCCCAGTATAAGCCTGGGAGAAAACTGGCATCTGACTAAACAGATCTCACAACACACCACAAAATTGCGATGTATAATGTGTCATTACAAAATTGTATGGCATGTTGAAAAATTGGAAGCAGCAGTTCCAAAACTGTGGCCTATTCTGATTTAGCATCAAAGTAAGCAATGCAGAAACCATTGCGTTGATGTTACTACTAGTTTCCAAGTGTAATTGAATAAAGCTTTCTTGTTTTGGGGGTTTGGTTTTTGGTTTTCTTTTCAGTTTATTTCTTTTGTACTGAATACTGCTCATAAAACATATTTGGTTAATTTTTATACAACTTGTCTTTTTAATGATAGCAAAAGATTCTGCTGCTGCTGTACCAGTGATTTGCATCCAAATTGTATGGGGAAGGGCGAAATAAAAATAAACGGAGGTCTTTCAGAGGTCTATGGTACAAAAAGATAGAAGTTTCTCAATGATATGATTTCCATTTTTCATCTATCCCCAATAACATTACACAGCCTCTTCCATTTCTATTCAGGAGCCATGAAGTTATTTTCAAGTTCCAATTAAATGAATATGTTCCAACAAAATGGTCTTTGTTGCTAATCCAATATTTGCTCTTTCCGTCTGGATATCAATCCTGTCTTTACCTGTTCAGAATTTTCGCTCGGGAAGTTGTTTCTATAATGTCTCTACATGGAAGTTGTGTGGCCATTTTGTTGCCTGGTTTTCAGAGCTGTAATGAAAACCAAAAGTAGTTTAAAACTGTTTCAAATTTAGAAGTTGATGGTGTCTTTCTATAATCTTTTACTAATAAGGAGATGACCCAATTCTAGTTTTTCAGGAGTAAGCAAACTAAAAATCATTCTAGTAAATTAAAATATCTTAATTAAACTTGCTGATTGCCATATCAGTAATTCAACATAGGATATATCTGCAGCTGAAGGATTAGTTGAACTTCCATAGAATTATTCATGTAACAAAAAGGCCATTCCAGCTATTACTGCAGCTAAAAGCAAAGCTCTAATTTGAAAAACATTTGAAGTGTGGTTGGTTGTAGAAGTTCTGTGTGTAGATTTGTTAAAAGTGCACCAAGGAAGCCTTTCATCTGAAGAGGTATCTGTTGAGGCAAAGGCAGAATCTGGGATTAACAGTCAAAATATTATGACAGCAATGCAAAAATTTAAAATTAAAATTTCTTGGCATAAGAATAACTTACTAGACGATGTTAGAGTGCTGAGTGGACAGAACTGATAGTTAGATTAATGGTATCTTGGTTTGCACTGTTGTACTTAGTTGCTGCTGTAACTTCTGAAGTAATTTCATAATATTTGCATCTATATGGTATTGCTCACTGGAACCAAATCAGTTGCAAATACTAGTGTAGCCCCTTGACTCTGTTAATGGAAGAGAAGATCTTATCCCTGTTTCTTCACATAAAGAGTATTTTAAAATAGGGAATGACCTTATGTTTTCAAGTGTCTTCCAATGCTAAGTAGAGCACTTGCTTCCAATAGAGAGCTGTGCCTGCTTGGTTTGCGACTTGTAGAAGCTTTCAGAAAATTTGTTTTCTTCTAAGCTTTAAAGAGAGACAGTGGTAGAGTCAGAATCAAAGCCACTGCTTTTAACTGATATAGTTAACCCCTGCCCCTCAACATTTCACATCAACACTGTTTAGTATTGTTGTTGGATACAATAGCTGTAAACAATTTGGATGACATCAAGACAGTTTTTAGGCTTCTAATCCTTTTTAAATTCCTTCCTCTGTACTGAGCTTAATGAGAGGTAGAAGCCTGACACTTACTGAATCCAAGCTTCAGTGGTAAATTTTAATGATATTTTTTGGGGAGAGCATCAAATATAAGGCATGTATTTTCTGATTCTGAATTGCATTTTTATTATGTTTATTTAACCCATGATAAAGAACCTCTTTGTTCTTTCAGGAGTGCATTAGAGCCTTAGGCCGAAATAAACCTCACACACCCTTCAGAGCAAGTAAACTTACTCAGGTGCTAAGAGATTCATTCATTGGAGAAAACTCACGTACCTGTATGGTAAGTTGATTTTGTTAATTACAAAGAGAAAAGACACTGCAAATTTAGGCTTTTATACTTAAAATTGGTTTCTTGCTACTGGCAGTGTGTTGGACTTTAAATTTATTCACTAATTGACATTGTATGTGGAGGGGGGTTTCAACAGAGACATTTCTCAATGGTTTAGGTTGAATATTAGTAGAAATTTTTTCACCAAAGGGTTTGTCAAGCATTGGAACAGGCTGCTCAGGGAAATGGTCTAGTCACAATCCTTAGAGATATTTAAAATATGTAAATGTTGAATAGCTGTAAATGTTGAATAGCTGTAAACATGCATTGGCACCAGTCTGAAAAACAGAATTCTTCTGACAGATGAGGGAAAAGACAGATAAAAATCCTGATGTCCCGTTGTTTTATTTGTTCATCCTTAACATTTCTGCTTATGAGAATGTGAACTCTCTGCGGTGCTTACTGATTACTAGGCTTGTTTGTTTTGGTTACTTTTCACAAGCTCCTTTGAACTAATTAGTCTAAAGGCCAGAGAAGTCTGCAGACCACAGTGTGAAAATCATGGTCTTAAGGCAGCTTAGTCTTCCCTTTAGGTGTTAGGTATGGTTCTAATTTGAAAATGGTGGTAAAATAGCACTTCATTAACCTTTTTTACTCCAGTTTTCTAATGAAACAACAGGATAGTTTTCGTTCCCATTAAGACATACTTGACCAAGCTGAAGATGTCTCTGCTCACTGCATGGGGGTTGAACTAAATGACCTTTAAAGGTCTCTTCCGACTCAAATCATTGTATGACTCTATAACTTCATAAATCCTATGCAGGATTAGATAGCTAGATGGTGTGATTCTATTAGGAGTATCCACACTGCTGAAGGGGTTTGAAAAATTAGCCTGTTGGAAGTTACTCTCTGCACATGGAATAATTACCATTTGTGAATATTTAATGAAGTTCTTAATTAATAAAAAGAATCCCTTTTGAAAGTGGAAATATGCTTGAATTATTTTTTTTATTTTCTCATTCATATAACTACAGTCTCTTTACAATTAAGCTTGAGAAACCCCTTTGAGGATAAGATACTGCTTTCAAATTCATTTTTCTGCTATTTTTCTTGGTAGTAGGACCACTTGTGACATTCTGGTTTTAGTGTTTGTTTATATTAATTTTTTAATTAAGAATTTAATCAGCAGAGTTTCATCTTAAGATACTGTTGTGGTTTAATCCTAGCCAGCAACTGGGGTGATTGTTAAGGAATTTCTCAACAAGACAATTTCATCCAATGTTCAAATGTGCTGTTTGAATAAGACATTTTGCAACTGTGTGGAGCTTTTTAATATGGAATGTGTATAAAATGATGTAGTAAAATCTTGTGATTTTTAACTTACTGAATGATTCCTGAAATAATAAAATACGTGCTGCATGTTTTCCACTTGCTTTCTGACATGTGAATCTGTAAGGAGGATATTTGAGTAAAACTCATTGGGTAAATTCTACACTTCATTTTTATGTGACTTTTCCTTTTATTATTTCTGGATATATTGCAATTGTAAAAGTCACATATTTAGGGATAGCGTATTCCCTCTGTATATAACATTAAACTATGATTTGGAAATTTTGTTTTCCAAATTTCAGAAAAATATTTTGAAAATAACTTCATAACATGGACAGTTAGTACTGGGGTTGCTTCCTTCAAAAGAAATCCAGAGACTTACAGTCAGCATAAATAAGTTTTTTAAAATTTTATCAGTCATTGTAGTTTTACTCTTTTGGTCTTTAAATAGTTTGAGAAACCATTTTAAGTTGTTTTTGAAGAGTTACATTGTAGGATAATGTATCATCATTTGAAAGTTGCAATGTGACTACATGGAATAGTCTCATGTTTTAACCAGTGCTTCTCCTTGACATGTTGCATCCTTGATGTGCTGTAGTCATAGCTGAAGTGGTCAGATCCCTCAGCCCTTCAGGGTGGGAGTAGGAGCCTGCAGACTTCTGTGTCCCAGCAAGGGCCATTGATCCCACTGTGGTGGCTTATAAGCAGTATAGACACATTCAAAATAGGAAGAATGGTTATTACAGGTCTATGGATACTCCTGTCCATAAGTAGTGCAGTTTTTTTCCATCCTCATTTGGAATTAGGAACAAGAAAGTGAGCAACAGAGAGGTCAGAGTCCTCCTGTCCTGCTGGGACTGGGCTTGTTGGGGCATGAGGAAAGGTTGTACACCAAGACTTGTGCACAAGTTCATGTGTCCTCAACAGAGTATCCACACAGACCAGGGCACCTCCAATGGCACTTCCCTAGAGCAGCTGTACCTTATGCTCTTTAAAATGTTGAAGCAGTCTGCCAGTGTTACAGCAGTGGTAGTAAATAGGTAAAGCAAAAGCCACACACATAGAGCAAAGGAAAACATGGAATTCATTCACCACTTCCAATTGTCAGGGCAGTTCAGCTGTCCCCTGGCTGTATCACATGTAGCAATGCCTTGGGAAGTCAAATAGCAGTACTCTAAACATCTCTGTCTGTGGCATACTCTGAATGCTGAACTGGTGGAAGAGATGTATGCATTTTTCACATTACATGAGTATGGAAGGGTTTTAGGAACTTCTAGGTTTTTGTTAATTAACACCCAGAACAAGGGACGTGCAGTTTTGTGATCCTAAATATAAGCTTGTTGTTTTCCTTAGTAACTGATGCATACCAGTATTACAGGTTTAAACTTAGGACTGTGTGGTAACAGGCTATATACTTTCTAACCCACTTCCACCACATATTTTTCCTTTCTCCCCATAAGGAGAAATTCCTCTCAGGATGACTACTTGTGCTTTTATGTAGGAATGTCAGCAGCAGGATGAAAGAGAAGACCAAGATTATTTAATCACCATCAGTTTCAGTCTTCTGAGTCTGTGATGCCACAAAAATGTTAGTGTGTAGGATCATAGAGGTGTTTATTCTCGTTAGAGCCTTTATGACTCTTCAGAAAAGAACACAGGCGGAAAAATTGGACTACTGAGAGAAACTAGGACAAGTAGTGATCCCAGTTTTCCTAGTCACAGTTTTAATTTTTGCTGATATTGGGAAAGGTGGTGCTATCTTCAGAGTATTTCATTTAACTGGAAAAAGAAAGACCTGCAGATTCCAGATAGGAAAACCTATCCATAAAACCATAAAAGGTTTGCCATCAAGTATTGTTTACAGATAATTTCTAATTGAGAAAAAATACATCTCTTCTTAGGAAAATAGTTAAGCTTATCTTTACTATTATAAAGTACAGTTTCTGATGTGGCCAAAATCAGCTTAGCATCTCCTTGAACAGAGGACAGCCTAAAAAGATACATAAAGAAATAATGTGGTAATTGTTTGTAGGATATACTAGACTTAGAGTCTGTTGAGTTGCATATTTCCTTTTTTGAGGAGTTTATTTTTTCAGTTGCAATTTTAGATTTACACAGTATGTTACCAAGATGATTGGGGAAATTGAATTTCTATGAATTCTTGATATTCCTTGTACGGTTAAAAAAATTAAATTGAAGCTTTGACTGGACATCTGTGTCCCTGAGATGTTGTTGTATAAGGACAGCTGTACATAGCAGACATTTTTTGTAGAAGATCAGAAATGAAACTGGAGATTAAAAAAGATACACATTTAAATTCATCTACCCTTTCGTTTGCGCAAAGTGACTTACTAATGTGTTGCTTGTTTTCTCCAGATTGCTACAATTTCTCCAGGAATGGCATCATGTGAAAACACTCTCAATACATTGAGATACGCAAATAGGTATGAGAAATGTTATTCCTTAAAGCTATACTGGCTGTTGATGACTGACATTTGAAATAGTGTTGTTCCATGATGTATGGTTATTTTAGCTACTTGAATAATTTGATTGTAGTTGTGTTTCTTATTAAGATTAAAACCAAATTACTGGTCCAGGCTCACATTTAATTTAAGTTGTCACTTTGTGCAACCATTACAAAAGAATCTATTGAATCTGCATCTGTGCCATTATCCAGAGATGGATAACGTGGGTTGCAATGTATGTGGGAGATGCTACTATTAGTTTTGCCCTTGCTTTGAAGGGACCATCCCATCTCTTGCATTAGGGATAAATTGCTGTTTATGATGATTCCCTGGGGTGTTGGCTAAAATACTTTCCTGTGATGTGATTGTTTTTTCTGTCCCTTTGGTGGAATTGTGTGCAGTTGTCAGTCTGTATTATATATACATATAAAATTTTGTGCTTCCCAAATTCAGGCAAATATCTGAGAACCCTAAGTAAAGAAGCAGGAAATCCAGCAGGCTTTATGGTCACTCTAGAGAAATTAGCACCTCCAGAGGCAGATGCATCACTTGAGACCTGTTCTGCTCTTAGAAAGTGTTCAGCTCTCTGCAGTGAATGTGCAAGGAGCCCTCACCTGCTGCAGTTCTCCCGTGTTTAAAGCCCGTGGAGATGTGGCGATCAGGTCCTGTGTGTCCCTGCAGCCAGACCTGTGACCCAGAGACATGCCATGCTTTGCTGCAAAGGACAAAGGTGGCAGACAGCCTCTGGGCTGTCAGAAGCCCTGGCTTTGCCAGAAGAGGCCACAATCTGGGGGCCTGCTTGCCCCTGTGAGAGGTCCGGCAGGACCACAACTGCTTCTGCTTGGCTGGGCACAAAGGCCTGCTGGGAAGGCTTACTGCCTGCTCCTGTCAGTCTCCAAATGTCCCTGCATCTGGAGCTAGTGGTAAACCTGCCTGGCTTGGACCAGTCTTGCCATTTCCTCCCTGAAGAGAGTGAGGCATCTACTCTGCTTAGAGTAACATGATGGAGGACCTTACACATTCAAGACTTGTTGGAACGTCTACCCCTTACAGAACTTAGGTTGCTGAAGTGACTCCATGAAAAGTCACTACAAAACTAATTAAGCATCTCTTTCTAGTGTACTAAATAGTTGTACTGGAAGTATTTCGTTCCCTTAGTATTAAAACTGTTTGTTGTTATGGAGTATATACCTGTCACTGTAATGTTGCTTCATGTGTTTTGTGTAGTTTTGGGTTTTTTTCTGACAATACATCATTTTCATAGTATAGTTAGTTTTTAGGTGCTGGACACTAGTGTGTGGGCAGTGACAAGTGGAGGCAAAATAGAATTTACACTTTTGTAGCTGTAATGATTAGATATTTTAAAAGGAGCCATTTAGTGGAATATTGAATGTAGACCAAATCATATTTACTATACAAACCAAAATCTGGAATTACTCTTCTCAAAACACTGCTATTATAGTCCCCTGCAAATTAGCAGCACTGCTTTTGTTCAGTTTTGTTAGTGATCTGAACTGTTTGCAGAGAGTTTAAATATGTTGACACACTTGTGTTATAAAAATAATTTTGTAGTTAAACTATTGAAGAAGTATGCTAAACAAAGAGTTGTCATTTTAATTGTGTTTATGAGAACATTTTCTTTTAATTTGCCACTGTATTTTGCTGCTGCAGAGTAAAGGAATTTGGAATTAGTCCTTCGGACATTCCCTTCTCACAGGGTAGTGGCAGTCGCTCTGATCTCTCTCCTTCCTATGAGTATGACGACTTTTCTCCTTCAAACACCAGGTCTACTTCATTCTATACATGGAACTATATTTTTAAGTTTTCTTTTCGGCTATGTAATTTTACAGACCAACCTTTCATTAGTCCCCTTGCCTTGAGTCACACATACTTTGTTTTTATTTTGGTTTGGCAGGTGATGGTTCTGCATGATCTGCAATCATCTTCCCAGTATTTTGTTTACCCTCCTTAAACATCCATATTTTGTATCCAGGCTTGCTAGTTTCCTTCATACATTTAAAAAAAATAGAAATGGTGATGTCATCTTTGTACATTTAGTGGACCAAATCTAAGAATTCTGGGTTTAGGGTAATTTGAATATCTCTGAAAGAGAAAATTTTCTGACATATATATATATATGTATTTATGTATGTATGTATGTTACTAAAACTTTTCAGCACTCTGAAGATAAATGAAAAATATTTTCCATTGTAGTAAATAAGTGCTACTTGAGAAAACATTTTTCCCATTAAAGAAATTAAGAATACATTCTAAAACTTGCTTTCAGACTTTCATGCATCTTTCATAAACTTGCTTTTAAATGGGCTTTTTTTTGACAGAATCATCATCAATCTTTAAACTACTTACATGCTGCAAGAGCCTACCATTTTATTAAAATATTTTCACCGTTGAAATTATTGAGAGGATCTATTTATTCTCCGAATATATTTGCTTGCAAGTTATTATTTTCTTCAGAATTTTTGGTTGATTTGCTTGTAACAGCTAGTGCAGAGCTGATTGGCTAACTTTTTAAAAGTACTTTTCAAAGTGTATGCAGAAAAAGAAAGATTGTTATGTCCAGGGTGCTAAATGACCTTTTCTTTGAAATATAACTCATTGTTAAAGAGTTAATGTTGATGGGTTTGAAATTTTTGCCCTCCTAGCTGTTAACAAGTAGTAAGACTTCAATCAGAAAATACTTCTTTCTAGATTTACTTAAATCCACATACAAGTAGTAAAACTACCAGGGTCCATACCTTTTAGGAAGTGGACTAACATCTTTTTGTCACTGAAAATACATTAAATTTGTGAAGCTGACATCATCATCTTCCTTGTTAAATGAATTAATTGTGCATAAACCCGTAGAGTTTTATTTTGGTTGTGACTCTTGCACAGGAGGTTACTAATTTTCAAATGGAACATCTTCTGCCCATAGGGTAAAGGAGCTGACAGTTGATCCTAGTGCCGCAGGGGATATTCGTTCCATTATACACCATGCTCCCAGTCAGATGGACGACTTGGAGACACAGTGGGGTGTGGGAAGCTCTCCTCAGAGAGATGATCTCAAACTGCTCTGTGAACAAAACGTGAGTTGTTTACAGAATTACATGGAAAGAGATGATGACATACAATGGCAGAACAAATCCAGATTAATGTATATTTATAGCCTATTAGTAAGATCTTAAATACATACAGCATACCTCCTCACCTTTTCTCTTTATGGTATTATGTTCATTTACATACAAAAGAAAAACTAAACCCAAAAATGTTTCTTGGAGGGTTTCTTTATCTTCCTTGCTGATTAGGGCTTTAAATGTCTAGGTGGGCCATGGTGATGATCTGTAGTATGCATTCTTTCCACAATAGCATCACGTTTCTTTAGGTTGGAAGTATCCTAAAACTTGTCTGTTTTATTTAATACCCTTTGTAGTTTTGAGCATTATTTTCCCTGCATGCAAACCCCATTTCAATTGAGTTTGCCCTTCCCTGCATGCAGAAATACCGATCATTCCTCCTCCTGGCATCCTGATTTTCCTAGGGTGAAGCCCCAGTGCACTGTTTGGGAAGACAGGCACATGATGTTCCAGTATGTCTCTCTGGGCTGGAGGAGTAAGGAGCTGAGAGGTGTCTTCTAAAGGGCATTCTCTCTCATTGCTGATTGTCAGCTTTAGTCCTGGTTCCTTAAACATTCAAAAGGGATTAAAACTCAATTTGCGAACATGCCAATGAAAAATAGAAAGGAAAAATTCTTACAATCCTGACATTTTTCACAAGACTCTGTCTCGTCAGACATCTCTTTGTGATATCTGAAGTATATCTCACTTTAGTAAATGAATTTTTTTCCAGGACTCTGTTTCATAAGAACATGCTAGTGATTTCTAGAGCTTCCCATTGGACAGTCCTTCCTATCATCAGATGTCCTTTCATATCACACTTGTTCATTGCTCAAGTTGAATGAATTTAAGCCTTAATGTTTTAAAAAATACTTCAAAGGCATTGTATAAGGAACTACACTGTCTTGCTAAACATTAGTTACAGCCTACCTAGTACTTTCCTCTTCTGTTGTTAACTATTCATTTCTAAAGAAGCCTTCTTTGTCCCAGTTTGTAACTTCATGTGTGCATTCTTCTAATATATCAATCACTATGTACATTTTAGATTTCTGCCTTCACATGTATTTGACTTTTTTTTCCCAAAGGTTGAATTTAATTTTGATTTCCTGGAATGTATTGAATGCAATTGCTATTCACTTTTTTTGAAAACTGTTGCCTGTCTGTTGTAGCACACACAACAAAATGCCCTGACAGAAACCTAAAGTTTTCTGAGAGTATTAAAATCTATTAGAAATTATAATTCTTCCCTTGTGACTTCCTCTTCCCATTATTTTAAATTGGGTTTTTTTATGTGGAATATTCTGATTTCCAGTATTTGCTAGGATAAGTGACTGGAAATTTTTGGTGAACATTAATTAAATTTAACTCTGTAAATATTTTGGATTTCTTGCCCCTTCTGTTCATTGCTGGAGATTTTCTTGATACTTCTTAGAAGTATTAAATTCTATCTTTGACAGATTTTGTCTTCTGCGTATTTTTTAACATGTTCTGTAATGAAATGGGTCACATTCAGTATATTTCTGTAGCCACAGTTCTTTCCAGGCTAACAAGGTTAACTATTGTTTTTAGGAAGAGGAAGTTTCTCCACAGCTGTTTACTTTCCATGAAGCTGTGTCACAAATGGTAGAAATGGAAGAGCAAGTAGTAGAAGACCACAGGACTGTCTTCCAGGTAAAAGACTGAGCTCCACTTTGTTTTTGTCCTAATTCAGGTTTTCCCAATGAAAGTGCATACACATGAAGATGGAGGAGTATTGGATTTGTAGGAGCCATTCTGTCTGTCAAAGATTCCTAAGTTGATTTATTATGTTAAGCTGATTGTATCAAACAAACAAGAACAGATCCCATAACAACTGATCTTTGTCCCCATGATGAAAGAGCAGTACATTCCTGTATCATTCCAGAATTTTAGCAAAATTTTGCTTTGCTGGGCTGGCAATTAATGTCTCTGTCACCACCATTTCTGCTCGGTCATCTCCCTCCAGATATTGTGTCTGAATCTGAGTATCCTTTTGTGACATCTCCCTCTGAGATCCAGAAGAGACGCATGTACTTCAAACTGCCTGTTTGCTTCCATGTTACAGCTACGTAAAGATTTCACTCGCTATTAGTCAGGGCTTTTGGAAGGAATACTGTCCATGTAGTGCTGGTCAGTGCTATGGAACCTTTTACATCCACAAAGGAAATAGTGGCTATAAGTATGAGTTACTTATGGATTGCTTCTGTTCTTAACCTTTAACTCTTTAGGCAGGCTGTCTATTTGGCACGTCTGTTCCTAGAGAACAGCAGACCATCAAACTTGTAGGGAATACACATACCTCCTCAACTTAGGTATCTAGCTTAGAACACACATTGATGTGTGTTCATAATACAGCAAGATTCTAACTAAAACATATTACAGCAGATGTAGAGATCTAGTTATTATGGAACATTAGCCCTGAAGTAAAACATACAGAAGTGTGAAAGTCATGTGCCATATGCTGTGGCTGTGTTCTAAATGTGACTTCTGGAGAGACAAGCTGCATTAGTCTAAGATGTAATTGCCTCTGTGTGTCCATCTGGCCTTCTGCTGGAGATTACTGCTCCTTCTGGCAGTCCCTGGGAGGAAATGTGTCCAAGCCTCAGATCCCTTTGTTCACAGCATGGCTTGTTAGTTTATGCTGTGTGTGTAGGTGGGCTGCAACGATACAAAATCCAACAGCTGTACCAGCCATCTTCTGTCAGCGCTCTCCTGGAAGTAGCTGATACACAACATCCTTTCCTAACAAAATTGGTTAAAATATACCAACACAACTAACTGTGCTCTACATGTTCAGAAGGCTTTGTCTTAGATGTACAAGGTTCTGTTAGATGAGTCTTACCCCAGTGTAAGCTCCATCTGTCCTGAAAGCCAAAAAAACAAACAAGGGGTTTGGACTACATTTTCCATTTTGGTTGGACTATGGACCACAGAGGGAAATACTTCATTTTGGTATGTCAGACCAAGTTTTCTAGTATGCCTAGAACTGTCAGCTGCTTTCTTTTTTCAAACCAAAGCATTTCCAGTGGAATCAGTTCTCCTGATCACAGTTTTGCATGGTTCTGTAAGATTTAAACTCCTGGCAGCATTCTTCTTTGCTACAAGCTTTTCTTTTTTAACTTTTTTATAATGTTCAGAGTACAGAGATGAGGTGCTTTAACCAACGTTTATTATATTTCTGTGTGTGGATTTAGGTCATTCAACAGTGAGTTAAAATAGGTATTCTATTATACAGCTTCCCTCAAAACAGGAGAGTATTATCTTGGCTCCTTGAGTGTAGTAATCACTGTGTGACTATAGTGGTAAGCAGCCCATACTTAAAGCCTGACTTCAAAGTTTGACTCTTGTCTAAGGAGACACAAACATGACAAAGTTCTGTTCCCTAAATCTCTTACCTTTACAACCACCTAATATTCTGAATTTGAAGAGAACTGGGTACCTGGGGTTTACCTGTTGCTGATGTGACAACTGAAATTAAAAAATTATGTAGAAAACATGCAGTTTTGCTGAATTAGGAATAAGGTTTCATTTTTGGATTGAATTCTGTTTTAGTGATGTGACTAGACAGTAAAACGTGTGATCATTGTGAGAAAAAGTCTGACTCAGCTCTTTGTCTTGAAACTTTGCTGATGTATTTTGTTGTATTTTTAAACTTTTATCTAGGAATCCATTAGATGGCTGGAAGTTGAAAAACTCCTTCTTGAGATGACAGAAGAAGTAGACTATGATGTGGATTCTTATGCTACTCAACTTGAAGCAATTCTAGATCAAAAAATTGATATTCTGACTGAACTTAGAGGTAAGTCGTTTTTAATCCCTTCTCTGTGCATTATTAGTGTATGCCATGGAGACTTGCAGTAAGAACAAGGAGGAGAAAAAAGTGGTTGTATTCTAGGGTATTTTTTTCCTGCTTATGCTGGCCTTCAGTGGAAGGAACATTTATTCTGCAGTCTAAGAACAAGTTCACATCTGTGATCATCCTAATGTAAAAGAAGAGTCCATGCTTTACCTCCAGGAAGTACAAACTCAATCCTGCAACTTTTCATTTTTTCCAAAACACTAAAGGAAAGTAAGAAAATCCAAATGAGCTGTATAAGAATAAGAATAGAAGGCCACGCAAAGATGAGGAAAAAGTAGTAGGAATTCCCAGTCCTTGCTGTTGCGCTGTGTAGTGTAGCAGGGAGCCTGCTGTCATTTTTAAGACTGTGCTTAAGAGCAGCATCAAGCTCTGAGTATCTTAGTTGTTAGTTTACTTCTTTTTTTCTGACAGCCTTTGCTTGAATTTTGTCAGCCTGTCTTTGTTGAAAAACAAACTGCAGCTAATTCTTAGTGCCCAAAATTAACTGTTCCACCTGTCTTCTAAAATCAGCTTGTCAGGTGGGTACATCCTGGAGACGAATTTTCACTTTTTGTTAACTGTTTAGACTCCAGGAGATATACTGCTATACTGGCAAAAGTTTGAGGGTAGGTTTGGAGACTGATGGAAGAGTTTTCTTGATCTGTGTTAGAGCACTGTAGGTTAAAATCTCACTTTTTATTCAGTCTGAGTATCTGCTCAGAATACATCAAGCAGATCAGATTGCTTGCCTCCTAAGCATGCCAGTTACACTTAGCTAGGAGTTGGAGGTTCCTTTTGTTTGTATGAATGATGGCTTTCTCTTCAATGATGACAATTTGAGACACCAGCAGTGGAAAAAATGCAGTTTTGGTGACTACCTGTTCTTCAAAAACTTAGTAGATACTGGTTTTGAAAAGGCTCCTGGAGGTAAAACGCTAGGAGATCTCACATCTTTACAGCCAGCTTAATAGAACTGTAGTTTTACAGGAGGGAACGTGCGTCAAGTCAAAAATTCTCTCTTAGTATCTTCTGTGTTCTGCCCATGACATATAATGGTCCTGAATTGTTCAGCCTTTACTTTTGTCACTGCGGGACTGACATATTTTTGCCATCCTTTTGGTTTCCTTCTTCCCATTCTTGGGCATATTACTGAGGAATGGAAGGGAAGGGAATAGAAATATGAGGATGCCACACTTCCTTTCTTAGATTTCTCCCATTCTTATTGAATTATAATGAAACCAGTGAACAATGCTTTTAACTATGTACAGTGAATGTGTTCCAAAACTTACTCACAATTTTTTTTCACCCTCATAAGAAAACAGAGGGGACTAGAATTTATTCTTCTGGGTTTTAGAATGTACAGAAATGGCAGATTGTACACTAAATATGATTTTGTATGTCCCTAAGAGTGGTTTGGAAGGTGCTGTGAAGGAAAAGGATAATAGGTGATGTGTATCTCTAAGACAGAAGGAGAATGAAGTATGAACAGTTTACATGCTGGGAATAGAGTTGTGCCGTTTACAAATCTATCCCGCCTAGAGACACGGGTAGTATCCAAGAAGATACTAAGTTGCTAAGCAACTTGTTTGTATGGTTTTCAATGTAAGCTTGTCGCAATCCTCTTGTAGTTCGTAGTGTCAGCTATTTTTGGGGAGGAATGTTCTTTGTTGTGCATTACGGCTGGGATATGGAGGATCAGGGCTTAGTTTCAAGATCTGTTGAGCACAGGCACATCAGTACTCATTCTTTTCTTTTTTTGTTAAAGACAAAGTGAAATCTTTCCGGGCAGCTCTACAAGAAGAGGAACAGGCCAGTAAACAGATCAACCCGAAGAGACCACGTGCCCTTTGAAAAGGGCCTCTGCTGCTAAAGGAATCCACGAACCTGTACTGCTGTAGCACACATTTGTTACAAAACCTAGTGGCCGAGAGAACTCAACTACTTGAAAGTGTAAAAATGTTAGAAATGTTTGTGGAAATGTCCTGTTTCTTATTCACCTGAATGACATTTTCAGTTTTATGTGAAATGCTCCTATGATGTCTACAAAATGCTTCTAGACCAGACAGCACAACCATGCAGGGTTCAGATCTGTGAAGCACTTTGTTTTAAATATTTCATTTATTCAAATAGTGAAATGTTTGCAAAAACTTGCCATATTTTTAATAAAGTAAAACTGTGGCCATTAAAAAGTCACAGCACTTCCTTATGACCATGTTCAGTTTTATGACAAAGACCAGCTGTGCAGTTTAAAATTGTGGCGTGCATGCACACCTCACTAGTGGTTTTACGTAACTTCTCTTCCACAGACAGCTGTGCTTACTCTTCCCATTCTGTGCCTTGATGAAGGCTATTGAACCCTAAACATCCTCTTTCTGAAGCACAGCCTTAAAAAAAACATTCCTTATTTGTCAATATGAATTACTTTAGTGTGTGTACATTCTTGACGTATTTCAAGACTTATTTTTTGGTGGCTAGTTTCATTTCACAGGATGTGCCATATCATTTTAAGAGGAACTGCAGGCTGTTAAGAGTGGGCGAACAGCTGGACATTCCATTTTCCTTGTAAAAATCTGGAATCTTGATTTATTTGAATACCATAAAGAATGGTTATATAATTCTAACATTTTATCTGTAACAATTAAAAAAAGAAAAAAACAAAAAAACCAACAAATCAACAAAAACCGACAAAAATATAAATTAGTTGGTGTATATTAAAAGGTAATGTTTTAAGTACTGAGGAGAGTTGTATCTTAGGATAATGAAGATAATATGATATGTGGTATGGTGTGATAATGCTATGTATGGATAAGTTAACTATCAAACTTTGGGGATAAATACATCCATACTGGCCTTTCACATACTGTTTTAAAAACTTGGATTTTGATGCATGACAAACTTACATGTACATTAACCGTAGTTTGCAGGTAGTTTGAGTAGTTCTGTTGCTTTAAGAAGTAGCTAATACCTATTTTTCCCTTTGTACAGTGCCAGCAGCTGAAAAGTGGGGTGAAATTGCATCATTTGATGATTTTGCACAATACCTCTACCTAGCGCTAATAGAAATCCCACAAGTACCTGAATTCTCACAAATGGCGCCATGTGTATCAGCACTTTTTAGGTGGTGGCACTCAAGTTATTTTTGCAAGTCAGTATCCAAAAAAGATTGACCTTTCATGTAAGAACTTCCTGTCAAATGAAGAACGGTAGACCTCTCTAGGAGTTCTCCCTCTTTCCAGGAGTTTGTATCAGCAGACTTGCCCTTGGAAATGTTTAAAAATTACTTTTGGAATACAAGCCTGTTTGTTTGTGCCAGGCCTGGGGTGGGGGGGAAATAAAGGGAAGTCAATGAAAGGAGAGTTAAATGAGCCAGAACTTCTTGTAGTGTTTAATGTTTGTATCTCCCATAGAAAGGTAGGCTATGGGAAGCTCTTGTCGCATCATGGTTAAAATAAAAAAATCTTCCTGTGTGTAAACATGAAAACTGAAACAATGTAGATTTTACATAATGTGTTTAATAAATTAAGCTATTAAATGAATTACAGCTGAGAATTTTTGTTATGCTTTGGGAAGGGTTTCATTATAAGCGCACTATATTTTTGAAAAGGCCTCTAACTCCAAAATGAAGCCAACTCTTCTGTACAGGTTTGTTATGTAGAAAGTTCCCCAGACCAGCATTCTGACTTTAGTTTTGCAGCAGATTTTAAAAAAAAATCACACCTCTTTCTGAACATTTTTTCAAAATCATCACCCATCACAGCTAAAAAAAAAAAAACCAATTGAATGGAAGGCAACAGATTGTTTTATCAGGTGATGGTACAGGTTATCATCTAATATCAGAGGTTTTCTCTGAAGCTGCTCTGGAGAATTCTTATTTTCTAAAAAGCTGAGGCATCCTACAGGAGTAACAGTGGCTTCCATACTATTCATTCACGCAAGCCTGCCTAGCATCACAACCAGGCTGTGGCTTATTGTGGGTCCAAAACGGACAGAATCATCTTTCAGCACCTTTTTACAAAGCCCTGTAAATTACATGTGTCCTGGCAAGTAGCACATGCAAGCTGAAACTGTGTCTACTGCCAGTCTTTGTGCCAGAGCCCGCTCCAAGTCAGAGCTACACTGATACTAAAGCAGTGAGAATCAAGAAAAATTGATAGGGCTCGTTGTGGCACTTTAATTCCTGCAGCCCATTGCCGTAATGGTCTGAAATTACTTGAACAGGATTCGAACAAGCTTATCCTTGACTCCTCTCCTGTAAAACAAAAGCATTTAGGAAGTGTGACATGTATTTTCAACACTTGTTCCTTCTGTATTAATCCTTGTGGCTATTTACCTGACTCATCATTTGGTTCTGCTTGAAGTGAAGCTGCACTAGAATTACTGAATTATTAAATTGTGAAATAAATGTGCAATTCAGTTTTTGAAATCAATGCTTCAGGATGCCTGTAAATTTGAGTGCCTATTCCTATACATGCTTCTGAATCAATGACTTTTGAAAAACCAACACCAGCAGTCAGTGAGGCTGCTAGCTGGACTCAGTCTTAAAACATCTTTTCCAAACTTAATGATTCAATGACATAGATAAATGAAGTTTTTCTTAGAGGAGGTTTTGCTCATTTGCATGCATTGCTGTAAATGTCACTGAAAGCTATGATTGATGCTAAAACTCCCTTCCTTAAGGGTGAAGTAGTTACCATAAAAAATAGCTACTTGAATTTAGTTAACAAAAACCTAACCCTTCTGTGTTTGAGCCCTGGCCCATTGGTGGTTTTTTTCCAGTTCCTACAGTGGAAGAGAGGTTAAAGGCAATTCTCTAAGTGATACCAAGCCCACAAGGTAAATTCTTTTGTTTTCTGAGAAACACTCACTGGGATTTCCCAAGAGAAGCAGATTACTAACAAGCTTGGAGTGCTGGTAGTTACCACAGGGATGGGAGACAGGCATCTCAAATCAAAAGGAAGTGTTTAAATACGTGTTAAACACACAAACGATTGATACCTTAAAAAAGGAATTACTACAACTTTCTTTTTGTTGTCCAGATCCCTTATGGGTTGTACTGTTGAGTACTGTGTGTGAATATACTGAGGTGAGTCTGTGACCAGAGAGCACAGATTTCAATTATCATCAATCCATGTTTGGGGTATTAGAAAAACATTGTCATGAGGTAGTCCAGCACCTCATTTCAGCTGTGAAAGAATTCACTGCTTTTAAAATACTGAGCAGTAGCTTCTTGCCCTCTGTCTGTCATGAAACTGCATCTAGCACTTTATTTTGAGTCCAAGCTTATATGCCATATTCTGTTCATTGCTTGTTTGAGAAGAGCTTGTCCCGCTGCTCTCACTCTGGCTTGAGTAAAACTTTGGTGAAAAAATACAGCATCTTTCATTCTTCTAGCAGGATCTATGAAAAATGGATGCCTTCTGAATTGAAGCCATGTAGCAATCTGCAAGAGGGAAATATGTATATTACAATTCTAGTAATTTAAACTTCAGCTTGAGGCATTTCTAACGTGCTGGCTGGCAAAGAAAATAGCATGAAAGCAGCCATCACTGATCAACTGCAAAGAAAGAATTTTTACAAATATGAAACTACAAGTTATTAGCAAATTTGCCATTTTAGAGATGCAGGTTAATTTTCAGTGCAGTAACTTATGTAGGATCTTACTGGGTTCACTATGTTTCTTCAGAGAGCAGTACCTGTCTTAGTTCTCCCAATGAGAAACACCTAGAACTTCAATCTCAAGTTAGGAGAGGACTCATGATGCCACCAGAAGTAAGAGTGGAATGTAGCAGTTAATTGTTCCTGTTTAAAATTACGCTACGGACTACGGCCTAATCCTCAAGACAGAGAAAGGTGTATAAGACTCCAGGAGAATTTTAATAACCAATTTACACTATGGCCATTTTTAAAGGAGACACAGAAGGCTCTAGGACACAAACACCTGAAAAAGGGATTCTTAGTTGTTCCTCAATAGTATTAGCAGCATTTCAAATACTAAGTGCTCATGCTCAGGACTGGAAGCAAGGAGTGTCTGGTACTGAGAGGGAAACCCTACAGGAATAGTAATTCCTGTGCAACCCAATACTGATCTGTGCTACGCAGGTACAGATACAGATAGAATTTAAAGATGCATAAAAGGAAGGCATAAGAGAAAAAAAAGAATACCGAATGAAATCATCTATATCCATTGAACGGGCTCGTTTTTCAGAATAACCTGTATCTTTTAGGACTGTCTGTATTTTCTCTCCAATTTTGAAGTTTTCAGGGATTTCCTGTCAATGAAAAATGGGAGAGAAATTATTTTCTACTCATAACAGAAAAAGGTTCATTTATATTTCTTTCCTGCTCTCAGAATAGTTGTTTCAAGTGATAAAAAGTAAATCATACTTTTTCTATTATGGATTATTGTATTATTCTACTGTATATGATTTTTTAATCTCAGTTCATTCACTATATATGAATTGCAACAGTATTGCAAAGCAAACACGAAACATTGTACTAAATTAGTAGAAGACTTTGAGACATACAAATATGGATACTATTTTAATAACATACTCCATTTTAAGCTTTTTCACTATGATTTAATGACCCTCTTAGATTTTTCTCTAGGAGAAGAAGCAAGTTCCTCCTACCTTCAAACTCCTGAAAACCTTTAATACATTAAGCTTTTCAATGTTAATTTTTTACTCTTATAAAAGCCAGTATGTAGGCCACACTACACAGAAATAGAATGTAATAGATTTAGAAGACACTTACTGTATTATGTAAGGAACAATGAATTCGGTAATTATGATCCAGCAACTGCTCTACAGCACTTGACCTGAAAGAAATACGTTTAGCATGAAAACAGAGCTGTAACTATTGTTCACTTAATTGGTTGTTAAAGTCTACTATAGAAAACTGTAACGACTACACAGAACTGTTCTTTCTAAACAGCTGCCTAGTTTTCTTCCAAAAGAGCTTGCACCATCAGTATAAATCTTCCATTATGGTTTATCCCTGACTGTGCTGGTATGCATGTAACACTGCTATGCATTTGCAAAAAAGAAACGATTAACAGAAGAGGCTTTCAAACTGAAAAAAGATTTCCTTTGATAGAAGTTACTTACTTAAATGCTGCAGAGAGTGTCTTGTTTTTCCTAACAAAGGCTATCCTTACCAGACCATCCCACTCCTGAAATCAACAATTTCAGAATTTTAGAAAGTAACATACAGCTACTACAAACAAGAACAGTCATTACTGACAACTTCGTAACAATACTGAACACAAAGGAAAATCCTTCATGAAAATGTCTTTCTGAACAACACAAAACCAGTCCTGTCTTGGATAAAACAATACAAAAGGAGGAGAAAATACTTTGCCTCCAAAACCCTTTGAATTGTACTTTTTCATGTCGAGGATACTCGAAGAAAATCTGGCTAACCTTGGGCAAGGCTGAAATGGTCTTGAAGTGTTTTAAAAATTAAGAATACTCTTCTGTAACATTTGTCTTCTGAGATTACACAGACTCATTGGAAGATAAATCTCATACGTATTCCTTTGATCAAAACCTGCAAAATCATCAGCCAGAAACATCTCTGGGAGACATAATGATGAAATCTCTTT
Organism: Monarcha castaneiventris obscurior; assembly: GCA_026261815.1. Classification (NCBI taxonomy): domain Eukaryota; kingdom Metazoa; phylum Chordata; class Aves; order Passeriformes; family Monarchidae; genus Monarcha; species Monarcha castaneiventris. Next base: position 11,687,632 of record JAMPIT010000893.1, on the reverse strand, counting down.
CATCAACCATGATGAAAGAGACATTATTACTAGCAGCTCCTCAACTGACCTTGGTCTTTTGAGAAATACTGTACACAAAACTGCACAAAGTTGATGGTGGCATATTCTGTTCATGTCCTAACACAAGCCTGATCAACAGAGGAATAAATATTTTGGAAACTCCAGTAAATAGCTGGTGATTTGTACCAGAATCAGGACATGGAATTGATTAGTAAGTGAAAAGAAAAATGAAATGAAGTATTATCGCCAGCATGTTATGTTGAGTATACACTGCTCACCTGGAAGTTGATAGGTGGTGGGGGGTTCTTTGGCTCTATTCTGACAACACTGGATTCCACTTTGGGAGGAGGCCTGAAGTTGTTCTTTCCAACCTGTTAGTAAGAGGAGTCAGGCAGCTGTGTGAATAAGCAGCAAATTCCTCACACCCCTTGAAACACTCTTCTGCCTTTGACAGCTGAGTTAGCTAAAGGCAGAATGACATACCTTCATCAGATGGTCCACTCGAGCTAATAACTGGGTATTAATAGAGAGTCTGCAGTACAGTTTACTCCCTGGTTTTGCAACCAAACGAAGTGCAAATTCCCTCTGAAACATAAGTATTGCACACCTGAGAGTAAAAGAAAAGAGGAAATCAATTCTAACTAATCAATTTTTACATCAAAAGCCAACTAACACACTTGAAAAACACACAATTTGTCCCAGCACTTAGAAAAGTAAAGGTTTATAATAAACAAACTCTGCCTTGATTAGAGCATGTTGAGAAAAACCCATCACAAAACTTGGCGAAGCCATTTAAGTATCCTTGAAGCTGTTACATAATTTGATTATTCATACTGCTAAATGGATCAGGATCAAAGAGACAGTGTAGTCTCAGAGCTGCTCAACTGTAACAAACCATTTTGAATAATTTTACGGTGAGTTCTTCAAATCCAAACTTTCCAAAAATTTACCAGTAATGTCACCAACATTTGTCTTAGAGAAATCAAGAGCTGCTGACATACTGATGTCTGACACACAGACAGGGCAGTTATATTTTTAGACCAGACACCAAGAAAGTGACTTGGCATTGATTCTACCCTTTACACCCTAACTTTTTTTTAAGTAGAAGGGTATTTGAAATGCTTTGATGCCCTGCTTATCCCTCAAATAATAATTAGTTGTAGTACTAAAGAGGCATAACTCCTGTTTTTATCTGCTGGGCACTCACTGTTGTCAATATCCTCCTCATGCTCAATACATCGTCATAAACTTAATTTCCAAACATGGTCAGACTATGTAATAAAGAAAAATTTTGGTGCAGCTCTGATCCATCAAACTGCTATTTTAGAAACTAAAAAAAATATTAGTTTTGAAAACATTTTTAAAACTATTTTCTTTCCTACCAGGTAATACACAGCTCTCTTCTTCCACTTACCTGAAAAAAGGTCTGTGAAGCAATAACTTGAAAACAAAAGGTGAAGAAATCTGAGCAAAAAAATTTAATAATGTTAGTATAATTTCTGGGAAATTAGCATTTAAAAAGAAAATTCGTTGTGTTGTTGTATGCTATGGTGTTTGGCCCATACCTGGTAAGGCAAGTTAGCCACACATGCATCAAAGAATGGCAAGTCTGTTTTCAAGATATCTCCAACCTTGATTTCAAGTTTGTTTGCTAGACACCTGAGGGGAAAGATACATTGGGGTTATCCTCAGATAAGCACATTGCCAAAATTGTTTGCCAAAGTAGCTCCACTTCTTTAAGTGCTCCCTGTTTCTACAATTGATACTTACGTGCCCTGGACTCTCTTCTGAAGCTCACCAACAAGTCTAGGGTCAATTTCACATGCAATAACCTGAAAAAAAGTATATATTTGCAACTCCTCCTAACTGGAATTTAATCATAGAAGCCCCAACACTGTATCTATAGCTACGAGTTTAAAAAAATCCTTTAAAAATCGCTATTAGGTTGTATGCACCTTCCTCCCTCTCCAAACACACACAAGCTTTACCACATAAATGGATAACAGCAATGTATTTTGATAAAACCACACAAAACTTATGTGATCAGCTAAAAACTCACTGGGATTATTCAAATGCTAAGAAAAGTATCAGTGGAATAATTCTACTTATGTGTGTCACGCCTATGAAGACCCTTCTGTTTGCCACAGTCTAAGCCACAGCGTGGTCAGAGCTTGGGAAGGTGGTATATGTGGGGAAATTTGCGCTTACTTTTTTGACTTTCTCCAGCATCTTTACTGTCAGGTTTCCAGTACCCGGGCCCACTTCCAGAATGACATCCGTGCGGCGCAGGGCAGCCTAAGGACAAACAACATTTCGGGTCCTTCCCTAGCACCGATTTCGTGCAATCAGTTGACTTTAGAGTGAAAGGAAGTGCTTCTTACACAGTGAAAAGCTGGAATTTGCTATCAAGGGAGCGTGAGAGTCGTTTAGAAAGGAACGAGTGGGAAACGGGGAGAACAAGAATGTCCCGGCACTGGTTCATGCGGGGTCGCTGGCCACGCGTAAAGAACCACCGAGCGGGCACGTTGAGAGAGAGACAAGCACACGGCCCACCCGAGACACGAGCTCGCAGCACGCCGGCAGCACCGCGGGCGGGCAGCGGCTCCCCCGCAGCCCGGGCAGCGGCTGCTTTCCCCGCGCCGCCGCCAGCCCCGGCTCCCGGGCCCGCCGCCGCCCCCACCTTATCGATGATGCTGTTCACGACGAGGGGGTTCTTCAGGATGTGCTGCCCGGCCCCGGTGTTGAAGAGGATGCCTAGGGCAGAGACGGGCGTGTTACAGATCCGCCAGCATTCCGCGAGCTCGGCTCCCGAGATCCTGCCTGCCCGCCCGGCCCGGTCCACACTCACCGCCGGCGCGGCCCTCCCGGCGCTCCGGGCGCTTCCCGGCCCGCGCCTTGGGCATGGCGGCAGCTCCGCTCGGATCCCCTCAGGCCCGCTCGGTCCGGCTCGGCTCGGCTCGGCTCGACTCGGCTCGGTCCGGCTCGGTCCGGCTCGGCTCGGTCCCTCTCTCGGCGGGCTCGGCCGGGTTCGGCCCCGCTCGGCTCACGCCGGCGCCTCGCCCCACGTGCTGCGCGGCACCACGGCTGGCGAGCGGCCCCGCGTGCGGGCGGCGGGCGGGAGAGCGCCGCCTTGCGGGCCGGCGGACTGCAGGAACGGCGTGTCCCGGCCCGCGTGCTCGATCCCGCCGGGAACAGACTCCGTCCCGCCCTGCGCGGGAAGGGAGCAGCCGCCAGCCCTGAGCGCCGGTGCGCCACAAGGACGACCAAAGTCAGCAGGTCCATAAAAGCCTTCAAAGGTGCATTAGTCGATTACACACGGCGTAGAAATGGGTGTGCTAGTACCCGGACCCACTCCATGAGCACACGGCAGTGGTGTGGGGTAAAGGGGCAGGGGGGGAAGGAAAAGAGAAAACGAGAGGTGAATGGAAGAGGGGGAGAGACGGAGCAAGTGAGAAAGAGAAGAAAGGGTTAAAGAAAGAAAGAAAAAAAGAGAAAACAAGAGAAAAAAGAAAAAAGAGAAAAAAGAGAAAAAAAAGGAAGGAAGGGAGGAAGGAAGGAAAGAAGGAAGGAAGGAAAGGGAAGGAAACGAAGGAAATAAAAAGGATTTTGCAGGGCAACCCTCATCAATTTCTGCCGATAAGGAAACGGGGCGCTTTAAGCCCCCGACTCTGCTGTCCGCTCGTGGCCCAGAGCCGCAGTGCCGGTGCAGTCATTCCCAGCCGTTGGCACGCCAATAACGCATACTTTCTTTTTTACATACTTTTTGTATATTTGATTTACTGTCTCTCATGTTTTTGAGCGTTCCGTACTGACATGAACGCCACGCACGTCCCCCGCGATGCCCGGCCCTGCCCGGCCCTGCCCGCAGCCCCTCAGCGCCCTCAGCGCAGCCGCTCAGAGCCCCCGCGCGCCGCGGCGGGAACGCGCAGCACGCGCCACAGCGGCCCCGCACGCTGCTCCCCGTGACGTCAGCGAGCATCGCGCGCCGGGCGCCCCGCCCCCCGCCGAGGCCCCGCCCCCGTCCCGCCTTTCCCCGCGGCGCGGGCTCGGCTGGGGCGTCGCGGGGCAGTGACGTCCGGGCCGCGCCGGGAGGCGGTGGTGCCGCTCGCTGGTGCCGGTGCGCGGAGGCCGGGAGGGGACGGCGAGAGGGGCGGGCGCGGCCGCGGCTGCCGCTGCCGGCGGGGCGGCGCTCGGGGCGCGGGGCCCCGCGGCCGTGTCGCTGCGGGTGGCGCCGTTCCCACGCGCTCGCCTCGGCTGCTGCTCCGCCGGCTGTGCCCCCGTTGGCGCTGCCCGAGCCGGCGCGGCTCCGGCGTGGAGTGCCCGCCGCGGTGCCGGCTCCAGGGCACCGCCCCCGCGGTTGAGGCAGCGCGGCCTTCCTTACCTATTGTACCGGCAGTGGCAAAGAGCCTGCTCAGAGCCGGGAGGAAATAACTGTTACCTAATTCCTGGGAACAGTTTCCCGCTTTCTCCTTGAAACAGTTTTTAGTTAGGATAGAATTCATGGGAAGGCGTGGGAGGAGGATGAGGCATTAACCTGACAGAACTTCTGTTTGGCGGGAAGGGGCGTGTTTTGGCCTTTATTATAGGTGGTTGTTTTCTTCCTGCAGGCTGAAGAACAGCAGTTTTTCTGCAGAGCAGAGTCTTCCCTTAATCAGAGGCAGGCTCAGTGCAGCAGTGGTGAGTTATTTCTTCAGTTTGTTGCCTTAGAAGACAGCAGTGTGTGCAAAATAACAAGGCCCTAAATGCAACAGTGATGCTGCTTCCCACTTCAGCTTCCATGTGCCTTGCTTCCCGTGTCTCATACCTGAAGTCACGTCTGTAACATTTAACATGGGTTTTCAATTAGCCCACAGAGCACATCAGCAAAATGCTGCTGAATTAAAATTATATTCATAGTGTATAAGATGCACCTCAGATTTTGCAAATAGTGTGTTCCTTATGGAGTTTGGTTTCTTGAAACTTCATGGCAACACCAAGTTTGTCACTGCTCTCTGTTTTTCTTCTCTCATTCTTTCTTTGTACTCTCCTCATCAAGGGCATTTTCTATAATGCTTATAAACGATAAAATAAAGGCTTTTGTCACCCATGCTATGTCACACATAATAACATTTTGAAACTGTATCATCAGAAGTGGGATTTAACTGTAGTTAAAATGAAATGGTTTAAACCTGTTCCAGAGCATGAGGGCTCACTGCAACTTGCATTTCCATCTCAGCTGTTGGGCACTAATTTGTTCTTAAGTAGTCTGTCAGGTCTTTTTGAAAATTTGTTAAATTAGGTAAATTAGGAAGAAGTCAAGGGAATGAGATCGACCTTGTAGTATTGGTCATCCTAGAAATTCGCTATTAAATGTTAAAAATATCTGTATGTTGCCTCTGTATCCATTTGGCTTTTCTTATGTCATCAGTACTGAACCCTGAAAATGACGGAGTCTTTTCTGAGTTAATCCCTGGAATTGTCCGACTCATTTCTTTACTGCCTGTTTTTTCTGTTGGGAATTTTTGGTCACTTTGGTAGTTTTTGTTTAACGTGAAAGGTCATTCTTCTCTTCACAAATTTTAACATGATCTGATTGACTTTCCTTAACATTGTTGTCAGCCTTGCTTGCTGCTGTCTTGTGTTACCATGTTCCTCATTTTTCTTTGTTCATGTATCCTTCATGTCTTCTGCATGCTTTTTAGCTTTTAGTTTCAAGGTTAAATTTTTGTAAAAATGAAATTTTGGAAGTTCTAGTCCTTGATTTCTGTCACCAACAATATGGGAAAAAACACCTCTGACTCTGCTGCTCAGACATTTTTATTGGTCTTCTTTACTGTGGCTTAAATTGGGCAAGCTATAGATAGCCTGGTTCAATTACATGAAAAAAAATTAATATGTAGGTTTTGAAAAATCTTAGTGACATTTAGCATTAGTCGTTGTGCTGGTTTTGGTGATTGCTGTAGTGTTAGTGAGTTTGAGTAGTACCTTCAATAACCAGGGTAGTACTAGTTCATTTGGGTTCACTCCTCAGAAGGAGCACTACCATGTGGCATGATTGATACAGATACTGGAGTGCTAGAAAAGAGGTGAATGGAAAAGCTTGTAGAGAGCTGGAGGGACGTCAGTGTGACTACCAACTTTTCCTGAAGGTGACATTGTACTTGCTAATGTACCAAATTTATGTGACTGTGAATGCCAGCATCTGTGTTACTCATTTCAGGAGTTCTTGTGGCTTTTCAGCATGGAACCTTTGTTTTTCCTGTTTTCCTTGAAACTAATGTGCAGTAAAAGACAGTTGTAAGTTTCTACTTGAGCCTTCTAAGCTGCAGGGTGTAGTTGTTCATTAGTTGTATAATCTGCTGGTAAGGTGCAGGAAGTCCTCTTTGTAAGCCCTGTTGAGGGAGTTAGTTTTAAATGTCTGCAAAGTCTTCCTCAGGTTCCACTTTCTTAAACAAGTCCTCAAACTCTCCTCACAGTTAATTTGCTTTAGACCACAGACTATCCTAATAGCTCTGGCATCTCTCCAGTTTTTTTCCTTCTTGAACTGAGGAAAAGGGGTAACTGTGAGAACCAAACTGGAAATGGTGTTCTAGAAGCAGTCTCAGACACTGTGTAAAGAAGGATAATGACATCCACAGAGCCCCGTGGATGTGTGCTCTTGAAGTAGCCCAGCATGTATTTGCACTATGATCAGGGAGAGCACACTGTATTTTGTGTAATATGTTTACTGCTTTGTCTCCTGATTTCATAAACTCTTAACTGAATTTATTCTTGCACCTTCTTACAGTGGGAAAGAATTTATTGAATTCTTAACAAAAGAGAACAAAAATACACAGAATTAGCTGTCTGGATATGAGTGAGTTGTTTTACTGCGTTCTCTCAGAAAAAGTGAAGTATGGAGATGTTTAGTGATGGAATCCTTCGTTTTGTACCCCTTCAGATGTTTAGCAGTCACCAATTTCTTTTCATAGTGATGCCATGGTGATTTTCTGCCTTCTATTTTTATATACCTTTATGTATCCTCAGTATTCTTAACATGCATATTTGTAATTCTTTAAGCCTGATATTTTAGCATAGTCCTGGTATTCTGCTAGGCCAGAAGACCAAACATCCTAAAGGCCTCACAGCTGGAGGCCGGAAAGCCTTATGCTATCTTGAGAAACCAAGGTCCTCTCTAAAACATATTCTGTAAAGTAGGATTAAGCCCATCTGGAGGGAGATACTTTAGAATAGGGAGATGTCATGCCATCCATTTAGGCCTCTCATTGGGGCATCTTTGTCCCATCATTTGGGGCATTAGATATGCTAATTTGTAAGGTCTATAAAATTGTATACATGATATATGTGGGTGTGCATTTCGGCGTATTCCACTTTGACGAACGGTTGCACCATAGGGATCCTTGTTAAATACCAAGGTAAAAACCCTTTTATCCCTTAGCTCTCAGTTCTAGGAGCAGGGAAAAGGCATCAATAGGTGGTGGGATTTTAAAATTAGGATATATTTTAGTGTGATGGGAAAAATACCTAGAAACTTCTTTGTTGGTGTCAAAAGCATGGACTGTTCAGGAAAAACATTAAACTGGCATGGCTAGTATAAAACTAGAACATTTAAGACACTTGAAATATTCTTGGAAGTAAAACATGTTTGCAGATGCCTCCTTAGAAAGGGAATTAAAGAGTAAGGAATAGAACAGAAATGAGACCTGGGTTTTTGCCACTTAAAGGAGATAAAGGAGTTTGAAAGTGGGAATGGAATTGCAGGACATTGGATGATAGTGATGAGGAACTGGTATTGGTATTTGTGATCCCTGAAGACACTAATTCATTGTGCTGAGTGGTGTCATTTGATGTGTTGTTTATATTCTAGGTGCAACTGTATTTGTTTTTTTTTCCTGCCAGCTGGGACTTGAGAATATGCCATTGTCTAGTTCAGTATTGTTGTATCCAGTGGGATCTTGGAGAGCAGCTTTTTCTTGTTCTGTGTGGATAGTCTCTTTATGCTTTTGCAAGACGGAATTCTGGCATGACAATATAGTCATGTCAGGGTTTGCAGCTGACAGCATTGAACACTTTCTAGTGAAAGGGATTTCCTTTCTTCCAAAACGTATGTCTGCGGTTTGGTTGTTGTAGCAATGGGTGTGGACCCAGGAGAAAGCAGCCAACATTTCCTGGTATTTCTTAGTATTTGTTGTGAAGACGCAGTCTGACATTAGTAAGTAAAAATAACACCCTTACTCAGTAATCAAACCTGGAAATTCTGGCTCTTGTGACACGAATGCAGACCTTGCCTTCCTTCTAGAATGTGTTGCTTATAATGTTGACAGACTCTGCCAAAATTTCTGTACATGCCTCATGTCTCTGAAAGTACCGAAAAGACAGCAGCTTAATTAATTAAATTAAATTAATACTCACCTTCTCAGTTTAATCTCTAGGACAGTCTTGTAGAAATAGCTCAGTAGTGAGTAAAGCTGTAGAAGTCCCCATAAACTATGGAGAAAATCCTTGTCCCTGTCATTTAACCAGTCTATGGGGTAACCTATGTCCCTTTGCCTTTCCTGTGCAACAGCAAAGTCAGATATGTAAGAGGCGAAGATTGCCTCTATCCCATAATATTAGAGCCCATATTCATAGCCTTTGCAGTTCTGTGGAATCTAAGAGCATCAGTATGTCCTCTGCGTAAATTAGGGTCTGAAGAGCCCTGCTTCATCTGTTAAAAAAGAAAAAAAAGAGGGCAGTGTGAGGGGATCACAACAAGCTAAGATTGGAGAGATAGATCTGGCTTTAAACTCCTGAAGTACAGCTGTGTCTGTCTGCAGGAATAAATTTCACATATGCATCTGTACATGGCAGTAATTAAAACTGTATTTTGAGCAGGTCCTGCTGAGATAGGAGCTAGAGCCCTCCTTGTGTCAATCGTCTTTAGAGGGAGCATGCAGAGAGTAAGTTCCCCATAGAAATCATGAGAAGGGAAGGTAAGGGCTTTGTCAGAAATTACACGCCAGGACCTGAGTCTGTAATGGCTTGACATTGTTGAAAGTCACGTATTCCTCCTTGCTGCCGCAGTGTCCTCTGGTGTCTGTGGAGCAGTGTGCTCAGATAGCTTGTCTTCTTGGCTTGTTTGGGGTTTTTTGTTGTGTGTGTCCCCAGTGTCCCCTACCTGCCTTTTGCCCTTTGGTGGGCAATTACAGCTCAGTCACAATGTGTAAGTTTGTTCTAAGTTTACATCACATTTTGACAAGAGCATAATGTAAAACCTGCTTGGTGTTCTGTCTGCTTTTTTGTGCCCAGCATGTTTACTTGTCTAGCAGTGTGGTGTGAAAATGATTGGAAAGCTTGATCCAAACCAAAACCTGTGTTTTTCCCAGTCCTTCCATCTTTGGGTATTTAAGGGGTACAGGGACAAGCAGAGGGTTACATCATTTATTTTGGTGACCATAGCTCTTTGTTTTAGCTTAACTTATTTGTAGCTAGGTTAAATTGCAAATTCGAGTTTTGTGCAGTAGGGATTGATTCAAAATAGGTTTTTGAAAATTTTTTATATCTTTTTATTTTCTTTTTGTTTTTTTAAAAATAGGAATTAATTGTACAAGTAAGACTAGTGACTTTCTAGAATAAACTGTTCAGAGGAATTTTTTGAAAGTAGAAGCAATAGACAGCTTTCTGTTCTAATGGTAGGTTTGCAATTGACTTTGCAAAATCCCAGCCAAAATGAAGCATTGTTACCTTTGTTGCATCTTTGCTGTTTGTATTTGCTACACATTTATTAGATGTTTTCCAGTTAATATTTTGCTATCCAAATCATACCAAATATACCACTTACTTAAGTATTTTACAGTATTTATAAACTTTATCTAAAAGTTGACCCATCATCAGGGAGATTGTTAGTTCTTAGTTCAGTTTTGCTGTTTGCCTTGTGACAGCCTCATCCAATATTGTGTGAGGACTGTTGTTTACATGGGATCAAAAAGCAACTGTGCAAATTCATCGAAGGCTAAATCTTGAGGGCTGTTTAATTCCCTGCTTCTTTATAGAAAATCCTTGAACCAGAGTTTTCTGGGTGATGGGCTAGAATTGCGTAGAAATATCCTGACATGGGTATCCACTGTGCTTTTGACAGAGAAAGAACATTGGCTTAAATTAATTTTTGTTCTGACCCACTAAGCTTAGTTTGATTTTTCTTGAGGTTTTTTTTTGGAGCAACAGTAGCTGCTCCAGTTTTTACATGCAAATACAAACTTTTTCAAGAATGAGAAACATTAATAAAAAAAAGAGAATATTTCACTTTGATTTTTGTTGTTGTTCTTTGTTGTTGTGTTTAGAACTGCCAGCTAATCATTTTCAGATAAGAAGCTGCAAAAATGTCACCTATTTTTTGTGCTTACATTCTACTAACTTAAATAAGTATGTCTTCTAATGAGGATTGTTCTAGATGACGTATGTAAGTTTTCAGTAGAAGCAAAAGCCTTTGGGTTTTTTCTTCCCCTTTCTTAAACATTATCCCAGAGGTGCTACCACTGTTGCTGATGGGTTCAGCCTTGGCCAGTAGCAAGTGTGTCTTGGAGCCATCTGGCACTGCCTCTGTCAGATTTGGGGAAAGCTTCTTGCAGCTCTTCACAGAAGACATCCCTGTAGCACCCAATCCCCGCTTCTGCTACCAAAACCTGTGCACAAGTGCTTAAAGCAGAAAGATTGAAAGATTCTTCACATGGGAAGTGAAAAGCAGAGATGGAGTCACCTGTTCAATTTTTGCTGTAAAGAGAGATGTGGTTTTTGTGTTTCGTGGGTTTGTAAGTAGACTTTCTTTTACCTTAGGACCTTCAAATTTTAGTTAGCTTTTGTTGAGGATGTTTGGAGATTTGGAGATGAAGAATTTTTTTTTTTTTAGAGGTGTTCAATTTTTTTTAATTGTGCAGTGCTATTATTGGTGTAAAAAGTCTTCAATATTTTGGCTAGTTTTGTTGTTAAGGTGATTTTTTTAAAAAATCAAAATTTTAACCTTTATCAGAAAAAGATTGGTTTCTCCCACTTCCTTACCATTACTGTAAAAATTTTTATCTTGATCTTTTTCCTGAGGAGGGAGAAATAAACCTTTTTTTCCCATTAAATAAAAGCAACTCATAGAGTCATTAAGGTTGGAAAAGACCTCCAAGATGGAGTCCAGCCTTTGACTGATCATCATCTTGTCAGATACACCACAGCACTAAGTTCCACATCCAGTCATTTCCAGGGATGACAACTCCACGACGTCCCTGGGCAGCTCATTCCAATGCTTAACAATCCTTTCCATGAAGAAATTCTTCTTGATGTGCCACATGAACCTCCTCGTCTTTCCTCTTTGAAGAGAAGCTGTTCTTTGTTGTTTATTTAGAAAACTTAAGTATATGAATTGTTAACTGTGTATGTGTTGTTAAAAGTTAACATAGGCTTTAAACAGTTTGTTTTATAAGCAGAAGACAGACTTACTAGTTTCTTTTATATATGTATCTTTTTCTTCTTGTACCATTGTTTCTGTGGTCATTATAAATGTGATCTCTGTCGCCTGGAAAGCAGTGTTTTGTTTTGCCTTCATAGAGTACAAGAGTGTATAAGGATGCATATACATTGTAAATTTGGCAGTAGGCATTCATAGTTCAGTGGTTAGCATTTGTGTGCTAAATAAGAAGGAAACCAAATAAATTGAGAAAAATTCTGTTTCATACAGGATTAATTGTGAGACTTAATTCTTTATTTTTTAATTTATATAAATTGTTTTGATGAATTTGAATTAGAGAATTTAACTATCTAAATGTGTAATTTTCTCTCTTGAAGGAAAAATAAAATGCAAAAATGTTAATAATCTGCATCTTTGCCTCTTTCAGACAGCCCCATGGTTTACTTTGCTTACAGCTGAGTAATCATCTCTAGTTGCAGTTTTGCTCTTGGTTGCTGTGCTTCACAAGAGAGGTAACTGTTTACAATCAAAATACTTCCTGCAGTTCCTCAAATCTAGTAAATATGCTTGTAATGATAGATTTAATTCTTGCTCCTTTTGCTGAGATATTTCTGAAAGCAAATAGTTCTATCCCTGTACCTCAACACTGCCTGTGAGTGGGTGTCATGCTATCTTTACCCTGTGTAGTCTAATGGAAAATGAGCGTAGGTTGTTTAGATAAAATGAATGGAAAATACCTGTCTATATTTGCTGATTTTTTCTCCTTAAGTGTTTTTTCTCCTTTTTAAATGTTTTCAGATCTTCATGGATCTCAACAGTGCTAGCACTGTTGTTTTGCAAGTCTTAACTCAAGCTACTAGCCAAGATACTGCAGTTTTGAAGCCAGCTGAGGAACAACTGAAGCAGTGGGAGACACAGCCAGGTTTTTATTCAGTCTTGTTGGTAAGATACAGTGGAAAAGTGCTACTAAGTAAACTTTGAATAATTTTGAGTACTGCTCTCTAGAACACAGTTGAAGCATGACCTCTGGTTAAGGGAAGCCCTGAGTTTTCGTGTTCCAGCCACTAGTATCCTTATGCTGAAGGATATGGTAGGTAGGATATGACAGTGGTCAGCATTGTCATCACTAAGTCTCAAAGCAAGCTCTTTTCCCAGGCATTCAGAAGGTGGAAATCCAACCTCTAGCAGTAGGAGTGGGCGGTGGTGCTAAATCTTTTATTGGCCTGTTGTGAGTTGATGGTAGAAGGCCAAGATGGCCCTTGTAAAAGGGATTGCCTTTACTGCCTCAAGAGGCAGGGACCCTTTTATATACCAAGGCAGTAAGCACCTTTTCTTTTTTGTGGAGCTGATGCTTTATGAACATTTTAATAGAAGTTCCCTCATACTTTCCATTGCACTGTTTGATACCTCTCTGGGATTGCATTCCTTTTTGTTAGTGGAGGGAAACTCTCAGGGAAATTAGTTGACCTGGCTGTGATAGTAAGATCCTGGAATGGGGAAGGTGAATACTTCCAAAAGTATTATGACCATTGGTGAAATGGATGGATTGATATGGTCAAAGTGATGACAACGCAGTCAAAAAGGAAACCAAACTGTTTCAGCAGAGACACTTGAAGCTGACAGTATTGTTATTCTCAATATCTATGCATATGTTTATAATAGTCTTAAAAAGTAAATGCTTTTTCTACAAGTGTCTGTCCTCAGTGCATAGATTGAATGATTCAGATTTGTAGAGTGACGTGTTCTGTTCCCTGTAGACCATCTCTTTCATTTGTTTGGAATGTTGAAGGCAAGGCAGATGATTTAGGGAAAGGAGTAGAAGAAGATAGAGCTTTTGGTCTGTCAGATTGCCTTTTACCCACTGCCTTTGCCATACTGTTGCCGTGGTGGTAAATGATCTTGATAGAAAACGGCAGAAATTTCCACTGGTGACATATTTTTTTTCTCTGGGTGTTTGCTGTGAGAGCTGACACCTTAAGGTGTAGACAAGTTGAGCGCTCACAGGTGTAACTGGAATTGATATTAGTTAATTTTAAATATAAGGGCTAAAAATGCAGAGGTTTAAATGCTTATCAAAGAGGATCAGATGCTGATAATTCCTTTTATGTGGTTAAGTGGATTTGTTGGGACCACATCAGCCTTTCTTTAGATGTGAAATATCAACAGTCTTCCAAACAAAACAGAAGTGTCTCCTCCTATGTTCAACATGACCATGACAGGTGGGCTATCTGGGAGAGAAAATAGTTGGCACCTTCTTGGTGGAGCAGAAAAGGGTGCAGGGACACAGGTAATTGTAAATGGAGAGTGGGTAAGACAGCTGATACCTGTGGGATGTGGCAAGTAATATAATTACTTACTGTGAGATGCATTTGCTTCTGGGACAATCAGAGTAAATTATAAAGAAACATGAGACATGCATCTTGGGTCCTATCATTTTTAGTACCTAGTGGAATTACTATCATTACTTTCTGTGTTTCTCTTTTAAAGGTATTATGTTTCTCTTGATTCAGAGATCTATTGGGTGGTTTTGAAAAGAACCTCTGTACAAGTTGTATCAAATTGTGTATTGGCTTCATTCCTGTTATTTCTGTGACAATGTTACTGTGTTATATTAAATACTTCGAATTTTAGGAAGCTCATATGAGGATGCCAGATATGCAAAGAAGTTGTCCTTGTTTTTCGGTAGATACTTAGGGGTTTTTTTTGCATTTTTTTTATCTAGGCCCAATCTAGTTTTAAGGTATTTTTTATCTGTGGAAGCTTTGCTTCTGATAAATATTTTAGCAAAGAGAGGAAGAGTTGCTTGTAAGATCAATGGAGAAGTTTCAGTATGAGTAGTTTGGGCTTTCTGTGTTTCATTTATCTTGAAGTATTTTTTTATCATGTGAAAGTGATGTTTGAAGTTACCTCTTTGTATTTTGATATGCTTAAGTTGCATTTGGGAAAGGTCAATTCTTCTAGAGATTTAGTCTGTCTTCCTAAATAAGCTTTGGAAAAGAAGGGCATATTACAAAGGGATCATTTTCATGTTGTGTTGTATTTATTGGTGGGCTACCACCTTTCTGATATTTTTCTGCAGTTTGCTAGTTCTGAAGTTGATATCATTGTTGGCATGTAAGTCTGTTTACCTTCTAGTGATTGGAGTGTGTTAGGGTTTTTTTTCAGGTTGGCCATTATCTCTAGAAAGCTGTTACTATTAGTAGAAATAGATTTTGAGAGAAAGTTATATTTTGAATTCATAGTGAAAATAAGATCCCAGGTTTCTACAATGCTGACTTACTTGAAAGGTTTGTTTATAAGTCTTCAGGCATGGTGCCCAAAAGTAGCAGGTGCTTTTGTCCAGAGTCCCTGCATTTTTCAAGTCCCTTCATACTGAACTTCTAAAAGCAATGAGTACAAGTGGTGCACTCTTTCTGCAATGTATGTACAGTAAGAACACTGAGCTCACACATACTTGCTCCCTAAAGGAGGGAGTAATAATGTCTTGCCCTCTTGAGAAGGATCCATCTGATGCAGTGGAAAACAGGAGAGCTGCTGTTCAGAGTAGCATCTGTGCTGAGGTTCAGTAACCTACCTTTAGTTTAGCTTTTCTTGGTTGGTAATTTTACAACATTACTGTACAAAATAACTCCTCTATGTTTGTCTGTATATACAGATACATAAAAGCATAAAGAGATACATATGTGTGTATGTATGTATTTATATATACATATGTACATATAGCTTTTTATTGGCAGAAACTGATTTCCTAGAATAAGCGTAGTCAAATTTGAAAATTGCAGTCCCACCAGGTCACTGTTTCACAAACAGTATTGGTAGACAGGATGATTCTTGGCGTATGACAAGATAATGAAGAAATAACCTGAAGACTGGATTCTGACTAGAATAAGGAATTATCCTGTATTCTGCAGTGCCACAGAATTCTGAGATCTATATCATTAAAGAGTGTAATAATTGTCTGGTTCTAGCAATTATTACCCTTATATTTCCTTCTCTGCCAGACAAGATTAGCAATACATTTGTCTTATATGTTGGGGTTTCTTTAATAAATCAAAATTTGGGCTACTGATAAATACTTTTTTAATCTCTAAAAATCTATGTTTAACACAGTGTTTCATTTGTCTGTCAAATGATGATTAAGACATTTTGTTTATGTACACCCATACCACAGAGGTGTGTGTATTTCTACATATACCAGGTCATGTGTTGATACAATTTTTGTCTTGCTTGTGCTGTCTTGAACAGTTTTTGACTTAATATTTTCTTTTCTCTCTCTTTCCTTTTTTTTTTTTTGGTAAATAGAATATTTTTACAAATCATAGCCTGGATGTGAATGTGAGGTGGTTAGCTGTGCTGTACTTCAAAAATGGAATTGATCGCTACTGGAGACGGGTTGCACCACAGTAAGTTTCGGGTTCTTCCACTTAACTGTCTTAAAGGTGGCTTTGTTATGGTTGCCAGACTGGAAAAACAGCAGATCCTTAGTTCATAGAAGTTACTTTAGAATTTGTGGTGAAACTGACAGCATCCTTCAACTTCAGGACTCACTGATAAAACATTTTGTCTTTATATTGCTTCTTATGACTATGTTCATTATATACTTTTGAGAACTGAGTTAGAAGGCTGTTTCCTAGATAACAGGTTTTGAAGTGATGCAGTAAGTGTTACAACATTAACACCTGGATTTACTGTTAGTGACAGATGTGAAAGGTAGTCAGTCTCTTGGAGAGTGAGAGAGACATTTCATTTTGTTTAAGCTGATTTGTTTTGAATGTGTATTTGGGAAAGAGGCAGTAGTAATCGTACTTACAAGTTCTGGTCTTCATTTTTTTGTTGTTCTGATATGTGGGTTCTGATAATGCATGACAAAATGTTCTCCAAAGAAGACGAGAAATATAAGCAGTTTTCATGAGCACCATGTAGTTACTTAAAAATTACAAGAAGTGCCATTTTAATATGTAATACCTAGAATGATACACTTCTCAGTCTTTTGTGTGAAGTACTTTTGTGTCGATTTGTTAATATTTTTTGACACTAGTAGCATTTCGGGTGAAAAAAGCAGGGTTTATTTCCTGCAGAACTAAAGACTAAAATTTTATTGTTTGAGGTAAAAATTAAATAACAATCCTGTAATGTAGTTTTTCTGTAGTTTTAAAGGAAATGTAATTTAAAAATTAAAATTTTCTTGGCTATTAAAGATTCTGTGGGTTAAAGCTATATTAAATTTCCAATGCAACCCTGTTTTTTCCCCATTTCTAATTTTTCTGCCAGTAATTTAATGCAATTAAAGTATAAAATAAATTTTAAAAATTGTTGGCTGCTGTTACGGATTTCATGGAGTAAATGCATAGTAAATTTTTAGCCTGTGTTCAACTGTTCCCCCATTTCTGTTTATCTTTCTAAATTTCTTAGATGTGGCATTTTGTCAGCACTTACCCAGATCATGTTTCTCTTAGAGTGTGTTGAGACCAATTTGAGAAATTCTGATTTGAACTGTAAATTCTGGGTTGTTTTGTGAACCAATCATACTTTGAATGTCATGAGTTTTGAAGGCTTCATTGTACAGGCTGCATTTTTGTTGTCCTTGCAAAATTCTTGTCTTTCATCTTGTGTCTCATTTCATCAGCTGTCCCCTCTCCATCCATAGTAGTACATCAAAGCATGTTTTGATCTACAGATCAGACTTAAAACAGCCTTTTCCAGTGAGAGTGATTTTGAAGATGAGCCTGTGAACTTCTTCCCTCCTGCTTTTTCAGGCAGCTTTTCATATAGCTGTGGAGAAGAGCCTAGAATTGCCGTAGCCTCTTTTCAGGCACAATTTGGCCTCTTTTCTGAAATTTGTTTTCAGCCTCCTGAGATTGTCTCACAGGATGATTTTGTATGTGTTTTTGTTTTCTTCAAAACTGATTTGTCTTGAATTCAAGAGTTGAACATGTTTTTGATTTTACGATTACTTTTGTATCCTGTCTCTTGTGGACTTCGTTCTCTTATTTGAGTACCATGTTAGCAACTTTAACAATACTTTCAAATACATGTTTTTGCTTGAGTTATAACTCTTCATAAGCCAGAAATCCAAGTCCAAAATATCAGACTTTTTTAAAAAAAGCTCAAAAATAATTTTTTAAGTATTTGGATATATACTTCTTCATATCACTAACACAGGGAAAGATCAAAGTAATGTTGAATTGCAAGTTGTGAAAGACTACAGCAAAGTAGATAGTACTTAGAAGTTTATGTCTAGATGAAGTTGTTTTAATTTTTTGGCACATACAATTCAATGCTGAAGGGAAATAACTCGCTAAGTGAGACACATTCTTCCTAACTTCTCGCCTGCCTGTAACTTTTAAATATGAAATTGTGGAATTGGCTTTCTTGCAATGCATTAAGGGAGGATGCAGTGTTGCCAGTCTGTGTCTCCTTCGGGGTGTCCCTGTTCCCCAGCAGATGTCACTGTCGTGTTATTTAAACAGTGAATTCCTCCACCTGCGGTCCCGCAAACCCTGAGGGACCCTGTCACACAGTGCTGTGTGACACTTGCATCGGCATTGATTTTAAATTTTTATTTGCATTACTGTTTTACAGTTTTGCTTATCGCGAGCTTATATATTTGAGGCGTTCATCCTCATGAATCTATCTTTTCTTTCCTTTGTTTTGCCTGCAATGGCAAAAGCTTAATTACAGCGTTTTTATTTACAGTAAGTAATGAACTAAATTCTTGCTGCTCTTAGACTGTGCATGTGATAAGTTCAATATAATTATAATTACGAAAAAGTAATTAAGGCCAGGGGTCTTGTGAGTCCACAAACAAAGGAAATGAAGTAATATAGTTAAATGGGGTATTTCTTTCTTTACAAACCAGGTTTTAGGTGTTTTCTATTATCTCTGAAAGTGAAGTATTGCACAATCTACATTTATTGAGAATAGATTTTTAAATTGTATTAATAAGAGCTTTTAAATTTTAGAAACCACTTAGAGTATGCCTGTATGTGTGGAAATTATATACTCCATTTTCATATTATAAAAAAGCCCTACAAAAATTTATTTTCCTGAAATGTCATCTCCTGGCTTTAGATTAATAAATTAAATAGTTACCTGCAGAGAAACTTTTACTATTGCAGATATCTTTGTAAATTCTAACCAAAATGTTGTTAGACATAGTTTAATTTTTTGCAGGAAAAATATTAAAGCCTAAGTCTTGATTTTAAAAAAATAAAAAATAAAATCATGGCTCCTGAATGCTATAATTACCTTTGAAAATAAGACTTAGTGTACAGTTCTGAGTCACCAGTGAAACAATAAATTGCCCCCCTTTTGTACTAGGAAATAGTGAGTACTTGAGTTTCGTGCAGGTGTGAAGGGAAAGTGAAAACTAGAATATTTTTGCAAATCTTATGGCAAATCCTGCCATAATCAAAATTTTTTTATTATTTTGAGATTAGTATTAGAATTAGTATTAGAAAAGTCTAGATGAGTGCAAAACCGATTCTTTAGGGAGCTTTAGACATAATTTTAAACTTCAGTGTATAAAACTACCCGGTTAATATTGGTGCCAGAGGTCAGACAAGAAGAATTGGTTGTGTTGGTGTGTTTAATCCTAATTTCCAGCCACTAGTCTTCATTGAGGTGTGATGTCTGCAGGTATGCTTCTAAGTCATTGCAGTGTTAGGTGAAACTGTTGCATCTGAGAAACCTTGGGTGATAACTTAAAGGATTTTTATGAAGAAGAAACAGCTTTCTAGGTGCTATCAGTAAATTAAAAAGTGTTGGGGTTTTTTGTTTGTTTTGGTTTTGTTTTGTTTTTTTTCCCTGATAGTATAATCTATAAATACCAACAAACAACAAGTGTGTTGTGTTTCCTGCCCAAAAATTGTAAGAAAATTGCATGAATCATATGAAGTCTGAAATAATACAGGAGCGATATCATACTGTAACTTGTAGTCTTAAACTGATAGAGGCACTTAACATGACCTTTATCTTTACAAAGGTCACCTCAGGTCTCAAAACCTGAGATTAAAATGCCTTGTAAGTATTTCTTTCACTGTTCCCTCTCTTTTTAAAGGTACTTGAGATCATGGAAGAGCAAAGGATGTTCTTTTGTTAGTTTTTATAGTGTTTTTGATAGTTACATATGAATCAATAGTAGTTTTTTAATTGAAAATAAATAATATTTTAATAAATATATCCTGACAGTGCTCTTTCTGAAGAAGAAAAAACTTCATTGCGTGCTGGACTTATCACCAACTTTAATGAGCCAGTGAATCAGGTCAGTGGTGATTGTTTATTCTCCCAAGAACTGCTTGTATTGATAGAGAGCTTGGTTTCTTTCTTTACAAAGTATTTAATTATAATAATGAAGTTGCATTTTACATATTGCTTTCCAGACAGATCTTTAAGTGAGATCTTTTACCATAGATTCATTGAATTATAGAATCACTTTGGTTGGAAACAGCATGTTTTGTCTCTGTGGTTTGTTTCTTTTCGTGTTGCAGTGCCAGTTTGTTGTCCCTTGCTGTTTATGCAACCATTTAGTGAAGTGGTTCAGGGAATGGATGTAGCTCAAAAATAACCTTCCCCTGAGTGATTTTTGGTTTTTTCAGCTGTGTCTGTTCTCTGAGCTGACTCCCACTGTGGCCATGCAAGGAAGTGTGATGGTGGCATAGCAGGAATGAGCTGTTGAGGTTGCTGCTGCATAAACCCACCTAAGCAGTATTGCTGTTGCATGTCTAGTTACAGCATAAGTGAATTTAAATAAGCTTAATAAGGCTTCAGTGTAATAGTGTCCTTCCTTACATAAAGTGACTAATGGTAAGCCCTGATTTTGATTAGAATAAGAATTTATTATATTGAGTATAGAGCTAATGTTAGAGGCATCGAATATGCCTATATTGGATGAATCAATCTTACATCTGCTAACTTCTTCTTCATCATATAAGATTCTACAAGGAAGTATTTGCTAATATTTTGAGCTAGATCTTAAATAACTTTGTCAAGAAAATACAGAAATGATTGGCATAAGATAAAGACTAAAAAGGTATTGGAAATAAACTTCTGTTCTGCAGACAGTTCAGTTTTAACTTTGTAGGATTTCTTGACAGGATTAATGTAACTTCTAGGATTAGAGCAATTTATCAAAATTAGAGTAATTTAGTCTTTGTAGAAGCCTGTTGTGAAATGACAGTTTTGACTAGAATGAAAAGTTTTCATAGCAAATGCAATTTTAAAAAAGCAGATACATATAAAGTATTTTAAAATTTGTTCTGCAGGTGTAGTTTCAATGTAAACAATATTACCAAATATTATTTGCTTCTGTATTTTAACCAAAAAGAGCTATGAAGTAGGTCAAGCTGAACCATAAAGCCTGTGTACTTTATGCTTCTACTAGGTAGCATATACTTTAGCAAATACTTAGTTTTGAAGACTTTGTATGGTTTTTGCACATATAAATAGGTAGATTACTTATAAAACCCTAATATTAACTACATTGTTTGTAAAACAATTTGAACTTTTTATTAATAGTTTTTCCATACCTTCATTAGTATTTGAAGGTGTGAAATACAAAAAAATGGAAGGTATCCATACCTTCATCAGTTTGCCTGCTAAGATAATAGCATAACATGTTTTATAGCTAAATGTCACTGCTGATGAACAGCTTGGCAGTTCTCAGACCATAGTTGCAGTTGAGATTGGAACCTTCCTAACTGACATTTTAAAGACCAGTGGCCTCATGTTTTGATTTGTGTGTCCTTATGATGATTTTTGGGATGTCATTTTTTAAGATGCAGAGAATTTTGTTGGTTTTTATGGTAGCAGTCTAAATAATTGCCTCGACAATTGTGTGCAATATTGGAATATGTTAACAGAGTCCATCTCCCTGTCTTTCTTCTTGTTCCCCAATCTCTTGTAGGTGTCCTGAGGTGTCCTTTCAGAGGAACCTTTCATTTAGTTCCCAGCCTGCTTGATATGTCTGTGTTTTGATATCCTGTGTTCCTGATAACTGCACTTTTCCAGTCATAGATAGTTCATAACACAGTTGCTATCAGCTTGTGCTTTTTGCATCAGTGAAGGCAGAAAAATTATGACTCTTGTATAGAAAGGAAAACAACACAAAAAAGTGAGAAATAGGCATAGTATGGAGATGTGATGATACAACTTGACTTCCAGGGGAGGTGGAGAAGGAAAAGAGAATATACCATCTGCTGAGAGTATAATTTCCATGCCCTCTGAAGATATTTACCATATGGAGGGAACAGTGGAAGAAAATACTTCTTCAAATATATGACAGCAATTTTTTTTTCCTCCCCAATTAAAAAGCCAGTCCTCAAGATAAAAGTACTTTTGGCCTTTCTGGGAGGTTGCTTCTTGTGATGTGATCATAGGAAGGGGGATTTATTTGCTCCCCCTGCCAATTGACACAATTTGATCTGGTAATAAGTAAGACTCCCAGTTCGTCCTTGTGAGTGTTGATGTCATTTTCCTGGAGCAATTCTTCTCCCTAAGCAGCATGGTAGGAATAAATAGTACAGAAAACCTGGTGGGGTTGTCAGACTCCAGAGGAAACATCTCATGAAGCAGTAAAGAAGGAGAAGGGCATAGCTATCTGTCCCTCTTAGGCCTGTAAATTGCTTGGATTCCTTCTGGTGGCCTAAGAACATGACTTGTTCCCCAGGCTGGAAGTGTGCTTGTACTAGTGTGTTGAAGGAGAGAGTATCTGCTTCACTAATCCAGTCAAGGACCTTTTCAGTTAGAATTGAATAATTCAATTAGAATTGGATAAGATAAGAACAGGGAAAACAAGAATGTGAAATTTTTGGATATTCGAAGTGGGCTTTGAGAGACCATACAAGGAATGTTTAGGGGTAGGGAGTTGCACAGCAGCCAAGCGTGGAATAGACAGGAAGAGGGCATAAGAAAGGCCAGTAAACCATGGGTCTGTACCTGTGTCTGAACAACCCCTGCACTGGATGACCACTGCCTGTCCTGTGTTCTGATTGCATGCCTTACCCATCTTGCTGTGTAATCTCGCTCTGTTCGTTATGCATGTGTGCTGCTAGGAACAGGCTTCAGCTGCTGGCAAGACTGGTGTGAGTGGGATTTGGGCCCAACAACTAAAGTCAGATGGTACAAGTGGTGCAAGTGCCCCTGGCCTGTGGTGTGAAGATCTGGAGCAAGGCAGTCTCAGTCCCAGCTACTGGGATGGGGTTCAGGCTTACACACTCGTGTACTTGGAGCTGGGAATGACTCTGTCTAAAAGTCAGGTAGAGCAGAATTGAGGGTAATATGTATTCAGCAGTGTATGTTCATGGTAAATGATAGAAATGATCACTAAGTAAAAAGTGGTTCCCAAATATTTGTGTCTTCATTTATGTGACTTCTAGGATAAATACAGTTACTGGTCTTCATGTAAAATTTAAACAAGGTGTCAGTTTATTATTTTATGTAAATACTTGCTACAAACATGAAATAGAATGCTTTTTCTCCACATTTATTTGCATTCTGTAAACTTAAAAATAGCTTGAGAAAAAGCACACAAAAATACAGCAATCCATCCTAGTATTTTTTGGTTCAGGTTTTATTTGGCTGTTGATCTCTTCATTATTAATTTCCCAAATGCCCTTTGACTTTGTGGTCTCTGTGGTTTTTTGCAGATAGCAACTCAGATCTCTGTTCTGATTGCTAAAGTTGCCAGAGTGGACTGCCCAAGGCAATGGCCAGAACTTATACCCACTCTTGTGGAATCAGTGAAGGTGCAGGATGATCTTCAGCAACACAGAGCGCTGCTTACGTTCTACCATGTTACAAAGACCCTGGCATCCAAACGGCTTGCTGCAGACAGGAAGCTTTTCTATGATGTAAGTGATGTAATGCAGTATTGTAGAGCATGCAAATCATGTATTGTACATGCTTGCTTCTTCCTGAGTTTGGCTGGCAGGGCATTAATGGCATGTTTGTGGACTTTAATGTCTGCCCTTGGAACAAAAGTTCTGTTACGTTATGGGTATATGTATACTTGTGGAATAACTTGAAGTCAGTTTCTGGGTGAGATGTTTGAGGTCTTTATTAATTTTGCATACAACTTGAATGTCCTTATCTTAATTTGTGTAAAGAACCAGAGCTTTGTCTACAGAACAATATTTGTATATCAGCCTTATGACATACATGATCTTACTTTTCTAGGAATTTATGGAGTTTTTTTGGAAGCGTGTTCTGGATTCATAACTCAGTATAGTCTTTAAGAAATACTGGGGTTTAGACTTCCGTACTGCCATATTTTAATGTTTTATCATCAGCAGGAATGTGTTTGAGGTTTTTGCAGGCCATCTCTTCAGGTTAATTAAAAGGCAAGATGTGAATGCAAATGCCAAATATTGTGTCATTCAGTTTACATTCTCCACTGTAAAAATCCACTGATTAGAGCACAGATTTAACTTCAGCTGTTGGCTGTGCATGTCCAAACACATTTGGAGTTGGTCAATGATATAGTACAGTTAACTGAATTTAGTAAGTTAAACATTTTTTCCAAACATGTTACTCTTAAATTTTTGAAATTTTAGTTATTCCTTCACTTAAAAGGAAGGAGTGAGCACAGAAAATGAAGACTGTTTACAGAGATTTAGCTATGTATCTGTGTAATCAATAAGATCAAATTTTAACCATCAGGAGTCTGAGGCATTGAAGACTGACTTGTAAATAGGACCTTTCCTAACCTTCACTCAGTCAAAGCAACTAAATAAACAGGTCACAAGCTTTTGACTCCATTGATGTAAGGTGTTGCAGACTAACTGCAGATTACTGTAATTATGAAGCTGTCAAGTGCTACCATAACTGAGTGAGAAAAACTTTATCTTCTGTTTGTAATTCAGATATCTTTATCAGTTAAGCACTGTCTGTGAACTGTAATGTGAATTAAGTTTCAGATTTGTTCAGTTCTACCTGATTAGAAACTATTTGTCATTCTGTATTTTTAAAAAATTGAGGGAAAAAGTCAGTGTTTGCAGCTATCAACAAAGTGAAGTTAGTTTTGGAGTAAGCATTGTTCAGTACTGTTGCACCTGTAGCTGCTAAGTGTGTCCCAAAGTAAGTTGATTCAGACATTAATTTAACTGTAAGATTGACAGCTTGTCTTATGGGAGAAGAGGTGATGAGGAAAGCTGATAATTTTTTGAAGCGTCATACCATATTATACACCAGCAGCTGTATTTACTGAAAATGAGGTAAGAAAGGAAATTGTTTTCTTTAAGGTGAGAGTTATAGACCCAACTAGTCAGGGAAACCAGTGAGTCTATCCTAACATCTTCAAATTAAGGCAAGGTATTTTTCTGGAAAACATCTTTATATTTGTACAACAAAGAAGCAAATTGAACATTGTGGCCCATGATACATACAAGAAGCTGGATTAAACATTTTAATAGTCTAAACCAGCCTTTGAAACTTAGGGATTTATTATGCTATAGCAAAATTCAGGAAACAAAACATATTCTTCATCTTCCTTTTTGCAGCTTACATCAAGTATTTATAGCTTTGCATGTTCCTTGTGGAATCATCATACAGACACATTCCTACAGCAGATTTGTACAGGGGATGAAGCTGCGGCTGCAAATTCACTAGAAAGGACCTTATTGTCATTGAAAGGTAATAATATAGAACAATGTTAAAGTGTAAGGAATCAAATTACTTTCTTCACATTGTAGAACGTGTAGAACTTCTTCAGTCAACAGTTCCCATTCTCTAACAAAGCCATGCCCATTGGGAGTAACTGTATTCTTGGTTTATTTTACCTGTACTGTAAGGCAGAAGGAGGATTAATCATAGAGAAGGGGGAGAGGGAGTAGTTTTGTTTCTCAGTATGTGAGAAACTGTGCATTCCATTGTGCATGTTGTAAGCAGTCAATTTCTAGGTTGGAAAGTGGAGGGAATAACAGGATGTTTTCTTACATGTCATAATTTAGGCTTAGCATGTCTTTAGCACTGAATCAAGGAAGCTGAGCTACAAGTTTCATTCCATTAGGTTCAACCTGTGTCCAGTGAAAAGCTAGCCTTAGCAGTCAGTTTATATTTTAGTTTGGTGCTCAAAGGCTTATGAGTGGAGTAAATGCCTATCCTGTCTACTTTGCTGCTTTGAACAACTGAGATTTTTGTGTGCAATGCTTGCAATGTAGATAATACATGTCCTGAATTGTTTCAGAAGATGCAGCATGCAGCTTTTCTGGGTTACTGGCCGTGATAAACCTGAGAGAATTGACAAGTGTCTTACGGGCCTTACTTGACTGTACTTGGCCCTTTTCCTACTGCAGAATCATTCAGGAGTTGAAGACTTAGAGTTTTGGCAGAATTCTTCCTGATTGAGTAACTCTTGGAGTTCTCTTCATAATTTTACACAGGATGTATTTTAAAGTAATTTCAACAATGGTGAATGTTAGGTATGGATGAGGCATACAGGGACCTAAAATCATGTGCATTTTTTAAAGCTTTGGGTTGAAAGAAAGGCATGGCAAGTGGAATTGTAATTGTGTTCTGCAATTTGTTGAAACAAGAGCTGATTAATAGCTACACAAGTGATTTCTTTTTCCTAGTGCTTCGAAAACTAACAGTCCATGGCTTTGTAGAACCTCATTGGAATGCAGAGGTGATGGTAAGTGACGTGTGTATTTCTAGTTCTTGATTAGAAATCTTTTGTGATGATTTCAGGTCTTGTTAGAGCTATGTTTGAAAATCGTTGAAAGGCACACATTTTTATTATGCAAAGGAAGATCAAGTAACATTCTCTCAAAGTTATCCTCCCATCAGTCTAGAACTGTCAGATCCTAGATAGATTCTAAATGCTATGACACTAATGGCATCATGTTTAAAAAAAGAAAAGACACCTTTTCCAATTTACACACCACATGATGGTGACACTTGTTGCTTACTGAAAGATGTCTTACATGCGCTTTCCTCCCTCCAGTTAAAAGCATTTTGTTTAGTGATAAATGTGATGCCATACTTGTCCTGTCATATTCTTTTGATAAAATTTGTTTGATTGAGATAAAAACCTGTGTTATGCAGCCCAGGGTAGGAGAGGGTAGGGTCAGAGAAAGAAACCTGAGCACCTTCCTTAATTGTAAGTGCTGCCTGTTTTGCTGGAGGAGTTGAGTACCTACAACCTATGTCCTCTGCTAGGGAGTTGACAAGAGGGTAGAACTGCATAAGCATATTTTAAAGGATATGTATGCAGTTATCTATCCTTCCTTCTACTAGAGTTGCTGTGCTGTTTATGTAGTACTAATAAGGACAGTTTGGATCATCTATGCAGTCTGCTTGCTAGCTAATTATTAATTTCACGAGGAAATTGCTTTTTCACAATAATCAAAGAGTTCAGTTAAAAGTTATGAGGTCATGTCTGAGGTGGTAACACATCTGAACTGACTTTAGTCTGACATAACTTTGTTCTCATAATACAGTGCAGAATAAGCTTCATCTTTAAAAGACACATTTGTTTTTTAGGGTTTTCTACATGCCGTATTTGAACGGCTGAAACAGTTTCTGGAGTGTAGTAAGTATCTGAATATTTTTCTTTGTCTTCATTGTTAAACATTAGAAGCTGGATGAAAATATACAGGCTAGTGCATCATCAGCAATCATTTAGGTGCAAGGTATTTTTGTACAAGTCGAAGCTGCTTCTTTAAATGCTGCTGAAACTATCAAAGAAGAATTCAGTAAAAGTGTCTTTTTGTATCAACAGAGTAAAATCACACCAAAATTGTATTTCGTGTCATACTTCAACAACACTTTTTATGAGAATAGATGTCTAAACTGAATAGGAAGAATCCTAAATAAAGTTACGTGTAATTTCGATACTTTGATGAAGTTCCTTTTTTCAGGAGCCTGTACTTCAATAAGATGGCTGATCTGGGCTTTGAGCCTCATTTTTAGAAGAGATGGAAACTGCCATCATTTGCCACTTTTACTATACTACAGTCAGGCTCCTTCTGGCT
Source organism: Monarcha castaneiventris obscurior (assembly GCA_026261815.1). Taxonomy (NCBI): domain Eukaryota; kingdom Metazoa; phylum Chordata; class Aves; order Passeriformes; family Monarchidae; genus Monarcha; species Monarcha castaneiventris. Next base: position 11,660,251 of record JAMPIT010000893.1, on the reverse strand, counting down.
GTCCTTTCATTTTTGACAAGAAAGGTGCATAGTTTGAATAGAAGGAATTGAGGGCCGTCCCATGCTGAAGTTTGGTGGTTATTGTAGTCCCCTAGAATATGAGGACTGTGGGGTTTCTGTGTCCTAAGACAGGAGCTGAGCTGAACCTTCCCATTTCCACTTTTCTAATCAGTAAGTTGTTTTGCAAAAGAAGGTACAATTACCTTACAGGATTAGTGTTTACATTTATTATATTATGTTTCTGCCTGTACTCCTTCAATATGCCCTTTTTTGGTTTTTCTTTTTTTTATAAAAGTTTTATCTGTTTTTTTTTTCTAATTCAGAATGTTTTCTAGTGACCATAATAAATTATTCTTTAAGGTGGAGTTTCTAGAGAAGTACATAATATTATGCAGTAATAGTTTTATTAAAAGGACGTTTTTATATTTTCAATGCGTGTTTATTTTTTGTGTATACTAGCATTTGCTTGCATTATTTAAACAGTTGTTTGTCATTGAATTCTCTGTAATGATGTCGCAATTATTGTAGCCTGATCAAGTGCAGTGAATTTTGCTACAGCTGAGAGAAATGTTTTAGGATTTTTTTTATTCCCAATACTCATTACCTTGAATTTTACTTTGAATTTATTCTGCCCAAGAACTTTTTTCTGCTGGCATAATCTCTTAACTACAGTAAAAATAAGTTCTTTTCCAGTGTTAACTTTTAAAAATTTAGCTACCCAGAAAGAAAATGAAAGTCTGAGAATTCATAGTTGTTAAATGTCTGATTACCAGGTAGAAGTATAAGAGCAGAAAGCATATGCAGAGATCGTCTAGAAAAGACCATAATTCTGTTCACTAAAGTGGTAAGTAAAATCTCCTTCCAGTTACTGTATAGTTTGTAGTTCTGGAGGAGCAGTCCCCATCCAGACACATACGTGCCTTAAAGTGAATGCGTTTCAGACCTTTCAAAGAAATGGAAGGTACTGCAGCTTAAAACTTTAGGAGATGTATTTTTGAAGTAAAGGGTGTCTGTTTATTTATGCTGATGTAGGTCGCAGCAGTGAAGAATACATTTTCTTAGCTCAAACAAGATTAAGTGCGTTCCATAAGTAAATTATTTAGGTAGAATTTGTTTAAAGAAGAGTTCTGGAAGTATTGGTAAAACAGTGGTAATAGTATTAAGGAATAAAGAAGAGATAGGCTTTTCATTTTATTTTTTATAGGTAGTTAGATCACTATTTCCAAGGCTCTGTTAGGTATATGTAAATACTGGCCACACTCGTTAATCAAAAGAAAATGAACAAAAGACTCTCTTGCCCTCTGAGACTTGTATTGTGTAATACGCTTGGATTTGTCAGCTGATGCTGTGTAACTGTTAAATGCACATTGTATTGGAAGGTAATTTTAACCTTGACACTTGATCTGATTTTTTGGGTTTTTTGGGGTTTTTTTTAAGTTACAAAACCCTCAGAGTTCCCATTGTTTTTACATTCTATTTAGGAGCCATGAGTGTATTTTAAATATTAAACCTAGTTATCAGAAGTAGAAAGCACCTATCCGCTTCACCAAAATTGAGTTGAAGGTGCTCTGACACAACAATATTTTTGGTCTTTGTCATAGTACTTACATTGCAAATGTGCATCTTTTTTCACAGACCTGAAGAGAAAGTAAACTTGATTAATAGGTAATCTACCACCTCTGTAAATTCAGATGCAGGAATATAGGTTTAGGCATTTTTGCAGTACCAAAGGAGATTAAAGGAATCCACCAGTGTATTTTAGACTATTAATTGCAAAAGCTAAGTTGAGGAAGCAAGTACTTGTACTGCAGTGGTGGTGTTGGGAGAGGGGAAGTTATATATCCCTCATACGTCTTTTACTTACCCTGATTCTAATAGGGATGAATTATCTGCTGAAACATTCACTGTTTTAAGTATGGCTGATAGACTTTATTTACTACTATCAAGCTGGTCCATTTGAAAATGTGTATTGTTCCTCATGTTTTAGAAAAATAAAAATTTTGAACCCAAATCAAGAATTTAGCTGTTAAATAACGCTTCATTAACAATTGATACTGATCTCTTCCTAATTTCCTGTCTGTGTTCAGTTGTCTATAATTTTATATAAATTGGCACCTGTTTTTGCTAACTAGTTTACTAAAGGATTTAATAAGACTTCACTAAAACTGTTTTGACTTCTTTTTTTCTACTCCCTTTTTTATTTAAGCTTCTGGACTTCCTGGATCAACATCCTTTCTCATTCACTGCTTTGATTCAGAGATCACTGGAGTTCTCTGTAAGCTATGTTTTCACAGAAGCTGGTGAAGGAGTTGTATTTGAGCAGTTTATTGTACAATGTATGAATCTCATTAAGATGATTGTAAAAAATTATGCATACAAGCCATCCAAAAATATTGAAGGTACTACTACTATTTACTAAAATATTTTTTTATGTCTTGAGAAACATTTTGCTAGCTATTCCCAACAATTTAACTCCTTTATTAATGTTTTAATAATTATTTAAGTATTTATGGTTCTGTCTCTATTGACAATTGTTATTTTAATTTTTATAGTATTAATGTACATAGATAATGATGTGCCAAAGAAATTTTAAATGCAAAAGGAACACAAACGTCTTTTCTTTTTTGATTGTTTTAGTTTCCATTGAACTAATTTTAAAACGTATTGAGGTATAGAGTTTGGTTTATTTTCATCAACTAGTTTGTTGTATCTTTCCCATGAGGAATGTTTGATAAAATGGTGTATTTTCTGTAATTAACTAATACCAGTACAATGAAATACAGAAAAACACTGGATTGGAGATGCAGTTGAATATAAAGAAGTTAGTACTTTCTGCTTTTTAGGACTGTGTTTAATTTTGAAACTTCATACACTACTGTTATGTACGAATTTAAAAAATACCTCAACCTTTCACATTAGTTTTGCATGTGGCAGTGACTAGATAACAATTAGCATTCTCGTTATGGATTTGAAAAAAAAAGTTTCATAAATGTACTGGTATGTGTCAGAATAGATTACTTGTTTAAAAACCTGCTTACCATCTGAAAGTCAGTTAAAGTCTGCCATGAAAATATTTTTTTTTATTTTTCCTCAGAGGATAAGAATTTATTTATTGATTTCTTTTTAATTTTACTAGACTAGTCTTTGATCATTAAACCACTTAATTGTAATCTGAAATTGTCATGTTTTATTTCAGACAGCAGTCCTGAAACTCTTGAAGCACATAAGATAAAGACAGCTTTTTTCACATACCCAACACTAATGGAAATATGCAGGAGATTAGTCACTCACTATTTTCTGCTGACAAAGGAAGAATTGACCATGTGGGAAGAGGATCCAGAAAGCTTCAGTAAGAAACATGCTATGCAGTTGGTTGTAGTTTAATTAGATGTTTGTATAAGTGCTTCATATCCACACTGTCTGTACAAATTGCCTACTGCAATATTGGCCATTTTATTTCCTGCAGTCTTCTTACGTGGACAAATATTCCCGCTAGACATTCGTTTCATAACAAGAGATTTCTGAGTAGTCTATGATAGCCTCTTATCCAAACACTAAACTTAATACTTTTTTTCCCTTTGTGAAATAATAGCTGTAGAAGAGACTGGAGGAGATTCTTGGAAGTACAGTCTCAGAGTAAGTGTTTCAATTTGAAAGAAACTCATTAAACATCCGTGAATGCAATTCTTGATAGCCTTGTAACCCAGACAGGCAATATTTTTTAAAAATTCCTTAAGTTTCTTTAGATTTTATGAAGTTTAACTTCATTCTTTTATCGGTGTTCAAACTTGCTGAAATACACAGGAATCTATGCACTTCATATTTTAGGAGGGAGGGAAAAGGAGTTTGCTTCAACTTTTGAATTATGTAACATCTGGTTAAAGGAGAAGTTGCCTGTTTTTTAAACTGATGACTGATGTAACCACTTCTGACTTTGTTAGTAGACAGTAGACATGAAGAGTGAAGAAAGTTCCAGGTGCATCTTTATTAGTTAATTAGTTATTATAGTAGTTAATTCCGTTCAGATCAGAAATATGCTCCTGTAGTGTATCTTCCAATTGTACCTGCTATGGTTTGCTTTGCAGAGAGATCTCAAAGTTTATTTGCTGGGTTACTTTTATTTTAAAACTAAAACACCCAGCATAGTGCATCTTGTATGTTCCAGTTGTAAAAGGGTGTTCAGTCCAAGTTGCTGACCTAGAGCCAATAAGCCAATACACAAACAACCTGTGACATACCTACAGTGTGGTTACTGGCTGCTTCACTCCATGAATTCATTGTTCTTCTGCCACAGAATTCGTTGATACAGATGCAGCCAACAAACTCTTGCTGGAGTTAAGCACAATGTATTGTAGAAAGAGTGGTATTTCTTACAATACTAATTTTGCTACAATATGTTGTGTTTTAAATTATGACCTTCAGTATGTGAGGTATTCAGCACTTAAAATTTTAGCATAAAATGTATTTTAATTGCCTTTAATAAATTCTAACCCGATCTTTTAATTTTTCAGCCATGCACAGAAGTTCTTTTTATTGATATTTTTCATGAATATAATCAGACTCTTACCCCAGTTCTTTTAGAAATGGTTCACAGTCTACAAGGTAAGTTCTTTAAAAAGATGAAGGATGTGAAAAATGTAGAATTGTTTACATTCATAACACACTCTTGTCAACTATTAAACAATTTGACCTTGTAATATCTAATTTTATATTGTGCGTTCTCTCTGTATCTTTGAAAGTACGTCTTAATATTTTAAAATTACTTCTAAACTTTCCCTAACGAAATGCATTGTGTATCTAGGAGGAGGAAGTCCTAAAGGCTCTTTGCTTTTCACCGTAACTATTTTAGATGATTGACAAATGTGGCATTTCTAATTGGAGGTTTCAGACTTTCTTGACGGTGATCCACAATCTTAATGAATTCTTGGGGTTGTTTTTTATTGGGAGCTTCCTGTTCAGATGTTCCAAGGCAGTTCATGCTGTGTCTCTGCCAAAATCTTGGGGGGAGAAAAAACTTTTTCTTTTAAAGTTTAAGTTATGCTGTCATTTTGGAGATTCTAGAGGACTTTCAAAATCTGAAGAATTTGCTTTAAAAATTTATGGGGTTTCTGTGTGAAGACTGAATTATCATGGTTGAGGAATGATTCATATTTTCTTTGTTTTACTTTATGATTTTTTGTCCCCAGACTAAGTTTTATAATGGCCAGGGAAGATAGTAAGTGGGAGTGGCTTTTTTTTTCCCTGTCATTTCAACTCAGGTTGCTTCCCCCAGTTGTGCATTAGCTGACTTACAATGTTTTGCATTGAAGGTTATCAGAAAGGATCATTACGTTTTATCGAAATAAAATAAATACTCATTTTCTGAGTTTACAGAATCTCATCATAAACTGCTTTGTGCACATAGGTTTTGGGATGGCTCATTTTGCTGTAATGTGGGGAGTAGTAAAAGATTCCTTATAATAGGGTTGACAGGTAATACGTTTTTGTTTTCCAAAAATTACATGAGTTAATACTACCATGATAAAAGGTATACCTGTACTTTTTTAACTCTCCTGGGGCTCATAGCTGCTTTCTTCTGCTCTTCATGTTTTCAAATTGAGATTTACTGTTGAAGTACTAGGTGATAAGAAGAATGCATTAATTCTTAAAACTTCAGAAAATCTTTACTTATAGGCACACTTATATAAAAAATAAGGGAACTAGGTCTCGGACCCTTTTGGATGTACTACTATGTGGTTGACAGTCATCTGCAATTTACAGGTTTTGAGTTTGTTCATTTAAAATGCTTGCTTCTGACTTAAGTTTATGTTGCTATTAAAAATGTTAATCTCCAAAGAAGTAAGTCAAAAATAGGGTATGAAAGCAGAGATTGGCTTTCGGTGTATTCACTGAACAAAGTACCAAAAGTGAAATGACTGAACTTGTAAATAAAATAAAAGCAGTCTTAATTCATGTCTTACTTTCTTAAAGCATTTAAGTTGCATTCCTTGTTTTAGTGACACTTTTTTATTTAACTTTGGCTTGTAGGATCTACCAACATGGAAAATACCAATGCTATACTGATTAAAGATGCTGGTAAATTAAGTTTTACTTTATCTTTGAAGTAACAGAACCACTTTTGTGTATGTGTTTGACTTCTTAAAAATTGCATGAAGAATTTGCAAGATTATTTTAAAGGTGTTTGGAAAGTGGTGCCTAAATCCTAATACTCCTCTGATTGATGTTGGTTTTCAGTTTTGAAAATGTTTATGTAAAAGTACACTGTTTTTTACCTTTTTTCTGGAACAAGCAAACTCTTTCACTGTCCTGTTCTTTCTACTCTGCCAAGTAAATGACTTTCAGTGCTCTCATGGAGATACTCTGTCCATTTTACAAGTGAGGAGATTTTATGGCAAAAGATAATGATTGTTTCTTACGGAACCATCCTTGATGATAGAATAAGATCCTTATTGTTCTTTTGGCTTCTAGCTACTGTCAAGAATGTAACCATTCTTCTGTAGTGTCTTTCTTCTACTAATAATTTCCATCAGAGTTCCTTTCACCATGGTCTGATAAAACTTTCTGAAGAAAGACATGCTTTAGTTTTGTTTGCTTTATTATGTTCAGGTTACCAAAATGTGATTTGAATATTAAATTAATCTGATTATTTATTATTAAAAAATTAACATTCAAGCAAACAATAAGCATAACTATTGTTTTTCCCCAGTGTATAATGCGGTTGGACTGGCTGCTTATGAACTATTTGATAGTGTGGATTTTGATCAATGGTTTAAAAATCAACTATTAGCAGAACTACAGGTTTCTCATGACAGGTAAACATCTTGGTTTGTTATGCCTTCATCATTTAAATACAAACTGTTGATACAAATCTGATAAGATATAATGTCTAATAATTGCTGAGTTGAAAAATACTCAACCTTGAAACATCCACTAAATGAGTAGAGGTGTGAAATGCATACAGATAACTGATACAGTCACAGAAGTGACAGTGTTCTTGACAGTTTGTTTAAATTGCTGTGTGGTGGATACTTCCAGGGTTCTGTAAAAGTACATTGTCTGTCTTCTTGCATACATTAGAGTTGACTAAACCTTCTCAGGGTAGATACTTTCTCTCATTTAAAGAAAGAGATTGAGGTCTCCAGAGACCCTGGAGTCCTCCAGGCAGCAAAGTCCAACTGAAATCTGTGGAAATAGTCCCTATAAAACTGTTGTTTTTTAAAATAGTGATTTGTTATTCTCTTTCAGTTTAAATACAAGCCCTCTGCAATTCTGTTCTGTTAATTTTGCTGCAATAAATAGGGGAAATAAGGATTTGGGTTGTGTTGTAAAGAGTGAATCATTGCAGGCTTGTTCTATGTGAGGAGTTTTTTACAGTCCGTCTGCTGTGGTGTTTCCTTCTCACCAAGGTCACCCTCACTTGGATGGCCTTCACATGAGTACCTCTTATTGTTTAGAGGATATCAGGAGGTACTTTGAAAGATCGTTTTTGGCATCTCAGTACAGACTGAGCTGTCGCTCTTTGTAACTATCTGGAAGACACAGTTCCTCCCTTTTCCTCAAACTCACTTTTTCCCCAGGGGAAGGACAGTGACCACTATTGTGCATGCTAATCCTTATCAGACAAGTTCAAATCAGCCGTTGACTCTAAATAAGTATGTCCTATTTTTCTCAGCACAGTCATTAGCAGTGACCCGAATGTCCTTTGAAGACTGTTACTATGTTTTTCTTCTACATTTGCAATTCATCTTACCAGTGGCAATCTTTGTGTGAAACATGAACTAATTTGTTTCCTTATACCCTTAGGAGCTACTATAAATTGTAAATGGTTTTCCATAATGGGTCACTAGTCAGCTCTTTTATTTCCAAATGCTCTATTTACATAGAGAGTTCAGTTTCCTGTAGAGTGGAAGATCCTCTTAAACTTAAAATATTAAAATGCTTCTTTTCACTACAGTATACTTTTAAAAAAATGAATTACTTACTTTTGGATGTATAACCTTATGTTAGTGCCAAAGAATGATTGCCACAGTTGTTTGCCTGCTGTCTTCTAGTGCTTTTATTCTTTTTCTCATTGGACTGGTTTTTTTACTAAGATTTCACTTACTATTTACAAGTGGCCAAGTATTCTAATGGTTAGGCTAAATGTCATAAGAGCAGGAAAAAACTGGAGATCTTGATTGTTCATTTGCTGTTGTACTCCACCAGTAGCCATCTCTAAATAAAGCTGCCATGAACTTTGCAGCACATGCTGGCTATGGCATTTTTATGCTATTCACCCATATGGCATAAGTAAAACTTACTTTGTGTTGTGACAAGTTTTGTGTTGTTGATGCAGTTGTACTACAGTCAGAATGACTGATCTAACCAATTGGTTGGCATTTGCAATACCCCAGGATGAAATTCCTGTGGGGCAGAAGCTCGCAGTAGAAGTTGTCTGGAATTTTGAAGCCCTGTTTACTTGAACAGCTTCTACTCCCTTCATCTTTGGAGACCACCATGACAATAAGGGAAGGCAGTTTTAGTGGTTTGAATGGAGTGCTGCTTTAACAGCAGCTTTGGAATATGTGTGCAGTTCAGATAAAGTGGGTTGAAGGGTATGACCTGCTGTCCCACAGAATGTCCCATGGTGACTCATGCCTGTTCAAGAATTAGTTCATGTTTGGAAACACAAACCTGTGTGTTGTCAGCAGTAGGCATGGAGTTTGCAGTGTTTTGTTTTCAATGAATGTTTCATTACCTATTGATAGTAAACTCATCAACCATGACCACAGCAGTAGAAGAAATATGGAATTAATAAAAAAAAAATCTAAAAGACTTTTAGAAATAGGGCATTGCCAAGTTTTTCACTTGCTATGATGCTATGTATTGTACTGATTCATGAGAAACTATGAAAGTAGTTTACTGAATACTTTTCTTTTTTCATGGTAACTCATTTGTAAAGCAACATTTCCTGCTGAGAGAGAAAGTAAAATACTTCTGACTTGAATATCTGATGCAGTCCAGACTGCTAAAAGATACTGTCCTGTGACTAATGCAGCAGAGGCTGCCTTATTATGCAACACGATCACTTTCCCCATGTGAGCTTTAGGTCCACCAGGCTTAGGTGGTAGACCTGTGTTTAGTCAGTGTGTGCTCTTTTTGTGAAAGCTGATGTTCTGAGGTGAGCTTTTCCCGTAAATAGTGAATATAGAAAAAGTAGGACCTCAAAAATATGCACCTGTGAGCAGAAGAAATCCTAAAAACTTAAGTATTAAAAAACAAACCCACAAACCTCCCCCCGCAAACAAAAAATCTCTACCCCAACAAAACCCAAACACACACCTACCCCAAAAAATCTCGAAAACATGCTGTATTTTCTCTATCATGGAGAGAGAGAGAGAAATAATATACAGATGCAGGCAGGATGTATGGATTGAGCAATAGATACCAGCAGACCTGAAAATCTTTGCTGTCAGCAGACAGTTATGTACTTAAATCATGTCATTTAAAACTTTTCTTTATGTGATAGTGGTTTGAAAACTATCCAACTCCAATCTCAAGAAAATCACTTAGTTTTTTTTAATACTCTGATGTTTACGAGATTAAGTGTCAGATACAGGCCTTCTAAGATTAGAAAAAGTTATATCATCCCAGCTTCTTGAACAAATGGAAGGATGTGTTAATAAGGCAAAGTCTTGTGTAAGTCATGCTTCAGCATGCGTTATTCGTGCTTTACTGCCACTCAGTAAACATCAAGCAACATTGGACTGTTATTCCTTGTTAGGTTCATGTTCCAGTCCAATGAATTGCTTTATATATGCCATTTCCACAACTTTTGTATTCTCTGAAGGTGTTCTTTGTTTACAGTCTCATAGTTATGGGAATGTTTAATAAAACATACTTAGTAAATGTAGAGAAATGTCAATAACTTCAGTTTAAATGGCTTTTTGATGGCTAACAAGACATTCAAATGAATCAAATGAAAAATACATTTACGATAACAATATATTAGTTAAAATTCTATAGATATAGTTCATCTTTCTTAACTTTATATATCTGCAAGTTAAACATATAAATCTGAGTTATTTGATCAGTGGGGAAAAACAGCAGCTCTGTGAAATGTTTTTCTCAGTCATTGTTCTGGTTTGTTCTTCCCATCAACTCTAAAGCTGTTTGATTTGTGTCCTTGTCATGGCAGTAGTGCAAGATTAGGTAATGTCTCTTCTTGGAATAGTTTTATACTGATGAAGTGAACTACTCTGACAGTTGCTGTACTGCAGTCCTTAAGTTGGCATTTTTAAATTGTATCTGACTTAAAATTTTTGAGCATATAAATAGAATGTCAAGGGAATTGCTGGGAACTATAGTGAATGCAGTAGATACCATGATTGCAGTAAAAAAATTTAACATTTATTTTTATTTTTTTTAATTGGTGTGTTGTGTACAGAATGAACTGTATCTTTAGGGAGACATTCAAGATGCAGTCATTTAGGATGAAAATTATCTTTTTCAGACTAAGTTGGTTTTTCCTGAGCCCTTCTTGTGAAGAATTTTAATGGAAAAAGTTTTTGCTCTGAAGTTGATCTTGACAAACTAAATCTTTTAATTGTTTTGGGCAGTAACATTTGCATCATTATTCTTGGGTATCTTTTTCATCAAAGTATTCTATTACAACTAGTGTAATGAGTTAATGAGTGCAGTTTTTTTCCCTCGTACTTTTAAAGGTATAAGCCAATACGCCGACGAGTAATATGGCTGATTGGACAGTGGATTTCTGTAAAATTCAAATCAGACTTGAGACCTGTTTTATATGAAGCAATTCGTAACTTGCTTCAAGACCGTGACTTAGTGGTAAGTATAAATAACTAACCTTTTGGATTACACATTTGTCGTAATCACAGATGAAACAGAAGTACCTTACTTTGTGTAGACTTGATTGAGAATTTCATAATATCATGCCTTAAAGTCTGTTGTGTCTTGCAAAAGATTTACCATTGGGAAGGTGTGGTGATGTCTAATTGTGGAGATACTGAACCGTAATGTCAAAGACATTAAATGAGCCCTGAAGATGTACGGTTAAGTGATGACTTTGGTGGGAAAATGAGTTCTGAGAGCAACAATCTGTTTTTTGTAGGAATAAAATTATGAAATGTCTTGCAGTAATTTATAAATGAATGGATACTTTGTGTAGTTAGAACAGAGTTATTCTGTGACTAGTCCCTTCACTATACAGCACTGATTGAGCGAGTTTGCAGATGACACTGAGCTGGGTGGGAGTGCTGATCTGCTGGAGGGTAGGAGGGCTCTGCAGAGGGATCTGGACAGGCTGGAGCATGGGCTGAGGCTGATGGTGTGAGGTTCAACAAGACCCAGTGCTGGCTCCTGCCCTTGGGTCACAACAACCCCAGGCAGCTCCACAGGCTGGGGATGTAGCTGAGGGAGCTGGGGATGTTTAGCCTCGAGAAAAGGAGGCTCAGGTGTGACCTTATCACTCTCTACACCTGCCTGAAAGGAGGCTGTAGCCAGGTGGGGAGTCAGTCTCTTCTCCCAGGATTTCAGTGACAGGACAAGGAGAATTGGCCTCAAGCTGCACCAAGGGAGGTTCAGGGTGGACATTAGGAAAAATTTCTTCACTGAAAGAGTTGTCAAGCATTGGAACAGGTAGAGTCACCTGGAAATGTTTCAATAATGTGTGGATATGGCAGTTGGGAACATGATCCTAGTGATGGTGGTGCTGGTTTGACTGGCTGGACTAGATGATCCTAAAGGTCTTTTACATCTGTAACGATTCTGTGATTTTATGGTTATTTAGGCATTAAAATTACCTGCTAGCAGGATATGATAAAAGGCATCGGTTGCTAAATTGCTTGAGTACAAATCTGTGGTTTTAAGCTACAGCTTCAGTTTGCCAGCAGGTGACATGAAGTTGAGATGCTAGTTTTGCTATTGTTTATTTTGTTTTTATTCTTGAACAAACAGGGTTAGCAACCCACAAAAAAACCCAATAAATAAACTTTGGTAGTTTGGTAGGTATGTGTTAGTTAGTAATTGCCAGTCATAATGATAATTTCTGTGATTCCAGGCAGCTTTAGCAGAGTAGGTTGTGTTTCTGTGTCAGCTGTTTTTACTGAATGCTTTCTAAGGCATTTCTAAGCATCTGCAGGAAGAACAGTCTAACTTGCTGTTTATTTGATTCTGTGCTTCTTGGTTGACAGCAAGCCATGAGATAATTCCAAGTTAAACTCCTCTATTGCAAGAGTTTTTACCACAGTCTAAATAGATATCTTCTTGTTTAATTACTTCTTGTCCTTGAAGGTTTTGCCTGAGCAGCTTTTTCAATTTCTACCACTTTAGCAATGACAAATAAAACATAAAGTGTACTGAAATGAAAATGAATGAAAATGAACTAACTACATTTCTTAGAGGATGATAGAACACAGAGAATGATTCAATTGCAAAACCCGTCAGCCTATTTGATATTGTCAGCTACTATGTGGATAATCAAAATACTTAATGGATGTATGCATGATGCTTCTTGACTTTTGTCTTTCAGGTCCGTATTGAGACAGCTACGACACTGAAGTTAAATATCCTTATGTGCAAAGCTGCTTGATTAGTTCTGAGTTACTGGGAAACAATCAATTTTAAACTTACTACCAAATTCTTCACATTTTATTTTTTGCTCATTTGAATCTTGGTATCCATCTGCAATCCGTATTATTTTTCCTTAATGTTTGTTTACCTGTAGATGACTTTGAGTTCAGAACTGACCAGTTCTTGCCAGTAAGAGCATTTATATATTCTGAAGAGTTGATAAATCCATAGAGAAAAGCAGGAAAAAATATTTTCCAATTTCATTTTGGTCTACATTGTCTAGTAATTGATGTGTGTGCCTGTTTGTGTTGTATGTTCACTCTTCATAGACCAAAATATATACTCATACTGCTGCAGTTAAGGTTGCTAATGTGTAGATACAAAGTTCAGAACGTTTTAGTATTATGGCTGTTAGAACTTTGTAGTAGTGTGTTTAGTACTCTATATATACTGGGTGTTGCCAGATAAGTTTCTTTATAAGAAAATATTAAAACTGTATCTAACAAATACATCTTCTCACCACTGTGGTTCCAAGTAGAAGAGTAACATTTTGCATGCTTTGTAAGTGTTTTTCGAAGTTTATGTTTTAGAGTTTTAAGCATACATGAAAATTACAAGTTCATGTCACCAGTTGTATTTTGGTGGTCTAATCTGTATTTCTTTCTTTTTCTTTTAGTACCTGGAGTCCATGTTTACACTGCTCTTTCAGCTGCTTCAGGAAGTAACACAGTGTGACACCAAAATGCATGTTCTTCATGTTCTGTCTTGTGTGATTGAAAGAGTCAATATGCAGGTATTTAAATATGTATTTCAGTTTTAGCTTTGTCCTAAGAACACAGAGGAGGACTTGATGTGGAAAGAAAATGTTATCAATTAATAGACTGGTTATTGTTGTCAGAGATGCCTGCACTGTTGGCGTTACTTGGTTCTCTTTTCAATTCTCATTTATGTTTTGTGTAAAATGTTAACTAACTTTTCCTAAGTTACTATGTATTTTTTGTATTGAATCAGCTTTTGGGGTACAGAAGGATTTTCACATCTTGTGGCATTTCTTGCAATTTTATTTATTTATTTGTGATTTTTTCTTATTGTCTCATATCTGAACTAATATTTTAATCTATCTTTCATATTAAAAAGATGTTTTTGGGGAAAAATGCTTTGCACTCCTAGGGAGTGTACAGTTAAATTTGTAATTTCTTGTTAGTACTGGTATGGGTCAGAGTTGCCTCTACAGCACCCTCCTTAACTGCGTGATAGGTTTCAAATTCCCATTATGAATTTTCAGTACTTTAGTGTTTAAGTATGTGCTTCAGCTTTTACATAAAGAATTTGATGATAGTTTTGCAGAATTAAACACTGAATAGCTGACTGCTTTTGTCTCAGGTTCTGTTGTGGTAGGTTTGGTTTGGGTTTTTTTTCAGTATTACTGTATTAAGGACAGAGATAATGCATGTTTTTTGAGCTTATCTCATCTTTCTACAAATAATCCTGTCTGAGAGCCAGATGAAGCTTTCATAATTGTCCCTTGCAGGAAAAGTCAGCATGACAGCAGATTTCCCTGCAGTTTAGATCATCTAGAGAAGCAGCATTAAAAACAATTTGAAAAAGAACCCTTTAATATGTTTAGGTTAATTCCTAATTAAATATTTTCGAAGACAAATAGATTAACCTTTTAGTACTGAAGAGCATAATAGACAAAAATGTAGGCTAGGACAAATCTCTGGAAGTTACACAGTTGATAACTCCTGCTCAAGGGATAGGTAACTTCAGAGGTTATTCAGCTTTTTTTTTTTGTTTTACTGGGACTGTTTCTGGTCTTAAAGTGTGATGTTGTTTAAGAATTCTGTCTTAAGTGAAGAATATATTAATATGAAAATACCTCTGCGTATCAAATTTTAGATATTTTTTGTGCCCTATTTCGTACATAAGCTTGATTGCAATGCACAAATGTCACCATAAGTAACATGTTCTTTTCAAACTGCTCTGCAGTCGGAAGCTACTTCAGTCACAGAGTAATGAATACGGTGTTTTAGAAAGATTTAAGCAAACTGAATTTTTACTGTGACAAAAGCAGCTCTTACATTTTTTCAGAAACTATGCTCGGGATAAATTATTAGTCTTGTTTCACAACTAAGAAGCCAATTTGTGTTCTGAACTTCAGATACGACCATATGTAGGATGTTTGGTTCAGTATTTACCACTCCTTTGGAAGCAGAGTGAGGAACACAATATGCTACGATGTGCCATTCTAACCACCCTAATCCATCTCGTCCAGGTAAGGAATCAGAGTCATATAACTGTTGTCAGTGTCTCCTGCAGTTCTTTCTTGATGATAAAACAGTATGTGGCTTTATTGCCTGCAGAATCCGTGCTATTAACTACCTCTTTAATATGGACTGTGTGCCACCCTACCTTCTCCAACCCCTGCTGCATCTCAAAGAAGGTGTAGTAGGACTAGCAGAGACCAAGAGAACTGCTCCTAGGACAGTGTCTGTACAGGAACAGACTTAATAGGCGGACAGTCTTGTTCTTGTGGAAATGCATTACTTAAGAGGATGGTATCGTAGAGGTTAGCAGTGGAGAGAAAGTGAAAGGGGAATGACAAATATTATTATAAAAGGAGAAATAAAGGTTCTTTTCAAAGTAGCATGACTTTAAATGAAGAGGAAACTTGTTTTTACCATAAAGAAATTGTGGAAATTCTTGTTTCTGTCCCCTGTGGAGCCTGAAATATCAGTATTTTTTTACTAAAGATGTATCTGTTGGTCTAGGTGGACACAAAAAGATGAGACAAATTTATAGAAGAATCTTTTTCTTTTAAGGGATGTTTGTTTAAGTAAGTAGAAAAATCTGCAAAGAAGCTGCAACTTAGAAACATTGAATAATTTAAAATTTTCCATTGTCAAAATACAGGAATTACGCAAGTTCAGCATTCCACTAGCCTCAGTTGTCTTAAGTAGTAATATTATGTATTTTGTAATGCTGTTCAGTAATTGGCAGTAGTTCCCAATTTGCTCTTCATTATTGAGAAGTCTCATGGATCATTTAAAAACTAAATCACTGTCATCAGTCTATGAATCTTCGTGTAGCTATAAAAACAAACCCTTCTCCTGATTATTAGAATATGTCAAACTATTTCGTAAATTATAAGAACCAAAGAGTAATTATTTTCTTGATCTGTAAAACATACAGCTTTTAGTCATTTGGTATTTGTTAGACTTGTGACTCTTCCAAGAAAGGATATTTTTAGGAATGTATGTTCTGTATAATTTTTTCTTGCAGTCTGTTGATAAGAACACTTAGGAATATCAGACTGTTTTATTGTTGTACGAAATGGAAGCAAATTCAACCTTTGCTTTCTTGAATGCATGTTTATGTGTGAATATAACAGCATTGTAGATCTTCTCCATGCTGATTTTGAAATGCTTGATTTAAGGTTTTTGACATACTTTATATTTCTTACTTATTTTGTAGGGACTGGGAGCAGACAGCAAAAATCTCTATCCTTTTCTACTTCCAGTTATCCAACTGAGTACAGATGTTTCTCAGCCTCCACATGTCTATCTTCTGGAAGATGGTTTAGAGCTGTGGTAAGAATGTTTTCTATCTGATTCTAATTTTGAAACAGTTATTTTTGTATCCCCAGAAGAAAAAATTGAAAAAAGCTTTGAATATTAAAATTGATGTATTCTTGTTACCTTACCTTGACATCGCCTATATCACACCTTTTCTCGGAAGACAGGAGATTAGGAATTTTATATACTCAGCTATTTTTAGTTGTGTTTCTTTTATAATTAATTTTCAGGCAGTTGACACTGAAGATACCATTCTGTAGTGAAAATGAACAGCAAGACAAAACGTCTAGATTCACTATAATGTGCATGTTAAACTAACAATTTGATGTGCTTGACTTAAGAACAGTGAGCCAGTGGATCTCAGAGCTAGTTACAGGAATTGTCAGAATTGCAAGGATAAAATGTAGAACTTGCTTCCTATATCTCAAACTGTTTGGTGACTGAACGTAATACGAGAAATGACACTCTCCTCAGTTTGCCACGAGCCTGATTTATTTGTTTCTGGTGCAGCTGATGCTGTAAGAGGGGAGAACAGTTACCTGGACCAAAGTCAGCACATACTTCTGAAGAATAGGAATACATTGAGTTTGTCTAAAAATAGTGAGCGATTCCTTTGAGCTAAATTGTGGTAAATGAGATCTAAATTGTGAATTTCAATTACAAATACTTAACTTACAAACGATATGTTCTATGTACAGCAAAACAGCAGAAATTTGTAATGCTGGTGGCAGCAAGTCAAAGTGCAAGAGCTTCTCAACATTTAAGATAGGGGCCTTTTACATGTATCAGTTCAGAACTTTTATATCTTCTTAATAATACTGATCTTGAGGCTGCTCTTCTGATGTCTGTGCAGAAGAGTATTTCTTAGATGTCCTAGAGCATCAGAAAAATCGTGGATGGAGCTGGCAGAAAGAGTTGGGACTCTAATGGCTTCTTCAGCCAAGAGCAGGAAAACAGCTATTCCACATGACCAGATGTATTATTTAAATATGGTAGTCCCATGCCTGAGATCTGGGAAAAAAAACTGGAATTTGCTGCTGTGCCTTTAAATGCAAGCTTAATTTATAACTACTGTTTTCAAACCTCAGGAATTTTAAATTGTTATAAACAATGTATGGTAATCAGTGCATCATTTCAGACCTAAAAAGAACCATAAAGGTGTGAGCTGGTCCATCACATAATCTCCGTTGAGGCGTGGAACACAACATGTGTTGTCCTTGGACTTTAAATATTCCTCTCTGCCCACCTTCTCTGAGTTCCCTGGCTGCCTGCTTAGACTTTCTCACTGTTGCGTTTCAGAGCTTATGTTGTCTTTATAAAAAGACCGTAGCATGTTTTTCTTTGTTTTCCTAACTTGGCAAGACCTGTGCCTATACTGATGAGTGTCTTGTAACGACTATTGCTCTGCTTGAAGTATGCTTCTGGTAATAGTTACACATTGTTGATAATATAGATGGTTTCTGGAAGTTAAAATATTTGCATCTGTCAAAATGATAGCTCAATGTTACTTGTGCATCATCTGAAATATTTTACTTAATCTGTTCTTAGGTTAGTGACGTTGGAGAATAGTCCATGTCTTACACCAGAACTCCTGAGAATATTTCAGAATATGTCTGCCCTTCTTGGTAAGTCTTTTACTAATAAAATTTCAGAGTTTTTTCCTGCTGCTTGCACTAAGCAATGCTCCTGTGGCTGCAAGTACTATGGGAGCTTGCAAAATTATAACAAAAATTTAGGAACAGGTTTTTATTGTCTGACTTTCTCATCTTTTTTAATATTTATCGTCTACTTACCCTAGTTCTCTATTTTTAATAAATTCAAGCTGCTGTACCCAAAAGATAAGACAAATTTCAGTTTATCATTTCAGAGGTAATTTTATGAAGTTTCTGAAATTTAGCACCAAATGTGTCAAGTGTTATTGATGTTGATTATGTGGAATACTTGCCTGTTCTGTTTACAACCAGAATGAAGTTACTAGCTTTTCCCTTACTCAGTTAATAACAATGTAGGATGTTTTCAAACTGCCTAAATATGTCTATAAACATTTGGGTCTAGCACTGAAATTAAAAACAGCAGTTTGTTGGCAAAATATAAACTTAATAATGATAATTAAGATTCAGTGCTTAGGAAATACTGATATTTCAAGTGCTTTTGCTTCATAATTAAAAGGACTACTAAAATTCAGTGGTTTAATTTTATTATGTTAATATGTTTATGTTTAGGTCTTTAGCTGTGCTTTTGTAGGTTGCAAAGCTAAAAGAGCAAACAGGTTAATTTTTTTTAGAGAAATGTGTTCGCAGAATTATGGAAGTTAGCCTTTAAACTGATAGTTGTTTTCAGCACTTACTATTTTATTCTGACTGAAGGTCAGTAGAAAGTTACGTCATGGTAGGTAGGTGCAAGGTGATGTCTTCTGTTATTTCTCCTTGTATACAAGATTTCTAATGACAAAACTGCTCTGTTAAGTAGTGGTTTTATAGTTAAATACTCCAGAGCTACCTCCAAAATTCTGTAGCTGCTGGGTACTTACTGTTGCCATCACCCGTAACTACACACCTACCCTTCTGCCTTCCTGTTCTGTGTCAATTGGAGGTAGTGTCTGCTACACGAAGCATGCACTGCATGAATGGCTGTGATTTTCATAGTTTGTCACACTGCTAATCTGCTTGAGTTAAATTCCGAAATACTCTGTATTTGTGGCGTGTGTGTTGCTACTGGTATTTTCTCCCTGGTCCTCGTGATACTTTTCAGACTGGAGATGAGTAGGAATGGAAACCTTGGCATACTCTTCTAACAAAAGGCCGAGGTATTCAGGAATATTCTGTACTTGTAGTGACTTCCTTAATTTATGAGTGAATCCTGGAGAATAGTGATGCTCTCCTTTGGAAAAAAATCCCACATTCCCAAGAGAATGAAAAATGAAAGCTGAATGATGCTGGTACAGCAGGCAGTACAGTTAAGCTGGGTGGAGTTTCCTTAGGACGAGCCTTCAAACATGCTTATGTCAAACTTTTTTTTTATCAGGGTTGGGAGTGAGTGGCAAAAACACAGCAGCTGATATGTAATCACAGAGTGATTTCATCCTATAGGCTTCTGTATTACTTTACCTTCTGAGCGTTTTTCTAAGAAACTTTTTTTTCCTGGCACATTCTGCCAGGAAGTGGAAACCATTCTGGTATGCTCTTTGCCTACAAATTCTGTCTGTTGACATCAGGAGAATCTGACTAGACAGCCTCCACATAACACAGCCATGGTATTGTGATGCTTAAATAGACCTGGAATTTTGGATTAGTGCTAACCTTATTTTAAAAGGCGGTAGTTAGAAAACCAGTATACTGCTGCCATCCACTACCCCTCAGGCAGCTACTTAATTCAAGACACTTGAAAAAGAGATTCTTCACTTCAATCATGTGCAACAGTACAGTTAAAGGTGTGGCATCTTGTGAAAGAAAAGGTATTGATCAGTGATGATCAACTGTGCTAGTTAATTAAATAACTGTTCAGTCTTAAACCTGTAGCACAGTTTTTCCAGTATACCAGTAGCAGTATTCACCTGAGACTTCCAGCACGTAAAGTCAGACTCTTCCTGTCCTTCCTTAGCATGATGATGTAGCTGTCAGAACAAGGTGTATTAACAGGGAAGTCAAAATTGCAAAGTCTTGTGTGACTTAACTGTCTGAGATAAGGCAAAAAAGATAATTTCTCAGAGACTGGTTTTCAATTCAGTCTGAAGTCATCAAAGTAAAAGTCAAAGGACAGATAAGATGAAGGGAAGTTCTGAATAGATAGTTACCATGCTTACGTCTTTTGGAGAAGGGTGGAGAACTAGCGACAAGATGCTCCAGAAGTTAATTTTTGAAAATACAATGTAAAAAATGTTTGCCTCCTGACCTTTGTTTTCTGAATTTATTTTTACTGAATGGCATTACTGTAATATACCATAATGTAATTATTTTTCTGGTATGTTTAGCTTCTACATCAGCATGTAAGTCATTCAGAAAAAATGTCAGAGGTCAACATGGATGAACTAGAAGAGCAGGAAGACAGGGAGAGAATTCATTTGTGAGATTTTTGAACTGAAAGGGGAAAAGTATATAAAAATTTCTGATTTTCCTTTTTTAACTGATCTGAAAATAAGAAGTAGTTTTTCCTTTCCAGATGTAATTGTCCTTATGAAAAGATCATTTTGTACCCATTTCAGGATTCTACTGCTATGGGAAGTGGACATCAGAGGAGTTATACAAGTCAATTAGATTTGCCTTCAGGAGCAGAATGTTGCATTTGATATGAAGGCTTGATTTCACTTGCATAAGTGACCGACCGTCAAAGATTATGGTGCTATCCATATTGCACTGATGTGCAATAATTATTCACAGCATAATTGTCATACTTGATTTTCAGTTCAGCACTGCTGCTACTGTTTAAATTCTGTTGAAATGTAATTGCCCTAGAGAGGGGTTGCAGAGTCTTTAGTACACATCTTGCAATGTACTGAATAATGTGGAATGGAGAAATACGTTAATTCTCTGAGGATGGAAGCATTTCTGCACTGAGGCTGCTTAAAATGGCAGCTGAATCTGATACAATTTCAGGTTGGGAATATAGTCAAAATCTAGACATACCTGTTCCAAGAAGCATCAGGTTTAATGTGCATGGGCTGTATTTTTAAAGGTACTGGCAAAAAACAGATTACTGGAACTGGACTAACTCCTCTGATCCAAAAAAGCTGGCAAGAGAATTGTTGTATAATTAGCTTTTAAATGTCGTTAGTTGAACATGAGATCTTTCTAGAAATTTTGCGAAACACTGAGCTACAGATGCGTGAGGGAAGTTCTGTTATTTCCATTGCATCTGTCATACCTGCTTTTTCCTTTTGACCCAAAGTACAATTTCTGCTACACATACTTTATTACCTTTCATCAGTTATCACAGAATGACAGAATGGAAAGTTACGGTGAATTTAGTAGTACTTCATGTTTATATGACCATTTATTTACAACTGGTCTACTTGCTTCAGTGTCTGAAACTTCAAGTATGGTTGTATGCAGTAAATAAAAAACCACAAGTGCAGACCTCTAAGGGGAGCGCAATGTGTAACTCTAATATGCTACTAAAGCTAAACTCATAGATATATTGGAATCTTTTGATGAGCATATTGGATTGATAGGTGATCTCTTTTCAAGTCAAGAGACCTAAATACTCAAAATAAATGATAACAAGAAGTGACCTGTCTGAGTACTGACATAAGAATGTACTCATGAATGCAAAGCTGTCCTATGGCCATATTAAATGCAAGAACATTAGTTAACGTTCTTTTTGTTAGGTACATAGAATGTACTTAACAAAACATAGAATGTTTTACCTAATGGATGTAGGAAAAAAGAAAATCTGCTGAACCTTCCCAGAACTTTACAGATGTTATAATGGAAAAGCAGCCATGGTCATGGTGTTCTGTTATCTGATACTTTTTTTTGGTAGAAGTTTTTATATATAAGTATCACTGGGTGTAAGCCACACTTTCATACAGGCTGCTTTCATCTAAGCCATGGAGAACATACGAAGTCTTGGCCAGATGCTGATTCCATCTGGTAAAGGAATTTTATTTAAAATTAATATAAAAATATTTTCCTGTTGCCTCTCCATGATGATTTTATTAGATATTTTAAAGGTGATGGAGCTGAGGTCCACTTTCTTTACCAAGAATAGTTTGTCTCCCAAACTGGTTTTAAGAAGATTTATCCCCTTGAGGTTTTTTGGTCTTTTGCCTTCTTTTTAGACAATGTGGGCTTTCTGCACTAGTATCAATATCCATGTGAAACTTTGAAATTTTTCGTTTTGTTGTGAATTCTGCTTATACATGTTCCACAGTGATTTTTTTTTTCTTTAACAGTCTTACAGGTAGTGCTTGAGGATATACCTTTTTTTCTCTCTTCAAGCTGCTGCTATATATCATCTTCTGTGTGTATGTGTCTTTTAGATGGGTATGCTCTCATCAAAGCTATGCCCTACAGCTCAGTGTTTGTCAGCTCAATGCCATTTGATATGGCATCTAGGTCAGACAAGCAGAACTGCAATCTATTTCATTCTTTCTGTGCAGCTTTTACTGACTCAATGTAAGAGAGATCATTTATCAGTAATTGAAAGTCTCTAAAGTATGCGTTTCATTTGTTCTGTCTTTTACATCTTCTTACCCCAGTATTACATCCAAAACCTGACTTTTGTTTGGGTTTTTTTGTTTTTAATTAGCATTGGCTTTTGAGGTCATAGGATTTCTTGTGCTTCCATTTGAGCACGAGAGCTGTTGTCATCCCACTTCTGTAACTGTCTCTGCAGGAAGAGAGAACCTGATTGGCTCTGGAGCTAAGATCTTTTTTCTACTTGTTGGCGTCTGGCACTACAGACTGTGAGAGGAGAAATACTTTTGGAAGCAAATCATCTTGGTTGTACTTCAGTTTGGTGATCAGGTTCTGAATTGTGATTTCTGTTTTTTCCAGAGCTGAGCTCAGAAAACCTCAAAAATTGCTTTAAGATCATCAATGCTTACATTTTCTTATCATCATCTGAATTTTTGCAGGTACGTTACCATTATATAAAGATTCGTTTTACCACCTCAGTTCCTTACTGGCAAACTGTTTTTTCTCTCACCTTGGAACATGCCATACACACAAACATTTATACTCTCATTCATTTATGGGTATACAAATACGGTGTTCTAATGTTAGCTCTTTATGGTGCACAGTGGACGCTCAAGTCAGATTTGAGAAATATTATTTAGAATTAATGCTTTGAGGATCGATTTAGTAGTTCGGTATCTAAAAAGGTCCTATGTTGGGTAATAAGAGTTACTCTACTTATCCTACCAGATTAAAATTATGAGTATAGATTCTAGCGAGAGTTGAACTAGAGATATTGTGCCTTGTTGTCACACATTCTTCATTAAAAAATTATTTGAGATTGATTGTTTAAAAGTCCTGCAATGTTTAAAAACTCAACAGAATGCTTAGATTAGATTTTAGTTAGTTTAGGAATGATGACCATTTTAGCAGATACAATCTTTGAAGAGAAACTGGGTCTTTGGACATATGTAAACCCTAAGGAATTTTAAATATATACAAATATATAAAACGCTTTACATAATACCTTCTTTTTCATTTTATTTCAGATGTATGCTGCTGACTTATGCCGGTCATTTTGTGAGCTTTTGAAGGACATAACTACTGAAGGTCAAGTTCAAGTTTTAAAGGTGGAGTATAATGAAAATAATATCCAGATACTCAGCTCTGTACATGTAATAAATAGTTAAACCACCACTGACTCCAATCACAAGTTCTGCTAAATACATTGGTTTCTTCTACATGTTCTACATTCTACTTGAAAATATTAAAGTCTGTGCATGTGTGTAGAGACCTAGTGAGTATAGAGCAAACTTTTCTAATCTTTATTGAATGTTGTATGTATGTGGTCTCCATGAAATTCCTTTGTGTCCCATACTTGCATTTGTACCAGACACAGAGTGCCAACAGTCTTTGTTTGCCTTTGATGTAAGTTGCTGTTATAGTGGCCAGAACTGCTTAAATAGAGTTGCTAAAGGTTTTTCAAAGTACCAGAAAGTTATATTTTCATGTAGTCTTCAGATGGTGTTGTGGAACTCAGAAGCTTTCAAAGTATTAATAACAATACTTTGAATGTGTATTTTGAAGAATTTCAGGAAATAAAGTTGGAATATACATTGAAAGATAACTGAGTAGTAGCTATAGTGTACTACTACTACTTCTTACATTTCCTGTTGTTGCACTAACAGGGGGCTCTGTGTTGCTTGTGAAAACCTGGACTGGAATTCAATTAATTGTAAATGCAATGGAGGATATAAATAGGATCCCACCTGTGTCTTTGGTGGGTCATGCAACTGCTTGCAGAATCCAGGACAGAAAATAGCTGGTGAAGTTGATAGCCCTCCCTGTTTGTAGTTACTGTTGTGAGGAGCTTAAGGACTCTAGTTCTGAAATTTAAAATGTCAGTTCCAGGCTATCAGTGATATTATTTAAAGTTTGTAGTTGGGCAAATGTTTTATGCAGAAGCTTTTAATCAGATTTCTAAAATGGAATTATGCTGCTAATACAGAATCATTTATTCACTTGAGTCCCAGTGTGGTCTTGCATTAACTGCA
Source organism: Monarcha castaneiventris obscurior (assembly GCA_026261815.1). NCBI lineage: Eukaryota > Metazoa > Chordata > Aves > Passeriformes > Monarchidae > Monarcha > Monarcha castaneiventris. The sequence goes on along the minus strand of JAMPIT010000893.1, from coordinate 11,635,936 downwards.
AGATATGTCTAGTAAACTTTGAACAATTTCCTAGGATGCCTTCTTGATTCCAGAAAGATAAGTGTGCTGTAATCCTTGTAAATATTTTTAGAAAAAGCAAAAGTTTTGTCAGGCTTCACTATGCTGACCTGTTAAACAAACAAAAAAAAAAATGTAAGAGAAGCATTGGGAACAGAAACACCCGGGGGTGTTTTTTGTAATAGTTTCCTACAGACAGCTTTGGCTGGATTGAAAGTAGGCATTAGAACAGTAAATAAATTAATAAAGTTAAAAAATACTAATTTGGACTGATAAGACAATTTATTGCAAGATTGCTGAGGCCTGATGTGACTTGGGTTGCTGATTATCTGACACAGACAATAAAAGATTTGAAAAGACTGTGCAAGGAACAAATGAGTTGGCCAAAACTTCCAGTACCCAGAAAGATGATTGGGGGAAGTTACGTTTACCTCTGTATATAATAAGCTTCTTTTATACTTCAGCAAAAAATAGAAATTAAATTAAATGAAACTAGTGGAAACAAGGTTCAAAAAGAACAAGAAGTATTTAGGAGAGATTGGAAAAGAGCACTGAAGAGTAGGTCTTTGTGGAAATTCCTCTGAGGTGGAAGTCAATGGAGACTAAGAGTATTTAAGTGAGGTACCTTTATGATACCTTTATGTGCTTTATAAACACATCAGTGTTTTTATACATGTGTGGTCTCTGTCTTTCCCTGGAAGTAGGAGTGAGAAGCTCTCAGCCCATTATTCTCACAACCTCTTCCCATCTCCATCTTGGTAGAAGGGGAGAGCGCAAACATCTGGGCAAAATGAAAACTGAAGAAGGCGGGAAACAAGTTACTTTAGGGAGCAGCATGTGGTGGAGGGAAAAGGAGCTGAAAAACAAAGGGTAAAGAGTTTAAACGTTGGGAACCAGAGCAGGGTACACAGAGTAACACCTCAGAGAGCACGCTTACAAAGATCTGGTAGGTCCTAACCAGTGATTTCTCAAAAAAGTGACAAGACAAAGCTATGGAAATAAGCCCTGAATTGCTGGTACTTTGCCCTGTCAACCACCTCAATCTGCTGCTTTTCCTGGAACCTGAACAAGGTCTCTTCTTCCAAACCGTCTCATCAGCTTTGCCTGGCCCATGGGGAGGCTTGTGGGGTGCTTGGCTAGATGGGTTTCATTGGCATGTCAGCTTTCACCATGCATGTTTATGCAGATCAGGTTTGCAGAATACTATAGTTTTCAGAAATCTGGGGTTTGCTGGTATTTAACAGTAAACATTCTATGAGCACTTTGTATGTATATACTAGTACACTTGGTTTTAAAGCTTCAGTTAACATTTATGAATATACTTCACTAATTGTCTACTTTTCTTTTGTTCTTCAGGTTGTAGAAAATGTCTTAAAAGTCAACCCCGTGTTGGGTCCTCAAATGTTTCAACCCCTTCTGCCGTCAGTGTTCAGGGGAATTATAGATGGGGAGGTAAGGGTTGCTTTAGCTACTCTCTACTTTTCCTTTTGAAAATGACAGTACCTTCCATTATCTGGCCTAGTGTTTTCATATTCATGTTGCATTTTCTTTTGTTTTCAGAGCATCTGATAGATTTTTGACATCTATTTTAGAAGTCTGCCAGAGTAACACAGTAACACAAGATGAAAACCAACATCTCAGTCATTTGTTTTGTCATATAATGTTTATTTTAATAAAACAGCACAAATTTTATTCTGCTGTTCCGCCGTTCCTTCACTATTAACACTTTTAAGGGCTGTAACTCTATGCTTAGTTTAATCCTTACTAGATGTTGGAGTTTTCTGTTGTGTTTTTTTTAAAGACACATACTATTCCTTTTTTAAGTGTACTTGGGCCAGTGAAAAACAAACTAGACCAGGAGAGAATCAGCTTGACCTTATTCCTAATTGGTATATCTAATATGAAGAACTGAAGGATGTGAGAATGCTTTGTGTGAGATAGAGTTTTTAAGATTTTGCTGGCTTAGATGTCTTAACTTCCCCCTTTTCTCTCTCTGTATTTAACAAACTTCCGTGTTGGATGAAAATGAGTAAAATCCAATATGCTTTAACTGTGTTGAACCTTTCCAGCAGGAATCAGTGGGTGGAATCCTTCATGCTTTTTGACTTCTTTGATCAAAACCTTTGTTTTTTTCCAGTTGAAGACTTTCAAATATCAATATGTGGCTCCAATTATTGAGTTAAATAAGATTTCCAAACTTAAGCCAAGTAAAACAATGTAGCAAAGTACTTTCTGCTGTACAAAGCACAAAGATAGACAGTGGATTATTAAAATGTCTTCTAATTTAAGACTAATAAATTCATTATACCCTATTCAAAATGTATTAAGCTGGGTTAGAATTTTCAGGTAAATGTTTGCATTTTGTTTTTTAAGTAGGCTATTCTACAAAATACAGTTATATTGTTGCATGCTGAATTTAATACAAAAAAATCTATAGCTTCTTTTAAAAGTAATAACCAAAGATAATAAGCTAATGAACTTATTACTGTATCCAGTTAATTTTGAGACACCTGCAGATTAGTTATTGGCAAATGTATTATAGTTTCTCTCTGAAAAAAGTAATGATTTCAGAAATACTGAATGTTCTTTATGTTACTGAAATTGTAAGCAGTAATTTGGAACCATAATCAACTTCAAAAGAATTTTTTTAACAGTACAGTAAACTGTTAGTTCCTTAAGATGCAGGTTTTAAAATTTAAAGTGAAATCAGCTTGCAAGTAGTCTTGGCTGTTTGGATGAAATCAACTTTGAAATTGTTTTCGTGGTTTTCGTATTGTGAGAACTGAGAACTCTGTAAATATTGCTCGCTCAGTTTTCTGTTCCTAGAGGCTCTTAAATTGCAATTTGTAATTTAAAATATAGTAAAAGACATAAGGGCTGCGTACAAGTATTTTCTATGTACTGCTGCTCTGTGTGTCAAATACTTTCTGTTTGGTAAAACTAAGCACCTTTTGTTTTGGTTCATTTTTGTTTCAGAGATACCCAGTAGTGATGTCTACTTACCTGGGGATCATGGGTAGAGTTCTACTACAAAATGCAAGGTTTTTTTCGTTACTTTTGAGCCAGATGGCATGTGAATTGGGTCAGGAGGTAAGATTTATTGTCCTTTTTTGTCCTTTTGGGTTTTTTGTTTCTCAGTATTTCAGCTGTGTTGCATGGGGAAGTCTTGCCTTCTTTTGACCTGAAGAAACTTTTCCCTCGATTATCCATGCTTTTTCCTGTCCAGTTCACCTTGAAAAGGGGCTCTTCCCCATCCTGTTCTCTTTTCCCTGAACACCCTGTAACAACTTCTACATGTTCCCGTAATTACTTAAAACATCCCATTAAACTTTTTCTGTAGTCCCTAAATTCTCTTCCTGCTGCATCACACAGTGTAAACCCCCTTAGTTCACATGCGATTGTAGGGTGAGGATTTCTTTCCCTGTGCCATCTTGATGGGTCTTGCAGGATGAAGAATGGTCTAATCATTCGCTCCAGAGTTTCTAGAGTATCAGGTTCATTGTGCTAGTTTCACTGCTGAAGTTACTGATGTTCTTTTGCTACAATTATTCCATTAGGTCTCTAGGTGAAATTTTAGTAATTTTCTTCTCTGGGGTATAACACAGTTTTCAAACAGATAATGACAAGTCTTTTTTTTTTTCTTTTTAAATTTGTCACTGTGTAGGTAAAACAGAGTAAGTCTGTGTGCTTTGTCTGTATGAGACTGTTAGGGGAAAACTGAATAATTCACTCTCCTGAATTAGTTCCCTCTCCATAAATGAAATGCAGTTCAAACATCAGGGTTACAGCTAATGGCATGGAGAGTTCAGGTGTCATAGAAAATTTAAAAAGTGCCTGTTGCTTGCTACTTCTGTCAGATATACAACTGTATAGTGTATTTCCAAGACTAAATAAGGTATTCAATTGGTAGAAAAATTAAATTATTTTCTAAACATGCTGATGTACTCATAAATGAAAAGGAACATTGTGTTTCCCATTGTAGGTGGACCAAATTCTTGGTAACATGATTGAAATGTGGGTTGATCGGATGGATAACATTACTCAGCCAGAAAGAAGAAAACTTTCTGCTTTAGCATTGCTTTCTCTTCTGCCATCACTGAATAGGTAAGCAAATGTACAATGCCTTAAATAAGAATGCTTCAAAGGCCCTTGGAATGGTGTTTAAAGTATTTCACAATTCTGCAGCTAAGTATTCCAATATAAGTAGTTTTATTTATTCTTTTTTTTCCCTTCCCAAGAGAAACTTAAAAAGATAGAATTTCCATGTTACATTATATTAACTTCTTACTTCGCTTCATAGCGTTATAGTAACCTTTCTTCTATTTTATAGGAAATGTCATTTAGTAAAAGTGAGGAACTAGCACTGCAGATTTTATTGTCGATTCTCATTAACTCTGAACTATCTGCTTCTCTCATCTGTGATTAAGTAGTTGCTTTAGTTGGCATGTTAGTATTTTGGTGTCCCTCCCAGGGAACAATGTTCAGTTTTCTTTCCTGTTGTAGGTAATATGACCTTTCATCCTGGTTTCCCCTTCATGATAAAAGGAACGGTTGCTTTGAAACAGTTTTTGCACTGTAGATTTTATAGCAATCAAATGTTACTATTGTCCTTTCAGTAGCCATCATCACTGCTGGATGTACATAGAAAATGAAAGTTTTAAAGGAAAATGCTGAATACACTGACTTCTAAGTTGTCATTACTAGAATTCATGTATAACACATGTTTAAGTGAGAGTTTAGTCCATAGTTACCTTCAGATTATTTTTGTCTGTTTGACATTCAGGAAGACAAGACTGCATGAGTTTACCTTTAGTCTGCTGGGTTTCCTGAACAATCTTTTAAGTATTGTCTGTTGGGAATTCAGATGTTGCTCCCAAATCCTAAAAGCTGTGTTAGTATCTCTAGAATATGTAGTATCTGTCAAAGCTGTAGACTATGTAGTCACAATGTAAAAAAAATCAAGGAACACTTACATGTAACTTAGAGACTTCATTGCTTTTTATATGCACAGAAATCTTCTCTTTTTTTGTTGGGTAGATAATCAGGATAACCATCTAGCTAAGGGTGAACCAAGCAGTTGCTTTAGGAGAGGTTTTTTCCCAGTAAATGTAACAGTATTATGTTGTTTATATTTGAAATGTGTTTAAAAAGGTGTCAGCTAAAATTTAAGGTGCTGAACTACATCTGTCTTCCTGTGAAGTTTCTTTTAAAGAGAGGAAGGAAAAAAAGAAATTCCTTTAGATAACCATGTTATTTTGGACTACCTTCAGCTGCTCCAGATTTCCTGCTGTAAAAGCCAATTATTTCTGGCAGTCCTTAACATAATAAAACCTTCTGCAAATGGCAGCTTTATTTTTCAGTTAGTCAAATCATTTAAGAAAGCTGCTTCTGAAACAAAAAGCCTCTCTTTAGTGGACATATTTATGTCAAAGCTATGAAAATTTCACTTATACAATTGATAGACTGCCAAACCTACCTTCAGACAGAGTGTGTGAAATGGATTCTGTCAACTGGTTGTTTCTTTTACTAGAACAATGTGAGTCACTCTGGTTTTGCCGTATCATGGGGATTGTACTTGCTGCATCCTGTATCTGTAGGCTTCTTGTCCAAGTCCATTTGCACAGTTAAAGCAAAAATGTTTAAAATATAATACAGTATTTAAACAGAATGTTTTGATTGATGTGTTTTCAAGAAGAGCTAAAGTAATTTTTCTTGTTGGAGTGCCTCACTAAGCAAGTTCCTGATTAGATTTTGCTTTGGATATCAAAGGTAAGTTCAAGATTTCTCAGCTGCAGAGGCAGAACAGAATTTTGTCTTCTGAGGATGGCTGATGGGCTGTCTTGGGAAGGCCAAGGTGAGGATGAGGTTCTTCCCTTAGCTTTCTGCTCTGTGATGGTCAGGATTGGTACCAGTAGCAAGCTCAGACTTTCAAAGTTCTGCTGTAAGGAAAACAAGCATCTGTGCTGTGTCTAGCACTTTGTGAGAATTTTCCTCCTTTTGCCAGTTGCTTCCTCTGGCCTATAGCTGAAGCACTGGTTTATTTTTGAGGAAAGAGAGGGAGTAGACAAAAATAGCGGGAGGGAAAACGAAGGTAACATGTATTTTCATTCTTCCCTCAGAGTTGTTTTATGGATAAAATGTTGGGGAAAGTATTAAACAGTGACCTTTTTTATTCTCTGTCTAAACTCTATAGTATTACTTCATAGATTTTAGGTATTTCTTTAGGTAGTGATCATGTTTATAATTACAAATATGTGGAACTTGGGATTTTCTGCATTTTAGGTGAAGGTAAAACTTCCATCATTGTTAATTTAAAACCAGTATGACAAATAATTTTCTGTTTCAAGTACAGCACCTTTGACAGTGTCATGAATGGAGGATTTTAGAGCAGATAATACAGGATTCACTGCAGAGCAGTTGTTCACAGTGGCTCTTGGGCTGACTAGTTTGACTAAGCAGGTTATAAAGTGACAAATTACTAGCCACGCTGTAATTTTCTCATGTAGGCAATACCATCCAGAGACAGACGCAATGGCATGCTTTTGATACCAGCAGTAGTGCTGCGTTTTAATCATGTATGCATGTCCTTCGATCTAGCATCCTGTTTATCTTCCCACAGCTGCACATCGTGTCAGTGGTTAGAAATTCATATTAAAAAAAGAACAATAACTGCTGCTTTCCTGATTAGTGTGTTGCAGCACCTTTTCACAGAGTGGTTATTTCCTGGTATTACTTAGGGTTTTGCCCAAATTAAATGCTGTATAGTTGTCTGCATTTGCTATCCAAATGTGGTCAATTGATGTTAGCATTCTTTTGTGTTTGACAGATATATACATTGGCAGTATTTTCCACGTTTTATATTCTTACTTCCTGTCACTCATACCCATCCATGTGTGTTTTCATTCCTTTATTAAAAAAATCTTACTATTTCATAAAATAGGTTCAAGACCTTTGCTTTTACGCTGTTGTATGCAACAGCAGGGTGCACTAACATTCAGGCAGTAAGGATGCACTTGTGGAGTTACAATGTCTCCATGTTCAGTACATGAGGAGAGTGTGGATAGACACACAGTAACAGGAATGGCTTTTTGAAAAACACACGTGGTCTTGAAGTTTTTTGGAGGAAAATTGTATCTGAACTAGAGTGTGAGACATGCAATGTGACAGCAACATGGATGAGTAAATTCACAAACGTCATGATTTCCTGGTCTGGTTCAGTCATATTCAAGCTTACCTACAATCTTAATGGCTTGCTTGTGAACATTCAGCTTCAGGAGTTGCCCCTGGTCCCTAAAATAGTGCCTAGTGAATATGGTCAATGGCAGCATTCTACCTTGTACTTATTGTGGAAAATTTGTGGGCCCCCACCGCTATCTAGGGTTCTGCATTTTGAGATTTTCAGCATCCTTTGTAGTTCGTGATGCCAAAGTGGCTAAAACTGTACTATGTCCCCTTCTCCTACACATACACACACATACATACCTATATCTATATATGTATGGAAATAATAAGCTTGCTTACTGCAATATAATGTCAGTACTAGTGTTTTGGAATGTCCTCCTTTGGTGATATTGAAAGCTTTTAATGATTTATTTATCAAAGTAGATATCTTTTATTCCTACAGTTGTGTGTACTTTAGTAGAACACAACCAACACTGAAAGATGCTAAACAGTGATAGGAACATTTGTTCTCTAATAAAGAAAGGGAAAGAGATTTTGGAAAGATTATAGTGTCAATGATCAGCCTGTTTTGGGGTGGTACCAAACTGTACCCACAGGTAGCATTTGACACCATGCTGAAAGCTAAGCACTTCCCTTCTGCAGGTGAGTGTTATTTCCGCTATCTCTGTCACTCTTGAATGGGTGGTTGGCAAGTTTATTTTTACTCAAAGTCAGTCCTTTCCAAAACAGGCCACTAATTTTGGTCCTTGAGGATAGGCTCATTTTTGGTGGACCTACCTGTGTAGGGTGGTACCACTCTAAAGTAGAGGAGACTCTAAAATATGAAGTATTTTAATTTATCTTTCTTCATTTTAATTTCTGCTACATGAGTAGTGGCAGTTTTCATTTTACCCCTTTGAGTCAAATAAGTTTATGTATTGTGGGGAAAGGGTTAAGAGGTTCTCCAGGTTTCTAATCATTATGTAAATGAATGTCTGCTTTTTCTCATTGTGTATCAAGTCTGATATGTCAGCCAGTATGAGTTCTGTCAGTTAGATAATTGGCATTTTGTGAGTGTAGGTACTTACAGTATGCAATTATAAATCTTCATTAGGTTATTATAGAGTTTTGCCTCTGTCATTTGTTAAAATTACTTGGTTAGAAATTTTAATTTTCCTCTCAAAAAAGTTGCCTATAAGTAATGTTAGTAGATGGCAAGAAAGTGCCTAATAAAATGTCATGGTCTCCTCAGGACAGTTATGTCCTCATTTATAAAGTCAGAATTTCTTACATAATTACTTGTACATGCTCCTTTCTTTATAGGGATGATATGCTGAAGCTATTTTATCTTCCCCTCCATTTTTTTAATCCCTCTAGTTAAGGTATGCTCACCCACGCCTCTAATAGACTATTAGCATTTAAAGGAGCTCTTTAAATTATGATTTTGCAGTTGTCATCAGTGTTTGGCCTTGGATTTATTTAGCTTGCCTGACAGGTAACAGTGCGGTTTTAATGATAAGAGTGAAAAATGTGGCTTTGGTCTTAGTCTGACTATCAGAGTCTGCATAATTCAGAAGGTTACACGGAGCACTGCCAGCTTCTTTAATTGCGTGTCACATTATAGCATTGGCAAAAGGATGCACTCATTAAACTTTTCTTGTTCACAGTCTCCATCACTTTTTCTCCTACACTTGATTACTAGTATGGACTGGTCAGGAGCATATTATCTTTTCCCCCAAGACCCTTAAGCCTTGATTTCAAGGAAAATTGTACAAGTGATGGCAAAGAATTATGTCACTAATTGCAACTAAACTGTTGCAAAAACCTGAACTGCAGTCATAAGGGTTTAGTTGCTGCTGCTATCTGTTTTTTGTTTATGGCCTATATAAAAAATTTCAGAAGTCTTTCCTAAAACTCTTTTAATTATGATTTACCCTAAAATTTAACATATAAGAGACAGCAAAAGCTAACAGACTGACTAGCATTCTTCAAACACTTTGCAATGTATGATTTACATGTTTGCAAATTAGATACTGAAAAAGTAATGACTGAAGTATAGCATGTTACTAAAAATGTGTAAAAATCACAAGATTTTAACAAAAGTAAAAAAACCCCACACAAAACATAGATTTACAGCTGTTTTTGCATCTGGGTTTGTTCTGAGCTGTTTTGGTACATCTGCTTATCTCCCTGTGCTATACTCTGTGAAATTTGAGACTGCCAGAGAGTAGCTCAGATTTTTCAGTGGCTTTCTTCAACAGTGCCAGACTATTATGATAAGATACCAGAAGTGATAAACACCACAACCCATGTCACTACAAGAACTTCTGCAAATAAGTACTGCCTTGAAAAAATAATGTTTCATATTCATACAATTTAATGAGAAAGTGAGGGTTTAAAACAAAACATCAAGTTTTGATACTAAAAAAGTGCCTAAGTATAAAGAAAGCTTGTATTTTTAAGAGATAGCTTTTGTATTTTGTGTGTGGGTATTCTCTGTAGTAGTTGTTAGGAATTGTTGACATTTTCTCTTTTTGTTAAATATCTGGAACTATCAGTTGCTAATGCCAAGTGTATGCCCATTCTGTCTCCTAAACTAGCAGGCATAGTGTGGTTTTGCAGTTGGGTTTAGTTTTGATTAAACTTCTGGAAGCTGAAATTTGGGAAATTACTTTGAATTCTTTGGACCTTTTGGTTTGAATTGCATTTGTATTGAGTACATTAATGCTTTTATAGTTTGAACAGAATTTGCTAAATGTTGCAGTGAATAGTAAAGGCTAAAGCTATAGTGTTACTGTCAGCATATCACATCTGTGGGTTACATTCATGGCCAACCTTTTTTATGTTACTGTTTTGTTCACAAACTTAGTGGTTTCTCCATAGCAGACTTAGTTTTCTGAATAAAGAGAATAAATTAATTCTAACAATTTCTCAAAGTGAGCTTTCAGTTTCATGAGAGCTTTCTGTCATATTATTTTACTGGAGTCTAAGGTCAAATTAGATTTATAGAATGGAAACTTATTTTCATATCCTCAATGGGAAAAATAATTCTGTAGTTTTCATGCTGTGGAAGAGAAATTTTCAGGAAATAAAGCAGCAAGTTTGGATTCTTACTTAAAAAGAAATAGGAAATACTAGAAGGAATCTGCAATAGTTGAAACAGTCAGAAATTTTTAGATAAACTAGATAATGAGAAAAACAGAAAAGTGTATTTTGTTATATATATATATCTGTTATAACAGATAAGTTAATAAGGTGTCAACAGTTCACCTGCCTACTGGATGTTAATTAAAAGTTGATGTCTGTGCTACCCAAGCAGTAGTTTAGTACATGAATTACATTGATTTGTGTTAATATCTAGAGATAGTGTGGGCAGAAGGAAGTAGGTATTTGAAAAACTGCGGAGAATAAAAGTAAGACCTGCAAGAGGAGATAGTTGCTAAATATACAGTGGGAGGGCAGTAGATAGTTTCACTCTTATGAGCTTAAAAGAATAATTACAGTGCTAAAAATTGGTTGTCCCCATTCATGAGCTTTAACATAATTTTGTAGTTATTATGAGGTTGAAATCCCTTCTCAGAAATTGACTTTATACCCTGTTTTTGAACTTGTTGCATGTTTTCTGCTATGCATAAGTGGGATTTGGATGATTATTTTGTGCTACCTAATATTCATTATATTGGCTTTAATATAACGTGACTGTGGTGCTTGTATATTCAATTACTTTGAACCTGTCATTTTATGCACAATTTGACAAATTGCTGTTACTCAAGCTTCATGCTTGTATTTATAAGGAGTCACTGTTGAACTAGATTTTATTGTTAAAAAGCCAGTAGCATTAGTAACTTCATCAATATTAGTATATTAAGATAAAATTCACTTGTGGGTTCAAAAATAATTTTCTCTGTTACCATATGAAGCTGTATTCAGTTACAAACCTAGCAGTTCTCTCACTGCAGAACAAAATTTGCAGTGAATTAAATGTACTACTATGAGAGCTGCCTAAGCTGCTTGTGTTTCCTGGTTTTTTTCGTACAGTTTTCAAAAAGTAATGAATTTTATTGTTTAAGTAGAAGCCAGTTTGAGAAATGCTGATCCAAGTTACCCGTATCCTAGACTTTTTTATGGTTTTCCCCAAAATGGTATCAGTTATGTGGCACATAATTTTGAGTCTTGTTCTTAACAGATATTGCATTCAGATACTTTAACAATATGTGGTATTCATGAAATAATATCTCTAAATTACATTGTAACCCGACCTGCAGGCCTTCAGGTGTAGTATTTACTAAGTGTAAAACAGGACTTTCTGTAGATTTCCTAGTGCAGAATGGAAGGAGCCATGATCTGGGTTAGGTTATTTTTTCCCCCATTTTGGGCATGGGGTTTAACAGCAGAAGGGTCAGTGATGTGCTCAGAACCACAATGGAGCTATGGTTCAAAGAAAAATTTTATGAACATGGTCATCAGCTTTCTTTTATCTGGTCACTGCTCTACTGGTTCCTCTAAATTTTCATGCTATCTGATATACCATAGACCTTCAGTAGTTCCTTTTGTTTTTCAAAATGTGGTGCTTTTGACATTTTGCAAAAAGAGAGCTCTATGAACATTTGCCTTTTAAATTTTTTTTTTTTTTTTTAATTTGACTTACTTAGCTATAAGGGGTTGTTTTGTATAGCGCACCTTGGAAGAATAGGTTTTTGCTTTGTTTTGTTTGTTTTTTTACGCATATTGGTATCCGTATAAATAGACTTGGGTAGAAGATAATAAGCGTTTGAAGTCATTTTCCGTTTTTGGTCAATCTCTGATTTTCCCCTCATCTGACTCTATTTGATCTGGATAATCCTCTTCAGTTACTGTTCTGTCCCCCACATCCAGGACACATCACCAATCTTCCTGTGAACTATACGGTGTTTTCCCTTTAAGTAAATGACATGACATCTTATTTTAGTTTTCTCTACAACAATTATGTTACATACTGTGAAAAATGTAAGCGTGAAAATAAATATTCAAGTCTAAAGAACAATTAGTTTTCCTATTGATCTGTTGGTCTCAAAAAAATAAACATACATTTCTAATTCTGGGTTGTAACTTGATACGGGCTTTTTCTAAAATGGCCTGTGGACCAATTTTACTTCCTGATTTCTTATTTTAGACAAGATATTTGCAAGAAAGCTTCTACAAAAGCATGTCCTTGTCTATTCTGCTTCCCTTTCTCATGTGTTTCCTGCATTTCAGATTGGCTTATATAGACAAAGACATTTGGGTTACATTTCACCCCGTATGTGAACTCATGCTTCCTGTGTGAGATCACTGTAGCTGAAGGCACTTGATTCTCCTGCTGTTGTGCCTCTTTCTTTTTGGCTATGGCTACTGATGGGCTTTGTCATCTTTCTTTTGCTGAGCAGAAGGTCTTGTAGCAGTAAAATCATGGGATTACAGTTACATTGCTATTTGTAGGCTTGAAGTCCCCTTCCCCCCTTTGATGATGAGACTGGACTTTGCGAGTGTTTCTTCCCCGTGATGGATAGATAAACTGAGGCTGTAATCTCCGGTCCTTAAGCAAGAGGGATATTTATAGCTTGTGTAGTGTTTTTCTGCACTGGGGACACTGCAGGAAACAAAAGCTGTGCACCAAAGGTGTGTCTCTCAGGACCAGAAACTGTCCCATACTCATCTGTGGATAAATTTGCTTTGAAAAGGGTGGCCCAAAGTGAGACTTAACAAAGTGCTTGGGTCAGGTCAGAAATACAGGTGCGTAGCAGTTTAGTACCAGCTCATGTGGGTCTCATGTAAAATTTCACAGGTTTCTCTGGGATTGCTGACAGGTTGTGCCTTGCCAGGGGCCAGGAGGCACTGGGCTCTTCCCTCCAGAGTGTGTATTTTCCCTCTTGGCTGGACCACTGGAATGTGTGTGTGGCAGCAGTTCGGCTCTGTAGACAGAGAACAGTGTACATGTTGCTACTGATTTAATAAAGTGTATCAGATTCTGGCTGAAAGATAGGGGAGTTACAGGTAATGCAATAGTGCTGTTACAAATAATTGTGCTTTAATCTCAAAATTATACCTAACTAAGATAAAACTCATTCAAGCTGTCCTAGTTAAATCAGTTTAAAAAAAAAAAAACAAACCAAACAAAACCCAGCAGTTACAGACTAAGATAGTTCTTGGTTTTCTAGAAACAAATCATTGAGATTTCCTTTCCAACAATACTTCTGAAGCACAGATAAAATGGCTTCCTGTCCCAGGGTTTCCTGTATCCATGGCAACCTGACTTTAGGCACTTCTTTCTTAGTTTCCTGAGCAAACTGTTGCAAACCCTGGGGCAGAAATGTGAGTGCTGTAGTACACGGCAATACTGCCTTTCCGAAGGTTTCACAGATAAGTGTAGTCGGTCAGCTTACAACTTAGTCCAGTGGACTGCAAACAGCAAAATAACGGAAACAATGAACAGATTCGGGGTAAGGAATTGCTTTTATTTATTTTAAATGCAACTCAGCTTTATAAAAGTAAAATTCAAATTGTAAGTGAGGTGCCAGTGAAAGCTAACTTGTTTACATTGACATTTCTACCTGAATGCTTTTGAAACATTCCTTAGTGATGGTTAACTATAAGAAATAGTAGAAAAATAGTATTTTTAATTTAATAGGAGCTGTTATTTTGGCAGCTTAGATGCTTTTATGCTGCAGCCAATTAAATATTTTTTGGCTATGTTGGCAGTACATTCATTTAATTGTCTATTTATTCTGAAATTTTTTTTTCAGTGTAGTTCAGTTAGTAAGTTTAAAACTTAAACTGCTTTTTGGCATGAAAGGATATTACATAAAATACTGATCTTGAGATCAATGCTAATATTTTAAAGACTGTACACATAGATTTAAATAATTAATAGTAATTAATAAATATAATAAATATAGTCGAATTAATAATATTTATATACTTCTTTTTATCTCTACTAGTGAAGTCAGAGATGAGTAAGAAGGCCAAAGACAGGGATATGTGTGTTCTGCAAAGTTCTCCACCCTGCCCAGGAGCATTCCTGCATATATTTAATTGTTTTCTTTTGTTGCTGCTTCAGAAGGAGGCTTTTGCCTGTCCATCTGCTTGTCAGCTCTGCACAGGGAGACAAGTTAGCTGTCGTAATGCAGGGCTTTCGAGCATCCCTTGGAACCTTCCAAAAACAACAATTCTTGTTTACCTCAGTGGAAATAATATATCACATATCACTCCAAACGGACTAAGAGGTCTTCAGAAACTTGCTGCACTCTATATGGATAACTCCAGTATTTTGTATGTACACCCAAAAGCTTTTGTGGAAGTCCCCAAACTGTGCTACCTGCATCTAAATAACAATAATATTAAACACCTGGATCCAGGAATCTTTGAAGGCCTTTCCAATCTTCATTGTTTATATCTTCAGAATAATCAAATAGCTTTTCTTCCCAGAGGATTATTTAGTGATCTTCTTTCTGTAAGGTATTTAACACTTCAAAGAAATCGTCTCAGTGTCCTTGGAGGTGGGACTTTCTTGGGAATGATAAGACTTCAAACACTAAACCTAGCCAATAACAAGATTTCACGGATATCAGATTCAGCATTTCATCATCTTGAAAATCTTGCATATTTGTTTCTTGAAGGTAACAACTTAACACTTGTGCCATCAAATGCTATTGGAAGGCTCAAAAATCTTGAAAGACTTTCTTTGTCTCACAATCCCATTGGATCAATTCAGCCTTTTGCATTTAAGGGACTTAACAAGCTTAGATATCTGTCTTTGAAAAATGTCAAGCTAAAATGTATTGCTGTAAATGGATTTTTTGGATTAAACAACCTTAGCCAGCTAATCTTAAGTTATAATGACTTAGAAAATATAAATTCCAGCACTTTTACTTTATTGAACAATTTAATGTATCTACAGCTAGACAGAAATAAAATAGCCACTATTAGCAATGGTACCTTTAAAAAAATGGGGCAATCGCTTAAAGTACTCAGTTTAGCATTTAATAATATCACAGAGTTACAACCTGAAGTGCTCAAGCCCTTAGTTTCTTTAACTCATCTACAGGTAAATTCTAATCCTTGGAACTGCAGCTGCAAGATGCTTGGGTTACTTAACTGGCTAGCATCATCTCCTGTTTCTGCAAAAATCCACTGTCAAAGTCCCCAGAGTATGCGTGGGAGACTTTTGCATTATATGAAGTGGGCTCAGTTTTCAAACTGCATTGGCCCCACGGCCAGCCCGGGCTCTGCCCCAAGTCTGGGATCTGTCGGGGTGCGTCGCAGCACTACCACTGTGATGATGGCCTGGCATAGAGGGAACAGGCACAACACACTGGAACAGTTTGTCAGTGCAGAAACTAAATATGTTACTTTCTGGAAAGGAACTACAGCTACATCTTCTGCCCCACTGCCCTATGAGGAATATGCTGTTGAAATTCCATCACAGGCAACTACAGTGTTATCAACATTACCGGTGCAAATACCAGCAGAAATTATACCTACTAAGAGAACTGTAGAAGAAGAACAGTTGTTTACAACAGATGCTGCTCCTGTATCATTAAAAACAACCCTGATTTGTACACAACAGGTTGAAAAGCTGAACCAAGCTTTTGACATTTTACTGGCCTTTTTCATTCTGGCTTGTGCTGTTATCCTGTTCTTAACCTGTAAAATTATTCAGTTTAGGCAGAAACTAAAGGTGCTGGAAAACTCAGGGGAAAAGAGTATAGAATATTATGGCTTTTATCAGCCTGGCAGATACAACATAACTGACTCAGTGCAGTCCCTAACTCAGAAGTCAGTGGGACATTCAGAACTGGACCAAATAAGGCTGCTCAAGCGAACAGCATCAGAAAGTCAGGCACAGGTCATCTTGTTTGAACATTCATCATTGTAATTTAACTCATTTGATTTGGTGTTAACTGTCATATAAAAGATCAAGAAATCAAGAACTCAATTTTGTAAAAATACCTCCACTGATTAAAATCAACTGCTTGATAGAACTGTGGAAAATGGCATCATTTAGGTTCTGCATCATCATTTGCTTCCTGAATGTTTTCAACTTCATGGATTATTTCGTTATTTGTCATTTAAATCTGACATGGATAAGTTCATTAACCTCAGTCCCTATTTGTAGGAATCTTTCACCTATAGCTCAAGCATAAATGCAGTATAAAGTACCCTTTAATTTATTTTGCAGTACTTAATGATGTAAATTCCTATAGAAGTTCCATAGCTATTGTGAAGCAAGCAAAACATCAGTTCTTAGTAGGATCACAAAGCCAAGAAATCTTGGAGAATGAGAAAACAGTGCTTCATGTGTTTATTGTAATAGAGTTTCTACTCTTCATCTATTAAATAAAGTGCAGTGGAAAAAAGCATTTACAGCTAGCATGTTCAAACTCTTGAATAAGAGAAAAATTTAAAACTATACAAATTCTATTAATACCTATAGGATATTTTAATATACAAAGTTGTGTGCTCAGTCTATGTAATGAATATATTAAAGTGACTTTTTTATTAGTGTGTATCTGCATCATTTTGTGAAATACCCCAAACTGGAGTTAAGAAAAACTAAATTTTTGTTGAAACTTACCAAAGTTTAATGACTAAATTTATTATGTGTAAGGTAATTACACATAATTACCTTAGACATTGGTTAATTATTGTCAATAAAAGATACTTTGGCATCTATGTAGTAATATTTTGAGGGATGTTTTAGCTAGATAAGAGGTACAAATTGAAGAAATATACTGCACTGTAAATACATAATGCTAAATTAATGGCTGAAAACATTTACATATTTGGTTTATATTTGGAAGTGTTAGGTCAAGGTATGTGTTCTTAGTGAAGGCTTCATCTTCAAATACAGATATTTTCCTATATAGTTTGCATTTAACTTTTTACTTCTGTTTCAAATATTGGTGTTCTGTTATTGTCAGGTTATGTCTAGTGTGTTGTAGCTTTATTTTCAACTGGAATTTCTGCGATTTTTGTTTTTCTGCTTGTTACTTCAGTAATTCAAACTTTATTCAGGAATTAAAAGTCATAAAACTATGTTCCCAATAGTCCAATATTGTAATATTTTCAAGATTTCAGCCGTGTTGTTTATAAGTTAAACGATTTACAGTTAGACCATTTTCCTCAAGAAAAAATGGGGAACAAGGCTTTGATAGCTTTTCCTCCATGATGGTGATTTAAATTGTGTAGAAGTATGTTGCTGTTCCAGGCTTCAGCCTGGGGCCTGTGGCATTCTCCAGCTGAGCCAGAACTGCCCTCAGCATTTTTATTCTATCCCCTTTCTTTCCTGCTCATGTAACTCGTGCGTATCTAGGCTGTGAAGCTCCCGGTCATCCTGTTTGTCCATCTGCAGTTCTTTTTCAGAAGGAAAAATCTATTATCTGCTACCAGGACATGTATAAATCTTGACTGCTCTGGATGAGTGTGAATGTGCAAGTGTGCCTTCACTGTTGTTATTAGTGTAATGAAATAATACTGTATTTGACTGTAATTTACTGTATAATAGATCATATACTTCTAGGGGACACTTTAGACAAAAGCTTAAACTGTTTTGTACTGCCTGAGTAGAAACTATTTTTCAAAATAATTTTCTAACTTAAGATCATATGTTAAATATAATGGGCAAATGCTTTTAAGAAGGGAAAACACTGGATGTAATTTATGCACTTTTTTCCAGAGGCTAATCCACTGCAGTCTCTTCCTCTTTAACCCATTTTTGTTACTTTATGTCTCTCCTACATAATTCCTTGTGATAAATGCTAATTTTGTTTTCATTTAGTAACAACAGCACAATCAATGGTTGCACAGTAGTAGGTTCAGCAATTTTGTGCTATGTTTCTAAATTTTTAATTTTACATGGGTACCTTCTGAAATAATGGACTTCAAATGCAGTGGAAACTAGTTAAGTTTTTCTTGCTAGAAATGCTTCTATGCCTTTGTTACAGAGGAATTTTGGGAGTGCACAAAGGTTGAAACTGAATAAACCTTATTCTCAAAGAAATCTGGCAGGGAGCAGCTGTTATTTTAGGCTCTGGTTTCCACAGCTGCTCTCTGCAGAAAGGCATGGGAACGTCTCTCAGAAGGTGCATCTTTTTCACTTGCAAGCTGCTGTGGGAGTTATTTGCCAGGTATGAGTCTCACCATCTGTAGTGATGGAGCATGAAAGGAAACTGGTGTTGCAGCTGTTTGTGCAAGCAAAAAGTTTGAGCAGTTGAAAGCCATCCTTTGGAGTGGAGACATCCTCTAATATCCAGCTTGCCAGCACAGGGATTAGACTAACAAGGAACTGAGAGATTTATTATGCAGTTGTGAGGGAAATGCCTTTCTTTAGCAGTCAGTATCTTTTGTATTTAAATGTTCACTCCAGGAAACGGACCCTTTCATGTACACGTGTGGTTCATATGTCTATTAAAATCATTAGGGAACACATTAGAAGACTTAGTTGAGTCTGCCCTCATGAAGCAAAGTGGTACTTCATGAAGATCAGGTTTATGGTCAATCATAGGACTCCCCTTGAAAGATTGTCTTAGCTGCTGCTTTACTGCTATAGGAGCTCCTTAGTACTGTGCAGCTCCTAAGGGGTGTGTGTGTGTAATAATCATTTACGTCACTTACAGTATGTGCAAAGTAATCTCTATTTGTCCCACTCCACCTCTTTCCTTGGCTAATGAGATAAGAATAAAGAATTAATTAAGCTTTTTCAATATGTACACTAGTAGTGATATGAAATGAAACTCGTCTTGGTGTTTATTGCTTCATCCTGGTGAATGTTAAAAAGCAGAAATTTTTTTCTCTTTCTTTTAATCTCCAAAAAAGTACTTTTTCTCATATAGAATTTTTTCTCCCTCTCTGAGGCATGTGCAAAGCAGATACGGCATCCATTTTATTTAAACACCACTAAAAATTTGTCAAGACATGTTTTAACATGATGATAGAGCTTTATCTACAGTAGTTAACTATATAATTGAAGTAAAAACTGTGAATTTTCACATAAAACCTCAAGGTAATAAAAAAGTTGTATACATAGCTGAGTACATTAGAAATTATAGACAGAAAGAAAAAAAAATCTGCCTTTTTTTTACAGAACAGATATCTGTTTTGTCCTTCGCAAAGCTTTTATTCTTTTATCTAAAAAGTATGCAAACTTTGAAATAGAAGGTTTGAGTTTATTCATATGGAAGCTGCATGGAATGGTAGACTTTGTTTTTGTTACTGGTAAGGTGAATTTTATTAACCATCAGCAAAATATCCTTTCTGTAATATAAAAGAAATGTAGTCATTATATCTTTGAAACTGGGTTATGGACTGTTTTAGGTCCTAATTGTGGGTCTTGTATTTTTGCTGCATACCAAACAAGGTTTTGTCCCCATAATTTAGGAAAACGGCATAGTTATAAAACCAGTTATAGCCTGATGCTTTTGTTTGTTTCATTGTTAATCTGGACTGTATGCAGTTCAAGGGGAGAACTGCTTAAATGCTGCCTTCCTCCAGGTTTAAGATTTTAGTATGAAACATATTAACTGTTTGAAAATTCATCTGAATATAGCGCTTGTCTTCTTTGAATTTGCTCGTATGACTTCTTAATTATTTATTGAAATAAGCAGGCTAATTTTAGTCTCTTTGAAAAGGTATTACATTGAGTGTATGGCTTGCTTTCTCATCTATGAAAATAAGGCCTGATGTATTTAATATTGCCACTGAACTTTAATTGTGATTTCTTTTTTTAAAGCATGAGTCTATGGTATCTTTATTTTTCATATGCATGTGTCTTCTTTTCTAAAAATAGTTGCACTGTTTAATGGCTCCATGCTTGGTAAATATTTCAGTGGGTTTTTGGTAGAAAGAAACTGTATGTCCCATTTAAAGGGCAAAAAAAAAAGAAAGGGGAGAAAAGAAAAGGTATTATGTTTACTGAAAGCTGCAGGCAAGAATTTTGAAAGATGTTCTGCATTCTTTGTTTTCCTTAAAAAAAAAGAAAAACTCTCATGAATCTCCCACTAAAGAAAGAAGTGAAATACTATTTCTCATTTATATCATAAAGTAACAATATCCTTTCCAAGACTATTTCCCTACATGCTTTTGAGGAATTATCAAGAAAAATGTTTTTGCCCCTCTGCTCTGCTCTGATGGGACCCCACCTGGAGTGCTGCATCCCACTCTGGGGCCCTCAGTATAAGAAGGACAGGATACTTCTGGAGCGAGTCCTGAGGCCACAAGGTTGATATGTGGAGTGGAGCACCTCTGCTATGAAGACAGGCTGAGAAGGTTGTGGCTGCTCAGCCTGGAGAGGAGAAGATGGTGTGGAGACCTCACAACAGCCTTCCAGTATCTGGAGGATCATCTGGGGAAGCCAGAGTAGGACTGTTCATCAGGAACTGTATTGACAGTACAAGGGGAAATGGCTTTAAACCGAGAGTAGGTTTTGATTAGATGTTAGGAAGAAATTCTTTACTGTGGGGGTCCCTCAGCTGAGGCACTGGAACAGGTTGCCCAGAGAAGCTGTGGATGCTCTATCCCTGGAAGTGTTCAACGCTGGGTTGAATGGGGCTTTGAGCAGCCTGATCCTATGGCAGGAGGGTTGGAACTAGGTGACCTTTGAGGTTCCTTTCAACCCAAACCATTCTGGGATTCATGCAACTTGGAAAGAAGAAATAATACAGGTAGGGGACAGCAACCTCTGTTATTAATTAAATAGTGTGTATGAATGGGGGTCATGGTTTACTTCTCCAGCGTGCAAAATGTTCACGTATGTTCTCAGTTGAATGGCCCTTGTCTACTGTTGACATGAATCTGAGGGCAGCTTGTTGGAAAATACTAGTCTTACTCATGTTGGGAAATATAAACCGTGTTAATGGCATTTTCCTAGAGATGTGTTTCAAAGAGGAGGATGAGGCAAAAGAGTCTTAATGGGAGGTGTGCTAGGCAGGACCTCTGACTCAGTGAAGAAACCTGCTGTGTCTCAGAGGGCTCATTGTGCAGGCAACTGAGGCACCGTTCACTTTCGCAGCTGTGCTGTGAGGTCAGGAGGTTGTTTGCTTTCTGTCTGCAGAACCTCACAGGGATTCAGTCTCACAACATGTTATGCTTTGCCCTTCTGAATGTGATGGGAAAGATTTTTGGTGAAGGAGTGTCTTTTTAAAACACATAGCTGACAATCAGGTAGTAAAAATTATGTCAGTTTTCATTTTGTGGAAATCAGGAGTTGCAAGGCTGATAATACAAAATACACTTCAGATCCTGGCATACAACAGTAGCTGAATTTAAAAAACGGAAAAAAACTAATCCCTTTGAAACAAATGATCATGAGTGAAGTTACAATTGTATCAAAACAAATATAAAAAAATACTTTCTATGCTTTGTATTCTAACTTCATAAGCATTTTTCCAAGGCATCTATTGCTATATAACTGTTTGTCATATGTGTAAAATTTTGTTGTGTGTCTGACAAGAAGTTTTTCAAAAGCAGTTGCTATTGTATAGAAAGCTACAGCTTATCCATGTCTTCAGTTTTCATCCCAAATAAGAAAAGGACAGAGTATTAAGAAATAGATGTGTCTTTGTTAAAACAATGATTGACTGCAATCAAACTACAATATATGAACTTCGTGTTCAGTGCCTGTAAATAAATGGAGTGTGTCTGCTTCTGCATCTGCCTCTTAGGGAGCAACAGCATCTTTTTGGGAGAATTAAGCCTGAAATCCAAACGGAGCAGTAAGGTGCTTCAGTCATTGGCAGTCCCAGGAAAGGAGTTGTAGTTTACCATCACCAGTTAGGTCCTTTCCCTTTCTTTGCTGCACATAGCTAGAGGTATTCCTGAGATTAACATCTTTTCACTTGCAGGTTGTCTTCACCCTTTCATGGTTCACAGAGTAGGAGTCCAAGAACCAAGGTTCCACAATAGCGTGTCTCTGGCATTAAATCCACAGTAGCAGGAAATGGAGCAGAAGCATCAGTTGGCTGCTTTCCATTAACTAGCAGCTGGTGGCACCTACTTTATCCATCATGGGGAGATCATGTTTCTGTGCCCTTACCCTACAGGCACATCCTTTCTTGAGGCAGGGGTAAATGTAAATATGTTTAGTGTAATTTTGGGCATTGTGGACCTATCTAGTCAGGCCTTCAGGTCATGCTGAGTAAAGGTGCTCATGCCTTTTAGGTCCCAAGTGATACCTATCAGCCCTTTGCATTAGTCTTAAATAGCCTTGTGTGTCAATGGCAGGAGGTGCCCATGTTTAAACAGATAAATCCTGTCCCATCTTGCTGGGTACAGTCAGGAAAGGGACATTCCTGTAGAACTGGGTGCGTGCAGGGTTCTTCCACGCTCTCTGAGGAGCTGGCTGCCTAGGAGGGTGAAGAAATACTGGTAAGTAGGGGAGTGTATCTTCTTTACAAGCAGCCATTTGCTCATGGGTTGTGTAGGTTTATGCATTGAATAGTGATGGTAGAAAAGGTGTAAACGTGTTGGGAATAGAAGCTACTACTCTCTTCCGTGCTGGCAGAAGCATGCCCTTCCCACTCAGTTCTTGACTCCTGTGCTAATGTATATTTTCTTCTATTCCATTTGCAATTACTTCTAGGTTTTCAGTGCCACATGAAGTTTTATTATATTTTAGAATAATGTTTCTCGTGTATTTTGAAGCCTTTTTGTAATTAAAAAATAGTACTGAATTAGTTGCTTGATAGCATGCTCAGCTAAGCAGTAAGCAAGGAAAATACCTCTCAGTAAATGTACTCTACAGTTGAGCAAATTTCCTGTGCAGTTCCTTTAGCTAAGTCACTTTCCTGTTCTTTTCCAATGTTATCCAAAATAAATTTTGTTCTTTTACAGTGTTATCCAAGATAAATTTTGCGGTATCATCAACATTTCAGTGGAAGGACTGCACGACGTTATGACTGAAGATTCTGAAACAGGAACATACAAAGAGTAAGCGGAAAATCTAATTTTGTTGGGTTTAGCAGTAGCGATACTGTTTTATATGAAGTGTTTTGATTTGAAAAATCTGTAGGCAGTTAAGATATGCTTGTTAGAGTTCTTTTTCGTCAAGAGTGCATATTTTAGGAAGACAGGAAACTTTTGGTCTTAAAAGAAAATAATTGCAATGGGGAAAGTGCTTAAAATGACTATAGTTTTATAATGTTCATTAAGTTATCTACTAAATGGTGTCTTAAAACATTCATATGCTTAGATCTGCTTTTTGCTTACTTGATAAAATTTCAATACAACAAACTTGTGCGTTGATAGGGACCACCCTAGCTCACAGGTAGCTCAGAGTTTCCCTGAGTGTGACATGAACCTCATGTGAGTTTACCTAGTGTACAGTATTTCATGTCCTGGAGAACTTGAAAGCATATCCCACAAGGACAGTTCTCCAGTTGTTCCATGTAACACGTGTGCTGCTACAGGATATATCTCAAGAGACAGTTTCCAGTGCTAGGAGCAAGAGCTTGCTTGTGGCAGCAAGGTGTTAGGGGTGTCCAGAGTGCTCTGCCTCCCAGCACCACACTCATTCATCTCCTGATGGTTCTCTGGTTACTGGTGGTAGTCCATCAAAGCTAGAAAAAAAACCAAAAAAAACCAACCTAATGAATAGTAAGATATTTTTTGGACAGAGATCTTAATGTCATTTTTAGCTCTGTAATGATGACACACTTTTAGAATGGAGAGTTGTAAAGCATTAAAAGCAGGTGCTCTGCAGGATATTCTTACAGACAGTATATGCTAATAACAGAATTTACTGATGCTCTGGTGCTAAGAATCAAGCATTTTCTTTCAGATCATTACATGCTGATGGAACAGACTGTGTCTGAACTAATACATTCGCTGCTCAAGGGGGTGTTTGCTGCCACTGAAACCAGGTGGCACAGAATAGCCAGAATGCAGTCTATTAAGTTCTTCTCCACTTTAAACAGGTGGTACACACACAGCTGTGTGTTGAGAACAGTCCACGCTCACACTGAGCCTGAACTGTGCCTAAGAATTGCTTGCCAAAGTATTTCCCACCAAACTCTTTACTCTCAGTAAAGAAGATGTAACTCCAAAGTCTGGGAATATGCAAAACGTCTGGCACTGTGTTTTGTTTACCATTGGAGACAATGTTACAGAGTCCCTTTTATTTCGAAACATGTTGCTTTGCCAGCACTCATTGAAAAGAGTTCTCACTGAGAAATAAATAAACTTTATCTTAGTTTATTTCGTATTTTAAGCCTGAAGGCTTGTAGACCTTGTCACTACTTTTCTGAACTCTGGGCATTGTTATTACTTCATAAAATATAGCCATACTGAACCAAGGACATATTTATGTTGACAGGTACTGAAAGAGCTGTTTGAAAGATTCTGACATTTGTGTAATATATTTTGACATCATTTGGAAGTAAAGTGAGAGCAGTCATCTGAAATCATGTGCATTGTTGTGGCTCTCCAGACTGAGGAAGAATGGCTTAAGCCCGAACTGGTTCAGAAAAAAGATAATGTGTAGTCCATTGATTATCATATTAGCTAATTATTGTAGTGCAGGAAGTCAAATGATGTGTGTGTTTAACACAGGAAGATCAAGGCAGAAGCAAAATAGAACTTCAGCCACTGAAGGATGAAGAGAGGGTAAACAAACGTACAGGGAAAATTGTAAAGGTTAAACAACAGCAATGGCTTAAGTGGCTTAACCACTTTAAATGACTACTTTTAAACTGGAATTTTAAAGAAACTGTTGTAGGTAAAGCAGTGAGATTTTGGAAGAGATAAAAGTATTGTAATTTTTTAGATTTAGATTGGATATTAATCAGGTTATGGAAATGTTTACACCGTCTTACAATACGAAGGGATTACACTCAGGTTTCCTAGTGTTCATATTTCACATTGTAGTGATAATTACAAGAGATCTTTACAAACCTCAAATATTTTGGAAAGGGGAGTATTCCATTGCTCTAGTCTTGTCTCACCAATAGTCAGATTATTCCCAATTTTATCATCATCTCTTCTTTTATTCTCTCCTCTGCTTGTGTTTTGAGTTTTGTGGTACCTAAAATTTATGAAGATCTGGAAAAGTTAAGTCAATCTTGTATGTTTTGACAGTTGACATTTTTGTCTCCTTTTCCTTTAATAAACTGAGATGTAAGCAGCCATTTGTGAGCAGAGGAGATATGCAATTAGCTGTATTATTTTGAAATAATTAGTCCCTTTACTAGAAATGGCTTCTGTGTTAGCACTGGACCCTGCTTTCCATGCTGTTTGGCAAGTGTTTCATATAGCTCTGAAGACATGTTAATGGTAAACTAACTAGGTAAACAGAGTAAGTCTGAATATTTTCATATAAAATCATGTAAAACCATGTAAAATCACAACCTTTTTTTCATTTTAGTAACTTTAAAATGGGTTATTAATCTTAGCTGATGGAGCATTTCACATGCTAGTGGAATGCAGCAATTAAAAATGTGCAGGACATGAAATGAGCAATAATTTGCATCTGTCTTGGTGCTTTGTAATATGTGAATTATGTGTCCTTCATGTCTTAAATCATACCTGATACATGGTGGCAAGTGTTTTTTAAGGAGAAATTCTAGAAAAAGGTTGGATAAAGTTGTGGAATATTTGTCAATTATTTCAGCATAGAGCATGTAAAGTGAATGAAGGGCATATTTGCTATAGGATAGCTTTTATCAATGTTTTTATGAAGTCCATTCAGACTGTTTCAACAGACAGAAAAACCTCTGACTTTCAAACTGTTTTTTTTCTTCCTGTGTTCTGATTTTATACTTACTTCAAAAATAATCGTCAAAATATGGTTGTTACTTGCACATATGGGTACTTGCCAACTGAGGGTAGAGCAAAACAAAAAATGAGCTTAAAACCTGAGTTAAGTGTCTTGCAGATTTTACTGTAGAACCAATAGCACTGTCCTTGTACATTTTCAGGTCAAAGATCTTACAGAAAAACATGAATGCCATGAGACATCTTTGCAATCTTTGTATATGTGCCACTTTGACTTAGCATAGAGTGCTTGTCTAGCACTTTCTCGAGAAGAGAGGGAAATTCTTGTTAGGAACAGTAGGTTTTTCTGTATTATTTTCTTTAAAGCTACGTAGTCTGTTTTATATATGCATAAATGTATCTTTAACCCACAAGCTAAAATATGGAGGATAACTGAGACTGTTACATGGTTAGAGGTGACAGAAAACATGGATTTAGGCTTCATTAGATTCACTGTTCTCAGAAAAAAATTACTTGTTATTAGATTACCTTACTTGCAGCAAACTCTCTTATCTGTTCTGTGTTTTCAAAAGTGCTTTAAAATTATTTTTAATGGTAGTATATGTTAAAACTGTTCTTATTCCCATTTTTAGCTGCATGTTAATGTCTCATTTTGAAGAGCCCAAGGTTACAGAAGATGAGGAACCTCCCACAGAACAAGATAAAAGGAAAAAAATGGTAAGTTTTAGAGCTGTTATTCAGTCATAAACCTGATTATGTGCTTCACTTCTGTTACACTAAATTCTTTTTAGGTTTGGTTGATCTTTATTCTTATTATTCTTGGAAAATCCATCTTTTGGATCAAAAAAAGAAAATTTAATGCCAAACCTTGCAACCACAGCACTTATGCTTCTGCTTTCCTTTTGCATCTTGGTAACTGTTATCAAAATAAACACCATCTGTTCATGAAATCTGAACATTAAAATACTAACACAATATAGAAAGAATTTATTGAAAAAAGCAGAGAGCTAAACCTTATTGAAATGTCACGGCAGGCTAAATTTCTTATATTTAGAAGAATTCATGTGCTTGCATAGAATTTTTTTCTAATGTAAAGAACTCTTACAAAGAAGCCAGTGTGTACTTGTGGTTTGTTAGTAGATTTTTCTTCTAAATACTAATGAATATATTTATAAAAGCAATATAATATATATATATATTTTAAAATATGCAAGAACTCTTCCATATTATTCTGCTATTAGAAATGCCTTAAGGTAAATTCCTAGTGACTTGCAATTTCAGATTTAAACAAGATGCAGAAATATTTTCTGTGGTCCTTAAAAATGTATTACATAGTTCTATAATTGTTACTCTTAAAAGCATCTCTAGACTCTGTTAAATTACCTTCTTGCTTGTGGGCTTAAATTCCAGCTGTTTGTTGCAGAGTGATAATATTTATTCTTAGTGGTTTTGAATAATCTCTCAATATAGATATATATGTGTATGTCATTATCAATAGGGATCAATATGTCTATATATCAACAGGGAGAGAGGCGTTTTGCTTGTTAACCAGATTTAAAAAGCAAAGTGAATTTAAATCTACAATGCTTTTATGTTCTTAGTTTTATTTGAATACACTCAGACTTTACTGCTGCCTAGCTAAAGTTTTAATAGCTTTGTTGCAGATGGTAATTTTTCAGTTGCAGGTTAACTTCAATATTTTGGATATATGTTAAGGAATTTAGACTTGTTAGATTTGCTATGGACTACCTTCAGTGTGGATACGTCAGGCAAAATGAAAAGCAGGGCACACTGAATTATCCTGTGTCTTTAAATGATACAACACACCAATACATCGTCAATGAACATAGTCATTGAGGGAACTGTTCTGGGAATCACATGCAGTACAGAGTCATTGTCCATTTGCATAAAGATAAATGTGCTTTGATAAGGAGGAGCTTCACCAAACTGATAGCAACACCACAATGAAGGTCTTGGTTTCCTTCCCTTGCATGTATCTTCCTTTGCATATCACTTACCTTCTTTTCTGTAAGGAATTGCTTGTGATTTGTTCCTCTTGTTGTATTGTTGTCTGCTCTTTAAAACAGTAAGCTTAAACACCTTTTCAGCCTTTGTTTTCTTGGAAGGTTTACAGAGAATAAATAATCATGCATGAACATCAAAGCTTCATTTTAATTTTGGATTTCATAGTCTAAATTTAACTATTTCCATGGTTGCTGTGTTTTCTTGATTCCTAAGCATTATGGAAATCCTTTGTTTTTCTCCTTTCAAGCATCTTTTGTAAGACTAGCTGTATATTTTAGTCTTCTTATTCTTATATTTAGTTAATTTTTCCCTGATATATTTCCAACTTTAGCCTTCTACACTGTCATTTTTTCAGCTAACTCTAGTATACACTATATTCTTATTCTTTTAAATGCAATTTCATGCAGCTGTTAAAGCAAGTGAGCTGTAGTTATGAATGTTTGCTGTAAATTCATTCTGAATCCCAACTGAAATAGCTCTGTATATAGCTTTGCAGATGGTGCAGCAATTGAGATATGACACTTGGCTATTTATTTCAAAATTGTACAGATTCTTTGGGTAGGTGACTAGTAGCAGAAGTGTCAGATAATAATCAGAATGGTTAAGCATGGCTTCGAAAGCACAGCTAGCATTTGATTTTAAAAACTGTATTAAAAACATAACATCACCTGGCCCCGTTCCTACCTATGTGTGATGGAAGTTTCCTCCTCTCTGTAGGAGCACCAGTGCACACACTCACCTGAAAACTATAGCAGCAGATACTACTGGTAAAGTAAATGAGGGAGCAAGTATATAATGTGATAAGAAAATCAAGAACAGCCTAAAGGGAATCAGCAAAACCTCTGAACTGTTTGCTTCAAGTCAGTGTTTCCAACCAGTGAGGTGGAAGATTAGTTTCTTCAGTCGAGCCCCAGGGTGGGCACCTGTATCCAGTTTCAAGATCAATCTGTAAAGTAATGAGACTGAAAAGCTAGTCAAATCCAGGTTTTCACTGAGCAGCATAAAGCACATTTCAATAGTGTGTAGTTACTGGCCAAATTTTTGTTTCCTGTCTGTAGCTGTTTTGACTAAGAAGCTGTTGGAATTTTCTAGTGTTTTTTTTAACTGGAAAATGGATTAGTTTTGCCTTATCAGAATCAGGCACATTTCAATAAAACAACTGTGGCCACATGCCTAGGAACTCAGCATACATACTTAATATATAGTCCTTCGCCAACTATGCTTACTGTTCTTCCAGACATAGGATTTTGTTTGCTCAGTCAGTGAAGACTGCAGCTGTCTGTCTAATATTGTTGGCAAACTTAATATATCAAACTATTTCATTTGTTTTGTTAGCTCTGAATACAAATTCCAGAAAAGCAGAGCGAAAGAAAATCAACTTTGTTGTTGTTGCAGGAAACTCTTTAATTTACTTGAAATACTTTTGATGTGACTGTCTGAATGAAAACAAGTTAGTGTATCAACTCATTAATTAGGTCTGAAGACTTAAGTCACGTTTGGTTTACAGATAGTAGATGATGCTTCCAGCAGCTAGCATTAATCAAACTACAGAAGTCCCTGCTGGCTTAGAGTGCTACTGCTTCGAATGGTGAGGCAGCCAGGGAGCAGAGTGAATATATGTGAGAGCAACAACTCTGCAGACACCAAGGTCAGTGAGAAAGGAAGGGGGAGAAGGTGCTCCAGGTGCCAGAGCTGAGGTTCCCTTGCATCCTGTGGTGCAGACCACAGTGAGGCAGCTGTGCCCCTGCAGCCCAAGGAGGTCAGTGGTGGAGCAGAGATCCACCTGCAGCCCGTGTTGGAGCAGGTGGACACCCAAAGGAGTCTGACCCTGTGGAAAGTGCACACTGGAGCAGGCTTCTGTCAGGACCTGTGGCCACGTGGAGAGAGGAGCTCATGCTGGAGCAGCCTGTTCCTGAAGGACTGCACCCTGTGGAAAAAAAGGGATCCACACTGGCTTAGTTAGTGAAGGACTGCAGCCCATGGATGGACTCATGTTGGAGAAGTTCCTGGAGGGCTGTCTCCTGTGGGTGTGGCCCCATGATGGAGCAGTGTAAGAGTGTGAGGAGGAAGGAACACGACAGACAACATGTGATAAACTGACTGCAATCCCCCCCATTCCCCTGTCCCCCAAGCTGCTCCAGAGGAGGTAGAGAATTCGGTGTTGCAGTTGAGCCCAGGAAGAAGGGAGAGATGGGAGGAAGGTTGTGCCGGTTTGGCCAAAATCTAGCAATATCCTCTCAAGAGAAAAACAGGTTACAACCAACCTTCCCCCCACCAGGTTCGGGGGCGGGGGGGAAAAAAAATTTTTTTTAGATTTAGTTTTAAGATTTAGTTTCACTTATCATTACCCTACCCTGATCTGATTGGTGATAAATTAATTTCCCTGAGTCAAGTCTGTTTTGCTCATGGGAGAAACTGGTGAGTGAATCTGTCCCTGTTCTTATCTCAGCCTGTAAGCCTTTCATTACATTTTCTCTCCCCTGTTCCACTCAGTCATACCCTCCAGTTGTGGAGGGTATGACTGAGTGGCTTTGGTCAGGGTCACAAGGATGACAACACTCGTATTTAAATACCTGTTTTTCTGTGCTAAATTCTCTAGAGTAATTTTATACATGACTGTTCAGAGCTATGAACCTACAGAAACTAACTATAAATGCATTATATGTCCTAAATTACAGGACATTATTATATACATATATATTATATATTTTATATATATATATAATATTATATTATTATATATATTATATATATAATATATATTTTATATATATATATTATATATACATATATTATTATATACATACATTACATTGTATGTCCTAAATTGCAGTTTTAGGTGAACAAATGCAAATAATTCAGAAACTGGTAGATCTGGTAGATTCTTTGCTTAGCAAGGCAGTCTTTTTTTTTTTTTAATTATGAAAGGATGCCACTAGTTTCAACAAATCTTGATTAGAGTAGTTGTGATCTAGAAATTTCATTAGGAAGTCTCTTACATTCTAGAGATTCAAAATACATTTCCAAAAAAAAAACCCTGCAGAGTACCAAGCTGTTACTGCGATTACTTCCCCTTTGAAAAGAGTGTAATGGTAAGAATAGGTAATAAAATGATCATGTCTTACCTTGTAACAGCAAAATAGTTTCCTGACCTTCCAGCATAAACAGTAGTGTTGTTTGGGTTTGACAGTAAGATGAACAGATCACAGGTCTGCATTAATTGCCATTGATTTCAACATCCTACTTCTTATGCAGGAAGCACCAGGTGCTCCCATCCCCTTCCATCCAGGCTGGTGGACTGAGGGACAAGTGTGGCATAACTGTCAGTATCCTGAGCCCTGCCCACGTATCTGCTGACACTGAAATTAGCAGCACATCCTCTGTCAATGTAGTCTCTTTTACCTATTTTTACTTCCATTAAAAGGCAGCTAATTTGGGAAAATAGTGACATATATTCTGTCCTTCCCTGTCCAAAAGAAAATTGTATAATCCAGCTGGATTGATGAGGTTTATAGGTATCAGTACTGAAGTGTGTCTATTCTTTACACATATGAACATTTTATTTTGTTTGTCATGTAGTCTAAACAAGTTCAACTTCTTCAGTGTTTTGTTTTCTTACTAATAAAATAAAACTGACCATAGTGCATGCCATCACTAAAGTCCTTGGTAAGATCTGATCTGATTTTTAGGAATTACAGGAACCTCATTCAGCAGTAACTAATAAAGCAGCTTTGAAATTGTTTTATCTTTTAGAAGTGTGAAACCTTAGAGCAAAGTGTAAGATGCATGATTTGACACTGTTTCAGATAGTTTTAAACTGGTATTTTTCTTGATAATAATCAGTTTGATCTTTGTTTTGCACAAGTTTTTCCTCTTGTTTCTCAAGTAAGTACAAAGAAAATAAAAGCAGATTTCTTTCTTGAGCTGTGGTTATAATCAAAATGCATGTGTCATAGAATATTTTTTTTAATGCATTATTACATATTTTTCATTTACATGTTTTCCACAGCTTGCACTGAAGGACCCAGTACACACTGTGTCATTGCAGCAATTCATCTATGAGAAGTTAAAGGCACAGCAGGAATTACT
The DNA here is from genome assembly GCA_026261815.1 of Monarcha castaneiventris obscurior. Lineage (NCBI taxonomy): Eukaryota > Metazoa > Chordata > Aves > Passeriformes > Monarchidae > Monarcha > Monarcha castaneiventris. Next base: position 11,603,923 of record JAMPIT010000893.1, on the reverse strand, counting down.
GGGAGAACAAGGTTTTCATGCCCTTATGGAGACGGTGGATACAGAAATAGTTGCCCAGCTACAAGAATTTTTACAAGTCTTCTAAATAAGCAGGAAAAACATTTTCTATGTCAAATTTTTCTTTCAAAAAATATGAAAGGACTCTAGCCTTCTGTCTTGTATGGATGAGTCTGATGAAAGGTGAAAATAACTTGTGACGAAAAGAATAAAAATAAGTTTCTGCTGTTGCTATTAAACTATGCTCTTCGGGTTTTTTTAATAATAAAGGGTTAATTAAGGGTTTTATCATTAAGCTAACATTTCCATTATTCCTAACATGATATATGCTGCCCTAGGTAGTACCATGTTTTAGTACCCTTAACTGTCTTTTTGGTTCACAAAGGTGTGTCATAAAGTCAGAGGTCTGAAGGAACTTACTAATGTATATTAATGGGAAGCATCTGTTAATGCAACACTGTAATTCAGTATCAGGAGCTGCTTCCTTTAATGCTGTAGATCTGTAGCTTTTTCCCTTTCTAGACAGTATGTTCAACCATACAAACACAAGGACTTAGGAAAGCAGTAAGACTGTCAGCAGAAATATTCCTTAATGAGAGAAAGATAATTCCCATTTGAATTGTCTTAGAGAAAAAGAAACTTTGGTTGTAACACTTAAATTGTGTTTGAATTGTTAGAGAACATCCATGTATATTTCTATCTGAAGATGTGAGTTTTCATTTTTATCACCAAGTTTTCTTCATTTCTGTTATGAAAAAATTACTTTCTTGAGTTCCTTCTATTTCACTTCTAGCTGTCATAACACAGAGAAACTCACTGGAGGTAGGTGAGTAATTAATTCTAATTAATTTTTGGCTGTACCTGGACTACTAAAATTACCATGTACAAGATCTCAATTCTTTGAGTTTTTTCATCAAAGACATGTCATGAGGATACTTCAGAATTGTTGTTAAAACATTTAAGCCCAAATGATCACAGTTAAAACAATTACTTGCAAACATGAGGCTTACTTTTAATTATTTATTAGTTACCTGCAGGACTCACAGGGTAAAGCTGCTCCTTTCTATGTGCCTTTGTCTTTTGTACCTTGCAGGTGGAAGGGGGAAGAAAATGCTGGTTTCCATATTCAGATTTTTCCTTTTAAGTATTGGTCTTCCACCTTCAGAATTGAAATTAACTTTGCTTCAGTAAGGGATGATTCAGCTATTAAATCAATTTTTTTTTCCAGAGGGGATTAGCTGTTTAAAGACATCTACAAGTTTTTGACAATCTTACCAGATAACCAGATGCTTTTAAAAATCTGGGCCTTTTTTTACTGACCTTTTGTGAAGTAATCTTTTTTGAAACCTTCCCTCTGTTTGTAGAGGAAGGCTGATGTTTCTCTCTTCCTTTGGCATTAGTGTCAGAGGCTGTGGGGGCTCCCACAGTTCTGAATGCAAAACCTCCCCTGTCCCCTGCTGCCAGCATCTGTCAGCAGAAGGTGTGTGGTAAGTCATTGTTTCCTGCATTTTACCTTGGCATAGGGAGGATTGCCAGAAGAATGGCTACTATTTGTTTGTATGTTATGTGTATGTCATTTCCTCAATCATCCTCCAACATCATCTCATAATTAAGAGGTTTATCTGGTTACATTTGGTACTTGCAAGGAAGGAGAATCAGTGTGCTGCTGGTCCCATTCAGCTGTACACACAGTTACCAGAACCGAGTGCCTTCTGACTAAATTTGGATTTCTTGCACAGTTAATCTGCAGACACCCTAAGCTTTTGGCTCAGTGTAAAACCTGTGCATATCTGGTCACCCTTGCTAGCTTTGACCCCACCTGGTACGACTGCCTGGAGTACAGGAACACATCCTGGCAGGAATGGCCTAGCACCATTCTGCAAAATCCCTTGCGCAGTGCCGAGTGGTGCTCCCCGATGTTTAAGAGGGAGGCAGGTCCTACTTACTGTAGTCCAGCCCTGGCCTAAAGGCTGCTTCCTGCTGTGTGGCTGAGCCACCCAGCCCCCCTGCAGCATCTCACTGGAGGTCAGATCTATCATCATGGCTGTGCACAGCTGAGACAGACCTGCCTGACTGCATCTTTCTTGGAGCAGCTCTGGCCCCCATTACCTCCCTCCCAGGTGGAGTGCTAACTGCAGTTTATATTAATGCATGATGTTGGCAGAGACCCTGTCAAGAATGATGTCTACTTTTGGCTAATAACAGCACGATAAGTTGTGATTAACTTTCTGAGTAATGTCTCTGAATAACTGCATGTGTTCAATTTCATATGCATTAGGGAACAAGTTAAATTTGTTACTAGGTGTTTGGCTTTTCACCTTGGAAGATTTTCCTCTGAAGCTTGGGACTATAATTGAAAACAATCATCATTATCATAACTGTTTATATGACAACCATTGTCAATGAGAACAATGCCAAACAAGTGCCCATCTGCAGCCAGCAACAATCTAGTGGAGATAAAAGTGGAGAAATGTCAGCTTGAAAGTGCAGAAAAACTCTTACATACTATCATTTTATATTAAACCCTTACACATAGGATTAAATTTTCACTGGAGGAGTATGAATTAGGACTGCAGCAAGCTATAGCCCTTTTTGAATTTGATGTTGAAATTTTTAACTTTAGGGAAAGAACAGAAACCAAATATAGCAATTAGCCTGACACCAAAGCGGTAAAATACAGTTCCTGAAATTTTTGTGAGGAAGGATCTTTGATTCTCTTGTTCTCTAGGCTTTGATTTTCAAGAGAAAAGTAATTTAAGTTGGGGTATTTTTTTTTCCTATGGCACAACTGAATACTTAAAAATGCTATCAGTTTACTTTTCAGAAAAGGCAATTATTAAGGTGAAGACAAGCTTTCTGCTTCTGATAACAGTTAAATGAGAGGACTAATTCTGCTGCTTCCACCTTCAAAATGTTAGCTTTGGTGTATCAATGATGACCATTTTTAGCCTCTGGACTAACTGAAGTGTTAACAACTCATGATCTCTTTGCAACCTGTTAAATCTTTTTCAGCTTTAGAAACTAAATTTATCTAAGCTATAACTTATTTCTAACAGTTGAGGTGTTTATCTCATAAAAAATACAACTGGATTAACTTACAAGGATGTTTTCAGGTGTTTTCAGGTTAGATAACCTGTGGGCAGGGCCTTGTGCTCTCGCAGTGCTCCTTGTCATGCCAGGAGTGAGGCCCTGGCCTCCCACCCTCCCTGCAGTGAAGTGGTGGAGGATTTTGCATCATTTGTGAGCAAGTGCAGGGGTCAGGCTGTGTGCTGGAGACCTCAGCCATGGTGCTGTCCCAGGAGGTGCAGAGGGAGTGCGGGGTGCCTGTCCCAGCAGCCCCCATGGGCAGGGCTGCTGCACTCCTTGCCAGGGAAGTGACTGCTTGCAGCACAGCTGGCAGATTGGCAGGAGGCGTTCTGCCCACTGTGCCTTCACTGAGAAGGGGTTCCACCATTCCAGGGAAGAACACACCATGCAGGCCATTCATGTCTACTTCTTTTTCCTCAGGGTCTTAGCATAGGCAAATGACTCATCAGCTTTTGCAAGTGTATTTCTCCTAAATTACTGAGACTATGTCAGATGGGACTCTGAGCACCCTGGTCTAGTGGAAAGTGTCTGTACCTATAGCAGAGGGGTTGGAACTAAGTGGTTTTTAAGGTCCCTTCAGCACAAACCATTCTATGATTCCGTGATTCTAAGCCATAGAGGATTTGCAGGAGGGAAACTCAGGTATTGAGACATGTTCTCCCAGGGTATCTGGAGTGAAGGCCAAAGTCCTGAGCAGAATCTTAGCTTGTAGCTACAAATTGTAGCAGATGTGCTATTTTCCGATGATTCAGCAATGATGAAATCACTTCTTTACATCACATTACCACAGATACCAGGTTTGCAGTTAATATTCAATAGTGTTTAGTATGCTTAACTTTTTTTCCTTAGTTTTTATTCAATTCCAAGCTTTAGTAGTGCTCCTAAATTGCAGTTCACAATGTTGGAACAGTGAACATGCCACATCTTCATTTAGCAGAAGCAGCACCTTTGTAACAGATAGACATTTTGAAGGCTCTTCAGACTCATTTACTTGTCTTGCTTCATTGCTGCTGCTTCAAAAAATAAATGATTACTAATTTTAAAATGTTCACAATTTCCATCTTACTGCTAACTACAATTAATAATGATGACTAATCACCAGGTAATCAGATTTGACTACTTCTGTAGAAACATTTCATAAGGTTCAATAGCTTGTTCATAACACATTTTGCTGACTCTTGGGAAAATGAAATCAAATTAAGTGGAGACAACCCCCTTTAAAATTTAATTGGGTATTCATAAGAAGTGCTTACAAATGTTGCATCCTCTGCTCCTCACAGTGGCAAGGCAGCAATTTGTTAGGCTGAGTGTGTACTGCTGCACTAACTAGTTTATACTGTATGCTTGAAAATACTGATCATGAAGGAGTTAGTCTTCAAATTTACACGGAATGGGTGATCGGTTTTTGGTCTAAAATGAAGTGAAAAGGAGTAAAAGAAATTGCTGCAAACAAGCAAATTCCACCAGCAATACGTAAATGTAACTAAGAGCATGCCTCTAAGAAGTTGATTATAGGGAACAAAATCACAACCCACATCAAGGTGTGTGTCATTTCTGAAGTAAGCAGTGGATGTTGGCAGGTGGCAAAGAAGCTTACCTGGGCTGGAGTTGGGCAAGCAGTTGACTTTTCATTCTCTTTCTGAAAAAGGAAAAATGCTCAACAGAAGTATATTACTTGACCTAAGGTTTAATGCTGTATTCTTCTCTTTTTTAAGATTTCTTAACCTGCTTTTAATGAAGTACAAGCCAATTTTGAAGTCCAGCTGTCACATCTAAAACTGGAAAGTCCAAAACATTCACAATAAATATTCTTAGGTAAAACAATTTGCTGAATGTGCATACTGCTCTAGATAGCATGAAAGTTTTCAGGTTTTGTATTAATCTCTGGAAAGCTTATCTAATTCTATAATGGAGTGTAGTGCTAATGAAGAGACACTGCTTAAAACGATGACAAAAAATTAGTCATGTTGACTGTGATTGCAGGTTGTCATCCCCTCCCACTGGAATTTTAACCAGCAAAAATGATTATTAAAGCAGCATTTAAAAATAGATGGAAAATGTTTAGGTGAAGTGAATATTTGACCCAAAAGTTACTTCTTTTTTTTTCTAATATTTGCACCAGCACAATCTTTGGTGTTAATCAGGGAAAGTAACAGAATGCTGTGGGGCTTGCCTGATGATTGGTAGTTGTGGTTTAAACTAAGAATGCTTCATTAGTTATTCAGGAAACAATTGAATTGGTCATACGATATAGACAAATACCCAATAACTTAGCACCTTGAGAAACTGGAAATTGCTGAGAGATAAATTCTTTGCAGATTAAGTGTACTGCTGGTTATTTTGTTGCATGGCAGTGTTTCGAAAATACACCATGAGTAATATCGAAAGTATTTGAAACCAAGTAGTCTTAATTTTAATGAGAAATAATCTATTTATTAATTGTTACAATTGTGAAAAACTATAAATTCTCATACATGTGAACTGTGGGAATGACTCCTGATTCACTGACTGAGCTTGCAAAGGAATAGAGACTTAAAAACTATACCTTCACCCTGATGCTTCACCAACCCAACTTTAAACATCAGGCAGGTATGCAAGGAAGTTTACAGGCATCAACTACATGCACAAACAGGTTTTTACCTTGTTCAGCTGCTGAAATGCTCTTCCCTGTATCTTCCCACAGTCTATGTTACCAGGTGTTGCTTTTTGGTTTAATATATCTGTAGCAAGTGCCTGCTGCTTCACTAGTAATTGTGTTTTTCAGTTCTTAAATACATAAATTAAATCCTTGTATGCTGGCCATCAAGCACTCTGGTCAGGAATAAAAGATGCAGATTGGTTTATTGAATGGCTGTGGGTGTAGGAAGTGGTGAGAGTCCCATATTCTCTTAACTGACTTTAAAGCTTTTAAGCATTTTATTCAGTGTTACTGTAATGCCTCATGTGCGGATAGACCCCAGATCCCAAGAGTCCTCATCTAGGTTTTTGCTGCTAGCTGTACTCGTTTGTTGAAGCATTTTGGAGTATTGTCGTCTTTCTCCTGAGAATCCATCCAAGAGCCCTGCAAGCAGAATTATTCTGCTCTGCAGAAGTTCCTTTTCATCCTCCACCTCCTGAAGGACTTGTGAAGAAATCAACAAATTTATTTCAGCCTCTTTCTTGAGATTCTGCAAGTGCAGTGTCAAACGCATGGCTGAATGAGAGGAGTTGGTCCTTCAGGAGGCTGCAGCGCAGAAGCTCTCAGGGAAGCTGGGTGGTGGTGCAGTCAGACTTGAAATGTTAACATCTAAGTAACAGGCAGAAATCAAGAGAGTGAAAAAGCAGTTTTCAACCTGGCTAAAGCAAGATTACATGAAGCTTATGTATTAGGACTGAGTTTTATCAAACTTTATGGATGGTTTAGGAGCACTGATGTATAGTGAACTGGCAAAAACTGCCTGTGAAAGTGAAATGGCAAGGAACATAACTGAGCAGCGTAGAGTAGTGTTGTGGTTTGACACTGGGCAAATGCTAGGCACCCATGAAAGCTGCTCACTTGCCTTCCCCTGCTGCAGCTGGGGAGAGGGGAGGAAAATTTAATGAAGGGTTCATGAGTTAAGGACTGGGAGAAAACACTCTAAGGGCAAAACAGGCTCAACTTAGAGACACAAAGTGAGTTTATTACTAAAAATTCAGAGGAGGGTAATGAGAAGTAAAATAAGCCCTTAAAGACACCTTTTCTTCCCCCATCCCCTCCCTCCTTCCAACTGACAGTGCAGGGAGACGGGGGTCGGGGGTTTTGGTCAGTTTGTCACCTGAGATTTCCTTGTGTTGCTCCAGGAGAGGAGTTCTTCCCCTGTGAGGCTGTGGGGTCCCTCCCACAGGAGACATTTCTCCTGAACTTCCCTGACATGGGTCCACTCTCACAAGCAGCAGCCCCACCACCCCTGCTGCAGTGTGAGCTCCTTCCATGGGCACACAGCCCTCCCAAAACTGCTGTGACATGGGTCACTCTTTCCACAGGGTGCAGTCCTCCAAGGACTGCTCCAGCCTGGAAGCAGGGCCCTCTCTCTCCACCAGGTCTCCCACTGGATCACAGCCTCCTCCAGGCACCCGCCCACTCCGACACGGGCACCTCCTGCATAGGCTGCAGGTGGATCTCTGCATCCCCCATGGATCCCCACGGGCTGCAGGTGGATCTCTGCATTCCCCGTGGATCCCCACGGGCTGCAGGTGGATCTCTGCATCCCCCATGGATCCCCACGGGCTGCGGGTGGATCTCTGCATTCCCCGTGGATCCCCACGGGCTGCAGGTGGATCTCTGCATCCCCCATGGATCCCCACGGGCTGTGGGTGGATCTCTGCATCCCCCATGGATCCCCACGGGCTGTGCGTGGATCTCTGCATCCCCCATGGATCCCCACGGGCTGCGGGTGGATCTCTGCATTCCTCGTGGATCCCCACGGGCTGTGGGTGGATCTCTGCATGCTCCATGGATCCCCATGGGCTGCGGGTGGATCTCTGCATTCCCTGTGGATCCCCATGGGCTGCGGGTGGATCTCTGCAACCCCCATGGATCCCCACAGGCTGCGGGTGGATCTCTGCATTCCCTGTGGATCCCCACGGGCTGCAGGTGGATCTCTGCATTCCCTGTGGATCCCCATGGGCTGCGGGTGGATCTCTGCATCCCCTGTGGATCCCCATGGGCTGCAGGGGCACAGCTGCTTCACCATGGTCCTCACCACGGCCTGCAGAGGAACCTCGGCTCCAGCACCTGGAGCACCTCCTCCCTCTCCTTCTCCACAGACCTGGGTGTTGCCGTGCTGTTTTCCCTCACGTGTTCTCACCTCCTCCTCTTCTCTGGCTGGAATTAAAATTGCGCAAAAACTGCTTTTGTTTTAATTTCTCCTTAAATGTGTTATCACACAGGTGTTACCATCATCTCAAATTGGCCCAGGCTTGGCCAGCAGCATGTCCATCTTCAGAGCCATCAGGGATTGGCTCTGCTGGACACCGTGGAAGCTTCCAGCAGCTTCTCACAGAAGCTACCTCTGTGGCCCCCCTGCTACCAAAAAGCAGGCCATGCAAAACCAACACAAGTAGCAACACAAAGGTGGATGAAGCTGTAGTGCTGTCAAATGCTGATCTGCCTCATGACAGATGGTTCAGGGTCAGCCCTTGTGCGTCATGTTTTGCTTGGGGCTGGTGAAATGTAAATCTAGAGAGTCCTGTTGCTGAGGGAGAGCATTTGAACAAGGTCACACAGCTGGAAATGAGATTTCACAGAATTGTCCAGGTTGGAATATTCTCTTGAGGTCATCTAGTTTACCCTCCCGCTCAAGAGGGTCAGCTGCAGCAGGTTGCCCAGAGCCATGTCCAGTTGCCTCTTGAGTATGTCCACAAATGAGGTCTCCACAGCCTGCTGAGCAGCCTCTTTGACCACCATCATATCTTATGTTCAAACAAAATTTCACATTTCTGCTTTTGTCTACTGCCTCTTGTGCTGTCAGTGAGCATCCCTGAGAGGAATTCAGCTCCCTTTTCTTCATGTCTCTTGTTGGGTATTTATACTTACTGCTAAGTTCCCTCAAGATCTGACAATCTCTTTCTGTGGAGTCGGTTTGGGGGAAAAATTCTGTCAAGGAAGACAAAATGGTGAAACTCAGTAGATCCTAATGTTACTTGGTGTGGAAAAGAAACAGGATTGTTCATGGGCTAGAAGAGAGAACTGGTCAATGTTAGGGTTGGAGACTGGATCGACCCATAATAAGAGGATAGGACTTCCACAGACTGGAGGGGTCTTACAGGTACTCTGTCATGAGGAAGTAGAAATGTCTGAACCTTCACAAAGAGGATATGTCAGGAGCAAGACCAGAAGGAGGTGAGGACCTCTTCGGGAAAAATGAGATTGTGTTTTATTTCGATTTCCTGTAAAGGGAGGACTAATCTGGGGAAAGGCAGAATTTGAGGAGACTTTCTGCCTTGAGACCTACAGCTGGCAAATTAGTTGTGCAATGAGTAATCCAATCTTGTAATGTTTAAAGTTGAATTTGCACAGAAAATCTGCCCTGAGATTGAAGGATGAAGGACAGAATCATTTTGTCCCATTTTCAGTAAACTGGTACAACTAGAGATGGATGAATCCTGAATTAGTTTGGAGGCATCACAAATGCCCAGCCATGCACATATTGCATTACAAGAAAAACCAGCAATGTTGGCTCGGGCCATTTGTAAAACAGCAAGGAAGACATTTACCTTAATTTGAGATGGGGATGTTGACTATTTTTCATGATAGCATGATAACTATCGTAGTTCAAGACTCTTGTTTTAATATGTAAGCATGTAAGTCTGAGTTAAGCACCAAAGACATAATGAAGTCTTTAATGTCTTATTGCCTAGAGGCATTGAGTGGAATTACCTTAATTTGCACTTTATGTAAAATCAGTTTGTAAACAGAAAAATGATGAGAGAAACTGGCTTTAGAAACTTAACAGTTTTACTGTGTTGAGTCACTTCTTCACTGTTTCAAAATAACATTAGAGCGGTACAGAACACTTAGACCTAGCAGATCATATGAGAGGCTGTTATATTTTTACATTTTATTTTTAACCTCTTTTACTATTTATTGTGAAAAATTCAGAACACTGCTCCTAACTGACCATTATGTTAGGCATTTTCCTATTCCATTTAGCATATTCAAAAGCCTTTTTTTTCTTAGACAGAGTTACCTTCAATATGTATTTCATTGTTAGTATGTTGCATTACCTTTACAGACATATAGAATAAGCAACTTAGTCACAAGCTGCAACTAAATATACCCCAGTGGCATTCGAGAATTCTGCTGGCCCTAAATCTTGGGAGACTTTGAACTGGTAGGTAGAAATTGAGATTTTCTCAGGCTTCCAGAAGTGTTCTGTGTTTGCTTCAGCTGGCACTTAAAGAAGATAGTGATGGCAGTCAGGTGAAGTCCCAGGTGACTGGAAAAAGAGAAACATGGTACCAATCTTAGAAAAGGGTAGAAAGGAAGACCCTGGGACCTGCCAACCTGTCAGCCTCACCTCTGTGCCTGGGAAGATCATGAAACAGATCTTCCTGGAAGCTGTGTTAAGGCACATGGAAAGGTGCCTTAAATAGAGAGGTGATTCAGGACATCCAGCTTAGCTTCACCAAGGGCAAGTCCTCCCTGAGCAACCCAGTGCCCTTCTATGTGACTTTTCCACATCAGTCAAAAAGGGGAGGGCCATGGATGTCATTTATCTGGACTTCTGTAAAGCCTTTGACACAGTCTCCCACAACATCCTTCTCTCTAAGTTGGAGAGAGATGAATTCAATAGGTGGACCGTTTGGTGGATAAGGAATTCATTGGACGGGCATATCCAGTGGGTAGTGGTCAACTGCTCAGAGTTCCAATGGACATCAGGGACAAGTGGTGACAGTCAGAGGTTTGTATAGGGACCAGTGTTGTTTAATATATCCATTAATGGCATATAGGGGTCAAGTGCACCCTCAGCAGATTTGCAGAGGCCCCAAGCTGAGTGGTGCTGTTGACACACCTGAAGGATGGGATGCCATCCACAGGGACCTGGACAAGCTGGAGAAGTGGCCCATAGGAACCTCATGAGGTTTAGCAAGACCAAGTGCTGGTGCTGTACCTGAGTTAGAGCAACCCTGGTACCAATCCAGACTGGGGATGAACAGATCAGAGCGGCCCTGAGAGAAGGACTTGGGGGTGCTGGTGGGTGAGAGGCTGGACATGACCCAGCCATGGGCACTCCCAGCCCAGAGAGCCAAACGTGTCCTGGGCTGCATCCAGAGCAGTGTGGGCAGCAGGGCCAGGGAGGGGATTCTGCCCCTCTGCTCTGCTCTGCTGAGACCCCACCTGCAGTGCTGCATCCAGCCCTGGGGTCCCAGCACAGGGAGGACATGGAACTGCTAAAGCAAGTCCAGAGGAGGCCACCAAGTTGATCAGAGGGCTGGAACATCTCTCCTATGAGGAAAGAATTGGGATTGTTCAGCCAGGAAAAGAGAAGTTTTCAGGATGACCTAACTGGAGATTTCCAGTACCTGAAGGAAGCCTACAGAAGAGATGGAGAGAAACATTTTACATGGTGTCCTGGTTTGAGACAAATTTGGAGGAATTTCCAAATTTGAACACCCTCTCGTAGAAGGCAGATTACAGCCACGTCTACCCTACCAGGTTCAGGAAGAAAAAATTTTCCTCAGAGGGAAGTGATGGAAAAAACCTATTTATTTAACAAACACATGGGAAAAGAATAATAATGCTAAATAATAAAACCTCTTGCCGTGAAGAGAAACCTGGTAAGATTTAGAGTCCTCTCTCTCCTCCTTTTGGAGCTGGGTCAGCATAGGCCCCGCTCCAGGCCAATGGTGTAGGGTCTCCCGGTGTGTTCTGGTATTGTTGAACAGTCCAGAAGAGAAGAAGAAGAAGCCAAAGTCTCAGGGGAAAAAAACTTTCTTGCCTCAGCTCACAGACTAGCTGAAAAGCAAAGGAGTTTAACTCTCCATCTCTCTCCGGAGAAAAGGAGCCAAGAGCTGAGAAAAACCGGAAGGTGCTTTTTCCACTCTGACAGCAGCAGCAGCAGCTATCTCTGTGTCCTTGGAGCACAAACTGCTTTGAAAAGTTCATCTGGCTTTTTTTTTTCTTTCTCTCTCACCCTGTTTTAAAGACACAGAAAGGCACAAGAATCATGTCTGGGCGTAGAGCGGTGATACACATCATAAAGTCACCCCAGGACACATGGGCTTGTAGCCAAAGGACAAGGGAAAATATGTTTAAATAGGGTAGGTTCAGATTAGGTATTAGGAAGAAATTCTTTGCTGTGAAGGTGATGAACCAGGTTGCTCAGAGGAGCTGCGGATACCCCATCCCTGGAAGTGTTCAAGGCCAGGTTGGATGGAGCTTTGAGTAACCAGGAAGGTGTCACTGCCCATGGAAGGGGGTTGGAACTGGATGATTTTCAATGTCTCTTCCAACCCAAGCCATTCTATAATTCTATGGTTCTAAGACTTCAGGTGCATCTTTGTATTTACTGTATTTTTAAACTAATTCTCCCTGGCCTGGAGATTGGGATGATAGCATGGACCTCACACTGTCACTCATGCAGATTAATTTTGTCTGAATTGCACATTAGTGTGAGACTCAGCAGAGTTTGATTTCTCTGTGTAGCTTTGGGGTAGGACAATTTTAACTGCCTGCTTACAGAAAACGGGTGAGTACAAGATTCCCTCAGTAGGAGCCGAAGAGAAATGGACAGCCTTAGAGAGGAAAAGGACAGAAAAAGTGTGTTTGGGAGAAAAAATGTAGTGGAAAACAAAAGGAGAGACAAAGGTGATGAGACATGAGAGATGTTGACATGAGAGATAAGAAGTGAATGATACTAAATTATGAAAGTGATAAACACAAAAGGATGGAAAACAGGAAAAACATAGGTAACAGTGTCACGGTAGTAATGTTCTGTTCAGTCTGCATGCACTGACCTGTGTTTCTATCACTGTTCCCAGGATTATTATATTTCTCAAAGCTTGCCCAGTGATACAGGCCCCTGAAGCTTGCAATCTGGGGCATTCAAGTTTGCCGAAACTTCTGCTTTGGAGAAAGAAGGTATTTCTTGCTTGCAGCCGTATTTTACAGTAGCAGTAGCAATCATGGCAGGGTTTGTATGCTATTGGTGTAAGTTGTCCTCCTGTTTTAAATGAGAAACACAATGCATTTGTTTAAAACACCATGAACTCATACTAAAGATGCATTGGACTGAAGCTTGAGAGCTTAACAGCAGCAAATCAGTGGTAAGTCACCCAGTGGCAGTAACACAGTTGTTCTTGATCATTTTTCCACACCCCAAATATAGATGTAAAGCCTTACTGTAGGCATCATCAATGAAAAATGTGAGTTTGAAGTTATGATTAAGAAAAGACAAAAAAATGAACCCCAGAAGTACATTTGCCTCCCCTTCAGAGAGTGGGGTTTTTTGTGTAATCTTATCTCTGGAGCTGTCAGTCTACCAAATACTAAATTTGCTCAAGCTTATTACTTTAACACTTCTTTCAGTAGAAATTACATTAAAATCTATATTATTTCCCTTTGCCCACAGTTATGTTTGCACTTCAAAGTCAATAAAATCTTACAACAATAAAACCCTAAGCAATCTTAAGTTCAGGCAAGTACAAGGGACTTTGTGTGCAGCTTCAGGTTAAATTGAAGTTCTAACTCAACTTCATTTTGCAGTAAATTTGGATAAAGTAACTAATATAATGTGTAGTGCCCATAAATAGGATGCATTTTAGTCGAGGCTCTCAAGACACAATTTAAAGTGGAAAGGCTGTGACATTAATAAACTAACATACACTCTTGCTATAAGAAATTTTTAAGTACTGTAGTAGAGGCAAATGTTACCTAACCCAGGGTATCCTTTCCTCTCCAGTCCTTTATGATATGAAATTTTTACAAAGCATAGGCAAATTGTGTGTTCTTGGGGTAAGACATCTCATCCCATTGGAGGATTTGATTTTTTTCCCATTGACTTGTTTAGGGGCCCCATACAGCAGAATAATTGTAGTTTACTGCATGGATAATGTTCCTATTGGAGAACATAGTGAGAAATGGTGCAGAAATGTTGGTTATATCACATGGAGCTTTAGCAGGGTGTTAAGGCTCCAACTCAAAGCTGGCTGTTCTTTTTTCTGCAGACCTGCTCAGTGTGCTGTCCTAGGGCTTGATTTCTGGAGTTCTGCTATCTCCATATCTGTGTTGGACACAGCCTCCACTGCTTTGTGCTTTCCCAGAACCTGGTTCACATGAACAGACTCTGCAAGAATTAACTCAGCTCTAGCTTGAGCCAAAACTGATGATCTTTGTTGCACCAGAGCTGGCTTTGCTACAAATGCCCTTGTGCTGTTGCATGCAGCGTTCCCAAGCGAAGAAAGGTGACCAGAAACACCATGTTTGGGTCTGCTAGCACAGGGGCTGCTAATTCTGGCTCCTCACAGCACTGATGCAGCAGCCATACTTATCTAAATTAGCCTGTAGTTTATAAATTATGCTCGAATTAGTCCATATTTGAGCTAATAAGACTTTGTCAAACCAAGTTCAGTCAACAGCATGGCAATTAGGGTGTTTCTATTCCTGCTGCCTTCTTAATCTGCAGCCTGAATGTCTCAGTGGTGTCTCAACAGCATTAAAGCCCAGTTAAAAGGACTTTGAGGGGTCTAACTTGTCCACAATTGACCTGCACTTGTAGGGCATAGGGGTCCAGATAACATGCAGTGTAGTCCTTTTGTCTGCCCAATTCTGTTTGAGATCTATTTTTTTTCCCCAGAAAGCACACTCAAATTTAGAAGATCAGTTCTGTACAGTGGCTGCTTGAAGGTGTTGAGATGAGTGGGAGGTTTGTGAAGAGCAGTCATGACTCGGCTCCTAAGGTGGGACACCCTTCCTGGAGAAACACAAGCAGCATGGATTGGATGGATGAGGCAGAGAATTAGAAGACTGCTTCATGCTCACTCAGACCGGTGCTGTGTGGAGCTTTTTTTTTTGGGTATTTTATTCATTGCTGCTGCTCTCAGGAAAGGCATGTGTTGGGCACTGCTGCCTCAGGCTACGCAGCAGCAGGGGCTTGCTGCTGTAGTGCACCATGTGGAGGCGGTGGTTAAGGCACAGCAGACAGAAATGCTGCTCTCCTCATCTTTTTCTTTGGCCTCAGATTCTTCTTGGACCTTGTAACTGTTCCTGGGAATAGTATGTTGTGGTCTTCTGTGTGTCGTACTTCATAGTAAGGGTTGTTACTGTTCAAGAAAAACAGCCTAACTAAAACTATGAGACTCTTATGTGATGATGCTTCTTGCTTTCATAGAATCATAGAATCCTTTGCGTTGGAAAATGCCTCTAAGATCATCAAGTCCAACCATATCACCATTGTGGCACCACCAAGCCATGTCCCCATGTGCCACATCCACATGTTTTTTGAACACTTCTAGGGACAGTGACAGTACCACTTCCCTGGGCAATGCTTGACAACACTTTCTGTGAAGAAATTTTTCCAAATATCCAGTCTAAACCTCTCCTGGTGCAACTTGAGGCTATGTCCTTTTGTCCTGCCACCTGGGAAAGGAGCCCCACCTGGCAACACCCACCTTTCAGGCAGTTGTAGAGGGCAATAAGGTCCTTCCTGAGCCTTCTCTTCTACAGCATAAGCAACCCCAGCTTCCTGAGTTGCTTCTCATCAGATTTTCGCTTTTTATCACATTAAACTGACAAGCAAAAATGAACTGGAGTGCATTAACTCAAGAGCTATTAAATGATGTGGCACTAATGATGTCTACTGAAAAAGCTAGAAGTACTAAGGCAAATTCCTCTTTTGGTTAAATTGCTATAATTTTGCCCAGATTGTAAATTACAGAGACAGTGTCTGATTTAGGGGGTGACATACGCATTTGTCCTGGATTTAGCTAGATGCTGTACAATTTGCTGAAAGCATATGTTTGCCTAGTGATACTGTGCATAAACAGAGAACAACCTCTCTTGTGGCAGGAGAGCCTCACTTGAGCAAAGCTTTCTGCTGAGGGACCTGAAGAAAAAAAGAACAAAAGCAGTGTAAAGGGGATAATGGTAGTTTTTAATGGTAGTACACAGGAGGAGAAGGTATAATTCTGTATTAAGTATAATTGTCATAACAGATGAATGCACACCCTAACAGCACAATATGGTTTTCTGTCCTTGTAACTGATAAACACTCTTTTTTCGGGTGGAATCTTTCCAAATACAAAATAAGAAATTTTACCTGAGAGGTTATTGCTTTGGGGTTCAGGAAGGAGTAAAGGGGATAAATCTTACAGATTTGTCTACCTTAGCAGGCTTTACTAGGCCTCATTATTCAACTCTACAGCTGAATATGGTCAATTCCATTAACCTCAAATATTACCAATCCATCATATCATGTGTTCCACTGCACTACTGCTGTGGTGCTTCTGCAGTAATATAGAGGCTGTTGGCAGAGCTGAAGTTCTGCTAATTAAACAAACACAACACCAGTCCCTGAAAAGCATCAATATTAGAAGCCTACACATACTTTCCTCTATCTAATATTTTGTGTCATAAATTAGTAATTTTTTCATATAGGGGAAAAGTACATAATGAAAAATTGTCTCATGAAGATTTCATGGGTAGGGGTTTGGTTTGGTTCTGTAAGTATCAAAACAACTGCTTTTTCTGGAATTAATATTTGAAAAAGGCAAGTATTATGCAAATTATATGGTGGAATATATGTACTTGGTTTAGTTTTAGTTTGGGGTTTTTTAAATTTTATTTAGAAGGTCAGATGTATTAGTCAATACAACTTCAACTGTTTAACTGTTTCAGCTTGGTTTTTGTTGTTTCTTTTCTTTCTGTAGTGATTTAATGACCTTAGGAATTGATATTTTGGGACAAAAAGAAAGCTCTGTGTTTCACATGAAGTATCATAGTTCGGGGTTTTAATTTCAAACAAATGGCATGAGACTCAATTTTAAATTTGTTTCTCTTTCGAGACCGAATTGTGTGAGTTCCACATATATACTTGGACTGGAGTTATACATAAATATATAAAAAATATATATGCAAACATCTGCTGTGAGCAATAAGAGGAGGATTGCAGAGATATGGCTATACATATACGCTGTAGCATAAATATGTTTGCAACACCATTGTATTACCTGAGGTAGGATGAGTCATGTAATCAGAGAAAAAACAAAGACTCTGGGGAGACCTTCTAGCAGCCTAAAGTGGCCTACAATAAAAGCTGCAAAGAGACT
This sequence comes from Monarcha castaneiventris obscurior, assembly GCA_026261815.1. NCBI lineage: Eukaryota > Metazoa > Chordata > Aves > Passeriformes > Monarchidae > Monarcha > Monarcha castaneiventris. Next base: position 11,587,054 of record JAMPIT010000893.1, on the reverse strand, counting down.
TCTGATAGGGGCAGGCAGTGACAGGACTAGGTGTCCTTTCAACTAAAAGAGGACAGGCTTAGATTGGATATTATGAAGAAATTCTTTACTGGAGGCATGGTGAGGTGCTGGGACAGGTTGCCCAGAGAAGCTGTGGATGCCCCATCCCTGGAAGTGTTCAAGGCCAGGCTGGGTGGGGCTTTGAGCGACTTGGTCTAGTGGGAGATGTCCCTGCCCATGGAAGGGGGCTTGGAAATAGATGATCTTTAAAGCCTCTTCCAACTCAGACCATTCTATGATTCTATGAAATGCAACTTAAATTTCTAATTTTATCACTCTCCTTGCTCCAGGTCTCCTCCAGTGCCTGAGTTACTGCAGGGCCATTGTTTATCCCAGAATTTTGGACAGAATATGCAAAGAATATACAGTTGTTCTTGATAGCAACTTTTAAAATCCTCAGTATATTTACAAATCTCATTTTTAATCTTTAATTCCTGTCATCAAGGATTTCCCGTCTCATTGAGTTACACCGCCTGTTTGCCACACAGTGTGTGAAAACAAACTATGAAAACGGGGTTAGAGATACTGAGCTGTCTGCTCTAATGGTGTAAGATGTTTCTATACACAATAGGAATGTGTCTCTGAGTTTTTCAAAAGAAGATTTCAGCACTTTCCTTAGGCTCCTTGCAAATATCAGTCCTCTGAGCTTTAATGAGGCAATAACTAGGTTGAGAACAAAGCCTCTGCTAATTCTGGTGATACATTTGAGGTAAATATAAGGGGCTGTGCTGGGTGGAAGTAAGAGACATGTTTCTCTGGTGAAAATATTTGTGTCAGAAAAAACATTAGGCAATGTGAACTAAGCTTTTCACCACCTGCATGTGTTTTTGAAAAATGTGCTTAAAAACAATAAACTGAAAATAGAAGGTAGCATCCCACAGAATACAATGGACATTCAGGAGTGTCTGCACTGTTCAGCGGGAATCTGTTCTGTGCAGCCTTGTTGATAAACCCCTGATGAAGGCTGGATGTCTGTTAAGTCTACAGCTGTCACAAATCAGAGAGATGGTGTTTATTAGGCAAAGGATTTTAGACCAAGATGTCAGGCATTTTGTTCCCCTGCCACCCCATGCACTCAGGAGTTCATGACAACTGGGGAGAAGGCTGTTGCAAGGGAGAGTGAGTTGTTTTTCATTTTCAGAGACTCATGACTCAGAATCCTGGGACAATGTGTGTGTATTTGTACAGATTTAGAATCAGTACATGGAATGTCAGAAAAGAGTTTTACTTTGCATTGTATTTTTTCCATCATAAGCTTAACAGTATTAAAACAAGAATTGTCTTAGTTTACTTGATTTTTGGCTATGACTTATCTGGCCAGTCTTTTGAAACGTGTGAATAGTTTCCATGTATGCAATTACCTGTGAAGCTGCTAAATTCTTATTACAGGCACGAAGGGTGAGGTAAGCCTTGTGAAGTATAAATGCCCCTAGAGTAGATGTGCTTACATCAGAATACGTCATTTTAGGTCCCCAGAAAGGGACAGTGTGAAATAATTCAAGTAAATCAGATGCAAAGGTGATAGCTTCTCTTCATTAGCACAAACGTATTTTGAGTTGACCTGAGGTTCTTTCATGCAGAAACTGGGATTTCCTGGGGTCAGCATCCCTGAAACCTGTGCAAACCTAAAGGCATTCACCTCACACTGATGAAATGTATTTGATTGCTGAGCCAAACATGAGGCTTAAAAAAACCCCCAGTTTCTGTTAGCATAGAGATTTCCACAGCAATTTACTATACTTCGGCTGCTTCACATTATTTTATTTTTCTCTTCTGTTTCCTTTTCTTTGAATTCTCTTCTTTGCAAGGCATTGTGCTGTAAAAATGAGAAAAGTAATCTGTATGCTGATGGCAGGTCTAATGGCATGAAGGGTTTCAAGGGTTTCAAAAAGGGTTTTAATCTTCTTCAGTGAACAAAAGCTGATTTTCATGTGTAGTAACAGGGAAGGTTTTTTTATAGGCTTTTAGTGACAATATGATAGTGTTACAGAAGGCTGTGTAATGATGACAAAGCCTAATTCAAAGTATTCATGAAGATACAAAGATGATGCAGTGTTTTGTTGGGAATGCTGGAGTTTAAATGTGCTTATGAACAAAGTCAAGGCATAAAGCATTCTTTTTAAAAGCAAAAAAATATAGGTATCAATGGAAAATTGCACTTGAGATGGTGGAATTTGCCATCAGTTATATATTTGGGCCAGTATATTAATATATTTCTTAAAAAAGGATGAACAAGACAGTTTTTGGAGATTTGGAAGTTCAGCTCTTGTGGTGCACTAGCACCTGTTTATGGGATGATTCTTCTCAAGGGTCAATTCTTTAAAAAACTTTGTAAACACTTTGGTCTTCATACCACTTGCAGTTTTTCTACAATAATTACAGTGCCTGTTTGTGCATATGTTGAGTGGGAGGTTCATAGCTGTTCCTCAATTACCTATTATGAACACTCCTATTTTTATAGTATTGCATTTATTTGCTGGAGGTAGTTCTGCAAGTTTCCAAACCATTTTCTGTGCCTTTGCTTCGTTCTGAATGTTTTTATGTTATGCAGGTAAGAACAGGAGGCATAGAGCCTTAATGAATTGGTCTTTGTCCTATTTTTGATCATCAAACCTCAAGAAAGTTCTATTCATCATCTGCAGTGTCTAGGGAATGGCGTTAATGAGTGCATAGTTTGTATCATGTTCTGAGATTAATTTAGTTACTGCTGATGATGCTGTTTTAAAATAGCCTCATTTTGACTAAAGAATTTCAGGGATCACTAAATTTCAAAAGGCAATACAAGGTCTGAAGGAACCAGAATCAGCTTTGTTGATGTTGAACTTCGTGTTCACATTGAGTAAAAATTGAGCTGGGCTGATAAAATAGTAAAAGATAAATAGAGGCAAAAGAAGTTATGATGCAATTCTGTATTCTATCTCTAGGGCAGGGTTTCTGAGGTGAGAAAGAGGATATTAAAATGGAGATAAAAATTATACATGTCCTGTTGCTCTAGGTAATGTGGGATAGGAGAAAGCAGAGCATTTTAAGTTGTGTCTGGGTAAATTTGACCATCCACCACATTGGTGTCTGTGTGTCCTGGACCGAGTGGCACGGGGAAGGCCGTGCTGCCGTGCTGAGGCCTTGAACCAGGTCGCCATGCCTTCATAGCTGAGGGCAACAAAGACAGAAAAAAAAATAATTTTAGTTATAGAAAATTGTATTGGGATTTGGGTCCTGTTTTTTCAGAGAGTATGGTTGCAGTGAATTTTACGTAGTCATCCAAACTTTGTGATCTGTGTCTGGGTTCATTTCCTAAACTACTTAAAACTCACTGAGTAAAACCTTGTGTTTTTTGAAGTACGGAAGCTGAATGATGAACATTTGTCTTTGTGACAGACCAGTTTAGGTCAGCAGGACTCAGGATTCAGCACCAAAACTTTCCAGGGAAGCCACAAAATATGCACAAGTGCAGTTTCTCCTCATTTTTTTCTAAAATAGAAATTACTCTCACTGCCTCTTATGATGTGTGAACTTTCATTCATGCTTTTGCCTGGAAAAAATTTTATTTTCTTACAATGCCTTCTCATACCAAATAATGCCTTGAAGGTTAAAGCCAAAGAAATTCTTGTTATGCTCCCTAGAGCCAGAGCAAGAAGCATTTAATTGGTTGAGTCATATATAGAGACACATACATATGTTTCTCTCTCTTTCTCAAATTGTCTCAATTTTAAAAACAATCTTCTATGAGTGAAAGGTATATAAAAAGTAATTACAGAGATCAAATGCTTTTCTATTATCTGGTTTATTTGATGACACATGATATAGGAGGAATATTAGGAACAAGAATTGTACAAGCCAGTGGTGAGTCCTCTGTTTTCCCCTGTATTCATTTGTGCTGCTGAGTTCTGGTTGTATTTTGTCAAACCCACTTAGGTTTGCAGCTGGCAAGGAATGGGTAGGTATGAGACTGCCAAACTAAATCTAGATGTTACAGAAACTAGCACTGCAGATGGTACACCTCCTTGCAAATACTTTGGCTTCTTTATGTTGAATAGGGGGCTGTGTATGGAGGTAGAAAGTGTGAAGGCGACAATGCAGTTGTCTAGGAAACAGGTTGTAAAGCTGGAAAGCAGGGAAAAAGTGTCAGGCTGATCCTGTCACACTATCTGTGCCTCCATATTGTCACCCTGGTTCAGCTGAAAGCTCACTTTATTGTTCTGTGATTTGGGATTTTTTTGCAAATGGCTTTGCTCCTACAGTGCTGCTGGTGCAAAGGAGGGAGCAGGAAGAGGTGGGGTGGGACAGACCTCAGCTATGGGTTTGTTGTCCCTATGCTTTTAATATCCCTTCTAAATTTTCCTCTGTGGATTAGCATGGTTTAAGGAATGCTCCCAAGCTGTGGAAGGTTTCCTGCTCCTGCAGAGGTAGCTGACATCCCAGACTGACTTGCCTTCTTCCAGGCGCTGTGTTGCTGTCCGTGGAGCAGTGAGGACTGATGGCTTTGGTGCCAGGGAGAGCTCCCAGAGCAGCTGGCTCAGAAGTGAACAAGAGTGACTTTGGCTTTTGTATGGGTGGTGTGTGATTGGCACAGGAGCTTCCTCTGGTGCTGAAACCACATCTGGGAGGCAGTGCTTGTCCAAAAATACAGACTGAACAGGATTTTTCCTGCTTTACTATTACCATGCACAGTTTTGCTGTCACCATGAGGTAGTTGGGAGGCCACTGTGCTGTGCACTGTGCACACACAGAGAGAGAAATACTGCTTAGAGTTAGTATTCCTGTTCACTTCCTTACTTCTAAAAGGCAATTTCTCTTTTAGAGCTGAAACTGTCTCTCTTCCTATATCCAGGAATAGTCGTTCACTCTCCCTGTCCCTGCTTTTGCTTCCAAATACAGTTGGAAAAATTGTCTATTGCAAGGATTGTTTCTTCTTCCACACATCTGACTACTGACACATCTGAAATTCACACCGTGCTTAAAGAATTTAGGTGCAACAAAACCTGACTCCTCTTCCACAAAAAAGACTCCTAGAGAACACCAGCTTCCATTCTTTTGTATCATTGCTTTTGGAGAGAGGTAACCAGCAATTCTTGCTAGAAAAGAATATTTTTGGTTGTTAATGTGAAATTTAACATATTTCAGAAGCAATGAGTAGCATGTATTCAGCCATTCGTTTGTGGGCTAATTGAGCCTATATTTCAACTTAAGGAGTGGTGTTTCTTCATTGTACCCCCGGGTACCAACTCTAACTTTCTCTCAGAAATGAAGCATCTGCATTCATTAAGCATTTCAAGTGTTATGTTGACTTTATAGAAAACTCTTTTGAAATGCAAAATAAGGCTTAGAATTGTGTCCTTTGTTTTGTCTGAGAATTGCATTTTGTTCCTATGAGGATTGATTCAAATCAAAGCTAGAAATTTCCCACCAGGGAATTCTTAATATTGTGATACCTGTCTTAACAGCCTCTACATTCAGCATAGTTTTCTATAATTTTAATGTATCTGCATTGTCTGAATAACAAATTCGTTAGGTATTTTAGGTCACTAGGCTCCTTCATTTTGAAGGTATATTTTGGCTTACATAACTTAACATCTTCTTTTTCCTATAATTTATATGCAGGTTAAGTTATTTATAAGTGAAAATAAAACTAAATATATAAACCACAGATCTGAACAACTTACAGAAAGAAGTGTCCGGAGCAGATACACCTTATCTTTTTTTCAAATGACTAGTTTAAAGGTCAGAAAGCATCAGCACAGAACAAGTCAAGTTCACTCAAAAGAAGGTTTTTTTTTGTTCAGCTCAGTAATATAAACAATAATAATCATTTCTGAAAATGAAAATGTTCTGAGTCAATCACCTGTCATTTCCTTAACATTTTTCTGATAAACTGAGATTGTGATTATAAGGGAAAGCAGATAGTTCTCTACAGATAAAGTACAAATAGTTTTCACTGTTCCAAGTCATTACTCCTTAGTGTGCTTCTGACCTCAAAGGTGAAGAGAAAACCTGAACAATAAAAGTAGAGAGAAGTAATGGTGCAAGGTGCTGGCAAGGATATTGAGTTTTCAGGGGAATTAGCTGGAATGAGTGAATAGGGCATTATAGCTCTAATCTCCATGATTGTAGACTTTTGGCTGCTGTTGCTTTGCTACCAGACTCTGATTGAGATATTTGGTTCAGAGGTCTGGCATTTCTTGAGCCTTCACTGCTCACAAACATGTTCTTCACTCACCTGTCTCAGCAGGATGAGTAAGGGTGTATTAAACTGCTGACTCCAAGCACCACCCATTAGTGGTAACTCTGGGCTGTGCTTGGAAAACCAGTATGATTGAAAGGTATGTCTGCCGTAATACTTGTTTTTATCCAGCTATGAGCAGCAAATCAAATCTGCATGCCCATTTTTCAGATATACTGATGAGTATGCATTTTGCTCAGTGACGATATGTTTTCAGTTGGAGAATTAGGCTAAAATTAATTTTATATTTAGTTAAACATGATTTAATCACATGAATATCTAACCTTTCGCAAGTGCTAACTGGAATAAATTTATCACTTGACCATCTTTTACTGGCAAGATACATACATTTACAATATTATTTGTGTCCATGTATGCACATACCGGTTTCTCAGAATTTTTCTTTTTTAGCCAAGGTTGATTTCATACTGATGGTTTGAAACTGGGGGAGTGGCTGAGACACCTGAAGGCTCTGCTGCCCTCCGGCTGGACCGTGGTAGGCTGGAGAGTTGGACAGAGAGAACCCCAGTGAGGCTCAGCAAGGGCAAGTGCAGGGTCCTGCCCCAGGGAGGAATAACCCCAAGTACCAGCACAGGCTGGGGCTGCCCCACCAAAGAGCAGCTCTGCAGAGAAGGACCTGGGAGTCCTGGTGGATCACAAGGTGACAGTGAGCCGGCAGTGTGTCCTTGTGGCCAGGAGGCCCAGTGGGATCCTGGGGTGCGTCAGGAAGAGTGTGGCCAGCAGGTCAAGGGAGCTGATCCTCCCCCTCTACTGGGCCCTGGTGAGGCCACATCTGGAGTGCTGTGTGCAGTTCTGGGCTCCTCAGTACAAGAGAGAAATGGAGCTCCTGGAGAGTGTCCAGCGACGGGTCATAAAGATGATGAGGGGTCTGGAGCATCTCTTTATGAGGAGAGACTGAGAGAGCTGGGCCTGTTTAGTCTAGAGAAGAGAAGACTGAGAGGGGATCTCATCAATGCATGTAAGTATCTCATCCAGGTGTCAAGAGGATGGTGCCAGACTCTTTTCAGTGGTGCCCAGTAACAGGACCAGGAACAATTGCCATAAACTAAAACACAGGAAGTTCCACCTCAACATAGGGAAGAACTTCTTTATGGTGAGGGTGGCACAGCACTGGAGCAGGCTGCCCAGGGACGTTGTGGAGTCTCCCTCTCTTGAGAAATTCAAAACGCAGCTGGACATGTTCTTGTATCACCTGCTCTGGGTGACCCTGCCTTGGCAGTGATTTGGACAAGATGATCTCCAGAGATCCCTTTCAACCCTAAATATTCTGTAATTCTGTGATTCATCATGGATCAGCCTTCACCGTGCAGTTATTTTTATGTTAGTATTGAGCAAGGACGGATTCACTGTAGAAGGTAGCATTGCTATTGCTTTCTCAGCTGCAGCATGTTCTTTGACTTGCACAGTGAGGGAGAAGCAGTGCAGCTTTATCCAGCTGAAGGAGAAAAAGCACAGCTTGCCCTCCTCCAGGTGCATCCTTAGCATGATGGCAGCACCACCATTCCTGCAGTAATCATTTTTACTGCGAGTGGAAGAGCTGGCCCTGGTGTCATGCTTGTGTTCTGCTGCAACAGTAGAAATGTGATGCTTGGATCTGTCAAGTAAATGTTACCCAAAAGACTACCAGTTCTTACCACAGGGCTTCTGCATTCCTGCAGGTTCTGAAACTGTCCTTGAGAAAGTCACAGAGGTGTACTGCAAAAAAGGATGATGGAAATCTACTCTGTGGCAGAAGGAAATGACCACATGGTTATGAAAGATGACTTGGGCTTAGTTTGGAGAGCAAGAATTGTTCACAAGTTTGTGATGAGGGTTTTGTTTCAATGAGTCCATCAGCTGTCCTCATATTAGTCTCTACAAAAGTGTCATGACTCTACTTCCTTGACATGATGCCTTTCTGTCCATTAATAAACTTGAAGTGTAAAAGGCTAACTTCTTAATCTGTGCTTTTAGTAGCGCTCTTAAATTCAGAGTTTGTCCTGCGGAGCCCTGAGCAGCTCTGCTGGGGACCTTGCCTTTGTGGTAAGGAACACATTTTCCCCAGGCCATCCTACTGTGTGTTGTGGGTGTAAAGACTGAGATATGGGTCATTAGGAAGCCCTTACTGGCATGATTTCATTTGCATTAGCAGGATTGACTGAATGTTTAACACTGCAAAACACAAATGCAAATAAGACTTGACGCAAGTGAACTAAAGTAATTAGGCTGAGTGGATGTTATGGTAGAATATTAGGTAAACATATTTTAGTTCAGAAAGTTTTGTTTTTAATTTGTAGCTATGCAATAAATTTTGCTGACATGGGAAAAGCTTGTAACTTAAGAACATAGATAAGGTACCTGAGAGGTTGTCCATACTGTATATCTAAGGAAATAAATCTGTCCTGACAACCCCCAGCAGTTCTTCAGTTGGAATGAAGAAAAAGTTATTTGAAAGTACTCTCACCATTTACTAAAACTATTGATTAGTATTACTGTCATAATTATGGGATTTTAGTGTTAAAGCTTCATTATGATACAGCTGTGCTTGGAGAGTTTTGTCCAAGGATTGATCCAGCACTGTTAATTTCCTGCTTTAAGACAGGACCCAGCTTAGACTTTGCTCTGTTGGGAAAGAGGAATGAAAAAAGGGAGGAGATGTTGGCTGGGTGAAGGCAGCATTGGGAACTAACCCACTGCCTTGATGGAGAAGGTAGGGAGAGGTGGAAGGATCGAGAGCCTGTAGCCAGAAAGGATGGTGGTACCTCCACTCTGGCTGCTGCTATTCTTGAATCACAGAATAGAATATTTTGGAAAAGATTTCTGAGATCATCAAGTCCAATCATTAACTCAGCACCACCATATTCCCCTTTAAACCTTGTCCCTAAGTGACACAGCTACACATCTTTTAAAACCCCCTAGAGAAACTAAGCTTTTTAGACTTTCCCCTAAAATCTATCTCGAATAATAGCATATTCTACACTGTGCACTTATACTCTCAGTATTACCAAAATATAAATGTTTTCCTTCGACATTTTCCATCCAAAGTCTATGGCATCTGCAAATTAAACAAACTTATATGAGGAATAGACAAAAAGCCAAATATCTAATATGACACAACCAGGAGTTATTCAGCTGCAAGACATTAACCCCATTTTTGACACAGCTCTTTAGAGATATGTAAAACAAGCTCTGGAAGCACATAAACTGGAAATCTTTAATGGTGTTAGCTTCTTAGATTTTGAAACCCTTATTTTTTCATCTTTTGCAAATTGTAACTGCAGTGACTATTGTTAAAGAAAGTCAGCTGCCTTTTCTCCTTCAGCTGATGTCAAACCCACCAGAGCCTTTATTCCTATTTATAGCCCTTTAAAATTAAAGATGTAGAAGTAATACTTGGAAATATCAGTGTTTCAACATGTAGAGCAGAAAATTATTTCATTTAAAATAGCAAAATACAAAATCTAAAAAATAATTCTTCCATATGGGAAGATCATAAATTTTTCAACTCCTCAGTCAATACTATGGTGCATAAACATTTTTTCTGGCCTTTAAAATTTATTTTAAAAAATTTCAGAACAGGATAAAATTATTTGTTCTGAAAAGGGAAGTGAAAACAATGCTATCATCATGGACTAAATGCTGCCCTGGTAGTCTGACAGAGATCCTGGTGGTAAAACACTGAAGTACCCAAAGAAAATTTGGCCTAGCAGTCTTCTGATTTTCAAAGTGCCAGGTTTCATCTTCCAGTTTTCTTCTACAGCCACTGAGGGAACTGCAGATCTACTGCTTCTCCTATAAACCTATTTGCTCATACACCTTTTTGTTGTGCAACACCTACACATTATGTTCCTCTGTTATTGACCCCTTGCCAATTGTAGATCATACAGGTGGTGCTGAGAAGGGTTGGTCAAGAAGACTGAACTTGACATCTTCCTACATACAGCCAGCACAGGTTTTCTTCTCCCCTGTCCAGCAGCTGCCAGAGCCATGACTGGCCATCAGCACAGCAGAATTCACAAGGCACAGCAGCTGAAGCCTCTCCTTGCCATGAGTAACCTGCCTGTGGGTGTCAAAGGGATTGTGTTTGTAGTGACTGTGCTTAGGATAAACACTGGAGAGTTTTGTACATCCATTTGTCTTGATCTGCTCTGCACAGCTGTCTGCATTGCAAGTTCTTCTAATACAGACCACACTTCAAAATTGTGCCATATGGACACTGGTTAAAAATGCCACTGCTTCATGTATTTAATTTGATGTTCTTATGAATCACGCTGGACATTCATTACATGGGGAGCTTTTGAAATGCAGCACTTGTCTTCACTGTATGGAACCTCCCATTAAACACAAAATCTCTGGTATGAGTAGATTTATTAGCAGGTGCTGAGACTTCACCTTTAAAAGAGATAAAATTATCAGTAGGTAAATTAATTTTCATAACTTCTGTACTTGATTTATTAATAGTAAGACCCCTTGGCTTGGCAGAGTTTGCAGGACCATCTGTCTTTTTGTGAATATCTTCAGCTAAACGCTTTTCTGTGCTGAGAAATCAGGCTTGGTGAAGTGATCCAGCTCTGCCAATACGTACTGTAAATTTTGTTTGACTGCTGAATATGATAAGTCACTTGTGGATAGAGGTGATGTGCACCGACAGCTATGTAGTGATTGGTTGAGAAGAAGGGGTGATATTTAACCTGTCCTTAGAAATCATTCACTGGCTCTGTGCTGGCTTTGCCTACCTGTTGGCCAGCTTGGCCCTTCTGAGTGATGGTTCAAAGACTGGAGCTCTGAAGAGTTAGAAGGAAAAGGGTTTTCTCTAACGAATTTTGGTTTCATTGTGGGTGTATCTTTCAATGATTGCTAATTTTTTTTTAATAATAGGTTTTAAGAGCAGGTACCTACATGTAAGTTTATGACATTACAAATTCCACTTACAGACCTAGGTGGACTGAACATATAAACAAAATATTGTAGAACCATTCCTGAAAAATTCAGTGTAGTGATTACGGGTAAAACACCTATTTTGAAGGAGAATTAGTGCTATAAGTAAGTCAGGAAGAAGAAACTTTGATGTCTTGACCACTTCACAGAATATTCTGAGCTGTGAGAGACCCACAAGACTCATTGAGGCCAACTCCTGGATCTGCTCAGGATGCCACAAAAATTACACTACATGCCTAGGAGCATTGTCCAAGTGCTCCTTGGTCTCTGCCAGGCTGGTGCTGTCACCACTGCCCTGGGGAGCCTGCTCCAGTGCCCAACCACCCTCCAGGTGAAGAACTTTTTCTTAGCATGCTTCAAAGCAATTCAAAGGAGAAAGCTATTCTTCTGTCTTTATGTGCACACAGTAGAAGATTAAAAATCAGAATGGAAAATGCTACCTAAGTGCTAGTATTTTCTAATTAACCTTTAATATAGATGATATAAAATTCTCAATAGGTGAAACTCTTAGGCCTTTAAGACTATATAGGAGGGGACCAACTTAAGAACATTAGCATCCCTTAAAAGACTCCCATGCTGTTTTAAAGTCAGGTGTTTTAAGGGATTAGTACATCAGAAATCATCTTTAAAATGACAACTTTTCTTGTAGCACTGGTATATATTGCTGTACATATTCCTCAATCTTTCCTGAGGAACAGCAAACCTTTGCAAGCCTTTTGAGCTTAGCTGCTTGTGGATTAGCTGTTTGTAATTTTAAACTACTCCAACTTGGTATTTGGCTTTGTTTTTGAGAGCTGGACCTAACTTCTATAATGTACAAGAGACTAATTTTTTAGTTTAGAAAAATACACTTGTGTAGGGAAAGCTGCATCTTGGAGTTTGCTTCCATGTTTAAGACCTGTCTTACTGGAAGTTTTTATGATAGTAAATTTATATAAAATAGTTCTTCTTCATGTGTTACTATATTGGGTAATATTTTTGACCTTGCAACCCCCTAGTTGCTGCACAGCAGTGGTATAAACAGAAGTAATGCCCACAGGCTTGTATTTTCAGAACATGCCGTCTTTTGTAATAAAGTTTGTACCTGAGATGTCAGAGGTTGCTAATTGTTTCCAGAAATCCTATGACAACTCCTTTTAAGAAACATTGTCAAATTTTCTTTTTGTACACCTCATAGCTTTATATTACTGTCTAGATTCTACTGAAAAGTGCTCTGGGCCCACTTTGCACCTGGTTATTCCAGCACCAGATGAGTGAGTGGCAGGCAGCTGGAAGGACAGCTGCCAAGGTAGCTGACAGAGGCACAACAAAGGCAGCTTTTAGCAGAAGGAACCCTGAATCTGAGCTGCCTCACTGAGATGAGGTGTTTTATGAAGGGAAAGAAGATGGAAGGGAAAACTGACAAGGAGAGAATTCTTATTCAAATTGTTACTACAAATTTCATAGGGTAAGTTAGATTATTAAAAAAACCCAAACCCACAGAAAACCAAAACAATGAACTCCCCCTCAACCCCTAATAACACCAATAAAAAATCACTATTGCATAACCAAGCTAAACCAACCAACCAACAAACCAACTAACAAAACCCCCCAAAACAAACAAAAACCCCAAACCAAAACAAACAAAAAATCCCTCAAAACAACAGCAACAACAATAAAAGCAAAATGAGGGGTAGAGCTATGACCTAGGATAAATCATCTTACACTAATGGGTTACTTAATTTAAACAGAGATGTTTTTGACTTTGGAGATTTTAAATGTGCAGCTATTAAAAACTGAACTGTACAAAGGAGGTGTGTTTTCAGTTGGAAAGTTTCTGTGTAATTAGAAAAACCCCACGTGTACAATATTAAATACAAGTGCATTCTTTTCAAAGGCTCATTTTCTGAGTGCCCTTTGCTATTGCATTACTGGCACCCTGGATGATCTCACCCGCTGCTCCCTCCAATTCTGTTTTGGTTTCAATGTTATGAAAGTTTACTTTCCTATTCCCAGTTTCCTTGGTCCTAAAGACTTGCATATTATAAACAATTATATTTTCCTTATGTAAAACAAGCAAAGGGTTATATGGAATTTATACAGTCTTGTTGGAACCTAGAATGTTTTAGGGGGAATTAGCTGTTACTAGCTATTTGGTACAGTACTTTAGTCAACAACACTGGGTAATACAGGGGGGTTACGGTTTCTTACTCTTAAGGCTAAATATATATTTTTTCTTTAATGCTAATGCAAAGACAAAGTCCCTGGGCACAAAGGCTACCACCAGAAAGAAGCATGCAGATTTGACATAAAATTTCCATTTGCTATTGCCCCAATGCATTTTTGTTCAAAGATATCCTTCGCATTCCCAGGACAGGAATGAATCACAGCCATTTGATTTTGTATGCTGGCTACTAAATAATTTATTCCCATTAGCCATTCATTCCCAGCATACAGCTATCCATTCCAGACATTGTAGTGGAACATACAGTTTTTATAACTGATGTCTATACTGTATGTCCAGGGAGTCACCTGAACATGGTTGGATTTTTATTGGAAATGAAATGAAATTGCACAGCTACGCTATTTATAAAGGCTCCTAAAAGTTTGGTCTCAGCAGAGGCTGTTCAGAAGAAGTATAGACCTACAGAGATGTTTAAATAGTAATCAGAGATTGATGGCTGTTGAGATTGTGAACAAAGAAAAAGTTTTATTGCTTCTGGTTTTGTGTTTTGCCAGAAATATAGACGCCTTTTCACAGAGATATTTCTCTAGATGCTTGACCTCTCTGAATTTAAAGGAAAAAGATAGAGAAAGTAAGAAAACTTACAGTCCTGAAGAACTGAAATAAACACTTGAAGTTAGAAAGGGACATTAAGTAATGTCAGCTTTCAGGATTAGTAAATTATATCAATGTTATGGTACTCAGTTAAAGCTGAAAAGCTTCTGTCATTGTTTAAATCCCAAATTGTAAATGCTCTAAAGTAGCAGATGGAAGCTCACACCAAAGTAGGTCCCATCTTGATTCCTGTTCTTCCAATTCTTTCTGGTCAGTCAGGTCATCATTTTGATTCTTGCTCTGGTCTTTTTTATTAGTGGAAAACAAAACTTTTGTGCCATCATATTCACTTCAACTGTATCAAATTATGATGTGTACAATACTTGTTTGTGATGCCACTTCATTTTCAAAGACCTTTTTTAGTAATTTAGAATAGCTGTTTTATTCCACCTTTGAATAAATTCATTTATAACAAAAAAAAATTATCACAACAAATCATCGGTTACTTGAAAGAAAAAAATAGCAATAAATGTTTTTCTTCATTTATGTGGGAATATTGTTTTGTTCAGAAACTTACATTTCCATTTCAGTTAAAAATCCTTATTTGTAGGCTATCATCAGGCTGCTGCTATTTAGCTGGTTGCCTAAACCAATGGATTATCACTGAGAAAATGGTAACATTTTCTGAGATGATTGGCTCTTCAACAACGACCAGTGAGTGCTTAGGACTCTGACAATGAATGTATCTTATTTAAATCACTAATCAGCATGTTTTAATAAGGAATCAATGTTTGATAACGGGTAATAAAGCTTATTGTGGTGTCCTGTGACTGAAGCATTTGGAGGATATCGGCTTTCCTGTATATATTCTTTCAGAGGAACACTAGGATGACTTATTTGATTAAGTAGGCCTGTCAACAGAAGCACAAATTCATGCTACACAGTCAGGTATCTGTGTACCTTGGCAGTTTTTTACTAAAGTATTAGCAAAAGCCTGGGGTTTGTATCATTGCTGGAGTTGTGCAGGAGGAATCCCAACACTGCAACTCGTCACAGCACCTGACTGCAGCTCTTGGTCTCTGACAACAGCACTGAGGCTGTTTGTGCTAAGTGAGCTTTCTCCTTCCAGCAGCACCACAAAGACATCCACCCATATCCGGAGGAGCAAGCCAGTGCCTGTATATCATCTAAATCCTATTTCAGTCTCGCAGAATGCATGTATCAGTAGCAATGTTATGTGGCATGATTCTCTTAAAGTTCTTGCTGCTAGACTCTGCATCAGGCTAAGCAAAATTGACTTTATCTGAGTGTATAATTACATTGAATAGTGATATCTAAGCCTGGCTGGAACTGAGCCAAATGACAAAACTACTGCAGAGGCTATAATGCAGACTGCTCTTCTCCCATTTATATAAATTGTGTAAAGAGTTGGTGTGTTTAAGAGATGAAAGCTATTTATCCCAAAGGGAAACAAAGAAAATGTTAATATTTAGTTTGAGCACCCAGCCTTCCAATGTAGAGCATAGTATTTTGTGCATAAAGTGTACTCTGGCAAAGGTCCACAGCAAGCTTTGAGACATTTTATAGTGAGTGGTACTGCCACACTGACATGTACTGTGCTACTCAGTACTACTGTCTTTCTGATTATTCTTTTGCATATAAGAAGTGGCTACTGAAAAAAATTTTTGCAACTAGGAAACATCACATGTTTGAAATCATGCTTCTTCTCCATAGCTTCTCTTCAGCAGCTGTTCAGTTCATGATCCTCTGGCTTCCTTTTGAATAAAATATGAAATATTCCTGCCACAGCCTGCTGCATGTGCCTGGTTTAAGTTGATGTAGGCCACACGCATTCAGTACAACCCTTTTTTTGTTTGTTCATATGCTCCCCATGCTGGTATACAAAAATCTTTACACTATTGCTTAATGTCAATGAAACAAATTTACTTGCATGAAGGGTTTGTTTAAAAAGCTAAGTATGGATTATACTGTGATCAACTCAATAATCCATCCATATTTGTTATTGATAGATTTCCATTAAGTTCATTATGACCACGGTTCTGGGCTCTATCATGCTCTGAAGAATGAATACACACAGCAAAAAATCCCCTTCAAGCTGTTTTAAAACATTTGCTTTTGTATTAACAGATATGGAATTCATAATATTTTTCATGTGAGTTTTTTGATGGAGGCCTAAAGAAACCAGGTCATGTCTACTCTGTAGATGTGGCCAGTAATAATATAAAAAAACCCCAAACATAAAATTACACTTTTAGGTTTGCTTTGTATAGGAGATTTAAAAAATTATTTCCCAAGAAACTTGCTACCCTACCTACAGAAAGAGAATGGAGTGATTGACTTTAAATAGTCAAACTTCAGTTTTTAAATCTCTAAATAGGAGTCAAAATCTTTTGTCCATATGTGTTTCCCACTTACGGAAAAGTAAAAGCTTAGGGTATAAAATGCCTTGGACAGGACACGTGGATGGTAACTGTTGAATCAGTGTCTGTTCTCCTTCTCTAGTGGCACCAGGTTGTTGGATGTTTTTCGACCGTGCCGGTCTGTAGTGGAAATAGTGCCGGTGAGGGAAACGCCTGAGAAATGTTCTTTGACTGAGGAGGAGGAAATCCCCTTCCAGGGATGCTCAGATAAAACTCCTGTAAGAAGGATGTAACCAACTCCCCAATAGTATCCACCTAAACTGAAGCCAGAGAGGTTTCTTTCCCAGAAGGTTTTATGGTTGAGTAATTCCTTTAGTTCCATGAGAGGGCAAAAGCTCTGCACTGGTCTCACTGGCTTTCGGTCTCTGGTCACACAAACAAGGAATGAATTCTTATCATAGTACTCTTATGAAAAAATAGATCTTCTGTGGCTGGGGCTTTTCTCATGTTCCTGGAAAAATGTTCCCCTTCTTTTTTCTGTACAGCCTTTTGATATGGCTTGCTTTTCATCTATGTATTACACTATAGGAGAGTATTTTAAATTGTATCCTCATCAGTGCACAAATTTCAAGTTTTGTGGCTAGTTAGTTCAAAATTGGTGGTGTAATAATACACGAGAAGTTAGCAAACCTCAACTGATTTTCAGTTGTGAATGACCACTTCCATTGTGTATCCTTTTTTTGCAAACTAAGCATCTCTAAGTTAGCAAGTTTGGGTCCTAAGGAGCCAAGATGCCTCCTGGGACCTGTGGTCAAATACCATACAGTTCAGTTATTGCCAAATTGATCCTATGGTAATTAAAATGATCAAGATCAGCCTTTGCAGTAAGAATGTCTGATAAATAACTGTGCAGAACATAAAACCCTGTACAAAAAAAAGTACACAATACTGCATCTTAAAAATAAATCTGAAACATGGCAATGACTCTGAAAATTATAGTTACTAATGCAACAAGAATGATAATACACACAGTAAATATCCAAACTGTCTAACAGGGAGTGCATGTCTTTGTTATTGAGTACCTTTTTTGCATATTGAGTACCTTATCCAATTCATCTATGATCATCAATGTTTTTACTTCATTACTGCTGCACTACAAAAGCTGCTAGCAGGAAGCAGATGAGTATGGAAATGGATCAGCTGAAAAGAATTCTCGTTGCATTTCAAGACAATATGTACAACTTACAGAGTAAAGTGAAATGATTTTATTTACCGTTTTATTTATTTGCTTGCTTTACTTGAATCATGCTCTATTCTGCTTTATTTCAAGGGTGGCCCGCAAGGAAAAAGGTAATTGATGTGACATAATTTTCAGCTCCTTTTTAATTTGTAGGGGAAAACCAAACATTCTTGATAATACAGCTTTTGGGCTATTAGCTGTTTGTTCTGATACTCAGATTCTTCCTGGCTGGAAGATGTACATCTTGATGAACGCCTGAAATTATGACAATAATGAAACAAAACTTGAACAATTTCTAGGGTGAAGGACTTAGATGTTTCTGCCCAAATTAAGCTATTCAGTTCTCACTGCTAAAAATGTCAGGAAGTAAGAACGATTCAATTTGGAAAAAAAAAAAAGAGGCTTTTCATAATTTTATGAAACCTTCCTCAAAAACTAATTAAAATGTAATTCTCGGATGTCTTCTAAGATTTAGACACTTGTATTGAAATCAGTGAATTAGATGCAAGTCAATGCAAGACAGGGGATGTGGGCACAAATTAAAAATTCCTTGAATTCCTTGTAGATCACTTGAAGGTCTAAATGTTTAGTTGTGAAAAAGAGATACAAAGCAAGTTCCTTCCAGTTCAGAAATAAAACCAAGAAAATAAAAATGTATTAATATACAGTTATTACTTGTGGTACAGACTCTTCAGAAAATGATGTGTAATAATTTTAAACCTTTTGGGGATTGCTTCTGACCTCACATTCAAAAGTACACCTGTCAAGAAAGAGCAAATTACCTCCATTCTTCTGAATCAGGGGTTTGATCCCAAGTGCGAGGATATTTGAGTTGGCTCATTGACTTTGAGTGAGATTATTTGCATACATAAATATAATACGTTGTTTAATTATGCCAAATTGAGCACAAGCCAAAAGCACGCACAGAACAGAGCTTCAAAGGACATGCTTCATCAAAGGAAGAATATATGAAGGACAGTTTTTAGAATTTTTTGGTGTCAGGATTCATGACACTGAGAAAAATGAGAAGATGTCAGTGTCCTTCATACAAAGATAATGAAAAGATTATTCCACTGTATATAGAGCATTGTTTGGCTGTATTATTAAAGACCTTGGCTTGCTTGAAAAATTATCTCTGATGTTTCATTTTCTTATGATCTATGCACTGAATAGAAATCTCTTCATGGACTAGTACTCTTAATGAAGGTCCTAAATATATGGCAGCTGAATATATTAAAGAAGATTATCCTAATAATGGGGCATGGAAAAAGGAACAAGAACTTTTTAAAACTTGAATTGGTACATGACCTCTTGGTGGGAAAAGCACTGTTAGGTAAGTGATCTGCCACCACTGCAATATACCAAAAGAAAATAAAAGAAGTAAAGCTTCAGTATTCTTCAGCCCGTAAACTTGTGTGATTAAATCCTCAAAGTCTGAGCCTCTGTGACCTCACCTTTTTTTGGTGAAAAATGAGTCAGTTCTCTTTTCCTTAAGAGTGTTCCTCTGCACTGGGTAAAGTCAAGAATTTGAAGCCCCAGGGTGTTTACACCTATGTCATGAAACCCTAATTTGTTTGGAAGTGGTCTGGTAGGGCCAGCAGCACAGAGATTAACTATTTTCTAAAGGACATCTACAGAACTACTGGAGTAGCATTATCCCCATTAAAAAAATCCCAACAGACAAATGACAACCCCCACCCAAAAAATCTCAAACTCCAACACAAGCAAAAAAACCCTCACAAACAAAAACCACACAAACCCATATATAACCTATAATAACATCCTAGCTGGATACTTTTCCAGAACTTTATATTGGTGCAGAGTGACTCACAGTTTAGTTCTCCACACTTCTGAATACCATGGCTACATATGACCCAATTTATAGAGGAAAAATTACTTTTTGCCAAACCTTTGTTGTATTTGAGGGGAAAGGAAATATTTCCTGTTTACAAGTGGAAATATTCTTACAGCTGGTTTTTCATGTTCATCAACTTTCCAAAAGCTCTTTTTTCATCAGCTTGTAGGGTAAATTAATACCTTCCTTGCTTTCTGGCTTTCATGCACTTGCAGCCCAGCAGAGCTGTGCAACTGATGGATTGCCAGGACTCTGATGAAATCATGCTTGGAGGAAGAAGTTTAAGCTCCCTTCCCTCAGCCGTTTTCATCCTGCAAGAAAAGTCTTTAAAATCTAGTTTTGTGGTGGCTAAGTGAGCAACTTCACTTTCCAAGGTCCGTAAAACCATTATCCTGTAAAGTAGTTGTTAAAGAATAAAAATCGTGATGCAGTATTAAGTTAATGCCCAGTTTCCTGTAATTTATTACAAATTAGGTGTAATTATATCCCTCCAGGGTTCACTTGTAAAGAAGATTAAATCTCATCTGACTGTTTGGCCAGGAACAGGTACAGCCAGGCTGAGATAAGTGAGAAAATTTTAAGAAATGGCTCCGTAATTTTCTTTCTAATTTTGCAATTTTATTTATACTTGATTTAATCCACTTATTTTAATTTCAAATTGATTGCTAAATCAGACACTTTCTGCAGAACATAATATTGTAACATACCAAGGAATCCTGTCTCTTTTGTAGAGCAGATGGAGCAATGCAGTCACTGTTCTGTCCAGCCTTTGTGAAAGGTAAACTCAGAGGGCATATGTTTCATTTCATGCAGTAGCTGCACACACAGTCTGTAATGTTAAACCCAAGACACTGAGCAATGTGCTAGGATGAGATGCTGCTCAGTGGAGTTCACCTCTAGGCCTCTAGCTTGGGGTGTGCATAACTCAGTCACTGATTTTTGTTTGGTTTTTTTTTTTTATTTTAAGCATATTAATCATTAAAAAGCATTTTTATTCCAAATGAGTCTGTTTTTCAAGGACAGAATTTCTCTAACTCCGTTTTGGATTTAGGTACCTGAGAAATTTCAGTAAGGAGAGGGGATGAACTCTGTGCTGAGCAAAAAAGGGAGTTGTCTCCATGGTGAAGAGCAGGCACTGCTAGCTAAAAGACTGCTGAGATCAGTAGACAGCTGAAGTTGTCAGCACTCTAGAAGATGATTTGTACTCCAGAAAATAATTTGGCACTCTCTAATTTTTCTGAAGAAGTTAAGGAGCTTTATTATAATATCTTAAGTGATAAAAAAACCATAGAATTGTTAAACAAACCTCTACTTTTCCAAGGATCTCTATATGTATGCTTTTAAAATAAATTACTACTCTACCTTTCAGTAAACATCTTCAGGGGAAAAACAATTACATTCCAAAACTTTTTATGAAAATTCATGTATACATTAAAAAAAACCAAAAAGTGGTGAGTTCCTTGAAACGTCACTCCTAAGTGCTGAATATGGCCTAGTTGCTCCTGTCATCATGATACTCAATGAATTTCTATTTCTTCAAGAAATAGAAAACATGTCTTTGGTGGAGAAATATATAGAAAGACTCTGCAAGAGTCTCAGAATGCAAGCTGTCCTCAAAAGAACATGGGTATGAATCAGTATACAGAACAAAGCCGCATTTAATGACAAGAAAAAAGCTCTGCTTGGGTTCAATCTAATGACATTTTATAGTGATGCCATTGCTTAATACAGACATTGCACTCTCTAACCAGAAATGCTTAGCTGTTCTTTCACTTTTCTTACATTTTTCTTTTCTTCATTCCTCTAGGACTTCATTGCACCTCACCATGGATCAGACTATTAGAGTATGAACTTCGCTTTAGAGACTGTGTGCCATTCTGTATGTGCATGGTATTTAACACACTAGGAGTTAAGCCCACATACTTTCACGGAGAGCTGAAATTTTTCACATCATTTCAGCCATACAAATATCTAATAAACTTGGCTTTGCTTTCAAGATCTAAGAATCACTGTGCATAAACATGTGCAAGTGTTTCACATACATCTCACACGCTTCAGTTTGCACAGTGGTTTGGAAAGATTCTGACTGATCAGAAACAGTTTATGAGGGCAGGGTGTCCTCTCTACCCACTAAAGGTATACACGCCTATAGACTGTAACTTCTGAAATTAGGTAAGATCAAGCTCTCTGAGTTACACTTTGTACAGAGTATTTCTTCTAAATTTTATGTCAAATTTCACTTAAAATTCTCACGGCTGACCTTTAAATTTATGGAAATGCTAACGGACCATTATTAGGACAGTGTGGGTGTTTCCATACTTATATTGATGCCAAGATTGCATTAAATCCCCATATACAGGCATTAAAGTCCTGAAATAGTGGATGTTAAATCTCCCAGCTGTCAGCAACAATGCTATCTTACCAAAAAGAACACCTGGAATAATGGCTAATTCCTTGAAAGGACACAGTGTGTGAATAATAATGAACCAACTTTTAAACACTGCTGATCTTGTGACAAGTCATGCTGGAGGTTCTGATGTCCTCCAAACTGTTGTCTTGGTACATGATCACTATTCATTTTTATCTGCTATGGCATGAGCAGTGAGTATATGGCACGTTGTTTGCAAACACAGCACAGCACAGAAGAAGGAGGCGCAATCTCTGCTTTACTGTCCAGTCTGTGTGGCTCATTTATCTTCAGGGCATTAAAACAGTAACTCTTGAGGGTACATCACAAAGCCTACTCTTTTGAGAAAAAGCTGGGGATAAGGGATAGCTGAAGTTGCCCTTGTTGTGGACTGGTAGCTTTTCAAGGTTTTGAGTCAACCTATCTTGTGATGTCTGTTCTAGCTCTGTTGTTTTTAAGGCAGAAAAATGGCAAAAGCTATCAAAAGATTGTAGGTTACCGCTATGCTGGTCTCCTTGTCTTCCAAGTGGAAGTTTATGACTCCCAACCACATCATAGAGAAAACCAATGTTTTGATATTTCATTACTGGCCCAAATTTATTGAGATTTTGATTTTAAATGTTATTATAATGTTTAAAAAAATATATTATTATTAGTTATCATGTATTATAAGAGTTATTTGACTACATATATTCCTGCTATACTGAGATACTTAGACTTGTGCTAAGTAGACTAGTGCTCAGCTGATGTATGTCAGAAAAAACAACTTACATGTTTCTGTGTTCAGTATAAATATGGTTTAGGATTTTAAAATGAGAATAAAGATTTGCGAGCAAGCTTTAGGGAGCTGCTGGGAATTAAGATCACTGTTTTATCTATGTTCTCCTTTATATAGGGGAAATTGTAAGATATTATTAAAAAAATCAGTTAGTGATAGGTGAATGAAATGGTGCCACCTTAGAGCACTTCTCAATTTATTGTCTTGTTTTCTTCGCAAATCTCTTCCTCTCTCTCTATATATATAAAACAAAACTATTGATGAGTTGAAGTGTCTGGGCATTTTTTTAGTGTTTCCAGAAAAGTATCCTGCTGAAAACAAAGCTCTGATGCTTGTGCTGTATCTGTCTGGGACTGCAGACCTGAAGCAGGTAAAATGAGGTGGCTGGGAGAATGACTGGTAATGTAATCACAGTGAAGGGGAGGCTCTGGGCACCCCTGAATCTCATTGCTGCTGCAGCTGTGCCTTTACTTCTCAGTAGAGATCCCAGGGCAATGGAAAATGATGGAGAAAGCCTGAGAGACAGTGTTCTGATAGTCAGGAGTCCTGGGCTCTTCCTGCTCCTCATCTTTGTACTGCCTTTCAGCTGAAATCCAGTCTTCCTCTCACTGTGGTCCCTGGCCACCCTGGTACTGTTTGCCTTCCCAAGCTGACAGCTGTGGTCTCCTGGGGAAGGGGCAGATCTATGAACAGAAAACACTTCACATGCTTGGCTTTCCACATTAGGAAAAGTATATGTGGAAACTTTCTTGATCAGATCCTAATGTCTCACTAATTTTGTTTCACTCCAAAGCATGGCCAGTATTTGCTTTGTGCTGATTATCAGGCAATGAGCTGAAATACAAGTCCTAATGAGAGTAACAGTCATTATTTTAAGTGTATTTTTGTGTTTAATTTATAAACACCAGTGAAAATCAGATAATGAAGTGATCAATCATTTTCAAATAAAAATGTTATCTTGTAAAAATGTCTTATCAGTGAAATCAGAGCACTAGGGGTTCCTTTTGCCAATAAAACCGTAAGCCCAAAAAACTATGACAGTCTTACTGATGGTGAAAATGCACCACAACCACCCACCCCCATCTTCCTCTCTTTTAGCTACTCTTCTGATATTAAATTTGTAATTAGAGTCCTTGATTACCAAGGCAAGAAATAGCCATAAACAATTCCTGGATTGAGTAACAATAATTTTATATTGATTTCTGAATATTTTATATTGATTTCTGAATATTTTACTAAGGGCTTTTGTTCTTGTTTTATAAGCATTGGAATTTGTCTTGTTATTGAGGGGAAAATGGCAAAGGAACAAACTACAAATAGAGTTTTAATATCTACATATATAAAACTTGTCACAATTGAACAAATACAGGAACTGAAATAGGATGTGGCAATTTGCATGAGGAAAATTGAAAGCTGATTAACCTACTACTAATGATGACCTCATATGAGCAACACATGATCTTTCCAGGACTGATATTATTCAAATAATATGGGAAATACTTGCTATGAAATAGTGGAGTATATTAAAAAAACCAAAACCTAAACAAGCAGAAAGTTTATTCTGAATCCTTGTTGATCCGCAGAATGAAGTAGTTACATTATTTTGTAGGAATTATGTGGTGCACTCACAGATGTTTTGGAGGAAGGAAAGATAAGAAAGAAAATGTGGAGGGTTTTCAGGTGAGGCCATGTGCACAGGCACATGCAGTTGTGGCTGGGTGGAAAGCTGCCTCTTGAGTTTCTTCATTTGTGACAATGCCCACACAGAGCTGTGTTTACCATTGTAGGAGTTCCATAGTTCAGATTTTAAAGTCTGCTGTAGATATTACTGGATTTAGTGATGATTTTCAGATCACTATGCAGGTAAAGTGAAACAAGAAAACAAATTAATTAAATTAAATACTAAATATTAAATTAAAATACATTAAATATTAAATGAAATACATTAAATACATTAAATACATTAAATACTAAAATAAAACTTTTGGTAAAGTGTTTTGTAGAATAACAGACCCTCCTCCACAAATTATTTTTTCCTGCACTTGGATACTCTCTTTTGTTCACTACTGTAGGGTGGTTTTCAAGACTCAAGCCCTCCTTGGAACTTCGTTTTGATGGAAGTGTGTGCAAAGAATTCTCAGATCTGTACTGAAGTGTTTACATTTACAAAGCTCCTGTGAGAGTTTTGTCTGACTTAACATTTTAGGCTTCAAAAAAAAAGAAGAAAAAACTGACATATAGACAAAAGGGAATTCTGCATATTCTGAAGCAGAGAACTAGATTGGACCTTGCAATCTCCATCAGCTGAAATGAAATTAGGTACTTTTGCTTGTCTCGAATGTAATGTGATTTATCCATGTCTTTGTCATTATTGTCCTGTCAGAGTGCAGA
This sequence comes from Monarcha castaneiventris obscurior, assembly GCA_026261815.1. Lineage (NCBI taxonomy): Eukaryota > Metazoa > Chordata > Aves > Passeriformes > Monarchidae > Monarcha > Monarcha castaneiventris. Next base: position 11,562,047 of record JAMPIT010000893.1, on the reverse strand, counting down.
TGCTGCAGTGGTTCACAGAGTAAAAATGTTTTACTTTGATGTTGCTTGCATTTCATCAATTAATATTAGTGAAAATGAGAGTTAAAAGCTTGTAATGTCATCAGAATGTCCCCGGGGAGCAACAAGACCTCAAGCATGTTGGATCCGCAGCAGGTTCGAACATGGGGAAGTCAGGCAGCCCCATCCAATTCCAGATGTTACGACTGGATCCTCCTCATGTTCAGCCTCAGGCGTCTAGGGTCACAGCAGCCCATGATGGAGATGGAAATGCACAGACCCCATATAAAAGGGAGAGGAAAAAGCCACAGAAATAATGAAAACAAAGCAAGGCCCAAATATTTGGACACTGATACTACTGATCCCAGTGTATGGAGAAGCCCAGCAGGTCTTCAGGGTTTTGCACAATGCTGATGTGTAGGATACCTAGCATCAGCAAATATAGAGACAATACATTGACCAGGTCTTCCACAACCAGCATCTTCAGCTGCTGCTCACCATGCCTGATCTTTCCTAGGGCGTATAGCTATACCTGAACCAAAGAAAAAGATATGAAAATCATCATCTGGGAAGAGAAAACAACAACCACCGTTTCTGCCAGAGAACTTGTGCCAGTATTTAAAATAATATCTATCTAGCACTGGTTCCAGCTGTGGCCAAAGACACCATATTTTTCCACCTGCAGTCACCTAGTGGGTCTTTGCTATCTGGACAATTGTCAGTCAGGTGAGGATGTGTCTGTCTCCATTGACCCTGAAAAATGGTGATCCTCAGCCTTGCTTAATTGCCACCTTAGCTTTGTTTTTCCTTCATGCTGTTTCCTTTATCCTGTTCATGTTGCATTTTACTATTTACTCCTTGAGATATTGACTCAAGTTCTGTCTTTTTTTCTTTTTTAAATGTTTTTTTAATGTTTCATATATTGCCTGTCATTAGCTTTATTATATTCTGTCACAGCTCAATAATTGTTTTTTCAATAAAGTTAAGCCAAGGGTGAACAGCTGTGCCATAAAGGTCATAGTGTCTGAATCTCAGACTAGGAGTTACAGTGGCATGACAACAGAATTATTAGTGTCATTTTTTTTTTTTTTAAGTACCTCAGGTAAGGCTTCCAAAAGGCACATTTCCATGGTGGTTTAGTCATATGATACATCCATGGTAATGCACATGAAGTAATCCATTAAAAACCCCCTGGAACAGTGCACGAGCAAATATAGCAACTATCAAAATTTAATTAATGATTTAGAAAAAGAGATAAACTCTCTATTGTGGGATTCCATTGTAGTTTGTTGGGGCTTAGGATTTTAGCCTGTTTTTTCTCTTAAAGAATTTTACCCATACTAGTTGCTAGGGGACAAACCGCTGGATACTTAAAAGAAACAAAAGACCTGGCCACAGAGGCGGGGTGGGACTGGCCACCCTTTTGTCACCTGGGGGTTGGGACACCCGGGGCGGGGGGCTGCCTGGGTGCTCAGCGTTTAGTCTGGAAGCGGGCTCCCGTGGGTGTGGACGTCTCGGTCACACTGCGGGTTCCTGCTTCTTTGGCTGTTTTGCTTTCTGCGGGCAAACCCCCGGGGTTCCTAAGCCTGCTCTCCTCCTTGTCCCGTCTGGAAACGGAGCTCCTACGCTCTGCCGACTGAGAGACCTGCCGGGTTTCCCTGCCACAGCTCCGCAGTTTGATACCTCTCACTGCCACCCGAGATCTGCGCTCGCCCCTGCTGTTCCAGCCTGCTGTTCCTGAGGATCCAGCTAGACGCCCAGGAGTTTGTGAGGTTTTTTTCATCCATCCCTTCCCGGGACCCCGCGCCGCCATTCCCGGTGCTGCCCGAGCTCGCTGCGGAGCGCCCCCTGCAGCCGCGGGGGAACCATCGCACCCGCCCTGCTCAGCGGGAGCCGCCCCTGAGGAACTGCACCCAGGGGAAAGGGCCCGAGGCCGAGAGAGGCCGCACTGGGTTTGTGCTGCTGTTTGCTGTGACTGCCACAGTTATATCTGTTTGTTTGTGTTGTTATACATATCTATTTATTAGTAAAGAACTGTTATTCCTATCCCTCATATCTTTGCCTGAAAGCCCCTTATTTTCAAATTTATAATAATTCGGAGGGAAGGGGGTTGCATTTTCCATTTCAGGGGAGGCTCCTGCCTTTCCTGTCTGACACCTGTCTTTCAAACCTAGACAAGTTTTATTTTGCTTTATTGATCTGTGCTTTTGGGAGGATTCAGCATTTCACTGCTCAGGTGAAATATGGCACTGGTATTTGGAAACAGCATTTTTGAAAATTAGGATTTGAAATTCAAACCAAAAAAAATCAACACTACAACTGGAAAGGTGGAGTTCAAATGAAATCTCAACTGTCTCTTTATACTTGATATGATATCTTGGGCTTTAGGGTTTTGGAAATTGCCCACTGAGTCCGATTGTAGCTAGAAAATGAAACTGAGCTGCCATTACTAATTTTTTTGCATGTTTGCATAATTAATTCTAGACTTGTTCACAAGGCAAATTATTATATTGACTCACATACTGTGTTGTATTCCCTGTTGATTCTTGGTATAGAGCGCAAACTATAGCTTTCTGCTACACTAAACTCAGCCTGAATTGAGCTTAGAAGAAACTTCCTGGCAGAATTTCTGTGTTTAGAGCAAAAATTCTGGTTTAAATTTGTCATGGTTTTATGTGGGATATAGTGTATGGCTACAGCAGGTAGCAGCTGTGTAATCAGGATAAAAAATAGCAGCAAAAAATCCTGTGCCAGCCAGGCAGGATTTAACGCTTTGGCTGGCAGATGTCATAGCCTCTAGTGTTCATAACACAAGCATGCTTGATCAGTGAGGACGGCCTGATATTTTAACACACAACATTCTCTTGTTGATGTTATTTAACCTAAAACAAGACAAACACATGTTAAAAAGCAAAACAAAACAAAAATAAATTTCATTCAGCAGAGATAATAAAATCTCTTCAAGGAAAATAAGCAGATTTATTTGTGCAGTTTCACAGGGACTTGCTGTTCCTTTCACATCACAGTGCAAGTGTGGCACTGCCCTCACTGAGCCGTCCTGGGCAGAGGTGTGTGGTGACATGGCAGGTATCATAGAGACCTATAAGTGCTTTGTGCTCCACAGTTTGCATGGACCATGGCCCTCTGCCTGCTAGCCATGAGAGCTGTGATTTCCAGAAGTAAGGAAAATAAGTGTTTCTGCTTCCTAGTATTTTGTACTATACTTAAGTTCAAGGTATTTAACTGCTTTGGCTTGGTCATGAGTACTGTACGCTTCCTGTAATTAACATACAGCTAATGCTGATAGGAAGCAGTTGTCAGACTCAGTAAAAGCAATTAGCTACCTATAAGGCAACATAATTTTGTAAATTCAGTTTCAGCTAAAAATTTCAGTTTCACAAACACTGAAAAATCAATAGCCAATACAATGTCATTCATGTATTATGCATGACATTCAGTGTATTTCTCTTCGTGCCTGGAGTCGGCTTAATTTCTGTGGCTGTGGGACAGCACTCAAGGATACCAGTGAGAATGTAAATGTATCAGAATATGCCAAACTTTCATGGTCATAGGACGTAATTCTAGATGGAGCTGTTTTCAGTAGTTAATTAGTGCAGTACTTAAAGTAAAAAATTAGGATGTCTTAATTAGAGTAACAGTATAGTTTCATTTTCTAATGAAAAGCAAAAGGGCCAGCAGAAAAGAAAAAAAAAAAAAACAATAAACAAGGAAAGAAAATTATGTTGAAATGAAGCATTGTTGTGTTTCTTGTTTATTCTGTGACTACTTAATAATGGTAACTCTAAGCTGCATCCATGTACTTATTAATGATGCTGTACACATCCATTGCTCAGTATTAATTTACAAGGGAAAACTTACAGAATGGTCTAATGAAAGAATGATAAATTAAGAACTTATTCTTACAAGACATCTGGACTGAGTACAAGTGAATCTTTGAAACTTTATTTTACTAAATTGCCACAATAAAAAGGTGGTGTGCATGAGAAGCACAAAATTTTATTTCTCCAAAGTAAACTCAACACAGAAGATATTAATGCAATTTCTATCCCTCTCTCCCATCAAGTTTGATGGGGTTCTTCAGATAATGTTTCTGAAGGGACTGGAAAGAAGCTGGTAGGATCCTACTGAGTAGGAGTTTGTGTAGAGTAACTCCTGTTTTTCCAGCCATGTGGAGGTTGCTGGTACTGTACAGTGATGTGTCTGACCAGTCAGCTGCCTTTGGACATTTGTGGTCACTGTCTTCAAATAGCAATGTGGACTGACAGCTGCCGAAGAACAAAGAACACTCACCACTCTGATATTAAGAGGAACAGGGAAAGTGCTTCAGCTTCACAATTAACGATTTCCCTTGCATGCATGTGTTCCTTTTTAATCTGATGTACTGGCTCTGAGATTTATCAGCTCCACTGAACACAGCAGCTGCTGACTTGGGTTGCAGACACAGAGTTTCCCTGAGTGGCTGTGCAAGGGTATATCAAGAAACAGGAGAGGAAATTGAAATGGCAAGACTTTGGAGGTGGTTGATGAGGCTGGCTGGTAACTCCCACTCTGGAGGGAACCATAGGGTGTACTTCTGCAGTAAGGAAAAAAAAGGCAAGCAGCTTGGAGACAATAATGGCGAATACATTTTCTTGCCATGTTTTCTAATTATTAATAAGCATTCTGAATGTCTATGTTGGCAACTGTTAGGCCATTTCAAGGACATGCAAAAAACCCCCTTCTGTTGTAACCAAGGAAACTTACCTGAAGTTTAGGGCACCCAGTTTCTGACAGTAATCCAGTTATCTATCCACTGTGTGCACTGCAGCAAGGCTGCTTAGCAGGGATGAGCTCTGTAGGTGAGAGGCCTGTTTTGCAAACCCCTTGCCTCTCCAAATGAACTTTGCAGTCCGTGGAGCCGAGGACCCATGAAGCATCAGGTTGTTGCTGGAAAAGAGCTACAACTTTCAAGAAGAAGGAGGAGACCTTCCTTCATCCTTGTGGTCTGACTTCCCAAGTGTCAGGCAAGACCAGCCTCATGGGGCACCTGCCATTGAGAGCTCAGTTGCCACCCCTCTGAGGTCCTGCTTAGGTGGCTTCTCTGTCAGAAACTAGGGTAAGCATTTAATTTCTTTCCTCAAAAGATGTGAATCCAAGATACACCTATTTCTCAGAAACCCATTCTCTAAGGTTCTGTGACAAGAATTTTGAAATACGTGGAGGGGGAAAGAGTGTAAGGAAGCAGGTCCATGTGTGGGGGATGGGAGGCTTTGGAGCAGGGACTTCTGGTGGAGCAGGCTGGCTGTGTGCATTACCAATGCCAGTGCTGCAAGGTAGCAGGGGGTGCTGCGCTCACCTGTCTTGAGTGGGGCAGCTTCTCCTTTCTGCTTGATGAAATGGTCCCCCCAGCTAGTGATGTTTTCCTTGCTTGCTGCCAATGTGAAGACCCACCTTACCCTCTGTGAAAGACAGGATCAAAAAGCAGACAAGTGACTTTCTTCTTTTTAACAGGATCCTTCCCTTATCATGGTTTTATGCAGCATGTTATATTTCAACTGAATTCCAGTATCATTTTTTCAACTTGAAAGTCTTTTCAGACTTTTTTCATCTGCTAGAGGATTGAAAATAACTAGAATGAAGTCATCAACAGGAAACTTCTCAATTTGATTTATGAAAAAAACATTTGGGGAAATCTATTTTTATCATTCATTTGGAATGGGTAGGATTATTTTACAGCTTTGCATATAAAACACATCCATTTACTGGATAAATCTAGCATCAAAGTATCATTAGAGACGTAAGTGAGAAGCTGGAACTGAGCAGGTATTTAACCACCTATTTTTAGCAAAATTTTTTCTGATATATGGAAAAGCACAAATTTTCACATATAAAATTGAAATACAAGTTTATAGGTGCATGTAGCTGAACTGTCAGTCTAAAAAACTATCTTACTATTACCTAAATATTAATGTAGAAAGACAAAACCTAGAAGAAAAATAGAGCTTCTCTGAGAGATTTTCTCAGAAGATCGTCTTCTCTCATGCGACCAAATAAAAAATAGTCCACCTACCATGATAATCTTAAAAAATATTATAGGGAGAAGATTAGATGATCTGTCATTAGTACAGTGATCTGGCAAAAAATACATACAAGAATCCACTCTTGTCACCAATGAGGTTGCAACATGTACTAACAAAACTTGATTTTTGAACTTAACATAAAATTAAGTCATGTAACGAAGTAAGCATGATTTTCCCTTATAATAAGACTACCAAGGGAAAAGGTGGATTTGTGGTATCATGTTGAATAGAAGGAAACTATGACAGAGGAAGCAGAGCCTGGCAGTTTTAGTCAAGAAGTGAAATGGAAGGAGAGCTCCAGTTGTGCCTAGTTTCATGTGCTCTCTCACAGAACGCTCTGGTACATCCTGTCACTCACGGAGAAGCCCTACTGTTACTTATACAGGTCATAGCTATTATTTCCACTGTCTTAAGCCGTCCTGGAAGTGGGTTGCAAATATAAACCCTATTTTCAGCTTTTAAAGTCAGAGAAATAGATTCAAGTAGAATGAAGCAGTAAATTTGAGTGATATAGATAACCCAGTATCTCTGGAATATCATCTCTTTTAATATTGTGTATTACATCTCATTAGAGGTGAAAACTACTTGCATATGTATCTGCTTCCTTACTTTCCAGATAGGGCTGATGTTGTTTAAAACTGTAGATGCATTTTCTAAGCTAGAAATGCTTCTGATATGTAGTTCGGCAATGAATTAAACGTTTTCTCTTGTCCCTTCTCCTGGACATTTTAGGATTAATATTTTATGGAAAGAAATAATGTGAGCATTTCTCTCAAATGTCTTTGCTTTACATGCTTTGCAAAGAGACCTTAAACTACTGAAGAAATATGGATGTTCTTTAATGATCTTAGGTTATTTATGAACTAACAGGGTGGTTGATTTTGGGCAAGTATGTTAATTTGTTCGAACTCCAGCACTTGAACTGTAGTGCTTAGTGAATTTCTAGGAAATCCACAAAAAATTCCAAACAGAAACATTTTGAAATATAAGAAGATATACTGAAGTTTTCTCCATTTTCTATTTTGTGTAAAGTGTTAATTTTTATTATTGGAAGGATGTGAAGCCTTTAAAAGCCTTCTTTTTTGCTACCACTGTGCTGGCATATAATCATTACTTGCTCTAATTTCAGTCTTGTAAAAGTTACCTAGAGCTGCTGCTACCTACTAATTATGTACTTTTTTCATTTGGATCTTCGATCGTCCTTTGTTTGCAGTAGTGTCTCAAAGTTTTATAGAAATTAACCTTAAAATTAAAACAGATAGCAAACATTCAACAAAAAATAAAAGGTTCTAACAATTGTGTCATAATATAGTGGGCAAAGAAATGATGTAAACTGATAAAAATGGAAATTCTTTAAAGCTGTTTTAATTTCAATTTCAAACTGGGAAATATAGATTTATAACTTTAACAAACATTTCAAAACTTCCAAACAAATATTTTTCAAATCAATACAGATAATACTATTTCATCAGAGATATTGAACATTCATTTTGCATTTCATTCGAAGTTTTTTTTACATTTAATTTGCTAACACTGTCAGTGAAAAGAAACTGAAATATGAACAGTTTAGAGGGCCAGAATTTCATAGCACTTAGTCTTAAGAAGGTTTGTGGAAACTTGTCCTAAGCTGCCTGGCTGTGCTGCTCTAGTGCATCTGCTTGAGTTGAAGCAGTTGAAATATCAGGGATCATGCTTTTGTGTCTCGCTTGACAATTTTTCAGGTTGTGAGTTGTCATTCACTACTAGGTGCAAAATAAAAACACACTTTTCAGCTTATATTAAAATTTTCATTTTTTTGGTCTCCATATCCCCCAAACAAGTCCTGCTTCCTTGTGAAATACTGTCTCTGAATGAACAGAAAACACTGAAAGCGATGAAGATTTTCCTTCTGACCTCGGATTGCTTATACTGGCAAGTTTGCGTTGCTCTCTTCGTCTGCAGGAGTTGGATTGTTATTGAATCCTGAGCTGCTCTGACATATTCTTCACCTGCAAATTATCTTGCAACATCCCACATTTCTCCTGCATTGCCTGACAACTGTTTGGCTGGGGTACTTTGGTCTTTGCAGTGCGAATGCAAACCTTACAGACTGTATAATTAATTCTCTCCTTTGATTTCCTCCCTCTTTTTCAGTAAATGAAACTGCTGCTCTAAAAGATATTGGTAAGAATTTAATATAGATTTGGGTTGTGATATTGCTAGGCAGAGCTGTCATTTATTCAAACTGGTAAGGGAGAACTGCCTGCTTGTTTAATTTGGGCTTCTCTCTTCCTTACATTCTACAGAGCGAGGGCTCAGCAGACATGCTGAGGAGACTGCTGTAGATAACACTGTGGATGATGCTTTGTCATAGCAGCTTTCTCTGGAAAGGCACCTGACAAATACCCTAGCACACATAGTGCCAGATCTCTGCTGAGGAGTGAATCGACTCTTCTGTCTGTTCTTTATTGGTCCCACATGACATTCGCTAGCTTTGATTTGCTCTTAATTCATGGGTTAATGGCTTATGTCCTGCTGGCACCTCTTGGCGCCTTTGTGCATATCCGCTGTGTCTCCAGGCTGTTCCATTCTCACTTCCCAATGTCTCCCCTAGTTTTGCACATTCCTTATAGTCTCAAAATGGGCTTGCCACTCATCTCCAGGAGAGCTTTCAAAACTGTAAAACTGAACTTTTGGACAGGTTTTTAATCTCTTAATAACTGTTTTAATACACTGAACTTGTGGGAGAAGCACTGCATTGAACAGGGAGGAGGGTTGGGTAGATGTTTAAAATGGGGTCTCTGAGAGGTTGCCAAAGCAGGTGTATGCAGGGAGCCGGCTGTGAGCTGAATGTACAGAAATGAGATAAGAAAGATCAGGCCCACCTTCTTCAGTCTTGAACTGGCTGATTCAGCTGCTGCCGCTGGAGAGCACAATGCCTTAACACATCCTCTCCACAGGCATATTTTTTCATTACCATGGGACTGAGATGCTATTACCCCATAATCTCTGAGTACTCGGGTACCTTGTGACATGCATAGCTTTGACAAAGCCCTCTGTAATTGAGGGATTGGTTGCTATGGGCTGCTTTAGGCCTCCTCTGACGTGAGGGAATACAACACTGTTTATCTAATGCTGCACAAAAGCTTTCAAAATCCTTTTTATATTGACCTTTTAAATTTTATATTTCAGATTTTAAATCCACTTAATGAAGGAAGGATAACATTTTAAAATACTTCAGTAGTAAAAATCCTTAAATCTGCTGCATAAATCATAAATATTTAGCTCTCACACGACTATGGTGCTGAGGTTAGCATGCATTGTGGAAATGCATGTGTTCTCTGAAATGTGTTCTTTACAACCTGATTCCTCAGTGTCTTACTGTGCTTCACTCCGCACTAGTATATCTCCTAGGTGTAACCAGAATTGTTGGTGACCTGTACCGGAAGGGCTAAAAATGAGGGCCAGGCCAGCCTGGGCAAGGTCAAAAGCTTCTTTAGAAGATACACAACCCCATTTGTCATATTTGTGCAATTTGAGGCAAAGATGCAGCTGCCAGAAGTGTCACATCTGACTTGCAGCTTGCTACAAAACTGGTCTTTCTTTCTCCCAAAAGGACAATAGGTCTCAGAAGAGATTGCCGCAATTCACTTGCCCTGAGGCTGACTATGAAAGTGGACAACATATCCCAGGTGGCACAGACACAATGAATGGGTCAAACTTCATCTTGATATAAAAAAAAACCCTAAAATAAATTAGGATGCAAGCCATTGTCACAGGTCGAACACCTCAGATCATACTGCCTCAGGGTAAGCTCAGGAAATTGCACTTGATGTCTCAGGAGTCCTCCTAATGAAATATTATAGGGAATGGAATTTTCCCTTTTAGGGGGTATTTCTAAGTTGTCCTTTGGATTACTGCAAGCAAACAACTGCCACATTTTGTTCAAGAAACCCAGCTATTTAATATGGCAGTCTATCTTAAGAGCATTTTAGTATTAAGGAACGTAGTTATATTAAGGGATTATGCAATGTAGTATTTTTCTGTGTGTATTACAAATGTTGAGCCCTGTAGAGTAAATTATATTTTAATTTACAAGTAGTCCCTCTATGGAACCTGCTGTTCTCTGTGTCCAGAGAAAACAGGAAAACGATCTGTTTTGTACCAAGAACCAGCACTGGCCTTTCAGAACCTCAGGCATACACATGCACTGATACGAACTCTTCTGCTTTCTTACTTGCCCACAAGAAAAGGCCAGCAAAGCTTATTACTGGTGATTCACATATACACACTCCTGACTCTGCTGTATAACTTCAGGCAGAATACCAACTTTTGGTAAAACCAGTTTCTTCAGATATCTGCAGCATTGATGCTACAGAAGGAGTAGAGATTTTTTTTCTTAGTCTGTACTGCAGTTTGGGAGACTGAAGCTCTAGGAATGTTTTAATCAATTTTGCAGTTAACACATTTTTCATTATAAAATGGAAGAAGAAAATAATTGCTGTCCAGTTTCAAAAGCTGAACATGTAAAACTACAGAAAGAGAAATAGCAATGTAAAATGCTCATCAGTATCTTTGCAATTTAACTTTGTACTAAGAACAAAAAAGGCACATCTGTTCCTTTTTCTCTCCATTTGTATTGCTCAGGATGGGAAGAATTTCTTTTCATCTTCTGCAAGGCCTAGGATGTCTTTTAGTCAATGTTGTGATTTTTCCCAATAAACTTCTCCCCTTCTTTCTGCAGCGACTTTGCATGGTTTTCTCTTCATTTTGGATAGCTGGCATTTTTCATCTGTTCTTTAGAGAGACTATTATATCCTTTCTTCCTAGTGGCCTGTAGATTTTTTATTTGTTATAACTTTCCTAATTCTGTAAAGTTGTAAATGGTTTTGCATTTATGCTTTTGTTCCTGTATTTCTTTCTTTGTTTTACAAATACTTTTTCTTCCTCTTCCTATTTCAAGGTTTTTTTTACACAGACAGACACGTAAGAGCTCTAATAATTAGTGGCAGCTCATTATTCATTTTCATTATGCCTCTGTACAAATTTTGTGATTAAAGCTAGGGAAATCAAAAAGTTGCTCACCTTATAAACTTTGCATCATGTCTGGTGATTCATACATTACTTTTTTATTAATGATCCCTGATGACAGGAGGAATTTGTTTTGTATTAACACAGTCAGAAAACCTACAGAGCTAACAAGTGGAGATATGCAGGATAATAGCCTTGGAAACTTGTCCTGTTTCTTGGTAAAAGCCAAATGCTTTGTCTGTGCTTAACCTAATGCTGCACAAGACAACAAAGTGGCCAGGCATCATGTAGAAGACTGGATGGTGAAAATGTGTGTTTCCTATGTTGTCTGGTGTATCTCTGTCAAAATAGCAGTTGTGTGAGACAGGGAGATGTGTGAATGGTGTTACCTTTGAATTAAGCGTAGAACAGACAATTTTGCAATGTGTTAGTATGTTTTAATTTATAACTTTGCAGCATCCACGTGATTCTTAACACAAAAATATCCAGTGGAAAAGTACTGCTGAACCATGAAGCTATGTTTACTTTGTATTGTAGCTTGATGTAACACTGTCTATGTTACACTACATACACTGGATTCTGACTCAGTAAAATAAGGAATAATTATAACTTCCATACTATGAAGTGCGAAGAGTCAGTCTCCATGTGCACTTCAGTTTTTACAGCTGTAACAGTGCAGTCTGGCTGGCTTTCTATGATCTTTGGTTCAAACAAAAATGTAAAACCTGGGATTTTCCATAGGAAAACAAAGCCAACAGTATATGCAGCCATGAATTCTGGGCACTGAATGGAAACTTGAGCAAGGGTTGAGTCCTTGCATTTTAATTGACTTATAGGGAAAGCAGTTAAAATTTATGAATGAGAAAATGCTTTTGAACTTTAAATGTAGATGAGGGTAAAACCGTTGCGACTGTCTCTTGTGTGTTATGTCTCTCTTAGAAGTCATCTCTACTGTATGAAAGTCTTCAACATCTCATGAAGGCATGTGTGTGTAAATCCTCCCTAAATGTGTCCTTTAGGGCAAGGAAAGCAGAAAATCATGTCTGAGGTCCCCCTGCATTTTTCATTACGCATGCAATATGATGAAAAGTGTATAATGTTAAAGATGTAGTTTTTGGGCAAAGAGTAACCTCAGTCTTATCCATGTTGGATCCTGCTTGGTTCAGCCTCCCAGAAAATAGTCCCCAACTAAAGCATAACTTCCAGTGTGTTAGGTAAGACCAAACAAGGCTCACGGCACCATACAGGATTTGTGTGGATCCTTGATTGTATGAGATGAGCATATCTACTGCTGCATTCTCAAGTTGTTGAGTGAGTGCTTTACTCTAGGCTAGCCTATGCAGTAGCTCTGCTCAGGTTGTGCTCAGAGATGAGTAGGTCATAGGCAGGTTTCTTCTCCCCAGTTCTTTGGAGTGGCTGTTACGGAGGTTTCACTTTCTGGAGAAACTCAGCATCCCTGTTCAGGAGCAAATTACACATGGATTTTGGTTAGTAAATGTAGAGAAATACATAAAGATGCCACAAAGTCCTTAAAAGGTTAAGAGCTGCAGTAGTGTTTGCATAGGCGTGTTACAAAGTATGCAGTGAGCAGCAGATGTGTTCAGCTGCCAGCTTGACCAAGGAACAGAAAATGTGTATGCAGTGTGGTCAAACTTTCTATGGCAGTGTAGTGGTTTAGCAAAACTTGATTCGTACTTTTTGAGGAGGCAAAGGAAAAAAAGAGGAAAAACAGCTGCTTGAAACTTCTGTGACCAGCACAGAGCCAACAGCTGATGGGCAGGTTGCTAGACCAATTGGACAAGTTGGAAACGCCTCAGTGATGTACATATTTAAAAAGAAGAGACCCCAAGAAGCTCCTTTTTTCCTTGTTCCCCTGCAAGGGGTGGCGAAGCAGGGCGTGGGGATGGGGCTGGGCCCCTTAATGGAGAGGGCCCCTGGGTCCTCCTGGCATGGTGGCTGGGGCCAGGCCTCTGCAAGGAGCCACCCTGGCTCCATGAGCAGCTGTGGGGCCGGAAAATTTCCCCCCTCACTGAGGCCGGGACCTTCTGAAGGCCAGGATTCTTCTGAAGCTGCTGTGGCCCGCTTGGTACCAGTGGGCCCCTGAGGCTGGAGCTGCTCACGCCGAGCCAAGCAAGAAACACCATGCAGCCAGCACCAAGAGATAGGGTGACTCTTTCCCCGATGAAGATCAACTTCTCAGCTGCAACTTACAGACACTAACATTCTTCCAAGTCAGAAAAAAAGGAGAAGTGAGATCACGTGAGGAAAACCAACACGGTGGCATCGAAGTCAATGGGGGAAGGGAGAGGGCAGAGGCGCTCCCAGCACCAGACCTGAAATTCTCCTGCAAGCCCTGGAGAGGACTATAATACAGCAAATTGCTTTCCCTATAATTCATTGAGGTACATGGAGGGGTGCAGAGATCCACATGCAGCCTGTGAAAAGGAGGGCTCACGCTAGAGTGCACAGATGCTGACAGAAGATTAAAGATTGAAAAAGAGAACCTTTGCTTTCAGGCTAGAACAGCTCGTCCTTAAAAGACTAAACCCCATGTACTGTTACGACCCATGCTGGCAGTTGTGGGAAGACTGCGAGATTCGTGGGAGGGATTTTCACTGCAGCAGATTTGGGTGGGCTGTTGCTTGTCAAAGTTGAAACCACACAAGAAAAGTTCACAGAGAACTATTTCCTGTGGGAAGGATCCCACGGCAGAGTAGAAAAACTCTTTTCCTTAAATGTAAAGAAAGGCTCTTAAGAAATGAAATACTGACCAAAACCCCATGTTTGTTTCCTTGTGCAGGTAGTGGAAAGAGGGAGGATTGGAGAAGAAAGGTGTTCTTAAAGTTTGCTTTGGTTTCTCATTGCTCTTTTTACTTTTAGCTCTGTTAGTAATAAATCTTCTTCATAATGTTTAAGTTTGGACCTGTTTTGCCTTGAAGTTTTCCTTTTTCCTCAATAATCTTTATTTCACCTCATGAAAACAAAGTTTTAAGTTCCCCTCCTCTGCTCAGCTATAGCAGAGGCAAATAAGTGAATAGTCTTTCATGGTGCTTGGCGCTTAACCAGCGTCAAACTGCCACAGGCAGTAATAATCTTATGTCTTTCTAATTTGTTTTTTCAATTTTACATTTTTGTACGTAAACTAGCAGTCTCATAGCAATGTTGTGATAAAAGCAGGGATGTTGGGAGAGGGAGTATCCTTTGGAGACTGATGGTAGTGTTGAAAAAAATTGGCTTAACTGTTTTCCATGCAGCACCCCTTCAGATCTGAAACGAGCAAATTTCAAATGGTTCTGACAGAAGAGCACAAAAATGTGTGGGATTTTTTATAGACTAAACATTATAATAGTGCAAATATTTGTCTTTGAAAATCTGAGTTATTCTATTAGTTCTTTCAGACAAAGGCAATATTTTATTCAGGTCTTGTGCAAACCAATGTTTGTTTCTAGCAAATACTTTTTCAGATAATTAAACTTCACAAAACTGCATTCCATGATAAAAGTCAGTAGAAAAATGAGAGAATTAAAAAAATATTTAGAAGTCTACTAGAATGTGAGAAAGTGGCCATGAGCAACTTCAGCTTTTGGCATAGATGAGTGATACATAATTTATGGGTTTAACAAAAATAAATTGCCGTACTGTATCTTAAAAGGGCAGACTGGCATTTTCAGGTCTGATTAAGTAAGAGCATTTTGAAGATGGGTTTAAAAGAAGAGAGGATAGAAGATGGCAGATGGAGTTTCTAAAACAGGGAATTATTTGGTTTAAAGTCTGGAAGAGGTACACAAGGGAAAAAATGTAAATTGGTTGGCTAAGTTTACAGAATAGCCTTCTATAATAATGTTATGGCAGATGGCATGTACAGACTAGTTATTTAAGAAGCCCAATAAGAGCTCAATATTATCTTTAGTTTGGCTTATACAAAAACTTATATTTATGATATGAAAAAAGAGTCAGGTAGGAAAGAAACTTCATAAGCGCCTGGATCATAGGGAGGCTTCTTTTCATGTGAAAACCATCAAATCCATAGAATCCTAGAATGGTTTGGGTTGAAAGGGACTTGAAAGATCACGTGGTTCCAACCCCATGCCATGGGCAGGATCACCTCCCTCTAGATCAGATTGCTCAAAGCCTGATCCAACCTGGTCTTGAACACCTCCAAAGATGGGGCACCCACAGCTTCTCTGGACAGCCTGCTACAGTGTCTCACCACCCTAGAAGTAAAGAGTTCCTTCCCTGGGGCTAATCTAAAGTTACCCTCCTTCAGCTTAAGGCCCTTCCTCCTTGTCCTATCACTTGTCACTATGCTCTTGAGAAGCATTCTTGTAGGTGCCCATTAGGCATTGAAAGGTACTGCAATGTCTCTACAAAGCCTTCTCTTCTCCAGGCTGAACAACCCCAACTCCCTCAGCCTGTTCTCACAGGAGAGGTGCTTCAGCCCTTAGATCATTTTTGTGGCCTCCTCTGGATGTGTTCCAACAGGTCCATGTCTTCCCTGTGCTAGAACTCCAGAGCTGGATGGATGCAGCACTGCAGGTGGGGTCTCAGCAAAGCAGAGCAGAGGGGCAGAATCCCCTCCCTGGCCCTGCTGGCTGCACTGCTCTGGATGCAGCCCAGGACACGCTTGGCTTTCTGGGCTGCGAGGGTATTGCTGGGTCATGTCCAGCTTGTCAGCCATGAGAACCTCCAAGTCCTTCTCAGTGAGTTTGTCTCCAGTTCTGTACTCATGTCAGCTGGGATTGCCTTGACCCAGCTGCAGAGCCTTGCTCTTGGTTGCTCTTGGTTGAACGTTATGAATTTCTTGTGGACCTACTTTTCAAGCTTGTCCAGGTGCCCCTGGATGGCATCCCATATTTCTGTAGTGTCACCTGCACTGCTCAGCTTCCTGTCACCTGCAAATGTACTGAGGGTGCACTCGGTCCCACTGCCTCTGTCACTGATAAAGACACTGAAGAGCCCAAGCCCCAAGACAGCCCTGAGGGACACCACACATCACTGGCCTCCACCTGGACACAGAGCCATTGACTGCAACTCTCTGGCTGCGTCCATCCAGCCAATTCCTTATCCACAGAACAGTCCACCCTTCAAATCCATGTCTCTCCAATTTGGAGATAGGCATGTTGTGTGGGACCCTCTAAAAGGCCTTACAGAAATCTAGATAGATGACATTGGTCAGTATTCCTTTTTAGACTGTTGCAGTCACTCCATCATAAAAGGCCACTAGATTGGTCAGGAATGATCTGCTCTTAGTAAGGCCATGCTGGCTGTCTCGGATCGCCTCATCATCTTGCATGTGCCAAGATGCTTTCTTTTCTAAAAGGCACTTAATTGCAAAAAGAATAAAAATCAACCTTTCAAAAGCAATGTAATTAAACCATTGTAATTTAACATTTCTTTTTCAAACTCAAAAATTGTGATATTATCTCTCTAAGAAAGGAATTAAGCTCTGCAAAAGTTTGCTGCTAACCAGCTCTGCAGTGGCATTGGATAAATATTTGAGAAGTACTCATATTCTTGAAAGAAGTAAGATTTTCCCCTGGTTAATCCACGATATAAATGTTTAAAAATACCAATTTCTCTGCTGAATACTCATGGTTTGAAATTTGTTATACAACAGTCCTTTAATTCCCTTTGGCTGTGTTTAAAAACCAAGGCAAGCAACCTAGAAATCAACCAAACAAGAATAAAATCCTTTGCAATTACCAGTGAGAGGATGCCTGTGTATGCATTATACCAACTTTGGGATAAGATTCTTAATTTAGCAGGCATTAAACCCTTCCATGATTTTGCCATAGTATAAAACCTTGAGCAATACTCACAATAAGTATTTCGTTGCAGAAGTGCCCAGATACAATGAGAGGGAATTATTTAGAAGAGCAAAAGTGAAAATGCACAGTGTCTGTAGACCTTTTTTTCCCACAGCATTGTATGCACACAGGTATTACCCTAGTACAGACACCAAGAGAACTGAGTAAATGCACACATACTCTGCACTTTATGAGAGAACATTTATGAGAGAAAATAGCAGAAATCTGCTATTTTATGTCAGCTCTAGAGGTGTGGAGTTGTGATGGTGTTGGTTTAGAAAAACCTCAACTGAGTACAGCAGTACTGCTGGCATGGCTCCCAAAATAATCTTCTGAACAGATGTAGATTATGTCAGACAGCAAGTAAAGCAGGGAAGGAAGGAAGGAAAGCAGGAAGCTCCCTGCTATGTATTCAAACAACAGGATTCAAATCCTCTTCGGAGGCCCTGGTGAGCAGACACGGTGTCCATGGTGGCTTGGAGGTAGCCTTTAACACCAGCCCAAATAAACCACCCTTCTGCCACAGCTGCTGATGGTCTCCAGTACCATCAGCACTTCTGGCTGAAGTGCCTCCCCCGTCTCCTTTCTCTGTACATTGAGCAGGGCACTTGCCTTGTAATGAACACATTTTTTGTACTGAAGCTCTGAGTGTTTTAAGTGCTGAGGTCAAGACAGGAATTGTTTTTTGTCACATTTTACACTCTTGTATCCACATTTACGTCCTGTCACTGGCCCCATGCAGCTCTTAAGAAACAAAGAAGTCTCTTTCAGGACCCATGTGCCAATTTATCTATTTGATCCCATGGATTCTGTATGGAGCAGGAGTTGTGGGTGGATAATATGTTCCAGATTGCATGCGTTAATGGGGAACAGGGAAGATCAGCCTTTTCAAAAGCTTTCATTTTTCTGACTTCTCCAGGATTTTTTGAACAGGAGGCTGAAAAGCTGTGGATTTCTGGCTGTACTATTGATCACTGGCATACCAACCCATCTGGTCCCTTCAAATGGCATTGGCCTGGGGGCTACTCCTGGCAATGTCACTGTCTGCTGTGAGCTGTTTATTAGTGCAAGGTGCAAGTGGTTTAAAGAGCCCTCACCAGGTGAAGCTGCATAGTAGGCATGGTGTTGGGGTTTAGGAGTTAGCCTGTTTAGGAGTTAGCCTGTTTTTCTCTTAAAGAATTTTCCCCATACTGATTGCCAGGGGACAAACTGCTGGGTGCTTAAAGGAAAACAAAAGAGCTGGCCACAGGGGTGGGGTCCAACGAGCCACCCTTTTGTCACCTGGGAGGTTGGGACACCCGGGGGCTGCCTGGTGTTCTCAGCGTTCAGTCTGGGAGCTGCCTGCCTTCGGTGTGGACGTCTCGGTCAGCATGAGAGCAAGCTTCTGCTTCGTTGGCTGTTTGCTTTCTACGGGCGAACCCCCGGGATTTCCAAGCCTGCTCTTCTCCCTGTCCTGCTGGGAGCTGGGCCATTGCTGCTCGGCCCCTGCCGCTGCTCGGAGCTGTTGCTACTCTGTGCTACTCTGTGCTGTGACCTGCTGGGCTTTCTGCTGCAACGCCGGAGTTTGATGCATCTCCTCTGCCACCCAGGATCTGTGCTTGCCCCTGCTGTTCCAGGCTGCTGTTCCTGAGGATCCGGCCAGACACCAGGACCAGCTGCCCAGGGGTTTGTGAAGCTTTCCGTCCATCCCTTCCCGGACCCCGCGCCGCCATTCCCGGTGCTGCCCGAGCTCGCTGCGGAGCGCCCCCTGCAGCCGCGGGGGAACCATCGCACCCGCCCTGCTCACCGGGAGCCGCCCCGCAGGAACTGCACCCAGGGGAAAGGGCCTGAGGCCGAGAGAGGCCGCACTGGGTTTGGGCTGCTGTTTGCTGTGACTGCCAGAGTTATATCTGTTTGTTTGTGTTGTTATACATATATATTTATTAGTAAAGAACTGTTATTCCTATCCCTCACATCTTTGCCTGAAGGTCCCTTATTTCCAAATCTATAATAATTCGGAGGGCAAGGGGGTTGCATTTTCCATTTCAGGGGAGGCTCCTGCCTGTCTAGTCTGACACCTGTCTTTCAAACCAAGACACATGGTCGTTCTCCAGGAGCTGAGATGTAAATGAATGTTACTGGTTCTAGAAAGTGTGTTTTCTTTTTTTGATTTTGAACTAACATACAGTTTTTGTATGGAATGGAGATGCTCAGTAACATGCAAATGCAACTTTAAGTAGAGGGCGCTTTTGGTCATTGTGAAAATTCTTATACACTGTTTAATTATTTTTACTTTCATTTCTTAGAAATTAATTTTGTGTGCTGAGTCAAAACTGTGAAGTTATTCAATGAGTAGCGCTATAGATAGTATCATGCCATAAATGTTAGAAATTATTTGGAAACCACATTGCATTACTATTGTGTTTCTGCAGAAGGAGAGTCCGGGGAGAAGAATACATAAAATGAATGCTAGTCTGTGCTCTAAACTGCACCTGTTCCTGTATGGTGTGTTTTTATGGGTTGGAATAGTGTACTAAAGAAGACGTGTTTGGATTTTACTGTTGCTGAGAAGTTCTGTGTCCTGGTACCTTGCTATAATGGATATAAGAGTCTTCAATATTTCCCATAAAGAAATTGAAGATATAGAACCTAGTAATAAGTTAATTTTCTTCCTAAAGATGAAACTATCTTTCCAGCACTACAGAAGCAAAAAGCTGCATCACCTAAGCTAACCGTCAGACAGTCTGGAAGACATTGTTTTCTTTTATGGTACAGCATCCTTCTCTGGAGAAGGCTGTAGAAGTGTCCTGCCTTCTACTGAAGCATCTGACATAAGTAACTCCAGCAGAAAAAAAGTATGAGAAGAAGTCTTAGGTGCCCTCTTCTATAAGAAAGCCTATCATATGAAATGCTTCCAAATTATTTTCTATTGACAAAAATGTAATTTCAGCTTTAAGGTGTAAGTTTTTGACATTCTTGAGGAGAATCTTGTGATTCTGCAACAATATATTCAGGGAAAATGTTTTATTGACAGTACTGAAGATCAATCCTGATGGGACAGTAAAGATTCCATTATGTTTTCAGCAAAGAGTATAAAATTTTATTTAGTTTCTATTAAAAAAATCTAGATTTTTACTGCTTTTGCACTGACCATTACACATTTTAGCTATGTGTTTTTGCTCATCAAATTTGTGCTAAATTACGTACTCCAACTATATCAATATTCAAATACTTAAATAATCCAGTATTTATCAAATAATTAGTGTGTTTAAGTTGCATTTCAGAGTTGAGGTTATTTAACAATTATTTACCAACACTGTTCTAACTTTTTTAAGTTAAAATATTTCTAGGAAGACATCCTTTATATGATGCTCTGGTATCACTGTATAGTTACAAAATGGAGGGAGTAATGAGCCAACCTGAGGCATATATGCTTTTCAGCCTTAAACAAGTCTTTCTTTCGTGAGCAAACATGACTTATCAATTAATACTTTGTCAGAGGCAAAGTTCCCCATCAGCCTGTGTGATCTGAAAACTTACAACTGTTGAGTTCCTTGCAGATATTATGCTGTTTTCCTCATTAATGAAATAACACATTATCCAAACTTAAAGACTTCCAATGGAATAGAAGGGAACACACCTTCCATCTTGTCTTTTGCATTGAAGTAACTGATAGGGAAATCTAATCTTTGGGAGGCAATATGTTGTAAAAGTTAAAGTTCACTTCCCTTTTTACTACGGACTTATTAGGTCACTTGGGCAAACACTGTCCAACATGTAGGTGATTGCTGAAGGTAATGCCACATGAATCCAACTTACTGTGTTCTTGTTGATATGACTGGCTCTTTGTGTGGAGATAATTTCCAACTCCATTAAGTATATACTAGGCGCTCATATAAAAGCATCTTGCATGTTTTGTGCAAAGAATGTTAGTGGGATATTTTGCTAAGGTTTATCTTATAAAAAATACCTTCACCTGCTGCATGGAAGGCCTGCTGCAGAGCCTGCAACTTGCTGGAGTGCTGTGTGGAAAAGTGCTAGTGTGAGTCTGTGTCCCTAACACGCATAGCATTTCTTTTGTGTATTGCACGGAAGAAAGTACTTGAGGCTCTGTGCTGAAGAACTCTCCAGTTTCTTAAGCATCTTCATAGCTGGCAAGAGAAGGATTCTCAAGTAATTTCAGTGTCAAGATGAACTGAGTATGTCAATATTTTTACATAGTATTGGTATGGATAGATCCCTAAGAAAGTTGTGTTGTTTTTGTAGTGGTCTCTAAGTCTTCAGACAGAAAGCATTAAGAAAAGTATTTCTCCTCCATCATGATATGAATATATTTATTTTTTTCACTTTGATATAAAGGAATGGGATGATATCTCCATCTGCACTGACCCATTGCTATTTTCATTTTGATCCAGGATGGGAGCAGACACACAGTGAAAATAGCAATGGGTCAATGCAGAAGGAGACATCATCCTGTGGCAACAGGACTTGAACTCCAATCTAGAATAAAAACATAGTTCTTCACCCTAAAAGATATATGTTCTGTGGCTGGAAGACACTGTGAGATTAAAAAAAATGAAACCTACATTAAAAAATCTGAAAGACTGAATGGAAAAATGTGTTCCTGCAATTGGGAACTGTGAAGCGTGAATACCTTCTGAGGTCACACAGCCAAGGACAAATTACTTGAAATAGCTAGCAAGCAAAGAAAACCAACAGTAAAGATCTTCATTTTGCTTCCTTTTCCTGGGTTGAGACAATCTTCATTTCCCACTTACTGAGAAACCTTTATGGATTATAGTCACTTGGGTGTTGCGGTGGTTGAGGCCACTGCAAGAGTGACCAAGGAGCCACAAGGCCCCAAGACAGCTGAGGTTCGCTGGTGGGCTGGCACCAATGTCTAAAGATACCTTTGTAGTCACGGCGAGTTCCCACAGTCCGTTGTTCTATTACGTGGATTATTCTCCTTTGGCTGGCCTGTTGGCCTTCCTCCCCTTTTACCCCTATAAGTTCACGTTCTGAAAAGTTCTCCCTTGTTTGGTACCCCATTGGTTCTTGGTTCCCTTGTCCCTCCCCTCACCTTCCCCACTGGTTGCTGTTCAGTCACCGCATATTCTCTCCACCCCTTGGCCCTCACATGATTGGTTCCGATGCTCTGCTCACCCCTTGTTCCGCCCCTGTAAAAAACCCTGGACCCCTCTGTATTCTTGGTGCTTTGTCCCTGGCCCCTTCCGTGAATAAACCCATCGGAACTCCACACAAAGGATCCCTCCTGCCTCTTTGTCTCTGGCTGCACTAGAAGAGCTATCCTGCTTTTGTGTGAGTGTGTGTGGCTGCACGCTTCCACCAGCGCTGTGTGTCTGGGTGTGTCTCAGTGTGCGTGTGTGGCACCCCTGAGCGGATCCCCGGTGGGACGCTTTCGAGAGGGACGCGGCATCAGTTCACCATCCACCACTTCACCGTGTCACTTGGTCACTGTTGGATGCCCAAGCTATATGTGTAATATTTCAGAAATATTCACTACCTATTTTGCCTTTTATGTCCCGTAACTTTGTTGCAAAAGATTATAGAAGTCATCATCTTGTTCATTCACTGCAGAGCATTTAAAACTGACCAGAGTTTCTTCACACAAGGAATGAGCAGTCAAGACTAACACTGAAGAAAATAACCCTGGCTGCAAAATTGTGAACAACAGCTGGCTGATAGCCTATCAGAAGCATGTTTTTTTTCAGGCAAATTATCAAAATTTCTCTAGTCTCCTTCTGCAATGGAAGAAAAATACTCAGAAGCTTTTCTTGAAGATTTATTTTCACACAGAGGGCACTCAAATCTGATATCCTGAATGGCAACATGTTTTATTTCATTTCCCTTTTATTTTTTTTGTTGTCATGTTTGAATTTAACAAAGTTGGCTTTCACAGTTAAATAAAGTTATTGATTAGTGTTATAATAAAATTGGCAATTACTTGTTGGAATAAAGTAATTAACAGGGGAGGTTGTTCATTAGCCTGTTAAAGGTATAAATGTGTTTTATTCAGCTGGTTTTATTGTGTGAAGCTATTAGTTGAATTGTTCATCATGATAATAAATTTGTTACGGGGATTGTTGTTCAAAATGGAGGGCAGGGGAAGCTTCCAGAACCTCTATGATGTAATCGTAGGCGAAGGGTTTTGAATCTTATTTACATAAGGGTGGGAATAAAAGCCTATCACTGGATGTTCCCTGGACCAATCAGAAGACCCAAGACAACAAGCCGAGGACAAGGAGCCAATTAAGAGACTCTAGACATCTGCGAGCCAATTGCAATGCTCCAGGGGGGCGGGGAAAGGGGCGGCCGGGAGGCAGGGACTGGGGAACAAAATATATTGCCTGGGGCTGTGAGAGGAGCATCTGATCTGCCGTCCCACGGGACAAGGTCTCAGTGCTGTAGCCTTTTCCTTGTGTGTAGGCAAATAGCCAGAAAGGTCTCTTATTGTCTTGTAATTAGCTTATTGTAAATAAATTTGTTTCAAAGCTCCATCCTGAGCCCCCTTTTAACATTTTTTTTATTGAGGAGAAAGTTTCTCTGGGGTCTGTGAGTTGGGTGCTATAGCAGCACTGCCAGGCTCTGCATGGGCTGGCTGGCGCTGTGGGGTGTGTTGCTGCTGTGGGTTGCTGTTCCCCTGTTCCTAACAGGGCAGCTGTAGCAGTGCCTGCTGTGCTGCCAGCCCCTAGGAACACACTGCACTCAGACACACAAGCCCAGGCTGCTGTACCTCTGTTGTATCATCTTGCTACTTTCTGACCTCCACATGATTTTCCACCCTAGGATGCAGGTGTGTGCATCGTTTTCTTGTACTCTTCCAGAAGCCTGTATTTGTTTCTTGGCCTGTTTCACTGAGGTAATTTTATTCACTGTTTGTACAGTGTTGGCAGAATGCCATTGTGACTGCAGGGCAAGGGTTTGCTGCTGTAAGAGAACTAATCTTGAGAGACAGAAAAAGACACAAGATTTCCAGTTTGATTTAAACCCCTTTCTTATTTATAAAACAGTAACTTGAAGACACTTGTTTCGGTCTGTTGGAGTACTCCTAGCTCACTCATTTGTCTTCTATTCCATTGCCGGAGTATCATACAAATAGTTTCACCATTTCGGTTCTCTCATGTAAATTAGGCTGTATACAGCATGAGAACCCATAGGCAGGCTACAGAGGTCTCTGCTACAGGCAGAACCAGTTGTACTTCAGAATCAGTAACACTGCTACTCAGAGGCTAACTACTATTTGAAAAGGACTTAATTCCAGGCTCACTGAATGGCAGAACAAGAAAACAATTCTCAAGAGAACATAACCTCTCCATTTTTTTAAACTCAAATTATGTCTTAATCTGTTTAATGTAGATGATACACATACATATTCTACCTCCTTTAAAGGAAGCAAGATGGAGGAAACCGTATCTGCTTTTTCAGCTTTTATTGCAGGCATCACCTGCCTGCTTTGAAGAGCTGCTGTTGCTGCTGCTATTATAGGCTTGAAGCGTTCCTATTACGTTTTTATGTTATGCTGTAACTTAAAAATGCACAGTATTTTTGTTTTGAGATTGGCAATGAATGTGTTCTTACTAGTAGCTTAATAAGCAGGTGTACTGCTCTAATGTGTCTCAGCTGATACTCACGATTTATGAAAAGCAGAATCTAACTTCATTGCCAGTTTAAAATTTCCTAAGCTTTTCTCGGTCCTACAGTCAGTCTCTTTTTTGTAGTGTGGCCTGCTTTTTTCCGTATTTGTCATTATTTTGTTTTATGATTATTCTTTGATTAAATAGAAGATCAGTATTTTACTGAGATTTTAGCAAATCAAGTAGGCTTTAGTCTCTGGCTTTAATGCCTAGTTAAAGATCTCTATGTTGAAAGTCTTTAGATTGCCATGCATGACTACATTCCATTCTCTGCTTAATAATCCCTTTATAATACTCAGCAAGTTTCATTTCTGTGTATGGTCTTCATCACTGCTTTAGACTTGCAGTGAAGAGCGGGCATTTATCTGAAGAACAAGAAATTCAATGCAACACATAAGAAACAGTATCCTGTTAAAGTGGCCCTACAGCTATGACCCATTTTGCACAGCAGTTGCAGTCCCAAGATCATTCACGGGGAATGAGTTTGAGGCTTGTCCTGTTCCATTATAAAAAGGGAAGCCGGGAAGGATTCTTTTGCTAGATTTTTTCGGACGAAAAATCAAGCACCAACATGGCAATATTATATCTGAAAACCGTTTATTGAAATAGAAAACAAACAAACAAAAACCTAAGTGTTCTTATTTTAAAAAAGGGGTGGGGGGGACAGGAGAAAGGAGCAGAGAGAGAAGGGGGCGGGGAGAAAGAAGGCGCGGGACAGCGTAACCACAGAGCCCCGGCGCGGGACAGCGTAACCACAGAGCCCCGCCTATCTGTCAGGATCGGTGTGGCAGACGGGGCGTGTGTATTGCAAGTTGCGGAGCGTTCGCGTAGCAGCACCGGCGTGCTGGGCGCGATTTTCCAAGAGCAGCAGGCTGCGTGTCCCTTCCATCGGCGGAGATCGGGCTGCTGTGCCTGCAGGCGCGCTCCCGGCGCAGCTTCTTTCAGCGCCGGGGCGCGGTGGCTGCGGGCGGCGGCGGCTGCAGGCTGGGTGCCGCGGGGTTGTGCTCCTGCCGCGGGCAACGCGGGAAACACGGCGGCAGCGGTGGTCACGGCTGGATGCGGGCGGCGGCCACTGCAGCTTGGGTGCGGGCAGCGGCTGCAAACTGGGGTGCAGGCGGCAGCTGCGGACGGCGGCTGCGGGCACGAGATCCTCATGGCGACAAGCTATTTCCCGGAATTGGCACAGCAGGGCAAAGCAGGCACGGGCAGGGAAACAGGACCGCAGGGGAGAGGGAGCGAAGGCGGGAGCAGAAGGGGCCAAGCTGACCGTTCAAGCGGCCCAAAGCAAAAACACAAGACAACCCCCGTGGGGGTTGCGGCAAGCTGCTTTTATGTGTCTCCAAACTGCTGCCCCAACTCGGCTTCGCAGGCCCGCTTCTGGCGGGCATTTTTCCCAGCCATCCGGGTACTTGCCTTCAGCAGCAAGCGCTTGTCGGGGCGGGGGGCAGAGAGCTGCTCCAAGTCTAATTATGGAAGTTTTCTCTGCCTTGGCTGGTTGCCGGGGCAACACAGTTTTTTTCTTTACCTCATTTGTGACATATGTTCAGGCATATATATATTGGTCCCTCTCAAGGCTCCAACACAAGATAAGGCTAAAGAGAGGACACAATGGTTTAGATTCTCCAGCTACTGCCTCTATTGCAACTATGCTGAACATAGAATGTGCAACATAAGGCTGCCTATGTATTTTGTATGGTCTGCTCCGTGTCCTGCAGAAGCACCAGACTAAATAATCCACCACCAAGAACCCCGGAGTGAGTACCTCTCTAAGGAGTGGGAACAGGAATATTTTTCGGTACAGATTTCAGGAGATCAGCTAAACTGACTATATGATGGATAACACAGGCTATAGATGTCTTTGAAATGCTGCTGCACACCTTTCTCAGTCTGGAATCCTGAAGTGCATTATGTTTGTTTGCTGCTTTCTGGTTTTCAGAGTATAATGATTACTAGTACTACAAATACTATGTTGTGCATCTAATGTGTATCCACTTGTGCCACTTTTCTGCTGAAATGTGGTAAGTATCTCTGAATTAAAATCCTTTTTCCTGAATAAGTGCTTTGTTCCCATATTCAGGATTCAACCATGCAAAAAATTACTGTAGGTGCCTGTCCCTGGGGTGGCCTCCTGGACAATCGTCCACTCCTCGTGGGGGCCCCAGCGACCTTTCCTGCAGACAAGAAACCAAAGCATGTTTGGCCTGCACAGGGAATGCCGGTAGCCGGGCAGCTCTGTCTCCTAGCGTGCCGAGCCTGCCAACAGAGGCAGGTTGACAAGTCCCAGACCCAAGAGCGAGGAAGAAAAGAGTGGACTCCTTGTGTGCCATTTGAACAGTTTAGTCCCCAAGGGAGGCAGGGACAAAGAGCCCCGAGGGAGCGTTTGACTAAGCGGTTTTAAGGGAAGGAAACAGGGTGGCGTTGATGAGGATACAACCAATCAGGAGAAAGCAAGGAGGAGGAACCAGGGTACAAACATCCAGTGACTGATAATCAGGGGAGGGGAGATAACAACCAGCCAATGAGCAACCGAACAATACAGAACTTGCTAGAACAAGGGGCAGATCCCTAATTGCCAGCACTGCCCACGGACCCACCTTCCGACTCTTGACTCATCCCATCTAATTTGCGTGGTCCGATGGACAGGGGACAGTCCTGGGGAATGCCTATGCGTCCCAACAGGTGCCTATATGGTATACACCTTTCATCCACCTGTGTGAAATGACGGTGCCTCATACTGAGCTGTTACTCTCTGTGTGTCATGGATGGAGTGGTATACTTCACTCATAAGAGAGAAGCAACAATACACTTTATTGATATAAAATAGTGAGTTTACAAAGTTCAATGGCAAATGTGACAGTGGATTAACAAGATTTGATGACTGACAGGAAGGGTAATGTGGGTATGCCAATCTACACCACTCACCCTTGCTGCAAAAAGGAAAATCCCTTTACTGTCAACTAAGAACAGGAACCGAGTTAAACTCGTGAACCCCAACGGCAAGGCAGCGTCTGAACGGTGTGTGCGCCACCCTGGGTGCTCCCCTCTCTCGCGTGCAGAAGAGCAGAGGATCAGGAGCTGTGCCCCGACTCAGTTTTTATATTTCATCCTTAATGTTCATTGGTGCGCTTTGGGTCCTTCACACCATTGGTCCATTTCTCTCGCCGCCATTGGTCCAGTTGAAGAGGCATTTCTCACCAGTCATTTCTCAAGGGTCTCTCCCAACTGGCTCGTGCCATGTCCCATCTGCTTTTTCTTGGTGACGTTACTTGGGTCTGTTAGAACAATCTTCCTTTTTCCTACAGCATTAAGTTCGCCACTCGATGCTTACGTGCTTGTGTTACACCCAGTACACTGTCCTCAACATAACAGAACAGAGTAATTAATACAAACAGCACTAGCCACCCCAACTCCCACAATTAACACACTCATTAACTTACCCAGCCAACCACAGAACCCAATTAATGGTATCAAAAAACTAGAACTTGTTTATAACAATAACTTGTTTATAACAACGACAAAGTATGCTTGACTATTTACTGCATAGAGGACCAGGTCTGACAAAGGTGTCATGAAGATTCTTCCACTGGGTCATGATATTTAGACAAGACCCCCTTGCATTCTAAAGGTCTGTTCGGGGAGGAGTTGAGGTGAGGCCAACTCCAGAGTTAGTCTCAGACTTGATCAGCAGGTCTTGTCTAAAGGATTGTATGTGCACAATCACTCCTTGGTATGTCTTACTTCAGATGTCACAGTTTAGTATGCAGTTAATCACTTACTCATATTGTGCTGCTGCAAGGAATCACTCGACCTCAAGCAATAACCCTGAGACAGCATCCCCTCTCAAGGGGAGACCCTGCCCTTTACACGCAGAAGAGCTCAGTGGACCCTGGAGTGTCCACTATTTAAGGGTTTAGGGGACTGATTTGTACTCGTATTTGCACAGCTGCAGATGTCTGGGACACAATTCCAGACAGTCCCTGACTACTGTATGCCGTCTGTCCCTGAAAACAAGTGGGATGCAGCCATCCCAGTCCCCACTGGTGGTTCCAGCATAAGCCAGGGGCAGCAGAGGAAGGAGAGTGTCACAGTGCCACACTGCTGCTCCACACTGTGTTGACAGAGACTGATTTAGGTGGGTGTCTGAGCCCCTAAACAAATATGGGCTGCAGGCCCAAGCACTGAGTGCTGCATCAGCTCCACGTGTTGCTGCTGTGCCACTCAACTCCCTTACAGTGGTGCTGTAACTGGAGCTCCAGGGGGCTACTCATCAGCTATCTGAAACACTCCTGAGAGGTGTCAGTAACACCTCACAGAGTGTGCCACAGACACTGGTGTGGAGGCACCACAAAGGCAGGTTGGAGCAGATTTCAGTTCTACCTTCTCTGCCTTTTGTCCCACTGACAGGATGTCATTGTTCCACTGGTTATATCAGCACAAGAAGTGTCAGGAATCTGAAAAATCTGTTTCTTTGCATTAAATGGGGTTATGGCAAGACTTGGAGTTGAGGTAGGGATACTCATCTATGTACATTTGTCAGTTGATTAAGACAAAATTCTATTTATAACTAGGGAGAAGTTAGATTGTCACACAGGAATTTATTCTGAAAGTATAAATGCTTTTGGCCTTTCCTTCTTTGGTGACATACCCTTTCCAACCCCACCACAGAAACCATTATCATGAAGAACTTAAGGAAGTGCACTTAAGGAAGTGCAATGGTGTGTTCGTAGGTACCTGTAGGCTCAGAAGCTGGTCCTGGAAGGATCCTAAGAGCCCGATACAGAATCAGATGTGGACTGGATTTTCTAGAGGTAGAACAACTTACACATTTCTTTGTAAAGTTGTACTGAAGAGCTCTGAAATGTGAGATACAGAAACGGCTACTCATTTGATAAATGAGGGGGTTGCACCCAGAATGTCAACAGAGAGAAGCCCAGAGGTCTAGGCTGCAAACCCACCCTGGAAGGCGGCAAACACACAAAGGTGGGGCGGGGGGGAAAAGCTCTTCACCCAAGAGAGCAGTCCTCTCTGAACCAGATGTGAGGACATGCAGGCGGAGGCAAAGAAGAAAAAGAGAGGGGACTCTCCATATGGATTCCACACCAAGGTTTATTGCCGTGAAGGGACAGGGGTGAAGAGCTGATTTTTTTCAGAGGGTCCAGGGATTTTATACTGGGGATTGGTAAGGTGGGGATAAGGGATACAGGCAGTGGGATAAGGGGAGGAAGGCAGAGTTGGAACCAAAGTGACCAATGGGATTAACACATAGGGGCAACTTAGGGAAGGAACCAATGGGGTGTTGAGGAGGACAGAACTTTCTAAAACTCATACATAGTCAACTAGGGGAAATGAGTATTTACAACATTTAACATAAAACAGGGAGGGGATAATGTAAACCAATCATAGCCTAATATGTAACCGAAGGAACTGGGGGATTGTGTGTTCTCACCCTAACTGTGGAGTGAGTTATTTAAACTTCAGTGCCTGACCACCATATATTGGTCTCGATTGTTCCCTCAGGGGTCAGGGTGGCTGCAGCCACCTACACTGCCAGAGATAAAGCAGAAGTGCATATTAGGTTTCTTCAGATCCAGCAGACAGGTTTAAATAAATACTATTGAGGACCCTTTCGTAAAGATCTCTCTCTTCTGTTTTTCCAGATGAGTACTTTCTCTGAAGTTGTAGTTTTTGGTGCTTCAATCATCCCTTCTAAAGATTCCCAAAAAGAGGCAATGATTTCTCATAAAATAAAGAGGTGATGATTGTTACAAATGATGGTAAATTATGTGGTGATGATTGTATTCCATTACATAGAAATGCAAATGAAAAAAAAAAAACCAACATTTTGTAGGAGCTATGCTTAAATTTCATTGATCTGACAGCAGTGTTCCTCTGGCATGCAATGCTGGTGCATGTGAGTGACCAAGTTCTCCAAACGGGCCTCCATCTCACTACTGAGGTACTGCTGCTGCTGGAAGTGTGTGTTCCCCTATAGAGTATCCAAGATGTCGTACTGTTGTCTGCTGTGCTCTGCAGAAGAGCCACCTGTTGTCACAGCAACTCTGTGTATGCCTGTGTGGAGGTCTCAGGACAGCACACTGAATTGTAAACTCCTACTATGGCGCTAACAGAACTGCTCTGAATCTCGCCAGAGAGACTTCCATTTGTAATTTATGCTGTGAAATGTCATTGCGTACCAAGTTCAACTAGTTCCCTGTCGCTAGGGCAAGCCTCAGGGGAGCTGACGCTGCTCAGAAGCTACAGCGACCTTCCTGCACACACGAATTGTCTGTCTTCGGTGGCTGATGTTTGGGCAGCGCTGACTCCCAACCCAGGTAGCAAGCCTTGAGGCAGTCAGGTGTTGCTGCCCTAAGCACCCAGGAGCAAAGGAAGCGAGAGAGGACTTTCTCATGTGAGTTTCAAGGGTTTATTCCTTGAAGGGGTCAGGGACAAAAAAGCCGAGGGCCAGGGTTGGGCAAACTATCGGGGGAAAACAGGGAGGAGCAAACGGGTACAGCCAACAGGAGACAACAAAGTAGGAGGACCTTTGCAACTAATAACCATTGAAACGCAACAGTAGGAGGGAAAACTGCTAACAACCAATGAGGAACCATACAATGAAGAACTCTCTAGAACTCTCTAGAACCGGTTGTGCTTCAGCCCTCAGCCTCGCCCATCGACACGCCTTCTGATTCCGATTCATCCACCCGTTGGATGGCAAGGGTCTGATGGGTAAGGCATTGCCATAGCCCAGTGGTCTGGGTCACCACAGCTTCTGCCCCGTTTTTGTTTAATAATTTAAATAAAAAATGCTTAAAACAAGACAATAAAAAATTATTAAACTTAACAACTAAGACTAATTCAAAGTTTTAAGAGTTGAAGAAGTCCACTTGGATAGTCCCCAGTTAAACAAATTCTTGAACCAGTGCTCTCCTTGCTGGAGCTGCTGTATCTGCTGTTTGATGTTTTGGGTGGATGTGTGGATGCTCTGGCTGTGGGACTGTAGGTCGAAGCAGCACATTCCTTCAAACTGTTTGCATCCATGTCCATGGGCGAGAAGGAAAAAGTCAATGGCAGCATGGTTTTGTGATGTTGTATGCCTAGTGGTTTCCTCATCCACCAGGAGTTCGCTCCGAGCTTTAGCTTTAGCTTTAGCTTGCTTCCTAAGCCAACACTCAATGTGACTAATTTGTCCTAAGCCTCTGGTGGCTGCTACCCATGGGAGGAAAATAGAAATAGCTACTCTTTTGGAATAGGGCCAAGATATGATTTCCAAATCACAATTTTCATCTAATTGTCCAATTGCTCTTTTGACTTTATCCTTTTTGACTGTCCAATCAATTAGATGCTTTTTGTCTGGAGTAATTAATGCCAGTTGTCCCAGGGTGCAAGGTCCTCTCTTTAGACGGGAAGGGATTCCTGCCCACGCTTGATCACCACATAGGAAGAGCGCTTCGCTTGGGAGTACTCTGGGTTCTTTCATGAACACGGCTGGTATGGGGGTGGTGTCATTATACCACATCGGAATATTATAGGCCGAATTGTGGGGTGTTAGATCTAGAATATATAACTTTCGACTTAATCTTCGTTAATGCAATTCACGTCGTCTTAATTTCTAGTGAAAATTTATGCAGTATGTTGCCTTGGAATAACCTACTAGTGCCAATTTTTGAGGTTCCGGTGATGCATGCGGATAAATTTTTGTCCATGAATCCCAAGAGCGGATGGGGTCTGGCTTTTTTCCAGTAAAAGGATATTCATTTAGTTTTAATGGAATCCCCACTAGGCATGTTGGCATGGGGTCTTCTATGCTGCTCATTGATAGCCATAGTCCAGACTGGTTCAAGGCTTTTGCTAAGGTGGTGCAAACATTTGCCTTAGGCTGGGGAACTGTCCACTCATGGGTTGTCATTAATGGGAGGGTCATCAGGAACATAATGTGGGTAATCATAATTGAAGCAAAACCTGTGAAAACATAATGTAAACAAACATGACAAGAAATTCAAAAGTACAGCACAATTGGATTTTAGATAACTCCTGCTTTTGGTGGTTGGCACTTGTTTGCTTGTCTCTTAAGAATTTTTGTTAGGTAAGGTTTGATCCACTTCCCTGGAACCTACTCTGGGCCAGCAGGGGTGGACAAACACCCATAACCTCTTCCCCATATTATTAATGGGAAAGGGCCTTGAATGTTTTGTGTTTCTGGGTCCTTTATGTCAGAAATGAGATGGCTCTTGATTTTATATAAAAGAAAAAGGTTTATTTAACAAGAAGTTAATTAGGAAGGAATAAAAAGGAAAAAAACTTCAAAAAAATTGATAGAAGTAATTTGCGGGATCCACTGGAATATTAGCTCGTTAAGGAAAAGTAAAATAATTAACATCCTGGTTTGCAGGATCAGAGACCCTTCCCAGCCAGTTAGGCTGCAAACCCTCTCTGAGGAGCTTGCACCACTGGTTTGACTTTGGCTAGTCCAAAATTGAAACAGTTTAATATGTCCCTTGAAAGGCATAGAGGCCAGGATCAGCAGCGGGCTCCACCCAGGCTAATCCCAGGGTGAAAAAGCAGAGGAGGTCCACGCTCCAGTCCTTTTCTAACCCATAGTCCCTGCCTGTTGCCGCCCCTAAGTCTGCCCCTTTAGTCCATTAGGATTGGATGGTCTTCTCGGTGAGGTCACTCTGTCCAGCCAATGTCTTTAAACTTGCTTGGAGGTGATGTCACTCGGTGGTCCGGCGGGAAAAGATCCTCATTAATATTCATGGCGACAACTTACAGGAGCAACGGCAAGGTCCAAAAATAGCATGTGGTACTTAGAAATCCCCTTTAAACTCAGGGTCCCCAGTCCATTCAGGTTCATACAAACTTCTAATAAGTAAAATTTCTTAAACTTTCAAGAGTTCAAAAACAGTTAAGTAACTTTCTAAATAGTAAGGAACAGTATAAATAGTAAGGAACAGTATAAACTTTAGATCAGAACATTAATTTGGAGATTTTAACTTGGATATGGTTTAAGCAGACAGAAACAAACAGATACAAGTATAACATGGATAGGGTGTGTAAAACAGGTAAGTAAACTTAATTACATGACTTTAATTACTAACTAAGGGACAACATGAATGATTAAATTTATCCCCACTTAAAATGCAATGGGCAAACAAGATGGCACATTTTTAACACTTTATAAGGACTGAGGGTTTCTCTTTGAAGTGCAATTGGGTATGAGTGTTAAAATGCTTGGCGATGGGTTAGGATCTTCAAAGGAGCAATTCAAAAACTAAATAGTGAAAAAAACCCCTAAAAAGTAAATAATGCTTTTGCCAAACGAATTGCTGGTGTATTAATGTTGTCTCTCCTTTCTGCTGTTCCATTATTCTTTTAAGTGTCTGATGTGACCTTTCCCCTATACTTTGGCCTGTTGGAGAGTGTGGGATACCAGTTTTATGCACAATTCCCCATCTTTGGAAAAAAATGTTTAATGCTTTTAATATATACGCTGGGCCATTATCTGTTTTGATCTCCTTCGGGATTCCTGATGTCGCAAAAGCTTGTTCAAAATGGTTCATTGTCCGCGTGTCTGCTCAGCTGGACCTCGCGATAGCCCGATGGGGCTCAGGAGCAGCTGTGGACTGAAGCTGGACTGTCAGCTCAGCGGGGATGCTCTAGCGTGGTAAAGACCAAGCAGCTTCCCAAGCTGGGAAAGCTTGTTGCAAGGGTGCCTGCTTGGCAGGCAGCCAGGGTCCCGAGACAAAGGAAGAGAAAGAGGGAGAGTGAAAGAGGGTGCAACAAAGGTTTATTAGCAGGTGAGGGAGGTAGGGAGCTCTCTCCCCCGAGCTGACGTGCAGCCGGTTTTGAGGGGGACAGAAACTGGGTGGGGAAAGGGTAAACAGCCAATGGGGTAGGATCAGAAGGGCAGATACACATTTGGGGAACAAATGGGGTACAACTTGGGATAACATACATCAGCACAACCCAATCAGCAACTAGGGAACAAAGACCTTTCTCGAACTTTGGGTGGTGCCCTCACTCATCCTCGATGCCCAGAGACACGTCGCCCTCTGATGATGATTCGTCAGCCCACCTGATTGCCAGAGCTTGACTGACGGGGCAGGCCACAGGTTGTCCTGGGGCTGGGGCTGGGGCTGGGGCTGAGGCACCACCACATCTCCCCCGCTTCTAGTTATTAATTTGGGGAGGAGATGCTTAAAACAGGCAAGGAGAAGAACAACAACTGAAACGGCAAAGAAAATCTCGAAGAACGACTTGAGCACCGACAAGGTCCACTTTAAAATTCCCCAGTTATTGAAAAGGTTTTCAAACCAATCGTCCATTTCTCTCTTCTTGTACCTGAGCCTTGAGTAGTTGGATATTCTTATAAATGCTTTCTTTGTTTGATGTTAAAACAACACATGCCCTTGAATTCCTCACACCCGTGCTCGTGCGCCAGGAGGAGGAAGTTGATTGCAGCCTGATTCTGAAGGGTCTCATGCTTAGAAGTCTCTTCGTCGGTGAGGAGGCCGCTCAGAGCACGAGAAGTAAAGTTGGCTTGCTTCCCTAGCCAGCATTCAATATGGCTAATTTGGCCAAGGGCTCTGGCGGCTGCAACCCAGGGTAGGAAACTAGAGACTGCAACCCGTGTGGAGTAGGGCCAATCAATAATTTCTGAGTTGCAGTCTTCGGGAAGCTGTTGTACTGCTCTTTTGGTCCGCAAGTGGGACGTGGTCCAATCGAGAATGTGCTTTTTATCTGGGGTAAGAAGTGCCAGTGACCTAGGGTGCAGGGTCCTCCTCGTAGGTGGGAGGGGATGCCAGCCCAAGCTCGGTCTCCACAAATTAGGAAGACTTCAGTGGGAAGGACTCTGGGAAGCTTAAGGGACTGCACGGTGTTTGGTGTGATGGTTTTGCACCATGGTTGGTTTTTGTATACCGAATTGTGTGGTTTGACATTTAGCACAGTTTGGTCTCTGTTTGGGGCGAGGGGGTGTTCCTGACTGTCCTGACCAACGACCCACTCTCATCCCTTTGTAATCAAAATTTATGCTATAACTGTCTTTGGATGAGCCAAGTAAAGCCAATTCCTGCAGCTCATGTGTTGCACGCGGGAAAATTGCAGTTCATTGCTCCCAGGACTGAGCTGAATCTGGCTTTTTGCCTGTAAAAGGATACTCATTAGGTTTCAAGGGGATCCCTACAAAGCACGTTGACATCGGGTCTTTGGAACTGCCCAGGCCGAGGCACAAACCTGACTGGTTTAAGGATTTCGCAAGGGTGGTCCAGACGTTGGCCTTCGGCTGGGAGACAATCCAGCCTCGGACAATTGTCAGTGTCAAGACGTAGACTAAGGCTTGCGTCAACATCTTGAGCCTATAAATAAACAGACCAAACAAGGCATAACTAGGGATGACCAAGTAAGTGACTTTTTGGTCGCCTTTCAGGTGACCCCCTTGTTTTTTTCTGTGCCAGTGTCTATTCCCTGGGGCTCAAGGTATGGGCGGATCCACTTCCCAAGAACCCACTTGGGCCCCTGAGGAGTGGAGACACACCCATACCCTCCTCCCCCATGTAGTAAGTTTGTATGGTCCTTTTATTTGAAGTGTCTCTGGATCCTTGATGAGGACAGGTGGCTTGTCTTTCCACTTCATCTTTGCAGAATGATTGAAGTGTTTGACCGCTGGTTGGGGTCCTCAAATGAACAGTTTAAAAAGTTCATTGTAAAAAGCGTACGCACCAGCCGAGCTGTAGGTTTATTTATTTCTTCGCCTCCGCTTTGCTGCTGTAGAACTCTTTTTGAAGTGCTGTAAGTCTGTTCTACAATGCTCTGCCCAGTAGGGGAGTGCGGGATGCCAGTTTTGTGGGTGATCCTCCACTTTTGTAAAAAGCTTCGAAGGGCAGAGGAGGCATAGGCAGGGCCATTATCTGTTTTCAATTTTTTGGGAATGCCCATTACAGAGAATGCTTGTAGAAAGTGATTTATTACATCTTTTGCCTTTTCCCTTGCGTGGGCTGTTGTAAACACAGTGCCCGAACAGGTGTCCACTGAGACATGGACATACTTTTGTCTTCCAAAAGGTGGAAAGTGGGTGACATCGGTTTGCCATAGCTTGCAGCTGCCAAGGCCCCGGGGATTAAATCCGGTGCCAAGGGCTAGCAGCTGCTGCTTCTGGCAGTTTGGGCATGTTGCCACGATCGCCCTAGCCTGGTCACGAGTGAGGTTGAACATGTGGACCAGGGCCAGGACATTTTGATGGAACAGAGCATGGCTTAGCTTAGCTTGCTGGAAGATGTCTGGCAAGGTGGCGTTATGCGCAGGCATGGCAAGCTGGTCGGCCATTTTGTTTCCTTCTGTGATGAAGCCAGGGAGGTCAGTGTGTGACCTAACGTGCATGATGTAAAAGGGATGCTCTCGGTGGGAGATTAAGTCAATTAGTTTTGAGAGCAGTTCCTTAATCTGTTTGTTTTGGATTTCCTTTAAAGTTGTGTGATCTGCCCTAGATACTACCCCTACCACATAGGCCGAATCTGAAATCAGAATGAAAGGCTCCTTAAACCGTTCAAACGCCCTAACTACTGTAGCTAGTTCTACCACCTGGGGCAAGCCCAAAACTCTTTCAATATCGGCCTCCCACTGCTGGGTTTCGGGGTCTCTCCAGGTGATGACAGATTTATTTGATCTGCCTGAACCATCAGTGAAAATTGTTGAGGCGTCTAAGGGCTTAGGACTTCGTATTGTTTTTGGGATTAGTTTGAAGTTTGTGCTGAATAATTTGTGTTTGAGGTAGTGGACAGAAGTCTCTCCTGGGTAAGAATCTAAGGCATATTGCAAATTTGGATTTGTTGTCATCAAGAACTCAAAAGCCTCTTTGGTCAGTGGGAAGTAAATGCATGATAGGTCGCATGCTGCCAGTGTGCGCAACTGCGACCTTGCCTTCATCACGAGTTTTGCCATATGCTCTTGTGGTGTTGTAATACTTTTGGACGCTTGGAAAGGAAGAAAGATCCACTTGATTATCAACAAGAGATCTTTCAACACCGCGTCACATTGGAAGATCAGCCCATGCAGGTAAGGCAGTGTTCCCAAAATCGCGAATTGGAAGGGTAGAGATGGCAAAAACCGGTGTAGTTGTTTCCTAGTGAGGGCCTCTTGGACCTTTTTTATAGATACTTTGGCTTCCGTTGTTAATGTGCGCCGGGAATTTAAGTCACTTGGCACCTTTAGTAGATTGAATAGTGGGGCTAAATCCTCAGAAGACAACCCAAGCATGGGACGAACCCAGTTAATTGAGCTACACAATTGTAATTCATGCAATGTGGTTGGGTTGTCTTTAATCATCGGTGGCTGTGACACAATCGTCCGGTTTGAGATTAGAAGACCTAAATATTTTAAAGGAGTGGTCCTTTGGACCTTGTCTTTCTGGATCTCAAACTCGTGTTGTTCTAGCGTGTCAATTAAGTTTTCCACTGTTCAGTCCAAATATTCTTGTGTCTGTGCACAAACTAAAATATCATCCATGTAGTGTACAATCAGCGCATGAGATGCCAGCCTATGGATTGGCAACAGGACGCGCGCCAGGTACCACTGGCAGATGGTCGGGCTGTTTTTCATCCCTTGAGGGAGAACTTTCCAGTGCTACCTGCGCATCGGGCCCTCTCTGCTAATTGATGGAACTGAAAACGCGAACCGTGGGGCATCGGTCGGATCGAGGGGGATCTTAAAGAAACAGTCTTTCAGATCGATGGTCGCCAATTTCCAGTCCCTCGGGAGCATCGAGGGAGATGGCATGCCTGGTTGTAGGGGTCCCATGTCTTCTATCACTTCATTAATTTGCCGCCATTTGTCCCTCCCCGGTTTTTTGTTTACAAACACTGGGGAGTTCCATGGGCTATTAGATGGGTCAGTTGTGCCCTTTTGTAGCTGCTCGTCCACGAGCACGTTGAGCACACTTTATTTATCTCTAGGCAAAGGCCACTGATCTACCCAGACTGCATTATCGGTTTTCCAATTTAACTTCTGGGGAGGGCGCTCCACAGTGGCCAGATCTAAAAAATTTTATTTCCAAAGTGATAGGTGGTGGGCATTGCAATGTTGGCCCCCCATTGTGACATGAGATCCCCACCCCATAGCGTAAACCCAGAGTTTAATACAAACGGCCGGGGAGATGCAGTTCGGCCCTCTGGTCCCTCGATTTGGATAATCTTTCTGCTCCTTTGGGCTGGGACCGATCCTCCTATACGCGAAACGAGGCCTCCTTCGCGCTGGAGCTCCCAATCTTTTGGCCAATCCCGGGTATCAGTGATGGTAACACCCACGCCAGTATCAAGCATTCCTGGAATGGGAAGAGTAGGACCATTATTAGTAACAGAACATGTGGCTATTGGACAGTCAGTTCCCAAAACTTGTGCCCAATGGGCTTTTCGTGGTTGTTCAGCAGTCTTGGGAAGTTCAGGCATCACTGTCACTCTGGCTATAAATTGGTGAGCTGGAACAAAATATGGTGGATGAACACATTTCACCAAAAGTTGAAATTGTCCTTGCCAGTCTGTTTTTGCAACGATGGGGATAATCTCTGTCTCTGGTGTTGTTGACCTAGAGTCTGCAAACACACAAATGCGCTGGTTGGGCATTAAAGGATGTGTGTAAGCGGTTAATGAAAAAGTTTGAGCAACATCGAGGTGTGAAGCAGAAGTCAGCGCAGCATTTCCATAGGTCACAGCAGGTAGATTTGTGTCCACGCGCGGCGCTGTGGGTCCGTGCTTATTGTTCAGTTTCCCTGTGGCGCTTGTGGTATAATTAGTGGTTTCACAGGTGTTTTTGATGTTGGTGGCCACTGATGGATTGGTGCGGGCGCTGTACAGTACTTGGCAGAATGGCCTTTCTTTCCACACCGCGTGCAGAGCCACTCTTGCAGGTTGGAGGGCGGTCCTGGAGTGGCTGCTGAGACAGTGATGGTCAGGACTGGGGTTTCTGGAGCTACCGCTGTGGCTGCTGTGCACTTTGGCCTTGTTGTTTCTGAGTCTGTGTTTGTGGCTCTGGTGCAGGCTTCCACCATTTCTCGTAGGGTAGGTGGGGGAGTAAAAGGAAGAGCATTAATAATTCGTTTACAGTTATTATTGGTATTGGCTTTTGCTAACTCTTGAAGCATCTGCTCTCTCAAACCTGTATTTTCAATTTGGCGGAAGATTGCGGCCTGCAATCTGTCTACAAAGTCCATGAATGTTTCATTAGTGTGTTGTTTAATTGAGGTATAATTTGGGGTTAATATAGATTTAGGGGGCATCGTAAACAAAACCTTTTCAGCCATCTCACGTAAGGAAATTAAAACTGTGGTAGGAATTAATTGAGCCTGATCTTGAGGCTTTGTAAAATTGCCCTCACCATACAGATGGTCTAGAGTGAGGTTAACATTATCGGGATCTGCCGCCCAGATGGGAAACATTGCTTGTATCTGCCTTTTCCACATGCTTTCACACAATAGATACTCTGAATGTGAAAGATGGCAGGTCATTATCTTCTTGATATCGAAAGGAACAAGGAGGGCAGCAGAAAATACAGATGCAAATATGCTTTTGAAATAAGGGCTGTCTCTTCCTGACCAGTTGCACTCACTCCACTGGACCTCGTCAGCCCGATGGGGGCTCAGGAGAGCGTCCGAGGTCAACGCACTGGATTGCGGACCATCCTGTCGGAGATTGCCCGTGCGTGTCTGCGGGCTGGCTGCTCCTGAAGCCTGGGAAGCTTAGTCCGAGGGCACCCACAAAGTGGGCAGCGGCGACCCAAGGCGAAGGGAGGCAAAGGAAGGAGAGAGCCAGTTGAAGAACAACAAGGGGTTTATTAAGGGGAAGTAGGAAGGGAGGAAGCTGGGCAGCTCTCTGTCCCAGAGCGGCTGCGCACTAACTTTTAAGGGGAGCCAAAACTGGGTGGAGAAAGGGAAGACAACCAATGGGAGCGGATCAGAAGGACGTGAACAAACTTGGGTAACAAATGAGGTACAAATTCGGGATGATGTACGTGGACAAGAACCAATCATTAACCGAACATAACAGAACCTTCTAGAACTGAGGGTAGTGCGCTTAGATGATCTCCTCCCCTACCGACGCCCCCTCCGACTCTGATTCGTTGATCCACCTGATGGCCAACGCCTGATTGACGGGGGTGGGCCAGAGGTTGTCGGCAGGCTCAGGCTGGCGCACCACCACATCTTCCTTGTTCTTTCTGTGTTTGACACAGATCTTTTAAGTTTTTATAATTAAAGGGTTCTCACTGTGGGTTGGGACCATGCCGATTGGTAAGAACAGGAGCAGCAAAGGGATTAATTGGATAATGATTGGGATGGCTGAGGTTTGAAAGGGGTTTAATGGGGTTTGCATAGGAATCAAGGGTGTGGGAAAACTGAGGAGCATGGGAAAGGGAAGTGTGGGAAAATTTGGAGGCGTGGGAACCGGAACCGTGGGAACCAAAGATGGCGTCGGTTCCAGTACCAGGAGCAGGTGACAAGGGAGGAACTTTTAGGGAGGAGAAGTCATAGGGCAGAGCTGGAAGGAAGGGATTGACCTGCCCATTAGGGGTGGAACAGTGGGAGGAGTCAGGGAAAGTAGGGGTCTGCCTTTTCGGGGCGGGCTTAGGGGAGGAGTCAGGAGTGGCAGGAAAGGGAGAATTCTGGGAGGAAAGGAGAGGGGAATATTGGATAGAAAAAGAGGTGGTTTTGGCGGGCTTTGCCATGTGGCGCCCGCCATTTTGAGGGGTAGACTTAGGGGAAAGGCAGGGGGAAGGGAAAATGGAGGTTTGTGTTTCTGAATTAAATTTACAGATTTTCTTGGGTTTAACAACTGGGGTAGAGGGAGCGGAGCGAGGGGTAGCGAAGCCTGCAGCAACATGGCCAGTGCTGCTACAGGAGGGTCGCCGAGAAAGCCGAGGGGAGCTTGGAGGCAGGTGGCTCTCCGAAGTGCTGCGGCACACAGCTCCTGTCAGATTTTTTGGCTTTAGGAGAGGGGACTTAGGAGCATGGGATTTGGAAAGAGGAGTTTGGGGAGAACTAGGGGAACCAGCAGTCTCTTTTACCTTCCTCAGTAAAATAACTGCATCTTTTATAATTAGCAACAAAGGAAGGAATTTATCTCCATTCTGCTTTTTACAGCCCCAGAGGGCGAGAACTTTTCTTTTGACATCTTCCCAAAACTGAAATTCTAAAACGCCTTCTTTAGAGACTTGAGGACAGTAGAAGAAAATCCATCTAACAAAACACTTTAACAAACCCTTTGAAAATTTAAATCCATTCCCCTCTAGGAGACCCACAACTTGGACGAAAACCTCTTTCTGGGGCACAGATAACTTTGAACCCATTTTAACAAACTGAAACGAACTGACAGGTGCCCACAAACTCCCACCCTTTCCTACGGCAAAATGAACAAATCAAGAAAAGCTCGGGGGCCCTGCTGTATTTACCGTTTAAGGTAGAGACAAAAATTACTCACAGTAAATACAGAAGAAGGAGGGTTCCCGGCAGCAAAACTCTGTAAGGAATGTTCTCAGGTGCGGTCCGGATCCCGGTGAGAGAAATCCACAGAAACGTCCGAGAGTGCCGGCGCCACCTCTCCTTCGGAGCACCGCCTGGCTAAGCCAGCGTGCTCAGCGAAGGGAAGGTGAATCCCCAAGGAAGATGTAGTAGTCCAGTGACTGCCGCGCTGGGAGATCATGTCGGGGTCACCACTTGTCCGTGTGTCCGCTCAGCTGGACCTCGTGATAGCCCGATGGGGCTCAGGAGCAGCTGTGGACTGAAGCTGGACTGTCAGCTCAGTGGGGATGCTCTAGCGTGGTAAAGACCAAGCAGCTTCCCAAGCTGGGAAAGCTTGTTGCAAGGGTGCCTGCTTGGCAGGCAGCCAGGGTCCCGAGACAAAGGAAGAGAAAGAGGGAGAGTGAAAGAGGGTGCAACAAAGGTTTATTAGCAGGTGAGGGAGGTAGGGAGCTCTCTCCCCCGAGTTGACGTGCAGCCGGTTTTGAGGGGGACAGAAACTGGGTGGGGAAAGGGTAAACAGCCAATGGGGTAGGATCAGAAGGGCAGATACACATTTGGGGAACAAATGGGGTACAACTTGGGATAACATACATCAGCACAACCCAATCAGCAACTAGGGAACAAAGACCTTTCT
Source organism: Monarcha castaneiventris obscurior (assembly GCA_026261815.1). NCBI lineage: Eukaryota > Metazoa > Chordata > Aves > Passeriformes > Monarchidae > Monarcha > Monarcha castaneiventris. The sequence goes on along the minus strand of JAMPIT010000893.1, from coordinate 11,519,382 downwards.
CGAACTTTGGGTGGTGCCCTCACTCATCCTCGACGCCCACAGACGCGCTCTCTGATGATTCGTCAGCCCACCTGATTGCCAGAGCTTGACTGATGGGGGCGGGCCACAGGTTGTCCTGGGGCTGGGGCACCACCACAGTTCATTATATCTTTCGCTTTTTCCCCTGCATGTGCCAAAGCGACGATTGCACCCAAAAAGAAGTCAATGAAAACATGTACATATTTCTATCTCCCGAACAAAGGTACATATGTGACATCTGCCAGAGTTCACAACTTCTAAGTTCTCTGGGGTTAACTGATATTTAATGCTGGCAGTTGGAACTTTTGGCAATTGGGACAAGTTGCCACTATAGCTCTCGACTGACTTCTGGTTAGGTGGAACATTTGAGCAAGGGCTGGAATATTCTGATGGAACATGGCATGGCTTATTTTTGCTTGCTGGTATAGGTCAGGTAGGTTGGCTATCTACAGTAGCATAGCTAATTGGTCTGCTCTCCAGTTACCTTCTGCAATAAATCCAAGGAGCTTGGTATGCGATCTTACATGCATCACGTAAAAAGGTTGCTCTCAGGGGGAAATCAGATACATTAGTTTCGAGAGCAACTTACATATATAAAAGGGTTCTTGACTTCTGTCAGCAGTGCATGTTCTGCCCTTGATACTATCCCTGGTACATAAGCTGAATCAGAAATCAGATTAAAAGGTTCTTAAATCTTCTAAATGCTCTAACCACGGCTGCTAATTCTGCAACTTGAGGAGATCCTTGAACGTTTTGCACATCGGATTCCCACTTCCGAGTTTGAGGATCTCTCCAAGTCATCACAGACTTGTGAGATGCTCCAAAGCCGTCTGTGAAAATGGTTAAAGCATCGAGTAGTTTGTTACTTTGTTTTATTTTTGGACTTAGTTTGAAAACCGAATTGAATAATTTGTGTTTTGGGTTATGGATTGAGATTTGACCAGGGAAGCTATCAAGAGCAAACTGAAGGTGGATATTGTTTTGGAACAGGTGCTCTAAGGCTTCATTTGTTACAGGTAAGTGGATCTATATAAAATCACATCCGGCTAAGGTTTGGAGGCGGGACCTAGCCTTTGCAGTAAGCTTTGCCATACGTTCTTGTGGTGTAGTTATGCTTTTGGATGGTTAGTGCGAGAAAAAAACCCACTCGATGATTATCAGGGGATCTCTCTGCACCTCATCCCACTGAAAAATGAGTCCGTACAGGTATGGCGTGGCTCCTAAGATGATGTATTTAAAAGGTAGCATAGGATCACATCAGTGTGCTTGTTTAGAAGACAACGCTTTCTGTACCTTGTTGATGGATTCTCGCGCCTTGGGGGTTAGTGTCCTTGGTGAATGTAATTCATCATTACCTTCCAAAAGATTGAACAAGGGTACTAGATCTTCAGTTGTCAGTTCAACCCAGGGTCGGAGGCAATTAACTGATCCGCAGAGCTGATGAAGCTCCTGTAGTGTCATGAATAGAGAACAACTCTTAAATTCAAGATTAATTAAGATTATTTATTTAAGGAAAAAGGATGATGTAAGAAAAATCCAGAATGTGGGGAAAATTAAAAAAATAAGTAAGAAAGCCCAATCTAGTGAAAATAAGATAACCCAGATACGGAGGAATTGGAGACTCAGTTGGCCGAACTGGCACTGGGTCCCCAAGGCACGGAGCCTGCAACACTAGGTTGACTTCAGCTAACCCAAAGTCTGAATTTTTAGATTGTCTCTCGAAGAGATAAGGCCGGTGACCCAGTGTTGTCCTTCTCCCTCAGCTAGCCTGAAAGAGAATGGCAGTGTCTCTCTGGTGCTCGGTGCTTTTATAAAGTTCTGGTCCCGCCCAGTGCCGCCCACAACTCCGCCTCCATAGTTCCTTGTGACTGGTGCTCCTTTGGAGTGAGATCATCTCATTCCGTCAATAGTCTAGGGGGTGTGATGTCAGTTGCTCGAACGGCGGGAAAAGTCCTCATTGAAATGCAAGGTTGCTATGGTTGCAAGTTATGGGCTGATGAACCAAAAATAGCTCTTGTCAGTTAATTAAGCTAGCCTTTGACTGGCTTTATGATTTGATAAACAGTTTGAAATCATTAATAAAACAGTTAAAAACTTCAAAATTCTTAATACAAATAATACAATTGAATTACAACTTCGTAGAAATCTTTAAAACTGGGTAATAACAAGGGAGAACTTTTAGAACCCTTTAAGAACTCAGAGAGAAAGTTAACAAACAGTTGTAACTGGAGAGGGGTTTCAACAGGGATTTACATAAAACATTTTTTAAACTCATTTTATGCAAATATTTAAAAGATTTTAATAAAATATGCAACAATTAATATTTTGATGGGCAGAAATTAAGACCACTTAATATGCAAGGGCTAATTAGTCTGGTTCATATATGACATGTAGCATCTTTGGATTGTCACTGATGGTGATCTGCTGTGGAATAATGGTGATCTGCTGTGGAATAATCACTTTATCTGTTACTTAGAGTCCATGATATTTCCACAGACTAGTTTTTTGCACTTCCTCCTCTTGAATTTCAAACTTCCTCAGCTTGTAGAGCTGCCACAGTTTTGTTTAATGCCCAGTCTAGGTATTGCTGATTTGGAGAACAAATCAGAATGTCATACATATTGTCGTATTAGCCACTGGCCGCCTGGTGGCCTGGCAGGCAACAAGGATCAGTGCCCTGGCAGCGAGGCAGACGAGATCTTCATCAGCAGTTGGTGGCTCTCTGCTGAGGGCTCACTGAGGAGCAGGCTGCAGCTCAGGTGTTGCCTAGCAACAAGGCGAAGGTAAAAGAGCAGGAGGGACCTCTCTCTGGTGCTTGCAAATCCGACTTTATTGGCCCCAAGAAGGGCAGAGAAGCAACAGGGATCCAAGGCCGAAGGGAAAGCGCCAGAAAAAGGCAGGGAGAGGAACTTGACAAGCCCTTTTCTAGTGCCCGAAAAAGGGGAGGTACAGAAGGGATAAGCCAATAGGGAACCAAGGAGAATTAATATATAGCCAATGGGTAGAAGGTAGGGGAGGAACTTGGACAAACAAATCAGTTAGGGTTCGAAGTTGGGACAACTTTCCAGAAGCTCATACATATTCAATGAAGCTTATAAATCTACATAAACCAACAAACCAATGGGGATTATAGCACTAAAGAAAGATCTGGAAAAAGGGGTAGGAGATGCTGCGGGGACGACACCCAGTGGGAGGAGACCCTACACCTCCAACACGCCCTCAGGGTAGGAGTCATAGGGGGGAAAATCCACCCACTGAATGACGTCCAGCCACAAGGTGGGCTGGGCCACCGCAGCAACATAAAATGTAAAATGATGGATTTGGGTGTAAGCTTACGGACAGGGGATAACATACGGGCAACGTACTGCTGGCAGATAGTAGGGCTGTTTTTCATCCCTTGAGGTAACACTCACCAGTGGTATCGTTGCATGGGAGCCTCTCTATTGACTGATGGAACAGAGAAAGCAAATCGCGGTGCCCCTCAGGTGTAGGGGGATCTGAAAGAAGCAATCTTTTATATCTGTAACAGCCAATTTCCAGCCACTTGGGAGCATAGAGGGAGATGGCATTCCAGGCTGCAGGGATCCCAAGTCTTCAATGACTTAATTTATCTTTCTCAAGTCATGAAGGAGCCGCCACCTGTTTTTTCCTATCTTTTTGATGACGAAGACAGGGGAATTCCAGGGGCTGTCAGAGGGCTCGATGTTACCGTTTCTTAATTGCTCCTCCACTAGTGCTCGGAGCACGCTTAATTTGTCTTTGTGCAGAGGCCACTGATCCACCCATACAGGTGTGTCAGTTTTCCAATTAAGACAATGGGTGGGGTGCTCCACAGTGGGCTTTACTGAAAACCCTAGGGACTTGATGTTATTTCTCTCCTGGTTCCTCACTGAGACATAAGATCCCTGCCCCACAATGTAAATCCGGAATTTACAACAAATGGATGGATACAGGCTATCCGACCTTCCGGACTCTCTATTTGAACAATATTTTTGCTTTGTTGAGCTGATAGAGATCCTTCTATACCCAATACGCGTCCATCTGTAATTTGCAGCTCCCAATGTAACGACCATTCCGTGGATGAAATGACTATTACATCCGCTCCCCTATCTATCATACCTGGCAGTTGAATGTTACAATTTTGGTGGTGTAGCTTGCAGTCAATCATTTTCCCACAGTCTCAGCCCAGAAGACTTTTGGAGAAGAATAGTCTTTAGGTGGCGTGTTGGGCATTATAACTGCTTGTGCTATATGTGGTAGTCTACTGGAAGAAAAAATGGAGGAAAACAACATTTTAGGATGACATGGAAATTTTCTGTCTTTGTCATTGCGGGTCACTGTGGCAATTACCTCAACTTCTGGCGGTGTAGATTGTGGATTTCCCAGAACAAAAACATTTTGTTCACACAAATTATTGAGAGTACTCACAGGTAAGCAGTATATTTGTGTCATGTCCATTTCAATAGATTTTTAAGTCTTTACTTCAAGTCTATTTGCAGTGCCTTTATTTATGTCATCGCCCGGGGCTGCTTCATCACACTGCTTCTTTAGTTTCCATGTTGTCCGTTGTCCTTTTGTGATGATGATCTCTGCCTTTTTTCTGCAGGGACATACTTAGAAAAGGTGTGAATGGGTGCAGGTATACAGCAGTATTTTGCTGTGTGGCCCTTCTTTTCACATCTCTGACGAATAAAACCTGGTTTCATCGCCTTTTCTAGTTGGTCTCCTCCCAGTTCTGTCATACCTATTACCATTCCTTCTGACATTCCCCCTTTTTTTTTTCATAGCTTCTGGCTTTATATCAGTTTGCTTCATGCGAGCCTCTTATCATTTGCTGCAAGGTTGGAGGTGGATTAAATGGAAGATTGTTAATAATTCCTTTGCAGACATCATTAGCATTGGTTTTGGCTAGCTCCTTTAGCATTTGATTTTGTAAAGCTGCATCATCAAGCTGTTTGATGATTGCAGTTTTTAGGCAATCAATGAAATCAATAAATGTTTCTTGTGGGCCTTGTTTAATGGTAGTGTAATTAGATGTTAGTATGGACTTTGATGGCATTACAAGCAATGGTCTTTCTGCTGCCCTTTGTACCATATCTAGAACAGGGTTTGGAGTTTGCTGTGCTTCGTTTTGGAGTTTACTTAAAAGATTTTCCCCAGATAAATGGTCTAATGTAAGCATGGCATTGTTTGGATCTTGCATCAACAATGGAAATTCTTCTGTTGTCTGTTCCACAGCTCTTCCAGTAACAGGTACTCAGCTGGGAAAGGTAAACATGAAATGATCTTTTTGATGTCATGGGGGACTAGAGTGTTTGTGGTAAAGGTAGCATTAAATGAGCTATTAAAATATTGACTGTCCTTTCTATGTTCTTTTTGCACTTTTATTAATTCTTTTAAATTTTGATAATCAAAAGGTTTCCATTGTGGATTTTGATCGGTTCTGTTGTATTGTACAGGAGCAGCAAATGGGTTTATATTGATTTCCAGGTTTCGGTTTAAGATGGCATTTCTTCCGGTTCCCATGGTGGGAAGACCAGAAGGGAGGGCATGGAAATCAGAAGTTAGAGCATCTTGGGTGATATCGTAAGAGGGAGGAGCAGAAGGGCACTCGACACTACACCCAAACGATGTAATAGGGGTGGAGGTTGACACATGGGAGGAGTTAGTTAAGGACACATCTGGTGGCGGGAAAAACGGGTTCCAGGAGGAAGGGTTAAAAGGATTGTGGGAAGAAGAAGGGGTTTTGGCAGGCTTTGCCATGTGGCAGCCAGCATTTTGAGGAGTAGGAGAAGAAGGAGACAACATGTCGGGTTTTGGCATACAATTACAGGGATTTTTAACTTGGGAAGAGGGAGCAGAAAATGGGTTTTGGGACAGGTCCGAGGCAGCATGGCCAGTGCTACTCTGGCAAGGGAGCTGAGGAGATCAGGAAGAGCCAGGAGGCTGGTGTCAGTCCTGCGCCTTTTGGCATTTTGCACTTTTTGATCTTCTCTGCATAGGGGAAGTGGATTTGGGAGCACGGGATTTGGGACATGGACAGGGAGAACTGGGAACAGTTTGTACCTTTTATTTTCCTCTCTTTATTTATGGCATCTCTGATTAAGATTAGCAGTGGGAAAAAATGTATTTACAGAGGTGTCTTTAAAATTTTGCAATAAAGACATTTTTTCACCTACTGCATTCCAAAATGAGATCTTTTTCACATCACTGATGGACACTTAAGGAAAATAAAAGAAAATCCATTTTCCAAAGTTCCTTAACTATTTTGTGAACCACCCCCCTTTAGGGATCCTGCAACTTGGGTATAAATCTCTCGCTGGGGCAGAGTAAGTTTAATTCCCATGTTAAACCTGCGCCCAAATTTTCCACCCCTCTCCACAGAAAAATGAGGAAAGAAAGAAAACCACCCAGGGACCAGAAGAATGTCTCACCCCTAATCACAAAAATCCAACGAAAATGTTTTGGGGATGTTGACTTACCACACAAAATGCTCTTAACTCGAAGTAGATTTTAATCTGATCACTGGAACAAAACTCACGGAGAAAGTCTCCTGGGAAGAACCGGTCCTTGGAAACAAGGGTTGTCAGTTCCCCCTCGGAGCACCACTCTCTAAAACGAGACGTGCTACTGCAAGGGGATGCGGTTGCCGAAAACTTAACTCCTGACAGCTCTTTTGGCTGTTAGGCAAGTATGCAGGGACTGTACTTGCACTGCAGTACCTTTCGGGCACCACGTGTCACTAGGGCGGGCCTCAGGGAAGCTGACCCTGCTCAGAGGCTACAGCGACCTTCCTGCACACACGAATTGTCTGTCTTCGGTGGCTGATGTTTGGGCAGCGCTGACTCCCAACCCAGGTAGCAAGCCTTGAGGCAGTCAGGTGTTGCCGCCCTAAGCACCCAGGAGCAAAGGAAGCGAGAGAGGACTTTCTCATGTGAGTTTCAAGGGTTTATTCCTTGAAGGCGTCAGGGACAAAAAAGCCGAGGGGACAGGCTTGTGCAAGCTGTTTTATATCGGGGGAAAACAGGGAGGAGCAAACGGATACAGCCAACAGGAGACAACAAAATAGGAAGACCTTTGCAACTAACAACCAATGAAATGCAACAGTAGGAGGGAAAACTGCTAACAACCAATGAAGAACCATATAACGAAGAACTCTCTAGAACTGGGGGTCGTGCTTCAGCCCTCAGCCTCACCCATTGACACGCCTTCTGATTCCGATTCATCCACCCATTGGATGGCGAGGGTCTGATTGGCATGGGATTGCCACAGCCCAGTGGGCTGGGTCACTGCAGGTGTTCCTGTTGTGCATGTTCAGTGAACACCATTTGCATTTGCCTGTGAAAGAGCTTGCCAGCAGTCATCTCTCTCAGGGATGGTCATTGAAGAAATCCGGAGTAACCATGTCAAGGCCACTGCACTTTTTTCTGTAAGATTCACTCACATTTATATAGTTCCTACATTCCAGTTTTTGAAACCTGTAATTTCCCTCAGTTGAATTGATTCTCTTTATTGCATTGTGCAAAATGCCAGAGTTGAGTCCTTGGATACATAAATAGAAAATTATGGTAATGCAAACATGTTCTATTGCTAATAGAATTGAGAAATATACTTCAGTGAATCACATAGGCATGCAGACATTATAAATAATTATCAAAAATCTCACTCTGAATTTTTATTTTCCTATGCAAAGTGACCACCAAATAACTTATTTTGCATTTTCTTTAATACTTAAATAGATCCTTCTCAGTCAAATGGTAAGCCCAGGATATTATTTTTTTAATGTAAATAAGTAATTTAGCGAAACAGCCTTAATTTTCCAGATATAATGGATCTGTAATTTTTTATACTGCAAAGGGAAGTTTATATGGCATGCAAAGACTTTGCCAAAGTACAATCTTTTTTGGTGAATGCAGAGTATTATAAACTGCAAATAAAATGCATTTCTAATAAACACCACATGTCCCTTTGACACAACATTGTGATAGTTAAATTCAGTTGTGCGTAGTATTCTTAGCTTCTTGAACAAAAATAGTGTGCAATTTCATTACAGAGAAGGAATTTTTATGAGCACTTGATGATCACTGCAGTTATGTATTTGACATTATGTCCAATTCTGTTCTCTCATGAAAATTTTCAGAGGGTTTGATCTCAGTGGTGAGATGGAGCAGTCTGTTACTGTGGGTTTTTCTGAAATTGTTCCTTGTCCTGCTCCAGTGCTGTGGGAACTCTAAATTTTTGGGATTAAAATTGTCTGGATAGTTTACGGAATAGTTTATTTGTCAGTATTTGTTTAGATTCTGAATAAAGTTGCAAAGTGTGCTACTGGCTCATGTCGATGCTCAATTCTAGTTTCTTGTACTGTACTGAAGTTGCAAAGACAGTTTCTCTTAAAGCATGTTTTGAAGTATTTGTGTTCCAGGTATATGGTCCAGGAAGAGGACACTTAATTTTAGGCAGCAGAAAAGGGACCTCCAGTGATCATGTTGACTTTTATGAAGCTTATATTATAAACACAAACTTTTCTTCAATGAGAGCAGCATGAGGGTACCACCTTTCTGAAATTATAGATTTGTGCTTTTCTTTCAAAGAGTAAATAATTTTCGTTAAATTATTTTGTATATGATATGTGGATATCATATACAGTATCAGTAAAAGATACTGAAGTGTAAGTATTTGAGAGAAAGTAGAGTTTGCACAAACTTTCTTTGTGACAGGGTTTTTCCCCTCAGCTGTTGCTCTGCTAGCAACACTGGCTGTCTAACCAGAAAGAATTACAATTATTGAGTCTACTGTAAATTATTCCACATTAATCAAGCTTCACAATTTTATTTATTTTCCATCTGTTGCCTAATCATCTACTGGAGCAGTATACCAATAAACTAGTCCATGGGATGATGAAGCCCTTATTCAGGTTGATGAAAGTTCATCTTCTTGTGATGAACTAGATAGAAAAGTAGTCTAACCATTTTGAAAGAGTGTTAATTTTTCCCTTTTGATGATGATGATTCAGCAGACATAATATTTCTTTCTTCTCCCCCATTTCTTTCTCAGCTGTGACTTTCATCTGGAAGATTGCATCCTAACATTAATTCTTTAATAGTATTATAAAAAGCCCTTGGAACCCCTGACTGACACGAGTGCAAATAAGGAATTCCAGTTTTGTAGTGCTCCCATGTGAAACATCATCCCTGTATATCTGTTTGCAAAAGCAGAACCTGAAAGGATTTTTCTGATTATATGGTTGCATAATAAGACATTACCCTGTGTAGGAATAGTCTTTAAAACTATTCCACATTTTCTAGATCCTCTTCCCATGTAAACATAAATTTATGGTTGCTGTTGTTCACGAACTTGCTTACCCATTGTTTTAAGTCAGCTAATTATATCATACCTTGCTAATTTCAGGCTTTCCTTTATCCAGTTACAAGAGGTCATTGTGGAGGCTGCCGAGTGTTTAATACTGGCAGTTAGATGTTCAGACCTCTGAGTCCAGTGGAGATAAGGTAAGTTAAGTACTTGAAAGCCCATCCTGTCCCTCTCTCCTTCAGCTCTTCAGAGTGGTGGTGTTTGTGACACTGTTGTACAACCATGAGCTTTCAATGGGGGAAAATAACTTTTTCTCCCTGATGCCCCATTTTGTAAAAGGCAAGTAATTTGAAGTAAGGGGGAAAATAATAACCTTTATAAGTCTGGTTCATTCTCTCTGTTTTGTTTTTTTATTCAATAGAAAAAAAAAGGTGTTTACCAGGATCTGCTTGCACACAGCTCTTGGAAGTGAAGAACGGTTCATCTGTCTGCTATTTACCTCATCCACTTTTATTTAAAACAACTCACAATAGAAAGTTAAGAGAAGACAGAGAGGTCAGGCTAATTTGCTGAGAATGAAGCAAGCGGCAGAAATAGTGTAACTTTTTCTTATCAGTATTCGTGCTGCAAGGGTGAGCATGGTAAATGGTTACCTATTATTAGACTAAATAAATGTAGAAGTTGCACACTGGATTTGTTTATGTCACAGAAAAAAAACATTTTTATTTAGAATTTGAAAATTTGCATACAGAGAGGGTCATTTAAGTTAAACAGACTTAATATTTATGCAAATATACTTCAAATACCATTGGCGATTTGTGATAAATATCTTTAATACAAAAAACCCTTTTTGTTTTGTAGCCACTCTAAGGAAAAAAAAAAAAAAGAAAGCCTTTCACAGTATTTTATGTTTTTTCTAGGATTATAGAAGGATGACTCTGTTAAACACTAATAAACCAAGAGCAAACAAAATTAAATGCTTGCCAAGAAACATCTTTTGGGGAATATTGTGTGCTGCAGCCAAATTCCCCTCATCTTTACCCTTGATCTTCATTTTCTGCCTCAGCTCATAGCTATATCTTCTAGAGGAATGTGAGTTTGTGCCTGTGGGTTCTAGAGAAACCTGTATTTATTTCTGCTGGGTGGTTAGGTTCTTGTTTTGCTTTTCTTTTTTTTCCCTATAGTTTCCAGAGGCCAGAAGGTAAGTACAGGAATAAAGAATAAAGGCAACTCATTACTTGTGAGTTAAAGAAAAAGGGAGAAATTTAAGCTAGAATAGTTGAACTGAGCTAAAAATATGAAACATCTGTAAAAGAGCAAGGCAGAGAGCAAAGAGGAAGGATAAACATGCTGGGTGGGTATTGAGTGGGGTGTAACCAAGAGAGGGATTCTGAGATTGCTCCCACCTCACCCATCTCTTCCTTATGTAAATCCTAGCTATGTTACACCAGTGAGTGCTATATGAATGAAGGGATGGGTCCTGAAAGGGAATTCCATCCTCCTCAGTTGTACCCACTTGGAAAAAGGGCTGCCCTTCTAGGTGCTGTTTCTCTGTTGCTCCTTTTATAGCACAGATAAACTCAAGATGCAAATAAGATCATCAGTAGTGAAAATTACACTTTTCTTGTTACTGTAGAAATGAAGTAATGAAAAAATCTGAAAGGAAAGAAGAAGAAGAGAAGATAATAGCTGTGGAAAGGAGGGAGAAGTAAAATAGTGTTCTTGAGAGCTAGGTATTTGCACACTGGTGGAAAGCTAGTGACACATGCTGCCTATGTGATCCTTGTTTTTCATCCAGGTACTTGTGATGGGGATCAAATGTATGTTTGATTAAGTCTGCATTTTTATGAGCTCTTTCTTTTGAGAAAAGTTGATAATGCCTAGGCGACTGTAGTTTTTTGCTATCATGTGATTTTATTATGGTTAAAGTAATACTGCCTTGTGTTTTGGAAGTACAGCTTCCAGAAGGATGAAACTCTTCTATTACATCTATTTTTGTAAAGAAGGAGAAATACAAGTTACTTTTAGTTCACTTTATACTAAAATATAGACTACCTGGCTCTATCTCTGTAATTGTTTATTCTTGTTTTTTAGTAAGTTCCGTTGTGAAAAAATGTGAGTACATTGCCACAAAACTGCTTTGCTCCTCATGACTGGGAACCTTCTCTTGTCATTATTTTTGCCCTTTAGTGCCATTAAAAGAGCAGACACTTCTGGAAAATTGTGGTGTGCAGCAGAGATGTGTTGGCTTGCTGAAGTTGTTTGTCCTTTAGGAAGATTTTAGTGTCTGGAAGGTTGAAATGAGGCTCCCATTAAAAAAATTTATGGTAAAAATACTTACAGAATTCTAAGAAAAAACGTAGGTATCTATTGGTCCATGTGAATTTACTGAGTTTATTAAACTGGACATGTGATACTAATAGTTACTATAAATCTGTTTTGTAAACTTTATGCCATGTATCACAAAGAAAGCTTTTAGTGGGCCAAATAGAAGAATTGCTGAACTGGAAGGCTGTTGGCTGCCCGGAGTTTCTTAGGTGTTGAGCAAGAGGATGGTCTTCTCTGTTTAGCATGGAAATGTATCCTGAAAATAGCTGTCTTGTTACTCCAAGTCGAGATGCCTTGGTGAAATCACAGAATATTCAGAGCTGAAAGGAACCAGCAAGGATCATCGAGTCCATTTCTTCAGTGAATGGCCCATACAGGGATCAAAGGCACGACCTTGACATTGTTAGCACCATCTCTAATCAACTGAGCCAATCTAAGTGGCATCACCTCTGTAGCAATATGCTCCAGTTTAGCCATAGGGCCTCCACAGTTGTGGCAGAGGATTTTACATGGCAGTATGGATCTCCTTTTCCATAGTCATTACATCTACACTGTAACAAGGTCTAATAATGCTTAACAAACACACTGACCTTATTGCAGAAGAATATTAGATGTGAGCTTTTTGGGGGTTTTTTTTGAGTCTGTGTCCAGCAGCCTGTGCAATCTTTGACAGAACTATTGATCAGGAGTAGGAAAGCATGGTAGTTCACTTGGAGATGCAACCTACTGAAAACACATTTCCTCTTCTGGAACTTTGGTATTTTTAATGTATTTATGCCCTTTGGATTTTTGCATGCTCTGCTTGTATATTTTTAGAAGTTCTTTGAATCAGTGTGTGTATATTTGAAAAAAATATGAGAAAAATTTGCCGTCTGACACCTACTTAGTGTAAAAGAGTGATGAAGAAACAAGGTTTAAAAGTCACACCTGGACATCAGTTCTCTACTCAGATATTCGCCACAAAGGTGAATATTTTCCCTTCAGTTGCCATGAAATTTTGCCCAAGTTTACACTGAGCAGAAACCGAGCAATTGCATTCACAAAGAAACAGAACAATTCTTTGGGGTCATAAACAACACAACAAATGTCTTTGTTTGTTTCAGTCAATGTTTATTTTCTCTGAGGTTACCGTAAGTGCAGCCTTACAAGTCAAAATGGAGCATCACAAGAGCAGAGATCACCTGTGTGTTGAAATGGACAAGTAACCCTGAGCGCTAACTCTGTGTAGCCCTGCCTCTGCTCTGCACACCAGCTGTTTCCTTCCTCTGTAGTTGAGGCTCATTTAAGTGCATCTGCACAATTTTCAGTCATCAGTACATTAATTCAAAACAAAAAATATAAAAAACCCAATACAAAGCAAAGATGTTGCAAGAGATCAAATTCTGCAATATTTGTCTGCGCTTCAGCAAGGGAGGTTCCCATATCAGCTAGAGAATCACTTGAGAGTAAATTATCTAGTTACAGTTAATATATACAACAGCAATCCCGCATCCAAATTTTCATCTGTTTTTATATTTAATTAAATGCTTGAGAGTATTACTTGAGCTCGGATGTAAAAATGTTTCTTTTGCTCTTCTTTTGTGCTTTTCCTAAGGAATTTACAAATGAAAAAGCAATATTCCTTATCTCTGTGGGTCTGCATTTATGCTATACTTACAGTCAGAATACCATTATTTGCCTGGGAAATACTTGTAGAAGCAACTCTAATTATAAGGTGGAAAGAAAATACTAACATAATCAGATTGCTGATCTTGTGGCTCTATCATGTCCACAATTGTCCATAACAATTCCTTTGTGGAATTGGTACTGATGCTGGCAAAAGCTTGGCATGGGAAAAGGCACAGAGAGCCGCCTTCTGCAGGGTGAGGTTCACTGTCACAGCCATCCTAGCCCTGTGCTTTTGCCTTCACTTTTGATTGTGATTAAGGATTCACAGAGAGAAAGTAAATGTGTGAGGTTCCAGTATATAGAGGAAATGTTTGACCTGTATATTTCTGTAGAAAACATATTAATGGAAAAAAAAAATTGTTCTATAACAAAATTGTAGCAGTTTGGAAAGAGACGGTAGCAAATAGCTCTTAGAGGAGCAAAGGAACTAACAAGCCATCATGTAACCAAATCCTTATGTTCAATCACATCCAAAGGAATACTAGGTTATAAGTTGGAAAGGAAGACCTTTTTTTTTCTAGTATGGATGGACCTTACAGTATTCAATGAAGTGTGAAAATGCCGAAGTGCACTAAAACAGAGAAAATGTGATGGCAGCGTGTCAGTACTCCAATCCTTTCAGCTGTGGAGAGCAGCTCAAGTAGGGTGCATGGTGACTGACGATGTACCACGTGGGTGTGAGCAGGAGATGCAGTGATATAATATGTGGAACTGCCATAAGTAATGGTAAGAAGAAGAAATAATCAGCTGTAATAAACATGAGGGTCCATTGGATGTCTCCGTTGTTCTGTTTCAATGAAACAGATGCTCTGCCTTGCAGATTCAGCACGGTAGCTCTGGGATATGGTTTTAGGCATTCCGAGTTCTGCAGCAAATAACTTTTTTTGTGGAACAATAGCAATGAACACTACACTGAAAATTGCCCAAATGGCTGCAATAGGATTTCCCACTTAGGTCAGTGAGGTGTTAGGATTCTGGGCTCCCATCAAACCTCAATGATTCGATGGTGATAAGTATAATAATAATGTTGGAATTTAATTAAAACTGAAGGTTGGCAATTTTCTAAACAAATGCCATTTTATAATGAAAAAATATTTGATAGAAAAAGGTCTCAGCTGTTTAACTAATTTGAAATGTTTGTGGTCCTCAGGAGCCTGAGTTTCAGTGAATAAGTTGTTAATGGAAGAAAATTAAAATGTTTGGGCAATTCCACAAATACAGAACTCCAGAGAGATCTTATAGTGTGCTTCAGTTTTGGTAACTGTTTAGGGAAGCATTGGAGAGAGAATCAGAAATTCAGCTGCCATAGCGTTTAGATGCTGTTTCTGCCAGAAGTACCAGAGAATAATTGTTTCTTTTAGCTTAGATTTATGAGTATGAAAACACCTTTGATAACATAGTAGTGATGTGGATTGCTCCAACTGAGGGAAGGGCAGCCATAGTTACTTGCATCTTTACTGCAAAAAAGGCAAGAGGAGAAGTCAGTAGAGATCAATTTTTATCTCTAAATTATTTAGGTTTGAAGCTCAAATCTTCAGTTTGTAATTCTGTGCCAGTGTTTAGTGTTACAATTTCACTGATTTTTTTTGTTTCTATTCTAAGTGCTGTGTGTAGTAGTTTCTGTTTCTCTGTTTCAGAAGGAAGCATCAGGGCTGTTTAAAGTAGGAACTTGCTGTAAAACCTCAGGAATTATTTCATAAAGACTCTTCTCATGTGCAAGGTGGGAATAGTTGGAAGTCACTTATCCAGAAGTGCAGCTGTGCCTTTGGGATGTGCTCTAGCCCTTGCTTTGATTTATCCTCCTCCTAGATTTATTTTTGATCCTCAAGACACATTGAAATGCTACACATGCTAACAGGCATTTGAGAATCTGAAAAGCTGAGAGAAAGAGAAAAAATTTCATAATGTGTGTGCGAGACAGGCGTAAGTTGGGTTGCAGTTTATTTTATGGAAGAGCATTGTATTTTTAATGATATTTAAATGACCTAAAGCTTAAAATAGGTGTCTGGTCTACTACAGCAAAATATCGGTAATCCTTTTGAAAGACCTGCATCTAAATTGCAATTTACTTCATCTGTAATGAAGTCTTCCTTCATTTTCTTTTCTTTCATTTTTTTTTTCTGTTTGGTTTAGAAAAAAGACTTCGGGTTTTTTTTAAACAAAAGCCTTTTTTTTCTACTTGGGGGGGATTCAAAAGTTAGAGAGCAAAGCAATTCTGAACTTGAGTTGTCCATTTGTTCTCATTATAGAGAGGAAACTGGGTTTGTATCCTGTAAAAGGCACACAGGAGTGTTACAATTGATGCAAATGATGTGCTTGGAACCTGAAATCATTAGCCTGGCCTGGAGAAGCAACGCTGTAGTAGGCGGATATATTTGAACAACACTGAATTACAGAAACATCAACAACAAAACAATTAAAAGCTTGTGGGCGGTAATTTATTTAAAGCAAATACAACTGTCATTTCTGTAGCAGAAAAAAATATAAGAAATATTTTTGCAGCACTTCTGTTACTCTTACATCACATTTACAGAGAGTTGGGGGATTTGAATATTCAGATCCTATTGACATGAAAAAGGAATTGTCAGTTAAAGAGTCTAATTGGAAATCTCTGCACTTTTTAACAGATACCACAGTCCAGAAGGAAATTGTTAGTGAGAAAAAGCTTACATTTCTTGAGAAAGAAGAGCATTTCTAGGAGACACTGTTCTAAATAATTAATCTGCCTCTCCTGTGTGCCTGCAGTTTCTTCCACAGGAAATGCAGACTTTGTCAACTAAGTGGGAGTCCGTGCTCAGTAGATGATTGTTTTAAGATATGAAGAGGATTTATAACAGTGTTCAGTATGTCAGGTCTGTACTGCTGGGGTAACTGCTGACAGTGCGAGCCCCAAAGGACAAAATTTGTTTAGGCAGTGGCTTTGTTTAACCCCTAGAAAGAGCTGTAAGTTCTTCTGAAATTCCTGAACTTTTGATTATAAAAATGTGTCTGTGGAGGCTGGGTGCTTATCTATTAATCATAATAACTTCAAAAACCCAACCAAACTAAAAAAAACCCCATGAAAAGCAGACCATAAAGAAACCATGGATTGTAAATATAGCAGTGTTTTATCAAGATGGCTAGGTTCCTGAGGCCTATACTGCATGGTTTTTATAGAGAAATAAAAAAGTGTTTATCTTTTATTTGTGAGCCATTTGTCGTTGTTTCAAAAACTTGTGAAGAAAGGGTAGGACTACCACGTTTCCAGCGATGTTGTGATCAAGAAATTCTGGGCAGAAAAGTAAGTGTAAACCACTGTGTACATTCAAGAATCTAAGCCAAATGCATCGAGAACCTTCCTAGAAAGGAGCAGTTGGTGTGGTGGCATTGCACTATGTCCTCGTTTCCCCACAAACTTTCTGCTAGGAAGGTTCTTATGTTCAGATTTATTCCTGTAGAAACCAGAGAAATGTAATACTTTTCCTGTGCTGCAGTAGCCTCCGTTGACAGGCTTTGTGCAGCTCAGAGCAGGGAAGGTACCTGGAGGAACCGAAATGAGAGAGAAGCCAAGCTCTCAATTTCTCCTCTAACATAATGTATCACTGGCCACTCCTATCACCCTCACAGTCAGTCAAGCAGTTTTTGGTCTATTTTCCTTTCTCCTTGTATTCTGCATATTTTTGATTATGCAAACTAAATGACTCCCAAGTCCAGACTGCAGTTGCTTAAAGTGTTTCCCACAGTTAACGTACATTTTGTGGGATTTAAGATAATTCCCTGTATTTAAAATTGTTAACGCTAACAGAACCTAGGAAAAGCTTTGCAAGAACCTTTTAAGAGCCCTGGATATACAGGTACATGTTTGTCTCTGTACATTTCTAGTATCAACTAAATAAATTCCTATAACCCTCTGGGGAAAAAAACCCTGTTTTTATTGGACTTCTGAGGGCAAGTAGAGATAAAGCAACATCCACTTTCCCTGTCTTCTCTGGATATAAGTCTTTAACAACATAGGAGAGAATGGTTTTGCACTTCCTATTATTTCTATGGATGAAGTTAGCTGTTTTTCTTTTGTCTATAAAGTATCAGGCAGTTCCCATAGCAGGAAAGAATGAATTATAAAAATAATATACATTTCAAAGGAAATAAGGATTACAGCCAGTTGCCTTAACAAGAGAGAAAGAAAATCCTCTAATGCTGGAAAAACACTGCTGATTCAATACTGAATAAAGAAGAGATGAATAGGAAATTTGCATATGAACTGTATTTGAGAAGGCAGATGAACAAATTTCTACTTTACATTGCAAATCATTTTTAATAAAGTAAAGAAATAGAGGATTTCATAAATGAATGTGAACTCTGCCAAAACGTCATTGTAACATGGAGAACTAAAAGAATGACACAGAGAGAGAAGATGAAAGAGAAATATTACCATAACCTATTGCCTAAATAATTATTTTTAATCCTCCCCTTCAAAGCCTCCAGGACTTAAGCCCTCTCATAAGGATCTGAAGGGCATGTTGTCTCCATTTCCAAGCTGCCATCAAATCTCAGGATCTTTGTCCAAAACATTTAACATTAGAAAAAGAAATTCCTTCTTTCTAGCTGCTTCTTGTGGTTGTTGTTGGCTGGTTGGTTGTTATTATTTTCATCTGAGCAGCTTGTGAAATCAATCACTTTGCTTAGTCTGAGGAGCTTCACTGATGGCAGACCAAGCCAAAGCCTGTGCCTTTGCTTCCAAATACAAACCTCATCCTGCTTGGCTGTGGTGGTTACCATGGAAATACTGTGATGCAACATCTCCTTTCTTTTTTGTGGCAGGTTTCTGGAGTGAGAGTTCAGAGAGAGAACAAAAACGACATTGAATAATTGGATATTAGTGGTTAACTGTGTTAAATAGCTGGAGGTTTATTCTGCCAGGGTTTTGTCAAGACAAACAACTAATTTCTCTAGGAGTTAGAGTTTTTCAGCTTGAAAATCAAAACTGATCTGTTGCCATATGGCCTGTGGTCTTAGGGCAGTAGGAACTGATAATTTCAGAGATGAGTGGGTTGTAACACAGTACTCTGTATCATTGAACAGTCTTAAGCTTTATCTAGTTGCTGGAGATGTTGTGAGGCCATGGAGGGTACCATGCTGTAGCATGACTGTAGTTTCCAGGCACTCGTCCATCATCCTGCTCAGAGGTTGGGTAGAACAAGGCTTCCTTGTACACACAATCCACTATACAGTGCAATATATAAATCTTTAATTTTTTTCTCCAGCATAAACTTTATTATTTCACAGTTGAATAGACTGACTTAATGTGAGAGCACATGCTGTCCATAGTGGAACCTGTAAGGATATTTAAGTCATTTAAGGTTTGGACAGACATATGATATCTCTACAGTAATCTGCCTGGATGAATTACCCCAGTGTCAAAAAAACCCTTTTTCCTTATCTCTCTCTCTCTCTCTCTCTCTCTTTCTCTCTCTCTCTCTTTCTCTCTCTCTCTCTCTCTCCCTCTCTCTTTCTTTCTCTCTCTCTCTCCCTCCCCCGTCTCTGTTTTGTAGTGTTTATTTACTTGTTTTAATATTAATTCTCCCTTCAATCTCTGTTACGTATTTTCCATTAAACTTGACCGATGAATGAGACGAAATTGGATGGGTTTGCCCTTTTCTACCTCCTTCTGACATCAGTACATCTCTTTCGCCCCTGTCCAGAATCAGCCAACTGCTCTTGAGACACCAGCTAAATCATCTGTTAAATTGTAGTGGTGTGGTTTGGACTGTCTCACTTTCTTTCCCAGTTGCTTTGAGACATGCCAGATGACAAGAGACTGGAGTCTGAAGACTCTGTAGCTGAGGAAAATAATTTTCTAATTAAAAGAAATTCTAATTAAGTATACATTTTCATTATTGTGGAGAAAAAAGATATTTGGGAATGAAGAAGGACACTGCTCCACCAGGTGAGATGGAGGAGATTGAACCACCTATGTGTGTTAACCTGAGCTAAGTAGGAAGGGAGAAGGAAAACCCTGTGTGTGGTTTTTAGTGCTTTGTCTATGCTAGTTTGAATAATAGTTTTGTCATTGATGTGAATTACGCCACTGTCTGGAGTGCTTAGAAATACAACTGACCATGATGTTGACACTTTCTAAAATTATGCAAGGCAAGTGGGAGCAAGAGGTGGAGTTTCTGTACATTAAAAACCCCAGAGCTATTATTACGATGATTCAGTTGAACTTTTGATCACAACTTGCTTTTGCAGTAAAAATCACAGGTCTTCAATGCATGAACATAATCTAAAATACCCAAATCCCCAAAATGAACCAGCCATAGTTGTACAAAGTTCTAAATAAACCTGTTTTTCTGTGCTGGGCAGCACTATATAGCAATAAACAATCAGAGCATTTTGTTCAACCATGCACAATGGTTACTTGGGAATGCAAATATTTCTTCCTCTCCACCAGCTTTTTATGCTGAGCATGATGTCATATGGGATGGGATATCACTGTGGTCAGTTGGTTCAACTCCCAGATCCTTGTGCCACCCCAGCTCCTAACTCATGGGGTAGGATGAGGAACAGAAAAGGCTTTGACCTTGTGTGAGCTCTGCTCAGCAACTGAAACATTCCTGTATTATCAATGCTTTCCAGTGCAAACCCAAAATAGAACACCATAAAAACAACTATGAAGAAAAATAACTCTATCCCAGGCAAAATCAGTTCAGCCAGATAAACCAGACCCTCTGGTTTCAGATGCTCAGAACTAAAACTGAAAACATCCATACAACTAACTGATTTAGACCTTAATGAAAGTGTGAAAGTGCTATTACAAAGCAAATTTAAAGCTAATGGAATTGAAGCACTAAGGAGCAGAAAATCATTAAATTAAAAAGAACTCTAAAAAAATCTAAACTTTTAATGGCACCTGAAAAAAAAAAATTGAGAAAAAAAAATCAGTTCTTCAATGACCCCAAGATCAGTATTTCTGCAAGAAAAGAATTATCACATCTTTATGGAAAAATATCCTTTTGAAAAACTCAGAAATATGTCCTATATAAACTTTCTAATAAAAATATACATTTGCATAAACTTAGATTATTCGAATTGGTATTTAATTCTAAGATGCATTTTCATGTATTTATATATTATATAATCTTGATAGCGACTAGCAAATGTTTAGTTGCAATATTCAAGTGTACCTCAAAAATACAGAAAAAACAAAGT
The DNA here is from genome assembly GCA_026261815.1 of Monarcha castaneiventris obscurior. Classification (NCBI taxonomy): domain Eukaryota; kingdom Metazoa; phylum Chordata; class Aves; order Passeriformes; family Monarchidae; genus Monarcha; species Monarcha castaneiventris. Next base: position 11,498,871 of record JAMPIT010000893.1, on the reverse strand, counting down.
ATTACGAAACAGTCATATTTAATTAAAAAAACCAAAATATAGGAAGAAAGAGAAAAAATACTACATGCCATAGAATTGCAGATTCCTGAGAACCTAATCTTCTTGGAAATAATGATTCCTCAAATGTCTCAAAATATAGGGACAGTGAAGAAATCGTTGAAAGAAACAGTTGCATGTTAAAAGCATCTACTCTTCAAGTTTTCCTCTGTTCTTGGGTCTGATTCTTAGAATTATGAATGCCTCCAGTGAAACCTGGTAGGTGCAGTTCAATTTACTTGAATTTGCAGATGATCTGAGAATTTAGAACCGCGGGGTATATTTGTTCCTGTTGATTATGATTTGAAAAAAAAGAAAGAGTATACCTGAAAATTTTACAGAGTGATATACATTTGCTGTAGAATTAAAAGGGTAAAAAACTGTGAAAGGATTTAATAGATACTAGCATTACCAAGGGATATTTACCTTTAACTCTTTAGGTACACCTTATTCTTTCCAATTCGGATTTTGATACTAGGTAAACTAGATTTTCAGGAATTAAATATTAACTCCATAATTTCAGTTGTAAAAAGGCAGATTGATTTTCACAAACTCAGTTTGAGTTCTGATTTTTTATTCAAAGGATAAGAATTATCAAGAATCTTGGTGTGATTTCTTCACTTCCTTGCAAAGCTGTGGAGTGATAAAAAGTAATGTATTTCAACTAAATTATTCATGAAGTCAGTATCTCTCTTCAATGCAGTAACCTACTGACAAGGGGCTAGTTGCCACTAAAGAATTATTGAAAAAAAACCCACAGTCAAGACTTGGGGTAAGAAAAGACTTTTGTTACATTATCTGACATTTATTTTATATACTTGGATGAAATTGCAGCATCTGAGGAGCTTGTCTTTCAATTTGCAGTTGGTGTATCATCTTTGTTTGATGCTAATATCCGTGACCACAGCAGAGCTTTTTCTTTGATTCTTAGGGAATTTTTTGACCTATCATTATAGTAAGGTATTGGCAGTCAAGAATTTTTATTCTAATCAGAAACTACTTTACCTGTTTTGAGGCTTTTCTAAGATTTTTTAAATGACTTTAGTGGCTAGGCATCTAGAATTTAACTATGGGTTGGATTGGGGCTTTAATTTATCATGTGCCATTGCTATAATTTCTGGAAAACTGAGGTTCTTCTCATTTCAGTTTTCTCAACAATCAGAGAATGATTTCTTCTGTCCCAGGCAAAGCCTACCCCACATTTCCATGCTAACTAACGTGGCAATTCACTAACTGCCTCTGTTCATGAACAAAACTTTTCTTACCACTTGGAATACCAGGTACCACTAGTGAGGATAGAACCTTTTGTAGGAGCTTCTGAAACTTTTTGGGTGTATTTTGCTGTATTTCTATCCATTTCTACATTTTAAGACCTTGGTAAGTTAACAATCCTTGGCATCCTTATACTTGAGAAGTTACAACTTGGCCTTGTATCCTGTATTCCATTTCCTTTCTCTGTAGTATGCTCAAAATCCTGTCCCTAATCTCTTAAATGCCTTATATATGTCTTATATGTCTTATACAAAATCCTCTTGAAACCAGTAGCTTTTACATGGCACCGTTGAACAAAGTCGTTTAGGATTCCAAGTCATGCTTCAAAAGAGTTTAAGGACTGTGTTCTTGAAAGTGATTGAAATCAATCAGGTGCACATGTCGGTGCATTGGCGCAATTAAGCTCCCGCGTCTAAGGACACTGAAGTACCTTTTATGTCTAAATGGAATTTCTGCCCATGTATCACTTAGGTGCTTTTGATAATGGTGACCATCATGTTTCCCTGGAGCCTTTCTGGTTTTGCTGTTAGCTGACCAGAAAAGTGAATAGCAAATTGTTTGAGAACGCATCTTTATTTTTCCGCTCTAGCGTAATGTTTTTGTACCTGATCCTTCACACATTATTCATACGTGGCCTAATGTCTTGTTTCCTCCTTCAGTTGGCATGAACATTTTCACCTCATTAGGGATCTCATAACTGCATTAGGCAGAGGTATGTGAAGAAAATAGAAATGAAACAGAATGTAAATTTCTTCTGTGACTGGTACAGAAAGGGATATGAAGAAACTGACCTGAAAAAGCAGTGAATTTGAGGCAGGAACATAGAAAACAAAGCTCACTTATTAACCTTGATGAAGCATGTCTATGCAGAGGCAAATTTTAGGGAGTAGCTCATCTCTGTAATACAATTGATAAAAATACTGGAGATAAACAACCTAGAAATGTGACTCCAGATTTGAATTTTCAGCCATCTTTCATACTCTCTATCTAAAATATATTTTTCAAAATTCAGTAGGAGGGCTGCAACCCCACTTTACCTACTCACTTGTGTTTATGGTCATTTTAATTTTGGCAGTTGTTTCATTTCTCTCTGGCATCCATAATATATGAAACAAAAAAAAATGGCTTCTTTATCCAGCCATTCAGTTTCTAGTGTGTGTTAAATATTGGAGTGCAGTTGTTACTCATGTTTGCAACTTAGATCATGACAGTGTGTGCTTCCGAATATTTTTCATTCAGTTAGAATCTTTTTTGGGATTTTATTCCTTCTCTGCATGAGAGGAACAAAATCCATTTGCATTTCTTCAGACATGTTTGTGAACTTGAGAAATGTCTGTTTCAGGAATTAGCATGCCTTGTTGGCTCCATAAAAATGCACTTTTAATTGCTTCTTGTTTTTTACTTTCATATTACTTCATGTTACCATTTCATCTTCCTGATTTTAGAGATTTTTAGGCTTTTAAATTTAATAAGGAAAGTAAAGACCTCTTGAAATTGTCCATGAATTACACATTTCCCAATACTTTTCTGTTCAAATATATCACAGTCAAATTTTGGTTTTGTAGCAGAGTAACTGCTAGGTTGTTCCTTGGCAAAATGTTTGGGCTTAGATACAAGTGTTAAGATAATTGTGGACTGCTAGTTTCAGTTAATTTGTGTTCCAAACAAAACCATTTCAAATCTCCTAATTTAGCAGTTAATGCATGTAAAGGTGGAGAAGATTATGTTTTATGTTCTGTGATTCTTTTTACTTGCTTTTAATTTTATTTGACATGAACATAATACCTATTATTAAATCAGTTGCACATACTGCAAAAATCTGGTGACTGAAATCCCATTACATTTTCTTTTCTGTGCATTTTAATGCTGATTAAACTTACCCAGTGCTCTATGCCAGATGAAAACATGTTGAACACATTAGCAATACTTACGCAAATTGGTTTTGCTTTCTCTTCACCTTTAGTAATTCATTGCTGCTGCCCACATTCATGGCAGCAGCTGGTCTGAAATATTTGTTTCTTGAACCCAAGAGAAAATGTTATCAGTCATTTAATTGATAAAATCTGGCCCTTAGTACTCAGCTGAGATCACCCACGGCTCTGTGAAGGACTGGTTGTGCTCTTCTGCTGCAGAGACAGAAGTGCATGGGTTTGAGTCTCACTGCAGGCCCCACAGACATGGGATGCTGATGAGTGTGCTAGATCATCTAGCAAATCCTATCACAAAGTATGATGAGAGAGCTCCACTCCATACAAATACTAAAATAAACAGCCTTTTCATTTCTTCAGGGCAGAGATGAAGTATTAGGCAGACTGTCAATTACCAATCTCCATACTTTTATATGACTGTCAGCAAGCCATCATTTGAAGCTTTACTACAAATACATATGTTTATGTGGAATATACAGAAGTCCAAAGTTCTATAATTACATTTTAAGAAATGAGATCATCATTCAACAAAGGTAAGAAGAGAGCATGAATTTTTAATTACAGTAGGACTAGAGCCCTGGTAAACACATCTTAGACCCAGGCTTAGCTAGGAGGCTAGGAAACAGATGCTGTTTGAATTGGTAGATGGTGAAAAGTAACTTGTGTATCAATAGATAGTGTATTCGTATGTTTGAAAGTGAAGAATATGAAGAAAGTAAAAAGAATTTAGCTCCTTGGGGTCTGATTCTATGGCCTTAGAAAGCTGACCATTGCCCTTGGCTTTGACAAAATAAGTAACTTAGAGGAGGAAATAGAGGTGCTTCCAGTAAATACAAACCATACTTTAGTATATACATAACCATGGTGAGTTGACCTTTGTTGGACGCCAGAGTCCAGCAAAGCTGTTCTATCACTCCCCTCCTCAAGTGGATAAGGGAGAAAAACAATTAAAAGCTTGTGGGTTAAGATAAGGACAGAGAGAGATAATTCAGCAACTACTGTCATGGGCAACACAGATTTGAACTCGGTAAATTAATTTATTACCAATCAAATTAGAGCAAGATAATGAGAAAAAAACCCCAAAATATTAAAATACCTCCCCTCTACCCCTTCTTTCTTCCTGGGCTCAACTTCACTTCCAGTTTGTCTACCTCCTCCCTCACAGAGGTACAAGAAGATGGGCAATGGAGGCTGTGGTCAGTTCATCCCCTGTTTACTCTACTGCTTCTTCCTCCCAACACTCTTTCCCTGCTTCAGTATGGGATCCTTCCCATGGGAGACAGTCCTCTGTGAACTTCTCCAGCGTGAGCCATTTTCATAGGCTGCAGTTCTCCATGAACTGCTCCAGCACAGATTCCCTATGGGGTCACAAGTCCTTTCAGCAAACCTGCTCCAGCATGGGCTCCTCTCTCCACAGGACCATGGGTCTTTCCAGGATCCTGCTCCAACACAGACTTCCCACAGGGTCACGGCCTCCTTTGGACATCCACCTGCTCCAGGATGGCTGCAGGTACATCTCTGCTCCCCTCTGGTTCTCTATTGCCTGCACAAGGACAATCTTCTTTGCCATGGTCTTCACATGAGCTGCAGGAGAAACTCAGCTCCAGTGACTGGTGTAGCTCCTCCTCCCCTTTCTTCACTGGCTTTGGTGACTGCAGAGTTGTTGCTGTCATATATTTTCACTCCTCTCTCCCAGCTGCAGTTGCACAGATTTTTTCCCTTCCTTTCTTAAATTCATTATCCTAGAGGTGCTGCCACTGTCACTGATGGGGTCAGCTTGGCCAGCTGCAGGAGCCAGTCAGAACTTACTCCATCCAACATGGGATCAGCTTCTGGAATCCCTCTGCTACCAATACCTTGCCACACAAACCCAATACAATATGTCATCTCTTCAGAGATGAAGAAAAAACATCTAGTGTTTCTGTGGTGCTTTTCTTTACTGTTGTATGTAACAGTCACAGCCATATCTAATACGGAAGGGCTAAAGTTGTATCCTGTAGCTTGAGCTATGCAGCTGTAACAAGGAATTGCTCAGATGAAGCACAGAGATGCAGAGGGATGGCATTTCAGAATGAATTAATTGAATTCTGTGGAAGGTTTCATAGGAGTGAAACATACCACTTGGGCTTTGGTTGAAATGAAGCTGAAGGCACTGAGCTGTAGATGAACAAAGGAGAGAGATAATAGCATTTAATGAGAGACTTGAAATGGTTTGGAAATTACTCTTTAAATTATGTTTTGATTTGTAGATGAAAGTTAAATTATAATTGAAATACTCATAGCATAATCATGATGGCAGAGTGTGATCTGGTTGCACATATTTTCTGACAGTACCCTGAGGGACAGTGGCATTAAAGCCTGGTGCCTCTCCTCCAATTCACCATCACTTCTCACATGTGTATCAGGATAGTTTATTTTGCACGTATACAAATCAGAAGGGAACACTGAGATAAAATGGTGTGTCTAGCAGTACTTGTCAGTCAGCTTCAGGCAGTGCAAAGCCATTAAAGAAAAAAAAAGAGTGCAAACAAATAGACATCACTTTCACATTTAAGAAGAAGACATTGCCTGACTCAGGCTCAATTTTGTTTTCTCTGTAAAGCGACTGGAGTGTAATCAGTGGAATGGGAGACAAATTTCAGTCACGTGAAGTCTGCTCAACAAGAAAGCAAACATAGGCATGGAGGTGTTGTGCATTTTTGGTACCTTTTCTGTTGTGTGATCATATTTATATATTTTTACTTCCAATCCTAAAACCTTCCATTTGTGAGTGGGCTCCTGTTTTGTAATGTAGCATGAGTGCTTTGTGCTTTATATTATATAATTCCTGCTGTCATCAGTGAGCTTTTTTTGCATTAATCTCAACAGCTCTTCCTGAAACATACAGGTATACTAAAATAAAACACATTAGATAATAATAAAGTATAATGTGCTATGCTATCACAAAATATACCACTATAACACGACTTACTGTCCATGTTGATACAAGGTCAAAACATTTTTCTTGTCATTTTAATATTGGGGATGATCTGAAAACCTCTGAATCCCGTGCATTACAAACCTAATATCCTGTACTTTTTGTTCAGTAATTGAGGGTGAAGTAGACCATTTTTCACATTAAGTTCTTCATTACTGGAATATTTCTGGGGAAAAAGCCCCAAAGAAACCTAATTTATTACCATAACAATTTCATCTGTTGTTTCACCATCTCACCCATCTTGAAGGAGAACTTCTGAGTTTAGAGGGATACTTTTCAGGAAAGAATCCTACCACTAAAAGTAGCTCCTTTATCAAAAGAAGTTTACATCAAATGCACTAAACCTAATTAGTAAGGCCCTGGGGAATTTCAGAGGAATTACTCAAGACAAAATACCCTTAGGAATAGTCATCAACAATACAGAGAGATAAAGTTAGCATTCATCATGATTGATGTGCTGTGCCCCTATTTGGGTTGAAATAAAATATCCTAGTTTGGCAGCAGCATGTTTGTTGAATAATGTGGAATATACTGGTGTTGCTCAGTACTCCTTACTATTACAACATTGAAATATAGCATATTATCCTGCTGCAGATGACTGTAGAATATTTTGTGTGTGTGCCTGGGGATTATTCTGTTCATCCTACAAAGTTGCAAAATGGGAGCATGGGTTAATAACGTCATGGAGATTTGATAGAAATTCACTCCTTGTTTCTTAGAATACTTCATTGGAATACTTACTTTAAATTACTGGTTTCATGTAAACTGTAACATGAACATAATTAGTACTGCGGAATAATCTTCACTGGATGACTTCAGAGAGGCCAGGAAATTTCAGCAGTAGATAGTTCGAGCTCTAAAGTTCTGTTTTGCACAGACATCTGACCAGTGAAGTAGTCTTTCATGTTATGAGAAATACTGCTCTTGAATTCTGTAATGAGTTCTTTCAGTTTCTCTTTTGCTGGTTTAGCAATCCACTCAGGACTCTCCCCACAGTGTCCTTATCAGGGAAATTCAAGCATAGATATGTACTGAGATCCTGCTGCAAACTGTATGAATCTGGACCATGTTTGTTGGCTGTACAGTCTTGAACTCAGCTTGTTCCAGTCAGTTCTCTGCTACTTCTTTAATTTTTGAAATAAGCTAAAAAAAAAAAAATACAGACCAGAAAAATACTGCTTTTTAGCAAGTAGTTCAAACAATTCCATATGGTGTTCATCCTGCAGTAACTCAGAAACAACAAAAATACAATAGTTTGCATATACAATAACATCACTGACTTATCCCCAAACACATTCTGTAGTGTAAAAATATAAAGAGTAGTATTTAGAAGTATGTTTGAGAATAAATTTTAAGATATTTTACGTATGTTCTTTAGTATAAACACAATTTTTTCCATGTTTGTGGCAATGCATTTATTCTTTCATAGTCATTGCAATAATTAGTGTAATGTGTGTGTCTTCAAAGAAAAAGAGAAATATTCCCATTAAATGTATTATCAGTAAAAGAGGGCTTTTGTCCAACAAATTTCAAAAGTGGATTACAGGTGTAAACATGACGTTATATTGGGAAGAGCAATTTAATTTTCCAAATGGACAAAGTTTAATAAAACCTACACCACATAATAGTTTAGTCAAAATTAATCAACAGGTCTGGAAATATTATTCTGAATTTTTCCTGCTTGTGTAGAGGCAAATACAGCAATGAATACTTGCAGCATTTTTTTTTTTTTTCCCAAGCTATCCAACTATGTTATTTCAGTGGAGTCTGGTAGTGATGCACAAGAGATTTATAATGTTTATTGATGGTAAATAGATTCCTGCTGCTCACTCTAGAAATTTTGACTTTCACTGCTAGTCTGCAAAAGTTCAAGGCACAGTCTGTGAACTGGAGTGTATGTTCCAGAGAAAATCCACTCTAGAGAAAGACTTAAATGTCCCTCTATTTGATATTTGTTGCCATAATAAATACAAAAAAGCCTTCAACCCTTAAAACATATTGGGTTTGTGTATGTTTTTTCTAAACAATGTAACAAAGTTGTAGAAACAAACTCAGCATCTTTCTCTTATCTTAGGCAGAAGTATTCGGCTGAAAGCAAAATATTGAAAGGCAGTTCAATTTCCTGACTCAGAAATTCAAAAAACCCCAGTCTGTCAAATGGGGGATGTGGCTTTTTTTCATATTTTAAGGTTTTACACTGACATTTATAATACTTTTGATGAAACTATATTAACATAATGAGCTTGGGAGTTATATCAGCTGTACAATGTGCATCTAAGGAAATATAATCCTAAAATGTATCTTTTCCAGGTTTCACAGGGGGACCTAGTGAGATCCCTGAAAAAACTCCCTAGATGGATGCTATATTTTCCTTGTGTTGATCTGTCTCCTTCCAATAGTAACATCATTAGCAGCAGAGACATTAAGAAGGGACTTGAAAAACAAAAATATATCAAGCCAGGCCTAAATTTTCTGACCTCCATATAGGCCCACATATTACAGTCTACTTAACACTATTTGAAGAGATGAACAAGGCCCCAAGACAAATGGACCAAAACAAATGGACCAAAAAGAGGTCACTGCAGGGAAGCAAGGGATGAAGGCCAGAGTAGGCACCAGCATGAATAATACCAAGGAGAGAACTGTCTAATGCCAGGGGAACTTCTGTCTGCCCCGCCGATGTACAAGGGAAGCTGCTAGACTATTTTCCAGTGTCATGTTTCTGAGGAGGATCCTGGGCAACTATAGCAAGAATGATCAAAAAGCGCTGATGGCTTTTGCTGTGTGCGTTTACACCCACTGGTGCTCAAGGATGAGAGCCTTGCCTGTCTTCCCAAGCAGCTGGAGTTCTGAATTGGCATGTCCCCACGGACAGACAGTCTCACTGATGAGGGAGACATACATATTCCATGTTCTGGCTTTGTTCTTCCCCACCTGACAAAGGAAGGACTTCAAACATGTCATTCCAGCATCTAGAAAGTCACCTAAGAGTGTGTTTGGCATTTGCTGTTTACTGCATCTCCTGCAATGAGTCCGACAGTTAAAAGATTTGATGAAACTGGCACACAAATCCTGCTTGAGTTCATTTATTTTGAAGTGGCATAGGGTTTTTTTGCCCCTTAATTTGCTATTTATGTGGAAATGGTCTTTAATGTTCTCCTTTAGTAAGTGACAATACAGATAAAGAGGAGGTGATTTATGATTCAAATGTCATATATATATGGAATATATTTTAATTTACAGAGGGACAATAATCTCTAAATAATATATAAATACAATCAATACTAATAAATACAATAAATACTAATCATCTTTACAAGATTTTAGGCAGTGTCATGTTGGAAGACACTCCTTCACTAAATTTTTCTAAACCTGTCAAATAGCAAGCAGAGGCTTGTGGGATGAACAGTTCCCGATGTAGGTAGGAATTTCTAGAGGGAAGAAAGAAATATAATTTCAGAAAAAGAATGCATAATAAAAGCATCTACACCAATGCATGCAGTAAGGGTAACAAACAGGAGCTGGAAGCTCAGTTTTGGGGCTGATGCCTTAAGGGGCCACCTGAAAACAGAGACTAGACAGGATAAGGTAGGTATTTATTTGAAAGGATTTCAAATAAAGTTCTTCACCCTTTTATAAGTTTGCTCTCTGTTGCTGGTGCCCAGTAGATTGTTACAGTGTTTTCCATGACTAAATGGGAGATAAACAGCAGGGTTTTCTCTTTCAAGTCTAAATGTAGATAATGGACAGCACTGTAGATAGCTCATGTCTTCAGGTGTTCAGATATGACCAGGGCCAAGCATTACAATATTGATAAGAAAAGAAAAAAAGAAAGTCTTAATATTTGACACAAAACTGATTGAAATCCTCTTAATCTTTCAAGGATAAATCTCCAACAAAAGGATATTTTTAACTGAGATAGAATCATATTCAAAACAACAAGATCAAATATGCTCTGTTATCAGATGGAAAAAATAAATTACATTTCAGATATGGAAAGCTTTGATACTTCAATGATGTTTTTTATTTGAAAATTACTTCTCTCATCTTATGTAGAATGCAATTTTCATCACAATAGCATGTTAAATTGCTGAAAAATTATCATTTTCCCTTTTAAGTTGTCACTTTTCCCAAAATAGTTTAATTAGTTTTTTTGATCCAGTCATTCATTCTCACCTCTACTGTGTTTATTCAAAACTCTTAACCTATCTTTACATCGGCTATAAGCTCTGGGAAGTAACAAATACACCTCAATAGATGAAGTTGTTTTGGCAGCCCAGGCAAAGCACTAGTTCTTGAATTTTCTAGAGAACAAGAAACTTCATGTGTGATAAGCAAGCAGAGTGTTCTGGATAGTCTCGCAATACACTATTTTGAACTATTTTTTCCTGGCTAACCAGTTGTGCAGATTTATTCCTAGCTTCATACAGGTAAGTGCTTAATAGCATTTATCTAGCTATGTATAAGAAAAAAGAAAGTGCATTGGTGGGATGCCTCTCTATGCTGTTTATTAAACACCATCTGAGAAACTGCAAATTCAAGGACTGACTGCATCCCTAGGGAGAAGAAGGGAGAACTAATCTTTCAGGTGCTGAATGCACTCAGCTTCCCGGGGTGATCTGGGTAGTTAGAGCGCTCTCAGATCTCCTCAGCCACCTCTGGAATTACGTGAAATTCTTCAAGAATTATGCAGGTGTATGGGAACCTGTCCACTTCTGTTAGTACATGCTCTACTTTCCAAACCTATGGAGAAAAGGGTGAACACTTCAGGTTCTGGTCTCTTGCTTGTGTTCTGTATCCATTTTTTCAGGCCTGTGATTTGCAGGATATTTTTCCTTGTGTTTTCAGTTACTGCAGATTCCAGTAAGTTACAGTAGGGCTTGCCCACTGAGCCCCTCACTTTACAGCTTTAGGGCAGCACAGCTACAAGCCCTGCAGCCTGACTTACTGCAGCTTACTGTCCTCAGAAATCCCTGCTCATCTGGAAGATCTGTTGAAGCTCAGCTATTGTTTTGGAGACAAAGAGAAGGGGAAAAAAGTCTTTTGAGGTTGGCTTAACAGCAGGAGGTGGCTCTGCCTTAGTTCCTGCTTCTGCTTCCTGAGCACTCAAACGCTTTCAGGAGGGAAGGTGAGACAGGGAGTAAGATCTGTAGAACAGGATCTGAAAGATGCCCCTCGAAACATCCCTCCTAAGTTAAAAGGCTGCTGTCTCTGTGTGTGGCTTTACCACAGGATTTGTCCTGTAGCCTTTCAGCAGGGCTGAGGTGCACTGCAGTATCAGAGCTCGAATTTACTTATTTAACTTCTTTCTTGCAGATTTCAGTAAGCACTTGGTCCCAAGTGTGAAGTCTGTTGACCCCTGCAGCTAGTACCATTTGCACTTCTTAAAACTGTCATTGAGTAGTTACTATGGTGCTGTGCAGATTTGAAATTTCAGTTGAAGATAAACAGGCAGACTTTGAAAGTGCACAGGGCTGTATGGGATTTTCATAGGAAGAGGCACCACCTTCTCAGTGTGCCACAGGTCTAGCTAGCATGGTCGCTAGTAAAGAGACTCTTCCAAACCAAGAAAGGACAGTGAAGATCTTACATGACTTCACTTTCAGAATAATGCACATGCTGTTATCTTGCTGCTGTGTGTGTAATATTTTAAATGGAGAATCATCTCTTTAAAGGAAATTGAGTTGTACAGATATATACACAAATATACATATATATAAAACACACACATATAGACACACATATATAAATGTTCTGCACAGATATAAATGTATCTGTGGGTTAACTGCATGTGCACCATGCAAGCAGCTGTATGATTTTCTTGTTCATCCTGCCTCTTCTCACATTATGGAATAAATTTTCACCTGTGTTGCATTACCTTGTACAAATGGCTGTTCTGCCATCCTCCAGCTCTTTTTATACCAACAAAATTATTTACTTTAACTTAATTCTACCCACAGAAAATCATGGAATTTCCTGTATCTGCTTAGCTAGGAGGAGTCCTCTATTAGTTGCTTCTGTTGCCTTATCCCTTTCTTCCACCATGTTTGTCTTTCTCTCGTGGAACAAGGTCTTCATGAAGAAAACTGATTTGGTTCAGGTATGTCTATGAACTTCTGGGCACAACTTTTTGTACCAGTACTCTGTAATAGTACTGAAGTGTTTCTTGCTCTAAAAGTGCTGCTTTGATGAGCCTGAAGATACCAGAGAGACTTCTTGTATTGTGGGGCAACTGCAGACTGAACGTGACCTGGTGTATATCACCATCTCTTAGAATGAAAATATAAAATTTTACCTAGTTAGCAGATAACAAGTATTACTGTCTCTGTCCGGCTCTGTGGCTCAGATGCATGCATGCACAAACGCACGGCTAGCTTCAGTATAAAGTCAGTGACAAAAGAGGCAGGAAGGGTCCTTGCATGGCATTCCAGCTTATTGCAGCCACACTGTGAAAAGTTCCAGAAGCAAAGGCGAGAGAACACTGGCAAATTGGGATTTTATCCGGGGGCGGGGAAAAGGTGGGACCAGGGAACGGGGCCAATGGAGAAGCTCTGGGGGAGTGCCGAGGGGGACAGAGGCTGGCAGCCAACTGGGGAATTCAAACTGGGACAGATTAACCCTACCGAGCTGTGCATCCTGGGAGAAGCCTTTCTGGTCACCCTAACATAAAGTGGTTCTTGTGGTACTAGGGACTTGTCTTACTGAGAACCCTCTGTCACTGGCCACCACAAACAGGTACCACTGCATTTGTCTGAACCATTCCAAAGAAGAACAGCTAGGTAATGGATGTTTCAGTTTATTGTAATTCAGTTAACCCACAGTTAAGGTGTTCACTATGCATTCAGTAAGGAGGAAGATGTCTGACTCTTTATCCAAAATCGTGCATGTTTGTGTGTCAAACACAAAAGAACTGCAGGCCAGCAGAGAAGGTTTGATTTGATATACATCCTTAACTGAGAGCCTGAGGAGAGTAAGCTATAGGAGCTAGATAGATATCATCACATTGTAGAAAATGTGAAGAAATGGAGCTGATGTAGTAGTGTTGTTTCAAAAGAGATAAAAGGTTGAATGCTCTATATGACACAAAACCCCATGAACTTGCTATCTTTGCCTTGTTCAGAACATTTAATTGATATTAATATTTTTGAAAGTATGTGTTAACTTTGCAGCTTGGACTTTGCAGAGCCCAGACAGTGTCACTGATGTTGAGCAACTGTGGACACTCTTCTCTACAGATACGTTGGATGCTACCCTTTTCCAATTCTTCTCTGGTTTGCTTTTGTTTTCTTTTTCCCTAACATTGTTTTCCTGTTCAGTAATCATCTTCCTTCATTTTTCTGAATCCCCTTTTTCTAATGAAACTACTAATTCCTAATGATTTTTACCCTGCTTGAAGGAAATTCCTTTCTGTCAAACTCTGTATGTTTCCTCTAAAAGCTTCATTGGCTGTGGTGATTCACAGAAATTAGGATCTTTTCTGGAAACTGATTTTTGTTTGTTCTGTAGCTTCTTTCCAGCACACACACTGTGTGTGTTACTGTATTTCTGGTTTAGGCATAGAATGGATAAACTCAAATCTGACTCATAGTTTGTGCGTAGCACCTTTGAACTGTCACATTACAGAGCAATATAATACAGTTTTTTGCTATGTGTTTGTTGGAGTTTGAGAGTCCGTTTTTCTCCATGCAAGGCAGGTCTTGGCATACAAATTTTTTATTTTGAAAAATTGGGGAAAAAAACCATAGAAAAGTCTTCGAGGCTGTGTTAAGTTCAAAGGATGAAGAAGTGTCAAAGATTATCATTAACAGAAGGATGACAGTCAGTCTGCCTGCTTTCAGTATGCAGTGTAATATTTGTTCCAGTACTTTCAATCATTCCAAGAGAACTTCGGTGCCAATGAGATAAAGATGGATACCCTCACAGGTTGTTCACTGCCCACCAGTGTCACAGTGCTAGATGGGCAGAAACAGGCACTGGAGAGGCTCTGCATAGTGTCTCATATGACATTGTCAAAAAGAGGAACTTGAAAAATAACTGCAAAGGTAACTCAGTATGAATGACTTCACAAGTTAACAGAGAAAATACTTCAAGAAAGCTGTCTACAGGAGAATTCAAGTGGGCACAGGTTATCTGTCCTGATTTCTATCCAGAGAGTGACTTGCAAGGTGACACCAAAGTGAGAGTCTTTCTGAAGAAGAACAGGGAACAGGGCTAGATGACATGTAAGCTTCATAATCTGGAGAGATGACATGAAGAAGATGAAATTCAGAGAGGACAACTGCAACTGACAGACAGAAAATTTACTTTTCAGGTATAGAACTGGAATAACTGGAGTAATTGGCTGGAGTTCAGCAGGAAAGTATGTATAGAGCAGCTCACATAACGTGATCTTGGAAATAGAGAAGACTTACTTCAAAATGTTTCCTGAGTTTTAAGGAGTATACTCAAAGAAAAATATAGGCATATAGAGACAGTCTGAGAAAAAACAACACATTGTAGGAAAAGCTGTCTCTGGAGAAAAGCTGAATGAACAAACCTACAGGACCTTGTTTTGTTTTCTGATTTATCAAAGTTTATTATAGAAGAAAAGAATGACTAACTCTGGTGGGATAGTACAAGACAAAACTGAGCTTATCTGGGGAATAAAAGAATTGTTAAGAAAAAGATTCCTGCTACCAAGAAACAGTGCACTAGAAAAAGCTGTGCAGAGAAATCACAGCAAAAAACCATTTCTCTGAGGTGGCTTGGTTGCAATTTACTCTTACAGAAGGATGGACAGGATAGGACTTAAAGTCCCTTCCGGCTCAGCATTTTTATTACTTTTCTGTCATCCTGTTTCAAAAAGTGACTTATCTGAGACAGGTTAGAAACTAGAGGTCTGACAGGCTGGTTTGGTGAAAAGCTGTTGAAAAGGGGCATGAAAAAAAGCACAGTGACAGAAGACACTTTCTTGTGAAATACAGGAGGGTTTGGAAACCTGCTTTGCCTGCCTGTTCAGCCCCTTACCCCCCCGGCCCCTCTGCTTTTAGACTTACACCTGAAAAGAACAATCAGCCAGTGGAAGTCCCATGCCTGCTGTCTCAATGGGAAATGCCACAGGAAAGGTATGTAGGGGACTGTCATTGCTTAGTGTCTTGGCTTGAGCTCCTGGGACTGAACAGCTCTGCCACCACTCTGTCCCTGAGCAGCTACCAAGTCCCTGGGCTGGACACTGCAGAAGACACCAGGTCCTGTCTCTTCTGTTCTGGAGGAGATAATTTTATTTTCTTTTTACTGTTTTTTTCTGCTGTGACACGCTGAGCTTTGCTAGGGTTTGGGTCACCGCAGCAGTGTCAGAAGTGTTCAGCTTTTCACAGACAACAGCTGATGAGAGCAAGGACAAGGTTTTTGTGGCACTGGTAGTGAAGTTGAATAAAACACACCCACAATTTGTGAGTAGAGAGAAACTAACAAGCCAGACCTAAGACTCCATTTCTTATTTCTGGTAAGGCCAGAAGTCATTGCAGCTTATGATATACTGGGTTGCAAAGTCAGTAACAGAGTCTGGCATGCAGGGGCTGCTCTTCTCAATATCAACATAGATGGCCAGAACACATTTCTTTGTGGAATCTCTGGAGCAAGCTATAAATGATGAATTAAATGAAAAAAATCTTTTCTTCCTTTCTGCCTATTGAAAATAGTTAGCACTGTGCTCTTTGCTGTGATCTTTAGCTCAAATACACCTAGAAGCATCTAAATAGTGATTAATTTTTATGTTAAACAAGTGGAACATTGCCAAAGTTGAACATCTATTTTTCTGTAATTGTTTTCTCTGAAATCCTTTTGATACCATTTCTAAAATAGAAGGAAAGGAATCACCTTTTGTCCTGTTCATATATCCAGGCTCTTTTTCAATAAAATAATTCAAATTGGTCAGGACACTCTGATCACGCTCAGAATTTTTTAATTTCACTTTAATGTTCAGAAATATTTTCTACTGACACTCTGATCTTGATCTCAAAGTAACAGTAACTCGAAAAGTTAACATGATGTCTCCAACTTGGTACTTATCTTGGGAGAAGGGTTGGCTGAAAAACAAGAACATTGTTTTATGGCACATCATCAGACTGTAAATGGAGGCTTTCTGTACAGAAAGAGCCAGCTTACCTGCTATCCTATACTGCTAAATGATTTGCTCTTCTGGCATTACTTCCCTCTCAGTCTAAAAAAATCTTCCCATAAAACATCCTTGAGAAATCTCAGTTTTTAAAACTAACCCCACTTCTTCTGTGACCCACTGATCTTACTTTTCTGAGTTTCATTGCTTAATTGATAATACCTAGAGGGTTTTTGCTTGTGAAGTGGTAATCCCTGCAGTTTTTGGTGAGCAAGTGTTGAAGCTGGTTTGTTTATAACTGATCTGTCCTGGGGATCATAAACTTGTTTACTCCAGATAAGGGGAAAACAAGTTATATTCAATTTATGTTACTGTTTAAAATATCTTTTAAGCAACAGACTAATCTGTTGTTTTACTGGGTTTTTTTTTGTTTGCTTGTTTTTTAAGCAGCTGCCAATGGGCTGCTGTTTAACACACTTTAAAATATTTTAGCTTTCCCTTACCCTATATTCCTTATGACTTTGTCGCCTGACATCTCTCCATTTTGTACTGATTCTGACAGGTTTTCCTTTCCACAATAAAAACAATAGCTCACTGCAGAAGGAGTGGGAAAAGAGACTAAAGGATTCCCTCAGTGCAAATGAACAAACAGGGAGGATTGCGGAGTTGAGGACAAAAGAACTTCCTGTCCATAGACAGATTAATGGAAAATTCTGAGTGCCAGTGTCAAACCAGTTATTGATAAAGAGGAGATAGGGGTGGCATCCAAAAGATGCAGTGAAGTGTTTATAAGTATTATTTTTATTGCTTTTGGCTTACTTTAGTGTGGGAGGAAGTGCAGGATTTTCTTCTGATTTTCCTCTAAATATAATTTCTTATTGTTTTGCTTTTTTACTTCTGCTGTGAGTGACAGCAGAATTACTCCACCTGTGACTTTTTTCCACTCTGCATTAGTCTACATTACTCTCCAGGAAATGAAAGGCTGGGTTTTATGTTGTCTTACTAATTGCTTTTTTTGCAGCAGTCAGTTTCCAGTCTCTCGGCAAGGGCATAAGCACAAATTCAGTCAGTCTCAACGGGTTAAATTAAAAGCTGTGCACACTGGGGTGGGTGGTTTAAGATGTTTGATTATTGTTTGGTTTATCTAGCCAAGGTGTTCTGCAGGGATTCCGGTTTATTACTGTTCTCTTAATGAGGGAATACTTTTCATTTGCTACTTTGTTTTTAAAAGTCAGGTAAACTCTCCTTGGATTCAGTCATGTAGAATTACGCTGGAAATGGCCTGAAATCCCTAGCACTTCATTATAGCAGTCACTATACCAAAACGCAGGATAAAGTCTAAACCTTTAGCTGGCTTAAGTTTTGGGCTGTTCTCTGCAGCACTCATGTCCTCTCTGGTGTCCTTTTCCTACTGGGTCTGATGATCTCTACTGTCCTCTCCACCAGCCTGGGGGCAATCACCCCTCCCTTCACTTGCTCATCAGCCAAGCTCCTCCTTGGACCTGAGGCTGACCTGGCTTGTACCAAAGGCCCCCCGTTCTCCTCCCTGATTCCTTCCTGTGAGCCCCCTTCTCCATTGTACCTCTTCTTGTGGCATTTCAGGAGGTGGCTCTGGAGCCAAGGCAGTTTTCGTACCGTACTTGAAATGGTGACATGCCTGGCTCCAGTTTGCATGATGTGTCTGTACTGCGTGCCTGTCCACAGCATGGACAGACCAGTCTCAGGTGGGTAGGAGCTGATTATAGTGATATTCAAACAAATGTTTGATCCAAAAGATTCCCAAAGGCCACATAGCAAAGCTCGAATATTGTAATAATGGTTTTTACCCTCCTGAAGTGATTCTTACCTCATTGTTGAGGAATAATTTATATTTTTAAATTGGTTAGAATTTTATAGGACATTATGAAAAGAAGCAAGGTACTAGATCTGAAATAATTTGACAAACTCTGTACAATATGCTGCAGATTTGAGCGCCTGGTACCCAGCATGTTTAAATTCCCTGTCAACAATGCTGTTCTCCCTTTCTGTTCTGACGTCAAGTGTGGCAGTGAAAGGCATGAAATTTCCCTGCAGTTAATATCAGTTTCTATTATCTATTAATCTCTACTATCAGCAAAAAATGCAAAATTGCACAGAAAATTATGGTATGAGTAAAGCGATTTTTTGGGGTAAAGCAATTATCATAACATTCATGGCACTAAGAAAACACACAAGCACCTTAGAGTTATTCTCTTCAGTTCCGTATTGTCAGAAATACAGAACACTGAAATTCTGCTTCTTCTTCTAGTCACCAGAATCATAAGAACTGTGTTTCTGTGGCCTCATTACTTAGGAGGTGTGTCTTTGAAAGGCATTCAGATGCCACAGAGTGTTCCCAACAAATATTCCTTGCACGGTTGTAATAGCTCATGTCTATTCCATAAATTAGTCTTTGTGGCTGGAGAAAGTCTCAAAGAATGATAGTCTTGGCACTTGTAATTTTACCTTTTACAAAATTACAGGCTCTTAAGGGATGCCGGATAAAGTTGGAAAGACCAGCTCTCTATAATTACTTTTTTGTGCCATAAGTGCTGGGAAGAACACCCGGTGTTTTTGGCTGAGGACCTGTCCTCCAGAATGAGATTTTTGTGCCTTTATGTGAAGCATCAAACGCTGCTGTTACCAGAAGAAGTCAGCAATATCATGTTTGCCTTCAGTGAGAGCATATGCTGAAGGACTAATATTCAATAGGGTTGACAGAAGGCTGTGACTTGGCCATTTGGATGACTCAATGGGGGAAGAAAAAAAAATGTTTGTTTTTGCTTATTTTCAAAGCGTTTCCCTGACAATGAAAAATAGTAACCTGCTAAGGAAAATGAGAAAGGGTTGTTACACAAGCTGAAACAACTGGGAATCTTTAAGCTGGGCTTTGAAGCCAAACAATCTGTAGAAAATACCAAAAATGCTTTTATTTTATGTGAAGAAATATATATCATTGTCCAATATGAAAGCATTCTGGTATTTCCTCAAAACAGATGAAAAAATAACGAAACAAAAAGGAAAGACAAATAGCAGCTGAAATATCTTTTTCAAACTCTGCCTTCGGTGGCTTCTGGTAAAAGGCAGCTGCAGAAGTATTCCAGGAGAGCTGTGCTGGGATGTGCAGTTTGCAATGCAGAGCATGTTGTTTGCATATGTCTACATAGTCCATATAATTCACTTTTTCAGATATCAGATACCAGATGGGCTGTGGTAGCATCTCCAACATTGATAGTACCACCATTTTCCACTTTTTCCACTACAGCATCCTTTTCCCCATCAGCACTCCAAATCTCATTCAAATAGCAACTCCTTTAGCCCTGCATACAGTAGTAAGTATAATGAACAGCTGTTCATGACAAAGGCTGCAGACTGCTAATATGATCTAAAACTATATTAAATAATGATTAATTATAATGCTTTAAGTTAAGCAGGTAAAATATTTAATTTTTTCTATATTGCTCTTCAATATTCTCCTCTTATCCTTTTCTATGGAAGTGTTTTGCAAACAACAGAAGGGAGCTGGAGTAGTTCTCTTAAGTGTAAATATCATTTGTTTTGCCTCTTCTGAAAGCTGGTGCTCAGAAAACTGTCTTTACTGGCAGAAGGGCTCTGCATCTCACACCTTGCCTATCAAGGCATTTGAAGGGTTCAGGTATCAGGAGTACCTTTAGTACTCCAAAGAGGTAAGTGCTATTGGATCAGGATCTTATACTTTGGTAAGGGGATGTAAAGTGAGCTTGCTGGTGCTGCAACATAAGAGTGCATAGTTTCCTGCTACTCAAAGGGAAGAGTGTGCAGGTCTCTGGCTTGTTGAGTTTGCTTGCTGAAGAACACTGCTGTTAAAATATATGTAGTGAACAGCCTGGTTAACAGCTATCTAAACTCTGTGACAACTTAAGTGAATGTTTTTCAAATTCCTATTTCAGCTTTGCGACAGCAAGCCTTCTGCTTCAGAAAATTAGGGTCATGATAGCTGTAGTGTAAGCATGTTATTGAGTAATCACAGAAATCAGAGCACTGATGGGTTTTACATGCACTGCACCATTCTCAGATATATATGCAACCCATCATAAATGATAAAAAAATGGGGGTGAAAATGTTTGAAAATTCAAAGTAATTAATTGTCCAAGTACTCTTGGGAGACAGGAGAAGTCAGGTAAGAGATTCCAGTAGTGAGGCAGGATAGATGGGTCAATGGCATGTAAAACTATCCGTATCATGATAGCTAGCTTGTGCTTAGTTTGGGTAAAAGAACGTCCCTGAAGAAACAGTACTGTGGGGTGAGGAACAGGCAGTAAAGCCATGCAACATCTGTGACAGGAGAGCAAACACACAGAAGGTAGGACTGTCTGCCAGTAGAAGCAAAAGTCTTTGCTTCTACTGTCATCGGTGCCTGTGCTAACTAAAGCCAGGTGCCACTGCAGCCTTATGTGCATTTTGCTCGCTGCAAGTATCCTCACAAAGGAGCATAGCATGGTGATTTTTTTTCCTTACTTTTTTCTAGGTCCTCACTGTTAATATCCCTACCATTGCTGAAGAATTTTTTTTTCCCTGCCTGTTACCACTTGGGCTGGGCAATTGATTCCAAACATTTTATGTACCAAATTAGAAGTGGTGGGATACTGCAAATGTTTTCAAATTTGTGTAAAAAAATGGTGCATGGTTTTACATATAGACAAAAAAAAAAAAAAAAAGGAAAAAAGAAAGGGAAAAAAAAAGGGGAGAAAAAAGGAAAAAATAAACCCTTTGATTATAAAGCCTGAAACAGGTAACAAAATATTTAATTTAAAATCAGCAAAGAAGAGGTTTTGTCAAGCCCAACAGGAGTTTTCTTTCATTATTCGTGAAAGAGCCAAGTGTTTTTCTCTTGCTCAGACACTGTCAAGGGCTGCAAAGCTACTGTCAGGAATGTGATTTGGCTATTCCTGCATGGCTCCAGGTTCTGACTGCTCCAGAGGATGCATTCTGCTGGGATGCCCAGCAGGCAAGCATCCGAACCCAGGCCATGTGCATGCTATGGAATATATCTGCAGTGTCTCTTCCTCCCCTGGAATCCAGTGCACCCTTCCTATGCCTGAGTGCTTTTCTCAGGATTTCCTTTGGGCTTTGTTTGTGCAGCTCCACACAAGCAGGTTTACTGCAGCTCCTGCTTCCTTCTTCCCATTGCATGACAGGGACTGGAGCCACCCCAGCATGGAAAATGCTCTTTGGCATTCGTAGGGCAGGAGTTCCCATGTCACTGAGCTGAGTGGAGCCAGCTGTAAGGATCTGATCCCCAGGGTTTCTGCAAGACTTACATCAAGACCCTGACTCTAACATGAACACATCTAGTGATACAGCTTTCTGATACAGCTTTCATGTGAGTTTTGTAATTTTTATCACATTAAGGATAATGTAATAATTTAGGCAGATTGCTTAAGAAAAGCCTCTGTCTCTGGAAAAAAAAAAAAAAAAAAAGCAAAAGCATAATCAAATATGCAGATAACTCCCCTGTGAGATACATTTGCATTAGACCAGTATTCCCACTCTTGGGAATACTATTTAAGGAAAGTACATCTAGATATATATAAATATATATAAACGGATTTTCTTAATTCAGGCACATTATGCAAGTTACAGCTGTCATTAACATAGTCGAAATTATCATATACCAGAAAATTATCAACGGAATATACATAAATGGTGATTAAATATATACATTTTCTCTCTAAACTCTGGAGAAGAGTTAAGTTGCTGATAAGCTGCAGTCAGAAAATAAGACAGTAGTTAAGATTTCCTCTACACACTCACACTGTTTCTTACTGAGAAGTTCTACAATCACTAGAAATGGTATGGCATTTGCAGACATGATCTCTGTAGTTGGATCCCTACAGGGCTTGCTTTGGTTAGGGCAGGCTCTCGTTTCTTGTTGGGAAGTTTTGGAGAAGAGGGAAGATGCCAAGCTGCATGTAAGGCCAAGTCAAGAAAGGCCAAGAAAGGCTGCAGAAAACTATGTGAAAGATCAATACATTTTGTGGCAAGAAAAAATAAATTTGTATTTGGTGAGGAAATGCTACTTCTCATATTCAAGTGGGGACAGCTGTCACTGAACTGGCCAAATATGTCCTTCAGGGTGATATTTGGCAGATAGCAGATCTCTAACTGTGGTACTGCTCTGTACCTGGGACTAAGGGACTCCATGAGCAGTGCTGCTCCCTCCAATGCAAGTCCCTTTAGTGTAATCTGGCAGATACGGCCTCGTCTCTTGGGTGTGGAAGGAAATATTAGAGGCACCTGGGTTTTGCTTGCTTATGAGACTCTGGTATAATTCCCAGTGATGTGACAGGATAATCCTTCCTCAGTATGCAGAGGAATTCGTCACAGAAATAAGCCCTGTACTGAGAACACATGGTCCATTAAGATCGCTTTGAAAGACAGTGACGGAAATAACTGCTAAGCCAATTGCTGCTCTTAAGTGCTTTCTGGAGAGATGACTGAGCACTGAAAATCAGCACCAAATGCTTCATCTTGCAGAAAGACTCAGAGGGAGTTACACAAGTGATTGCTCTGTAATGCTGCCAGAAGGATTTTGTCAGTCTTTGACTGATTTACATCAGCAACATCAATTTCAATCTTGCTTTGCATTTTGTCGTTTAAGTGTTTGCTTTCAAAACTTGATTGATAGCTATAAAGATTTATTGATTTCAAGTTAAATACTGCCTTTATAACAACCACAGTAATTTTTGGTAACCATCATTTCATACAGAATCATTTTGTACTTTATAATAACTGCAATAATTTTTGGTAAGCACAAGGTTATACAGAATCATTATATATTTACTTCAGCATTTATTTATTAAAATTTTAAAATTTCACAGTTTGTGTTTGAAATGAGAAATTGAATATTTATTTTTCAGATTATTAGTGGTTTATTTATGAACGTATTTATGAATATTTGTCTGCTTACATTTGGTTTATGTTAGAAATCCATTAAAATACACTGAAAATTGTTAAAATTACTGCAAGAACTTCAGGAAAAATATCTTAAATATTATATAGGCAGAAAAAGGTACATTAGTAAAAATGAACATAGCATATAAAACTAGTAGGCATATTAAATTTTAAAAAAAGTTAATTGACATATACTATTGACTGCTTGTGGTTGCCATGCTTTTCGACATGCTTTTTGGGTGATGACATTTCTTTGTTTCCTACATTTTCAGTCAATAGTAAAATGAGGCAGTAGCTTTCTGGTATTCTCATTCTCTCATGAGCTAGAACAAACAGAGCAACATATTCATATTTCAAATTTTTAAAATAACTGCAAGAACTTCAGGAAAAACACACTTGCTTTTTATGCAGCGTGTATACACACAAAGGCAAAAACTTTGCCTGGAGAGGGTGTGTTCTCATACTTGCTCAACAGCTACAGAAAGTGTAAATTTCTGATCATGTGAGGCTCACATCTGGCTTGGTGTAGAGTTACTCTCTTACAACCAAAAGTCACTTTCTGTCTGTGTGAACTTCTTGATCAGCCTGGGATCCATTCCTGTGGTAGTGTTACTCCTTCCCACGGCTCATGTGTGTCAGTGCTGTTCCCACCTCTGCCATTGTACAGAGACTTTTCTTTAGACTGGACTCAGGAGGGTTGTGGGCTCAATACTGAGATCCCTAAGAGAATCCCATGCCCTTGTGACTGAGATGTTTAGAAGGAAACCTTGTGTTCTGCCAACAGCTTGATCTGGAGGCTCTGTGGGACAGACACCCTACAAAACAGTCTCAGCTCTCCCACTCTCCCTTCCATGAGGAAGGCAGAAACTGTCTCCTGGAGTCTTCAGTGGAGAGGAAGAGAAGGTGAAGATTTGGCCCCAACCTGTGTACCAAGTAATAGAGGGATGTTAATGCTAGCACAGGAGGTCTCTCTGGATAAGCACATATCCTGTCTCATGTGCAAAAGGATATCACACCCTGAGCACCTGCAGTGACTCAACAACACATCTCTAAAACTTTTCTACGTCTGTATGTTCTTGTCAGATCAAGTTGAGCACTTCAAATCTCTATCATTTCAAATTTTCACTTACAATTCAGCAGACTGATTTAGTTTAGGCTTGAAGAGTAAACATACCACATCTTCTGAATAGCTCTCCTTGATCTGTGGAATTTTGTTGTGATTGACGTGACTACAGGGTGATATTTAACCATTCTTACCTCAGTACTCTGTAGCCCTTCAGCACTTGCCCTTGTACTGTTCTTCATTGCATGGAGAATAGCAGACTGAAAATAAGGCAAAGTGTTTACTACCTCTACATCGTTATTGCCTAGATTCTAGTGGAATCTTTATACACTGTTTCTTGAGTTATTAGTTTTATTTTTTAATTCTGCGTCACAGCAGCAGCTTCGTAATTTCTTCTAATCTATGAAATTTATTTCAATATGTACCAGAAATTTTGTGTTAGTCCATAGCACAATACAATTTAAACTGAGCAGCTGAACATTATTAGTTTCATAAATCCTTCTAACTGATCTACTCACCTCTCCACCCTGAATAAACTTCACTATCATATTCATGAATCTCGTCTTCAAACTTGAGATAAATGCTTCAGATCCTACTCTTTTATAGAAAGGAGGGAGGGTTTCCACATGGCAGAATTTTGTATGCCCAGAGAAGACTAGAACTATTCAGGGGAATCCACTGAGATTTCCTAGAACAGAATTCTCTGTCTGGATCTAGTTTATGAGAGATAGTGCACAAAAATATTACAGTTATGTATCCATAGAAATATGTTTTATAACACATATACACACAGAGAGAATTATTTTTCTTTCAGTATTTAAAAATTAGTTATACTTTCTATCTGCAGAAATAATGGCCTTTAAAATTTGCCTGTACTTTGGAATGATATGATACATTACGTCCTTTCTACACTGTAATATACAGACTATTAAGTATCCCTGCACAAATTCAATAACTTGTGCAGTGTTATATTGCTTTAATTGTGTGAGGCTTAACTTGAATTCCTATTGACATGCAGTGAATAAAAATAAAACTTTATTTCAAAACTAATTACCAGAGTCCCCACTCTCTCTCAGAAAGGACAGGTTTGAGCGAGCTTGGCTACATCTATTAATAACATAGAAATGGATTTACTAACATCTTGATATTTGTTAATTGATATTTTAATATTGGAGAATGCTGACTCATTTTGTGCCCAGTTCAGTGTTCTTCTTTTTCTGAGGATTGTCTGATGACATTCTTCTTTTGTTTTGGTTTTTTTAAACAAAAATCTGTATCTCCTCAAGAACATGAGTACATCTCTGTTGCTAAGGGTCAGCCTGTGGAGTGTTTGGTACCTTAGGCAATCTTGCTAAAATTGCAAGTCATGTAAAGTAAAGTCATGCCATTTTTCTTTCTAAGGCTGATATTTTTGTCTTGTGATATCAGTAATTATTACTGGATTAAAGCCACTATATAATTGTTGTTGTATGTATTGTTAAAAGCTGATGATATCAGATTATAGCTGCTGTTGCAATTGTGAAATATTTCTTTTCTCTCACATTGTAAACTAAAGCTAAATTGCCCATTTGTGTGGGCAATTTGTGTGGCAAAAGCTGTGGAAGGCATATCAGAAGAGATAATCAGCAAAGTGTTTTTCAGGACTCATATGAGATTTCTGCTATGTCCAGGAAAATAAAAATGTAGGATCATAGATCGGCTTGGGTTGGAAAAGACCTTAAAGATCATCTCCTTCTAACCCTCCTACCATGGGCAGGGAAACCTTTCACCAGACCAGGTCACTCAGAACCTCATCCAACCTGGCCTTGAACACTTCCAGGGATGGGGCATCCACAGCTTCTCTGGGCAACCTGTTCTGGTGCCTCAGCACCCTCACAGTGAAGAATTTTTTCTAATACCTAATCTAAACCTACTCTCTTTCAGTTTAAACTGATTCTCTGTTGTTCTGTCACTGCATGCTCTTGTAAATAGTCTCTCTCCATCTTCATCGTAGGTTCCTTTCAGTTTCTGCAAGGCCACAATTAGGCTCACCCCAAAGACTTCTCTTTCCAGGCTGAACAATCCCAATTCTTTCAGGCTTTCCTCGTAGGAGAGAGGTTCCACCCCTCTGATTATTTTTCTGGTCCTCCTCTGGAAGCCACTCCAGCAGTTCCATGTCCCTCCTGTGCTGGGACCCCAGGGCTGGATGCAGCACTGCAGGTGGGGTCTCAGCAGAGCAGAGCAGAGGGGCAGAATCCCCTCCCTGGCCCTGCTGCCCACGCTGCTCTGGATGCAGCCCAGGACACGTTTGGCTCTCTGGGCTGGGAGTGCCCATGGCTGGGTCATGTCCAGCCTCTCACCCACAGCACCCCCAAGTCCTTCTCTCAGGGCTGCTCTGATCTGTTCATCCCCAGTCTGGATTGGTACCAGGGTTGCTCTAACTCAGGTACAGCACCAGCACCTGGTCTCGTTAAACCTCATGAGGTTTCCATGGGCCACTTCTCCAGCTTGTCCAGGACCCTCTGGATGACATCCCATCCTTCAGGTGTGTCAACAGCACCACTCAGCTTGGGGCCTCTGCAAATCTGCTGAGGGTGCACTTGATCCCTTTGTCTGTGTCATTGATGAAGATATTGAATAACTCTGGTCCCAGTATAGAGCCATTCATGAGGTATGGGAAGAGAGACTGCTGTTGAAGACTGAGGCAAAAAAAATAATTATTGAGTACCTCAGTCGTCTTCTGTTTTTACCAATTTAACAGCATTGTTTATTGGATGGTACATTTTCTTTCACCTTCTTTTTCTGACTAACATACTTGAAGAAGCCCTTCCTGTGACACTTTGCATCCCTTGCCAGGTTCAGTGCCAGCTTCAATAGGGTTGATCTTGCCTAGTTTTGCTAATCTACACACTGGACCTAGAACTAACTGCATCTAGAACAACGTCCTTAAGAATTGTGCAGAACACAAAGTTTGCTTTACATTCTTTTTAAGAACTATGTAAAAATGTTACACAAAATGAAGTTTTGAACTACTCTAGCAGGAGTTTGTGCTGTAAAAAAAATACATTTCAGTTGCAAAGGTATTATGTTTTGAGCAGCTGAAGGATGCAGTGCTTATTAGAGAGCAGAGTCACTGGAGATTAATTGCAATCATAACTCCAGTCCAAGAAAACTATTGTTTTGCTTTATTGCAATGTGACTTCTAATTAAATTCTCCTGGTCATCCACCTCAATAAATTTAATCTTGGTATCACCACTGAAAATTAATAGGGTTATTCCCATTTAAAGGAAGAGAACAAAAGAGTGCAAATAAACTTGTCTTTTAACATCCTTTCTGCATCATTTTTACAGAGGCTCCTTTCATCATCAGAGCCAGCCACTAGGCTTGGAAAGAATAATTTTAATGGTGCCTGATTTTTCACCCTTAAAAGAATTTGCTGAGATCTACCTTAAATCCAGTAGGAATGTGGGAAGCTGATTCTCCAGGTATAAAAACTGCAACAAAAGGTGTAACTGATGTTGAGAAACATCTCTGTTTGAAGACAAAGCCTATTAAAAATTCAAGGGTATTGTTGGTTGTCCTTGGGGCATGAAATGATGTTGTTAAACTATTGTAATTAAGCATACATTGAATAGAGAGCTATAAAAAAATGAGGACAGCTTTATTTGGTCTGTTGTCAGAATCTAGGTTGTATATACAGGTGCTGGGGCTACAGTAGAAGATAATCCACTTCTGTCATGGACCACGGAGAGAGAATTCCTGATTCTGAGATTTCACCTCTGCTGTCAAGTAAGTGGTTACACTGGCTCAATAACTGCATCAGGGGAAAAGAAGGTAATATAAAGCTGGGGTAGCCCTGTAAACATGTAAATACAGTTCACCACTGCCTAAAGCAGGCTTAGTCAAAACCTGTGCTTTTTCACTCGAATTAATTTGGTGCACTATTTTTGATCTAGCACAGCCATTGAAAATTGTCCATCATGTTCATGCATTAAAGATGAATATCAATTATTTTTTTCACATTACTACTGGCTAGTGCTAAAGATGTATGTTATTGTAACAGTCACCAAATTCATAAACCACCTTCACAGGAAATGTTCCTTACAGCTGATGTACAGTGATCTAGGCCAGGGTTTAAAGATGCTCACTTTGAAGCATATTAGAGGTCATTAAAGAAATGTCAAATGGTCATAAAAGTCTGAAACAATCAGTAATTTTTCCTTTAAATTGCTCTAGTAATAAAGTTTTAGAGGCAGTTTGCACTACTCAGATTTATATGCCACTCAGTTATGCAATTTTTCATGCTTAGATTATATTTGCAGCTGAGACACTGCTATAGATGTGTTTATTATATCAGGATATTAAGTTGAGAAACTTGAATTCTGGGAAAATAAAGTGGGAAATCTGTTAAGATATTCTGCAAATCCAAGAGATAGAGTTAAGATGCTCTAAATCAGGCCCAAGAAATTTAATAATTACCTAAGTATCTCTATGGATATTACTCTGTTCCTATTTTGAGGTCTACTGATATCCATCACATTTTGTACTGAAGGTTTACCTACTCAAATAGGAATTGTTGAGGTTTGCAGTGGAAAAGGAGAACATTTTGGATGTGTTATGTAAAATCCAGACTATTTTTTCTAAAGTTGATTGTCCAGTTTTAGTAAAAAAACCCATAGATAGGCCTGATTTGAATATAAATACATGCAACATCTAACTTTGTTTTCTTTATAGATTACAGTGGAATAAAAATTTAAATGCAAAAGCATAGTCCACTGTATTTACACACTTGGAAAGGTACTAATATGGAAAAATAAAACTTGATACTTAAATTTTAATATCATCCATGGGTATTTTATGAAAGATAATATTGTTACCTGGTTTTGTTTTTCACTGTTATGTTCATATTTTGTAAACATTTCTTCTTCTCGGCTTTATTTTGACCCTAAAATCTTTTGCTGGTTCCCATCTTCCAGAAATACACCTGTAGATCAGAGGTAATTGCTGAACCTTTTCCAGGACAGGCATTCAAAGGAAAGACAAATCTAAGTGATCTTTAACCTTTATAAAGTATACTTATCATTTGTATTGTTCTGCCAATCCGTGAAAAAGGCTTTCAAGTCTTGGAGATTTTAAACTTTCATTTGCTTGCAATTCTGCATATTTATGAGATTCATATGCCATTTTCAGCTTTTAAAGTGTTTTAGAGCAATAATTAAAGAAAAAGATCATATCTAAGACTTCAAATACATATACTCTTGCAGTGAAAAATGAGATTAAAGATACTATTTTGGTCTCTAATCTTACCTCTTCATTTTCTAGCCAAAATGGTATTAGCTTCTTTATGTGTAGCTGACTCACCAAAGCAGCAGCACTTCCGTGCTCATATTTTAGATAATCAGCAGTCTATTTTTATTAATTTGTCAAAAAATAAGGATGTGGGAAAAAAATCTGAGAGGTATTTGCAATAACAGCAAAGGGTTTTGCTTTAAATAATTAATACCTTGCTATGACTCATAGCTGGGGCCAAGAGCCAGAGGAACCGAGCTTTCTTTTTTTTTTTATTCACAGATTAATTAATTAAAACCTCTAAAATGTTGCTATCACACAAATCGATACCAGCAGTAACTGAGGAGTCAAATAGCAGTCAGATGCTGGGTATTGCTTCTTGTCTGGCTGCTGAAGGTGTGACAGTGTTCCTCTTCTCCAGCCATGGTCTGGGAGCTAGATTGCCTGTAGGACGAAGCTGCCTGCTGGTACCCAGTGACCAACTAAACAATTTCACTTGATTTTTCTTTCTAGGATACATCTGAAATGTGTGTGGTGGCCTGCAAGACATTTTGGAGGGTGAAAATGATCCTAAAATTTTCATTTTCAGGAAAGAATGATTTTCCAAGAAGTCTAATCTGTGTTTCTTTTCATGAAATTCAAGGTGGCACCCCTTTTTTTGATGTCTTTATTTCAGTTTACAGTATTCTGTTGATGTTACCTGGTGTTTCCGTCTTTTTTGGGTGTTTCATGTATTTCCATAATAAATATAGAAGTGATTACGCAGTTGGACTAGATGATTATTGTAGGTGTTTTCCAACTGAACAAATCTATTAGAAATTAAATTAAGTTTTTACTCAGCAAGTAAAATCTGTCCCTGTATAGTCAGCATCTATTCTTACTTTTATATGGTTTTTTGTCTTTTTCAACTGCCACAGAAGAGCGTTAGTAAAATTAATGCCGGTCTAAAACCTATATATGTATTTTACATGGTTAAATTTTAGAACAACATGATCTGACGATATTTTTTGTTTTAATCTTGAAATGTATTCACTGCATTCTGCTAGAAAACCACTGCAAATAATTGCTCTATAACATCTATTATAGATGGATTCACTGCACAGGTTATGAGTGTTCTTTTCTCCTAGAAAATCAGTAGGAATACTGTGTTGAAAACTACATATTTGTACCAAATATTAACTCTGACTAAATAATACCCTCTCTTTTCTGGAATTTGTATCCACAAAGTCAACAGTTATGACTATAAGGTCAGCATATTACAAAATTATAAGATCCTAATTCTTACTACTGTGTGTGCTAAATTTTTGATACAACCATGAACTCCTTCTGTAATCTTTGCTGTACTTACCTAATTATGTAATATTCAGCATAAATGCTGGGTTTCAGGTATTCAGATATTATTATTATTGTTGTTGTTGTTGTTGTTGTCTCAGTTTGAGACAAATTAGGAGGAAATGTCTGAAATGAACAGAATAGAAGGCAGGTTTCAGCAGCCCCTCCTGCACCAGGTTAGGAAAAAAATTTCTTGGAGGAAAGTGAGAAAAAAGCTGTTTATTTAACAAGCAGGGTGCATGCAGGCACTAGAGAATGAATAACATTAAGTAATAAAACCTCTTGCTATGGAGAAGACATGGTGGATGGGGAGCTGTTTCTGTGGATGTGGCTCTGCTCTCTCCAGAGCTGGGGTGTGACGTGGGCCCCTCTGGGCCGCGGTGTGGGGCCTCCCGGTGATGGGGTTCTGGACCAGAGCAAAGCTGAACAGCTCCAGGAGAAGAAGAAGAAGCCACAGCCCAGGAAAAATTCTTGCCTCAGCGAAATAAACGACAAGCTAGCTAAAAAGCAAAGGAATGCAACTCTCTTCCCTGCTGCAGAGCCAAGAGCTGAGGCGAGTGCAAGAGAGTTGTCTGCATTTTTGAACACAGCTGCTGAAGGAATTCCAGTGCCTTTCCCCCCACCCCCTTCTCAGATCTGGCTTAAAGGCACAGAAAGGCACAGGATTCATGTCTGGGCAAGAAGCAGGCGATAGGGGATACAGCATCACAAAGTCACCCCAAGACTCTGTAGTACTGTGACAGTACAATAAGGTGTGATGGATTTGTGATGGATGGATCCACACACTATGAGAAAAAACAAACCAAAAGAGATGTTGCATAAGATGTTATTAAGCCTGTGGAAATGGTGGAACTAACTTCACTTAGTTTCTGAGGATTAATTAACATAGCCTTGCAGTAATCTGCATGCAGTTCGTGATACCAGAAAAATTTGTGCACGTAAGAAAAAAGAGTTCTGTCTAAAAGGGTAAACTGACTGGTAACTGAGAAGTGGTTTCAATGTCTGTTTGCAACCTGAACACTCTACATGCAAGGGAAGCCTTTAACCTCCATACAGGCCCACCATCAGCTGGTAAAAGTTCCTTTTCTTTTTATGCTGAGATGTAAAAGGATCTGCCAGGAGCACCTCACGCTGTGCCTTGACACCTACTGAGGATTAGAGTAGCTTGACTACCTACAGATCTAAAATGTGTCATAGTCAGACAGAAGCTCCTCATATCACATGAGCAAGGCTGAGCTTGAGAAGACCTCAAGGCCAGTTGCTGGCATAGTTTTTTAGTTGCCAACAGCCTGCATATACCTTACACTACTTTTCTCATTTTCTTTTTTTTCACCTTCTCCTGTTTGGAATTTAAACTGCCCATTATAGCTATTGTGCCAGAAAAAAAGAGAACAGCTCTTTTTCTGCCAGTGTCCACTGGAGAGGTAATAATGTGGACTTGGTGGTGAGAGTTGTGAAGATCCTTTCTCAAGAAGCTGATTAAGGCCTGAGTATCAGCCCTGTTTATCACCTTGGGTCTCTGTCTCACCACTTTTCCCTCATCCTCTCTGCTTTTTGTGACCCCATACTGCCTTGTGGATCAGATGAGTAAGCAATGAAGTTAAAATACGTGGACCTGGAATGAGTGAATTTTAGTGCTTCACATGCTGAAATTGTCACACTCACTTATCCCTCTTTCATTTTGCTGGGTTGTTGTTAGGTTGATCAGCACTAGGTTAGAATCAACTGAAGAATAGTGACATTTTGTAAAAATCGGGGAGAGTATGTAATGTGGTCACTTTGGCCTCAGAAGCATAATCTTGGTGGATCTTTCTTGTAATCACGAGGAGCAGTCTGAGTAAAGTTGACAGAAAATCAATTCTGAAGTAAGAAGAAAGAAGACCAAAAAGGAATCACAGACTCCTTGTGTGAGTACCAAAAAGTAAATAATTGTGGAACCAGATGTGACATAACCGGGGCAATGACAGGGAAAATGCAAGGCAAGATGGATCATGAAAGAGAGTATTAGTTTCTATTCTCTTTCTAACACCTTGCTCACTGCTGTAGTATTAACAGAAGAAGTTAGGAAAACATTTTTTCTTCATTTTCATTGCTTCACAATGAAAGTGTGAAAAATCGTTTTTCAGCTGTAGGTTGTGCCTCTTCATATCTTTGTTTCATTCACTCATTTCTTGTTTTCTGTCTCATTCTATTTTCTTTGGGTCATGTTTTGACAGGCACTAAACACAAGCAACCTGCATCAGTCTCATTGCATTTTTCTAGTACTCAGCAAGGAGCTGATCTGAAGTTCATTGACATTGCCATCAAGTGAGGCAAGGGACTGGATCCTACACAGTGCTCAACAGCTTTCAGAGACTATGATCCACTGTTTTAATAAAATGCTGTGTTAGCAGCTGTGCACAGGAGGCCTGCCTATTTCCATGACTTATTTAAACACTATCAAAAATATCTTTCTGTATCTTTCTATACATCTTTCACACATGTGGCACTGCAGGATTTGCTGGTCCATTGATTGGTAGATACAATAATCTAAGAATCTCCAAAAGCATTAATGAATGAAGCTTCCATAAAATCTTAACTCCAAAAAGTCTTAACATTAGCTTCCATGAAAGTTAATACATGGTCTATATAAGACTTGCTACTGGCATTGGGAGAATGCTGTAAGATATAAAATCCTGTGGAAAACAGGTAAGGAATTTACATGTGGTGAATATAGGCTGTCTTATGGGCTTTGATTGGGATGGGATACGGACATCTGTTTTAGCATGTGTATATGTAAAAGGGAAATCAAACTTGGCATTAATTCTGTATTTGCCAAAGAAACATGGATTATGGACCAAGCCTCCTCATGGTCATTTATCTTTTAACACTTTGTTGACAGAAGTGTGTTAGAGCCTGTCTTGCAGAACGGCTATCACGAAGGTGAACCTGTGGTCGTGATTCATGAGAGGACCTCACTGTTGGAAATTGTGGAGATCAGATATGCCATCTCTTAGGTATTTGGGATCACAATGCCAAAGTAGTTGCTATTTGAGGATGACAGCAGCAATTATGACAATAGATTTGTAATTTATCTTAGTATGAATGTATAAGAATTTTCTGAGAGCCAAAAAAGACTGGAAATTTTTTTCTGAGAATCAGAAAAGACTGGAAAAATTGCAGACATGTTGCAAATTTGATTCTTGGTACTGTTTTTGCAACAGTTTTCCCTCAAAAGGATGAGGAATCATGGAAGACAATATCAAATGCCTGCAACTAGTTTTACTTAAATGTAGCACCTCAACCTAGTAGTTAAGCTCACACTGTTGCTATGAGGGTGGTTAGTAAGTCCAGTCCCAGTTTCTTTTAACAGATCTACCATAACGGAAGCTGGTGGTTTTAGTTATCCCACTCCCCAGCTCTCAGCAACTCATCAAACTAATGTTTTCTTCAACTTTAATACTGAGATCTATGCCAGCTGACAGGTTAAGCACTCTGTGGCAATGGAGGAAAGTCAAATAAGGAAAAAAAAGTCAACACAGGTCTAAAGAAGGCCATCCACTATGAGACAGAGGATTAGGAGGAAAGATCATGCATGGATGAAAATAATAAGTTTATAGTATGACAGGCTGTGTTCAGAGCCATGTGTAATAGCTTTTCTACTGGCTCTAACACTGTGCTTAAAGACCTCCTCCTGATATCTCTGTCCATTCATAACATTCACAGCTCTTGATGGGATCTCGCTCAGAAGTGAAATCTGGTCAGGCCAGATGCAGTCACTCAAGGTCAGCATTGCAGCTGGGCAAGACAGCCCGCAGGCAGGGCTCAGCTAGAAGAAAAATGAAAATACCAGGTTTCACACATGGCAAGAGGGAGGGGCAGTGGGAGGATTTAGTGGGAGACTTACTGGTCCTCTTGACAGACCAGCTTTAGCAGTGTCTCGTGCTCTTCCAATTTCTGTCCACAACAATTTAAATTTCTGAATGTCTTCAGCTTATTCATTTCTCAGAAGGGTATAGATGGTCTGATAAAGCAATTCCTGTCCCAGTTTTTGCCACGTCTCAATTCATTTTCTTTCACAAAATGAAAATGAATTTTTAACTGGAAAACATTTTGGAGGGTATTACCAGTTGGAACACAAGTTATGGAAAAATGGGAAAAAGTCTGGAGTTTATTCATTTAGTGGGGGTTGTTGGAAGTATATTTGGAGAAAATCTGATGAGACAGTTTTGCAAAATACCTCTCATCTTAAACTTCATTTTGATTTGTAAACACTAGAGCAATCTTTTTGCACTACTTCCATTTCAAATACGCTATCACATGCACCCAGGAACTTGAAGGGACTAAATATTTCTGTAACATCAAATGAGTTGTGTGAAAATTGTGTATCTGATTTGCTCAGGGAAAAGTGATATAAGGAACCCTGAATATTTTTATAAGAGTATTGAAAATAAATTACATGAGATTCTTGTATAGTTTTCAATAAGAAGGATTCCAACATCAAAGGCACAAAAGTCTGTCTCATGCATATATGCGAATAGTAACTTTAAAAATAGAATATTAATTTTTTAAACAAAAATCGAACTATTTTACAAATTAAAATAATATATTCAAAATATAGTAATGTATAAAATTTTAGTGAGGTCTACAAATAAATATAATTAAACAATAACCTTCATATCTGATAACCCTTTGCACAGTCCAGTCAAGAAACTCAACACATCTATGAGCAGGGTTTAACAAGTCCATTTTATTAGCTGTCCTAAACTGCCATTTTAAGCAGTTAAGGATCAAATAGACCATGGACAAATGTTGTTCTCTATTGTCTTGTGTGATATTGTCTGTGTTTAGGACTACATAAGACTCTATCTGTGATCAAAAATCCTGCACACTTGGTTAATTGGGTAATATGATTGGTTTGTACACAGGAATGCCTTCATGGTGTTTCATCATCAACTGACAATTACAGTGGGAGGAGAATTCAATTTTTATTGTGCTCAAGGTCAGCTACAAAGTCCACAGAAAACATTCATGACAGCATCAGTGTGATGTTTTATTTCCCCATTAGGCTTTACCAGTTGCAGTACTGCTGATATTCCAATGAAATTTAAAGCCTGAGCTATGTTGTAAGCCCAAAGTGGCTGAAAGGCTTAGGATGTCTCTAATGGTGAAATCTACATTAAAAGAATAATTCAATCCTTAAATTAATAAGCCCTCAGTGATATTTGATGTGAAGCTTCTAGGTACCAAAAATGATGGGAACATAAATTTGCTTTACATGAGGGCCCTGGAATCTTCTCTCAGTGTTTATAGCAAAGATGTGAGGGCTTGTAAGCAAAATGTTAATCAGTTAACTGAAAACATGCCATCCAGAGATGCATTAGAATTTAAAATCAATTGAGACAACTGCATTAGTAAAGATTAACTTTGCTATGGAAATGAACTATTGTCAATCAAGTTGACCTGCATCTATAATTGGCATGTAGGGCACCCCTTCCACCACAGGACTTTTGTCTCATATTATTCAGGATCTGTATTAAGGTGATGCTTCACTACAATCCTTTCACCTCCCTTTTTTAAGTAATGTTCTACTTTATGTGCTAAAGAGACATTGATTACATGTTCATTAACCAAATGGAGAAAAGGAAATGCAAGTGGAAAAAGAAGAAAACATACTGTACTCACAACTCTGCTAAGTACAGATAAAGGCAGGCTTAATAGCTTCCTGACCTAATATATTGGTAGATATTCCATAGCTTTTATTCTGTCGTTGCTGTTTATGCTGTATTTGTGCTGGTTTGGTTACTTCTGAAAATGGATATTTCATTTCATTTTAATCCATCCCAGATGAAGAAGAATTGTAAATAAGAGACACTGTGTCACAAAAACACTAAAAGCAATCAGGCTGTGAGAGCACACTCAGCAAAGCCACTGCATTCACCTCACTCAACCACCACATAAATATCTTACAGTAACTGTACTATACGATATTTATGGGAAGCAGGGGAGCAGCCAGCAGTCCCCCACCACACCTGTGTTTTGTAAGATGGCCCATGGGGTTTGTGTAAGCATGGTTAATGGTTTTGTGCCTTTAACAAACAAAAAATAAAAATCAGCAGACAGGAAAGCTGTTCTGCAGCCATCCTCTCCGGCAGTCTCAGCTCAGTTTAAATGCAGACTTCATCTCCCCAGCTCCTTCTACCAGCTACAGAAATACTCTAAAGGCTCAGGGATTCAAACTTCTGGCTTTTCCTTTCTTGCCTAGTCTTGCTATTTGCAAGCATAAGCCCCTGCTAAATATTAGATAAGGTGGGAGGAAATAGGAGGAGAATAGTAGGAAGGAAAAGCCTAGCTCTCATCTACCCTTGCCCCCACTCCCACATCCCCGCAGAGAGGCATCAAAGTAAAGGTGCTGGGCAGAGGGGATGCTCTCTTGTGAAGGAGCAGTAAAGGTGAGTTCAACATTTCTGGGGAATAGAGGGAATCAGACAAGGGGAAGCATTGCTAATCCTTCTCTGGCCAGCCCTGAACCCCGCTCTGGCTGTTCCCAGCCTCCGCAGAGCCCCTGCAGCCGTTCAGGTAACCTGTGATTCCTTAGCACTCTTCTTGACTCTCCTGCAGAGCCTGCTCAGAGCCTGCATCTTGCCTTCAGCCCTGGAGCTGCCTCTGACAACCTGTGGTGTGTGGAGGCTTCAAGCAATGTGAGAGAGAATGCAATAGGCACGAAAACAACTGAAGGGCAAACAAAAACCTGTTTTCATAATAACTGAGAAAACAGATTTAAAGGGATTTGTTTGGGTTTAGTGAGCTATGCTTTAAAGCCTTGTTGTCACACCAGGAATAAAATGTTGAAAGTGAGCATGTACTTGATAATTTCCTGATATAACTGTATGTTGCGAGAACATGTACCAAAGTACATTGTCTGACTTACAGTGTATGGACAGTTATTATTTTCCTCTTTAAGTGAGAATGAAGGAAAGATCAGATGTGTAGTTACCTGCAGAAGCTGGAAATAGTAGAGGTATTGTGAATGTCCCATAAAGTTATGTGCATTATAAAAATGAGGAGATGGACAAACATCCTTTATTAGCTTGATTTTATCAGATATCTACTCCAAATGCTTTCTTTTTAGCTCAAAACAAAATATTTTGTAAGAGGTATGTATCAACAAACCTCACTGGCAGGAAAGCTCTTCCTGTTTCTCAATATTTTCTGTCCTGTGAGATGCGTTACATCAAAATCACAATACACTTATGTGAGCAGGTTATGAACTGGGGTTGAACAGGGTACAAAATTACTACAGATATTCTATCTGTCTTGAATTATGCTGTAGATTCCCAGCATGATTATTTGCAAGAAAGAGACTTATCAATGCTGGAAACCAAGCCCTTTAATTAAACATAAGGATACCACAGAATAAATTTTGGGATTAGAAGAAAACAATGGAGAAAAAATAAGATTAAGCCAAGGAATGGTGCTTCCAAAGTTTTCAAAATCATGTGTATTTCTTTATTGTCTTATTCGGAGACTCCTGGCCATATCAGCCAAAAGTATCTGCCCACCACTGACATGAAGGAAGGGCCACAATGCTTGAGGGCCAGCCCACGCCTCAGCCTGAGCCTTCTTTGGGAAGCAGTATCCAAAGACCCCATGCACACAAATGTAAAACCTATCCTGCAAAACTTAAACACCACAAGGAGCTTTTTTGATGCCATTAGGTCTGTGGAGCAGGGGATGCTGCTAGTGGGCAAAAGTTCCAATGTAGTTAAAAATTTGGGGTTCGTGTTCCCTTACCAAGTTGTTAGCATTCAGTAAACAACTGATACCTTCATGCAAATGGGACGAGTTTTCTTCATCCACAACTCTTTGAAACTGCAATAAGGATCAGGTGCTGCAGGTCCTTCTGTTGCTATAGTGATGCAGGGTACAGAGGTTTTCAAATCAGTAGGGAGATTATCCAAGCTGTCAAAGTGAAACACAATCTTTAAGATAGCCAGAGTGGTCAAGATAAGACCTGAAGAGTGGCAGGGGACTAGCTGAATGCAAGCTGTTCAGTTTCTGGACAAGGCCATAGCAGTAGAAATACTGCTAGGTTATAAATAGAAGGAACACCCCTGAGGTGCTGTGTACCTGCAGGACAGCTGAACTTTTAAAGCTCAGTGGTGGGCTGATGAGTCTAATGACACAAGGTGGTGTTTTTGCAGGGTCACCTGAAAATACACACTGGACTTCTCTTTGTCCCAGCTATGTCCCAGCTCTGGTTGCAATAAATGAATATCTGCTGTTTCTCTTTGACCTGGCTCAAATGGGAAAGAAACAGGGTTATGCAGATCTAGAGAAAGACACCACATTTCCAAAGGAAATGGTCAACATCTCTGTTGGTGACATGGACAGAGGGATCAAGGGCACCCCCCAGCAAGTTCCCTGACAGCACCAGGCTGTGTGGGGCAGTGACATGCTGCAGGGAAGGGATCCAGGCATCCAGAGGGACCTGGACAGGCTGGAGAGCTGGGCCAGTGCAAACCTCATGGAGGTCAACAAAGCCAAGTGCAAGGTCCTACACCTGGGTCATGGCAATCCCAGACACGCCAAGAGCATGAGCAGAGAAGTGATTGAGAGCAGCCCTGCAGTGAAAGACTTGGGGGCGATGGTAGATAAAAAACTCAACATTAACCAGCCCAGAAAGCCAAGGAAGTCCTGGGCTGCATTAAAAGGAGCGTGGGCAGCAGGGCAAGGGAGGTGATTCTGCTCCTCTACTCTGCTCTGGGGAGAACCCACCTGGAGTGCTGCATCCAGC
Source organism: Monarcha castaneiventris obscurior (assembly GCA_026261815.1). Taxonomy (NCBI): domain Eukaryota; kingdom Metazoa; phylum Chordata; class Aves; order Passeriformes; family Monarchidae; genus Monarcha; species Monarcha castaneiventris. The sequence continues at coordinate 11,459,171 of JAMPIT010000893.1, read as the reverse complement.
TCTATTGCCCCCAACATAAGAAGGACAAGGAATTGCTGGAGCAAATCCAGAGGAGGCCATGAAGCTGATGAGAGGACTGACAGAACTTCCCTTTGAAGACAGACTGAGAAAGTTGTAGCTGTTGAGCCTGGAGAAGAAAAAGTTGTGTGGGGACCTTATAGCAACCTTCCAGTACCTGAAGGAGCCTACAGGGAAGCCAGAGAGGGGCTCTTCACCGGGAACTGCAGTGACAGGACAAGGAGTAATGGGTACAAACTGCAAGAGGGGAAATTTAGGTTAGGTGTTAGGAAGAAATCCTCTACTGTGAGGGTGGTGAGACACTGACACAGGTTGCCCAGGGAGGTTGTGGATGCCCCAACCCTGGGAGTGTTCAAAGCCAGGTTGGACAAGGCCTTGAGCAACCTGGTCTAGTGGGAGGTGTCCCTGTCCATGATAGGGGCAGGTGGGATTAGATGATCTTTAAGGTCCATTCCAATTCCTTAACATTCTATGATTCCATGATTCTATAATTCTGATTCTATGAAGAACCCATCTCTGACTATTGGGGACACCAGAGCTGTGAGGTACCCCAGCACAGCAAAACCATAGACAGTGTAGGTGGAGTGATCTGCTGCACCAAAGAAAGGTGAGAACTATGCTTAACAAACATGAAGTGTTCCTGAACACATGGTGGTGTCATTAATTAGACTAGCCATATAAAAATAAGTAGATCTTTAACTTTGCAGTGCTTAATGCCAACTCACTCATTGCAATTTTTAAACATATAAATAATAATTTTAAGCACTCTTCTTTCCTATATACCCCCCCTTCCTGCTTTAATCTGCTTCCTCCTTGCTACAGAAGTAAGTGGGAGTGTCCTAGTGCTGGCTAGCATGCTCAGGCAGGTTTCCTTCAAAGGAAACCTTTGCCAATTGTCAGAATAACTGCATGGCTGCAAAACTTCATGGAAGGCGAAAAAGAAGCAGGGAAGCATAACGAACAGCTTGAGAGCAAACCCAGTATGATCTGGAGACAGTACGATCTCCAGACTGGAACTGGTTCAAAACTATGCTTGCACCATCACTTCCCTAGCATTCTTGTGCAGAAACACATATTGCTTTGTATTAACTTCAAAACAAATCTATTTGGAAGACCTAAAGATTCTAGATATGTGTTAGGTTAATTAGCATGAGGTTGTAATAAAAATTTTGCAGGAGTATTTTGATTTCTTTGTGTCAGTTTTGCAGACTTTGCACTCAAAAAATAATTAGAGGCTAGTTTGGTATGAAGTCATCCACCAGGACTATTTTAACAACTTCTGTTGTCATGCAGCAAATGAAAAACCAAATTTTTTCTCTAAAACTGGTTTCACATGGTTGCTTAGTTAGCAGATGATATTTAGGGAGCTCACTGTCTTGTTTCTCCTGCCATAAGCTGCCATTGATAATTTGGCAAAACACTGAAAATGAAGGATAAAAAATTGACATAGCCTTAACATATTCGCATTTAATTTGACAGGAGAAGTGATTTCTGTCATACCATTAGTACAGTTTATTCCTTTCCTGGCCTGCTGACAGTGGAAAAGTCCTTGGCTGCCCTCATCCCATCAAGAGGAACAGCTACTGCTTCTTTCAGGGCTAGCAGCATCCTCAAGGGAGAATTGCCAACATCAGCAACATTCCAGTCTTGCTGCTTTCTGATCATCCACTTGGGACCCACAATAAAACCTCCTGCACACACACTGGTGTATCCCATCCCTCACACCGTTCTCAATGTGGTGAGGGCGTTGGGTTCAGCCTCAGGCTGGAAAATCCACTGGAAGGACATGCACAACTGTCCACGTCTGACAGACATACCAATGGGATTATGAACACAAATATCTACCCATGTTGGGATTTTTAGCCATCCCAATCCATATTATTCCCTGATCTTGCTATTCATCACTGGAAAGTTTAAAACATTGCTGTTTGACAGCAATCTGCATTAATAAAGGGGTCCTAGTGCATCAAAGTTCACTATAAATTCTGCAGCTGTGACTAGTTTATTAGGTATGTTTCCAGAGGTGTAGTAAAATAGCTGGAATTGTTTTGTGCTGTAATAGGAAAATCAGAATACTGTCATCTAGTTTAGGAAAGACTTTGGGTACTTTGGTTTTTGCAAAACTTTAGAGCAACCATTGAAGGATGCTGCTGCTCCTAACTATGGAAAGTATGAGGGAAAAACTATGAACAAGAAAATATGGTCAGAAAGCTTAAAACTTTTGCTTCGCTGAATTGATTCCAAATATTCACTAATAAAGAGGAGGAGTCCAGTACATCAACATTTCTTCGCCTTTAGTGGGCTGTTCCCCAGAGCAAGGCACAGAATGAGGTACTGTTTAATCTCAGGAGGGTAACATATAAACCACATACCTGTACTCATTCAGGGACCATCTGTAGATGAGTAAAATGTATTTTATGAACAAGAATGCTTATTGTGATTTCATCAGAAACATCGCAGCTATACATGCCATGAGAAGTTACACAACATGCAAGCTAATAACTACTGTGAGAGGCAGAGTAAATTAATGTGGGATTAAAGTAATACGGTTATTGAGCTTCCAATTGACTTCAAGGGCAGACTTCTGCTACAAAAGACAACAGATCTAGCTCATGTTACCCATGCTGCAGGTGTAATTGTTTCCACGCCCATGAGTCTGCTTCTATCATCCTTAGCTTTCATGTCTCTTTGAAAAATGTCTCTCTTCAAACTTCAGTTTTGACAAGTAAACAAAAATATAACATATTAAATAGAGTTGTACTATGGTAACATTCTTTCAGTTTAACTGAAATGTGATATAAAACATTGTAGAGAGAGGTAGTTGCATCTCTGTAAAGAGTCATGAATAATGCATTTTTGTCAGTTATTGCTTCATGAAAAGTAAGAAAACTTGGACAGATTCCAACTACTGCTGTAGTGCCTAGCTAGCTGGAGAGACTTGGAGCAGTAGAAATACTTAGGGGTTCTCAAAGACAAAGCATAGTTAACTGTAGAAAAGGCATATCCACACACCCTTCAAAGTCTGCATTTTCTTCTTATGTGGTTTTTTTCTGCTGGTATAAGCAGAAAAACGTGTGATTTTAGTTTCACAATTACAAATTGGACTGCAGAAAGCCAGAATTTTGGAACAGTTGTTCAGATGAAATGAAGTCTGAGAGCTTATGCATGGAGATTTTACCTATAAAACAAGCAGCCACTCTTGAAACAGGAATCCCACAGCCAAAGAAATGGCATCAAAGCACGCAGGGGAAGTCCTCCCCACTCAGGCAGTTTCTCGCGGCTCCCTGCGCGGTGGGCACACGACACTGCACATGACGGGCAGTGGTGCTCCAGGAGGATCTCTCTGTGCTGCCCACCCACACAGCCACAGCAGCCCTGGCCCGTGGCGCCGGGCTGAGCCCTCCCCAGGCACGCAGCCTCTGCCGGTGATGCCTTCTCCAGCCACCTAGAAACAGAGACTAGACAGGAGTAAGGGAATAAAGATAGGTATTTATTTGAAGGGCCTTCAAGGTACATCCTGGGGGAGCCAGAGGCTCCTTCCAAAAAATGGACCCCAAGATGGACCCCAGGTCACGAGTTCTTCACACCTTTATAGGTTGGTTCATTTGCATACCACGGTTAATTCTCCAATTAAAGCCCCAGTTTAATGATGTAATTCCCCTCAGCCTACCCCCCCCCCCCCCCCCCCCAATCCCTCTTTGAGTTTTTGGTTTACACATTTTAGGCCTAGAACAGCCTGGCTGTCCTTGAAGACAAAGCCTGGAGAGGCTTTGTTATGTCTACCTGAGAGAGCGGGAATTACAGGCTACAAGGAACTTCAGAGTTGCTCTCTAAGCAGTACAGAATTTGAAAATATAAAAGATAAAACCTAAGGCATCACCAGCAGCTGCACCAGGGCACAGACCCCTTTGGCAGGATGAGCGACCCAGGGCTCCTCAGGGGAGGACCAGGGACTGCAGAGGTAATGTGTTAGAGGTCCTGCCATAACTGGTTTGCTTTTGTTAGCACAATGTCAGTCAATCCATACATTTGTCACACTGTGTTTAGCACTGGTTAGTTGTGTATACACAAACACAAAAAGACCCATGTGCATATATATACACAGAGAGATATGTAATGGCATCTGTCTTTCACTGTGTATTTTTCATGCTTATTTTACTCCTTTTTTTCATAGATTTTCCGATTTCCTGCTGATAAGTGATTTGATGCTAATGTAAAAACTTAAATGAAGTTGCACCTGAATTAGACCTGTGATAGTGGTACACTGGTTATCAGTAAGGTTAATTTCTTTTTTGTGAAATGAAAATCATGAAATGTAATATCTTCAGTAACTCTGTAGAAGCACTTTTTCTTTGGTGCCAGTTGCTTGTGTCTGTCTGCAAAGTTCTCAGTCATAAGTATTCTCAGCCAAAGTTTCTACATAGTCAATGTTAATCTGAAAGTGCTTCGAACTGAATCACCTTCTTCATTCTGAATTATGATAGTATTGCCAGTCTTCTGCATGTCTGTTTAATTTCAAACAGCAGATATTTACGTTGGCACATGTCCAAACACTGACAAAATAAGAAAAGCTATATTGAAATACACACTGGAATTTTCCAATAAGCTTTTCTTACTATAAACAGCACCAGATGTACTAGAAGACGTTGTAGAACATTAAACATAAATAGTCACATAATATCTTGCTTTTCAGAAAGGTTTCTTTCCAAACTGAAACAGTTATCTGACTCACAGGTTTTTTTCTTTCTTTCTTTCTTTTTTTTTCTTTTCCAGCTATAGTTGCATATATTATTAGTCATACTGGAACATGTTCTTTTTCTAGTGCTACTGCTCCTTTGCACTGATAATATATGGAGACTGTGTGGTGCCCAGATTCATGTTTCCTCAGGTTTTGAATCATAATTCAGGAAAACATCCATAGAGCTGCTACTCTCAAACCGATAGATACACTTCCAAACTCGCAGGACTGAGCCTTTGGCACACAGGTCCATCTCTTTGCTGTTCATTTGCTCAGGACAGAAGCATGTGCTCAGATGCTTTTTTTAATCAGAAGTATGTTTACGTAGTGATGGTTTGTTGCAGTGCTAGGTTTGGTTTAGCAAGCTGCAGCTTTCCCGGAGAGCACAGCTGGGCTCCTTGGGGCAGGGTGGCCATTCTGCCCTCCCACAGTCCTTTTGGACTTCCCTGAGCTCCTGCTCCGGCTGGCTGGGCTCTGCAACACACTGATAGCAAAGGAGGCAGAGAAGGGACCTTCATGGCGGCTCCCGAGGATCTCTAATGTAACATCTTGTCCCGGTGATCTCCAGAGGCAGAGAGACCTCCTGATCAGGGAACAGGGGGATTTTGTCAGGGGCTCAGGGGCAGTACGTGGATGGAGTTGGGATACAGGAACCAATAGGGAAAACCCGAGGGAGTGGCCAGGGCTAGGGGCAAGGGAAAAAGGCCGGGAACAATGTGGAATAAGAAAAGCAGTGGGTAAATAGACAACCATAATGGTTGGCTGAAACTTATGTTTGGCCACACAGGATGCAGGTAGATCAAAACACTTCAAGTTCTGAAGAACTGGTTGTATATAACTTTCTTTTCTGCATATCTCAGCTTCAGTGCTACAATATTAGCAAGATTTGCACATCATTAGCGCTGCTAATTTGAAAAATCTCACCTCCTCCTGTAGCTATTTCAAATCACACTCACAGGCTGTGTGCCAGAGATCAAGCTGTGACTTCAGTGACCCATTAGAACATTGATTTATGTGCTCACATGGCTCTCTTATTATCTTGTTTCAATTTTGATCTGTTTCAAATTATTCCTGAGGCCATCTCAGGTACCAGCTGACCCAGGAACTGAGAACTGACTTTTTCTTTTTTCTTGTCCCTCCTGCTGGCTCAGTTGGCTCAGACACAAAAGGTATGTGGAGAAGCCAGGCAGGAATGAAGCACATGGATTAGTTTATTGTGTAAATATCTCAATAGGTAAAATTATGGAAGAATCATTAACATGTCAAAATTCAAGAATCAATGGAGAAAATCAAAACAGAAGGGATAAAATGAACAGAAAAGGGGCTAAGTGTTTTAAGTTCCAACACTGAATGAAGCAGGTTCATACAAGACTGAAAAATGGGGGTTCAAACCAATCATTTCAAACCAGATGGAAATTAGTATGAGGAAATCTGAAGATCATAATAACACCATCGTGCTGTCTGGAAGGACAGAGTAATCTCTCTGCATCACTGTGGACCCTTAATGTGTGCTAAAATCTGTGATTAAGAAGTGAGGTGCAGGAATGAAGACAAGCTGCTTGGTGGCACTAATACAGTGCTGCAATATGACAGAAAAGAGATGCAAAAAAAAGTAAATTTGTTTTAAAATGTTGGTGACTTCAGTGCAAGGTGTGGTGACGATTTTATGCTGTCTCCTTTTCCTTGCTTATTTACCTTCATGTATGTCAGAAATATGGGATGTGGTCTGAAAGGGGCTGCTTCAAAAGAGAAACTGTTTTCTTGTTCCACTTTTTGTATTTTTAGTATTCCTCAGATCTCTGCCTTTGCAGAGGGCTACATTACTGATCCATGCAGCATCCATAAGTATCCTTCTCTCTGAAAGAATACACAAATTTTACGCATTAAATAAAATGGATAAATAAACTGAGAATAGGTTTAGATTAGACATTAGGAAAAAATTCCTTACTGTGAGAGTGGTAAGGCACTGGAACAGGTTGCTCCAGAAAGCTGAGGATGCTCTGTCCCTGGTAGAGTTCAAGGCCAGTCTGGATGGGGCTTTGAGAAACCTGGTCTAGTGAAAGGTGTCCCTGCCCATGGCAGGGAAGCTTGAACTAGATGGTCAGTAAGGTCTCTTCCAAGCCAAACCATTTTATGATTCTATGAGTCTGTGATCCTATGATTCTATGCATTGTACAGGGTTTGTTTTTAAACAGCTTGACAGTCATTCATCAGACTTTTTTTAAATTAGTTAATTGCTAATAATTGCTAGTTAGTTAATTGCTAATATACTAGCAGCCAGTAAGCTAAAAGTCCTACCGAAAGGAGGAGGCACTGTTTTGTTGTCTACCTCTTCAGGTAAGCACCATGGCAGAATCCCTGGGGGACACAGAAACTGAGAACATATTCCATCCCAAATCAAGTGACCAAGGTACTGTCATGACTTTCCTTTCATTAAAAATGATTTTCTAAAATCCTGAAAAATGTGGAGAAAACACATTCTTATTATTCTGAAATTTTGTGATACTTTTCTCCTGATGTGGCACATTCAAGTTTTATTACTTCCTGCCTCTGAAAAAATGAGAATATAATAATGTAAGCACTCAGAAACCCCAAAGGATACAAATGCCATTTTTCTCCTAGCTTTCTGGATTGGAAGAACAATTTACTTTTTGCTTATTATGCAGGAGAACATCTTCCCCAGCTCTGCCCCAGCACAATTTGTACTTGCAAGTATTTTCAGCTTCGTGTTTCTCCCCAAGATTGCCACTTACGAGAAATATACTCACCAAAATAACTATTTTCACGTCTCCTTTTATAATTTGGGTCTACAACAAAGCTATTGTTTCTGAAGTACAGTGACATCCTGTCAGGAGGCAGGGCGCATCTCATGGGCCAAGTCTTGTTTTAAGACAATTTAAAAAGGTGGACACTTTAAAATTAGTTACCTCCCCTCAACCAATCAGAGACAAATTTGAGCAGATACAAGGAAACAAATAAGAGTTTACTAACAGGAGAAACACCAACAGGGAAAAAAAACCCAATAAATAATCACTAGATACAAAATTGCCAAATCTCACCAATGCCAGGGGTACAGAGAGATACACAATGTGGCAGGGTACCACCTCCTTTGGAGATGGCTACCCTGACCGTGGGGCAGGAAAGGGAAAATGGCACCAGACGGTTTCCCAGATGGAGCCCGCCATGGGCAACTGCACGGCTTGAAAGACAAAGGGAAAATGAATCAGCTCTCTGCCCCATGATGGCACTCCCCAGTTGACCACATGGCCTGGGAGATGAAGTGGGTCAAAAAAAAGAGATGGCGGATAAAAAGAACCTTCCCGGGAAAGCAGGAGCTTATGGAGCAGTTCTAGGGGCAGACAAAGACTTGCTGGCACAGCAAGCACTGCTGCCTGACGCTTCCTGCTGCTACCTGTGGGACTCTGCGGTGTTTGGGCTGATTTTGGGGGGAAAAACTGATCTGTCAGCACTAGCGTGGGGTGACCTGGGCTCAGGGACTGGCTCAACCTTGGCTGCCAGTAGAGTTTGCAATTTTACTCGGAAAACGGTTTCTAATTAATGGTGAAATGTTGCTACTGTTGCAAGCCCAGAAACCGTCCCAAAACAGAGCCTTCAGCAAATGCTGCCAGGTGAAAGAGGAAGCGGCTTGGGACCCCCAACATTTTAAAGGGACCGGCACTTCCAGCCTGCCCCGCAATTCCAGTTCTGACAGCACTGGGTCTTAAAGAGACAATAACAATTTTGGGGCACAGATAGATATGGAATACAATCTTAGTTTGTGTTACCCACAGCTATTCTGTCATACTATTTGAGTTTTAGGATGATAGGAAGGAAACGTCGTCACTGATCTGATGCCTAAAGATTTTTAGCTTGGCTGTATAGTTTATAGCACCTTCTCACACTTTAGAACAGTACCTTTCTCACATATTATGCTATATTCTTAAAATTCTCTTTGGTCTTACTTTCAAGGAAAAGAATTTCTTACAAGGACATCCTGTTTTGCACCAGCACCAGGGCTGAAATAATAAGATACTTCATAGACATAAAATATAGGGCTAAGAACCCTTGGAGGGACTCTAATGGGGCAGATCCAAGGGTGGGTTACCATTGCAACCGTTCTCCTATTGGATGTACTTGCTAGATATCCTAATTAGTTCAACTTCTAAAAATTGTGAAATTTCGATGCTGGTCATGCTCATAGGTGCACCTAAAAGCTTTCAATAAAAGACTGCTCTTTATGTTATCATAGGTGCACCTAAAAGCTTTCATTAAAAGACTGCTCTTTATGTTATCAACTTTTTACCAACCAATATTGTTTGGAAAGCTTTTGTTCCAATTCTAGGCAACAGACCTGCAAAGGGCAGAGAGCACCCTGAGTATCCACTGAGTCTGAAGCAATGCATTTCTGCACAGAAGAGTGCCATGGTTTAACCAAGCCATCAACCAAGCCTCAGGCAGCTGCTTGCTCACTGCCCCACCAGCAGGATCAGGAGGAGGATCAGAAGGGTAAAAAACTCATGGGTTGAGATAAACACAGTTTAATAGGGAAAGTAAAAGCCCTGCACACCAGCCAAATGAAAGAAGGAATGAATTCACTGCTTCCCATGGGCAGACAGGTGTTCAGCATCTCCAGGAGAGCAGGTCCTCGTCACACACAACAATGACTTGGGAAGACAAACACCATCACTCCAAATGCCCCCCCTTCCTCCTTCTTCCCCCCACTTTATACACTGAGCATGATGTCACAGGGTCTGGAATATCCCTTTGGTCAGTTGGGGTCATCTGTCCTGGCTGTGTGTCCTCCCAACCTCCCAAGCACCCCCAGCCCTCTCCCCATCATGGCAGTATGAAAAGCAGAGAAGGCCTTGGCTCTGTGTAAGCTCTGCTCAGCAGTAGCAAAAACATCTCTATGTTATTAATTCTGTGTTCAGCACAAATCCCAAACACAGCCCCATACCAGCCACTGTGAAGAAAATTAACTCCACTCCAGCCAAAACCAGCAGAGAGAGAAAGGGCCCTACCTACATGATAATGTGATGTGATAATCCATGACATGGAGATGGTGGGGTGCTTCAGACTTTAAAGACTAGTGTTCCAGCCTCCATTATGTAAAACTGTTTTCATGATGAATAATTTTCTTATTAAAGAAAGAATTGAGGGAGGCCAAATGTATGTTTTATTTATAGGAATTTTAAGTCTAGAACTTGAATTGTATGAACCATGCGTTTTTAGCCACACAGAGTAAAAAAGCAGGTTCCCTGAGGCTGTGCAATCCTCATTTCTCTGCATAGTGTCTATGTTTTGATCTCCACTGTGCTACAAGTGTTGGACCTCCCTTTCTTTATTGGAGTGTGCTGGCTGTTGCTCTAAGCCAAGACGTAAATCTGCATTCATAGCACCTGACTGTTAGCAAGTATTAGGTTTTGAGAATTTGAGGTTGCCCCTCTTCACTTTGAAATGATAGGACAGAAAGAAGTAGCAGTGGTTTCTGATAATCCCCCAACCTGCACATTCCTGAAGGCTGATGCACATCACAGCTAAGCCCCAAGTAATTATTTGCTGTGGCATTACAATGACTTCTACTTCAAATAAATAGCATTTTAATATGAATTTTATCAGTGTGGGAAGGAATGGAGTGAAGTTATGTGCTAGGAGTCACTGGGGGACTTCATCTGGCATGCAGAAAATTCCCTGAGTGGGGCTTTTTTCACTCAGGTATTGCAAGACCAAGTAGGCAGGAACCAGGAGCAAAGTGGAGGCACCTGGAGCACTTGGATCCTTGCTCTGTGCTCAGATCATTCAGGCATATTTGGAAACATGTAGCATTGTCATCATCTGAGATCATGGACATTAGGTACTTATTTCTCAAAATCTTGCAGGAGGAAACAGATGACAGTTATGAGAACAATCCTTAATGTGATTAATATGAGCTTCCTTAATATGATTAATAAGCCTTATATCTTCCCTTTGCATTTTTATTTTTAAATTCTGACTAGTTTAAAGTCAACTGCTTGGAATAGCATAGCAAATCTCTGTTGGCTCTGACTTTATTCTTATTGCACATTTGCCTTTTTCTTATAAACTACCTATAAGAAGACAGAATCATTTCATCCTGTGACTTCTAAAACTTCTAAAACTTATGTCAGGTTTTTAGATTTTTTTTTAGATCTCTGTAAAAGAAAATTGGATATTTAACCTGAACAATGGTCATAAATATGCAAGGAAAATTGAAAAAAACATGCATTAAAAAAAAGGTGGAGACAGAAGTAACTTACTTACCCACCCGTATATGTTTTGGTTTGGAATTCAGAATTCATTGATCAGAAAGTGACTCCACTTCTGTGTTACCTGTGCTTTAACAGTCTTTAATAGGCTAAATAAAATTGTTTTCAGTGAAATTCTGGGCAATATTCACACATTTCACCATTAAAAATAAAAACAAACCAAATACCACCACCCCCCACACCCCTGAAATAGTAATCCCTACTGAAACACAGTAGTAACTTTGTGATGAAGTGGTGGTTGTTGATGAGGTGGTAATGATAAGCACATTTTGACATGCCAGTGGTACACAGAGACAAAGATGTTTTCTGCCTTCCTCCAGCCAGTTGCTTTTCCTTGTGCTTCTGCACAGTACAGTATAGACAGCAAGACCAATGTCTCCGGCTTCTTTCTAGCTGCTGCGTAGTGGAACAGCAGTTGCTCCTCTGGGAAGTCTTTTCCTCTGGCAGAAATTCTTGTTTTCATCCCTGTCACTTTCCAAATTTTCTAATCTGCTGCTGTTGTGGTTTGTTTTTTTTTTTTCCTCTACATTGGAGTGTCTCTGGATGCCTGTTAGTGCTCTGAGCTTAGGAGACATCATGGCCCAAAGTGTCAGGAATGAAACGTGTACAGCATATGAATATCATTAAGGGTAAAACAAAACATTCTCTCCAGAAGTGCTCTAAACACCACCACAATATAATAATTCCTGTACTATATAACTCAGGAAGTTCAGCTATGTTTCTGTTGCCTGTGTTCCCCTTAGCAATTAATAGTTTATTACCTTCTGTATTGCTTAAAGATTTACATTTCTTGCTGATTTTTGCTTATAGGGATCTTTTATGGCTGTACTGCAACCACCAAAGGTATATGTGTCATTCTTCCGTGTTTCTCCTTTTTACCTCAAAATGATGCTGTCTTTGGAGGTTTTTTTAATGTATGTTCAGAGTAGAAAAATAAATGGATGGATTTAAATTTCTTTCATGTACTATTATTTTTAACTATGTATTTTTGTTAAATATACTATTATTTTCAGAGAGATACAAAATGATTTTTACAAGTGTGTGGAAAAATTCTGGTTTTCCTAAGAGTTCCAGATTTCATCTCATGTCACTAATGACATAATAACAGCAACAGCAATGCTAGTTAAAATTAAGTAAACATTAAAATTAGCCATTATGACCACTAAGGGAATTCTTCAATCCATAACTGATGCAGCACAATCTGACTTGCAAAAATTTGTAAAAGGAAATATCTTGGGGTGACTCTATGATGTGTATCCCCTATCATGGCTCTATGCCAAAAAACTATTTTTGTGCCTTTTCTGTGCCTTTAAACTGAGCTTGAGAGGGGAGGGAAAAAAAACCAAACTAACTTTTCAAAGCAGTTTCTCAAGGACACAGAAATAGAGACTCCTCTGCATTCTCCGGCGGCGGGAGCATGGAGGAAGCACCCTGCCTGTTTCTTCAGCCAACTTCTCAGGGGTTTTTTCCCTTCTGGCATGAGATGTGTTATCTGTTGCCATAAGTTTTGGTCAGGAGTACAGAACACTGCTTTTGTTAGTTTTTTCTGTTCAAAATGCTTAAGAAATAGAGAGAATATCATACTGAGAAGATCTTGACTATGGGCAGGCTTTTAATACCAGACAAACTGGTTAATGAAGGATGTTGCTGATTGTATTTGCTCATAGGGCCAACCTTAAACTTACTTAAAATCCCATTAAAAGCATCATTCTCTATTTTCCTGCTACAATTTAGCTAGCGAAGGATTTCTGAGGTCATTTGGGTGTGCTTCCTGCTCTTAGCAGGGGTAATATTATGGTCAGGTTGTTCATGGCTTAGCCCACTCAGATGGTGAAAATCCCAGAGGACAGAGATTCCATGATCTCCCTTTCCGCCTTGGGAGTCATTGAGCTTTGTGTGAAGCTTTTCCACTATTTATATAATCTCAATGTCCCTTTTCTTGTTTTGGATTGAATCAACCTTTTTGAAAGACAGACTGACACTTGATATTTTTCTGTCTTTACTGCTCTCTTCTCACTGTACCAGGTCAGCAGTGAGCAGCAGCTGCACCCCCCGGCCCATAAAGGACTTGTGTCACCTACAATAGAAGAACTTGTGCAATCATGTGTCACAGACTGCAGCCAGGACACTGATGGAGAAACTACTGCAGAGAGACGTTGTTTCTGTATCTGCCTCTGCATAACAGCATTGAAAAAGTAGGTTTGATTGCTCTAACTGTAAGAATTTCAGGTACAATACAGAAGGTTCTACAGACTGTCTTACTTTGAATAAGTTTAAGGATAAAGTTCACCTCTGGTTTTTCTTTGTATTACAAACAACCTCTCCCATGAAATCATTTGCAATTGTGCGGTATCAGAGCTAGGTGTGTATATTGCAGAGAGGGATACTAATAAGTTCTGCAAAGATGCTACATAGATTGGTTCTTTCAACAAGCTGTATTCCTCCAGCCCCGCACATGAACCACTGTACTTTATCAGAGTTTGGATCTCCAGAGTAATTCTTACAGGGGTAGAACTGAGCTACCAAGTAAATGTGGTTGTTTATAGGTGAAAGACATAGTTTTTAACTAACTTGAATTCTTCAATGTAAAAAAAAAACCAAAACCAGACACATACGCTGGTTGATGCTTATTCTAATTCCACTGTAAAAATACTGCAATATCAAGATCTATGTATCCTTTTTAATAGGTTTGCAATTTTAAGTCAAATTTTGTCTATATTTTCACTTAAAAAATATGAATATAATTTGTATTTCATGAATCCAGTGAGGATGATAAAAGCGATAGACAGTAAAAACAGCATGGTATTTGAAATAAAAGAGTTGTCCCTGTGGGTTAGGGGGGGATGAATAAACATAAGAATTGAGAAATGGAAAGGTCCAAGCCCTCAGCTGATGTAAATTGGTGCTGATACCAGAAGAAATTGTGCCACTTGACACCATCTAGAGTCCAGTGTTACAGAGGAGTATGAAATAAAAAGCATAAGTAATTGCTTCTGAAAAGTAATTTGTAAGCTAAAATTATGGAGATAGGCAAAGCAAAGCTCTATGGTTTAAAAAGGACATATTTCTGGTAATGTTTCTTCTTTGTGGGGATTTACAGAGAGGATAGAGAAACTAAACATAGCCCTCAAGGAAAGAAATAGAAGAAAGATGTAGAATTTAAACTAGTGACTCTGAACTCAGCTTCCAGGGATTTTAATAAAAGATTATGCAAGACAGTCAGTCTTTGCTAATTTTCTCTGACAGATCTGGTGGATTGTATTGGATGATAACTCAGAAAAGAAAAAAGAATAAAAGGGAAAATCATGGTGACAGATACCAAGTTTCCAGAACTCTGGTCAGCCTATAATGGAGAAAAACTCTATTATAATGTTGATTCCAGCCAACATTCTCCTCCATCACATCTACATCCTTTTTTTGCTCTTTCTTTGTCTGTTGCTTCTCTATCTGTGCTGGAAATTGCTACCTCCCAAATCACAGTGTTTTCATTTATTGATAGAATTTTCCTAGAATAGTTTTTCTAAATGTTCTTAAATAAGAGTCATACCATGACTAATAGGACCCATTTGTCCACTTTTTTTTCCCTTTATTTTTCCCCAAATGTTTTTCTCATAGACCAATATTAAAAAGGGAAATCCTTTCTTTTCAAGAATATAGTTTGAATTTAATCTTAAAAATATGCCTTTGCATCTTCAGATAAGCTACTAAGTTGTCAGAAGAATTATTAATTTTTCATAGCACTAATGAGAAGGAAGGAAATATGCTTTTTTTTTACAGACTCATATATCATATTTGCTATCCATTTTATCAATGTTAACAATTATCATTGTTTTATTGCATTTTTGAACAGTACAGGATTGAATTTACAGAAGGACAATGTGTAGATCTTTTTTTTTTAAGTTAAAGGATGTGATCTCAGATAATTGATAGAAAACTGACCCCAGGATTACATTAACTATGTAATCAGGAAAACTTTCTGGATGGTTAGTGCAGACAGCTTTATACCTGAGGATTGCACGCAGCTGATAGCTACTAAGTATGCAGAGCATGAGGCTGACCAACCAGATCTGTGTATTTCAGAAAACTCTTCTCCTTGTGAGTCAAATAAGTCAAGTATCAGTGGAAGACATACTAGAACCGAGTCAGATTTAAGATCCCCAAAACTGTTAGGCTGAGGCAAAAAAGGAGTGCAGATGGGGTGCTGAAATTTCTCCTGCCTGGAAATCAACACAAAATCAATTTAAAAGGTATCTAAAATGAACATTAAAAAAATCAAGATGTTTAGAAAGCCTATTTGAAAAAAACCTAATCCCAACTCACTATCATTATCTCCTTCTATATTTGCTGCTGTTTTCCTTTTCCATCCATGTTGGAGACTGTTGCTACCTAGACCTCTGTGTCAGCATGGAAATAAGAAAGTAAAATAGTGATTGCCTAGATGTCTTGGTTTGAAAGACAGGTGTCAGACAAGAAAGGCAGGAGCCTCCCCTGAAATGGAAAATGCAACCCCCTTCCCTCCGAATTATTATAAATTTGAAAATAAGGGGCTTTCAGGCAAAGATATGAGGGATAGGAATAACAGTTCTTTACTAATAAATATATATGTATAACAACACAAACAAACAGCAATAGCTGTGGCAGTCACAGCAAACAGCAGCCCAAACCCAGTGCGGCCACACTCGGCCTCGGGCGCTTTCCCCTGGGTGCAGTTCCTCCTCCCGCTGAGCAGGGCGGGTGCGATGGTTCCCCCGCGGCTGCAGGGGGCGCTCCGCAGCGAGCTCGGGAGCACCGGGAATGGCAGCGCGGGGTCCCGGGCAGGGATGGATGAGAAAACCTCACAAACCCCCAGGCGTCCTGCCGGATCCTCAGGAACAGCAGGCTGGAACAGCAGGGGCGAGCGCAGATCTCGGGTGGCAGTGAGAGGTATCAAACTGCGGAGCTGTGGCAGGGAAACCCGGCAGGTCTCTCAGTCGGCAGAGCGCAGGAGCTCCGTTTCCAGACGGGGCAAGGAGAAGAGCAGGCTTAGGAATCCCGGGGTTTTGCCCACAGAAAGCAAAACAGCCAAAGAAGCAGGAACCCGCAGTGTGACCGAGACGTCCACCAAAGGCAGGCAACTCCCAGACTAAACCCTGAGCACCCAGGCAGCCCCCCCGGGTGTCCCAACCCCCAGGTGACAAAAGGGTGGCCAGTCCCACCCCGCCTCTGTGGCCAGGTCTTTTGTTTCTTTTAAGTATCCAGTGGTTTGTCCCCTAGCAACTAGTATGGGTAAAATTCTTTAAGAGAAAAAAAAAAAAAAAAAAAAAGAAAAACAGGCTAAAATCCTAAACCCCAACACTAGAAAATCTTTATTTGGTTGTCAGTGACAAGCAGTGCCACTGCACTTTTGGGATTCAACTGAAACCTGCAGTTCTGTTCCTGTCTTTTTGATCACTGACCTTGCTGTACAGCTCCTAGGCTTTCAAGGGTGCTGAAATCAGAACAGTGTAAAGGTATACTTTAGTGTGATGTGAAACATTAAGGTAGTGCTGTTTCCCTTTTAAACTTAAAGTAGTTCCTGATGGCACTGCTTGTCTCAGCTCTAGGGAAGAAAAAAAGGAGGATGGTGGGTTTGGGAAAGATGAACTGCATAAAATGCAGTACAAGTCAGTGTGAGTCTGTGCTGTGCTGGGTGTGATCGGTGTGATCTGCTCAAAGCACTGCAGGTTCCCGTTCCCAGGCAGTGAATGCTAGTGTCAAACTCTTCCTAAGGCCAAGTTTTCAAAATCAGCACAACTATTGCCACTTTGCAGTAGATGATAATCTGCCCTGGTGATTCTAGTGGCTTAAACTGCTTCTGTCATTTGCTTTGGTGGCTAGTGATTAATCAGAAAGGCAGAATGATGTGAGTGGTAGTACCACATGCTTTGTTCCTTAACCATATATAGCGTACCAATTTGATAAAACCTGCACTTGGGACTGTCCAAGGTACAGACTGGAGAAACAAATGTCACCTCCTCCTGCTGAGGAAATGGAGTTTGATACCACTGAGGGCTATGAATAAGTAAACACTGCAAGGAAAGTTCTTACATAAATTTGTTGAGTGTCTCTGATGAACTGTAAGTACAAGTTAAGTGTTTGAAGCCTTCAGAGATTCTATTTTTTATTTAAAGTTCCACAGCTCAGTATGTGTTATTGATTTCACACTTTTTGGTACAGTTATAGTAATAACTTCTGACTCAAATATAAATAAAATGGAAAAATTGAAGTTGCAATGATTGATTTTGGATAATTAAGAGATCCTTGCAGAGCTGGTCCCATTGTTTGAAAAACTATTGTGCAGATCTGACACACACATACAGGGAGAGTTTATCAGTACTTTGCAAAGCAAGCTCATCCTGGCATTTGGTGCTTGAGCCTTGAACTTGGTCATCTGCTTAGCTCACTGTGAAAAAATGCCAAAATTCCTTACACAATGTGGGCTCAGTCCCCTGGGTGTACAACAACAGTGACTCCTCAGCAGTGGGAACACACAAAAAAGGTGCTTTTTACAAGGAGCAGGTCTCTGCCACCCAGTTACCCGGGTCCATTAGCCCTACCCGCACATCAGTCCCAAAGTGGTTCACAAAGGGGCTCCCTCTGCACCAGGACCATGTTCCCAGGCACTGGGACACCAGTGGGGTCACATCAACTCTGCTGGAGAAACCATTGGCCTTAACACACAGGAGGGCATGGAGGGTGAATGTTTGCATTGGCTCATATGCATATGATGCTGGGTAAGTGTGCTAAAAAACACCTGTCTCTTCTGCACTGCAACTTGGATGTTATTATAAGGATTTTATTCAAACCCTTTTTTCTAAAATTTCTTTCATTCATATGGTAAGAAATAACTAAAACTGTTGGGTTTCTTTTAATATTGCTAAGAGGAATTAGGGATTATTCTGATACTTGGATTTGATCTAAAATATATTTATAGTGAAGCACATGAAAGTCAGTGTAGAGAATTTTATGGATATTACATGTGTGACATTATCATTTAATATTTTCTGATGAAGAAAAAAAAAATTCATAACTTAAGAGTCACGATTAGCTTAAGGTGGTTTTAAAGGCCAATTGGTAACTTTTGAATTCATGCTAACTTCTAAACTTTTATTTAAATTAGCTGTCTCCTGCAGTCTCCTTCACTCCTGATAAAGCTTGGTACAGGAGGTATCTGTGATAAAAGCTTAATATTCACAATGATATGAAAAATATTATAAACTGGAGTTTGTGTAGTTGATATTCCAGTGTTTTCATTTTAAAAAGTTCTATTACCCATTGGTTCTTTATTTCTTTCTCAATTATACTGTAAGTGCTGAGACAATGTAAGACTCTGAATAAACAAAATACTACAAGCATTGAAGGGCTTCCTGGTTTCACTGAGGTGTTGTTATTTAGAAAGAAATAGCTGGAATATTAATAGGGCTATGTTTGTGCGGCTCCTCCGTGTACCTCTGAAGATGCAAAACTTAGAAAAATTTAAAAATCCCTATGACAAAATTCTTATTAATGCCACAGCAACACAAGTTTTCTGGAGGTCAGGTGACTTCAATTAGCTTTTCCAATTATATATGTCAGGCTTGGTACAGAAAGAATAAAAGCTGTTTGTTAAAGTTAAGTTAAGTTAGTTAAGTTAAGTTAAGTTAAGTTAAGTTAAGTTAAGTTAAGTTAAGTTAAGTTAAGTTAAGTTAAGTTAAGTTAAGTTAAATTAAGTTAAGTTAAGTTAAGTTAAGTTAAGTTAGACTTCCACTTGTAGACTACAGCCTTGTATTGGTAGCCTGCAGCTCAGAAACGTCCCAGAAATCTGTTTTGAAGTGGATCCAGACACCTTCCATCAGACCTTGCAAAAACTCACATATTCACAGGTTTTAGGAAATGTCTGTTTATTGACAACTTAGAAACAAGTTGATAGGGATTCAGTATTTTTCCTTCACACCAAATTCAAGAAATGAAAAGGGACAAAACTAAGGATCTTCCCTCAAAATGCCTTGTGTGTATGCCCCTGTTGGAGTCTGTAGGAAGCCCAGAGAGGCCCACCTGCCTTTGGCAGTGAGCACAGTTGGGTTTTGGTCAGGGAAAGGAGCACACAGTGCTGGCATGGCTGTGTCTGTCTGCAGTAAGTCTGTTTTTTCCTAATCTTTCATCTCAAGCTTCCCTTGAATGCTAGTGTGACATCAGTGAATGAGTTTCTGAACCCCTCTCCTCTATTTTCTGTCTGGAAAGAAAGGTTTTCATCTCTTCACATCGACGTCTTGCCTGATGGTCAGCACAAGGCTGGTGTCAGTGTTCAGTGTGGCAGCACAGAGGAGAACATGGGCTTAAGGGAAGCGGGTTGAGGCCACACGCCTGCTACTGGTGCCTTTTGAGGAGGACTGACAAGGACAGTTTTGGTGTAACTTATCCTTACTTTAGTGAAGTGCGTTGTCTGGCCAATAATTAGTTCTGTGCTTGTTGAATCTAAGTGTAACATGCTCCATCTCCCTGAAACAACTCAGTCACCATGTCATCCATTCAATTGCCGGGTCATACAAAGATCACACAGATGGAAAAAAACCTTTATTTATTGTTCATTGCTTAACCTCTTTGCACTGATTTGACTGGACTTCTTAGTAGACATATTTTTAAGTATGTTAATAACTATTTGTGATTTTAGTGAATTAAGATAATTAGTTTCCTTGGCAAAAAGAAATTTTTGATGTATGATGGCACCTTTTTGCTGACACTTCAAAGTATAAGAGTTTTTTTGTTTGTTTTGACAAGACTTCAAAAGATGGCTCACTTTAGATACATGTGAATCCTTTTCTAAACATCAAGCTGACACATCCCCAGTTTATTAAGTGTTGCAACACTTACCACTGTTGACAAACAGGGAAGTGTGGCATTTATAAACAACTTCAGCAAGAAAGCTTATTTAATAAGCTCCTGTGGCTGGATCCCAAGAGGTTGCAAACTTATCACTACAGTAATAATTAGGCAGGCAAAGTGCTAATAGTTTTCATGGACTTCCACAGCAATTGATCTGGAATTGTTAAGGAATGGAGAACTTCCAGTTTTTAAAATATTTATTTGGGCTGTGGTTAACAAGACTTTCTATGTGAAAAATGAAATTTAAAAAATACCAGTATGTTATTGGAATCAAAATTAATTTTCCAGTAATTGTATGTTTTTATGTCATACTACTATACACACTAACTATATGAACTATTTAATGATGAAAATACAGCCCATGGAATAGAAAAGGGGCTTATATCTCTTTGAAAACCTGATGTTTGTGTAGTTTTCAGGCTTATATACTTCATTTACTTGATAATATGATTCATGAATATTGTTCTTTTGAGCATGGTTGTGAATTTGCTGCATTGTAATGGCTTTACTAGTAAAGTATGTTTGTAATATTTGATGCATTCCAAAATGTAAAGCCAAAATTTGATTAAATTTCAAATGAGACCTGTTTGATGATGTGTTGGGAAATTCAGTCTTTTTCTAAGGAAGACTTGAGTTTGAACTACTGTGAATTGAAATCAGGTATCTCAGGGTGATTTTCGTCTATCATCTTTTGTACCTTTATAATATTGTTATTTCAATATTGTGTTTTATAAGAGAATACAATTGATACTTTTCAAGAAACACAGTGTTATTATAATGAAATATTTCTCTAAGATCATTTCTTTGTTTCCAATAAGGCATTTTTCAGAATTGCTTATAGCAATATTATTAGGAATTTTGCTCCTTCCTACCAATTAATGTTTCCTGCAGAAATGAAGTTCCCTTTAATATTAACTTAATTTTAGTGCTGCAAAGGAACATACTAGGCAGGTTAACATACCCTTTTTTTAGGGGATGCATTGGCTTCATATGGCCAAGTTTTGGTAGTGGGGCTGCTACAGGGGTAGTTTCTGTGAAAAGCTGTCAGAAGCTTCCCCCATGTACTTCAGATCCAGTCTCAGCCAGCTCCAAGATGAAGATGCCACTGGCAAAGGCTGGGCCCATCAGAAATGGTGGTAATAGCTCTGTGATAACAGATTGAAGAAGAAAAAATTATTGTGCATATGTAATTCTGGCCAGAGAACGGTAGAGTGAGAATATGTGAGAGAAACAGCCCTGTAGACACCCAGGTCAGGGGAGAAGGAGGAACAAGAGGTGCTCCAGGCACCAGAGCTGAGGTTCCCCTGCAGCCTGTGGTGCAGACCACGGTGAGGCAGCTGTGCCCCTGAGCCCATGGAGATCCACAGGGATGCAGAGATCCACCTGCAGCCCATGGGGGAGACCCACACTGCAGCAGGTGGATGCCTGAGAGGAGGCTGTGACCCTGTGGGAGGCCTGTGCTGGAGCAGGGTCCTGGCAGGGACCTGCAGACCCATGGAGAGAGGAGCCCACGCTTGTGGAGGAGGACTTGTGACCCTGTGGGGGACCCACACTGGAACAGGCTGTGCCTGAAGGACAGCACCATGTGGAAAGAGACCCACATTGTAGCAGTTCATAGAGAACTGTTGTATGGGATGGATTCACACTGGAGAAGTTCATGGAGAACTGTCTCCCATGGGGGAGACCCCATGCTGGAGCAGGGGGAAGGACGCCTCTCCCTGAGCAGCAGCAGGAGCAACACGTGATGAACTGACCATAACCCCATTCCCTGTCTCCCTGTGCTGCTGGGGAGGAAGCAGCAGAGCTGGGAAGGAGGGAGGGTTGGGAGGAAGGTGTTTTAAAGTCTCATTTTACTGCTCATTATCATGCTCTGATTTTGTTAGTGATAAAATTCAATTAACACCTCTAATTCAAGTCTGTTTTGCCCCTGACAATATTTGGTGAGTGATCTCTCCTGAACTTACTTCAACCCATGAACCTGTTGTTGTATTTTCTCTTCCTGTCCATGTGTGAGGGGAGTGAGAGAGAGGTGGGTGCCAGCCGGGGTCAACCCGCTACACGGGAAGAAGCACGATGTGAGTTTATGGAGGAAATCCACTGATAATCTAAATTTGCCTTATCCCAATGGCATGAAGGCGACCTCCTGAGATTACATGTACCAATATCTTTCCTCTCCTGTTTTTCCATGTTTCTGATAGCCTTTAATCAGTTCTGTTCACAGATATAATGAAAGGGAGTACTTTTTTATCTGTTAAATTGGGGCTCAGTCTTCTATAGTTAATTCTTTTCAGTGTGTTTACAGCTACTTTTGCCCACAAACTTATGTCAAAAACATAGAAGAAAAGATAAAAAGTTATTGCATTTTAAATATATAGTAGAAAAATATGGAAAGAAGTTTTCATTGAAGAGAAAACTCTAATGAAACCTGAGAAAGCCTCATTTTGACTCTATTGCTCTAAGTACGTAAAGTAAAGTATACAATGTGTATTAAGAGAATGGTCTTTATTTTTAAAGGCATAATAATACATAGCTTTGAGAAATACAGTGGAGAAATACAGTGGTGTGAAAGAGCAGTAGCTGTCTGCCGGAAAGTCTGTGTGATGTCAGAGGAATTTCCCAGCTGAGAGCCTTGCAGGCTTTTTGTCAGGGTTTACACAGTTGGGCCATTTAGTTATGAAGCAGTTCTCTCTTATAGCACACACAACTCCATCATCAAATGGGGACCCCATGGAATTTGGGCCAGATTGATCAGCTGTCTTGAATATTGTGGAATATTCTTTTATACACATAATATTGGAGGTCTTTTCAAGAAGTTTAGGGTAGCATTTTTCAGAAATGAGATAAATGATTTCTTGAAGATCCTTGAGTTCTTTACCTATAATTTGGCAGTCAGATACAGTTACCATATAAAATTAATTTTTACTACTGACTGCTTTCACATAGCAATGCTGTGCTTTCTTGCAGCGGCGGGACAGGAAGCTAAGCAATAGTTTTAATAATGGTATTTTCCTTAGATGGATTTGTAAACATAGGCTTGAATGTCTAAATTTAGACATTTGTAAATGAGTTGTAGTTTTAAGCCCTTGTTAATTTTTATTGACTTGAAGTTTCCTGTTGACCCTGACAACAGGGCTGTGGCTATAAGAGAGTTCTGTAAAAGAGATGTGGCTTAAGTATATTCCCAGAAGTATCTTCCAAAGGATTTACATATCAATTTCTTACACTTAATAGAGCAAATTAATATATTTGTTTATCCATTCACAGCCTTCCTAAATTTTTATAGCACCAGTTTTGCACTGTTCTGTTTTCCTTACACGAGTTAAGAGGACTAAGAGAAATAAAAATATTTTCCTGCTCTGTCTGAACACAAGACTGTAAGTGTGCTAAGGGCAGCACAAGGGAGGCAAGGAATGTGCAAAAGTGAGGCAAGTCTACCCTTTTTCAGTAACAAAGCTCTCATAGCCCAACTTAGGCTGCTGACTATAAGCCAGCTATGACTATAATGCTGGTGGCCTAGCCTAGTAAAACAGTTTTGAGGCCTGTGATTGTGTTGTCTTGGTAATCATCTTCTTGCTTGTCTTGGGGCTGCAAAATGAGGTTACTGCATCCTACCATTGCTCCCCTGCATGATGATCCAGGCAGTGGTGCCCAGCTGAGGGGCAGTACTGTCACTGCCTGTGTGCGCAGAGGATGGCCCCGTCTGCTGTGGCTGAGATCATAGCTCTCACCACAAAACCACAAAGTGTTTCAAAGCTTCTTAGTGAAGAGCTCAGAAAGTTTATCATGCACAAACTCAATTATGAAACTACACAGGTCACACAGTTCAGATTTGATCTTTCAGTGACAAAAGTTTTTGCATCTGATTTGGTGTTAATGGCAAATTCGGAACCTGTTGAAAAAAATCGCTTGTGGACCCATAGTTGGTGAGTGGAAGGAGGGAGGGAAAAAAAGCTAAGATTGTTCTGAAGGATTCCTGTCCTGGGCTTGGAGGCTAAGTTTATGGGAGTATGCTGCTGATAAGTGGTTCTTCAAGAAGAAAAATGAAAGGCTTCCAGGGCTCAGTAAAGCAAAATTTCAGATTGCTCCCGGTAGATTGACTATAAAAGCAGATCCATGACAAATAATTCCAATGCATGCTTTTTGGTTTTTAACTGGATCATTTATTAGACTAACAGAAAATAGATTTCTTATATATATGTTATGAGAACACTGAAACTTCTTCAGTTGTTTTTTGCAGGGTATATACCATTTAGTCTGAGTGAAATATTTGGGTTTCACTTACTTCAAGGCTGAATTGTTTTTGTAAAAGCTAAGGCTTCACCAGCATTGTTGACTTCAAACCATGGTCTGCAAATGCTTGCAGAAAGGAAAGATACAGTAAAACTAATTTTCTAGTATGGAATTACATTTCCTCTAAGATATAGTAGAGCTAAAGAAGACTGCATACTTACTCAGTAAGTGGGAAATGACCAGTTTTATTTTTCTCAATTAGCCACTTCAATATTCAATGGCAATTTGACACAGTTTGAATACAGCATCTGACAGTGCCTAAAGGGAACATGTTTTTTGACACATACTACATAAAAAATATCATAACACTCTCATTACTGAAAAATGGGGCACATACTGATTATTCTGCCCCAGTCATGGCACAGAGGTGTTGCAATAGGGAGAGGGAGAAAGGACTCACAGCAATCACTGGATGACTAGATTAAAACATACTTGCCCTGATATCATCAAGTTCAGTCAAATTTCATTAGTGATTAATAGGAAAAATTACACCAAAAAATATCTGCATAGATGATATTTTTAAAAATGGTCTCAAATTATCTCAGGATTTACACAGGCATTCACTGGGTGCAGTCATTTCTGCACCATAGTCTGCCACTGATTTATTCAGTCTTACATTGAGTCTAAATCATGTTAGTGCTTCAGAAGAATGCCAGAATGCCATTATGCAGACCACAAAAATATAGAATGTCTTTACTTAATTAAAATAAATAGATGTGAGCATAGCTGTAGTGGAAGATTCTCCAGGAGGCTCTCCTGGCCCTTTTCCACCTGCCAGGATCCCTCAAGGCTACTGGCTGTGAATGCTCAAGCATGCAGATTTCTCCAGCTGTTTTAAGCACTTTAACGTCAATGCTCACTTTCGTCCCACTGACTATTGTCCTGTGTTGGCAGAATTTCCAGGACAGATGGAGGCACCTGAAGGACAAGAAAAGAATATGACTCTTTCTGTACAGTAAAGCACAGAGATATTGTGCAATAAAAAATTAATATACACTAAACAGTCTTGGTAGGTTTCCAGAGCAGAAACTCCTTCCTATGAGGGACTGTAGCCAAGCAGAAGACTGGCATCTATGTCTTTCTCACCTTCAGGCACTGTATATGCTAGCAGTACAAATTTATCTCCCCAAAGACTTAAATCAAGTGAAGAAGGCAAATAGTCTATCAGAGTCACTGACTATTACTGTAGGCCCACTTGAAAAAAAAAAAAAGGGGTGTGGTGGAAAGCAGAGAATGCCTTGCTGTATTAGGAAGGAGGGCTGCACTCTCATGATCATGCAGCTGGGTCTATGGTAGGATTTGGTTTAGCTTTGTTCTCTCCATTAAAGAAACTCAACAAAACCTGAACCTTTAGCATGAGGGAAAGTATGAAGAAATTGATAAATTTTAGAGAAGCAATAGGAAGACCTCAGTGAGGTCAGTGCAGATCTGTTGAACTGAGGAAAAATAATTAAAGTGCTGGAAGAGTCTGATGACCAATACTTATATTTTGAGTGTTGCAAACCACTGCTTTTGGAAAGTGAGAGCTGGTCCATACAAAACCAGAACAGGACAAAGAATTCAACATAGTTTATTTGCCTTTTAAAAATTTGTGTCGGTTTGACTCCTAGAAGAACAGGAACAGACTGCCAGGCTGATTTTCTTCCCTTTCCTTCATGATACAGAGATGGAGATGAGCTTAATGCTGGCAACCTGACCAGAGCCAGATCCCACTAGGAACAGTGGAATCTTTTCTCCAGTCTTAATTGTGCACATCCAGATGCAGTCAAGTGTCAATGACATGCATAGTTTATGCTCATTTAGATACACAGGTGAACTTTTGAAGAATACCAGTATAAATCTGTAAAAATTAATAGAATGCATCCTGGATTTTCTGCAGTTGAAAGCCCATGCTGGTTTTGACAGATCTTGTTTTAAACTTTAAAAGCACAATGAAAAAAATCATTTGGAGGGACTGAAATGTGAAGATAATTAAAATTAAGTCTTTTTGAGGAAGAAAGGAAAGAACCACTTTGTAAAATAGAATTTTCATGAGACCACATTTTACGATGGTGAAATTTTATCCCTACTTCCATATATCAGCTGAGGAGTTAGCTGATATAAAGCTTTAAAGTGCATTTGAGCCTCTGTTTCTTGTTCATACAACATACATCCTGACTTCTATGTTGGGACATTCTAAAGGTGTCTTCCTTGTCCCACTACAGTCTATTACCTGCAGTCTGCAAAGATCTTTTCCAAGGGTCTGAGTAGCTTAATCTAGATTCAGTGATGTCAGTGAGCAGACCCCTGAGTACCTGAGAACCTTTGCTTTCTCGTGGCGTACCAAACACATGTACAAACGAGAAAAGTATTTGCCTTCACAAGCATTGGGCTTCTCATGCTTGAAGGAAAGTGTCCTTGGATCCTTCTCTCTTCCCACATCTTGTCTGAATGTTGTGGTTTTTTTTAGTGCAAAATGAGTCAGAATTATAACCGTTTTCTATCATGAAAAAAATTTTATGAACACTTAAAATCTGTAATTCCTACTTCATTACAAATATTTTATTATTCACTGTACAACCAGCCTGATAAGTTGTTCCCTTTTTTTCACAGACTATCTCTATATATCTTACTGATACACAGTGTGATGTTTGCTTCTCAGATGTCTTGATAAAAATATTTTCCATTATGGCATTTCCAATGTAAAAAATATTTATTTTCTTTTATATTTGTTTATTTTCTTATTTGCTTACCACTATTCTGTGTTTTATTTTCTGTCTGGGTAGCTTTTAAAACAACCACTATGTTTCCAAACTTAGGTACCATTACTTGCTAACAGGGGAAAATTCCTGCCAGAGCTCCTCTCCATTCTCATGCACCCTTCAGTGAAAGACAGTCAGAAAGAACACTACATACCATAGCAGTATATCCTTTTGGCATTCAAATCAGAAAAAATAAAGCAAAGAAACCAAACCAAACCAATAGATTAAACATGGTGTTTTAAAATTACATATGCATTCTTTTTCATTATTCTTATATATTGATTTCTGCACCTACTTTCTAGATATGAAAAAAAAAAAAAGGTTATTTATAGTACTTTTTTACTAGAATTGCTGACTCCAATTGTCACTAACTTTGGAAATGTTGATATGTCACCAGAAGGTTCCTTCTGGTGCTTTCAATTAGACTGTTCAAAAACCTCAAGTCTCAATATTTTTTATTTACTGTTTAAATTCCATTGTCATGATATTTCAAACATATTTTTGTAGACTCTTGAGCCCCAACAATCACCCAATCTTCTGGGTACTCAGTAAAACTGAAGAGAAAATATCAGTCTTTTAATGTTCATTGTAACTTCTCCACAAGAAATATCATCACAAACGGCACTATCAGGATTGCTGTTGAAAGATGCTCCAGAGGCAAACTATTTAATATGCTCTGACCCTCACCTGCATTTCCCTCAGAAGTGACAGACAATTCCAGGCAGGCTGAACATCTTATTTACCCAGGTTTCCCTTTCCTGGGTTTTGTAAGATGCATTTATAACAACCAGAGGACTGTGATGATTGCATCAGTCTTATCTTGTCTTAGATCTCCACAGCTCATCACCTGTTTTTCTTTGATCTATAAATGTTGGTGCAGAAATATTTTCTTTTCCTTGTTGTTTGGTGGCTGACAGCAGGATGAGAGTCAATCTGTTCTACCTGAATTGGAATATGCATTTAAACCTGACCTTTTTACCTTCCAGCTATACAGGAGATGGCTACAATGACTACAAGAGGCGCTGATCTAACCAAGCAGGCAGAGTTATGGACCAAAGTAGAACCAAGGGACATACATGTTTTTAAGACACCATGTCCTTTGATTGTGATGTTGTCACAGAAAGGTTGCTTTTTATCATGTGCTCAGTTCCTCAGACTACTATTTAGAACTACCATCGTGTTAGAGCTAACCTCGTATACTACTTCATATTTTACAATTATTATTATTATTATTTTCAATTAAATTTAATATTTGGATCAATTGTACATCAATTGTAATGAAACTGAACATTTCCATTTATCCCATAGGTTCTGGCAACTTTCTGTCATTTTTCTTTTCCATATTTGATGATTTTACATTAATAAAATTGTTAGCTTTCCTTGGATCATTTTCATTTTCAGCAATACCACTTTGTTTTAAAAGAAGATGGCAACAATTCTGTCTTTTTGTCTCCTTCAGCCTTGGTCTGGACAATTATTTTTAGCTTTACTAATGTGAGCTCTTTGAATGTCCTTTTGAAGCTCTCAGTATCTTCATTGACTTGAGGACAGTACTTTAATGATTCTTTGTGAATGATATTTCTTTCTCTTATGGATTTCCAGGTTTTACGATTAATTACATCTGCAGTACTTGTTTCCTTTCTTTCTCTGCTGAAAATGGTAGGCAGGAATATAATTACAACAGGAAAAGAACTTGCAAGGTAAATGCTGTTTTTACATTTACTGAAGTAATTATCAAGGTAATAGCATAGCAGTGGTCAAATGGAGCACAGTAAAATATCTTTGCCTATTCCTTTCAGGCTTTTCTGTGCTCAGTAATGGAGAGGGCATGCCTCTAGTAGCAGTGAATAGGTCTCTTCTCTGATTTGAGACTACCATAAACTTGTGTGGAAACATCAATATAAACACCCTGGTTCTTATCTCTGCTATGGGCTTGGAGGCTGCTCTTTTGTTCTGCCAAACCTTAATATGTACCCCAAGTGAGGTCTTTAACTTATGTGTGACTGTACAGGAGGGAAAAGGGTTTTTATGAAAACCCTTCTGTGAGGTGCCCAGGCTGGAGTGTTCCACCCACGCCACCACCAGCCAGGCACTTGGTGACTTGTACCCAGGTGTCAGGCCCAGGATCTTCAGAGGACAGAGGACAAAACACAACAGCCTACCAGTTTTTCTCATGTCTCTGGGGTTATTCATAGGCTGACAGCCATGTGCAGGCTTTGGATTGCATTTTTGAACTAGATTGGTGCTGACAGTTGTATTTGCACTTGTTTCTAGTACATAATTTGAGCTACAACAAAATAGATCTTGATATGCAAGCAAATACATTCTGAGTTACAGCTAAACTGCTAGTAAACCACCTGACCATCTTGCAGAGCCTGATAATTACCCTTGTATTTCTGCTGCAGTGTGATTATTTTTTCCCAACATCCCAGGAAATTCAGGAAGATGTAACCTGCTGTTCTGAAGAGATGGCCCTGCCAGCTAGTGTGCTGAGAGATCACAAAATAACAAAATCATTTAGGTCAGAAAAGACCTCTAACGTAATTGAGTCCAACCCTTAATCAATCACCACCTTGTCAACTAGGCCATAGGGCTAAGTGCCATGTCCAGCCTTTTCTTAAATACCTGCAGAGGTTAATGAATTCACCACCTGCCTGGGGAGTCCAGGGCTTGACAAACCCTTCTGTGAAGAAACTTCTTCTCATGTCCAACCTGAACCTCACCTGGAACAACTTGGGGCCATTTCCTCTTGTCCTGTCACTGGCTGCCTGGAAGAAGAGGCCGACCCCCACCTGGCCACACTCTGCCTTCAGGCAGTTGTCAAGAGCCATAAAGTCTCCTCTGAGCCTCCTTTTCTCCAGGCTAAACACTTCCAGCTCTCTCAGCTGCTCCTCACAGGACTTGTGCTCCAGACCCTTCCCCAGCTCCATCGCCCTTCTCTGGACTCACTTCAGCACCTCGATGTCTTTCAGTGAGGGACACAGAACTAACCACAGGATTTGGGGTGTGGCCTCACCAGTGTCCAGCCCAGGGTCCTGCTGGTGATGCCTTTTTCTCTGATCTTAGAATTAAGAGCCAGACATGATTAAGGGATAAAAGGGTTTTTACCTCAGTATTTAATAAGAATTTTTATGGTGTATTAATTCATCAAGGTGGAATATGCTGAAAAACACACACTCGGTATATCGTATATACAATATTATAGACTTTGTAAATTAGTATATCTGACAAAGATTCTCTGATGAGGAGCTTAAATGAATGACATGACGTCTCTCTATTCTAAAGCATTTCTTCTCAGATGGGGCTTGATTCTAGTTTACAAAATCTAGAATTTACAAAATATGTTTCAGAGAGAGGGTCTTGGTTTTTCAAGATACCGTAAGGCTTTCTGGCCCTCAGCTGTGAGGCCTCTAGGATGTTTGGTCTTCTGGCTTAGTAGAATACCAGGACTATGTTAAAATATTAGGCTTCAAGAATTATAAACATGTATGTTAAGAATACTGAGAATACATAAAAGGTATATAAAAAGAAAAGGAAAAAAATCATCATGGCATCACTGGCCACGCCATTGCTGATCCAGGACAGGATACCATTGGCTTTCTTGGTCATCTGGGCACAGCTGGCTACCCCAGGTCACCAGCAGCCCCAGGATCTTTTCCCTGGGCAGCTTTGCAGCCACTCTGCCCCAGCCTGTGGAGCGTCCTGGGGTTGTTGTGACCCAAGGGCAGGAGCTGGCACTGGGCCTTGTTGAACCTCACACCATCAGCCTCAGCCCATGCTCCAGCCTGTCCAGATCCCTCTGCAGAGCCCTCCTGTCCTAGATCCTGCCTCTGGAAACAAGAGGACAAATGAGGCCAGACCTCACATATTTCAAGATATAAAAGAAACATCATTCTTCAAGATCAAGGATAGGCAGCTCACTCCCAGAGTGGCACAAGAAGTGTGCTGTCATGACACACTTCAGCTGATCTTTGGATGTGAGCTAACCACCTCCTCTGTGTTTCAGTTTCTGCCTTCAGAATTCTTGGATCGATCTCTTTTTACTAGGAGCCACATTACATTAGATTTCATTTATAATAGTATAAATTATAAAGAGCAATATATTATTTATGAATAATATATAAAGTCAGATTACATGCAGGCAACCTCATACAAAAATTCAAATCACCTATGAGACAGATCAGTAAGTGACAAATAATTTTGCAAGTAAATAGTACAAAAGTTGCTGAGTGACTCTAACCTGAAATAACTGGTGTTGTCCTACTGCATACAATATGCAGCATCTTTAACAACATGCTGAACTGGAATAATTGAGACTGTTTATGTGTCCTCAAAACAGCTTCTACTGCTTCATTACTTCCTGGTTATGCTAACTGTTGTGATATTCTATGGCACAACAGCTAGCCTTTCTGAAATATTTGTGCCCAACAAACTTCTTTAACAGTATCCTGCCTGAGGTACAAAACCCTTGTTTTTTCCAGATGAAAGGTATTAATCACTTAGCCCTACTTTTCTGACACTCCACCTCCTTTCTATGCATTTGAAAAATAATTTACACACAGATTTAATTAGGATAGGAAGCTGTCCAATGCACTGAGTGTGGGTGTGAACTTCTGGGACTGAAGGGCTGCAACCCCTCCATAAACACATTAGTGCAAGTACAGGGTATCACATCACGTGCTGCTGCCCTGACAGTCTGACTGCATAGGTCCTTTTAGGAAGAGCTGAATTTACTTTGATAGTATACATAAACAGATGACTATATAAAACTGTGGGGTTTTTTTAGTTCAAAACCAAATACCAGCAACCTCTTCTATTCAGTGGTCTCAGCTCGAAGACACCGAAATTTTGCTGAACCTTGGAATATTGTTTTGACTGGCCATGGCTTGAAGACATGTTTTTTTAATAGCTGATTGCTGCTGACAATATCATATGAAGCATCATTTTTAAGTTAAGATTTTAGAAGTCTAAAATATTTTTGCTAGGTCTTTGGGACAAACAAAACAAGAATTTCCCCCCAAATGAGGCTGTTGGGTTTTACAAACTCCCTTGTGTTTGAAAAGATATTAATTTGTTGCAGTGATCAGAAAATCAGTAAAAAGTATGGAGAAGAGTTAACACACAAAGAGAGAAAAAAAACACGTTTCCTAAAAAAATACATCACAATTTTTCATTCACTGGTGAATGACAAAATCTTCCAGATAGTCTCTTTTAAGGCAGACAGTGAAAAATATATACAAAAACATCATAATCATAAGAGAAAGTCTAAAAAGTACCAAAGGAAAAAATATATTCCTTATTTTTATTATTATTTAATTTATGTGCAAGGGATATATATTTAACAGTAACATATTGTATTTCTTTTTTTCATAGATAGCAGTTCTCACTGTATTTTAATCATTCTTTGATGTTTCTGTCAACAAGCTGAAACTGTTGAGGCTGTGGTCTTTCATCCTTCTGGCTGTTTTCCCTATTACAAAACTCCCTAAATGGAAAAGCTTTGGCTGCACTTGGTGTTTTTATTATATCTAGACTTTCCTGCCATCAAAACAAAAATAAAACTATATCATTGTCTAAATTTCTATGCAAAATATGATTAGGTTCACTAGTAAAAGTTTGCATCAAATTATTTTCTTTTATATGCCGCCTCAGATTGAGCAGATGAGAATCTCTTGCACCGACTTGTGTAAACTTTGTTTGAATGACTAGCTTCACTTCAAACACATGGCTGTTTTGACAGTACTACATTGGCAAACAAACAGAACAGAAGAACAAACGATGCCTGCAACAGGAGGCCCAAGAAAGTCCTTTGTGAAATTTGTGTATGGCAAGTCCCTGTAAATAGACTATAAACGTAATTCCAGGGCTGATCTGCTTGTCTAAGCTTTATTTTATTTTTTTTTAATTTTAAACTGCAATCCTATGAAATTTGAGACGATGTTAAATAGATCATACTGATAGGATGTCATAACATGCAGAATACACAAACACAGTTATGGATGAGTTCCTCTTGTGTGAAGGCAGGTCACATTGGAGGGATTTATTCCTAATCTCAGATCTTCCTTTGCTTGTATATTGCAGACTTAGTATTACAAAGGAACTGCTGTATTGTTTAGAGCAGTTTGGCTCCAATGAGTCAGGCCAAGGACCATTCACAATCAATTAAATCTCATCACAGAACAAGATACCAGACATGGATCTCTGGTGGCTGCAGGAAGATGCTTTTTTGACTCACTTGCAGGTGTCTGGGATAGAGTTTGGGGGTTTTTTTTCCCCTATTGTTTTTCTTCTTTGCATTTTATTTACAGGACAATGTCCAACACTTTGATGAAGAGTTGAACATTTAAGAAAACTCAGAGTTTTTTTTTTATTAATTGTCAAACTATAGGCTTATGATACTGTTCTACACAAGTAAACTAGTTTTTATTAAGTCTAACACTGCTTAGAAGAATATTTTAATCTCTTTGCTTCATTCATGTATTAATACATTTGCCAGCACAGTGATGTAATTCTTGACAAAATCCCTTTTAAGCGGGTGTTGTTGTTAATGTTATACTCAGAGTAAGTCTGAGATAGCTGTTTGGGGCTTTAGGGGTGTTGATTATTTTTTCATTCATGATCATTGAAGAGGCCTAAATTCCACACATGAATAATAAAAAGTATGTTTTTATCTCTCTATTTTCAGATACAAAAAGAGTCCCCTTTATATCAGTTATAGGTAAGGTATAGCCAAGTGTGTTTGTACTCAAAAGTATACTTACAAGGCTGAGATAAACAGAGACCTTAAAACAATTTAGGACAGTGACACCAGAAATGAGTCACATTTCCAGTGGACACAATACATCTAACCTGACATATACCAGAGGACAGTCTGAGCACTGCTTTTATCAGAAACTCTTCTGAGATAATAACAGGTTGTCCCAGATAGAAAATAATATTTCATCTTTATATTTTTCATCCTCTTCTGGATAAGAAAGAACCATCTTTTCTTTCCTGGGTCTGTTTGTCTTTCAGTGATATTGTTACCTTAAAGTGAACGTATCTGTCTTTGGTTTTTGTGGTGTGGTGAACTAGTTCACAGTGTTCAGCAGATTCAGTATTCATAAATTCTGTTAGAAACATAATAGATATTAAAAGATATTAATTTTGTTGACTTTTTTTTTCATATAGCCCAATGAGGATTGTCTTTTAGTACAAACTCATTTGAAGGAATCTTTACTAATACTTAAGCTTTTCCATTCTGCAATATTTTTGTGATACAAAGGATGATGTAGTTGTACAGTGTCACTTCCATTGTCCTGGAATGAATACAAGTAATTAATTCTTCAGATGGAACAATCAGAAAAAATTATTTTATTTCTTCCTGATTGTTTCCTCTCAGCAGCTATCAGTAATTCTTGCTATTATTGAGGAAGGCAGAGGATGCAACACAGGCCTTATAAATGAACACCACTGTAGAAGAGCAGAAAACAATTTTAAGTGTTAGAATTGAGGTTCACAGAAGAGTAATTGCATATAAATAAATGAAAAATTGTAAGACTGCTTTCAGTTAGTCAAATAAGGTAAAAATAGGAAAGAGCTGCAGAATACCCACACTGCTATGTTTACTTATAAAACCTGACTAATTAAAAAAGTTAAATTAGTTCGCTTCTGCCTAACCTGAACTTTGCAGCTCTTAGGAATGAGACTAGGAACATTGCAAAGATGACTTAAGTCAACTCATACCATTGTTCAATGGCTACCTTCTTACATTTCTCACCTCCCAACACATGTTGTCCTCTCCAGTCCTCTCCTTCCCACACTCCCTTCACTCCAGCCCTGGCTACTCAATCGACCTATTCAGATTCCTTCATGAGTCAGTTCAACTCAGCAAAACCTAAGAAAACTAACCCAGTTTCCTGCTGGCTTACTCAGTACTTCAGGGTTGAATAGCTGCCAGAGCTGGCACAAGATGTACAACAAGAGTGTATAGCCAGAGGAAAGAGATGGTCTTTCCTTCCTTTGGCAGCTCTGAAGTATTAATTTACTTTATTGCATCTCCCCAAACCAAACCTTCAGTGAATTTCTAGATTTTCTGGGAAATGGTGTGAGGGTAAAAGAGAACTGGCAGTTCCTCCAGTGAACAGCAAGGAGTCATACATGCCGACTTCCCAGCTGAAGTAGAGGAAAATGGGTTGATATGGTTAATCCTGCACTCTTCATTGACCTCAAACCTAAGAGAATTCTACAATGGGAAGTAATGCAGATTTCTGGCTGTTTAAAAATATAAAGATGAAACTGTAGGAGCAAAATCAGAAAGACTATGAAGAGTAAGATAAAACTTGCAAGGAATGTTGTGTAGGAAAAAGAATCTCTGAGGGATGCTGCCAATAAAAGGCAGAGAAAGCAAAGAATTATTCTGCTGTTCATCAGATTCAGCAGGTTTTTGACAGATAACACAGAGAAGGATAAAATGTTCAAAAACCTTTTGCATCTGACCTCTGTTGAAAGGTTAGCTGCAGCACAGCAGACATTGAAAACCAGCGAAATAGTTAAAAGCTCACCCTGTGGTAATGAACCATTTACTCATTGGTTGGGCTTGGTGAAATACTGAGATGCTTAAAGAACTAATCAATGTAGTCTCAGCCTTTTTGTGCTTATCTTTGAGAACTTACAGAGTACAGGGAGCATACTGCATCTCTAGAAAAGACAATAGCAGGCCTTTTTTTTAGAAGGAAAACAGCAGGACCTGAGAGTTATTGAATGGTAGGCTTAGCTTCGGCTCCTGAAAAAGTACTGAAGCAAACAGGCTTTTATTTGCAGGTAACTAAAATTTATTAGGAAGATGAACAACAAACATCTTCCAAAGGGTTGATTTTTTTCTAGAACAAACTGTATCGAACCTATCTAATTTCTTACTTTGACAAAGCAGAAATCTTTGATGTCATATAGGAAATAAAAAATGTCAGTTATTTTAATTTACCATCTTTAGTGCTTCTATTATTCTCACACTAAACACCCCTTATGTAGGTCTTTAAGAAAGGATTGAACTGCTCCCTGTCAGAGATGTTTAAAGTACAGCTGATCCTGTCCTCAGGCCAGAGCTTAGTGGAAAGGGGCTGGTGAAATCCAGTCCAGCTGGTCTTATATTTTATAAGTTAAAAGATAGAGTCAACTACACTTTCACTATTCACAACAACATAGGAAATAGTATCAACAACTAGGCCTTAAATGAAGATCAGCTTGAATACATTTGATGTGATTGCAAGGCATGCATGCTATTCAAATACACAGCACTGTGAGCAGTATTTCCTATTAATATAGGTGTAATGAATCACTGTTAACTAGGGCCATACTATAAGGGAGCTATTAATTACCATGGCATTTGTCTTGTTTTACTGCACAAGCTAAGGCTTCAGTCCAAACAACAGTGACCAGATGAGTTGCAAAAGATATTCCCTTTCTTCAAGTAGACAGAAGAAAGATAAGTGTAAGAAGTCTCTTCATATGTGCATGCGATAGCATTCTCTTGAATGCCTAGGAAAGGTAAAATTATATAGATAAAGCAGCTTCCTCACAGACAGGACAAATTATCCTGTAACCTGACTCTTCTGACAAAGCTTCTTTGCCAAGGACAAATAAATAGCCCTTGCATGAAGGAATGCGTTGTGCTAGTAGTGATGGCAAATTGCTGACCAAGTGCAGCCTGGAGCCTGGAATTAGCCACTGCCAAGTCAGAACTGCAGAGATAAACCACTCTATATCTAGACCTCTCTTACATTAAATTTATTTTCTGTGTGCTATAAGTCCAGGAAGAAACAAACACCACATTCTGTTCTAATTTAATTACAATTCATTTTGTAATCATTGCTCTGTACTCTCCATAGGCTGCTCAGGAAACATTTTACAGACACCAAGGAGCAAAGGCTGGAAATTATGGGGAAAGTAATTTTCAATCTCCTCACAGGAAATGATTGTATCAAGAGACATATTTTCCCTAAGAAATGAAGATGTCTCCTTTGTGGAAGGGGCACACTCAAACTAAAATTTCACTACGAGAATCACATGCCCCAAAGTGCGCCCTGCACACCCACCCCACTGTGTGGGGCACACAGCAGCCCACTGCAGCCCTCTGCTCATGAGCACAGATCTTTCCTGGAAGAAAAATCTAGGTGAACAGGGTATTGATGTGCTGCCCTGTCTCCTCCTGGGATGGACTACAGGGATCAGGAATATTGGTTTTGCTTCCTGCCCCAGTAGGCCAGAGAAATCCTGAAGGTGCAGTTTAGTAAAGCTTTCCAATGGCCATCTGGAGTGTCTCTGCAATTCCTGAGAGCTCTCTGTCCCACAGCCCTGAAGTGCTGCAGCTATAATGAAGCATTTCTAAGCGTCTCGCTGTCTGTCAGTGCTATCAGTCTGAACTAGTACTGCTCGAACAGTCTTTTTACCTTTTGTTTTTTCCCCTTTTAGGACACTAGGACTTTTCATCGCAGTTGTTTCCAAAATTTATTGTGGATAAAGACTTTGATGATAAAAACCCTTCTAAAACCTATCTGAGCCTCCAGCTCTCCAATGAATGCTTTGTCTCCCAAGAGTCAGTATAATGTGTTCAGTAGCCTGGCCCTTTTCTCTCTGCTGAAATTAATATCTTTATGTAAAAGGACTAAATCTTACTATGACAAGAGCAAGAATGATAAGAATTCTAGAACTCTAAAAGAGCATTGCTTAGCATGATGCTGATTGACACATAATTCCTGAAGAATCATGAAAGGCATTTAATAAAACTTCTAAAGATGGCTGCAGGTTCTGAGAACTTTCTTTATGCCACCAGTATAAGCAAATTAATGTAATGATGTGTCAATCACTGTTTTAATCTCCAGCGTGCTTATAAATTCATGTAGTATGGCTGAAAAATCAGTCAGTACAAACTAAATGAGCAATATAATAGAGCTTCCAGACAAGATCTGCTGAAAATCAGCTACAGTGGCAAACATGAATAGTCCTTGCTGAGAAAAAATTATGTTATCAGTCACTTATGTTAAAGGTTTTCTCTATGCATAAGGTAATCTTTCCATCCAGTTTGGTTTCACCCTTTCAAGATGCCTAAAATGTTCATAGCTTCAAACATACACAACTTTTGAGACCAACCTTTACTTCTCAATGTTGCTCAGCATAAACGTCTCATTTGGTAACAATGAATTGCTTTATTTGATAGGATTTAAAGGACTTACTCTTAATTTAAAGGGAGGGAAACAGCTTGTCAGAGACATGGAAGGATTACAGAAGTTTGATTAAATTCTAGAAGCAATTTGAGCAGGAATCTCCTCACAGGAAGATTCTTAATTACATCAGAAGATTGGAATACAGACACTTAGTAAAGCATTGCATGGCTTGGAAGTCCAGAGTACCGTGAAGTCTACCTTCATCCCCAGAGTAATGCAAATTACTAACATGCATAAAAGGAGAAAATGGAACAAGTGTTCTTACAAAAGACAGCTTGCTGCTGAGTTGTCTTTTGCCACTTGGCTCACAGAAATGTAAAGTGCTCAAATGCATCAGTTCCCTTTCAGGATACATAACTCATCAGACATCAGCATTTCCACTTCCAAGGCTGAGGATTATTTTTCAAAATTTAGTATGCACATTTAGAAATATTCATATTTTTACTTTCATCTGTGTTAAGTGTCTAACTTGGGTGTGACGCAGGAAAATATTTAGGACTCTGTGTTCTTTATATCTGGAGAGAGATAGGCACTTCCTTTTGCCTCATTTCTTGGGTAGAGAGTGCACAAGGATACCAGTTTTATCAGATGGGACTATATTGACACTATCTGTTTATCAGTGACAGTTACTCTGCTATATTAAAGTTTTTAAAACCTGTTCTTGGCACATGATTAAGCCCATTGCTGAGTAGTACACACAGCAAGCTTGTTTGGGGTAAACATTTTATGAGACCCTGATTAAATGGAGACCATGCAAGCTCTCAGCAGGCAGCTGTGGGGGGGTCTGTGGGTCCAAGCACGATTCCAGATGTCTGCCCTGGGATTTCTGATTGCATTGCGGATGAGGAAGGGTGTGGCAGTGTCGGACACGAACACGCAGATTCAAACAGCAGGTAGCAGCAGGTCAGCCACCGAGCAGAGCGAAAGGGGCCTGCCCACCTTTATTATCACACTTTTATACCTCTTCTAAAACAATCATACATTGGTAGATGAGGTTAACACCTCTAGCATTTTACAGGGCAGGAACACAGTCTATCACCTTTCTCCGCCTTGGAGAAAGGAATGATCAACAATGTAAAAGTTCAGTAAACATTCCTAGCCAGTTAGAAAACAAGAGCTATGTTTATAGAAAATGCATGAGAACTTCTACTACAAAAGTAAAAACATGGAACACTGTGAAAACCAGGGCGACAGAAGGGTCCCTCAGCAAATCTCTGCAGTCTTAAAATCACATGCAGAGTATCATTCCAAGCGAGTCTAAATTGATGGGGAGAAGGGTGAATGGAGGAAGCCAAGGGAGAGTGTGGAGGGTGTAACTGTCCCACAGAATCAATGTGTGTGTCACTGCCAGCAGCACTTCACATGGCAGCAGTGAGATCAGTGGCACTGACTATGCATCAGAGCATGAAAAGCACAAACTTTTGTCCAGAAAGGGAACAGAATCCTGGTGGCTCCAAGGGCTTCACCAGCAGAGACAAATTTCGTATCCCACCTGACACAGTGCTTCTCAAGCCATACCTGGAATACTGTGTTCAGGTTTGGCCCCTGGTGCACAGAACAGATGTTGACAGGCTGGAGAGGGTCCAGAGAAGGGCCACAAAGAAAATCACAGGGCTGGGAAGCCTGGCATGTGAGGAATGGCTGAGGGAACTGAGTTTGTTCAGCCTTGAGGGCCTTGAAGGTTTAGGGGAGACCTTATCCCTATGTTTCAGTATTTAAAGGGTGGCAACAGAGAAGATGGAGACTCACTTTTTAAAAGGAATCACATGAAGAAGTGGAGGGGTAATGGGAACAAGTTACTTCTGGAGAGATTCCAATCGGACAAAAGAGGAAAAATTTTGCAATGAGAACAATTGGCCATTGAAACAATCTTCCCAGGGAAATGGAGGGAAGTTGGTTGTTTCGCTAGATCTGAGCTAAACTAAGTAGAATGGTATTGCAAATAGAAGCAACAGATAGTGAAAGATATTAATTGAGTATGTGAAGAACAATAGTGGGGAGACAGGAAGGGTGGGGAGGAGAGAAGGAGAGAGAAAGGACTTTTTGGTGTGACCATTCTTAATAATTTGTGCATTGAATAGGAGGGACATTCAACGAAAACATCCAAGAAATTTCCTGCCTGATTTCAGAATCACTGAAAGGGACCTGTACATTTGTATTTCAGAGATCAAGGCCTGAATTCTTGCTTAGGCTGCCCTAAGTCCACGTAGTAAAGACGGAAGGCACTCCTTAATTCTGCCTCCTCCTATAGGGACTATGTACAGTCAAGACATGTGAGGTTATATGGTATGAAGGCAGAACATAATTAATGTTTTAGCTGAAATTCTGTTTCCTTAAAGAGAATGTTATTTTGTGTGGTTTGGTTTTTGGTTTTTTGGGTTTTTTTTTTTTGTTTTGTTTGCTTGTTTGTTTGTGGTTTTTTTTTTGTTTTGATCTTTTTGGGTCTTTTGGGTTTTTTTGTTTTTTGTTTCTTGACAGTGGGTAATGAGATAAGAAAAGCATGAAGCAATGGCAGGAATTCAAAATAATTGAAACGTATTTGTTTTTTCCATTTCTATTTAGAAAATAAAGACAACTCAGTGCTGTCTTTGGAGAGCAAGTGGAACAGGAACCACACTTACTTATCATTATCAAGGCTTGACATGACACTGTTCTCTGCGTAGTTAAAAATACCCCAAAACAGTGCAACATTTTACTTTCTTGTTAAAAGTAATCCAGAAGACATCCACATGTTTGTTGGAACACCCTGAAATAAGTCCTTCTTCGACTAGCTACAGAACAACTGGAAAACCATTGATTTATATGAATGGCAAAGAGAGTTAAAGGAATGCCTATTATTGGATAAAAAATACTGTGAAAATGTGGCAGTAAGTAATAGATGCGTGTGAATTTCAAGGCTGTTTAAGCGTTTACTTATTTTAAAACACATAGATAAGAGGCACTATCAATGCACACCCTGGCAGTGTGCTTTGCTGTTGGAAGATGAACACAATATTTTGCTAATCCTTTTTATGAAAAAAAAAAATTTAAAGACTTTTGAGACTTTATAAACCCATCTTCTACGGCCGAATGTTAATGATGAAAATGTTAGGAAATAGGAGTATGAAAAATGCTATTTTGGCAGAAGGAAAAGCGAAGTACACATGACTGGAGGAAATGCTTTTTTTGTTGAATACCAGCCATAAAGGTCCAAAAAGTGAAAGCACCATATATCTAACATGCTGGTTTTGAAAAATCTCTAATGACTCACAAAACTGTGTCTCTGTATTACTTACAGGAGGAGAAGTATTACATGTATGCTTGTTTTGGCATTTCTAGCCAAAAGAAACACAGCAATACTTGTATCTGGTTTTCCCAGGGATATATACAATGCTC
Source organism: Monarcha castaneiventris obscurior (assembly GCA_026261815.1). Classification (NCBI taxonomy): domain Eukaryota; kingdom Metazoa; phylum Chordata; class Aves; order Passeriformes; family Monarchidae; genus Monarcha; species Monarcha castaneiventris. The sequence goes on along the minus strand of JAMPIT010000893.1, from coordinate 11,417,644 downwards.
ATGGAATAATTAATCCCACAGATACTGGGCTAAAGGGAGTGCAAAACAGACAGTGCAGAATTGTCTTGGTGCAAAATACTGAGTGCTTTTTTCCTATCTTTTCTGGTTACCTGAGCTTTCTGGAATATTTTTTAATCCACTGTGATTTTACTAGACTTTGAAGGTGTGGATTGTGATACAGTGACAATCTGTACTTACCTTAGTAAGCAAAAGCAAAACTATGATTTCAGTGTATGAAAGAACTTAAAAATGACAGCTACCTTGACTTTACATTGAAAAGGAATATATTTCAACCTCTTACATTTTTTCATTCATTTATTCAATGAAGAGGAGAGGGAAAAGAGCAGTGCCCTTTTTCACTGCTTCAAATTTGTCCAACCTGTAGTGCCCCCAAAACACAGAAACAGTACCCTGTTTGTTGTTTCAGCTTGCTCTCAGCAGAGCTCAGTTGGGCCTCCACCTTCCCAGGAGAATTTTCTTGGCCCTTGGTACTACAGAAACATTCATTATGTGAAATTTGATTTCACCGCATAGAGAGATGTCATAGGAAAAATTAACATGATCTAAGGCACATTAGAATTTCAACATATGTTCCGGTAGCCAGATTCCCTCTGGGCTGACATAACAGTACATGGTTGTTTAACGGTTCTTTAATTGAGCAGAAAATAGCACAGTCAAATCTATTAGCTGGAGGCTGAAAGCAAAGAAATTCACACTGGGAAAAAGCTAACATTTGTAAAGGACTACATAGCTAAATATTGAAATGCTTCATTAAGGAATATGATGAACTCAGTCTGCCAGTCCCTTTACATCAAGACTGGGCCGTTTTTCAGGCCATGTGATGCTGAGATTCTGATGCAATGCTGTTCATAATGTTTTACTTTAAGATCTGTACATCTACAGAATTATATATATTGTAATTGTTAATTACATATTTGCAAGCATATCTTTAGCAAATTAACAGATTTATTTTTAATATTCTTCAAAGCATAAAAGAATTATAATTTTTTAGACTTTTATGGAGGAAGACATTTCAGTTGCTAAGTTAAGTTCTTAACCAGATATTCGAGAATTTATTTATATTTTGTCTTGCTATGAAAAGTTATCGGAGGCTGCTTAATTATTTATTAAAATATGTGCAGCATTTAAACATCCCTACCTTTGATTTGTTGCTGTTTCTTACCAAAATAAATCTCTCTCTTTACTATTACATTAGCAGTGTTTGTGGCTGAGCTTATTGAATTGTTACACTCCTGTGTTGTGAGCACTTTCTAGTTGAGGAGATAGCAAAAAACCTGATCCTTCAACAGCAGAAGTGTCTGTGAGGCCTGCCCTGATTGCCTGAGGGAAAAAAGGAAATAAAACTTGCAACAACTTCCCTGGCGGATCTTACACTGAGGGAAGTCCACAAGAAGACTCCCTCTGATTTCAACAGGCTTCAAAGAGCCCAGGCATCTGTCTTCTTCACCTGAAACGTTTGTGAAAACCTGAGCACTAAAGCTTACAGCACAAAGTCAAAACACTTGATCCTGCTCCTCCAGTGCTGCTCTTAACTTGAAAGAACTTAAAGCTTTTAGTACGGAGACTACCAAAATGGGTGCTTCAGGGCCAGATGAGACTGTGCCATGGAAAGAGCTGAAAACTGTGTGACAGCAAATGCTTTTTCTCCCTAAGTGAAGTCAGCATTCATTAGAGTTCCTTTGGGTAACTACTGAGTGCAGCTACTCATACTTGCTAACCCAATCCCCACTCAGCAGATGTCTTTTCAACAGTAGGAGACCTGAGCCCCTCCTGGCTTTTCCAGCCTGAGGTGAAAACACAGCAGCTGTAACTTACATATGGGTAACACGTATCCAAATACACCAAGCACCTCTCAGAACGTGAACTGAGGCATGAGCAACACCAGGGTTGGCTCTCTTTGAGAATGAAACAAGACACACCCTCTTCTGATTATACAAATGTGCCATAAGCTGTGCTATGAAATAATTAGCTGAAGTTTCCTAGACATCACAGGAATAGAGCAGGGAAGAAAAAAGCTGTGGTTAGCTTAAGTGTCCAAAAATCTGCAAGACATTCCTTTTTCACGGGAAATTTGTCAAGATAGCATCTGGTGAGTTTCTGTTTCAAAAAATACTGTAGACAATATTTTCAGCTTATTAAAAGGAAATTGATGGTAGGAATGGTACTGTGTAAACTAGAGCTCTACTCAAATGAAGAGAGCAATTATTGCTAGTAAGGAAATAAAATGTATTAGAGCTAGGAAAATAGAGATGAAGACAGCAAAAGAGCTCTGTTGTGCTTGTACCTCACAATCTAAGCTTAGAGTAACAGGGTTTGTTGAGTTGTATATACTTCAAAGGAAGATAAGACTAAGATAGGAAAAGATAATGTTATGCAGATAAAGTGAGATTTTAAAAGTAGAAATAACATGGCACTAAAACAATGGACTAAATTATCAGCAGAAATCAGTATAGTTTTCAGTTTTACTTTCTTGATGATCTGCTCTAATATGTCACTTACTAATTAATATGAATGAAGGTGTTTATTTTTAGTCGTTTGCAGGGTGTTCTGTTATTTTGCTTCGGGCTGGCTTGTTTTTTTTTTTTTTTTTGTACACACATCATCTTAAAAGCCATCAGTGAGTTTTGTCTGTCTGGAGAGTAAGAATAGATCACAGAACCTGTCACTAAGTAAGGAAGGATATAAGTAAGGATTCAAAGAGCACTTGAAGAAATTAGATGGGAAGAAAAAGGGTAGCATGACATTGTGCTTTCAGAAGCAGCACCTCAGAGCAAGGAGTACACAGCCTTTGTTCCAAGGGCTGACACATTTTGATTAGATTAATTTCCAGATAATGTAGTGCGCAATAATTAAATATTTACTAACAAAGATATACAAGTTTTATCTGAAGAATTATGTAAAATGTTTAGAAGTTCTTCTTTCGGGCAGAGAGATTTTAGTAATTCTGCTGATTTCTCATCACAAAGTGTCTCTAATATTGTGCTTTTCTACAGTGTGATATTATCATGAGGGCTGAGCTTCTGACCAGACAAGGAAAACTATGATGTCTGGTAACTTACCCAGGACTTCCTGAATGTTTGTTTCTTTGTGTGGATCCAAGAGTTGGCATAACTTCTGACTTGAATAAGTGCATGGGGAAAAAAAAGAAACCTGGTATTGAAATAGAGAAATTTAGGGGTTTAAAAATAGATATTTTTTTCCCTTTGGGGACTATCACGAACTCATTTTGGAGAAGGAACAGTTGCTTAGGGACCAGTTATAAGGAGCTTCTCTCCAGATATGCTCAAGAAAGCAGAGCACTTTCCTTTTGTATGTATGAGAAGGCCAATACCTGCTTTCCTCTGCTGGCAATGAGGAGTCTTTTCACTGTTTTTTGTTCTCTGTGGGCTGCATTAACCCCCACATGTAGTTCCTCATGACAAGAACTGCAGCAACCTCTCTCTATTTCCAGAGGTACCATTCTACTCCAGAGCATCCCTGATACAAATTCAAGCATATCATTTGGATTTTATAGTATGACCACCTTTATATGTGCTATTAGTTTGCAAATTCATCTCTTTTTAACACAAAGCATCTGAATTACAACATTACTTTAAAAACCAAGAAGTGAACGTATTTTTCAGCCAGGAGTGGTGGCTTTTCAAAGTTCTCTACCATCAGCAGCTACAGTCAGTTCCATTTCTTCAACATAGAGATGAAATCTTTTTTCAAGGTGTGTCACTAGCATCTGATAATGAAAATATTTGCATTTAGAGACTCAGGGAATTGCTCTTCAACCGCAAGCAGCTGGTAATTAGCTCTTTTTCATGCTACAAAATGTACAGCTTTCTTGGCTCCTAGATGTTTAACATGTTGCTTATCAAACATCTGACAATTATAGCTACAGTAAAAATTCCCTTTTCCTCTCCTCTTACCTTACTGCAGTAATTTATTGTTTTAAAACAAGTGTAACATTTATAGAAATCATTCCGTGCATCTCATTCTCAGCACATCATTTATACCTACTGTCCAAAACCTCCACTGCACATCACTTGGAGATGGTTTGTATCCCATCAACATTACCCAGGTAACAGCTGGGCATGTGCTGACCCATCTGACCATGGGCAGCTCTCTCCCCACCTCTTACTCTTAGTAATCTCGGGGCTCAAGTTGTATTTCTTGTTTGGCATCACAAAAGGGAGATTTCCTGGTACTAAAAACAAACAAATAAACAAACTCCCATTTAAGAAACTTCAGGACTCTTGCAAAAATATCAATGGAAATATTGAAGTCTTAGTATTGTAGGGATTTTTTTCCACCACATATTCTATACACATGCTTATTTCTCTTTGATTTACTGGCGCTGGGGGAGGGAGGAATGAGTTCAAGCCAAAAATCCAGGAAGTAAGACCTAGATTTTAAATTTCCCTTATACCAATATATATCTGATAACACGCAAAGCATATTTCTAATTAGCTAAGAAAGCTTCATTAGGTAACATGAATCTGAAAGTGTTTTCGAATGGCTATCATAAGATTATTTTGAATAGAAGTTGTGAACTTGCATTGTTGACTCAACCAGCTCCCATATGAAATGTTTGGTACTTAGATATATAGGCTCAGAAAGCAGTACCATGTTTAAAAAAGTGAGGATGATTGGAGGAGACATCAGCTCCTCCTTAAGAGCTATTAGAAAAGAAGGCATCAAGTTGTTTATTTGCTTTGGGAGAAGAAGAGTTTTTTTACATGAATAATATTGAAAAGAAAAAAAAATCACAGTGGAATATTTATGCTAAATATTGATGCTCTACCCCAGTGAAGGTCACAATTGGTGCACTGGGATATTAAATTATGTATGAAAGAGTAAGAGAGAATATCTTAGTAAAGTTATGGAACAACTATTTAGAGGATAGGAATGTGGAAACAACAGAAATTGTTAAGCCTTGTTTTTGCTACACAGTCCTTATAAACAGTATCAGTCATAGACATGCATTTTAGGAGTATTTGCCCATAGGAATCAGACTGGAGCTATTCATTAGAAAAGGACCCAAATACAGGAGCACAAAGATACTACACCTAAATGGACAAAACTTTGAAAAAAAATATGACTGAAGTGAATTAAATTTTTGGATCAACAAATTTCCTGCAAGTGGATTCAAAGGAAAGAAAACTGAAGGGAGGCACAGTCTGTATTTATTGCTGGGGTTCCAGCAGCAGAACTGTAGTTCTGGTTGAGCTGGCCCTTCCATTAACAGCCCAAATATTTCAAGGTTTATTATCCATGTTTTATACTACTGAAGCTTGAAAGTGAATATATGGATGTAAGTGAAACAGGTTGTGCAAATTTAATCCTTTCTGAAATTACAGAACAGTAATATACAGAAGGTGGAATGTGGTTCCAGATAACATGCAAGTGAGATGTCCTTCTTTTTAACTTCAAATGAAAATGTGTTATTTCAGACTATGTGTCTTCTTATAGCAAGCAAAGGACTTCTTATTGTCTTAAAATGAAGAACGAAATATTACTATGGTTTTGCCTAGGCATAAAAAACTTTGCCTAGGCAAACTCTTCCTGAAAGAGTTTTGTCATAATCACTGTAATTCATTGTGAATTTATTACAGCTTATTTTTGGAACAGTAAACTCATTGGATAAGGATGTGGGAACTCTGACATATACAGAGTGATGCTGAAATAAATCCTTGTTTCCAATAAACATCAGCATTTTACAAAAAAAAAAAAGCGGGGGGGGAGCTATAGATTTTTTTTTGAAATTTTAAATGAATGTTTTAACTGTATTTCACTAAAGAAATTGGGACTAGTGGTGTATATTTGTCACAAGTCAATAGGGAATCTTTCCTGCATTAGGACTGAAGTTATTGAAGTGAGCTAGTATTAGAATAGCAGAACACTTTCTGCCTTCATGGGTACCCTAATCAGTAGTTACGTACGTTGGTGTCTTTGGGCAGGGAGAGTTATGTCCTGACCCATCCAGTAGCTCTGCCTTTCCTCTGCTGCCAGCTCTGGAGCAGGGCATCCACACTGACCACGCTCAGGCTCTAGGTCCCCTCAGCAATAGAGCTTGTAGCCATAAAGCAAAGATCCTGGTTCTTTTCTAAACACCTCAGTGGGTTTCTCATTTCACATACCAGGAGAAGAAAAAAAAAAAATCTGTTTTACAGTGGCTAGTTGTGCATCTGCTGATATTGGCTTGGTGTTGAAAAAGCTGCCAAGGGAGATGAAGCACTCTGCCTACTCCTTATTAATACTTTCAATTGCTGCATATGGCATAAAGCTGCTGAGCCAGAGAGCTCAGGGAAAATGCAGTGTGCTAACAAACAGCAAGCTCCAGAACAGAAAGTCTGCTGGGGCAATTCTTCAGCATAGACTTCAAGGAGCAGTATATGCATTGTACAGAGAACAACTTATTTTAGGTTATATTAGCCTAGAACTTATAAACTCAGAGGAGCAGAAAGAGCTTGCAGGAGTCAACATACATCATGCCAGAGGTAAAGAATTTTTCCCTAAATGAGGAGCAAATGCAACTTCCTCACTAAACTCACTTCTGAGCAATAATGCAAAAACTCCCTTTAGAGTTCTTCAGACTCACTTCCACGACTCTTGTGTGGCACTTGTGTCTTCCTCATCTGAGGAACAAACCTCTCTCCCTATCCCCTTCCTAGAGGAGCCATGCGTCTCTGTATCCTCAGAGACAAGAGGCTATGAATTTCTAAAATCCATCTTCCGTCCTTTGGGAAGACTTAGTGGTGTTTCTTGCATTCTGAGGGATTTCCTGAGCCACCCCAGAGGACTGGTTCTTCCCTCCCTCCCTCCCTGCTTTGCTCAGCCCTCACAGGGTGAGTTTATCTCCCCTCTCCTTTCCTATCCTTTAAACTCTTCTTGCTGCCATGAGACAACCTTGATGCCTGTGCATAGAAGGACTGATGGGGCAGATAGTTAAATTGCTCTAAAAGCAGGGGGACCAGATACCCCTTCCTACTCCTGTGGGATAGCAGAGAGAGAGGAGGGCCTGAAACACCCCCTCCCAAAGCCAATACTGCTGGAGCCTGCCCTTCTGACCCCAGGCCTGGTGAGGCCAGCATTGCTGTCCTGGTCCTGGCAAGTTCTGGGAGCAATAACTTCCACCCTAGGCAGTCATATCTCTCTTCCCTTACCACAGAAGTCCTGTAAAATCTTCTCTGCATCCTTGTGGGAGACTGGCAGATGTTTCAAGCCTGGTACAAGGAGCCAATGGCATACAGAAGTACTGAGCCTGCAGATGTGGGCTTGAAATCTCTGCTGCAGCCTCCAGGAGGAGGGACATTATTCCATCTCCCATGACAGACCACAGAGCACTTTTTCCCCCACCCTGCCACAACCATCTTCCCCAGACCAGACCACCCTCCTGCAGCAGGTCTGGGAGGGAGCTGCCAGGGCTGTGCTGATAGAGGGCACTCTACAGGATGCAGTGGGACACTTTGGGGCACCAGGGTCAGGAATGGGTAGGGCTGGTGGGGAAACAAAGCAGGCAGAGAGGTGGAGGAGAGCAGGAAAAGCCTGGTGTTGGTGCTGTGGTTTAAGCTATGTACTCAGGGGGTGTTGTGAAATGCCACAGAGGTGTGAAATGCCATGGTCAGGAACTTTAGCTACTCCCAAAACAGCCAGTAATATGAAGAAAAGGCTTCTGCACCATCAAGGGAAGGACAAAAGCAATGGCTGGAGTAGGGTAAATTCCTGAGAGTGAGAGGACCTTGCAAAGAAGTGGCAGATTTTGGAGCTCCCAGCTGTGAGGATGCACTCCACGCTGATGTTCAGAACATGGCAAGTATGATGCCAAGAAAAGTCAGCCTATTACAGACAGCCTGCTTGACACATGTCTGGAAAGGACACAAGGGTCTCAGGAAGAGACTCTTGTTTCCATGTCTCTTTCTCAAATTGCAACTTGCTACCTAGCTACAAATCCCTTCCAGTCCTTCCAGTCCCTGACCATTTTGAAGCACACAGGGACTGTCAGCAGGTTCTGCATTTAATGACATCCATAACCTGGTATATCTTGATTCCTACTTAGTTGATTTGTTTCCTGATGTTTTCAAAAGCAGTGGAAAGGTTTTGGACTACATTGTGAGCAGACAAGCAAGATGTGAAGAGGAATGGCCCATTCATCCCTTTGCTGTATGTTTTCAGTTGTATGCAAGCCAGGAGTCCTGCTCTGGACTTACTGGTTTGTAAATATTGAAATTTCTGCAGAATTTGTATTTGTTTTTCACAAAATCATCCAAAGTGTTCTGGTTCACAGGTTCTGTTCAGAGAAGGCCTTTTTCCTTTTCCCCGGCTCTTATCCTTTATGACCACAGAGTGTTAAACTGTGTTCAGGTCCCTGCCTCAAGACAGCTGTTCATCTGGAGACTGGCAGGTGGAAGAAAGAGCCCAGAGGCTATTCTAATGATATATTTTGATAGGCGCAACATACATCTTCCTGACATCCTAGATGTGCAATATTAGGTCAGTCCCAGTATGTGTGATTTAAGAATAAAAGGGTTTTACTTCAGTTAAAATATGAGTTGAATAAACAGATATTTAGATCCTCAGATTTTGAGGTGTACTTCAAAGAGGACTGCCATTCTCAATCAGAGAACTGAAGAGCTTGTGTTTCAACTTCAGAAAAAATAAATTATTTTTCCTTTTCTAATTCTGCTCCCTAGCTTTGTACAAATTATATAGTGGGGAATATTAATCAGAGCATGTCTGTGTATTGACAAGCATCTCTTGGCTGAGAGGTCTTTGGCATGAATTTATTAATCAGAAGACTTCTCAGAGTTTTGGTGCAGACTGGTTGTGCAATACAGATAACAGGTGCAGAAAGTTTATTTTCTTCCCTTCCACTGTAGGGCCCAGGTGGTGCAAGGTCCCAAAAAGCAGATGCAGCTCAGAACAATGGGTGGTCCCCAAATTTGAAAGCACTACTCTGTTATCTGTTAATGTACATTTTTATGCTAATCTATCTGTGACTGAATTTATTTATATTTGTCAAGGTATGGTATTTTGGAAATAGGAACAGTATGTCTATCTGTCTGATAGAGTCTACCTGCTAGATGACTGAAGGTGAAAGCTTCCCAAGTGGGCCTCATTGTTATTGAAGTGTTTTTTCATGCTAAGAGAAAGTGTCTTTCATAAGGAAATGAGGCAAGTAAAGCTCAAGGAAAAGGAGAAAATTGGGACAAAGGGTAAAAAGTTGCAGTCTTTCAAAAAAGAGTAAGTGCAAGTAGCAAAATGGAGTGAGGAATGGGGAAACGAAGACTTTAAAAAACATAAATACAAATGTGAACAAAAGCCTGATATCTGCTTGCTAAAGTGGCAGTCACAAATGCATAAAATGCTGTCTCTGTCTGGTGTACGTGATGTGCAGCACACTCTCTGTCCATGACAATGAAATGTGATGGTGCAATAAGGGCATCACCAGGTAGCTTGAGACACTCTCATTCTTGAGAGACACTGCCTAAGTATCTGTGCATGTACTGACAGTCCCTCAAAAAGCTACTTGTTTGGCATGAGACCCTGAGAATATCTATAACAGGCACTGGAGAGGTGCTCCCAGGGCCTGTGGTGTGTGCCTAACTGAAGACCAGTGCACCAAACCAATCATCTTCCTCTGGCATACCCTGCAGTTCAGTGACAACAACAGGGAGAAAAAGACATAAGGCTGTGAATTGGTATCTGTGTGCTTCCAGCTGCTGCAATTTGTCACTGCCTTCAGAGCTGCCAAAAGAGCTCTGCAGCGGCCACAAACTCGTGCCTGGCAGACCAGTGGGAAGTGTAAGGAAGGCAGGTGGGAAGAAGGGTTTAGTCCTTTTCGCCCCCTGTCTCGGTGACGGCTGCACTGAGTATTGCAGGCTACGTGCAGAAATGGGTACATGTTTTCAGTTGTGCTGGTTGCTTTTTTGCTGGTGTTAGTTTTGCTCAGATGTGGCTGTGGCAACCTCAGAGCAGCCTGAGACTTGCTCAGCAGCAAATGCCTGACAACTGCCAGCCTTCCTGTGCAAGAGCCAGCCTTTCCTTGTCAAGTGTGGTTATCCAACTCCTGTTTGCAGCAGCTAACCAGCCCACAGCACAGGCAGGCTGAAGGCATGTGGCACATAAAAATCATCTGGGGAGGGATTTAAAAAACCCAAACCTTAACTGTAGCCACATGGTCCCTGATGGCACAAATGGGAGCTGTGCTGCTGACATTGCTGTGATGGAGCACATTTAGCTTAGCCCTGCAACAAGTCAATCCAAAGCTGCTATTGGCTGAAAGGAGGCTGTACCAAACTGCTATCAGGGTTGATTAAGATTGATGAGATCGGGGGTGAGGATGGCAGGCTCTAACTTGTTTTTCAAATGGATGTAAAAACACTACTTGGAATGTTAGTTAATAGCTTCATGCTGAAGAGAGTAAGACTGTGTTGAATTAGAACCTCAGACAGTACTGAACTTTGCTGAACTTCAGACAGTGTTGAAATCTGTCTACAGAATCAAAGAACAGTTGGGGTTGGAAGGGATCTTTAAAGACCATCTCTTTCCAACCTGCCTGTCAGAGGCATGGACACCTTCCGCTAGACCATGTATCTCAAAGCCCCATCCAATCTGGACCGCAGCAATTCCAGGGATGGGTCATCCACAACATTTGGTCAACGTGTTCCAGTGCATCACCACACCCACAGTAAAGAATTTCTTTCTAGTATCAGATCTAAACATGACCTTTTTCAGTTGGAGGCCATTTTCTCCTTGTTCTGTCACTACATGCCCTCTCCATCCTTCTTGTAGGCCTTGTTTAAGCACTGGAAGGTGCTACAAGGTCATCCCAGAGTCTTCTTTTCTTCAGGTTGAACAGTCCCCCCTCTCTCAACCTGTGTATTGCATCCAGCTGAGACTGAGTTCATTCATAGGAGACGTCTTCCACCTCTCTGATCATCTTGAGAATGTCCATGAATTTCCTGTGCTGAGGACTGCAGAGCTGGATGCAGCACTGCAGGTGGGTTCTCGTCAGAGCAGAGGGACAGGATACCCTCCCTTGCCCTTCTGGCCATGCTACTTTTGATGCAGCCCAGGATACAATTAGCTTTCTGGAGTGTGCACACACATTGATAGGTCATATTCAGCTTTTTATCCACCAGCTGCCCCAAGTCCTTCTCATCAATTCATTCTCTCCCCAACCTGTATCTGTTTTTGGGATTGCCCCAACCCAACTGCAGAGCCTTGCACTTGGCTTTGTTGACCTCCATGAGGTTTGCACTGGGCCAGCTCTCAAGCCTGTCCAGACCCCTCTGGATGCCTGGATCCCTTCCCTGCAGCGTGTCACTGCCCCACACAGCCTGGTGCTGTCAGGGAACCTGCCAAGGTGTGCTCGATCCCACTGTTCATGTCACCAACAGAGAAGTTAAAATGTGCCGGTCCCAGTATCGATCCCTGAGGAATGCCACTCGTCACTGGTATCTGCTTCCATAGAACTGTTGACCACAACCCTTCAAGTGCAACCATTCAGCCAACTCCTGAACCACTGAGCGGTTCATCCATCAAATCCATGTCTCTCCATTCTAGAGACAAGGATGTCATGTGGGGCAGTGTCAAATGGTTTGCACAGATTCAGGTAGCTGACATCAGTTGCTCTTTCCTTATCCATCAAAATTGTAACCTGATCATAGAAGGTCATCAAAATTGTCAAGCACAATCTAGTCCTGTGATTCTACGGCACCCTGCCCTAGTATTCAGTCCTTCCTAAAGAGCCTGTATTTTTCTATTCCAAAGCTCCAGTCATAGAAGCCATCCCACCATGTCTTCCTGATGCTAGATATGACAGTAAATTGTATGTCCAGCAGAAATGTAGAAATGATTCTTTGATTTATACAGTGTTCTCACATTTTAATAAAAAATTAGGCAGTAATGAAGACTCAAAAAGAAGTCCCTAATGTTTTTTTTTTTGAATTGAAAAATATCAAGGCTGCTGGTGGTGTATTCCAGAATTGGAATAAAAAAAAAGACCAGTGAATTGAAAATGAGTAAGGCACTGTTCCTTGCAGCTGAATCAAATTAAGATTATGGGTGCTTCACTAACAATTTTGATAGAAGAAACCCAGACTGAGCTCTATAAGCACTATTAGTATCTGCTTGCTAAGCATACTGTTGATAAGCAGCTCACTGAAACTAATCACAAAGCTGTCACACAGCCCTGCCTGGTCCTGTACTGGGCTTCACACAGGCACAAAGGGACAAGAACCTGCCTCCATTCCCTCATCCCTTCTGATCTGGAGGCACCTGCTCTAACAGGCAGAGGTGCTCATCTCCTCTTTGCCTCCACAAGGGAAGGCAGGAGCGTGGAGCTTGGTACCATTTTAAGGAGCTGAGGAGCACCAGCAGTAGACGTACTACAGCTTGGTGACTCAGAACATCCTCCAACAAATGTTCCTCAAGTGCTCGCAAAAGCATGTTACTACTCACTCCTGTCTCCAAAAAAAGCACCAGTTCTAGCATTGATTCCCATGGGACAATACTGCTGGCTCACATCCAGCTTAAAAGCTGTAAGACTTTCACTTTTTTCCTTTACACCTTTAACTAGCTTTCAGTCCAGTTCTCCCAAGCATGATGACAACATAGTTTCCCAGTGATTTTTGGTGCAGGAACAAATATTATGTCCTTGAGTGCTCCTTATCCATTGCATATTGACAAATTCTTAGTTCTCTAGAATATTCCTGAGAGAGAATTGCCCTTTGCAGAAGACATGCAACCTATCTTTAAATAGCCCATGTGTCTCCATAAGCACAAAGATATTTTCCACTCTCTTTATAATATGCATTATTCTATAACCAGTAATATTTTGAGGTAACTTGTGTACTCAGTAAAATTTTGCTATGGTGCATTAACTCCAAAGGATAAGAAATTATTAAAAAATTAATATGAAAAGTAGATAAACATGACTGTTGTATCTGTCCTGGGGGAAGAGTTATTTGAAGTATTCCCTGGTAATCCACACAATCCTCTTTTGCTGTGGCATATTCAAGTAAACAAATTACTTTGGCTTTCCTAGTAGAGAAGGTAAGCTCTGCCTCTTGACTACTGCATGGCAAAACCTACAACTTTCTCTAGTATTTGAGTATTTGAAAGTGAGATATGTCCCTAGCATGGAAAAGTGTTTCAATTTGGCACATTTAACCTCAGTCAAATCTAAGAATTTATACTTGAACGATTTAATTAGATCTTTGTCTGTCTTTGTCCTAATTCACAAAATAGAGGGGTTTTTGCATTTTTTGCTTCCCATTACTGTCCTTGCTACTATCCCATTAGCTGACCATTTCTGATGTATGTCCTGGCACATATTTACAATTTTCCCTAAGCTTGATGGTACCCCCTGCATTTACATTTAAAAACTGCTGTTAAGGTTTTCAACTTCATGTGGTCTGGATCATGCTAAAATAATGATAGGATCTTGCTCTAAAATTCTGTTACATTTTTACATTTGTTACTAGATAGAAGGGCTTATTACATACCCATTATGTATTGAAATAAATCAGAATAAACCAGTAAAGAACCTCTCTCTGACGGGTTGTTGTTGCTAAGTTGTCTTCTGATCTCCACCTCTGATTTTCACCCCATTGGGAGGGACCCTGCTGTTGCAATGCCAGAAATTAATTAGAGCAGAGCTACCCATCAGTCTGGGCTTACCTTTCCTACTGCCAGCCTGAATGCTCTGTTCTTGCTGTTCTTCCTGGATCTCCACCAAAGCCCCACATGGCAGGGTCTGATGCTCTCTGGACCACAATCAGGGCAAGATGAATCACTGTGGATCTTTCCAGACAGGTATTTAAGTACTTTTTTCAACAAAATCACACTTCATAGACCACTCCAAAACCATTCCACGGACACAGTGTTATTTTTTCTCTGGTATTCACTGCACAGCCTTTCAAGGGCTTAATCCCACAGTAGGCACTTCTCTCACTGGGTTAAACTACATATGAGGTAGCAGAAACCATAGTGGACAACTGTAGTGTAAAAGAGCATAAAGTTAGGAGCAGAGCTGTGGACCTATTTCTGGATTTTCTGTGGTTAAGAACTTTTGTGGGTGAGGTCCAGGTGCATTACAGAAGCATGCAGGTACATTGCAGTCAAGAAAAAGAGAAGACCCTGCTGCATAAAAAGGAAAGATATCCTCAGACACTTTATGTTTGATTAGTCTGTGAGTGGCCCTGGAAAGCCAAGATCCTTGTGCCTGACCAGTCTGTGGGTGTCCCATTATGGGTACTCTACACAGAACTGTCCTACTGGATTGGAGGTTGGTTCAATGGCCTTGTTCAGGGACACACACCAACAGCATAAGAGAGACACCTCAGTGGGGCTTCCCACTTTATTTGAGTGTATTACCCACTGCCAGAGACTGCCAGTGTCCATGAAGGACTCACTCTAACTGTGGAATAACAGTCTCTGTTAATAAGAGAAAATTGTGACAGGTTAAGATTCAAGGCCTGCCAGTCATAGTTTCTGACTGAAAAAAAATTCATAGCAATATACAGATAAGATTAAGTCCCCAGTAAATGTTAGCTCAAGATAACTATTGAGAACTGAAAGAGTAAGGCTCTTTCCCACTAAATGTCCCTATGGGGGAGAAGATAGGGTCACTAGCCCTAGTTATGTTGGAGTCTTACCTAACTTCTCCCTATTAATTTAATTTTATATTATTTGTTTATGTTTAGGTAGAGCTTGCATGGCTCTGGTCATTCCTTGTTACTGATTAGTGTAAAATTCTCTCCCTTTGCTCTTAAAGTTACAGTCAATAAAATGTGGAGCACATGCTCAGTGAAGGGCAATCTTACCTTGGAGGTGGGTAGGTTTGGGATGGAGGGCCATTAGTATTGCAATTAGTTTATAAGGAACCAAGTTTATCAGAGGGAATTTATTTTGCCACATTTGCTGGTTCAGTAATAAGATGTCTCCTATCCCTCCTGGCTGACAGGTGCTGTGCAATTTATCATCTACGTGGTACCATTGATTCCTTACAAGGATTTCAACGGTGCCTGGCCATGGTGTCTTTGCTCCACCCTCTGTTTCATCCCCCTTAGCAGGTGCTCAAGGTTGCAGGCTGTGTGTGTGAGCAATCATTGTGGAAGAGGTTTCAGTCATGCTCACCACATCCCATAAAGAAAGTAGTAACTGCATTTTATCCTATAATTTCTATACTGTTAGAGCTTCTCTTAGGATGTGAGAATAACTTCCCAGTTTCCTTTCATTTTACGCCATCCACATTTCTACAGACCTGAAAGGGTACAGCTGCTCTGAACTGCCAAGGGGAATTGCTTGTGATAATTTATAGGAGAAGTGGTTAAAGGCTAAAAGCCTAAACTGGCCTAACAAGTCACACAGATAGAATTATATTTTATAGCACCAGTTCATATTATGTAGTTATGCTTGTTTATAAAAAGAAGGGATGTTAGGGAAGGATGATAGATTATGGAATGGAAATATTTTTTCCTTAGAGACTGTTAAATGAACATTATTTTGATTATAATATCTTGGATACTAGTATTTTACACTACATTGCTGTATTTCTTAGAGAAGAATACAAACACATACTTCAGTCGAGTCCTGAGTGTATAAGCTTTCTTGGCAAGCAGAAACTCTGAATATTTCATGGTTTCCAACGGACTGCTAAGCAAGAGGTATTGCCTTTTCTATACAAGGAGGTGGAATTGGTTTAAAAGCAATCAAGACCCACAGGAAAGACCACATTATTATTTTCTGGATACCAAAACTGTGTGTTTCTCCTATTGAAGAGAGCCATATCTTCTAACCACAGCTGTCTTCTTTCATACAGTGTGAGGAGCAAGAAATGGAGCTACTCAGGTATAGTGGAATGACTGGTAGGACCTCAGTAGGACTGCTGCAGGTATTGTTCCTCAAATATAAAAATTCAAGCATCAAAAAAGGAAAGCAAAGGACTGTTTGTTTTGCTGGATGTGACTCACCCTGTATGCTATTTTCTATACAAAGTCAAATGTTCTCAGAGTCTGTACTCGAATTCATTAACTGAAAAGAGATAGAAATGATTTATACTCCTATTTGCCTCAGACCTACAAACATGACCATGTGAAATTTTATGCAACACACACATCATCCTGACTATGAAAACACTTTCACTTCTCGGCATCACATATTGATTTACTAGAATAAAAAGAAAAAAAATCTGTAAAGTGTATTCGTAACTTAGATAATTCTAATAGAAGAGCAAACCTATAAAGTTTTCTCCTGCCTTCTTGTTTTATTTCACCTGGTACTGTAAGGTGAGGACATAAAGTTTCATTGTCCAGCTGAAGAATTTTTCTCAGCAGACTGGAATTTCTAAGTAAGGAGTGATGGTGTGCTTTATAGAGTATGCCTGTTGAGGATAAGAGTCTTAAGATTTTCTGTCCCAGAAAGTGCTGTCAGATATTTAAGTGTAGCATGTTAGATGGCCACATATAGGATAGCAATATTCAGTCCCATAAAACTCCTGTGATTGTACAAATTCAAGCAAGGGGCACATAGAGAAAGTGCTGCCCAAATCCTTCACAAAACTAAGAGAAAAGTGATTTCTTAGTTAGATACACAATACTGGAAGTCTGGTTTGAACTAACAGCATCATAATGTATAACTTGTTAGTGACAAATACATGCAGAACATAAAATTCTGTATATGCAGCAGACATATGTCACTTGAGATATACCCCCAGATACACCTAATCTGCACAGATCTTCCTGGTTAGGATCAGCCTTCCTGGTACAATACTGCAGTACAAGGATCAGCCAGAAACATTAAGTGTGGGCCTGCTCCCAAACTGTATGTTCTTGTACTTCAGTGGAGCTATTAGGTTTTACTATAAGAAGCAACTTTAAACCTGTGTTAATGATCTTTAAATCTTTAGCCTCTGCTTTTTGCAAGAGGATTTTACCCAATAATTTCTAGGCAATATCATTTTCTATGTATATTATATGTATATGTATATATATATATATATATATAAAAATATATGTATACACATACATACCCACACATAATTGTGGTGATCTCTTTACCCACTGCTTTTCTGATCCCATATTGTTCCCCCCACTTTCCCTTTGCCCTAGCCCTGAGCACTCCCTTGGGTTCTCCCTATTGGTTCCTGTACCCCAACTCCATCCATGTCCTGCCCCTGCACCCCTGAGAAAACCCCCTGTGCCCAGATCACGAGGTCTCTCTGCCTCTGGGGATTGCCAGAACAAGATGTAGCCGTTCAGGGTCCTGTGAAACCCTCATGGAGGGACCCTTCTCACCTCCTTTGCCATCACTGAGCTGTAGAGCTGATAGCTAGCCAGACAAAGAGAGCGGAGCAGTCCAAAAAGGACTGTGGGAGGGCGAAATGGTCGCACTGCCCTAAGCAGCTCCACTGAGCTCACAGGGAAAGCTGCAGCTTGCTAAACCAAACCTAGCACTGCAACACATAATATATTATAGTTTCCTAAAAATACAGGAATAGAGCTTAAAAATAGCTGTGTAATTTCTCAAACAGTAAGCTTGTTTCTCAAGATTGACAGAACTCAAATACTACAACTCCACTGGATGTGAGTCACAGTTTTCTGAAAGGAGTGGCTTTTCCTCATTTCCTTCTTCCTAGGCAATGAACAGCTCCTCCTTGACACTCCAGCTGTGATGAGTTGTACACCACATTCTCAAAGAAACTTGGTCTGTGCTGTGGCATACTTGATGCAGTCTGTGACTAACTCCTTGAACACACTGTACAAGATGTGCAGTTCTTTGACCATATCTTATAACAAATAAACAAAATTAGTCCTTGAAAATGAGTGGACAAGACTTCCAGTCAGCTTCCTTCTGGCTAGAATATTAATCAGTAAATGTGTTGTGAGAATGAGATTGTTCCAGAGATATTTGAGTGTAATTTGTTTTCAGACTATTTCTCCTATGTGCATGTGTGCCTAGACACAGTGATTAGATACTTTAGGGAAAAAAACCTCTATAGGTAGACAGCATTTTCACACAGTAGTTGAATTTTTAATCTTATTGCAATTCAAAAAGCTGTGTTTTCACAGGCTTTCATTACTGTTTTCTTGTCTGAATCTGGATATGAAGCCACTTGATCTAGTGAGCAATTTATTTCATCACTAAACTTATCACAAAAAATGGCTGTCAATAAAATCGCTACTCATAATGAAAAGGAGAATATACTTTATTTATTTTTCTTTTAACTGCAAATTGTATCTGTTTTAAAGCAGTCACAAATTTCTTTAGCTGATATAGAATTCAAGGTGGTTTTTTTCACCCAGAGAGTTTGAAAGATTCCTACAAAGACAGTTTTAGAGAATTACAGACTTAAGTTCCCATATTTATTTGCCATCTTAGAGAAACAGATGATTAGATAAAATTTAGTAGTTTCCTTCATTAAAGAAATGAAAGAAAAGATCTCTAACCAAAAAGCCGTCATCAAATTCCAGAAACCTTTCAAATGCCAGAAACCTTTCATTACGTTGTGTTTAAGTCCAAAAAGTATAGACGTGAATTTATTTTGGATGGAAGCATCTCTTCCAGCATTTATTTTGTGAATGAAATTCTTAAAAATATAGGCAACTCATAAGCCACTGAAAATAAGTCATGTTATGAAGTTAAATTCTGCACAGCAAAACTGGACAGTGAGGGCTCTAAGGGAAATCTGCAAGTACTTTTTGTCAAAATGTTATTTTAGGTGTTTTGTAGAAGTTTATCAAAGGTGTTATACATGTCAACTCAGTCTTCTAATTTGGTGTTGTATCTGTCTACTTCCTAGCAAAAATGTAAAGAAGCTTGTAATTTTTGTTCTCATTGATCTTATAGAATGATGACCACTGGCAAGAAGCTTTTATAGATAAAACTCAGGGTTTTCATGATTATCTAATTCAAGTCAGTGAGACTTCCTCACCAAGCAGCAGCCTTGGACTTTTCTGAGCCCAAAATTTCATTTCACAGCCATCTTTCCAGTAGGAGAATGTTTTCTACAGTGGTTGATGGGATGAGGAGAGGGAAGATTTCTCATGCCAGACATAAGCACACGTGAGACTGTTACATCAGGGATGCATGGCAGTATAATTATGCATTTTGTGGTACACGCCTGCTGAGGCAGAGGTGTCAACCTGCATGAATCATCAAGGGTTGTGTCGGAACAATTCTTGTGGCCTGTATCTGGCTAATGAAATAGGGATTATAGGCTACTGAATTTAATAAAAGGACTGTTTGAAATACTCGTAATAAAACACCTAATGACCAGAGTGGCACTGTAGAATAGTGGAGGAAGAAGTGCATGGAAGAGGCGCTGCTTATGAGTTGTTGGTATAGCTGGATACGTAAGAGAAAGAATGACTTTTCTTCCTATCTCTTTCTAAACCAAAATGGAACCAGGTTGTGACGCTGAAATTTCAATAGGAGAGTTATTTGCATTGGAGACTGGAAAGATGAAACTGGAAAGAAGAGCAAGAAGTTTGGTGTGACATTTTCTATAGGGACAAAGATATGTATTCTGCATCATTCAAAAAAGGTAGAACCAATCTCAAAATAAAATAGTTGGAAAGTGGTGAAGAGTTTTTCCTACAAGTCCTATTCTATCGCACATCAAAAAATAAGCACCAAACCCAAGACTAAATATAAAAGTTCTGTGACAATATTAGGAATCTAGGCAGATGGTAAACAATGTTTATTTTTTTAATGGACTACTGATAGAATAAACACTTGAGAAATGAAAAACTAAAATTGGTCTAAATGGGAATGAGAGAGTACTTTAATCAAGGAACAACACTTCTTGTATCACTTCCTGACGTACTCTGGCAAAGAAGGGTTTAGAGACAAAGAAGGCAAATGGTTAAAAATAGAAACAAGAACAACAGCATATATACATAAAAAGCTCCATCATTTTTAAACGGAAGAGTAGTAATGGTCCACTGGAAACACTGGCCTACATGGTGACTGATGCTGAAATAGAGCTAAAAGAATAACAGGATGGGAAATTTCAGTCTTCATTAACTGGTTGCTTTTATAGCAAGTTAAAAATTCTGTGCTTAGACAGTAGAAATTTTTACTTTCATGGAAAGCCATCTAGTTAGAAATTTAGATAAGAAAAATTTTTTTAATCCTGATCAGTGAACAGAATCTGGACGAGGATGTAATTATAAAAAAACCACTCAACAACAGTGGCCAGGAGGTACAATGGACTGGCAGAAACAGGAAATATAGAAGCTCTCTAATACATTTGATTCTGAAGAAAGGGTAGCAATACAGAAGACAGATAAACTTTGAGGTACAATTTGGTAAGGGAGTGAGACTCAGATCAAGTGTGAAAGCCTGATTCAGTTAAATGTGTGAAAAGAAAAAGCAGCAGCAGAAAATAAAATAAATTATTTATGTTAGTGTCACTATGGAAGAGCAGTGGGCAAGTTCTGTATCTGAACCATGAGCGAAAGTCTGAGACATCCTTCAAACCATTTTTTAAATAATTTATTATTACTTACTCATAAAATATGTAGTTATCACTAGGAGGACCAAAGAACCATTTAGTCACTCAGGCATTGTTCTCATGTGATTGCACTAAGCTGTTGAATGATAGCTCAACTATTTGACACTAGAGGAATGGAAAGGGGCAAATGTGAAAGGAATTTTTCAAAACAGTTTTAGGGAAGATTTAAAAACTGTAGAAAACGTCTTTCCTGGTCAATTCCCAGACACTTCAGTACATAGAATTAGCAGATACAGAGCTAAATCCAATGTAATGGGAAGAATCAATATAACTACTGAAGTTCTTTATAGGTCGAGTTGGATATGCAGATATTATTGATACAGTTGCCATATCGTATTTGTGCCTCCAGAAGAGTTTTGAATAGAATGTCATAAAATCTTCAAAAAGAAACTAGCCCCAAAGGGACAATAAGAAATCTGTCTCACTATCAATATAAGATCATCTTTCAAACCATGCAAGTCTTGCAAGATTTCTTGAACAGGCCAGAGAACAGCAGAAATACCATGAATTGCCTAACAGGTGTCAACCAAAACTGACTTGAAGCTATTTTTTTTAAGATTTTTTAAAAGCAAAAGTTTTTTTTTTTTCCTTTTGGTGGGATGTATTTCTCCTAACACTAGTGTGGTGATCTGTTTACCCATTGCTTTTCCTATCCCATATTGTTCCCCCCACTTCCCCCTTGCCCCTAGCCCTGGCCACTCTCTCAGGTTCTCCCTACTGGTTCCTGTACCCCAACTCCATCCACGTACTACCCCTGCAATCTGACAAAACACCCCTGCACTTGGATCACCAGGTCTCTCTGCCTCTGGGGATCCCTGGGACAAGATGTGAGATTAAAGTTTCCTCTGAAACCCCTGATGGAGAGACCCTTCTTGCCTCCTTTGCTGATCACTGCGTTTGCAGAGCTGACAGCTAGCCAGAGCAAGAGTGTGAGGCTGTCCAGAAAGGACTACAGGAGGGCAGAGAATGTCTGCCCTGCCCTAAGAAGCCCCCACAGAGCTCCCAGGGTGTCTCGGTTTGAAAGACAGGTGTCAGACAGGAAAGGCAGGAGCCTCCCCTGAAATGGAAAATGCAACCCCCTTCCCTCCGAATTATTATAAATTTGAAAATAAGGGGCTTTCAGGCAAAGATATGAGGGATAGGAATAACAGTTCTTTACTAATAAATAGATATGTGTAACAACACAAACAAACAGATATAACTGTGGCAGTGACAGCAAGCAGCAGCACAAACCCAGTGCGGCCTCTCTCGGCCTCGGGCCCTTTCCCCTGGGTGCAGTTCCTCTCTCGGCCTCAGGCCCTTTCCCCTGGGTGCAGTTCCTCTCTCGGCCTCGGGCCCTTTCCCCTGGGTGCAGTTCCTCTCTCGGCCTCAGGCCCTTTCCCCTGGGTGCAGTTCCTGCGGGGCGGCTCCCGGTGAGCAGGGCGGGTGCGATGGTTCCCCCGCGGCTGCAGGGGGCGCTCCGCAGCGAGCTCGGGCAGCACCGGCAATGGCGGCGCAGGGTCCCGGGAAGGGATGGGTGGAAAACCTCACAAAACCCCTGGGCGTCTGGCTGGATCCTCAGGAACAGCAGGCTGGAACAGCAGGGGCGAGCGCAGATCTCGGGTGGCAGCGAGGTGCACCGAACTCCGGCACTGCAGCAGAGAGCTCGGCAGGTCACAGCGTAGGAGCTACAGAGTAGCAACAGCTCCGAGCAGCGGCAGGGGCCGAGTGGCAGTGCCCAGCCCCCAGCGGGCAGGGAGCAGAGCAGGCTTAGAAATCCGGGGGTTTGCCCGCAGAAAGCAAAACAGCCAAAGAAGCAGAAGCCCGCAGTGGTGACAGAGACGTCCACACCGAAGGCAGGCAGCTCCCAGACTGAACGCTGAGCACACCAGGCAGCCCCCCGCCCCGGGTGTCCCAACCCCCAGGTGACAAAAGGGTGGCCAGTCCCACCCCGCCCCTGTGGCCAGCTCTTTTGTTTCTTCTAAGCATCCAGCGGTTTGTCCCCTAGCAACTAGTATGGGTAAAATTCTTTAAGAGAAAAAACAGGCTAAAATCCTAAACCCCAACACAGGGAAAGCTGCTGCTGCTAAACTATACCTAGCACTGCAACACACTGGGAGTCATCATGTTAGGAAAGTGTTAAGATCACATTACAGTTGATGGGAATTTCGTCTAAACAGTCCAGTATAACATATCACTCTTCTCATTGCAAACACCTGCACGTAGCCAAGTACATCACCTCCTGGACTCTATTGTCAGTGCAAAGACCATAAACATCTAATTAGATGTAAGCACCCCAAAGTTATGAGAAGCTAACCTCATCCTGGGAGTGATTTAATTTTTCTTTTAAGCACAGATTTCATGTTTTGGGGATGTAAAAAGTGGGATTTCCCTGTATATCCATCTTAATTCAAATGCCAATGCGAGAAGCTGCCAAGTGAAATAAGGTCAATTGAGATTTTTAGCAATGGAGGAAATAGTAATAGATCCAATACTGCCAAAAATACACAAATACACATGCTTTGGGTTGTCATGTCATGTTCAGGACCAGATAATGCATTAGCATAGTATGCAATGACAGAAATAAGATCTTTTGGGGTATATGAATATATGTTCAAAATTTATTCAGATATAAGGCAAATAACAGAATTCTAAGCAGTTTGGAGACTGTGTTTTCTGTTTAAAAATTGGCAAGTGTCATACAATTTTGTAAATACTGCAGGGAATCTACCTTTGATACATAACACTGTTGCAAATCTGGTTCATAGCTCCTAATTGGAGTCATCCATCTGGCAATATTTGAAAAAACTTTTAAATATTTCACATCATTAGATGCAAACAGAACACTATATTTAAGCTATTAATCACTTAATTGGCAAGTTTACTGTCAATTAAAGTGTGTTAACTAGTCTATGAGGAGCAGATGAAATCCAAACCAACTCTAAAAAAAATTAATAATAACTAATCAGTTGGATACACATAGTAGTTGTATTATATTAATAAATAAACACAACTGACTGAGAATAAAACCCACAAAGCACAGCTCCTTGAAAACAGCATCCACAGTGGATACAGTGTGATAAAGCTAACATTTTATCAATACATTTTATAATATTAAAGTAGTTTAAAAATGATAAAGTTGAAAAATTATACTATCTTTCCATTAGCTATTTTCTAAATGGTATCAAAGAAAAGAAAATACCCTTTCCTCTAAACAAAGCTAAAACCAGGAAAAATATTCTGGCTTAAATGTCTACATATTAAATTATTCAAGACACATAAAGTCTTTGAAAATGAAAATTTAGCTAACCTGAAGCCAGCAGATGAACCAGATAAAACCCAGTAATGCAGAGAATTAAAAAAGGATAGTATCTTTCAAAGATAACTTTTCCAAAGTAAAAATTTGCTTATGGGAATGAGAACTGTGCATGTCAGGGTGACAACTAGTTTGGAAAGATTTAAGCCAGTATTATACCTTAATGTGGAAATGAAAAACAAGTATATTTATGCCAAAGAGAAAAGACCTGGAGCGGGCCCTAAGCCATCTGCTTGTGATCTGCCATCTGCCATCTACAAAGCATTACAAGCAAAGAGTCTGCAGTTAATTCTTAAAGGACTGCAAACCCTTCCCCTGAAATCCTAGACTGAACTTTATGAACGTTAATGTATTGGATTCCATAGTGTTCTCCTATTGAGGTGTGGGGATTTCTGTGATTCTACCTTTACGCATCACCACTGAGACATGAATATGAATGCTTATCTCAAACCAATGGATTAAGGTTCTGGTTGTCACCATATCTGGATTCTGCCTCTGAGAGCTTCACTGTGTTTCAAGAGATGACTCAGCAAGCTGAGAGAAACAGTCTGTTGCTCTGTACAAGAATAGAGCTGTGAATGATGAATGACAAGACCCTACTTTGTATTGCATGGCAAAAGCTGTAATGCAGGATCTCCCCAGGAATGCAGACTACTTGAACTGCCGTTTTTCAGGTGCTCTCATAACAATCTGGTTACTTGGATCCAGTGTCCTTGTATCTTTGATGGAAACCTTTGTTCTCATGGGACTTTACTAACTTCATCATACTAAGATCAACAAAGAAGCCACATTTGCCACTCTTAGTTTACTCTGACATAAAATATTTTGGTTAGAGATATTTCAAATACTGGACCCTTTTATAACTGGGTATGCAAGCAGAGACTAAATACACAACAAGAATGTGGTAGTTTGACTGTGAAACCCAAGGAAAAAAGGATTTTCAGGTTCTGCATACAAATGCCATATTTGTAAATGCAAAGGGACTTTTAAGAATACAGATTAGTTAGACACATGCAGAAGAGCCTGGGCGCACATACTCACAGGTATAAGACCTCCCTAAAAAATTGAGCCCGTAGATTTTCTCATAAGGCATCTTTAGCTGCTTGTGTAGCGTACATGTGTCATCTGACAGAGCCTTGGAAATTTGAATCTTTATCCCCTCTTCTCTCCACTTCAAAGATAAACCTAGCATTCTCTTCCTAGCTCTGCAGACCTCTCACAGAGAAGTAAAGTGATCTCCTCCTCCTCCTGACAGCTTTATGTGTTACCCAGCTTAACTCTTGTCCATCGCAACAGGCCCAAACTATAGCTGAAATGACATGGTTATTTGCTTTTCTGCTTATTAAATATCAATGTGGCTTTCTTAAGCAGAGCAGGCAGAACTGAATATTTGCACTAAAGTAGTTAGGGGAAGAATTGTGAAATCTCTCTGACATACACAAATCCAATGGACAGGAACAATAATTTTATAGCAGACCATGCCTCAGAGAGTCATGATCCTGAGCAGAGTCTGTTCAGGGTGGATGTGTCAGAACCAGAGGGTCTGGCTCTGCACTGCTTGACACACACAGTCTCTGCCTGGGGAAGGGAAGATATTTTCCCTTTCTTTAAATAGTTTTACTCCATGAAGAAGTAGAGTCCGGAGCATGTGGACAGTCAGTAGTGCTGCACTCTGCTACTTTTCTTCATCCTTCCATTGCCCTACGGTAGGATTTCAGCATGTGGCATGGCTCTGTGGCCCCAGGATGAAGGAGAGCAAGCTGACTGAAGCCCTGGGAATGGCAGGCACACGGCAGCATAAAGATCGTGAGTGTTTTGGTGCTAGGTTACCAGCACAACACTGCCAGCTCATGAGGGACATGACAGGCTCACAGGCACTGGCCAAACTCTGGGACTGTGCATAGAACTAGCCATAGAGCCACGGGTTTTTCCAAGAAGAAAGCCGCTTAATACTGATAGAAGCATAGGGCAGCCTAGGAGTCTGTGTATATAAGGATCATTCCACAAAACAAAGGTTCAGTGTTTAGAACAACAAATATTTGAGATTAAATCACAGAAAAAATGAACTGCAAGGGAAATCCAACCCACAATCTTTTTAACTACAAGGCTAGTCAAATTCAGAAATGGCTTGCCTAGGATACCTAAAAGTTGTTCAGACAAAAGAAATATTTTAGGCAAAGCTGATCTGTACCGGGGTTTCAAGCAGGCTGCACAGTCCTTTTCCTGGTTTGATGCCTTCTCCAGCCACCTAGAAACAGAGACTAGACAAGAGGAAGGGAATAAAGATAGGTATTTATTTGAAGGGCCTTCAAGGTACACCCTGGGGGAGCCGAAGGCTGCTTCCATAAAAAATGGACCCCAAGATGGACGACAGGTCACGAGTTCTTCACACCTTTATAGGTTTGGTTCATTTGCATACCACGGTTAATTCTCCAATTAAAGCCCCAGCTCAATGATGTAACTCCCCTCAGCTTGCTCCCCCCTTAGAGTCTTTGGTTTACACATTTTGGGCTTAGAAGAGCCTGGCTGTCCTTGAAGGCAAAGCCTGGAGAGGCTTTGTTATGTCTATCTTGCATGAGAGAGCAGAAATTACAGGCTACAAGCAGCTTAGAGTTACACTCTAAGCAGCACAGAATTTGAAAAATACAAAAGTTAAAACCTAAGGCATCAGGTTCAGTAAAGCTCTTTTACTCTCCAGGAGTGTCCTCAGTGGGAGGGCTATCCCACCAAGGCAGAAATAAAGGCAGACTCCCTTATAAAGATCCCAACATGATTCTTGAATTCAGAATGGTTTTCATATCCTTCCTCACTATCCAGGAAATTATGGCATTTACAAGGCTGCCTGAGGAATGGGAAAGAAGGCTGTCTCATGGTCTTGTGAAATAGCTAATGAGTATTTTTAGTCTGGTTTCACAGAAAATATGGCTGTTGTATGTGATTGCAGACACAGGTAAATTGCTCTGGTAATGTAAAACTTGGTTTGGTCACTAATCCAAGTATCTAAACCTGCTGCAAAGCCTAGTATTGTCTATTCATGTCCTTAATTCTTAACCTGTGAAAAGAATTTGTGGATAGAGTAAAAAACCTAGTGTTTTGTATCCACAGGGATCTTGGCTTCTTTAAACATTCAGCAGCTGGAAAGAGAGAGCAAACAGAAGAGCAAAAGGAGAACACCAGATACACCTCCTTGGGCAGCCCAATCCAATGCTTAACAACTCTTTCAGTGAAGACATTCTTTCTGATGTTCCACCTGAACTTCGCCTGCTGCAGCTTGAGGCCATTTTCTCTCATCCTGTCATGCATTTCCTAGGAGAAGAGACTGACCTCCACCTGGCTACAGCCTCCTTTCAGGCAGTTGTTAAGAGTGATAAGGTCACCCCCTGAGCCTCCTTTTCTCATGGAGAAGCACCCCCAGCAGCCTCAGCTGATCCTCATAGGACTTGCTCTCTAGACCCCTCACCTGCTTTGTTGCCCTTCTAAAGTGGTTATTTATCTCCTTCCCTATTGATAATTTGAGACTGCAATTATTTCTAGATCATAAATATAATGGTATTTGGACTGACTTTTAAAAAGTCTGCATGCTTTTTTGGTTCCTCCTTGCTGCCTAAGGCGAAAAGGTCTTTATGCCACACCAACAGTAAAGGGCTATTTCATACAACCATGTCTGCTGAGTTCCACATAAAACTTTCTGAGACCAATTAAAATTAAGGATCACTGATATGTATTCATGTTACAAAAAAAAGTCACTAGTTTCCTCTTCAGACAATTTGCCAGTTAGAAATGTTCCTGTTTTTTCCATGTAATTTCCAGTATTACTTCAGCTTCTATGCAAAGCAGGGTTTTTTTAACCACTGTCATGGTGACAGGAAAGCCTGAGATGGCACAGTTTTGGGGTTTATATGCTTTAGAATGAAGAGATGACAAGAGTCATATATCAGAAAGTATGATGCAGTACAAAAAAAGCATGTAAGTAGAGAGAATTACACTATACTTACACATCTTCCTCAAGTGTTATGCTTGCATTCAGCAAATGTAGGTGATTGAAACTCTTTTGTAATGTTTATCCTCTAATAAAAATGATAGTAAACCAGTAATGAGTTTCGTGCTTCCTGTTAAATACTCTCTTTTGATTATATCTGTATTCCTATGTTCCAGGTGTGCAGGGCCACATCACATAAATGGCTCCTCACAGAATGGCTTGGGTGTGAAGGGACCTTAAAGATCATCTAGTTCCTGACATGGGCAGGCTCACCTTTCACTGGACCAGGTTACTTGGATCCCCATATAGCCTGGTCTTTAACACCTTTAGGGATGAGCAGTCCACAAATTCTCTGGGCAAGCTGTTCCAGTGTCTCACCACCCTGATAGTAAAGAATTTATTCCTATTACCTGATCTAAACCTATCATCCATCAGATTAAGGCCATTTCCCCTGTCCTACCAGTACACGCCCTTATCCACAGTCCCTCTCCACCCTCTTGCTGGCTCCCTTTAGGTAGTGGAAGGTGTTATAAAGTCTCCCCAGAGACTTCTCCAGGCCAAACAACCCCGTCTACTTCAGTCTGTCCTCACAGCAGAGGTGTTCCAGCCCTGTGATCAACTTTGTGGCCCTTCTCTGGACTCCTTCCAATAGGTGAACATCTTTCATGTGCTGGGGGCCCCAGAGCTGGACACAGTACTCCAGATGGAAGAAGAGGGGGAGAGTCACCTTCCTCAAACTGCTGGCTACACTTCTCTTGCAGCCCAGGACACAGTTGGCTTTCTTGGTGGCAAGTGCCCATTGCTGAGTCATGTTGAGCTTTTTGTCCACCAACATCCTCAAGCCCTTCTTCCCAGGTCTAGTCTCGATCCATTCTCTCTCTACCCAGCCTGTATTTATGCTTAGGCTTGCCCCAAGTCAGGTGCAGGACCTTGCACTCGGCCTTGATACAAAAAAAAAAAAAAGGAACTTACTATTGTGGCAGTCTGCTTTGTAACAGTGTGAGGCATGTGAATATGAGATGTCAAAGACATGTCAATCCCACGTTCAGAAACAACCATGTCATGTAAATCCAGTGACTGCTAAATGTCTAACGAATGCCATCATCAGGGATTAGACTGTTTCCTGCCTAATTCCTTTCCAACTACTTGCTGTCTTCTCTCATAGTAGTCAGATTTTAACTCTTTCATTCTGCATGCCTGTTTTTTTGTCTTTGTAAATGAATGCAAGCTTCATTAGTTCAGACTTTTTAATTTTTTTGGTCAATCTGCATGTTACCAATATTCTACTTCAATGTAATATTTAAGCATAAAAACATCTCTATCTGATCACAGGCCACACCTTTTTTTCTTAAAAACCCTCTTTTTCTTACAGACCTAGCAGGGTTTCTCCTGCCTGGATGAACTCCTACCTGTGTTAGATATGAGATATGTAAAGCACATGGACACAAGCAGGCTCTAGTCATCCTCTGTATCCTTACACCCACAGACACTTGCCAGAAATGGATCCTTCCTGATGCATAGCCTTGAGGGTAATGGTGGTCCTACCTCTCACTGGCCATTAGGGTCTCTATGTGCAGCCTGCCAGAAACCCAGCCTTGGCACAACCCAAGCTTTGATGTTTCTGGCATGCCCGAAGGGAAGAATGAAGATGTTGTTGTTCTTCATACATAAAGCAGAAGGGCAGAGTGTTCATTAGAAATAAATAGAACATGTCTATTGTATCCAGGTAGGCATGGGTGCCCCATGTGATCAGACTCTTGAAACTGAATTTCTTCTCTTGAGCTGTAAAAGTGGTGATCAGCGAAGTCACCACACATATCCCCAGCTCCCTTCAGAGCCTTTTCTCTGTTTCTTCCTTGGTTATGAGCACCCACAAAGTGTAAAGACCTGAAAAACTGGCTTTCCCTGGGAAGCATATGTCTCTGATTTTCCAAGATCATTTCATCTAGATGGAATTTAAATTTCAAAAATTTATTGTCCTTTTACTATTGCCTGTGTTGCATCTGTCAGAAATAGAGATAAAACCAAGAAGGTAAAAATAGGCCCTATAATGAAGATGCAGGTTGCTTATTCAACATAGAATTGGTGCTAATTTTGCTTATTCACTTCATAGCTTGCTTACTCATATACTGAGCGTACTTTGCTTACTCATGAAGTATTGGAGAGACCTGCTTTGTGCGTATCATTTCCAAGTGCTATAGTGAAATTAAATACATTATTGCCATTTAAATTAAAATATATATCAGAAACTCTCTGACTACTTAAAAAAAAAATTATGACTACTTTAATTTGGATACCAAAGAGTGGCATTTTTCCAGTAGTGGTGAAAAATAGTGGTGTGGTGATCAATGCCGAACCACTCAGCATAGCACTAAGTAACTTTATGCATAAAAATCTCTAATTAGGATTTGTTTAAGGACAGAGCAGAAAAAAGCACTGAAGGTAGGGGGAAAAGAAAATATTCTTCTTAATTTAGTACAGGCCACAAGCAAGTCTTTAGAATGCAGTGTGTGTGGGAGAGATAATGAATTTGTCAATAAAATCCAAGCACTCATAATTTGTAGAGGAAGCCAATGAGACAAGGAATAGAGAGATCCTGCAGAAGGAGGAAGCAGACAGGTAAGACAGACAAAGGTTGGCTACCTGCAGAAGACACGGAGGGCCCCTTGAGTTTGAGAATATTCTCAAGGTTGTAAAGATTTTGGACAGGAAGCCAGTGAACAGAGCTGATGAGGGGAATTAACATTCAGACGAAGAAGATAAAATCCAAAACAGTGATTTATGTGGACTGATGAGGGCAATGACTGCACTTTGGAGAATCCTTTACTAATCAAGGCAGCATGCATGAATGCCTGAATGAAATGTTTGGCCATAATGATGGAGATTATAAGGATTGTTCTTTGAAGATGTTGAAGACAAAGAAGTGGCAGGTTTTTGGAAATGTATTTGTTATTAGCAACACTAGTGAGAATGGTGTCAGTGTGGAAACACAGAAAGTCAGATTGGAAGGCAACCAAAGCAGATGAAAGGGAGTAAATTGTTGTATTTTGCAGTATAATAAAGGAGTTTAGAAAGAATGGAAGGGAGGAAAATGGGTAAAAGATAGAAATGGGCAAGAAAAATCAGGGCTGATTTTTTGAGAAACATGGAACCTTGAGATGAGAGTTGGAAGGATATATGGAGAAATTTGATTAGGACAGTAGAATTAAGAGGATCAATGCTGAGCAACAAGGTAAGAAGGAAAGTACAAAAAAGAGAAACTATTTGGTAGACCTCAGAAAAACTCATCAGCAGGAGTGTGAGTTTGCCATAGAAACAGCCCTCCCCTGTATGTGTATTCAGAAAAACATATTCTCTTTGGCTGTAACAGTATCTGTGAATTAATGTATGTCTGAAACCAATTTCTGGCCCTGGCCAAGTGCAGCAGAGAGCCCATGTCCACATTATTAAATCCTCTTTTCTACAAGAGAAGAATAGTTCTATGCAAATTGTCTGTAGTTCCTCCTGGTTCCTAAATTCTGACCTGGGGATTGTTTGGGAAAATGCTATTAGGCACAGGTTAAGTGTGTGTCAGGGACAATCAAGTAGTTTAATAGTTTCAATAATAGAGTTTCAAAGCT
Organism: Monarcha castaneiventris obscurior; assembly: GCA_026261815.1. Classification (NCBI taxonomy): domain Eukaryota; kingdom Metazoa; phylum Chordata; class Aves; order Passeriformes; family Monarchidae; genus Monarcha; species Monarcha castaneiventris. The sequence continues at coordinate 11,386,220 of JAMPIT010000893.1, read as the reverse complement.
TTTAAAGTTTCGTGAAGTTTCTTGTATAAAGACACAGCCCCTTTCTGGTCAGTCCAGATTTTCTTGCTGAAAATGGCTACACATGTCTATTTGGGTCAGGTTCTTGGAAACAGAGTGAAAAGGATAAGGTCAAGATGCAGAGAAGGCATGACAGGGTTCAACATTGGTAATGACATGCTGAGTATCTTAATCTTTGCCATTGCAGGTCAGCAGGGTATTGGGTTAAATATCTTTCCTTCGGCATACTTTCATCAGATGACTTCTGAGTGTGTCACTAAATTACAAAGCTCACTGAATTCATAGGGACTGAGGATGTAAGTTTAACATAAAATTAATCTAGCAGATAAAGAATATTTCACATTCATACACTCTGGGGAAAAAGGGGAGCCTGTAATCAGAGTGGGCTGTAGCAGCTGTGAGTAACCAACTGTCTCATTCCAGCTACCAAGATGACTGATGCAGATCAATAGCTGTTGTCTGATGACTTTCTTTTGTAAAAATCAGCACAAATAAAGGGATAAACTGGAAAGAAATTGGATGAACTTTGTTTCAAATGAAATCCATTACCCATGTGTGGTATACTAGAAAAACATTTGGTGGGAAGCCAAACTTGAAACACTTGTGAGCAGTGAAGGGTGATGCTGTGCTGTCTCAGCCAAGGAAGTACATTGACCCCTGAGAGCTCATGAACAGCACCAGCTTCTGCAGAGGAAGGTGCAAGAGACAGTGTAGAAAAGCAGAGCAGTTTCACAAGGACGGAGTATACAGTTTTTATTCCACATAACCTGAAGACTGATTACTGATGAGGAGAATTATGCATTTTGTCTCCAGATACCTTCTTTTGTGTCCTTCTCTTCCCTACTGCTTCTCCTCTTTTCTGCAGCTCAAGGTGTTCTTTTTACATCCCCAAATGTCTTTGTGAGGAATCACCTCTGAGCTGTAACTTGATAATCATAGTCTCAGTGTTGTCATCATTGTCTCCACTGCAACTACCTAGGTTGTATAACAAAAATAATTGTTCTGTATTCTGCTAATAAAAGTATCCAATTACTGTGTTCTATCTTGTAGGAACATTGCAGTTATGTGAGAGAATTCAAAGAGCTCTGCTTTTAGAAAAAAATTAATGAATCCCAAAAGGCATAATTTTAACAGAAAAATTTTCAGTAAATAGGAAAATTAAACAGAAAATATTATTTCATATACATTACATCCTTTAGGAAAATGGTTATCCAATGCAGCAGCATAAACAATGTAAACAAAGATTTCTAGAAATTTCATGCTTCCCATCATATGGATTAGGGTGGAATGATATTTTGACCAGACTCTTTCACATATAGCTGTTTTATTTCAGTGTCTGCCCTTGAGTTACAGATGGTCTTTGTCAGACAACTAATTTTATTAATTAGCACGCAGGACAAAATAACAATAAAGGGATATAGACAAATAAATTAGAAAAAAAAATAATGATTTTTACATCCACAGTAACAACAAAAAAAGTTCTGATCAGTTTTCTAAGAATTTCTGTCCCTAAAGGAACAAAACTCCTGAAAAACACTGAAAAACTTAAATGATACTTAAGTATCGCTTTTTGACTAAGGTTTCTGGTACAAGGAAGTTACATGTAACTTTTTGTACATAAGAGCAGAACTGCTTTTTTGTGTATTATCTCACACTGAGAGACTCTTGGGCTTCCTCTTAGAATAGGTGACAGATGTGGCTTGCAAGATGCAGGGATCCCTAATGAAAAATTTAAACAGGATCTCTTCACCTCCTAACTCCAAAGAGTCCTTTCCTCTTTGTAACCCGTCTATCCTGGCTTTTCCCACCTCCTTTCATCCTTGGTTTCCTTCAGTGCATTTAGTTTCTTCTCATTTGGACCATTACTGGATGAGTTGTTCAGTGTCTGTGCTGCCTTCCTATATGCACATTCCATAGCCAAAATCCCCTCAGAGTATTCCGCATTTCTAGACATTTACCATGTGTTACCCAAGAGGGAACGGTAATGTCAGAAAACTGTGATTAGTCTTCAAACAGCTTGTAACAATAAGGTAGGGTATTATCCTAAGCAACATTTTCAATTTCTGTACATTTCATTCAAGGAGTAACACTTCAATTAAAATTAAACCTTTGTGACTTGTATCACTGTCCCGTTTGTGAAGCAACAATGAGGAGTTCTCATTAGAGCTCCTGCTTCTTGTCTTGCAGAATTGATCTTATGCTGATAAGTGTGGCAAATCCTCCCTAGTATGCAAACTTCTGCTGCTGCTTCTGGATAGCAAATGCCAACTTTTGAACCTAATTCAAAGCCTACTGAAACTGATGGAAATGCTCTTGTTTCAAGAACTGTGGATTACTGTTGCATTTCACGGACTCGAACAAAAGCACTGAGAGTTCTATTAAGCCTGTGAAAGTGAGGTGGAGCCACAAAGTGTACTACCAAACCTAACCCACGTACACAGCAATCAAATCAGCTCAAAGTGGCGCCAGCATCAGCAGGTGTATTTTCAAATACTTTTTGCCTCTGAAAGCATATAAATATGTCATTAAGAACAAAATAAATCCTCATCAGTGATGGAGTTTAAAAGACAAACTCAAACACCTGCTAAGCTATTTGCATTCATTAACATCCAAGCTTCATTTCACTAGAGGTGGGGCACCTGCAAAATTCACTTTGCAGAAAAGGATTGAATTCCTTAAGTCAGTTCCTTTCAGGTTTTCCTAATTTTTCTAAATAGTTTCTACCTTACAATATTTTTTTTTCTATTACATTAAAAAGATCTAGGATGACCATGATAGGGAGAAACAGGAAACTCCATGAATAATAGTGTAAGTTTAAGTTTGCACCTAGTAAAGGCCATTCCCAGCTTTCCTTGCATGTGTTTGGTAATAGAAAGTCAGAGATCATTTGACAGTCAAAATGAGAAGTAACAGTGCCTCTGCAGACACTTCTTTCCTTGTGCAATCAGCAGTGAGAAACTGTTCACAATTCTTTCAACAAGAATACCAGCTTCTTGGAAAATACATTATTCTAAATCAGATCTTTACCCAGAAATACAGGAAATTATTTCAGTTGTTGCTTTTTAATGTGATTTGCTGTACAAGGACTAGTAAACCTCTCTTCTGATTTAATCACAGAATATTCTGAGTTGGAAGGGATCCACAAGGATTATCAAGTCCAGCTCTTAAGTGAATGGCCCATACAGGGCTCAAATCCACCACCCTGGCATTATTAGCACCATGCTCTAACCAACTGAGCTATTGTATTATTTGAAGGGCCATGTATTATTTGAAGAAATATATATGGTAATTCATCATCAAGAGAAATGTACCATAATTAATATCATAATTAATATTCAATATATCAAGGAATTCTAAATATGACTAGCTCTTTCTGAATCTCATAGGAATTCATGCAAAAACCTTCCAGACATAATGAAATGTACTTGAATGTCATGGTGATTCATACTCCATAATGTCAAGAAAGATGGAACATTCCCAATTTTTAAATGGATATTTGTATGCCCTAAAATTAATACTTTGTTAAAGCTTTCTGAGCTTTATCACAGGACAGATTTCAAGAGCTGTTCCTGCCATTTGTCTGACCAAGAAACATTAAAAAAGACAACCTAGGTTAAGGACAGTTAGTGCTATTTTTGAATTGCTGTCTGAACATGACAGGATATTGGCGGAATCACAACTTGAGCTGTGTTGTTAATCCAGTAGAATAAAATATGTGTTGGAAAATATTAAAATATCTTGAAATTTTATATAGAGAGAAAAGGCCCAATTCCTTCATTTTACCCTAAAGCTGAAAAGGAAGACAGGCATGATAGTAAAATGTCATGCTTGTTACATGTTTGTATCATAGAGTCTGGGCCATCTTGAGCTATCTTAACTGCCTGATGTTATCATGTGCCTTGTGAAGACTGAATCTCTCTTTTTAAACCTCAGGTCCCTTAGTCATGCAGTTGAACATGAGTCATAGCTTTCAGTGGAGAAAGTTTCTAGCCTTCATATACAAATGAAAGATTGAACATAGGAACACTGTTCTTAAACAGAAGAGCAAATAGAAGGATTACAGAATGCATATTTACTTAGAGTATTTTAATTTTCTAATTGCTTTTTGGTATTTATTCTTGCTTGCTGTGTTCACAGGTTTTGTGGGACATATCAATATACTTTTTAAGTATGACCTTCATCATACAAAAACCTACGTATGAATTATTGTTTATGTAATTATTTAGGCATGTAATACATAGCAGCAGAGTTTCATATGGGTCACTGTTGGCATATTTGTCTCCTTTTTCCCATCTGTTTTGACTATCTTAGAATACTCAATTACATGAAAATTTAGTTAGGCAAATGTTCTAGTTTTGCCCCAGCCTGGTTACATCTGGGTACATCTAATCCATCTCTATATGGAGAGAACTTCAAGAGTCCTGTTATTTCTGATGCCAATTGAAGCAGCTGAATATTGTTAACTTCAGTACTCAGAAAGTCTCAGAGGCTGTCATCAGGAATAAAGAGTGTATATACCATGTTACTGATCTCTATTAAAGATTTTAAATAACTTTGTTATATCCACCCTAATACCTGGCGGATATGGAAAACAATAGTTTGTTAGGACAATCATCTCAAGTAAGAAAGCACAGTGATTTTGGTACTCTGCCCTCCCAAATCTGCCTATCACCACAGCCACCTCATCTACTCCTCCTTTGCAACAGTCCTGCCCTCAGGCTCTCTTCTCTCTCCTGCAGTGCTGAGGTTGTCATTAGAGGCCCATTCCCATTTCTCCTCTCCATCAAGGTGGATGTAGAGAAGTACAAGCAGACTTGCTGTGAGTGCCTCCCCTGTTGGGTGTAGCCAAGCAGTGCAGAGAAGAGCTGTCCTACCTGTCACTCTGCTGAGCTGGCTGTCTGCTTCTGCTCTGTCATTTCAGTATATGCAGCTGGATATTTTCATGTGGAATCTGAAATGATCAGATGTCTTCCTGGATCCAGGAGCTGCTGTGCTCTATTCCTAGCACTTTGCTTGCTGACTGTGGAGGCATGGAGATAAACTCTTTGGCATGCACCTGCCAGCATGAATTTCAGATACTTAGTCAGCCAGGCAAGTCCACTTTTAACCTTCAGAAACACAGCTAAAACCTGATTTGGGCTCTGCCACACCACCTGAGACCTGAAAGGGAAGGGACTAACTGGATGGTTTGAAGAGTAGCTCACATTATAACTAAAGCAAGAAGTTAAAACACTGCCTGGATGGTGATGGCAAGCCACTTATGACATGAATAAAAAGGATGAAGGTAGTAGTCAGCTAGAAACTGATTTATATACAAATTTTCTTGCACCTCTTTTTTACCCCAAAAGAAGTCTTGGATTCTGAGAAACAAGGCAGAAACACCATCAGTCATTTTTCTTCTAGAGTACAAATATCTTAGATCCAATACATACAAATTTCTCCAAAGAGAATCAGCCTGTTTAGAAATAAAACTCAAACAGAAAATCTCAATTCAAAGAGGTTTTCAAGTCAATATCTGATTGAGACACCCTTGCCTAAAGAGAGGATATTCAGGAATAGAGTGCAATGTTAATTTTTAAAAAGCTAAACTGTCTTCTGATTTATTAAGCAAATTTTTTTCGTATTAGTCACCGCAAACCTCCTGTTGCAAATATTCCATATTGGTTCTTACAAGCCACTTTAGTTCTTGTTTTCCAGAGTCTGTTGTTTTCATACACGCCTCCTACAGTACTGAAATTCAGTTCTGTGCAATTTTTCATCTTAATGGGAGTCTGGAATATCTGACTGAAAATAAAAGTATACATAAAACGTTTTTTCCAACCTAAAATTTGGATTTCTCCAACACTGATACAACTAAGATTTTAAAAAGAATTAAAATACTTTTATTTTACCCTGCAGAAAGGGAGAAGGTAGTCAGTCAGGGTAGCTCATTTAAAACTTTTGTTTATCCTGTTCATTTATCTCACTCTTTCTCCCTCTCCTTTCCTTTTAATACTGTTTTACACATAGGAGAGTAAAACACTCTGCCAGCTTGCTCAGAGGCCCAGAAGATGGACAGTCAGACAGACAACTGATCAGGTAATGTTTTACTCTGTGTTTGTACCAGCATAACTCAACTGAAAGAAACAAAAGTTGCAACAGTATCAAACCAGTATGCGAAGATTTGGGGACCAGAACTTAATTTGTTCGAGAAAATCAGTTTGGTGGTGTTGTCTGGACAATTGTTGCTCTCTCCCAAGAGCTTGCCTGACACAGGCCACCACTTTTCCCAGTGAGCACACAACTGCTAGAGCTTATCCTCATTTTTCCCCTTTAGTACTTCCAGTGGTACAGATCCCCGTTTCCCAGGCTCTGACCCCACACCCACAATTGAGCTTGTATGCTCTGGAATATAATCTATTGCTCAATTGTGCTCTCTCATCAGGAGAAAATCAGGAAAAAGTTGCTTCCTCAGATAGTAGCCCTAAAAAATATGTATTTTCGGAGTTATCTTCTTAGATAATGACAAGATTTTAAAATTCATGGCATGCAAAAGACTGGTTTAGGTTAATCTTCCAGTGTGAAGCTTTTTCTGTGGGTGTTTTTTTTCCTCTCTCCCCTCTCAGGCTCAGTTTAAAGGCACAGAAAAGGCACAGAATTAATTTCTGGGCAATAGAGCAGTGATAAGGGATACACATCATAAAGTCACCCCAAGACACAGACATAGCTGCAAATTAAAATTTTGAAAATATATGTACATAATTCCTGGGATTTTTTTTTGGTTGAAAAATTACTAAATGTCCTTAATGCTAAAAAAACTAAAAGGAGGGAAGGGGGAAGTGAAAGATACCTTTGCTGACCTCATGCAAACTTTCTTTTAGTTTGTAACATTTTCAGAACTCTCTTAAGTTGGCAGTGTGGGTGACAGAGGGAAGAGAGGAAGAGAGGAAAAGAGGATAAAACCAATTTTTTCAAATGCAAAAAATGGCCCCAAATCTAGCCTATGAACTGGTTACCTTACAGATTTTATGTTTTGTAGTGACTGACAAAGCCAGACTCATGTCTTTCATTGTAACCCTTCGCTGTGAGCTCTTCTGGAGAACTTTGTGGTGATCCAAGTATCCCTGTTAACAGATCACAGTGCAAGGTCAGGACCTAAACCTGTTAGAGTCTTGGCTAACTATATTTGTAGACAGAAACACATATGAGATCAAGAATTTCCCTACTATTTCCATCTCAGGAAATCCTTGAAGGCTTTAATGGATTGAACAGACTGGAAATACTCCCTTTAGTAACAGCTCAAAAATGCCATGCTGGGAGAAATTATAATTTGGGGATATTTAAATGACTCTTAAAACATAATAAGGTTTTAAATACAGGCAGTAAGCTTTCAATATTTGTACATAATAAATTGCAGCAGATGATTGGTATTTCAAACACATTGTAGGTGTACTGCAGCCTAATAACAAAGTTCTTAGTTCAATAATTATATTGCTCTCTATATTAATGTGGAGCTTTGAGTAAATCCTCACAGACCTTTCATTTATAGTATATTTGTGTTTACCAAGTGATATTGCAAAGACATTCCATAATTACTAAATCCAGTTAAAAGTGTCGATTTAATTTTGCATGGGTGCCTGTAACTAGTGTCAGAAGATAGTATGGACAAATTCTGAGGATATGACAAATTATAGGAAGAAAAAGAGCTTTCACAGAAAGTTAACTTTTTGAGAAGTGAGGTTCTTTTGAATATGTCTTAGGATCAATGAAGTAAATGAGAAAAACTAATCTAATTTCAGACATGGTTATAATTCAAAGCCTTTTCCCACATTTTTGTTGAACAGTTGCAATCAGATAGGCAAGTAAAACCCTTAAACAGATCAAAGTGGTTAATGACATAAGTCAAAGTGACTACTGATAGTAAATTAAAAGCTCTTTTACACTGGAAACCTTAATGGAAATAATCTATTGTAAACACCAGATTTTGAATTACCTTGTGTTTTATGCAATTCCCATGGCAAAAGCTGGAGCATTTTTTTGGTTGAAGCATTTTTCTTTTAGAGCAGAAAAAGAATGAAGGAACTAAAAAAGAAGGCCCTCCTTTCTGTTGGGGCTCTGAGTTTCTGTGTTTCGAAGTGCTTTTCCATAAAACCTGAATAGGCTCTGAAATAGCTTTTTTATATATTACTGTCCATCTACATTGTCTTTTCTGCACATAGCATGGCAAGAATATCTGGCATTTTTCCTGACTTACTGAAAAAATCTTTCCCTTAATAGTGGGTCAGGCTGATGTTCTAGAAAGTGATCACCTACTGCTTGACAAAACAGGTGACTGCCACAGATTGTGTTAGTTGATGTCAGGATTGCTGGATTACTTTATAGGAAGAGAAGATTGTTTCTTCTTTTTATATAATGTGTAGTGATACAAGCATTCCCTGTTTCCTCACTGGCACACTAAGAGGCAGCAGGAATGGCCCTGGAGTCTGCCAGGAACTGGTGTGGCATTGAAATCTCAATATGCAAACAGAGCCTTTCAAAATACTGTGCCATCCTAGCCTATCATGGGAAACCGGAATAATTTGGGTTTAGCAGAAACACAGATAGAGGATAAAAATCAGGTGAAAGTCTGATTGGAAGAAGGTTGGTGGTATCTGATGCACAGAAAAATAAATATTAGTGTTGTTAAGATGCCAAAAGTATGGAGCATTGGAAGTTGATAAAATCTTAGTCAAGGAGAAAGAAACACAGGTGGGATACATCAGATTGATGAGGGAAATTTAGTCTTTGCATTCTGTAGAAAGACTTAACTAAGAGGGTGAAAGACACTGCAGAAGCAATCTGCTTCACAGGAGATGTTTGCCCATTCCTGAGAAAGAGCGACTAAGAAATTGCTGGTGAGACAGACAGATTTCACCAATGCTCTGAGTTTTCACACCTAGAGGGCATGAATAAAAGTGCAGAAGGGACTTCAGTGATCAAACGCCTCAGATCTAGTGCCACAATGAAGGGGATAATTGTAAATTTTTACAGAAATCCATGTGCAGAGGTAATTGTCAGATCCTAATAATCTTGATGGGTTTCCGAAAACCTGGAGACACTGCCACAGCTGTACCCTCCTGCTCCAGTGCCACAGAGTCTATCGAGGGACCCTTCCTTACACATGCCCAAAGAATGTAAAAGTAGTGTGTGGGCTTCTTGCAAGTAGTACATGAGTTCATAACATTCATTAGTTTCTGGAGAAGACCTGAAAAGGAATAGAAGAATTTGGAACAGAGGAATTTGGACTGCTTGTATTTCAGGCACTCCTTCAGCTCCTAACCAAGATTTTTATGTAGGTATGACTTGAATCATCATAAAAGCATTTGTAATGGACCTTCAGACCCTCAAAGCTCAATATGTTGGTATAGTTACAGCATGTTTGGGTTTACAAGATGGAAAAAGAAAAATAAGTCACTGAGAAGAACATAGCTAAAGAGAAATATGACTGTTACTCTCCAGAGCGAGAAAGTTCCACTCACCTTCCTGCAAATTAAACTGAGCACTCTCAGACCACTCCTAATGTGTTCAGCTGCTTTATTTATTTGAGCTCTTGCTGGGCTATATACCTGCTTTTAGAAACTAACTAAAAATAGATCAAGCTTTCCTACTTTTGAATTAGGAGTACAATCCTAATTTTTACTGGTATCTTTTAGCTTCTCTCCTACTATCCAGATGTCTATGCTTTCTGTCCTGTAGTAACCTTAGATTATATGTTGATATATTGAAATGCTTTGTTTTATGGCACTAATTATAAAACAGTGTACTCAATCAGAGAGGCTCTTTTCACAGCATTCTGAATAATCGCAAAGTTTGGGAATGAGGAATAATTCCAGCCATTCAATTGAAACGATTTTTAATTTTGAGCTTTCAGTATCTGTGCAATAATAGGGCATCCTGAAAGTTGTAGATTATTCAAGAGAGCCATCAATAGAATTAGGTGCTGAACTCCTTTGAAGCTGCTTTCAAATATCCAGCTTAATTTTGTTTATTTCTGTGGAGTCAGTCTTCTGAGTAAAAGAGGAATATAAAATAAGGAGGACACACGCTTTTCAAGATATGTATTCACGTCCTTAGAAAATTTGGAAGGAGTTCAGAGAGTTTTATTGTCTCTTTCATCCTAAGGTGCTACTTTTTCTCCATGGGAATTTTAATGGGTCACAGCTTAACGACTGTTTCCTGATTCAACATTACAGAAAGATGTTCAGAAATGTCAAGGTGTTGTCAAGAAAGACAATCCAAAAGAATGGAGGGCAGCGATGAAAAATATGGGGTCTGTCTGCCTGCATTTTTAAGGTGTTCATGGTAGAACACAGCTCAGAATATGAACTGGTGTTGGATAAAGAAATACAGCCAAGAAAAAGTGTTCAGGAGTTTTCTGGATTTAGATAATACAGTAGGAAACTGAAAAATACTATAAAATATAAACACCAGAAACTGTGTCCCTCATTGCTGAAAGAGATTCTTCTACTACAAAAATCCATCCTTACATTAAGGATCCATGAAAATTTTGGGTGTTATCCCTTAGGTATTCTACACTTTAAAATCTCAACTGTTTTTTTAAAATCATTTTATAATATCAAAATGCATACCCTAACAGGATATTGAGTGTTTTGTAATATGAAGCTTGTCCAAAATTGAGATTTTCTGAAAGCCAAAAAATTCCAGAACCCTCTGAGATGCACAGAAAAACATTGTACACATTGTAGCTGTGGATCCAGGCAGTGAACTGCCAATGTTAATTTATTTTGTTGCTCAACTTTTTATTGCAAAACAAGAAAAGGGTCTTAGAATTCAACAAAAAATGACTTAAATTTGTAGCTTCTAGTGCAATTACAGTTAAACTAGTTACAAGAACCAGAAAAATGGGGTGCCATTTTTCTTTACTAAAGGACAGCTCTTTGTTCAGCTACTTTCTAAGCTAATTGAACAGACAAAATAGGTATTTTCCCAGATTCTGAAACAGCATCAGAAGCTGATTTTACAGTAATGATACAGTAGCAAAATTTTTCATTATTTAGATACTTGCCTATACAGGAAGCTAGTTGAAAATGGGGGGGGAAAGTTAATTTGAAGTATTTGAGCAAAAGCCAACTCCAAATCCCACTTTATTTCTTAATGAAAGCAGTCAACAAGGTTTAATGAGCTTAAACAGCAGAACAGGTCTGTCGAGTAAGAACGGGAGGTAAAAGATCTTATCCTGTTTAGAGAATTTGTCTGCCCTTAGCAATGGCCCAGAAAAATCTTCAGTGGCAGAAAAAACTGTTTAATTATGAAGCACAGTGAGCAATTGACTGTGTTTTGTTTGAGTCTTCCCCCCTTAAAACAGACACAGCTCAGAGACACCCTTATGCATCACATTAAAGAAGAGCAGTACACAGTTTGTTAAAATAAATACTCTCTAATGATGCTGGAAAAGTGAAAAGACAAGGATACTGAATAGCCACTATACTGAAATCTCTCCACATCAAAATATCATCTCTTGTTTTGGGTATCTGTATCTCATTCTGACTTACCTAGGCCTTAACCTCCTAGCTGCTCTTAGCTACTTCTCTCTCCTCTCACTGCATGTGGAATCCTGTCTTACTGCAACACAGTGATCTCACTGTCCCACCTGTGCATGGATCTAGACTCAACAACTCAACAACACATTCTGAATATGTTTGTAACACCAAGGAAGCCTTTCTCTCCTCAGGTACCCAGATAGCTGAGAACTGGGGACTGAGTACATTATTCATAAATTTGATAGGCTGTTCTGTGTTTTAATTCCGTCTCCATTAAAACACACCTCCCAAATATCCATCACCAAAGAAATGCCTGCTCAACCTTTTTCTTCCCCGGAATAAAATGCTGGAGATTTTTTTTCTATTTTCCTTTATACATCTAATTATATGCTTCTACTATGCAGAATGTCCTGGATAATGAAATTTAAATCAGATGTTTGTTAATTTGCGAAGTGGGCCTTCTTAGGATATCATGTGTTAGAATCATGGAATTGGGTCATTGGATCATTGGATTCTGTCTTTCACAACCACATCTGAAAATGTGGGGAAGAAACTAAAAATACACATCACTGTATCTTTTATTGCACAATATTTTTTAATTATCTCACTGGCCTAAGTACCTGCTTTTTATGTAACTCAGCAAATTACAAAAACCAACTGCATTTCTTCCAAGTGGAATCTTGCATCCCCCTTTATTACAGCTGAGAGGGAAAGGCAACAATGCTATAGAATTAGTAAGTGACCTGATCACCTTCTGCCAGGTGTGCTGTGAGAACATGCAGTTACTTACACAGGTTGCCATAATGTTCTTCAGGAGTTTGCTTTTGTGCTACTCTCTGCTATCAAAAGCGGTGGCTGTGGAAAAACCTTCCCTCCCTAACAAACACTTAAATACACCCAACACAGTGGCTTGTGGGAAATTTTGGACATTAATTCCTTTAGCAGTAGGAGAAAAGCAGGAGAAACAGATAAATCTTTTGTTTTTCTCAGAAAAAAATAGCATTTTAGCTTACAATGGCAAATAAAAAATTATTTCAAACTTTACAATGTCCAGTGAAGGTACTAACCACATTTTGTTTCTATGTTTTGTTGGGCTACTCATGAGTGCAAGTTACTGTGTAGAGAGATGTGGAACTGCTGGAAGTGGTGGCACCAATGTGGCCATGGAGCAGAGATTTATTGTGCTCAGTGAAGAAAGGACAACGCAGAAAATTACACAGACAACTGAGAGCTTGGATTTGCCAAAATCTAGTAACCTTAGGAAGGTTCTTATCCAGCAACTTAATTAAGTTTGGTCTGACTAGTTCATTTTGCATTTTGTCTATCAATGTTCCAATCCACTTAACTACCTCGTAATTCTGTTAACTACAGCATGAAAATTATGGAAAGAGTGATTTAAATTTAGTATTTAGTCTGTAACTTAGTGTATTCAATGCAGTTAATACTAAAGAAATGAATGAGTAAACTGAAAGAGTGAAAAGTTAAATACTATTGATGTATTAAGCAACATGACAGAAAAATTGCTTTTCTGCTCCAAGTTCAGAAAAACTCTTTTGAAGCTAACATATGTCATGAGAAAGATTCACCTGGTACACTACAATATTAAAGAACCTTGATGATCTTTTTGAAGAAATATTTGCTGTTCACATCCTTGAAATGTAGCCACCATGGGTGTTTAATTAATGTTTAGTTTTTCTTCAACATTCTTTTGCAGAAACAGTCTTTATTCAGAAAAAAAATGACAGATAGAAAGTGTGGAGTAAGGACACAGCAAGAGCAACAATATAAGGATTTAAACATGATAGGAAATGTTGATTTTATGCCACCATCACTTTCAATGTACCAAAAGAGAATACTAAGAAGAAATAAATGACCAAAATATTTTCTCCCTAGACATACATCTAGGCAATCACAACTCTGGTTGCCAAGTAGCTGTGGCAAATAGAAAATTAAATGTAAGATCAATGCTTCCACCTCTCAAACCCTAGGACTGACATGATTACTGCAGGCTTCCTTTAGGGAGATATACATATTCAGTGCTCTTTATCCTGTGTTGAAGCTAAAATGCCCTTTTTTTCTGTGAGATCAGGTAATGCTGTATGTGGAAAGACTGAAAGAAATAGTGACTGGTTCATATGAAAGCTTTTATTCTGCCATCGTGAGTACCTGTCTTCATCTTTGCTGTCTGCAGAGAATGACTAAAAGGAAAAATCCTGCCATTCTCTTTGCCCCATGTACAGTGTGCCTCACCCCTAATCAAAAGTCATAGTACTACAAACCCTTCAGTAGGGATTTCAGTGGAGATGTTTATGGACTTGTATCTAACGCAAGCAGAGCAGAAACATCAACACTGCATCTAACAATTTGGACATTTTGATGGTTCTCCCTGTTGGACTGATGTTTTTTCTGTTGAGAAGAATCAACTGTTGGTCCAGGATCAGTCTACTGAGCAAATAATTCTCCTGGCCAAAAAGCGAGGTACAGAAATAAGAAAAAGGATCTTGGATGCAGCAAAAAAATAGGAAACTATCCTTATTCAAAGAGCTTATGTTTCACTGGAGGATTATTGAAGGAAATATACTGCAGAATCATGAGCAAGGCAAAGATCACTAAAATGGATGCAGTCAAAAAGTTTCTTCTAGTTATATTTGTGTCTTGTCAAGTCACCCCCCAGTGACTGGCACTTGGGAATTATGTCTTGTCTTTTTACCTCAATTTTTTCACACACAGTGCGTCAATGCTCAGATTTTTTCACACACCTAAATCAGCGTAATATGAGCAGTGTTGGGCAAAGTTGTGTGGTGCACTTTAAGTGTCTGCTCTGAAAGCCAGGCAGCCATAGCTTGGTCATTCCTACTAATGGCAGTCCCTTAGAGGCATACACAGAGGGCCTCTGGAGTGAAGCACTTTCATCCCTGAAGAAACTGTTCCTCAGCAACAATAACCATTAAATTGTACAAACAGAATCTATTAAATTGCCTGCAATTTTGATTCATCCAGTCAAAGAGTTTGTCTGATCAGATGCACTGCCCTCAAACTCCTTTGGGTTGTCACACTCCTGCAATGTGTGCTTTAAAAGCTAAGCAGTTCATCTCTTTGAAAAAAGGTGCTAAAAACATTTTGGTACAAATGTTAGACTTAAAACCCCTACAGTTTACAGCAGAGTCCTTTTCCTTATTGAAACTGGCACAATATTGGCCTTCACTCTAATTCTCCGCTCTCATGCGAGTACCCTACACTAGTCTGCTGTGTAATTTATGTATCATTCTGGCAGTGTATTCTATGCAGTCATGCTGATTCCTTCTGTGTCAAAAATAAGTGTGTGCTAAAAGGGTGCACAACTGAAAAACAAAGGACAAATTTTTTTCTAGACAAACAATTACAGTGAATTCAGTGATATGTCACAAACTTTTGGTTTAAGTGTTGATTCAAAATGTGTTGAAAATAATTCAGTTACCTGTTGTTTGTATCTCTCTGGCCTATTATGTCTTCTCAGGTAGTCCTTGAATAAAATGGATTTTTGTACAGGTTAACAGTCTGAGTAAACATCTTCGTTATATTTGTAGTAATGAACAGGACCTAAAACATTGCAATTTTTATTTAAATCCTGACTTTGATAGAGAGACTGACATATTTTGATCTAGCTGAACATTCCAAATGCATAATATATCATATTCAGAATAGTGCACAGAATATGCCTTTTTCTGCAATTCTAACTAAGAGTTGTTAAAATAATTTGAATTTTACCTGTCTATAAATAGTCATTCCATTTGAGACAGGTACTTTATTCAAATGGCACAGAAACTTACTAGTAACATTTACAATTATTTTATTGTCAGCTGTTTCAGAATGCTTTTTAGAGAACAGCAAAGCAGAAAGCTCTGCACACTGCATTTGTGGCATCCTTCCTGCAGGAGTGAAACAAGTCATCCTTCTGTCCTGTGTTGTGTTTTTGTGTAGTCACACCGAAGATGAGGTGACATACCAGATCCAAAGAGGTTGGCTTAAGACATGATTTGCATTTCAATGAGTGACTTTCCAAAAAGCACTGTGATGCTCACTGCAGTATGCAGCAGTTCACATTGGGAGCATAGGATATTGCTATACTGCAAGTAATTTGTGGTTACAGCAATCATAAATAGGTTATGCAAAATGAGGGCATTGTATTATTTATACTTGTGCATTTCATCTTGCAATGTAAAAATAAGAGCACAAACATCCCTACACTAAATCTCTTGTTTTCCAGAGATACTCAAGCTAGTATACTCATTATTAGACATGCAGGTTTGCTCTGTGGCTCTTTAAAGATACACAAAAGTTCTGTTGTAGTATTTTATACCACTGAGGTAAATAAGGTCGCACATGTGTAACAATAGGTACTACATGTCTTAAATGTCTTGTTTACTTTAGGAAAGCTAAAATTAATGCCTTGAATGCAAAGAGAGGTTTTGTTGTTTGCTAGAGTATTTCAGTGGCCTCTATGATTTCTGGGTTTCAGTGATATAATATTTTCACTTACTGTTTTTTTCATCTGGCTTCTGTCTTGGTGGAATATAGTCTCTATTTACTACTGTATGTTCCTGGAGTCTGCTAGCATCAAAACAAGAGCCAGGTCAGAGCTTAAAACCTTATCTAGTCACTTCTCTCCGTCCAAAATGGCACTGCAGACATGGCATTCAAAGAGAAGGTGCAGAGCAAAATCTGAGGCAGATAGCAAGAAAGTATCCTGCAAGAATCTGCTTATTCCTGAGAGTGTTACCCCATCTGCAAACTCAGCTAGGGTAAAGTTGCACCTGTGTTTTCAGGCACCCACAAGGCAGTACAGAGCATCAAGTGTTAGAGAAATGACTTTTAATTTCTCCAACAATCATTTGGCAATTTCATGAAGCAAGGACCAAATTCATGTGTCTAGTTGTAACTTTGGGATATGTAGGAATTGTAACACCAAAGTGGGGAAATTTTCAGAAGAGGCCTATACAGTGATGAGGATATTTCAGCTTGTCTCTCTTCTTAGAAAGACAGTCCCATCATCTGTGGACTTGAGGAAGACTAATGTTCCCTGCTGACCCAGGTAAGTTTCTGTGTTTGTTGAGCTGCTTGTGGAAAGGAAGAAGACTAAGACTCATGGTCATAAGTTGCAATATAAATTAAACTTTAATATTCTTAAAGCACAGTCAAGATTAAAAGTGAGACCTCTACAAACTTCTCATAGTATAAAGAGAGCCTACAATGAAGAAATACTAGATCATCAATCTTCTTCATAGTCTTAAATCATTCATTTTGCTGGTAAGATGGCTTGAGAGAAAGGCCAGCATCTAGCAGCAGTTTCATCTTGCTTCTGCCATTGCTTACCTTTTCTTTTACAAAGAAAAGAATTGTAATAACATGCTCCTTTCTAGGCACCCAGAGGTAAACCTGAAAGCTACATTCAAAAATGTATGTAGGCTAAAACCTCATTTCCTTGGAAAAATCTAAATTAAACAGTCCCAGATATATATATGACAGGGCCTGACAAAAGTATTGATCCATGCTAACACCTAGTACTGCTGCCATACAGTTATGTAAAACAAAAACATGTTACAGTGAAATCACACTGCCCAGACCCAGCAGAGCACAGACCCAGCTTTTATGAGTAACCTCAAAATTCAGTTAAAATGATGTAAAAAAAATTTCTAAATTAAATTACTAGTTTACATAGCTGAATAGTTCACAGAGTTGTAAGTAATAAAATGCCTGTCACCCACAATACTAACCCATTTTTATTAAATGCTAAGAGAATTTTTGACTTTGCCTCTGGTCACAACAATGTTAGTCATGACATACAGCATAAAAAGTGAATTTTTCTCTTTTTGAGACTGGTAAAATTGTTGCTTGTCAAATAGCCATGCTGACTGGAAGTTGGTTCAGACACACAAACCAATCCAACTTTGACAACAAGCTGGAATTACTGCCTGTTTTTCTTAAAAAATTTAAGTCCTTCAAACCATTATTTAAAAGTGAATTGGGCTTAGAAGTCAAAATACTTATTGAGGGGTGTGAATCAGGAGCACAGCACTGTTTGTCTCTCTGTGATGGCCTATTTATCAAGAGTTAGGTCATAATGCTTTTTGTTCTAATTTCAAAGCTCTTGTTAGCAAACAATAGCAAACACTCCAAATCCTCCTACCTTAAATTACATTAAATAATATAAAATACTTATTTTAAAGCATATTAATATGGTAGACTATTGAGTGCCACATATTAGAGGAGTGTTCATTGCCAGGGATAACACAAGTATATTATACACATTCATATGTAATTTATTTCCTGATGCACTTCAGTACTGTAGTAAATCTATTTATTTTCAACACCCCTAAGTAGAACATCTTTAGTAAAATTTCTAATGCACTTGAAATTGTTGATATGGGTTTTTAAGTTTTCTATAACCTGGTTAAGTAGAAGGCCTCTCTGTTGCTTTGTGCTGAGAGACTGCAATGAATCCAGAGGAATGTTTTAGCACTGATTTAATTTACTGAGACATAGCTTCATCTCATGTTGGCAGAAATTAATTTTGTACACGTTTATGTGGTAACACATAAGTGGAAATAAAAAACTGCAATAAACCTCTAAGCTGATTTGTATACCCTAACTAAATAGTTGATTTAATATCGCGTTCATATACGTTTGTGTTATGATCTGATTATTAGAGATGCCTCTGCCCGAATTAAGGTGCAACGGAGACCATATGCCAAAGATAATGGTAAGTATTTTATTTAACAGTAAATATGAGGGAGAGAGAAAGATAGGAAGAAATAGGAAAGAGTGGAACTGGGGGAAGTGGGAGATAAAGAGGATAAGACAGATATAAATAATCACCACCCTTGTGGTCCCAGCAGCATCCCATAGATCCTCTTCTTCTGGTCTTCTCTGTGGTGGGGGTCCTGCTAAACACAGATTTCAGTGGATTAATATACATTCAGGTATCTGTGGTACCTGCCCTGGCAGGGAAGTTTTACACTGTCTTTTGCAACAGATTTTGCTGAAGCACTGGAGTCTTCTGCTGCAGGCTCTGGGGCACTTCAGGGCTCTCTGATGGCTCATGACACCTTCTAGGACATGACAGATGCCTCTCATGCCAATGTCCACGTGAATGTAACCTTCCCAGGGGAGGCGTGGGGGGCAGTTTTAGAGCTGAGCCAGTTTGTGTAAGGGAGGACTCTTGGCAGGGTCTGTGCTTGTCTGGCTTGTAGCCTCCAGTGGTGGGTATTCACCCTCTCTGTACCAGAGGTTCACCATCACACCCCCAAAACTCTCCTGCTCCTCAGTTTGAGGGGGAAGAGTGTAAAAACTGGCCTCAGCAAATGGGTCTGTGGGTTACGGCCTCCCCCTGCCCAACCCAGCCAGAGATGGCTTTCAGGACATCTGCTGGGTTTGGCTTTCTTGTGGACACATTCTTCTCCCCCAGCCTTGTTTACTTCTCCTTAGACCTGAGATAATTGGAAAACAGTGTCACCTTTATCTTATATTGTGTTCAGGAGGCATTTTCGAGGGGGCTTTGGTGGTTACAGACAAGCTGTTTCTTATTTGCACAGTTTGCTACAGTGGGGAAGGTCTTTTGGTCATTTTAACAATGTTTGAGCCAGTAACAATTTCAGACTCTCACAGTTTGATAAAAATAGTAATTATTAATATATTTGAGAAGAGATTGATATTTATCTATGTATGCATTCTTTCTATATCAAGCACAATAAAAACATTTTTAAAAGCATTCACTAATTTTCTATATTGTTATGATAGTGAGGAATAATGAATGGCTGCTGATGCTTTTAAAAACTTAAACTTTTGTTATGGTGCAAACTTGACCAAAGTATGAAAAGACAGCATGAACCGGTAGAGATTAATTTCTAGTTTTGAATTATTCATACTAGTATGATTAACTCTGATATGCTGGTCTAACACGGTCTGTTTTAAGTTTCTTCTTGCTATCACAGTGATGACAGATACTAGACTAAACTCTAGACCAATTTCTGAGCCTGTTTTGAAGGTAAAGTAGAAAAGAAGAACTTAATTAGCAGAAATACTTGATTGTGATTCACTCTCTCTCTTTCTGCATACTCCTGCGTATAAGGGGGTGGGCAGTGGCTAATAAAGTCAAAAAGTTCAGAGTATGGGTAAGGAGTTGTGATGGAGTGGCAGATTGTTCAGCACTTTAGCAGCTCTTCTCAGGAACAAAACTTCTGACATCTCATATTCTTATCCTTACTCACTGTGGATTTGCCTGCTGTTTTTTATTTTTCTCAGTGTTCTTGTTCCTCTAAATCTGGCAACATCAAACATTTGGTTTGCAGCTGACTATTTTTCTCTTTGTGAAACTTTACGCTCACCCACTCCTACTAAAAAAGTATAGTCTGAGTGTAGCATGATACATTTTTAATTAACTCAACGCAGCTCTATTTTACATGTTGACGTGTAAAAGTAATGTATTTCTCTAGAGCTCTCATCACAAATGTACTAGTTCAAATTTGTCTCCTTTGGGACCCTTTCTGAGTAATTTGTACACAAATATACTGAAATTATTATTGTACTTGAAATTATTAACTATTATTAATTAATTAATTACTAATTAATTATTATTAAATTGTGTTAATGCCTTGCATTAAGCTCATGTGGAATTTAACACAAATATGAATGGGCAAGGTACAAATTTAAGTTGAAACAAAAAATAAAATATGTATCTCCCCTTTTTTTGAGGATTAAAACTTCAAAGTTTTGACAAGGTTTGACATTTATTAAAGCCAGATAATGTTCTTATTCTGGAATATAAATTCATTTATACTTGGTAAAGGGAAATTTCTCAATGTTCATTTGTAGTCTATAGTAGAAGGTAGAATAGTTACAGGCATATCCATTTTATCCATCCACAGGTCTGCTTTGCATTTCTAGACTTTCCAGACACCTTAACAAGGAAGATAAGGCTCATAAATTACTTTTATCAAGAGGAACAAAAGAGCTGCCTGTCAAAGTTGCTCCATCTTGAATGTTGGTGGGATCAATCTGTGAGCGTTTTATTATCAGGTGCATGAGGATGGTAAATTAATATGTTTACACAGAGGAGGCAAGCTAAAATTACACCAAAATCCTCACTTCTTTCATTTTCCAGATTCTAAGCACTTGAATTTGCAATACTGTGTTCTCTTTAACAGTGTTTTGTGTGTCACTTCCTGTTTCTTTTTTAAAAAGAAAGCTGAAAAAATGGTACAAATTTAATGCAAATTTTATGCTCATATTGAAAGCCATCTGTTATCTGTAGATGCCTGCCAGCTGAGTTACTACCATAACTGAAGTCAGTGGCAGGTTATTCTCTACCACTTAAAAAGCAAGCACTTTCCTCTCAGATCTTCACTGAAGGGACCTGGGATTCCTCTCTTGTCCTGTCCCTACTCTTGTCCTCAGTCTGTTGCTTTTTTATCTGATTCTGGTCTTTTTAATGCCTTATTCCTTTTTGCATTGCTTACCTCAATTCCTTTTTTTCAGTATTCTACTACCCTCCCTGACCTTGGGGACAGCCCTATAGCAAGTCATCCTACTTCTCCTTGCCTGGCTCTTGGGAACATCATTTAGCTGTGGACCAGCAGTGTTATGCTGATGGCTGGAGTAAGTGGTCTTAAGGGTCTTCTCCAGCCTAACTGATTCAGGGATTCCAGTCCGTGATTCTTCCCACGTCAGCTCCCAGCATCCCAACTCCAGTTTGCAGTGTCAGTGATCTCTTATTGGCCAGCCACTAGTATTTCAACAGAAAAAGGATCTCATCTTTTCTTCATCAGTGCTTGATGGCATTGTTTTCCTTGAGTAAAAGACTGTACTACAGCAGATAAAGTCCTATTTCAGCACAAAAAGCATTGAGATTTTTTTTCCCAGTTTATACACAGTTTAAAGAAGTCTTTCAAAAGGTATTTTGGGCAGGCTTACTAAGCAAAGGTGGCACCTGGGGGACATATTGTGGGTTATCTGGACACCGTGTTGCTCCAGTGTCACCACCCAACTATAGATTAATTTCTGTTTAAATGAAAAGGCGCTAGTGCATTAGTGCCTTTTCTATCCATGCAGAAATGTAAAGCTAAGAGCACTGATGGCTCTTAGCCATCATTCATCTGGATACAGATAAATAATATTATGTATCTGCTAAGATAAGGTCTGTATTAATAATCACTGACCTAGGAGCAAGGTCAGGATGTTTTGACGGGTTATGGATGCTCTTTAAGGACAGTTGCTTTCCCAGAAAGTTATATGCAGCTTCAATGATGAAACACAGCAATGATGAAACAAAGCAAACTGTGGCAAAAGGTCATGTTAATGAACACTTGTAGTATAAGCTGTCAGACTTTACTGACCAGAATTTACTCTCCACAAAGCTGCATATTTCAGGCAAATGCGTATGTATGTCAGTGGTTGGACCACGGAAAGTTTGGTCTACTAAACCACAGTTGGTCTCAGTGGGGCTGCTCATATTCTCAAAAGAGAAACTAAACCTGCTTTTCACTTCTAGGATTGCTTGTTTAGTGACATTTCCAAAACAGGCCACAGTGGGGACAGGTAGGAAAATCATCTGACACTTAGGAGTGAGTGGTGGCTTCCCTCAGAAGCCTTTGAAATAAAGGAAGTTACTCCAAGTAAATGAGTATGTATATGTGTGTATTTATAAACTTATCTATCACACAAATTTTAAACCGTGGAAATACTTGCAGTTATCAAGGTTATGAATCTTTGGATTGCATATACTAATGGTGTTTTACATAGTACTTTTGATCTTTAATTAACATAAATGCATTCAGAATCAAATAAAAAACCCCATTTAATTAATCATCATAACTCCTCTGGTGTGTTTATGTTCTGAACTGAATTTTGTCTTTTTTTTCTCACTCCTATAATTTCTAGTCTCTCTTCCCATGCAACAGCTGCACACATACAAACTTTCTTTAATAGCAGCCCTAATGCTGAGGAAACAAAAATACAGCTGAATAACTAAAATAAATAGTACTTTTGCATAAAGCAGGGCAGTGCTTATTCAAATTATCGGGTCATTTCTTTACTGCCTGACAAAGAGAGTGATTACTAGGCATTAGTGTAAATGCTTACTGATCATTAATGTTTTATCTTTTAGCTGCCACCATTACCCTTCTCAAGGTTCACTTAAAAATAATGAGCTCACATAATTCAGCATCACAAAGTGCAAATAACAAAA
The DNA here is from genome assembly GCA_026261815.1 of Monarcha castaneiventris obscurior. Lineage (NCBI taxonomy): Eukaryota > Metazoa > Chordata > Aves > Passeriformes > Monarchidae > Monarcha > Monarcha castaneiventris. Next base: position 11,363,462 of record JAMPIT010000893.1, on the reverse strand, counting down.
GGATCATACTTTTGCAAACAAGAGAAGTGCTAAGGCCTTTCAGCTCAATAATTGACAAAATATGTACAAATAATTAATTTTTTTCAGTATATATACATTTGTGTGGGTGTGCATGCAGGGGGGCTTTTTCATTTCGAAAAAAAATTAGCCAGCTACATATTCCCTTAAAAAAACTATTCAGAAAAAGTCTTGGAGAACCAAATACTTCTCTCATGTTAACTGTAGATTTTGCTGGGCAAAAATTAAGTTTAGTCTTACTGAACTTACTTACTTTTGCATTTGCCTTTTAGCACAGAACTAGAAGGGTTATATATCATATTTATTATATAAAACATAAGGTATAAATCATAAAGATTAAGTATATCTTCTGTCCTTGCATTTAATGTATCAGCATGTGGTGGAGAGCCATCCACCCTGTGTTGCTGTCCTCTGGGTCTGGCCAATGTCTGCATCAGGCTGGGAGCTCTGACCTGCTCTGGGGCCCAGACGCCAAACCCACAGCAGAGTGGATCCCCTCAGACTCTGGGCAAGGCAAGTGGAATCTGGGAATTTTCTGTGTGGGAAATAGTCAGATGTTGCTAGGCTTGAGCTTCAGTTTATATTAATGGGAAAACGTGTGCTTAAATGTCACCAAGGCTTGGAAGCATACATTTTTAACATGGGTGTTAGCAAGTCTACAAGAAAATGTTTTGTTAAACCATTTTGATCTGTTTTGATGTTTTTTTCAATATTTGAAGCTACGAAAAATTTACACAGCCAATAAGCCAATAAGCCAATAAGCAAGACTTCTGTCTGCTGACCTCCTTGGACTTTATATCAGAAGGTGTTCAGTTAATTCAAAAGGGTCAGCTTCCTTTCATTTTAGGTGGTCATGCCACTTCCTTCTGAGGGGCAACAAGAGACTGGGAAACTCTTATTCATGAAAGGTCAAATGTTGCCCATTTAGCACATTGCGCTATACTGAAGGGGCAGATAGCAAACAGGCAACCTGGACTGCAGCTAATTTTGCTTCCTTCTGTATCCCACTCCTTGTCCTGTACAGTGCCTCTGCTTCCAAGTTCCCAGCTGTGCTTTACTCAGGCTGACCCAGAAGCAAACAGGTCACACTCCTGTCTCTTGCATGTGGCACTAACTCCTTCCTGGGCACAGGTCTGGAGGGCACACAGAATGGTCAGTTTTGCAAGGGACAGTCATAATGGAAGGCACAGCTAGGAAAGCCTGTTTGCCTGCTGGGTTGGTGCTCTTTCTCCTTGTGCATTCTTCCCTCTGCCATTGTCTAACTCCCTCCACAGCCCCAAACAGCTTCATCATCTTTCTCAGCCGCAGAACAGTAATGATGCTGTTGAGTCAAAACAGTTCTACGAATCAGAGTAACTTCTAATATTTTAATTTAGTAGCAAATTTTTAAATCCTTGGTTGGTGATGACTGAACTACCTGTTACTAAATTCTGATTTGTAAAAGCAGAGTAAGTCATTAGAATGTTTATTCCTTTAGACATGAGAGCTTCAGAGGTACTGTGAGGTGATCTGAAAGCAATATAAACTGCTTCAAAGCTTCTTAGATTTAGAGCAGATTTAAATAGCTTTATTAACATAGAAAGCCAGGATTAAACACTGAATTCCTTACCTGCAACTTTAAAATCTGTAGGAAGAGGTCAGAATGATTAATTTTTGAAACACATATAAGTCTAGTTGCACAGTGCTGAATGTTGAAACATCTTTGAAATTTTGGGTTTCTGCGTTGTGCCAGCTATTTTAACTATTGTGAGAACATCCTCAAAGTTAAGCCACAGAAAAGTAAGAACACTTAATACTTGGAATACGTGTAAGTAAATGCTAATTCAGTTCATGATCTAGAGTCATGAATTTGCTGTTTAAGTTCCTCAAATAAAATTCAATGGTATTTCAGACCACTAACTTCACCCTTTCAATTTCAATCCTCATTTATTTCAAATTGCTATCTGTCCTATCTCCCTGACCTACATAAAAAATCTGCTTGTTTTTAATTAGAATGCCTTGAAAAATCAGGTAAAAATTGCAGAAATTTTCTAAGAATTGTGACTGTTTTGCCCTGAGTATGCTGAATACCTCCCAGAGTTTGTACAAGCTTGTCAACTGGAACAAGAATTTATTAGTTTATATCAACTAGTACTGGTGAGGCATCAAGTCCAACTATACACAGTCTCATACAGTGGATGGTCAGAAAATCGTGCAGTGGGTGAGGGAGAAAGTATGGCTCACTCTTACTCAGTTTGTATCTGCATGCTTGTCTCTGCGCACAATTTTGTGTACAAGCACTGTTTCAAATATTTGTGAATATTAAGTATTGCTGTCTTAGCCTATGCAACTGACTTTCAGCTCTTCACCTACCATATCTATTAAAAACACTTGACCACAGAAAGAATTTGCAAGTAAACACACTGTAGAAGATTTGAATTTAACAAAATATGTCAAGGTGCAAACATTACACCTAATTTTAGTTTCCTGGAGACCCTAATTTTGTAAATGGTTTGAATGTGACTGGTTGGAACCAGTCTAACAATGGTTTCTTCTCCATGTACAGAGGTGAGATCCTCCTGAAGCAAGATTTCTACTGCTTCCCCATGACCATATTCACCAAAACTATTGTACTGCCTACGTGTGCTTGCACAATTTGCCAGGGATTTACAACTGTGCTGTTAAGCTAAACCAAGTTGTAGTTCATGACCTTGCCAGCACCAGCCTTTTCATCACAGAGAACTCCAAAGATTTTTATGTCAGAAGCACATGAACACTGCTGAATTACTTACAGTTGAGGCACTCCTACTGGCAAGTCACGGCTCAGCAGGGTCAAGGTTAAGGGAATACGTTCTTCAGTTTTCCTTTCTTTCTTTTCAAACCTTGGACTATGTTTAAATCTGCATTCTGGAAGGAAGATAGCACTCTCCAGTCTTAATTATGGTTTTCCACTAAGTTGTCAGGTCCTAAAACAGCAGTTCACTGAAAACTAAAACAGCTGACAGTGATAATTAAATTTAAATAATATAACAGCAAGTGACTTTATACAATCCGGATTATTTGGTTTGATATAAAATGACAAAAAATATAATTTTGTATTTTAAGAATTATCTTAGGATGCTGAAAAAATCTGGGATATTTTTTATGGTTTTTCTATGCTCTGGGGTGCAATTTAATTGTTAGGGAGACACAGTACTTTTCGAACTAATAGAGAATTCAGAGTTAGTTAAAAAATAAGGGTTAGTTTTAGAGGGGTCTTTTGTTATAGAAGAATACAAAGGGAAGTAATTGTGCACTAGAGCTTGTGTTCCTCACTGTTCTCTGTAATACTGAGTGGCTTTTGTCTGATTTTAATTTAGTAATTACTACTGATTATTTTCATACAAATTTATTAATGCTGAGTTATCTAATAGTTCATCTAACACCAAGCTTTTGAATTCTAATACACTGAAAAAGTGTGTAAATGGACACACTTCTGCAGGATCAAACACATTTTAAGCCAGCTAAAGAGTATAGCTTTATTTAATTGAAACCTCAGGTTGTGACTCTGAAGTATAATTTCTCTTTTCACTTAAGAACTGCTTACCATTTATACTGTGCAGTTCTGTGCCTCAGTTATGAAATATTTTTGTCTAAATAAGTCGCTACAGAACTTAATTGAAGCTGGTTCCCATAGAAACAATTGAGGGGGAATAATGGTTTTGCCACAAAAGCCTTATATTTTTGTCTAAGAGAAGCTATCAACTCTTCTGACTGCCACCTGATTCCTGCACAATGAAATTTTAGATTTTTTTCTGAAAAAAAATCTGAATTCACAGCTAGAGTGTTATCTCCTCCCCAGCATGTTTGGTGTACATTCTAAGGATAGATTCTAATTCTTAATCTGTTTGGATGAATTAACCTATGGCCTCAAAGTTTTCACTTTGTGTATAACTTGTTCTGAGCTCAAATGCATTTTCTTCATTTGTCCCACAATTGATCTTGGTATCTGTGAGTGTCAGAGCATAGGTTATCTTCTCTAAGGTAACAGAAAACTCCTAACACAGGGAAGGCACCAATTGTTAATGACTACTGTGAACTGATTCTGCAGGGCTGGATATACAAGCCTGGCTCCAAGAGGTGTCTCACCAGCACAAAGCTGACACCTGCAGATATGAGGCACAGGTCTTTGCTTTCACAGTAAGGCTTCCTCAAAACCTGCTCTATAGAACTACTAGATTAAAGTGAGAAGCCCTGTGTCTACAATGGAGCTGAAGAAATCAGGTTTTCAAAGATTATATACTGTTCAGTAATGAAACAATCAGTGTTTGTGTTCCAGAGTTCATAATGGAATATGCAGGCATCCATTCTCATCATTGATGAAAACCATCAAGGAAGAACATATCCTGCTATAGTGGGCTAGGAGCTGCACAGTACTGTTGTGGATTTACAGCAGAATTCTTTCTAAAAAGTGTATTTGCCCTTCTATATGCCTGTTCAAATGCTGTGTTCAAGAGAGGGATTTGATACTGCCTGTATTGATACTAAATCAAAACCTCATTTGGCATCAGCTGCTTCAGATTAAATAAATTTGATTTGCAGTCACTAAATTAATTTGAAAAGGCATATGCATTAATAGGAACAGGAGACTCTGAATGTGATGCAACAAGTCTTCCTGTAGGCACAAAGAAAAAGAAGCAGGAAAGTGTGCTCAGTGAAGTGGCTCCCAGCTGAGCACTGCACCAAACAGTAGCCTCCACTCCGCTTCTGAAATGTGAAGGGTGAACTGATCACCCAGCACGAAACTTTCATTCTGAACTGCCTTTTTCTGAGCTGGATGGGCACTTGCATTTAATAGAGAGGCAGGTTTTGTGTTTGAGATTCAAGTAGTCCTATCAGGCAACTCCTTTTCTTCCAGACAATGGCCATAAGCAGATCTGCATATATCGTTCAGTGTAATATCTAATGAATATGCTGAAAGTACATTTACCTCTACTGCAGACAGACAGACAACTCTAATTGTGTTTCCAAATGACTGGAAATCATGCAGACATGGCTGATGCAGGGCAGAGCTCAGGCTAATAGGTTCTACTTCTTGGAAAAGGATTACATCAGCATTGAACAAGCCAGACTCCAACAGGTTTCCAGAAGCTTGATGCATGTTTAGCATTTACCTTAACTGTGACTTTAGTAAAAGCAGTACAATATTTTTTCCCACTTCTAAATGTGTATTTCCTTATCCATAGAAAATCCTTTTATCTATACCCTTGTGTCTATTTTAAAATGCTTTCTTATTAAATAATATTGATGCCTTGAGGTGGCCGACTAAAAATAAAGACTAGAAAAAAAAAAAGAGAATAAAAGGAGGCACTTATTTGAAAGGCCTTGAAAGGTACACCCTGGGCAGTCAAAAGGCTGCCAAGATGGACCCCCCCAGGTCACGAGTTCTTCACCCTTTTATAAGTTTGGTTCATTTGCATATCATGGTTAATTCTCCAATTATAACCTCAGTTCATGATGTAATTACTCTAAGTTTGCCCTCCCTTCTCTAGGCTTTAGTTTACACATTTTGGGTCCTGGTGTCCTTGAAGTGCAAACCTAGAGAGGCTTGTTGTGTCTAACCAGCTTGAGAGAACAGCAGCTAACAGGCCACAAGAAACTTCAGAGTTACACACTAAGTACAGGATTTAAAAAGTATAAAAATTAAAACCTAAGGCATCAATATAAGAAAACAAATTTAAAAGTCAAAAGTATGAGTTTTATTGTGAAGGTATTTTTGTGTAGAGGGTAAGAAAAGGAACATATTGCATAGAAAATGGCTTCGAAGGCCCTGCATGGCCATTCTGAAAAATTTGGAACAGTTGCAGGAAGAAATTGTGTCCTTAAAACTGACAAGCTTATTTGAGACATCCTCTCATCTGCATTGACAGTGAGTTCTGCAAGCAATGCAGCCAACTTGCTTCTCACAAAGTAAAATTACACAGCATGCTGGCACAAAGGCAATAAGCTTTTCTGTGCAAATTTTAGCCTCCAGTACATCAATCTGATATTTCAAATCAACAGAATTATTTTCTTGACAAATGTTTGGTAGAAAAACTGAGAATAGAAGCAGGCAGAGGAACATTTCATTCCTATTAGCTCATTTGTAAACCAGGTGTGAGCTTGGAAAAATCAGTGGTTATCCTGCTAATCCTTTTACTTAGACAGTACAATTCTATTACCTTGAGAGAATAGGAACCTGCTCTACAGCAGTCATTCTCAGGATGCTTTACAGTTTCAAGTGCAGCGCAAGATAACTATCAACCTCAGATAACGTCTGTATCAGTGCAAGGATCCATTAAGAAAAGATTTATAGTAGGATGAAGTGTGTTCAGGGTTATGCAAGCTGGTAGTGTAGCAGTGGACATCCCTTTATCAGAGCTGAAAATGCAGGGTTTCCTCACATATGCATTGTATGGTCTTTCTGCTTCAGCTGTCCCTAGAGCAAAAAAGTTCTGTATCTACAAGCAGAAAGATGATTTTAATATGAACTACTATTCCATCAAGTTTACTTCTAATGTGCAAAAGGATTATTTGCATCTTTGGGTACCTAGTAAAATATGTTTACAAAGTAAATATGTGGGACTTTTTGCGCAAAGAGGATGTGCAGCTGATGGAAGAAGAATTCTGATCAGTGTGGTGTACCAGCATTTTAAAAGATCCGTTATTGTTTCCATTATTGTCAGCACTCTGACAGTCTGTTTTGTATCCCAGTGAAACCTGTGTATGACTGAGATCTTCTCAAAATACCACTGTGTCCAAGAAGGCATTGAAAACCTAAATGCAGTAAAAAATTATGTCTACTTCAAAGAGTTTCTATACTGTATTGGAAAACTAAAGTAGGTTTTTGTTTCCACTGACTTTTGCAGAGAGCTGGAAGTATAATTTCTAACCTGCCTAAATTGCTTAAAAATGGTTTATTTGGGAAATTGTATTTCTTTATGTGGTATTGTTCCATTTTGATGTTGGATGATAGATTCAAAGGGATGAACTTGAGCAATCAAAAGGGATCTGCCAGCAAGATATTCTCGTTGAGGAAATCTTGACTTTGCACCGTGGTCCAAAATACCAGTGTTCATCATTCTCCTCATGCAGCAGTCCCAACCACTCTTATATGTTCTGTCTCCTACAGAGAAAAAATTGTGAGGTTTTCTTTAGCTCAATGGGACTTGTGTGCTTGGACCTTAAATTTGGGCTGTCCTATCAGACACATCACTACATGAGAATGAGAGATGCAAAACAGTTGCTTGAGAGCAATCATTTTGCAATGATTTGAAATCATTTGCAGTCATTTTAATAGTTGGATTTGAATTATTGTTGAGTTATTACAACTTCCAAAAAGCCATATCTGTTTCATTTAAGATGAAAGATAATATATTAAAAGTAATATAATTGGTATTTAATGCATGGAGGATTCTTGTTTCCTAACTCTAGATAAAGGATTTCTCAGCATTCACAACATGTGCCTTTTTAAAAATTATTATTGTTAGGGCTTTAAAGAACAGAGCAAGAGAGGAATTGAATCTGTGACTGAGTTTCTTAAGTTAACTGTAGAAGAACATTTGCTTCTTCATACCTCTTCCCAGCTGTTTTAGAAATCCCTGACAGAAAATTTTTTTAGTAAAAATCCAAGTCACTGAGATTTTAATGGAAAAAAAATACATTGCCTTTGACATAAACATTGCCTTGACAAGTCAAAAAATCAGATGTAGTGTATAGAGCAATAGTGATGGTTGCACATGGACAAATTGATACAGAGGACCTGTATAAAACACAAAAAGAAAGTTTTTCATCTGGAAAGGGATAGTGGGAGCTACATTACTTGTTGGTAGTGCCAGTTTCTCCTCTTTATACTGCTTACTCTTTTTACCTCTATTCCTCTGTGGGTTGCTCCTGAGGCTCTAAAGCTAAATGCCACCTCTAACTTGCAAATGGAAATAAATTGACCATCTCACACTTGCGCTTTTTTTCATCTGGTGCTTAAGACTTTTAGTCTGAAAAGCTGACAGAAAACCAACAATGATAACCTTACTGTCAAGTAATGTTTTGAAAACTTGTGTGTTCTCTCTGACATTGAAAGGCATGTTTTTGCCTAGCAAGAAATCCAGTAAAATGAATGCAAATATACAATCATATTTGAGAAATTTTGTTCTCGTTTCAAAATTACAAAATATGGAAAGATTTCTTGATAAATGGGAAGTCATCAATATTAACCTTGTGGTTTCATTACTGGACTGTGACATTTCACAGCTATCTTTTATGTTAAAATTTAGATTATGTTTTGTGAAGTAGCTCTTCTACTTTCATTTTTTAGTACTGTTGTTCTACTCTTGAAATATTACTCTCCTGTGTAATACCTCTCTTTTTGTGCCATTGGACCCATGTCTATAATCTTCTTGTGTCATTGGGCCCAGTTCTGTGTCACTTAACATTTCCGTGGCAGGTATGATTTGACGTTCCATGATAATCACATTTTGTTTGCTTAACCAACCATACACTTTTGAGTGTACAGAGCAGAAACCCTTGCTTCAGTTCGTTATTTTTATATCTTCCTAGAGAGAATTGAGATGTGACAAGAAAAAAATCTCTTTTCTTGATTTTCATGATACTTTTCCTCTCAATGCTTACCAGTGGGAACCATTAATTAGTGATTAGAAATCGAATTCTATGTTTTCCTGTTGTAGTTTCTACCTCCTTGCTGACCCCACAGCTGAGCAAGTTCAGCTTCTTGTATTACTGCACCCTGAACCTGGCTGTCAGTTTTTTTTTTTTCAACTGCTGTTTCTTTCCTCACTCGTTTAGCATTTGCACTGATTTGTGAAACTCATGATTCTTGGGTGTTGCTTCTATTAAAAGGATATTTGTATGTCGTGCAAAATAAATATTTGGGGAAGTTTAAAAAAATGAAACTCATTGGTGAAGAATAATCAAGTGGAAAAGACTGCCAGCATGCTTTTGTTCCTTGATAGAAATATGAATTTCTCTCAGTTGCATTTGTTTTTTCCTTTGGATATATTTCTCTGACCATTTTTCATTGCTCATAAATCTCAAACATGAATAAAAGGGAAATTTACTTTTGGATATGGCTAGGATATTAGCTTTTGAGAAAGTTGGATGTGTTCAGACAAGGCTCAGTATTATTATCTCCTTGAGGTACTGGAATCAAGAGAAAGCAGAAACCTTAAATTTTGAGTGGTGATTCTGAGATTATAGCTCCTGCAAGTTCTATATTTGATTGAATTATTCATGTTTAATTCAGCTATTTAGTATGACCCTGTTAGATACAGAATGTACACTTCTAACTGTTCTGGGTTTTGGGTTTCATGGGGTTTTTTCCTAAATACCCATGCCCCAGAGAATGGATAAAGCAGGATGTCTTGCTTCATGTCTCTGACCTCTTCAGAGGAATAGGTTTTCCTTCTTTTTAACCACATCATATTTCTGAAAATCAAAGAGCATTTCACTGCTTGCTTTGTCTTGATCTAAGAGCAAGATTAATGCAGTTTTGATTAAAGTGTGTTTAAGTTTCTCCTCTTGAACTGATTGATTTTTCTTGCAGTTTCAAAAGGAACATTTCAGGTCAATCAAAAATATTCAACAAAATAAAGTAGAAAATTATTTTAAGTAGAAAGAAACACATCATTTTGCATAAGATAATACACATGTATTTTAAACTTCATGTTAAAGCCCATTTGAAGGGGTACAAATCTTTCCTCAGATTACTAAAATGAACTGCTTCAATTGGAAAATGTTAACACTTTGCAGGCTTCAGAATTCTTCTTCCTTGCAGTATTACCTTTTCCCCAAAACAATGCAAAAAAAGATCATACATTTTCCAATAATTCTGCTGCTTGCCATACTCTCATTTTTAATAAAAAGTTTGATCATCATCTTTGCTATATATTTGTCTATTGAAAATACTTTATGTATATGAAATATAAACCAATTTACATAAAAACATAGTATGAATAATTTTTGTAACTTATTTTACATGTGTTACAGAGTTAAAGAATAAAATCTCAACATATTATCATCAGCTTTTATAGCCTGGCTTGTATTATAACTTCTACGTGAAACAGTATTTCCTAATCTCTCTGTAGAGCAATAAATTGTCTACATGGGTCTTTTTCTGTGTCCTGCTGTGTGGTCAAAGCAAGTTAGATCAAGTTGCTCAGGACTTGAGATCTGATTATAAACAAGCAGAATCCACAGACTCTTCAGGCAACATCAAACCTGGCACTAAAATTTATCTCCTCCAGTTGAATGTCTTGTTGCTCCAAACTTGGCTAGTGGGAGTTTCTGGGTTCAGTGGAGGAAGGAGCCCTTTGACATTTCTACCACTTGTTTATTGAAGATGTTTTGTGCTAAATTCCTCAAACAAGGAAAGGCTTAGAATCATGAGGCCATGATTAGACATTAATATAATTATAAAAAATCTCTCAGCTTTGGATTTTTTTCCAACCCCTTTTCTTGTCCTGATTTGGGTTGATTTGTCCCTATGATGATTCTTCATTTGCAAAATACATTTAGTACAGTGACTTTCTATGGTTACTTACCTTTTCATGATCATTACATAATGTCTAGATAATAATTCTCTTCATGCCCTTGAGGATGTTACTTAAGAGAGGCTGTTGCATGCATTTTCTTCAGAGGCTACAAAAGCAGATAGTGTTTCCTACTGCTAGCATTTGAGAAATATTGGACTCTTTCAGGGCCATCAAAACATAAAAGCCTCTAGAAACAGTTATGGGTTTTGGGTTTCATGGGGTTTTTTCCTAAATACCCATGCCCCAGAGAATGGATAAAGCAGGATATCTTGCTTCATGTCTCTGACCTCTTCAGAGGAATAGGTTTTCCTTCTTTTTAACCACATCATATTTCTGACTGTCCAGCAAGGCTTCTGCTGGTTAGCAGGTAACATGAGATGCTAAAATGGTAGGCACATGGTAGTCAAAGCTCATATGTTCCAATTTACATAGCTCCTGTCTGGGATTAACCATCCTTCATGTATAGCTCCTTCACAAAAGTATTTTCAAACATGGCAGGTATAATCAATGATATTGGGAGATGTGGCACTACACAACACAGAGATTGAGAGTTATAGATTTAGACTTTTAGAGCTGAAAAGGAAATGGGACTGTCTTGCCACTTCAGTCTGGATCAGTACCATTAGTGGATCACTATCCTTTCTTTCAGATTTTTCTCCACCTGTCATGGTTTCAGCAGAACACAGAGTAAAACAGTTGATCATAACAGGTAAAATGGGAAGCTTTTTTTTTTCATATTTGGACGACTGTTTAATGAGGGAGTTTGCAAAGGAATTGGTCCTTCTATTCCTACAACAAAAATCTGGGATTCAAGATTAAGATTCATATGCATTATTCATTCCCATCTCATCTTCCAGACGGGCCCATATAGGTGACTGCTGGCTTCATGTCAGCAAAGTCTTTCCTGCCCTAGACAGTCTTGCTCCCAAATCAGATCTGCTTCTCTATGAAGACACTTAGCAAGTGCCTGTAGTAAAAATCTACTCATCCTTGCTGTGCTACCTGGCCTCCTGCAACTAGGGACATATCTCACTGTCTTGTCTTGTACTAGCTCAGAATATTCTTCATAATCAAAAATAACCTAGCATGGGCTCTTCCTTCTCTGAAAAATATTGAAGGCAAAGTAGTGGAAATAGGATTCATTACAGAGAAAGAGACTCAGAGTAGGGGATTGGGAAGTTTTAAGAGACTTCAGAAGGCAGGATCCTACCTTCTTCCTCAAACAGCCTTCAGGCTGTTACCTGACAACACTGCACTGGAACTACAGACCTTCTACTCTACCTTTCCTCTAAGCACCTGTGAAGAAGTGGTCTCGTCCTCCATTTTTCGCACAAGTACTTATGACAGGAAGAATATAAACAGGGCCAAGTATTTCATAGTGCTTCAGGTAGTGATAAAACTCCTCTGTTTCTTCTGGCACATTTCAAACTACCAGAACTACTGCTATCAGTGCTTATAGGAATGCTACATATTCAAGAAAAAATGCTTGTAGAATATTTCTTAACTAAAAATCAATTCCATGTTTCGCAATACTTTCAAAAACTGTACCAATTGCTCAGAAATAAATGTAAATTTCCCTGTAATTGTGGATCAGATGCACAAGATTCACTAAAACTAGTATACTACTTAATGAGAAATTGAAGGAATTGGAAACTTTTTAATAAATATTTTTTACCATGGGAAAATTCAGGTTGCTCAGTCTGGATCTTTTATTGGAATATATCTGCTTCTACAAAACTCAGCTCCAGAATACGTCATGATTAAGACATTTTTATATATTTTGTTGTTGTTGTTGACCATTTTGCCAGTTTTCATTCTTCGCACTTCGTATTAGAATTACAAGCTAAATGCCAAAGTAATATTTTTGATGAGATAGAAAGCTTGCTTTCAAGCTAGTTTTTATCAAACCTTAAGGCAGTCTCTGAAATTTAATAAACTCAATTTCACTCTGAGAAAGGGAACAGAAATATAAGTACTGCAAGATAGATATGCTTCTTTCAACTAGAATCTTACTTTCATTTTATTATGATGATTTTCTATACTTTGGTAGGTACAAAGAATATTAAATAACATACAGCATCTGATTAGTGATCACTATCTGAACATAGCATTAGAACAAACTGCTTCTTACTGCATATTTTAGCATTTTTTCTTATACTTTGTATTTCCATTTCAAAGGATACTTCCATTTAAATCATATTAACATGTGTTAATAACTTTTTATTCTTTACTGATTCACCTCCTGTACTGAATGTTCAGCATAAGCAGCCCAGCTCTATCTTATTTCATTCTGCTTCGATGACTTTTTAAATCTCCTGTCAAAGACAGTTTATGTTTTTATTGCTGCTTCTCTTATCAGGATTTACTTTAATATAAAATTAATTAGAAAAGAAAATTGCATGCTCCTGCTTCATCAGTAATGTTATTATTTTTAAAAATTATTATTAAGAGCACTAGTGGAGAAATTCATCCTGATTTAAATAAAGTGATCAAGAAAGTATCTATTGTCACATAGCTTGAATGTATGTTTTATCACTCATATAGCCAGATTGTACCCTCTCCAATACCTGATAATAATCCAACATCCCTGTTACGGTTAAATACCTGAGATAAATCAAAGGACAGCCATAATTACCAGAATTAACAAAAATAATAAGAAAGATTACTCTAGTGTTTAGACTTAGGTGCATTAAATCACATGGTAAATTTAAAATAACATGAAAAATTAAAGTACAGATTTTCTTACTGAGAAATACACGCTAGCAGTATTTCTAATTTAATTTCTATTTGTTCTTTACACTGTGAACAGATAACATCTTTTGATAACTCACCTTTTTTTAAATGAAGTCTTGCTGTTGACCTGTGTAACCCATTAATACATTACATGTACTGTCAACATGGAGTCATTCACATGTCACAGATGTGTAGTTCATAGAAATGTGTAATTCATAGAAAGATGCAATAAATTGAAATTCCAAATATCTCCAAGAGTATTGAAGTATTGCAGGAAATTCTGTTCACCTCTTGACCCACTATGAAAATCTAGAATAAGACAGTTGGATTTTTCTAACTCCTCAGCAGCTTTATTGAAGATTTATTTTAATATATAGATAGAGTAACTGTTTTGCATGAGAGATATTAGTGCCCAGTGTTAATGCACTGCTGGGATATATTTTCTTTTATGGCATAGAAACTTCACACCGACACAGGACTTTCTTGATATGTAGGGTGATCACCGCATTTCTGCAGAGACTAGAATGGCAGAGACCACGCATCATAATTGCCTTAAAAGTAAAAACTGATCTTCGAAAAGTCTTTTCATACTTCCTTATAGATAACTATAATTTTAAAATAGGGGTACCAGAAGAGTGAGCGGATGACAGCACAAGTAAGCACATCATTACTACCAAAGAATAAATAACTGAATCCATAATGCGATGGGATCCTCTTGGATGTTGTGTTTGTGTCCCAGCATACACTGAAGTCTCCTACTTTCAGATAGGAATATAATGATAAAATAGGTATCTTCTACTACTGCCAAAATGTCAGATGTCAGCTCACAGATGAGCGGAATGGTATTTGCTCTTTAGCCTGACAGAGATGTTAGTGTCAAAGAATGGAGACTGGATGTAAAAAGACGAATTTGCATTTTTGTTAAGACAAAGACTATACTAGAACAAAAAACTAATATCGTGTCACTAACACAGAGAGACCACAGCTATGATTTAGGCAGAAGGAAGGTACTTAGCACAGTTTTGACTTGTACAAAAGGAGTATGAAACTAATGAAATCAAAGCAACTGGGGAATCACACTGTTTGGGCACTGGTAAAGTCAAAAGTGTTGGTGAGTAGTCTGAGAAACAAAAAGTCTGTTCGAAGTTCCAGAAAATAAAAAACAACTATTTATCAAAAAAAAGAAGAAGAAAAAAAATCAAAAAAGAAAGAATAGGCATGATATCTCTGAATCCTTTTTCTATTCTAAAAAGGCATTAATTCAATTCCATTAAGCCATTTACTATCAGTGCAAAGAAAAAAATAAGTACAGGAAGTCTAGACCTCATTGCTCATTAATCTGATGAAAAACCAGCCCTTAATATTTTAATTTCTGCTACTTCAACATTGATTGAAGACAGAGAAGAGATCTTCTGAAAGACTTAGGAACAATTCACACAAGCAAAGGAGCAAATAGCTGTTATTCAGCTTGGTTTACCTAATCTATAGCCCCTGTTTAATAGGACTGCTATGTCTGGCCAAAATTCTGCAAAAATAAGACCAAAGGATTTGCAAGCACTCAGCAGTAAAAAAAAAAAAAAAGTATATACTATCATTTCCATTCAGCTACTCTGTAATATACTCTCTGAGTTCTGAGGGACAAGTTTTAAAGATAATGACCTTTATGGAGGAAAATGGACCAATGGAATAGTGTTTTATTTTTGCTAAACAATGCATTAATACATTTTTCCAGCTGCCAGACCCCTATATACTCAACTGTTTGAAATCTTCTCATTTTCTTAATATTAAAACTGCATCGATAGTGCGGTGACAATTTCAAACAAACAAGTGAAGATATTCTGATAGAGTAAACATATTCTCCTATGATTTGTATTCTTAACACATACTGAATCAAATTACATTTTGGTCAGTCATTTTTTTATTACATAATGTAGTTACAGAGGGGTAATCTGAAAAGCTCATTTGATGTTTGTGGTATTCTTGGCCAGAAAATGGAAAGACAAAATGGTTCTGTCATGGATATAATAAGCACCATTCAGTAAAAGTTTTTAAGCTTTTATAATTTTATTACTGATTTTCTCCCAAATGTCAGATATGAACTTCAGGATTATTTAAAAAACTATATCAAGCTTTGCTTGGGTACTTTTGGTGAAGGAGGAGTCAGATAGCATTTATAACAGCTCTAAATATAAACCTGTGTGGTGTTTGGAATTTACAGTCTATCCCTGCCACCCATTCCTTAGACCAACAATACTACCGAGGCAGGGAAAGCAACTTCCTTTGTTTGGGGTTGACTTAAACATGAGAACCCTTGGAGAAAAAGGCTGAAAGATGAAGGTTTCAAACCCTCCCATTGTACAGAAACCTTTTGGGAAGGACTTTCAACACAAGCATAAACCATGCAGTTTTCCATTTTCCTTTCTTATCCCAGAGGGGCCAATCCTTATCAAGGCTGAGTAAACACTGATCTTTAGGGCAGAAAAAAAAAAGCTAAATGAACGCGAAAGCTAGTAGCATCCCCATGGGTTTTAGTTTGGGCAAAATGGAAGGTTCCATAGCAGATAAGTATGATCCTTCTGATTCAAGCACAACTAGTTTTATAGAATGGCTCTAAAACAAGAAACCTTTTTTCAAAGGTATGCTCCTTTCAGGAAGAGAGAGAGGATTTGAACTGTGAACATCCCATGTCAGGTGATTTCTCCAAACACAATCTGCTGAGTAAAGTAGGACTGAAAGCAGGGAGATTGGCTTTTCCTCTAATTCACTTGAGCTCAGGAGCTTTGAGCATCCTGCTCTGATGTATACCCAGTGATGCATAGAGGGAGAATTTCAGCCATACGGTAATTAGCTGTGATGGGTAGATATTAGGTGTGAAATAATAATGAAGTCACTGGGTACTTAAAAAGCTGTAGACATTTGGGCCCTTTGGAAGGATTGGGGCAGGGGAATGGACACAAACAGATGTGCCAGAGGGATTTACTCTAGGACAAGGCAAAAGTTGTGAAGATCTAAGTATTACACAAAAGTACCTGACTCACTGTTCTTTGATTTTAGAGGATCAGCCCATTAGAACAACAGTGGTATTTTCCATTTAAATTAGTGGTTTCCGTGCTAGGCTTTAATCTCAAAACACTTGGGAACTATTTTCAGGAAGAGGACCGATAAGTGGGACAGGAGAAATCCCTCATGTTCACACCTGATGACTGAAGCCAATGGAAGGATCCATGGACCAGGAGTAAAACATTGGTAAGGGCTTTTGAAAACCTCACCAGAGCTGTTTACAAAAAGACATAACAGATGGAATCCCATAAACTGCTGTGTTTAGTGAATTTCAAATAGAGGCCACTCACAAAAGGAAAGAGAATAGGGTGTTTTCTTTTGAGGAGTTTGTTTTTCTTTTGAAGATAAAGACAAACTTGCTGCAGAAGTCCAGAATAAAATTAGTATGTGCCATTAGGCAAATAACATACCGTTAAAGATAACCTAGAGTCTGAAAGTAGTTGAAGGATGCTATAGCAGATAGAAAATAACTACTGCTTTACTTTCTCAAGCATTTCAAAAGATCTTTTCAGATTAAGTATATTAACCTGCACTGTAACTGACTGTATCATTAAAGCAGATTCCAAATTAATAAGAATGAACAAGAAATGGTGAACTCATTTTAGAAATGTTTCCCAAGTCATTATCTTTCTTCTTCACGCATGAATCTAGAGAACTATGAACAAAGCATTGACATTATCATTGATTTGTCATTGAAACACGCATTATCTACTGCTAAGTGCTGACACTGAAAAATCCACTTGCATGAAACCTAGTTTCTATCAGAAACAGCTATATAATGGAAGGGAATTTGGGAAAATATGTCTTTCAGTTTTAAGATACTGACTTTAAAATACCTGCCTGTTTTATATTAACTGTAAGCAGGTTTGCGATTAAAATGATTCAAAAAAAATTGGATTTTCCAAACGTGTCAATAATTTTCTGTCCTCCAACAGCAATAACGGAACTTGAAACAGGATACTACGTTCAGAGAGATGAATATAAGATAAAAGGGCTGGGAAGGGTCAATTGTGCCATTTAAGCCAAAACATAGGATATCCCAAATTTCTCCTCCTACTTCATGTCCAACAGTGGTTTAAGAAGAACAAGGAAATAGTCTTCCTCAGTTGAACTGATATTCAGAGAAAGTATATCTGTCAGAGCCTTGGCAAATTTTTAAATGATACATTTCTTAATTTAAAATCTTTAATTTAAAATTTTATACATATGTCTGATAACATATGCACTTTTCTGAAAACATACATACTGTAACATTTGTAAGGTCCTCAGGCTGAGCATATCAGACCTTAACTTCCTACATGAAATAAAGAGACAGAGTTCCCTGAATTGGTCACTACACTGACACAACTACCCGAAAGCTCTCATACAGAAGGGAGGAACAAATACTATGCGTGGTTAGCTTGTTTCATACAGAGAAAACACCCTAAAGCTTGTGAATTTAAATTATCAACAGCAATATTAGAAACATGTCATCATTAATGTACTTCAAAAACTGGAAGTTAATGGTTTCAGCATGCCATAATCAAGCAGATTAGATAAAAAACTGGATCAAACAGAGTCATACAGGTTCAAAAATGGGTCCTAGAGGGAAGCCCAGAAGATAGATTCTGCTGTTTGAATGCTGATTCAGCACTGTAGACCAAGACACAAACATGACTTTAAATTTTGTGATAGTAGCAAAGACAGGAGGACCAGCACGAGTCAATTCATACTGATAGTCCCTTGATGCAAACAGGTACCTCAAGGTTTGACTGGGATCATGAGTAAGCACAAAGTAAGAGTTATTCAACAGAGCAGGATCAGGCTTCTAACTGCTGGACTGGAAGCTACAGATTATTATTTTGTCACCTTGTTCACTCTAGCCTCATTCAGGTCTAACATCTAGATTGAGAGGTATCATACATTACACTGAGACTTGACGTGCAGCAGCCTTTTGACTTCTGCAAGCTGCACCCAAAATTCAACACCACCACCCCACAGTGTAATCCCTGATTTCCCAGAACTTGCAGAGAGTATGCAATATGCTAGCCCAGAATAAGGAGATTTAGAATTTAAACTCATTAATTTTTATTTTCCTGAGGGAAGAGGTAATCTCTTCATCTTTGATGGGGGGAATACATATTAAGCTGAAGCATACAAGCAGGATGAAGAAAGGCAATGCTATGTTGCTAATGCAGTAGAAGGTCTATAACATGAGCTCTGGTTCCAGCTAGGGAAAAGAAACCAAAACCAAAACCAAACAGCAAACCCTCCCAAATGTTTACTCTAGCATTCAAAACCTGTTCCAGTGTTGATGGTCAGTTATACGTCCAGATAAAAGAATGTATTAAGACACAATCATGCAACAGCAGGGATTGTATCCTGTATTCATCCACTCAATCAAGTATTCAGCTCAATAAAGGAAACTCCCTGAAATTTGGAATTATGCCAGGACTTATTATTTGTAATTTAATCTGCTTAAGGATTGACATAATTTAACTGCAAAAAAATTATTACAGACTATAGTCTGCTGTTGCCTGGCTATCCCCGCTGCCCTCAGCGTAGGACGCCGGCCCAAAGGAACCCTGGCCGCCTCAGCCCCGAGGTGCCACGAGTTGGGCAGGGATGGATCCTGCAGACGAGGGCCGCTCCACACGAGGAGAAGCAAGGCGCACAAGAAAGGCTAGGAGGCAAAGGGTGGCGAGAGGGGGTCTTCCCCGAGCTCCTTTATTGAGGGGTTCTGGGGGAGAACTCCGAGGGGAAAGGGGTGCATGCCGCTTTTAAGGAGGGCAAATCTGGGCGGGGCGCCGGATAGTCAGCCAATAAGGAACAAGGGGGTAGGAAGGTACAATGTCTGAGGGCCAATAAAATTTTTATAAGGGGGTGGTACAAACACGTCAATCAAATCCTGACCAATCATACGACGCCTTCTGGGGGAACCTTCCAGAACCTGGGCTGGGCTTAGACTGTGGTGCCGCCCATGGAGTCCTCCTCCCAGGAGGAGTCTCCGTCCCCAGAGGCGGAGTCGGAGGCGGAGTTGGAGTGAATGGCAGCCGCCACAGTTGGGGCCTGCCCCTCCACAGTCTGCCATCATTTCCAGCATTAGAATTAGAATTGCAGATAATTTTGTAAAGAATGACAGAGATTATAGCCTACCAATATCAGCAAATAAAGTTAATGCTTTACAAATCAGACTCCTGCTTCAAGCAGTCCTCAAGTAACTAGATAAGAAGCCTTCATTAATACTGTATGCAGTTCCACGGGGGTTTTCTTTCTTGTGAGGAAATTTTGCTGTAATTCAGGGCTGGGGGAGGTGAGGGGAGCAGAGAGGAGGGAATTATTATAACCAACTCACAAAGTGCAAACTATATGCTTTGACAAGACATTTTGGTGTTCCAAAAAGGCACCATTTTCAGGTATAAAAGTTCCTTTTCTTCTTCTGAGGAAAAATGCAGAATGCTTAAATTTAGGTCCTGAGAAACTGTAGGAAACACAGCTTAAATGGGACATTATCATCACCATGGGAGACTCTGACAAGCTCTGAGAAGGTGGTTCCCAAGTTGCTTTCTGTCAACACTCTTGGATTCCTTTCATTCATTACACAATACTCTACTCCTGTTTGGTATCTACTTTCATTCTGTCCTGATTACTTGCCTTCTGAGCAGCAGAATAGAGTGACCACTTTATTCTCAGGATGCTTTCCAGTGATTGCAATTAACTTTTCTAGCTCAAAAGGCAGCTTTTTCTCTAACGTAGTCAAAACTGCAGTTTGTGTGCCCAGGCAATCCTTGTTTAACTAGTACTGATAATACTAGATTATACTGAATTGCACCTTGATTATACTGAATTGTGTCTAAAATTTTAACTGATTTCTTTTTATTTCATTGATTCTTTTACAAGGAAGACAATTTTTTTTTAAAGTTGAAGTTATCATCCTGCAATATAATATCCCAATGCAAGATAAAAACTTAAAAGTTTATGAATTTTTGACAAAAAATGAATCAACTGTGCTTGTTATGCAGAGTCATATAAGATCTATCATTTCTATTACTATATCTGAAGCGGATTATTGTAGAGGATAAGTATCTGGGCTTACGTGGACATGTAGTGAATATGTAGACATATATATATATATATACATATAGTACATAAGTAGACAGTGAGCAATCCAAACTTGTTAGATGAGAAATAAGCCTCTGCATTTAGAAAGCAATAGGCCTCTGCATTCCTTTCCCAAGGCCGTTCGTACAACATCTGTGAGAAAGGGAGCTTAACTCCCAGGTGTCTGGAAAGGAGTTTGGCAGAAGAAATTATTATTGTAGCCTTCTGATACGGGAGTCAGAGCACTAATTAGTATAGAGAAAACTGTGTGAAACTTTGTGTGGGAAAAGCACTGTGAGAAAACTTATCTTATGACTTATTTTTAGTATTGTCACTTAGGGTATAAGAATACCTGGGGTTTTCGAAATAAACGGCTTCACTTGGATCACATTGATCGTGTGTGTTGTCCATTATTTACCCGCAGATTATAAGTGAAAATCATGTATCAACAAGGATTTAATATTATCTTTAATTCTCAGAAATCAAGTCTGCTGTAAACTGATTTTAAACCTCAATGGTAACATTCAGAAAGGTGCTGATCACCACTTAGTCTGACAGTGAGAAGGAAAATGGAAGCCGCTTGTTAAAAAGGTCAGAATTTTTCATGTGGTTCCCTAGAAGTAATAGAAAAATAATCAAGAAATACAGTAAATACTACCTGAGAAGTAGAAAATAACCTCTTTATATTTCAATTCTGCTGCAATGGAACTGTATCCTACCAGGACTAAAACCTTTAATCTTTCTGCGATCATTCCGGCATGGGCAAGAATAGGCTCAATGGCAGTACCAGTGAGAACTGACACTGCAAATATTTTATTCTGGTTTTCAGCTGATTCAATTGAAGTACTTCTTTCACTGGTCAGGTTTCCAGACATTTTTATTTTTGAAAGTATTTATTTTTAATGACATATAAAGAAAACCTAGGAAATACCTAATAAAGAGAACACTCCAAAAGTAAGGACTACTGTCTTAACTTGACGATAGGAGAGAAAGAAAAACATCAGAAGTGAACAGAGAGAAATGACCCAGGGGCTGAACACAAGATCTTTGTCTCATTTTATAGGAGGAAATAAAATCCCCAAATTAATAACTCCATAGTCTGCCTCAGACCAGATGGGTATGGAATTTGATTTAACAACCCCACAAATGTGGACAAGTATCTAATCTCTTCCTCTTGCTCTCAGCTGTAACAAATAGAAAAACTATTCACAGACATTTAAGGGCTTTATAAAGTAAGCAAGTATTTTGGCTTTTTATAGAGAAGAGGAAAGCAAAGCAAGTGGCTTAAGAAATTCTTATGCAGTCATAATAAACAGCTAGACTTCAGGGATTCTCAGAGAATATCAAATGAGGAGAGAAGAGCAGTTGTTTAAAACTGAACATAGAAGGATGGAGTTGATAATACAAGGCACATGCCAGAAGGCTATAAAATGTTAGAACACATGGTACACTCTTGATTAGTGTGGGATATAGCCCTTTTTTCCTTGATTCAGATGTTCAGGAATTGGATTCAGAGGATCTGGCAAACAGAATGCCTAGGATTTTTTGTTGATGAAATTAAATTGTAGGAGCATTTCTATTCAAACAGGGCCAGGTGGTTGAATTCTGTTAAATAATAATGTCTTTGAAATCTGTTTATCTTTTTTGGTTTGTTAAAATCTGAACAGTTCAACGGTCTTAGAAGGTGTCACTTGCAGAAATATTGCCAAGGTCACTGAAGTTTCCAATGACCAGGCCTCCTAGGATTCCTGGCTGGATTTACTCCAAATGTATTTAAACAGGGGTTCCTACAACTCTGTGGAAATTTGATTGCTTGATATCATTCCACATGTTCAAAACTCATACAATTTCAACACAAAACAGTCCTTATATGATCTTTACACCATCGGTAAATTAATGTTGACAGGTTGACCATTATGTGAGGTAGGCAAAAGTGCCTGAAAAAGTTGTAGGTCTTCATGATGATCTTCAACAATCTAACTAAAATGAATGCCAGAGAAAACTAAATTTATGACTATATTTTCATCTGAAATTTCCTCTGAAGAAGCAATGGACTGACAGTTTCTTCCAGTGTCAGATGGTATTGTTTCTCCTTTTTGGTAAAGAATTTGAAATAAGGTATTAAATGCAGTTAAACACAATTTAATACAAAATAGTCTAGAATTAAATTTATCTTTTGTTGAAATAATATTTCTTCAATAAACTTAGTTGTCTATATTTGCACAGGAAAAAAGAAGTCCATTCAGTCTCTGAAAAACGTAACTCTGATGGTTGGACTGATACAGAGGACACAGACATGACACAGCTCTAGTTCTACATTATTTGAACAGTAGGGTTGCTGTGGCTCTAGGCAGTTTTAATACTTCACTGGGTTTTCGTAGGCCCGTTCATATAGTCACTTGTGTAAAAGCAGTATGAGATCTGACAGGTAAGAGCTCCATATACTGGCTACCATTATTTAAAGTCCATTGATCCATGGATCTCAACAGAACTACTTCTGATTTATGCTAGTTTGAGCAGTGAAGAATCAGTCTTCCTAAGTTTGCTGCAAGTGTACATATTTTCAGCAAGTTCGAGAAATCTCTGCTATTGCGGAAGAGTTTCTGGATCATATAAGTAAGCAAGATCTTATTACCAGTTAGAGAGAGAATTGAAATGTACTGTTTTAATTTTTTTATTATTTCTCTGCATGAAGTAACCAAATTATATTAACCTGGACTGATGTCTCTAATAGGCAATTTTCTCTAATAAAGTAGCTCAGTTTTGTCTTAAACATTTCTTTATTGGAAAATGCATCAAAAATCTCATGTGATCTTCACTGAAAAAATAATTTTTCTAAAGCAAAATTACCAAACAAACATAAATGCCATGCCATTTGATAAAATAAATCCTTTTCAATCTGAAAAGTGTTATGAAGTAAATTCTTTAATGACAGCTGGTACCTCTTGTGTCTCATTAAGATGACCTCTTGTTGCATCATGCATTTTAACCTGAATACTTCTCAGTTTAGTTAAAACACACTCATGTTTGTTACATCAGTGCTATACAGTCACCCTGCAGTTTTGAGAGTTTTACAATTTCTAGTGCAGGTAAGGAAGTGGAAACTTTCCAGGACTAAAATACCAATAATAACCATGGAGCAGATTGTGGAACTGTCTACATGGTGGCCAACATATTTTGGCAAGTTCTCGGGGGTTTGAGTTTGCTCTAAGTGTGTGTACATAGTAAAACTCCTGTCTTGTGAGTACAAGCTAGGATAACAGCCAACCAGCAGCTCTTCCCGGGAGGGATTCCACCTCTCCAACAGACATTGCTATCCAGCAACAGAATGTCATCACTGCCCTATGTGCTCGGACCTGAATTGAATATTTGATAAGCTAGGAAAATTCCACTTCATTCTAGCAATACTTAGTCATCACCCTTTAAATGCTCCATTGCCACGACCCAGGAAGCACTGTGCTGGGTTTGGCTGGAGTGGTGTTAGTTTTCTTCAAAGTAGCTATCATGGGTCTATGTTTTGAATTTATTATGAAAAGTGTTTCAGCTATTGTTGATCAGGGCTTACACCGCACCAAGGCCTTTCCTGCTCCTCATCCCGCCCTCCAGGGAGAAGGCTGGGGGTGCACAAGAAGTTGGGAGGAGACATATCCAGGAGCAGATGACCCCAGCTGACCACAGAGATATCCCATTCTCATTCCAAAGAAGGAGGAAGGGGGGACCTATGGAGTGATGGCATTTGTGTTCCCAAGTCACTGTTAGATGTGATAGAGCTGTGCTTTACTGGGGGTGGCTGAAAACCTACCTGCCCATGGGAAGTGGTGAACTAATTCCTTGCTCTGTTTTGTTTTCCTTTGCTTGCATGCACAGGTTTTGTTTTCCCTATCAAACTGTCTTAATCTAAATGCATGAGCTTCCTCTCTTTTGTTCTTCAGATGCCCATCATGTCACCAAGTCTTTTTTGGCTGAGGAAAAGCAGTGGTGAAAGGAGTAGCTGGAAATTCTAACAAATGAAAATGATCCTGCAGGTGATCTCCACCTCCTGACTAGGGGCGAATGAAACACGCCACCTCCAGTCAAGGTACAGAGTAGAGGTGTCATCACAAGCTCCATTGCTCTCCCACTGAAGATAACCTGTGTTACCTTCTGATGATCTGGATCAAAGGAAATTTGGAAAATGAAAGAGCTTTTCAGAGAGGGGCAGAATGGACAAGTAAGACAGCTGAGGCTGCATTCTTCTCCTTCAGGTATTTTGTTCCAGTCTTCGAATTTTGCTCTTTGGGGAGTGGGAATGGGGGAATGCCCTGATAGCATTTCATAAAGCTCATGATATTGGTGATTTTTAACAAGTTTTTGGGTAAATAGCCCTAAGTCTGAATACATACTCCAGAACTGGACGGTGAAAGGAATATGTTCTTATTTAAGTTTACAGCTGAAATAGAAACATTTATTGCTGCTGCAGGGAACTCTTTCTCAGTTACCTGAGGAATCAAAAGCAGAGTGTGTTTGTGGCTTTAACCATTCTTAATAATGTGCGAAAGATGCTTGAAGTTGACACCTACACAGTCCTGCTATTATCAATATGATACAAGGAACCTGAGGTACTCTTGGCCCAAACAAGAGCAGGGGTTTAACAGTCTGCTACCAATTTAAACCAGCACATACTCCTCCCAGTGATGTTCCAGACCCTTCAACAGCTCTGTTGCCCTTCTCTGGACACACATCAGAACTTCAGTGTCCTTCTTGCTCTGGGAAGCCCAGCACTGGACACAGGAATCAAGGTGCAGCCTCATCGGTGCTGAGTACAGGGGCATAATCCCTGTCCTGGTCCTGCTGGCCACACTATTGCTGATTCAAGCCAGGATGCCATTGGCCTTCTTGGCCACCTGGGCATATCCTGGCTCATGTTCAACTGCTGTCACCAGCACCTCCAGGTCCTTTTCCTGTGGGCAGCTTTGCAGCCACTCTGACACCAGCCCATGGCAGGCCATCCAGACAGTTTTTAACCCAAAGAACTGTGTGCATCCATCCAAGCCACGAGCAACTGGTTTCTCCAGGTGAAGGCTGTGGGAAATGCTGTCAAAAGCTTTGGTAATGTCCAGGTAGAACAACATCCACAGCCCCTCCCTCATTCACTAGGCAGGACACTTTGTCATAGAAAGAAATTAGGTTGGTCAGGCAGGGCCTGTCTTTTACAAACCAGTGCTGGCTGGGCCTGATCACCTGGGCTTCCTGTATATACCATGTCATCATTCTCAAGATAATCTGTCCCATAACCCACTCCAGCACTGAGGTCAGGCTGACAGGTCTGTAGTTTCTCACATCTGCTGTCCAGCTCTTCTTGCTGATTGGCATTGCATTTGTGAATCTCCATCAAACTGAGGCCTCCAGTACTGATAAAAAGTGGCTTGGTGAGCACTGTTGTCATCTCCTTCAGTACCCTTGGGTGGATCCCACCCAGGTCCATAAACCTGTGTTTGTGTAAGTGGTCTAGCATGTCACTGACCTTTTTTCCTTGGATTATAGGGGTTTATTTCTGCTCCCCTTTCCGGTCTTCCAGCTCAGGGGACTGGGTACCTTGAGGACAACCGGTCTTACTATTAAAGACTGAGGCAAAGAAGGCATTAAGCACCTCAGCCTTTGCCTCATTCTGTCACTATGTTTCCCTTTGTATCACTAAATGATGGAGATTCTCCTTAAGCCTTGATTGGTTTGCTGATGTATTTATAGAAACATTTGTTTATTCTTTACTAGTAGTAGCCAGTTCTAGATGGCCTTTGGCCCTTCTAATCTTCACCCTGCATAACCTCATGATATCCTTGTAGTCCTTTGCAACTGTCTACCCTTTCTTCTAAAGATCATAATCTCTATATTTTTCCTCCTGAGGTCCAACCAGGAACAGCTTTCTTTCCCAGTGTCTCATCTTTTGGCACATCGGGACAATCTGCTTCTGTGCCTCTAGGATTTCCTTCTTGAAGAATGTCCAGCCTCCTGGACTCATTTGCCCTTCAGGACTGCCCTCCAAGGGAGTCTGTTAACAAGGTTCCTAAACCTTCGGAAGACTAAGGAGGCAGTCGCAGCCTTAGAAGAAGCAGTACTGCTGCTGGTGACCTCACACTGTGACATACTGAGACCATCCCCAAGGCCATGCTCACCAGAACATCTGTTTCTCCAGCCATCACTCAGATAGCAAAGGCATCAAATTCTGCTGGGAAAAAAAAAAAAAAAAAAAGGAGGGATGGGCTTAAAATTGCCTCATTAAAAATGGAATATTGAAAAGATTAGTTGCAAAATTTCAGCTACACAAAATCATGCTTAGTCCAGAACATTCTAGGAACCTGGGAAGTTATTCTGAAGCTCTGTGATACCAAATTTTCTATGGCAACTATGACAACCAGAGTTTTTTGCCACAAGGAGTCTGAAGCACCTGGCAGGTCAAATTTCTACCAGAAAGGATTGAAACCACAGCACTTCAGGTAATACAACACACAGGTTAGAAGCACATGTTTGGTTAGAGCAAGAGCTTTAGTCTTCCTGGATCGTATCTCACCACAGGCCTAAGAAACTGGTAGTGTTGTCTGGATCAGATGCCTAGAAAATAGACCAAAAGCCCTGCAGTGGAGAGGAGAGAAGGCTTATGGCCTCTGTTGGGATTCAGATGCTTTGTGGTTTTAGGTGAATGCCTCTACATGGACCACCCAAGGGCCAAGGACCCAAACCTTTCTACTGTGCCAAGCAGATGGCTTCTGGAAGTCTTTTGGAGCAACTAGCCCCAAAGCGTGACATTTCTATAGCGCTGCACAGGGCAGAGCTGCACAGAAGCCATGAGCTTAACACCCTGGCAGAAACTGGTCCACAGCATCTTAAAGAACTGGGAAAAAATGCAAGCAGCATTTGGCATGGAAATATCTTTCATTAGTATATCTAGTATCTTCTCTTTGGTTCATAGAGAATGAAGAACATTTGGTTCCATTAATAAGCAGAATAATAAAAAAATACTAAACTTGCAATAGCATAAAGTTCTACAACTTTAACTATCAGAGTGTCAGGTAGCTCTGAGTGCTGGAAAAACAAAATGGTTTTGTATGGCCAAAGGTGGGCTTCCCTCACAAGACAGGTCAGCACAAACAGGTTCTATATTCTGGTAAATATGTATACATGCACTAAAGTATCTATGCTTTAAGCTCTGACCTTGTGATCTCAAAAAACCAGGTTGGAGA
Source organism: Monarcha castaneiventris obscurior (assembly GCA_026261815.1). Taxonomy (NCBI): domain Eukaryota; kingdom Metazoa; phylum Chordata; class Aves; order Passeriformes; family Monarchidae; genus Monarcha; species Monarcha castaneiventris. Next base: position 11,335,810 of record JAMPIT010000893.1, on the reverse strand, counting down.
GAATTTAATGTGAAAGACACTTGGTGTTGCAAAATGAAAGTCATGTCTTTTTTAATGGAGAGTAGAATGAATAAAATGGAGGTTGAGTTCAGTGGTAGATCATATTTTCATGGTTATTAAGTCCTGTTGCAGAAGATAATAAGTATTAACTATTGTACAACACTGTTGCCTTGCTTCATAATTTAAACACAAAGCAGATAGAATTGTTTGTAGCATACCCGGTTCATAGAATAGTAATTTAGCTTATTTCATGAGAGATTACATCGACTGTTATCTCCATTTGCAGAAAAAGGATTAAGTTCTGCATCAAGTCTAGGTAATAACTTCCACTGCGGTTTGTCCAGTGTGATGTGATGCCTGAAGGCTGAAAGCAGCAGGTACTGCCTGTCAGTCACTGGACTTCAGCTACCAAACAACTGCACTTTAGCACTGGTTTTGTTCTGCCCCTTCAAGGGCATCTCTAAATGTTTCTTGTTAAAATGTTCTTTCTGAGGCAATCAATATGTTATGAAGGTGGAAATTTGCTGACTTTGTGTATCATAGGTTTAAATGCGATTTAAATCAGAAAAAGCATGAGTTTTACTTTCTTTTTATATATTTTTTTTTAATCAGGTAAGCAGCTTCATGTAATAAAAGTGGAGAACAAAGGCAAGAGTAATGATGATTTTTTTTTTTTTAAACTGAGATAATAGCACTCTCTTTTACCGTTACTTTTCCCTTTGGGATCAAGGTCATGTAGGTCAGTCAAGGAAGTTTTTCAGTATACATTATGTTTATTTCAGTATACATTACGTGTGGAATAAACCTTTGAAATTTTTCTTTTTTTCCATAATGCCATTTGAAGGTACTTGCTAACAAGTCAATTTCTTGCTTATTTGATGTCTCCTTATTCAGAAGCTGACCTGTTTCTGGCTGCCCAAAAGGCATGTACCTCTGCTCCTCTGCACAGACAGGCCTTCTGAAGCTGCACCACAGTTCAACACCCAGATAATCCTGACAGGATCATTAGTAGGGATGCCAAGTGTTTTGAAAATCAAAGTGCTGGAGTTTTATTGATGATGAAACCTCAGTAAGAAATATTCTTTAGGTGAAATGTTAAGCCTGGAGCTAGAAGTTGGAATAGGAGGAAGATGGTAGTGAAGACTGGAGGCGCCCAGCAGAATGAGCATTAAACATCTTCCAGCTGACCACGGTCCATTTATGAACCAACCAATCTGCACCTAAGCCATTGCAATTACCTGAAAAGAAAACAAAAAACGAAGTTAGTTGTTTAATTTTTATATTTTCATACCAAAATCTCTATGTTCTCAGGGTGGATGAGACTCTCTAGGCTCTCCTAAATTTCAGGCTTCAAAGTCCCAGAATGAGTCCGTATCAGAGTAAGGGTTAGGACATTTATTTTGTGTCCTGAGGCCAAATGGCATGACCAGTCTGTTTTTGGACAGCTGCATGTTCTCCAAAGGGCAGCAGCCAAACTGTCTGCTAGGAAGGATCCCTGGCACATGCTGTTTTCAGACTGGGCTTAGACAATGTCTGAGAGAGCTGCAGCAGCCTCAGTGACTTTGCTAGGGGCAAATGACAGATGGGTGATACAGCCCTTGCCCCTGTCCTGTTTTATTTAGTATTATGACATACCTACTTGCCTTTATATCTATCTATCTGTGTACATATATCTGTAGTCATTGCATACTATGTACCAGAGGCTTTATGCTGAAGTACTAAATGAATACAGTCCCCTGCATTGCCTTCCTCTCCTACTTGCAGGTGTCTCACTGATTTCAATCAGCATCTTTCAGCTCTGCAACATGGGAGTGAGTGAAATGTCAGTTTCTGGAAGGTAGCAGCACAGTATACCAATCCACACAGGAGTACTGAACACATGAAATACAGAACAGTAGAGACCTCAACCCATTCAGAGGGTTTGTGAGACCTCCAGGTAAGAGAGTGGTCCTCAAGGCACTGGGAGGTCCTTGCACCTTTGATCTGACCTGCACAGAAAGGGTAAGAAAAAAATTTATAAAAATTAAAACATTATTAGTCACTGAGGTACAGTTATAAGTCCCGCCCCAGATCCCACTTCTTTGAAAATACGCTATTGTCACCTCTGGGGAACCATCACAAGAAGGTAATGTTCTATTCCCTTTGAAAATATGTCCTAAGCAGCAAAGTGAAAAACATCTTTTGCTTTGGGAGCAATTGCAACAATTAATTCCCTGTTAAATGCAAAGGCATTTTTTTCTATCCTTCTAAACAGTTAACAGAAATTTGCAAACATTACTGGCATATTTCTATTTCAGAAATTACAGAAATACATCTATATAATCTGGGACCTACTATTATTAATACTGAATCTTCCTATATAAGAGAAGTTTAAAAATTACTACTATGTTTGGCTTCAACACACATGACTGTAAGGTGGATTATTAAGCCTACAAAAGCCATACTAAATTAATTTGAACTGATGAACATGCATCTGTACCCAATGCGCAACATACAACATTTCCTAGCAATAGGAAGGAACTCCTGTGGATGTTCTGCACATTGGCTGTGAACAGAAATCCCATATAAGCCTGTTTTCAGGGGCTGAGGACTGGGCAGAGTCCTCTGTTTAGAAGGCTTTACTGTTAATGCAGCTGCACACAAAAAACACTGCACTGGAAGATACCTGTGAGAAAAAACCAAGGCTGGATGTTCCTACCTTTTCTATCTTCCCGTCCTTGACCCCAGCAAAGGCAAGAAAATAAAGTATCACCTCAGCCAAAAAGATTAGAATCATTGAACTGAGGGGCCAGTCACTGCATTCCAGATCAACTTCCAGACACTGCTCTACCCATTATCAATAAGGCCCCAAGGTACTGCCACCTCTGAGCTTTCTCTTGAGTGTCTTTCCTTGTGCTCAAAAGAACAAGATTATTTGGGATCCAGAAAGGAACAAAGTCTAAATGCTGTTGTATGTCTTGGAACAAAAAGGACTCATCTACAGATAGGAAGATAATCTGTTTTCCAGTGTTTATTTGTATGTTTGGTCAAATGGCTATTTAATCTATGGGGAAATATTGTCAAAGTGCAAAACATCTCTGATAAAGTATTTTATCTGGATGAGAGTAATGTCACTTCCAGACAGGTTTTTGAAGGAAAGAATGACATAGACTTTGTTTGCATAACTTAGAGGCATCAATTCAGGAGAGGGTTAAGATCTCTAAATATTGAGCAGGAGCAGGTGCCTCCCTGATGAGTAGGGTATTTAAGCTGTGAAAAAGCAGAGTTTTAGATGAAGGCTTGGGTATTCCATTGACAATTGTCCTTGTCTGTAGCTCTCACTCAGTTCTTCACCCATGCAATGTAGATCCTACCTGTGAAATTCAGGCCATGGATTTTGTTATGGAAGCCACAGCAAGTCCTAGCAGATATAAATCCTTGCAGGCTAAACTGTATAAGAAAGACATCACTTATTGAAAACAAATCAAAAATAGAAGGCAAAAGAGGCAGCAGGAAGAACTCGGTGTGGGAGGCTGGGCAGCATATCACAGTAATTCATGTGAAGGCATGTTGTTTAACAAATTAATGTCCAAGATAAAGGGACAGAAGTATAGCTACTGAAAGCCTCTGCCTTGGACTTGCTGTAGTCTTTGCAACTGTGCAGAGTGGATGTCAAATTAAACCCTTGTGTTAAGTACAAAGAAAATCCTACTACATATTATACAGAATTATTACAATATAATACCCATTTTTCAACTATGTTAGTGATTTCAAAGATGTCGGGTTTGGGGTTAAAAAACCTGAACAAGTTGAAAAGGATGTGAGAAAAAGAGCGCATAAGGGACAATAGGAAATACTACAGATTACACACTCACAAACACACAGCAGGCTTGTCTGTATCTTACATGGACCATAGTGGAGCTCACATGGAGCTCTGCTTGAACTGAAAGCAATATATTTATCCATAGCACTCTTGATAACACACATGATTAAAACTATACTCAAGAAACTCTACAACTGATGTCCAGAGCACCGATGGGAGCTGCAGCCAACTGCCTGTCAGAGGAAGCATAAAATTTATGGGAAGCTCCTGAGGTTGGTAAAAACCCCCAGGGTTTCGTCCCTCAGAAAAATAAAGAACAAAGAATTCTTGCTTGGCAAGCATTTTTTATGCCAAGTTCTCCCAGTCCTACTGCTCTGCAGCTATTGCACTGTCTGCACAGATTTTTCTCCATTTAGGTATTAGCTGGACCAATTGTCAGATGCAGCCAAGCTTAAGAAATAGTGTGACATCTTCTGAGTGATTGCAGATTAAAAAGTGGAAACACCACCAGCAGTAGCTAGTTTTAAAGGACATGGCAGGAGAGAGAGTTCAACTTCATTTTAACTAGGAATAAAAAGGTATGCTAAAACATCTGAGAATAAAGTATCTTTCCACATTAGGTAAAATGGGATTTAAAAACAAGGCATTTTATCAAAAATATGGAAATCTAAATCCCTCTGTGTGACTAGTGTGTATGCTGCACTTTTAACAGGTAGAAATGGACGTCCCTGTACTCTATGTACAATATTTATGTGACTGCTAAATTTTTGGCAGATTTTATAACTACCTGGCACAAGTAAAGGTAAGCAGAGGAGGGTCATCATCACTGGATGATGCAGATTGCCCAAAGGAAGATATCCAGCAATACAAACTAGGAGTTAGTTACTGTACACTGACCATATGCATCACCATACTTGGTAACACCACAGATCTTAGGTGTTTAGAAAAGCCATTCTGCTGCTTGTAGGAAAAGAGGAGGGAATACAGTCTAGACATAAGAGGGAAAAAAAGGGACATGTCCATGTTATACAGCTTCTTTTTTTTACTGGCTAGATTAAAATTGCCCAGAATCTAAGAAGCAGGTCAAATTAATCATATTTCTCAAGAAAACCGTCATTCAAAAGTATTCACATGTCATCTCCAAGGTATTTTTCTATTAAGCCCAAGCATAGGTCATACTTTGGGGTTACTGGAATATAGTGCATTGTCAAACCAGATTATTAAAGTCATTCCAGCTGGGAGTGATAAGTAGAGAAGAACAGAAATCTTCCACTGAGGAGGAAGCATAGACAATGTTTACGGGGCCCAAATAAACCAGGGCTTGTGAAGGGCACGTTTTCTCCTTTCTCTCATTCATTGGCCATCTTTCTCTGGTTGCCCTTCCTGGTCCCTAGAGCAATGCTTAAGAAAATATCAACATCTCATTATGACAGAAAAATATGTCAGTGAGTTCAAAAGTAGAAAAGTGTGAAACCAGGGAGTGCTATCTAAATAAATCATGATTTTACTGAATGAAGCTGGAAATGTTTGAAGAGAATTTTTATAAACACTGTCTTATGTTTCCACTCTCTGGAATTGCAGAAGTGTCATGAAGCATTGTGCTGGTTTTGGCAGAGGTAGAGCTAATTTTTTTCACAGTGGCTGGCATGGGGATGTGTTTGGGATTTGTGCTGAACACAGGGCTGATAATGTAGAGGTGTTTTTGTTATTGCTTAGCACAGCTTACACAGAGCCAAGGCCTTCTCTGCTTCTCGTACTGCCACACTGGTGAGGGGACTGGGGGTGCTTGGGAGGCTGAGAGGAGACACAGCCAGAACAGGTGACTGCAGCTGACCAAAGGGATATTCCAGACCCTGTGACATCCTGCTCAAAGTGGGGGGAAGAAGGAGGAAGGGGGGGCATTTGCAGTGATGGTGTTGGTCTTCCCAAGTCACTGTTACATGTGATAGGGCCCTGCTTTCCTGGAGATGCTGAACACCTGCTTGCCCATGGGAAACAGGGAATTCATTCCTTCTTTCATTTTGCTTTTGTGTGAGCTTTTGCTTTCTCTATTAAACTGTGTGTATCTCAGCCTTTGAGTTTTCCAGCTTTTACCCTTCTGATTCTCTCCCTTATCCTGCTGGTGGGACAGTGAGAGAGCAGCTATGTGGGGCTTGGTTGCTGGCTGGGGTTAAACTGCGACAGGTATGATAGACTCCAATGGATAAATTTACTTTAAAGGATTCAATAACTGAATATTTGCATTTTCCCTGTTCAAAGGGGTTTCGATTTGAAGGCTGCTAAATAGAATAAAGCTGATTAAGAGGAAAACCAGAGTACTTCACCTTCTCCCAGCACTTTGAATGTTAACAAGATGCATTTGTAGGGGCAGCTAAGCCAATGGAGAGTAATTTAAGTGAAAAAAGTCCTTACATTAAGACTTTACTTCCAGTAACAAATTGTCTCTAAAGTTACAAATCAGGAACGGGTTTCAGTGACAATTGAATATGCCACATATTTTGAAATGAGAGGTAGTAACACTTAGCCATAAGATTAAGAGCTTTCGATCAAAGCTTTTTCAAACAGCTTTGCAAAAAAATAAGCAAATATAGTTGTAAGGCTGAGCCATCATGTTCCAAGTCAGCTAAAAGGAAATGTGCATGGACAAACCCTAACTTCACAGAGTCTAAAAGGAAGTGCTGACCCAAGTTTAACTATAGTGATGTGAATAATACTACACTAATGTAGCATTACCATATGTATTATAATTCCACAGCCATAGATTTTCTTGAAGAAAACAGCTGCAGTGCTGAAGTTTTAATCTTCTCAAAATTACAAGGTAGAAAAATTACTCAGGCCTCAGAATCCAAGTATCACAAAAGGAATGGTTATGAAGACTGTCATTATGGCAACTATTTGCTCTTTCTTTTTACTAAAAAGATTTTTAATCCTCAAATTTGGTTTTGATATCTTCTTGTAATAGGCCATTGGTATATGTTTTTAAATGTCCATCTATTCTTTTCAAAACAACAGCAAACTTTCTAAGGTCTGTGATAAAGGGAGACGGGTTAGGCAAAATACTGTTGCAGCTCAGTTAATGACAGATCTTCTGCTCAAAATAAGGAAAAATATCTAGATGAGCTGTCAGAGTAAAAAAGAAAAAAAATACACTTCTGATTAATCTTCAAATATACTAAGGCATGAGTGCAATTGGTAATGTATACCAGGGTCATCTGATTGTCAGGTGAGGAATGTGTTAGGAAAGTGGTATGGCTTCCTTCTGACTTGGATATTCAAGTTCCTTCCAGAGGAACTCCTGTCTCTCATTTCATCATAGTGCAGATGTGAGAAGGTACATGATTGGGTCAAGAAGCCTGGGCATGCTTTCAGATCCACTAGGTTTAATATAGTCATAGTGAGGAGATTCCAACTGGGCCATATAAGTTTCAACTGTCAAAGATACCAACCTCTTAATGTGTGTGTCTTCCTCCTACACATGGACTGGTAGAGTTTCTCTTGCGATTTGGGACATCATATGGCCCATCTGTCTGGAAAACATTATGTTTTCCAGGGAAGGCTCACAGAACAGGACAAAGCTTCCAGTACTGTGCAGTCAGTATTCTGGTGACCTCCTAGAGTCCTGTAAAGAAAATCTACAAAAAGTGTATTTTCATTACCTTCCGTTTTTGAGCCACCAGGATTCACTTGAATAATTTTTCCAGATTTCACCAGTACTTCTTTTCTAACAAGGTCCCTAGGAATAGGCTGTTTTAAGAAACAATGAAAAAAAATGGCAAGACTCCCACAACAAGCCTCAAAGCAGACCAAGACTTTCTTATCCCAAGACAGTGAAAACTACATGAACTGTAGTCTTGGTTGTGCTAGAATGGAATTAAGGGGTTTTAACTACCACATGGTGAATCAGATCATAGTGTACATAGAAATCATGTTCATGCATGAGTTAAATACGGAAAAACCCAAAATTTTCTGTGTTTAACAAAGTCTCACTGATAAAAATAGAGACCTCTGCAATAACTTCTTTAAGTCAAATCTGAGTTCTACTACTTTTAAGAAATCTCCACAATGGGGAAACATAAATTCAACAAAAATATTTAAAATCTGAGATATTAATGTAATGCCTTTTCTCTACTCAGCATTGAATGCCCTATTTTTATTGTAAATAACTATATAAATAGATATGTTTGAAATACTGTGGAGCAAAGCCTCATAACTCACGTCCACACAGGGCAGGGCAATATTTACTGTTATCTCCATTCTGTAGGTGGGTTATTTGAAGTAGGAATAACACCCCTCAGAGAGCTGGGATTATTAGAAATGTGTTTTCATGGCTCCACAGTGCCCATTCTGGCTCCAGTGCCCACTCTGACTCCAAGACAAAGCAGTATAAATAGAATACCAAAATGTCTTAATGTCACTTGAGGTAAATTGCAGTGCAAAATTTCTAGTGTCAGGAACTCTGATTTCTGGAAACTTATCTCAGGATTCTTGGTACATCACAAACTGTTCAGGGGTTACTCTGCCCCGTGTTGTCTGCACTTTGAAGACCCTTTGTTGATTGTCTTTGTAGCAGTCTACAGAGGTAAAAAAGCCCCAGAAATTGGCTTCATTCAGCTCTCTCTGTCCTTCCAATCATACAGGGCTGTGGTGAGGGACAGATGCAGCAAAGGTCATCTGAGACAAGACACAGAGATTATGAAAACACTTCAGGTCTTGACCTACCTACAAACTTCTCTAGATAGCCACAGTTCAGTGACTAGCTAGTTTGTTGTCAGCAATGAAACTATGTGCTAGAAAGTGGTATGACAATGAGTTTGTAGGATAGGTAGTATTGTAATTTAACCCATAAGCAGCAGGCATTACTGCAGGCCCAGGGTCTGGGTACCTATTCAAACCAACCCATCTCCTAGCTCTGCTTCTACTTCAGTTTCATGTGTTATTTTTTTTAAGTTTGTTGTCAGTAAGACATTGTTCAAATTCTAATATTCAGTAGGACTGAGATGGAACCCTGTAGACTTCATTGGAGTAGGAGACACTCTCCTAGTGACCCACGAATCCAGGCTATCCAAGACAAACATAGCTAGCTTATGTGTTCTGCCTGGAAAGTGGTCCTAAGGGAGACATAGAACATTGGAACACATAAGATTTTTCAAGAGGGGCTTCTAAGGTTTTCAAAACTTTCCAAAAATTTCTCTGCAACTGGTGGCCACTGCACAGATCAAATTTCAAAGTGTGTGTGCCCTTGCACTTGCATCAGAGGTGATTACCTGTTTTAATAGGACAAAGTAATGTATTTAAACTAAAAGCTTTGTAATGAGAAAAAGTCAGATATTGAAAAACATTCATCAGCAAAACTGCTGAGTTTACAGTGACTAATATACTCTATTCTGAAAATGAGCATGTATTGTCATGACAATGTATGAGTCATGACACAGCCTCTGAAATGGTATGTGCTCTGTTGTGAAATTTCAGGTGGTATAATCTTTTAAAAGTCACATCTAAACATTTTCTTAAGGGAGTCTTGCAATTTCTTTGACTTAAAATCTCTTTTTAATTTTACTCTTCTTCTTCCTGGAGAGAGAATATTCCCCTTTGTTCATACCACAGGTAGAAGCAGTCATATCTAGGTGGAGTAACTGACTTGGAAGGTGAGGCAAAAAGATGATAACATTAGTCCCAAAGAAGGAGCTGGTCACATTATAGAAGGATGTTGTGCTTGGTCATTTATGGCTGATTTTAACAGTGGGAATTATTCACTGTTCAGTTTTAGATAAAATTAATAGTGCTGGGAATGTTATTTTGGGTAAGAGTTATACCTCCCCTTATGACTGGGGAGAAATGACTAATTTTCGTATTATGGCACAAGGAGGCTGCACTCATGCAGGTATAATATGTTTCTCTTGCAGGCTTTGATTAATGTCATGTTTATCCATGCAGGAGAGTGCTGCTGTTGGAACAATATTCTAACTCTTTGGTGGAAGCAGCATTTGCCTTTCAGGCATGTGCTAAAGAATGTTAAGGATCGTGTCTCTTAAAACCTTACTGCAAGGTCAGGGCTGCCAAAGTTTCTCATTTCAAGTTGGGCTGTAGGCCATAGCTATATGTAAGGTGATTGCTAACAATTAGTATATGAAACTAGAAAAATCTATAGTGTACAATAAGCTCCATATTCTGTGACTGGAAGCAGTGATGGAAGAGATACTAGTTCTGGACAAACAATACACATGCTCCTGTGCCTCACAGGCTGCAAAACTGCCCAGGGTTTCATAAAAGTCTAAAAGCCTGAGGTGAAACATCAAAACCCAGAATCATAGCCATGCATCACAGAAGGAATTATAGGACTTGCTTTTATTGTAACTCTCCACAACAGCAAATAACTTGTTAGGATCACCTCTACCAGAGATCAGAAAGGAAAGCAGAAAGCACCAGAGAGCAAAAGGGAAAGCAGTTCTAAAGTTGCCAACATGCCTTCAGGCAAAAAGTATTTCTTAGGCCATATCTGCTGCCAAGTGCAATGCAAGTGCAGAAGGAAAACACCTGTCTCACCAATATATCACCTTTGCAGCAAATAAGCCTTCTCCCACCATGTTGTTGACTCTGTATGTCAGCTGAGGAAAGCCTCCACTCCTATGGTGTGTCTGCTAAAGATAAACATAGTGTTTGCAGAAGTCCGTAACTGAACCGTGATAGCAAAATTCCAGGCTTCATTTCTTAAGACTAAGTTTTCAAATTTTACAGATAGAGCCTAGCTCTCTTCTTAAACCAGATTTCTGCTAATGGGATAATGGTGAAAGTTACATGCCCCAGTGCAGTTACTCATAGTGATCTCTACCTAGTGAGAGTGAGAGCGCACTCACAGCTAGAAGTTGTGTTCACGTACCAGGAAACACTGCACAGAGGCCGAAATGATTCCCAGTAAAGAAAGACCTTCTTTGACTTAGAAGGATTACAGAGACCAAGGAAGAGAAGAAAAATAGACAGAAATGTTTTCTGTCTGCTAGAGACATCACTGGAAACACTGAGGTGTGAGTTTGCTTTCAGAAAAGGTCTAAGGAACAGTTCATTTGTTTAAAACTCAAAAAATCTTGAAGTCTAGAAACTATATTGGGTCTGGTTCTTCTATTTTTCCACTACATGCTCAGTCAGCCTTGATGTTTCTTTCTTATATTTAATCTGCTCTCAAACTGAAAATAAAGAACCTCTCCATTTTACTTGCACTTCATAAATTGATTGCCACTGAGCTGCACACTAAATTTCATACAGCAACTATCACATCCTTTCAGGTACTACTCTGCTGTTGTGGTTTATCCCAGAGGGCAACTGAGTCCCCCTCAGCCACTCACTCACTCACTTCCTGGTAGGATCAGAAGAGAATGTGAAGAGTAAACCTGTGGATTGAGATACAGACAGTTTAATAGGTAAAGCAAAAGCTGCACACAGAGAAAAAGTGAAACAAGGAATTAATTCACCACTTCCCTTTGGCAGGCAGGTGTTAGATGTTCATCCATTCCCAGGACAGCAGGGCTCCATCACATGTAATGGTGACTTGGAAAGGCAAATGTTGTCACTCAGAAATGCCCCTCTTCCTCCTCCCTCCAGCTTCATATGCTAAGCACAATGCCATGTGGGATGGGATTGTAGTCAGTGGGGCTCAGCTGCTCTGGCTGTGTCCCCTCCCAACTTCCTTTGCCCCCCAGCCTCCTGGCTGGTGGGGTGCGCTAAGGAGCAGAAAAGGCCTTGACTATGTGTAAGCCCTGCTTAAAAATAGCTAAAACATGCTGTGCTATCAACACTGGTTTTAGCAAAAATCCAAAACACAGTCCAAGATAGATACTATGAAGAAAATTATCTCCACCCCAGCCAAAACCAGCACGTGTCCCTTTATTTTCTAGTGTGTTGTATATCCTTATGACATAGACAGTTTGTCTAAGACAGCAAAATTGTTCTATCAATGCAGTTGAATGTGTTGTTGTAGCTTAATTAATAAACAATTAGACACCACCAACTCTCAGTCTGTGTATCAGCATTTCACACTGCATTCACATTGCCTTCTGGCATTAGCATTTAATCAGTTTATGTAATTTGATGCTTCTGAAAGATAGTCACTAGACATGATGACTCAGGAGCTGTTTTTATTTAGGGAGCTGTTTGGTAAAAAATCTAATCCATATCCCCAGGTGCCACATGCAGATGCCTCTTGAACACTTTCAAAGATGGTGACTCCACCACCTCCCTGGGAACATATTTCAATGCCTAACTACTCTTTCAGTGATTGGGTTGGTTTTTTTTTTTCTAATATCTAACATGAACCACACCTGGCACAAATTAAGGCCATTTCCATACTTTCACTTTAATCATAGCAGAAGAGGACAACCAACCCCCACCTCACTACCACCTCATGCCAGGTAATTGTAGAGAGCAATGTGGTTCCCCCTGAGCCTCCTCTTCTCCAAACTAACTCCCTCAGCTGCCCCTCATAAGATTTGTTTTTGCATCTCTCAGCTACAGATTTGCTCTCATTGCACATAACAGATTTTTAGGATCTTCAGGATATACTGCTTAGACTCTGACTGCTTTTTTAGCATGGTGCAAAACTCCCATATATCTGTCGTATCTATGACCGCTGTGAAGAAGACTCAGGCATCAATGTACAATGAAATTAATATTTCATTAGAGTTGCTTTGCACTATAATGCATGGGTGTTTCATGGAGATAAAGATTAGAGGCACTAGCCTGTCATACCCCCAGTAAAGCCAGGATTCTGAAGCTGTAGATCAAACAACCTTTTTTCTCACAGCTGTTTAATCTATTGCAGCTCTGGACTTCTTGCAGATCGACTCTTGATTTTCTCTCCTGATTCTGTTGTCTTTTAACAATCTTTCTCAACTCTTGATCCACCTCATAAATCAAGATGGAGTTTCTCAAAATGAGGTAATGAAACTGAAGTATGACTGTGTTTCCAGAAAAGAAAGCTGCAATATATGCCAACGTACTGAATTAACCCATGTAGTAATTTGTCCTCAGATGGACATAGGCTGTCCTCAAGGACACAAGCAAGTCACCAAGGTGCCAAACTGCCTTCCATCCATTCCCTTGCAGAAGCTTCCATTCCTAGCCAGTTAATTTGAGTAAAAGAAGGATTTGTCACCTTGTGAGTTGCATGGAGTGCCACAGCAAACGTATAATGGGCAGGCACAACAGGACTGCTGAGGTGAGCTAATCTATCAGGGCAGAGGTTGGTATTTTGCATTGAGTTGCTACATTCTGGAGAGTATAGAGTCTTGTTGAATTTCACCGCTGGTATGCAGCAATCTGCACTGGGGCCATGAACTCTTAATGAGCAATGGGACAAATAAGTCTGGGAATTATCTCTCATACTCATTCTCCAATCAGCTGAAAATTAAGCTGTTATTTATGAGAAGCATATGATATGTTTACTTCAATTTCATTATGACTTTATACGAATGTTTGTGGGAAAACTGTTTCAAACCCATTTATGTTCAGTCCTTGAAAAAGAATGTAAGTTAAGTAGACTTGACAAACTCTGAGTAGATGGGCTTTTCTGAGTTCCCAATGTGAGCTGCATTTTGCACATGGATCAAATGTGAAACCTTTGCTGCAGTAATGTAACAATTGCAGTAGTGAAAAAGACGAAAATGCCATATATGCTGAGGATGAGAAAACATCACTCAAAAGTTTACACACAAAATGAAAACTTCCAAAAGAAAAGAGGTATAAATGGAGTTTCCTAAACAGTACTTACCTGAAACTGAAACTGAAATATATTGCAGTACTCAGGTACAGAGACCCACAGCATGCAAAATCAATTTGCTATGGAAAAATCCCCAAGACTTCACAAATTTGGAGGGGATTGAACAGCAGTCATTCAGCAGGAAGTTGAAGCATAGGGGAGGCCACAGGGGCCACCAGGCAGTAGCAGTTCTGGACCACAAGTGAGCAAAATAATGTATCATGGCAATTGCTAGGAGCTGAGGAAGGGCAACTTCATTTTTCTTAGGGGTGGTACATTGCTGAAGTCCTCAAGTGAGTCCCACTAGCCAAATTCAGGAAGTTTCTGGCCTAGCAGTCAGTAGACAACAGCTAAAGGGGCCAAATGCAAAAAACATGGGTATATGACAAAGTGGAGAACCTTTTACTACAGTATCTAGATAAGCACCAAAATAGTCACTTCTTCCTAGCAGTGGCAAGCTTTGTTAATCTTATAAATGATGCTATTAAGCTTGCATGTCTGTACTACACACTCTTCTGTATGCCTTTTTAGGAGAGTTTTATTTCAGTAGCACTGAAATGCATATAGTGAATAAGAAATAAATTGAAAGTATATCATGGGTTTTAAGGGTTTTTAGAATGTTAAGAGGTGTTTCTGGACACATTTCAAATTAAAACAGATGCGCAGTAGGTTTTTTATACTTCAAACAATGCCTAAAGTTTAAAAAAAAATCATATCTGTTAGTTTCCTTGAAACAGTGGAATGACTGAACTTCTCACATGTATCTGTTTGGTAGGGTTTCTTTCTGACTGAGTGCAACAAGACAGCCATCTGTCAACGCAGGTGAGCTGGCAACCAGCTTCATCAGCAAAGAAAATTACACCATTGTGTAGCCTTCTACCCTATCTGCTGTTTAAAAATTCTGTCCCCACACCAGAATGGTGAAGCTGAAGCATTATGAAACATATGTAAAACACAGAAGCATTCCTTCAGGCAGAATAACACTTCCTCTCCAGAGCACTTGGCAAAGGTTTTGAACCCTGAAATCAAGCTATTCCTATGTTAACAGCCATGGGCATTATGGCAATTCTTAGAAGTGGAAGATCTCTGCTCACCTAAGGAAAATTGTCATGGATGTTTCAGAACTAAATCCTGCTTTCAAAATTATTGCTTGAGATTCATTTCTCCTCATGCTTTCCATTATCTCAGTGGATATCTTGCTTAATAGCCCTCCCAACTGTTTTTGCACCTCCCAGGCTAGCTGCTGGAGTCCTTTCATGCTCTAGAAGAACAAGTTCTCAGCCTTCCCATTCCACCTCTTTACATTTTTGCACAAGCCTAGACACCCTTGAGCTTTGATATGCAAAAGACTGGATCCTAGCAGTGGTGCTTCCCAGTCACTCTGCCATCTTTTGGACATTTCCTTGTTTTGCGTTACAAGGCTAACATGAAGCAAAAGCCATGAAGCATACCTTAGGTGCTCACGGCTACTTTTGGTCCTCTGGGTGTTCATAACTGTCATGCTCAGAAAGAAAACTAAGCTGCAGTAGGGTTATGTATATTTGTTCAAGATTCACATCATTTACAATTGTGTATATATGCATTAGCTCTACAGATACTGGCTATATTTAATATCAGTCAAGGAATGCCTAGTGTACTGCTGTTAATATGATACTTTTAGTTTAAAAACTTAGTAGAAAAAGATGCACATAGTTCAAGTGGACTTCTTTTTCTTCTTTTTAATTAAAGGGTAAAACCAGACTAAATAGGCATGGCCCTTTTATCTTCTGAGTAGATCTGTAAGTAGGCAAGACTCCTCAGAAATATGAATGTAATATGGAATATGTTTCTCTCTTATAAAATGGATTTAAATTATCTTCTCCCTCAGAAAATCTTTTTAATGTGTAAATCAGTAACATTTGCTGTCAAATTATTACCAATGTAAGCATGATAAAACATGTAGAAGTATCTTATATTGGCGTGTGGGCCATACCCATTTATGTTTATAGTGGAACACAAAGTTTTCAGTGGACTAGAGCATTGCTTTGTGAAAGGCCCCTCATCCAAAACAGTTGTCAGTGTCAGGTACACAGCAGAGAGGTTTATGTAACCTTCTCATCCCTCACATGAAGTAACTGAATGTTTGCAGATAGGAAATTGATTTTAAAAATGGGTTATATGAGGGTTTTCTAGTCGATTATTCATTACATATTAGAAATTGATTTCCACAGGTAAAACTCTCTGCTCTAAATCAGCAAATATGACTTACTACATGGGGCGCTGTCAAAATCCATGGCATTTGTTACTCTGTAAAGTTAATCCAGTCCAGTTCCTTTTATAGCTTTGAGCAGTTTCAATTTTCTCTTGACATCATAAGATGTGGATTAGTCACAAATATACAAAATCAAAATAGTTTTTCCCATAGAAACTCACTTCACATTTGTGAACTTGTTTTAGAGAGCCTGTCCTTCCTTCTCCTTATTCACCAGGGTGTATTCACTTGGCAGTTAGGTGCTTTTAAAAGCTCAAGGTGGAAGCATGACTAGCTCGTTCTAATTCTATCTTAATAATTTGCTTAAATGTGTCACCAATAAAGAAAGAAAATGACATCTCATAACAGGAGTGATTTGAAACAATGATTTCTTTTTTCAACTAAGATTAGTAGTAACGTTTTGATAACATGTTCCTGAGACTTTATGGCCTTTCCAAAAACTGAAACACTCTCATTCCTAATTTAGCAATTGCATTTTTCTGCTGCCTCTTTTCCTGTGTTTGCAGCTATGAGCTTATTAAAACATGACATGTTCTTTCTGCACTGCACATATATAATCTATAATCTATAATCTATAATCTATAATCTATAATCTATAATCTATAATCTATCATCTATCATCTATCATCTATCATCTATCATCTATCATCTATCATCTATCATCTATCATCTATCATATATCATATGTCTTTGTATTCTATTCAGTGGTCTACATCCAGACTGTTCACTGGTATATTACATAGTTTGAGGTACTGTTTCTTTAATTGATAACTACCTAAGCAGAAGCCTTGCTATGAATGTAGATTCTACTAGAAGAGGAAGAAAAATCTTACTCTGTGAGACCTCTGCAGAAAAACTGACCAGGTTCTTTTTTGCAGTGGAAGAAATGGGTTTTTTTTCATGGTGGAAGAAATGAGGATACTTCCAAATAAAACCATCTTCTGAAGTGGAACAAAATAAAAAAAATTTTTTAATGGTGGTTTCTAATGTGGCCTCACATTTCAGGAAAAAGAACTTGGGGTTATGATAACTCCATGAAAACATGAACTCAGCAGCTGAAAGCAGTCATAGAACAAAAGAAAATGCTATGAATTACAATTAGAAAGCATAGGAAACAAAACAGAAATCAGTGTACTGTTGCACAATTTAGAGGCTTGTTACTGTCTCAAGTGGACATATATGGAAAACAAATCAGGGAAGAACAACAAGGGCAGCTAGAGGCACAGGATAGCTGCCATGCAAAACCCAGTCCAGTAGGGTGGGAATCCTCATTGTGAAATCAAGACTCTTTGAGGAGAAATATGATTCAGGCCCACAGATGAGGAGGGAAAAAAAGAATAGCATAGATAAGTGAGATACCAAACTCAACAAAGAGAAATGAAACCAGAACACAGAGTAAAAAACACAACGGGTCTCTGTCAAGGCAAGAAATGGTAGCTGTCATACAAAGCTGGACTTGAAACCAGCACAAGGAGATGGCATTTCACAGAATGGGTAGCAGATTGATGGATCTTTGCTGCAGGATGTTGAGAATGCCATCTCAGGACAAATGAGGACAGAGAAAGTACTGGAAGAGAGAGCGACTGAGAGTTAATGAATAGACAAAAAAAAAATAGATTAAGAAAATTAATTATAGACAAATAAAGAGACTGGGAAAATCTTATGGAAAATATCCTTGATGCCAGTTGATGGGCATCCACTTAACTGCTGGAGACAGAAAACTGAGCCAGACAGGTTCTTGTAATGCTATGAGCAAGGCTCTTGTCTTGATATGAACTATAGCATAGCTATGAATTTTAATATTAAAAAAAAAATCAAAGGGCTTTGATTATGGGTCTGAAAAAGAAGAGCTGGCTAATCAGAAAGATTAATTTAGACAGTGGAATAGATGGAAGATCTTTCTGAAAAGATACAGTTGTTCCTAATACTCATCAGAGGTACTTGGACTAGTCAATTGGGAAGAACATTCAAGTGGACAAAAAATTCATAAATACAGCTAATTTTAACAAACTTCAATGTTGTATTTCAATGTCAGTCAGAAAAAATATGTTTTCATTTTTCCTTAATTTTTGAGGAATTGAAAAGTACTTGTTATTTCACCATCTCTAAGTTTTAATGTGTATTTAACACACTGTATATTTAAAATATGCTAAACTATACCAAACCCCCTTTTTTTACAAAACTGAACTAGACCTAAATCAGGAATTATTGCATGGTTTAAGGGAAAATTTGGTGTCCCATGAAATAAAACTCACCCTCCAAAGCCAAATATTTTAGATAAGCTTTGATGCCTGCATCACAAAAAAGAAACTTGTGAGCCATCTCATCTTCGTTTAGCAATTCTTTGTGCTGCAGTCTACTACAAAAATTAAATTTCCTGGATTATCTGAGTGAGTTTTCATCTTGTTATAATAAAGTAATTTTTTATAGGAAGAACAATCTTTCATTGGAACAATCTGACCAGGAACATAGTAGATGCTCCTAAACACAAGTACTTGATGAAACAGCCCCAATCCAGCACAATTCTTTGTGCTGCAGTCTACTACAAAAATTAAATTTCCTGGATTATCTGAGTGAGTTTTCATCTTGTTATAATAAAGTAATTTTTTATAGGAAGAACAATCTTTCATTGGAACAATCTGACCAGGAACATAGTAGATGCTCCTAAACACAAGTACTTGATGAAACAGCCCCAATCCAGAAGAATTTGTGAGCATGTGTAGCATGTGCTGTACATATTCTTGAGAGACAAAGATTTTTTAAAAGGGAACACTTTTTAACCTGCACAGAGTCTTACTGATCTCAGTTATTTTAGTTTCACAGCATGTAATTAGATAATATTATCATGGAAAGAGTTATATACAGCTATTTACTTTTACCATTCTTATCACAGCAGAAGACTATCTGTGGCATACACTAATTTTCCACAGTTGTAGTGTAAATAATTCAGCTTTAATCAAAAGCCACATCTGGTTGGGCTTACATGATAAAATACCCATCTACTAGTCTTCCACTTGATTTCTGTCATTTTCGTATGAACATATCATGGTAGAGAACAACACATTGAAACAACTGAATTCAAGGCACAGAGGCAAATTCAGATAAAGAGCTGAAAATCTCATTTAAAAATACATCCCTATGTTCTGTACTGGGCAGAAACTTGTACTTTGTTTATCAGTGTTTGCCTGCTATGCAACACTCCCACTGCTATCATTCAACTAGAAGTCAGTGGGAGTTGCATGTGTCATACACAGCAGAAGACAGCATTATGCTTGCCTTTATAACCCACAGATGGCCACTTGCAGGGCAGAAATACTCTGCCATATCTCTCTAGTGTAGTGGGGTGGGTAGTGTAGCTAATGTCCAGGTGTGGTGTGCCTGCACGAGACAAAACATCATATCAAAAGAATGACGGAATGTTATTCTAGATATAAGGAACAAATTTGTTTATAATGAGAGTGTTAAACCACTTGAACAGGTTGCCCAGGGAGGTGGTAGATGGAAACAGACAGGGGTCTGATCCAGTCTTATCCAGTGTAAGGTGTCCCTGTTTATTGAAGGTAGGTTGGACTAGGTGACCTTTAAAGGTCCCTTCCAATCCAAACCTTTCTGAGGCTTTGATTCTACGTTGGTGTTACTGCAAGAAAAAGCTAGAGTGAAGGAGTCTGTTGTGACATGATTTAAAGGCTGTGGCTTGATGGTGTAACAAACTGTTTGGCATATATAGTAGCAGATAAAAGCAATAAGATTCCCTCCCCCACACACCTCAATCCTGTCCTAAAATTAGCTAGCATTTTGTCATGGGGGATTTGACTAGGATGCCACTTTTCTCCCAGTTAGAAACATTTGCTGACCAGTTTATATCTAGCCATGGCCAGTTCATTCTCAGGGGTTCTTTGCCTGAAATGAAATATTTTCATTCAGACTAAATAATTATTTTCCCTATACAACCTTGCTGCCCTGGTGTATTTACTTGTGTGCTTCTAGCTTTCACCTTACTAACCAAATAGGCTGCCACCTTTGGGAATGTTTTAGCCGACTTCATCCTGCAGGCAAGTGTGTAAATTCAAATTGTGAGTTAGCTCTGGTATGAGAAACAGCCAAACCAAAGCAGCTTAGAGCCTAATTTAGGATAATTTGCTCTATTTTACAGCAAGACCCTTTTATTTTCATAGAGTTCTCACCTCTGTTTCCTCTAATTTGACTAACAGTTTGTATGTCTTCATATCAGAATGTTACTGAAATTCAGAGAGAGGTTGCTTTTCTGTGAAAAATCTTTAATTTTCTTACGAAAAAGGAATGCTGACACAGTATATCTTTGACAACCCATATGTATTTTATGTTATTTTATGTACCTTTAACCGTTATTCTTCTTGGTATATCATAATGCTTTGGATGTTATTCGGATCAGGCTAAATGAATAGCAGTTATTTGGATCTCTTTTCTTAATATTTTTCCTCTCCTGTAATACAGCCAGGAACATTGCCATTTCCCAATCAAATGTTGTTGCACTCTTCTCAGTAGACTCTTGTAAACAGTTTTTTCTGTGCCTGTGATTCAGGCACGAGCCTTTTCAAAATCCAAAACTCTCAAATGCATCATCTCCTTTAAGTTGTGATTCCTTCTCTAAACTAAGATAAAATCCAACGTCATACCCTCATTTACATTTACCAGCCTACTTCATTGTCACGGGATTGCTGTATTTTCTGAAAACTGGTGCAAAATACATACTTGATCTTGGCATCATATGTATACTCTTTCTAATGTGCACCCCACCATCCTTATAGCTACAGTCCTCCATATTGTTACCTTTTCTTTTTTAAGATGACAAAACAACCTTTGCTACTTGTTTTCATTTCCTTCTCAGCATCAACCTCAACTTCCTGTTGGGCAGGTGTCACTTTGCCCCTGCATATCTTGGTCTAAAAAAATGGCTTTGTTAATTGGCCAGTTGAATTCTGTCATCTGTGTCCTTGGTTCTCTGTTTTTAATCTTGAGGTGATTTTTCTTCTTCCTACAAAATCTTTCCAGTTTCTGGAAGCTGAATCCAGCATTCCAGATACACAGAGATTGCATCACTAGCAGAAAGGAGACAGGTCAGTTGGTAAGACTGGCAAGAATGCAGAGAGAAGTTAGGGAAGGAAAATGTGCTGAAATGTTGAAAGCCAGGAAGCTGAAATATTTGTTCTTAAAAACTGATGATAATGATAGAGTTCCTGTGTCTGGAGAACTGGCTGGTTACAGAATGTTGCCCTCTGAATAATATAGATAATAGACATTTTATTACTTCTTATAAAACAAGAAGATCATGTTCTCTTAAATCCTTTCTTAAAATAATTACTTTTTCAAAAACATATAATATTGCTAGTAGAAACTGTTCCCTTCTGCAAGGGATAAACCTTTATTAACAGTAGACTTCTTCAGTGCAGCATATCAATCTACAAATAAAATATTACTGCCAATAATCTTTGCAGTTCCTATATCAGCAGATTATCAATTCAGAGGAAAAGCTGTAGGACTGTCAGCAATAGATTTGTCAACAACAGCATGCAACAGTATATTTAATTCCAGAATTACTTTAAGTATATTCATTTTTTTCCCCAAATTTTTGTATATAGCTATTTATTTTGACAGCAGTGGCATATTTCTTTTAAAGACTTTCTGAAAAAAGTAAGTTAGTAGTACCTTACACATTTCTTATTAACTTTGGGCTATTTCTCTTTCAATTATTTTATTACAATTATTTGCCATCTAAATTATCATATTGGTTCACCCAGAAGAGGTAGTTCAGAAAAGGCAATGCAACTATCCAGCAGGAAACTTCTCTTGGAAACTTACTTGTATTCAGTCAGGCTAAATTTTGGATTCAGGTTTATCTCCCTTAATTGTTAATGGGTATAGACAGTTCAGCTCAACTCCAGTGTGATTGCAAATGTCTCCTTAGGAGAAACCAAGGTAGCAAGACAAAAAGCAATTACTGCTATTCAGAATTAAGGGTCTGAATGGAAAGGATACAGGATCTGATTTACAGGGTGTTTTTCTCTACATATTGTTGTGAACCCTGTCATGGTAACAAGTATCAACTTTACTTAGCCTAACCTGAAAAATATGAAGCAAATTGCAAATTACACAGTGAACTTCTAGATGAAAAAAAACCAAAAAAAAGGAATTATGAACATCAGTGAAGACTTAGCTCTTCAGCCTGAGAGGTTTTCAAAATACTTTTTCCCCACTGGAAAAGAAATAGGTGACTGGATCAGAAATATTGTGGTAAAAGCAGCAGACAGCATTAAACTAAGTCCTAAAACATTTTCACACTGTGCAAAAGACAGATCTACTTGAATTGAGTATCTAGAAGATGTGCTGAGGAGGAGCCTTTAGGACATCAATAAACCAATGTCTGAGAAAAGTAATGCTCTTAATAACCCTCCATGAAATGTGAGATAGATCTATTCTACAGCTGAGAAATGGCCCCAGAGAGTTACTTGCTAAGGAGAATATGATAAAAGATTAAGAAAAATGTTCTTCGGAAATCATTATAAATGCTTCATTTATTAAAGAAATAGATAACTTGCACTGTTTTGTAGCAGATTTGTGGCCAGCTCAGAGGCATTTCAGTAAAGATGGCTTCAGTGGGAAAAATAGATTACTGACTTGGGTTTCCTTCACGTCATACGCATCCTCACAAATAGGCTTTTACACAAATCTCCTATGAGGGCCACAGCACAGAACTGGAAACAGAAAGACTTTCTGAAATAATAAAAAATAAAATCACTAATGTTTTGGTTTTTTAGAAAAGCCCTCTGAGTTGTGATGCCAGATGGGGCATTGATGGCCCAAGGCAGGATTGCAATAGGCAGCTCACCATGCACCTCCACTGCAGAGTTCACCTGAACGGCTGACACTGGTGATACTGGCTCAGGTGCAAGCCTCTGCACAGCTAGATCACACTGATGTTGGCTCCATGCAGTGGAGCTGAGCAATGGAACACAACATTTGAGGAGGGAGTGTATGAGTATGGGCATTGTGTGCACAAACGGCCCGGCACAGAAAGTCATTCTCCTAGCGCCACACGGTCTTGACACAACTGACAAATCATCTGGGAAAGCACAGCTGGAGAACATGACTGTTTATTCCAAATACATAAGTGGCAATAATCTGCCAGTAAAATACCACGAGTTTTTTGCTTCTATTTGTTTTTGTGTTGTGGCTTCCGTTCCAAATTCTAACAGGCTTGGAGAGGACACTAGGACACTGACTTGTTCCAAATCTCATAATTACTGTTAACCCTATGCCAGCAACAGTTGCAAGGCCTGTGATATACCTGTGAACAGTCTATCCTCTTTTTGATACCAGGGGAAAAAGAGGCGAAAGCGCCACGCAGCTCAAAAGACAATTATATCTACATTGGAGCACTCAGGGAAGATTGATTAAAATAGTTCAGTAACCATTAAATTAAAAATGAGTTCTTTAGCTGTATTTTCTACATAAATTTAGAATATTGATAGGTAATATAGCTCATAAACATAGTTTATAGTGCCACAAGAACTAGTCAAATCTCCTTGTCTTTCAGAATTAATATAATCACAAAATCACCAGGTTTTAAGGATTATCCAAAACCAGGAGTCTGAGGAGACACAGAACACTAAATATAACTTCTGCTCTGCAGTTTTGCTGAAGTTATACCATCAGCCACTTAGTCATGACAAGAAAATCCAAACAGATGTTAATTCAAAGTGGTTCCTCAGACCAGTTCTCATGGTATAAAAAAACCCTCAACCAACCAAAAAACTCCCAAATTAAAGTTTTTCTTGTTTTAGTATGTCCTATATCACATCTTATCAGCTGCTTCTATTTTTTCTGTCTTTTATGAAGTCAATGATAAAGACTGGGAGGCATGACTAATGTCCTACAGATACGTGTTTAAAGGGTATAGTTTCTTTTCACAACTGAGGACTTCATTAAACGCTATCCTGAGTGATGCACTCAGGATAAGTAATATTCACAGGCACAGTTTTCCTGTGAATAAGCATTTTTTTAATTGGGTTTCTAGAACTTTCCAGCTAGAGATCCCATTTCCAGTATCTTAGGGGACTGTCCCAGTTGACAGCTCAGGTTCTACACCTGAATTTTCACCTCAGCTTTGACTTCATTCCCAAAGGATGATGATTTAGTCTAGCAGCAAGAGCTTCAGAGCACAACAGAGTGTTATTGATCCATTTCAGAACATATATTTTCAGTACAAAAGTTATCAGACAAAGTTAAGGAAAAGCTTTTCTAACATTTAAATTTTAAATGTCACTTAAAAGTCTTGCTTTCCACTCCGATTAGTTTATCAGTTTTCCCATCACAGATAAATATACAGTCATCTTAGAATCCCAAATCCTCTTCTGAAATAAATCAATTATGCTTTTTTTGGCATTCAGTTTGTCTATTTCTTATTTATATTTGGCATCAGAAAATGTTCTGAGAAAATCCTTTGTACTGATTCTGTCCTCAGTTCTCATCAGACATCTGCAGTGGCCCCATATTTATTTTATAGTAATTTATTATTATTACTTTATTTTGTTTCCTGAAGATCACCTCTGCTGTCTGCTTCTTGGCCACCTACCCTCATTTAGACTCAATTCATAATAATGCGCTCTACTGCAAAAATTGGAGTACTTAGGGAAAAATCAGGACTGAAAAACTCATGCACTGTTTCTTATCTCCTAGTGTGAGAGATTCACTATAAAAGGCACAGTGGCAGTTTTTACTTGCAGTATGCCAGCCCAAGAAGTTCATAGGAGATCACACATGATCACACATGAATTCAGTAAAACCATCCCTATCTGATGCCTGTTAATCACTTCTCAGCCTCATTTAACACCATTTGCAAGCCAAAGTGTTAAAGTCACAGCTGATGCTGTTGGAAAGGGTTATCTTTGTACAGGCATCCAGAAGACCCCATTGCAATAGATGACATTCAGGTTCCACTCCATACACTAAGGACAAGTATTTATCTATTGACTTTCAGCTTACCAACACAGTTAACTGTACACTCCATACAGGAGTGCTACTTTGAATATATTACATCAGTGAAAAAGTAGTATTTTCTCACAGGTCAACAAGACACCTGTTTCTGGAGAGAATTGCTATTAAATAGGAAGACTGTAACGAGTGATGGTCAAGAGAGGGAGCAGAGAACAAATTTCACCTAGTCTTGTAGAATACCAAATCTGAAAGTACAGGTATTTTCATTATGAAGACCTCATTATGAAGATCATGTCTAAGCCTTTAATTTCTAGGATTTCTCTACTTCCCTATTCAGCTCTGGTTTTGAGAGGAATGGGCAAGACTTCATCCCTCCATATAATCATATAAAGTGTGGTCAAATTTTAAGGACACTGAAGAACTAGAGGAGAATTATACTTTCTTCCATAAATTTCTTGATAGTGAACAAGCCCAAAATTTATGGGAAAAAATGTGTCAGACCTTCAATTGTATGGGCAGTTTGTATGATTTTGTCATTGTTCTCCAAACACATCCTCAGGAGAAAAGGATTTGGATGTGAAGTTTGACCATGAATAAATGCACCAAGAAAGCCTCTTACTTGTACAAGGATATGGTTGTATATATAAAAATACAGTTTCTCTGTAAATACAATATATGTTTACTGTCAATAAACTCTCAAAGCCTGATATATAATTACATATAGTATAGAGCTACATTGAAAAAAAATCAGAGTGTAATTACTCCTTGTACTTGAAGCCCAGTTGGGAGTTAAAGATTTTCACATAATGTATTAGTATTTTGGTAGGACAGAATATTGTATTTTGAGTCAAAATTACTAGTGGTCCACAGCCTGTTTTGGCTTTCCCCTGTATTTGAGAGCACATAAAATTCTTACTGACGATTTCTCACTATGGGAATTCACTCCTCTTCTACAACTTGTCCAAAAAACAAGGAGGAAGAGAAGTTCCTTTTTTTTTTTTTTTTACTACAGTGTGAATCTTGTTGGCTGTACATAAAGAGGGCTTCTCAGTTTCTTAAGGTTTGTGTATTGTATTTTTAATTGGTGGAAGCATGCTTAATGCCTTAATTAGACATCCTGCTACACAAGCTGTTGGAATGGAGACAACCTAGTTATTTACCTGGTTCACAGTGAAGAATACAAACCTTTCATAACTTATGCTTATCTATTGCAAGACTCACATTATATACACAACACTAATTCTAATGTCTAGTTCACCAAGATTCATACTATATATTTAACTTGTCCCCTCTTTCTAAAGTGTCTAATCAACCTAAGGCTTGATTTTTTCCTAAAATTATTCACCTACCTTATCCTCTCACATTTTAAAGTGGACCTATTAGTTTATGCATTAAATTGAAAGAGTAATTTTTAGCACATTGTGTGAAGATTTAATTGTGCAACTCTCATTAAAGTTAATAGGGATTGTGTTGTTAAATCACACCGTGCAGAACATTCCATATTCCCTTAAGTGCCCTTTTGTTGCTGGACTGAGAAGAGGCCTGCACTGCCAGAGACATGTGCATATCTATTTCAGTGAGAATCTCTCTAAGCGGCTTAATTCCATTTTCAGGTCTGAGTTCAAAGTCCTTGAATAACTGGTCTCATATGTGTAATCAAACTAAACCAGGCTTTTTGAGTTCGGGAGAAGAATTATTTAATTAAATGGCCAGATCATGTATTTGGCCCAAGAGAAAGGGTACCTGTATTGACTGGCAAACATGGTCCCTTCATTTGTGCTAACAGTCATCTCTGGCAAACCTACTAAGTGAATTTCAAATGGCTAGAGCAGATTAACTATTTGACTTAACATTATCCAAGGCTGACTTCAGTGTTTCCTACTCCTTTTGCTAGGGCTTTCTTTTTTTTTATATTTTTATTTACTTAACAGATTTCAACACAAATTTGGCCTTTAGAACACTGTTTTATTCCATGAAGAATGAGATTAAATGTTAGCTTTGGTTATGTCATCTTTGTAGGAAAAGAAATTTGATGATGATTTCCAATTAATGCAAATTAATGCTAATCTCTTTCACTGTAGGGAAAAAAACTTTAAAAGGAACCCACTTTGATCTGTAGTAGTTTTCATTTCAGCTACACAAAATAGGAGTTTCATCTATCAATTAAGAGGAATCACCTGAAATTTAGATAAACAGATAGATTCAGCTGAGGATCCTTCACTTGCTTGGTGTGAATATTTACTATAAGGTCTTACTGTAAAAAGCTGCTATAACCCTGAATAAAACCCAATAGCTAGAATAAGAATTAAATACCTAATATCAAAAAGGTAATAATGGTTGTAACTGCACAGTTTTAGCCCAAAACTATATTACCATTTCCACTAGATCAACAAGATTGTTGTAACAAGAATGTAACTTTTTTGGTGCATCCTCTTGTAACTTCTCATAAGCAATTCCAGCCTGAGCAGCTAAGGAACTCATCTGATACTGACAGGAAGCATGAGGAAGAAGTAGGGAAAAATGCTCAACTTCATGGCAGAAAACAGGAATGTTAATTAGATCTCAAAGAAGTGGTGTGCAAGAGAACTTTTGGACATATCCAGGACACAGGGACTTCATTTGAGCATGAGAATTCTCCCACAGGTACTTTGTTGTTTGCACATACTAATTAAAAATATAAGGAGATTATGGGTACGCCCTCATTACACATCATTTTCCCTTGTTTTTTTGGTGTCAACTATGTATCTCAAATATATCCCTGCATTCAAGATATCCCTGCTTGACTTAAGGCTGCTCTCTTTCCCAACCCAAGGTACCAGTATAATACTCCCTCCAAAGGAGGGAAATTTGCCACCTCCCCTGCTACACCATAAAACATACGGATGTGTACCATAAATAAGAAAGTCTCACAATTGCCAAAAGACGACTATTAAACAAGGAAAAGGCATTCTCTATTGAGCCTAGAGGGATGAAAGCTAGGGATAGACATGATTGCTTGTATTGATTAAGTAATTTTGGAAAACTGCTCAAGATGCACATTTTCCCCAAGATTAAAGGACCTATTGAAAGGATCCATCTCCTGTAGGTTTGCTTTCTTCCATTTCCTTTTCACAGTACTGTAAGAGACGGCCCGAAGACCCTTCATCTGTCTCATGATCATCTGCAGAGAGCGAGACGCTGAGTCTGGGCCTGGCCGAGGTGGAAAGCTGGCCAAGCACAACGTGCTGGAACTGGTACACATGCCTGAGTGCAGTTTGCGGTGGGCTGTGCTGGTCCTGCTGTTACCACAACAGGAATGGCATGGGACATGCTGTCTGCTACCTGTTCTGTGCCATTAACTTGAGACCATGGGCTTTGTCCCCTCACCTGTTGGCCATTTGCCCCTCGCTCTTGAGAAGTGCATAAAAAGACTCTCTGAGAAGACCCCGAAGAGATCTCCCCACGGAAGAAGATGGACCACGAGGATTCTGCCGGCCATTGGTAGCCATAAGCCCCCCTTTTTTCCCCTCTCTCTATCCTTTGTTTCCTTATATCTCTCTCCCTCTATATCGCAATTACACAACAAAGTGCATTGTGCATTGGTACGCAACAAAGTGCATTGTGCTGATTGAAATTAATGATTTTCCCCAACTGGGTTTCTTTTGCACTCTGAGATTCGGTTAATGAACCATCACAACCCCTGCTTGTCTTAGTGGATTGTGACAAGTACCCACTACCACACTTGCTATATTCCCTCAATTTTCCCTCCGATCACATCTGCCAAGACTCCATCCGCAATGTCTACCTCCTCATCCCTTCTTTTCCTCCCCATGGTCTACCCACCAGTACCTTGCAGTCCCCTGTACATGCTTTATCTTGCTGGCACATGGAGAAAAAGCAGCATCTTAGGGCTAATGCAGATATGCCAACAGGCTTCTACCCAACACAGTGAAAAAGGGCTGAGCTTCCTCTGGCCTGTTGTGGTGGCAGGAGCTTCTCACCTCTGCAAGCTGTTTACCTCTTTACAGGCCTCATAGGTGCCTGCTGCCTCTGAGACAGTTCCCTGCCCACCATCATACTTTCTTGAAAGATTCCAGCAATTCAAAACAAAGGCCAGTTGCACAGTCTCCATCTCTCTAGAAAACATCCTTAAAAAAACTATAATTTTGCAACAGCATTTGGAATTAAAATAATCAAGAATATATTTCAGATTGGGAAGTACAAGAGGGCTTGAAATTTTTTAAGTTATGATTTGAAAGCAGTCTTCTGACCCAAGTTGTACAGAATAAGAAATATGGTTTTAAGGTATAGCTTGATAACATTTCTAAATAGCAAGCCATGCACATTGTGGCAGAAGATAGACTGTGATATCTCAGGATGTTCCTTCCAGTTTCATAAACTTGTGACATTTGCTCTGTGATTTAACACGTTTTTAAACAGTGTCATACAGCGCAATTAAAATACAGCTGAAGGGAAGGATTATTCTCTCACAAATAATAAAATAGTAATTACCAGGAGCAGATGTACTCAAAACTGATGGATCCAGTCCTTCAGCAGGGGATGAGGTAGAAGTTCTGTATTTCTTACTAGGAAGACAAAGATCCAGCAGAATGCCCTTTTCCGAGAATATTTTGTAGTACTGCGTGAAACTTTTATTTTCCCAGGATTCAGACTAATTTTCAGCTTTGTAAGTGGCAAAGGTATCAGCTGCCACTAACTGCTAACTGCTATTAAAGCCTCAAATGAGTTCAGATACGTATCTCTACCATTCTCTGATTGCATTGGGCTCATACACCTGTCCTGAGGTCAGAGGAGAGATGGAACAGGAAATAGCCAGGAGAAATCAGAAAGATTGAAAAGGAAGTCATAAGAATGACATATTCAAGTGTGCTTTTATATCTTAATAACAAGCAACTGAAATTAATTTCAATACTAAGATCCCTCTGCCAGAATTCTTTGTGCCAGAATTAATGGTTTACTCTAGTTTTCATGCTCCCTTATCTTGCATCCAGGATGACTTTTAAGATTCCTGCTATCTGTAGGACCTCCAATATTTTTTGTTTGTTTTTATTTTTTAATTTAAAAAACAATCCCACATGCACTTTTGTATATTTTTGTGCCCCTGAATAAAGACTTGAACAACTCTTGAATGGAAATCACTCATAAAGCCTTCTACAAGCCATTTAATCAGCTTTTCTGTAGTTTATGATGTATGCAAAATCAATTAAAACAGTCTCTGATTCATGACTCATTGCTGTCCTGTGTTGTAAATCAACCGTTGCAAAGTTTATAGCTTGCTTCTCATCTATTTTAAATTTAAGGTCCAGCTGGGGGGGAATAGCAAACATTCTGCTGAGGTTTGTGCTTTTCCCAGTTTTCAAGATCTGTAGAGTAGTACGTGCTCACTATTGAAATGGAAATACCAGTTGAAACCATGAGATTGCTGAAAAAACCTTAGCATAACTCAGCAGGTGGCATTTTTCCTTCTGCACCAATATAAACGAGTGCCCTATGGTTGTGCTTCTGGAGATACCAGAACTGGTACTGAAGTACTGGAGCTAGTCTTTGACGGACATGAAGAACTGAGATCAAAAGCCACGTACAGAGTTTAAAATTACTGTATTGTAACTGAGAAGAGAGGACTTGTAGCTCACAAGACCTGGTTTATTTAGCTCAGGTACCAACTGAAATACAGACTGAAGATCATGAGATCATGGCAGCACCAAAGTGCTGTGGTACACACACAAGTGACTGATGCCCATGCTGCCCTGCCTTTGCTGTTCATCAGCTCCAAGCTGCTTAGATCAAATTATCTGAGTTTAGGCTTTTTCCAATCATAGAATAAATTTACATACAGACTCTGTGGCATTTTTATAAGATGAGGATCTTATAAAGGGTTTACAATCAATATGACTATACCTCATTCATGTAACTGCAAACCATCTTTACAAAGTGTCTTGTTTGCTTTTCCCTGTGCCCTACTGCTTTATGGTGCTATATATTTTTTCTTCAGTTGTACTTCAGTATCTCGTGAATTGATTCATTTGTATCTCATGCCTGCTTATTGTACTCATGTCTGAGATATTAAATTCAACACTTGCAAGCCAAACCACAAAATTTGACATGCAATTGCAGTGTTCATTTTGTCCTGCATTTTGGTGGGATTTTTTAAGAAACTGTATTTTGGTTATACACTAGTAAAAATCTCTCATGCAACCTAATTTTCATATCAAAATATAAATAAGAATAAACAGAAACCCCCAGGAGGGAGCAAGCAAGCACAGAGCATTCTTAGGTTTTCTTGAGCTTTCAAGTGGGACAGGATTAGACTTACATTTTTTCTCTTCTAAGCTTTTCTAACTTCAAAAAGGTGCCAGTTGAGATACTTACAGCCTTCTATCACTATGAATATTTTTCTGACAATGCAGGATAATTATTCTATAAAGATAAACTAGCAGAAGTATTTGCAAAAGAATTTTATTTGCTAAGAACTTCATGCTATGGAAAAAACCTGGGCTACCATCCCAATGAATATATCTGAAAATGCAGTACTCGGAGGTGTAATATATATACAGACAGCAGACTTGTGGGTCTTCTCCCACTGTTCCTGCTGTTAAGTCTCAGACTGTGTGAGTTAATGTTTAGTTCATGTTTTCTGAATTCTCCAAATGAAATATCCTCTTGTCTCAACATTTCCAAAAGCCACATCGGAACTGGCATTTACGTGGCAACATATGGTTGATCTGATACGAATAAAGATGCAGAACAGGAGGAAAGCAGAGAAATTGCACAAGGAAGTCATGGGGAGATAAGGGAATACAGGCCAGTAAGCACCAAAAGTTAGGCATATCATTATGCAATTAGAGGATATGTTCTGTTGCAAGACAAATTACAAAACACTGCACAGGCATATTGGCATAACACATTGCACTGACTTCCAAAATTTTAACGACATCCTTTTTATTTTAAAATCTTTTAAACCAGACTTTAAAATCATTTACTCACATATGTACACACATATCTAACGCCAAACATACAAAACACTTCTTAAAATGCCATTTTGGCTGCACAACCAAATATTGAAGACTTGTGAAATGCCTCAAATAGGGCTTCAGGCAGCCCACTTTGCCCTCTTGTGTGACTACACTACACCACAGCTAAATCACAGCAGTTTCTAGGGCTAAAGTTCTCTATGTATACCAACAGCAGATGAAATTCCCATAGAGATATCTCCAGTCATATGGCTTGGGAGCCTTTCTAATGAATTTGATGCAGAAGAATTACAAGCGCTAGTAATGCTGGCATTATTTCTGAAATCAGTAAAAGTGAAAGTATTATGGGTGCCATTGAATGTTTGTCACTAGCATCAATAATCAAGTTTCTTACTAACCAGATTGTTTACATTGCTTCTTGTCCAATTTCACAAGTTTGAAATAAGAAGTTTATTGCTAGTGAGATCTTTGAATCATGACATTTAATTTAAAATAATTTTTATCTTGCTGACAATGTTTTGCTATGAAAATGCATGGCTCTGGCAAAACATTCAGAGTAGTTTCTTGTTTTGTTTTCAAGAGATGACAGAATGAGTTCTAGCTTGAACTCAATGATTCCCTAGAAAAGCTAACAAAGGAGAGGGCCATGCAGAGGGTAGGGTCATTAAAAATCACAGCCATTTTCCTGTTCTTTTTGGAAACTGAAGGGAAAAGTATCTATGAAACTGTAAAATTTAATTAATAGTTTAAAATGACTCAGAATTAAAGGGCACCCCTATGGTACAGAAAGGCATAGGCTCATCTCATGGAAAGCAAACTGGGAGAGGCACCACAAATTTTGTCTCTTCCCTATCTGTATTCCTATGGTGTGCACAACCTCAGTCACCTTAGAGGAGGGACATTTCAGACTCGGTAGCAGATGGAAGTAGTCGTCCAAAGAATTACCCTGTGCAGTGGAAGACCTGTCTTTTGAGGGGCACAGAGCTTCGGGGAACAAGTTCAAATGGAGCACTTGCCTGTTTATCCAATCTGAGAGCACCTGGCTGAGCTATGCAGATTCAGTTAGAGGAAACCTGCATTCAGATGCTTCACCTCTGAACTGAGATCCTCATCCTCCGTGCGAAAAAGCAGCCTTATGTAGCAACACTCCCCCTTTGAAGGACACAGCAAGAGACCAAATGCTGCTCATTGCTTTGCTCTTTAAATCCTGTCACTGAGAGCATGCCAAGAGACATGGACTTTCCCCAGGTATATTTACCTGCTTTCGAAAATCTTTTTCACAAAAATACTCATCCCAGACCCATCTTAGTCCCACAAACTGCATCTTTTCAAGTTCAGGGCCGTGACCATTTCTGAAATCATAGCATTGCTTTTGAAAACAAAACTCGTTAAAGTCTCAGACTTCAAGATGCTTATTTTTGCCTTGTTGATTCAGCCATTACACAGGCAATAACCCTAGTTCATTAAGAGCCTGAATCATTATTAGTATGAAGCTTTCTTATTCAGGTTTTGCATGGCCTTCAGGCTCTTCAGAAAAGACTTTGTGGTGGTTGCTACTTCTCAGATGAAGTGGTTTCCCTTTCCTTTTGTGAAGGACTTCACACAACGAGACTTCAAGCAGCTCTTCACACCATTTGATGGATTTTGAAGTTTCTGAGTCTAATGGCCAAGTATGCACTCACCTCAGTCCTGGAGCAGTTCATTGCATGCATTCTGGATTTGGTCTCTGTCATATATTATGTCCCCAGGACCTCTTAAAACTGCTTGATAAACCTCTGCAAAAATCTGAAGTGGTTTCATCCCATCGTATGTTAGATCTTACCTAGCCATGACAGTGGTGATCATGTGCTGCAAAGGGAGCACATTCAGAGAGATACCCCATGCCAGCACTGGTGATAGACATCTGTCTCCTGGACACTTCTGCTTTTCAATACATGCAAGAGAAGTCTCTTTTTACTTCTGAAAGTAAAGTTGTTTTCCATGTCTGTTGTCAAACATGCTTCATCCTTTCTGTTTCAGTCTCAGGCTCCCTGATTTCCCAAGGGGACCAAGTACAGCATTAATGTGCTGGAAAAACCTGACTTCTGTGAAGCATGTACCACACATTTTTCCTGTGCCTCAACGGCTAGCAGTAGAAGCAATGGTGGCCAGAACCATCCCAACACCTTACATTGAAAACTAAGGGAGTAGAATAACCTTTCCACTTTCCTGTTTGGAAGCAGTTCATCTTTAGGACTGTTGTATGCAGTATCAAACTCAACTACTAGTAGTACATAATTCTTTGAGGTTAAGAACACAGTGCTGTATCATCAGCTGAGCTTTCTCAGGCACAAGGGAAGAGGCAAGAGGTGCTCTCATATTCCAGGCTAAAAACTGCTGAGATCCTCTCCATTTCCTAAGCTAACCAGAAAGGACACCCCCTTGTGATCTGTCTAGGACATTTCCCCTTGATACTGCAAATGCAAAGACACCCCTGGTCATGTGGAATAAGGACACATCTATAGTGTGAACAGCAGTTGTGAACAATACTTCTGAAAAATTCCTATTTAATAATCTATATAAAACCACTTGTGGAGAAATACCATTGTGTTTATTTCTGAAAGCCTTTTCTTACTATGTTTTGCTTATGACAGGTACTCTTTTTTCTTAATACTATTGAATTAGGTCACTAAAACTTTTACATTTTAGAAAAAACTTTTCATTGCAATGTTTACAAAAAAAGCTCTTCATGATCTGTTCTAGATGATGATTTGCTTAATTTTCATGTAAGATTGTGTAGCAATACGCAAAAAAAAGAGACATTTAATCAACCGGTGCTAGAAAATTATTAAAGATTAATTATTTATTTTTAAAAGTCTTCCTTTTTTTTGTTTATTTGCTTTATACTACGTGCAAGACTTTGTGGGTCATTTTTGCAGGGCTGCCAACTATGCAGAAAACATTGTAATAATTTTCAAAACTTTATAATATCTCCTCTTTAATTTCCTGCCATGATGCAAGGAAATGTCTTTCATCTGCTCTCACAGATCCCAGGCATTTGGTTGCATTTGATTCATAAGTAAAAGAGCACACAAAATGGTTCTCAATCATCTAGATAGAATTTGGGGAAGACTATCAGTCATCTTAGAAATACTCACAAAAGATTTTGAGATGGATGGATTGGCAAATCTCAGACTTTTTTTGTGTTTCCAATAGCACTGAATTTGACCCCTTTCTATCAATAATGTCACGCAACGGTTGTCTTACACTCTTCATTAAATTCTATCCTTAAACATAAGTATTGAATTCCAATTCACCCCTCTCCCTTCTACGATGTCAGTTGTCATGAGGGACAATTATTAATGGATTGCGAGGTTCTTACATACAATAACAGAAACCATCTGCTCTTTGGTTTCTGTGTACTAAAATAACATTCCCACCTTTTATTCTACCCTCTTAAATAATTTGACATGAAATATATTTTAAAATTCAGCAAAGAACTTCTCTGTTTTCTCTACTGAGATGTTTTGCAAGAGCATCTTTTTTTGACAGATTTTGACATTGGCATTTGGCATTTTTGACAGAGTACAAAATCTGACTTTTTGTCAAAGAGAATTGAAATCCTTAACGAGAAGGTTTCTTAAACCAAATTACAGCTCACAGTTAAGAAGTTGGGGAGGGGGTGTTTGTTTGTTTTTCAGAAACTAGACACAATTTCATTACTATTTTTACATTTTGCATATGTAACTGATCCCAAAGTGTTCATGCCTATTTATTTAAGAGAGGTGGTTAGTGGAGATTTCAGTAGTTGTCTGATTTGTGTCTTGTCAACACTAGCTGTCTGGATAACACTGGGGAGTCTCTGCCTTTCAAGTGAGTAACAGACAGGGAGAAAGACTGAGATAAAGCCACCTGAAAATCTTTGCTTGCTGCCTCTGTTTTAGTCTAGGGGTGCAAACTTAATTTGTGACAGTTGCCTGACATTTAGCATTCACTAGCAAAATTTCTTTTGGCTTTCAAAGGGCCTTGGGCTCTCCAGTGCAGCAATGTTTGCATATCCCTTATAGGTGTTCCAGGAGAGAGATTGCCTCTTCTTATAGAAACAGCACTGTTTTGCACTTTACTGCATACTTGAATACTTGAATACTTCTGGTATTCAGGAAGACAACAGAAATGCTTGTCTTGATTGACTACACGTGTAATGTTATCCATGATGTCCTTGGTTTATATCTCCAGTTATTCTCAGTTTGCACTATTGTGACTGCAAAGAGCCTCATTAGCTATATATATTCCCTGTTCCAAACGTTACTGAGCCCACATATTGTGGCAATCAATTAAAGAGGCTAATTTTATGTTATCATTAAAGAAGTCCTGCAATTAGTCTTACAGTTCTTGCCTTTAATTTTTTAGTGGTTGTCATTTTATTCTTTTGCTGTAAGAGTTGGCAAACATACTTTTCTCATCTACTTCCTCTTTTGCATTTATTATGTTCAGTAACAGTAATTAATCTCCTCTGCAAGGCAAACAAATCTAATCCTCTCAGTTTCCCAGAGGAGTGCTTTCTGTATCTTTGGTTATTTCTTGTCACTTAACTGCACACAGTATTTTATTTGCATTTGGTAAATAACTTGGTTGAACTATCACATTCATATCTCTGCAGTCCATCTCAAGGGGTAATATAGCACTGGTTTTTGTATTCTTCTTGTGTCCTACTATGTCCTCATTAGTTGTATTTGCTTCTCAAGTTTTCTTCCTAAGAGGTCAAAGTTTAGCTTGAAAACCAAACCAATAACCAATTATCAGCAATGAAGATTGGTTCTTCCAAGTTTTCTAACCCAGCCTTTTCAGATTTGTTTCTGAAGACTTATTTTCCCTGCCTGAGAAAGTTATTCAATTATATTTATTATATCTAAAGTTATTCAATTTCTCTATCACTCGCCTTACACAGAATATCTGAGGTGAAGATAATACTTAGATGGAAATTGCAGTACCTCACTTCCAAGTCTGCCACTATTCACATCCTGTCTTGTGAAGCTCCAGTCACTGTTCACTTACCAGACTTCTGCATGGACCTTCCCTTGCTCCTGTTGACCCAAACCCACTTGCAGCTCTGTGATCTCTCTGGTGCTGTTTTTGGATGAACCTCAGTCTTCCCAGTTCATTCTTACAATTGCATCCATGACCTGTTCTGATTTCTCAGCTACTGCGGAAAAGTTCCTTAAAAAGTTGTAGAAAACACTGAGGAAACTGGAGTTTTATCTCCATCTCAATTTGCAAATGATGAACTTCAAAGCCATCTTGAAGGTTCTGCATTTACCAGCAGGAATTCCGTGTCAATACCGGGGAAAGTTAATCTCAGCTTGGGAAGGTAGCGCAATAAACCCAGCTGTCCTTTAACTCTAGTGCTGTCTTATAAAGAGTCCTTGCAGGCAAATGAATCAAGCATTGACAATTACAACATTTACTGGTATATGTGTCCTACAAAGTGAGTATTTTAAAACAGCCAAATTGAAATCTCTGTCCATCCTCTCTTCTAGCAACCCACCACTCCTAAACAGGCTTTTGAGCTTACATCTTTTCACTCTCACAAACCTGACACAAAGGTCCAGACTACGCAAACAGCTACCAACTCTCCCTTCCCCAAGTAATACCCTCACCCACTCACTAATGTGCCAAAAAAAAAAAAATTGACTTCTTGTAGCTGTATAAAATGGCAGATGTTTTGCTGTGGTCTGATAGTCCGCAGCTAGGAGAAAGAGCACAACATTTCTGGGATTCACTGTGTTACAGAAACAATGTCCACTGTTTGCCATCCCACATTACACACATATCATCAGAAGTTAATCCTCCTAACTGCAGTCATTACTGTAATTCATTTAGACAGGCTTTCCATTTTGCATGGTTTGAGTTTGGAGCACTGTGTATCTTATAAATCAAGTGGTTGGGTTTTTTTTCATATCAAGATTTGTATATACTGGGCACTTATTTAAATGCACTGCACCTCATTTATTGCTTTCTACTGTAAGCAAAACAACAGACATGGTGGAAGAACTTCATCATTCCACTGGATAACAATCTGTGGCTCTTGGATAGGGGCTGTAAAAACACATATTGATTTACTGCTTTGGGCCAATATTTGCAATAGTTTAACTTCTGGCTTAACTCTTGCATACAGTTAGATGTCACAGCTGGTGTAATACCTGGATTTTTTTTTTAAATCCCTTACTTCTATACATCACAGTCTATATCTTCAATGGTTATTTATATTTCCAGATGTTGTTCACTCTAATGAAGACAATATGAGGAGATGGCAATAAAAGCATGTTGAATAAGCCGAGAGTTTTTGCCAGGGTAAAATGCACGTAAAATATCATGGCATCACCTCTTCTCAATTGTGCATCAGTATTTAAATCACATATCAGTATTGAAGTTCATGATCATGAGCTGGCTATAAGAATCAGTGGATACAGCCCAAGTGCCTTGCCAGTCCAAAACTAAGGTGCCTCCAAATTTAATCACAGAGTCATAGAATCATAGAATATGCTGAGTTGGAAGACACCCTCCCAGGTCATCAAATCCAACTCCTGGCCCTGTGCAGGACACCCTAAGAGTCACACCATGTGCCTGAGTGCATTGCCCAAACACTTGAGTTCTGCCAGCCTCTTCCCACTTCCCCAGGGAGCCTGTCCCAGTGCTCAACTGCCCTCTGGGTGAAAAACCTTTTCCAGCTATCCAATTTAAACCTCCCCCAACTCGTTTTCATGCCATTTCCTTGAGTGCTGTGACAGGTCACAAAAGTGAAGGGATCAGTACCTGCCCCTCCACTTGCCCTCACAAGGAAGTTGTAGACTGCAATAGGTCTCCCCTCAGTCTCCTCCAAGCTGGAAAACCAAACGACCTCAGCCTTTCCTTACATGGTTTCCTCTCTAGACCCTTCACCATTGTCATCACCCTACTTTGATTGCTCTCTAATAGCTTTATATCTATTTTATATTGTGGCACCCAAAGCTGCCCCCAGCACTGGAGGTGAGGCTGCCCCAGGGCAGAGCAGAGCAGAGCAGAGCAGCACAATCCCCTCCCTTGCCCGGCTGCCGATGCTGTGCCTGATGCCCCCAGGACACGGGTGGCCCTCCTGGCTGCCAGAGCACTGCTGGCTCACGTTCAACTTGCTATCTACCAAGATACTCTGATACCTGTCCATGGCACTACCTTCCAGCCTTTCATTCCCTGGTCTGTACAAGGAGTTGCCACACACCAGGTGCAGAATCTGGCATTTGCCATTGTTAAACTTCATGCATTTGGTGATTGCCCATCTTTCTCATTTGTCTAGGTCTCTCTGCAGGGTCCCTCTGTCCTCATAGGAGTTGACAGCTCCTCCCAATTTAGTGTTGTCAGCAAATTTACTTAGTATTCCTTTGAGTCCTGACCCTGGATTACCAGGACTAGCCAAAATTAAAACTAAAAGAATGACCTTGCAGGTATGTTATGGGTTGACCCAGGCTGGATGCCAGGCACCCACAAAAGCCACTCACTCAGTCTGCTCTGCAACTGGAGAGTGCAGAGAAAATTTAATGAAGGGTTCACAGGTTGAGATAAGGACCTAAAGAGATTGCTCATCAAATACCATCAAGGGTAAAACAGGCTCAAGTTAAAGGCATGAAGTGAATTTACCAGTAACAAAATCAGAGCAGGATAATGTCTCCCATGGGAGACAATTCTCCATGAACTTCTCCAATGTGAATCCATCTCATGAGCAACAGCTTTCTGTGAACTGCTGCAACGTGGGTCCATCCCACAGGCAACAGTCCTCCCCAAACTGCTGCAGCGTGAGTCACTCTTCCACGGGGTGCAGTCCTTCAAGGACAGGCTGCTCCAGCATGGGAGCCTCTCTCCACAGGTCTCCCACAGTGGCAGAGGCTGGCAGCCTCCTCTCAGGCATCCACCTGTTCCAGTGTGGGACTCCTCCACAGGCTGCAGGTGGATCTCTGCAGATGGAGCTGTGCTTCATGGGCTGCCTGGGCACAGCTGCTTCACCATGGTCTTCACCACAGGCTGCAGGGGAACCTCAGCTCTGGTTCCTAGAGCACCTCCTCCCCTCCTTCTCCACAGACCTTGGTGGCTGCAGAGTTGTTCTTCTCAAAAGTACTCACTCTGCTCTTCTTTGGGTGGAATAAAACTGTGCAAAAACTTCTGGTTTGATTTCTTAAATCTGTTAACACAGAGGCATTACCACCCTCTCTAATTGGCCCAGCCTTGGCCAGCAGCACACCCATCTTTGTCAGGCTCTGCTGGACATGGTGGAAGCTTCTAGCAGCTTCTCACAGAAGCCACCTCTGTGGCCCCACTGCTACCAAAACCAGGTCATGCAAAACAAATACAAGGTGCCATTTCTCAAACCATCTCCTCACAATCTCCAGTAACCTATTTCCTTCTAGGGAAGAGCAGTCTTGGCCTTACCTTCTTCATGCTCTGCCAGACAACCACCAAGTACAGGAAAAAATCTCAGTGTACACCTGATGCTTCAAATTTTGCTTGCATAATCCAACTTTGGTCTTTGGAACTGCTGTCAGAAAGGCATCAGCACCCTGAACCCTAAGACAGCCACCTCCTGAGGTCTCTGCCAGGTCTTTGCTGAGCTCTCCACTTGGCACTGTCAAAGGCTCTTGTAGCTTCTCATCTTTATGTCTTGTCAGCATGCACAGCTCTTAAAAGCCACCAGGTAAATAATGATTTTGAGTCTAGTCTGTGTGTTTTTTCCAGATGAGAACAAAACCTAGCTTTAGATTGAAAAACGACATGTGGATATTGCTCTCTTTCTTTGCAAATATCTCGAATGTTTCTTTCTTTATAGCAAACTCAGCAGTAAACACTTTGTTGTAGTGTTTTTTCTTGCAGCTGAGACATTTTAAACAACCCTGTGTAAATCAAACTTACAGACCTTTATATTAAAGCTTTTCCTGCTCAGTTTCTGCTCTTATGCTGAGAATAATTTAAAATTGATTGTCCTTATTAGTGGCTTTTTTATGTCTTCAGATTCTGCTGCTGTGGATGTTTAGTAATTTCGAGAGTCTTTTAGGTTTTCCAAAGAGTTTCTAAATATTCTGCTTTGCATTTCATTTGTATATACAGAGAAAGCATTCAAACAAACCCATGTTGCCACTCTCTTACCCCTGCTCCCGATATCTAGATACAGGTTACAACTGTAACTTCATCTATTTGCACCCAAATAACCTGGCATTCATGTCAGCAAATACCTGATCTGGTAGCTGTGTATTTGACCTTTCCTGTGCGCTTCTTGATCACATAGGACAAAGTGGACTTACACATCTTCCTCACTCCAGCAGCAAGGTTATAACAGTGCTCTGTCTTGGGGCTCTCACACTCCACTACTTGCTTGTGCCCACACTGACAAAGCAGTTTTATGCCTGTTCATGCATTAGTAGTGTACATCACCATGAAACTTCTCTTAAAAACATTACATTAGCTTACAGGAGCTATCACTTTCCCATGCCTTCTCCAGATTTTGCATTCAAAAGCACTTAATAAGTACCATCTTGACCCAGAAAGTAGTTTCTGTGAATGCTTCGTGGTTATATCCTGCTTATTTGTACTGAATTTTAAAGTCAGAGGAGGGATGTAGCAGAATATTAGGGGAAGGAAATGTTTAATTTATGTCATATAACCAGCATATTTCTGTCCATCAATCAAAAGTTAATTTATTTTCTTCCTTTGCGGTACATAACTTCAATTGTTTCTTTCCTCTGCCCTTGTTTCTCTTAATTCTTACAACAGCTGTCAGTT
Source organism: Monarcha castaneiventris obscurior (assembly GCA_026261815.1). NCBI lineage: Eukaryota > Metazoa > Chordata > Aves > Passeriformes > Monarchidae > Monarcha > Monarcha castaneiventris. The sequence continues at coordinate 11,294,285 of JAMPIT010000893.1, read as the reverse complement.
AAATTAATGTCTTCCAGCAGGTAGGATGAAGATGCAATTCATGTTGTGCACAGATAATATTAAGCATCCAATACTGTGAAATTACACACTCCATTTAAAAATAGTTGAGAGGAGGAGGAGGGGGTGGAAGAACAAATTATTAGCAGCCTGTTTGTCTGTCACACTGCTGATAAAATCTGGAGAGAAAATAGGAGAAGTGTTGTTGGGAAAGCAGTGGGATCTTACACTGTAGGAGGCCTCCTTGTGATTAGTGTTCGTGACATAGAGCTTTTGCCCTTCCTGTCAAAAACCAGTTTGGTAACCACTTCCATGCACCTTGTTCAACCTGAAAGAATGGCTAGTATGAAATATTCAGCAGGTGTGCACTTCAAAAGCTACATTCTCTATGTTATGTATAGTTCACCTGGAAATACATAATACCTTTAAAACACAAATTGGCTCTCAAAGGGCACTCATGCATTTTCCTCTCTGTTTTATGCAGGGACAAGGATGTGCCCTCTGGCGACTGCAGCTGACAGCTGTGGATGAAAGCCATTCTATCAAAAGCTGTCTTCTCTGGTTTTAAGCCCTCCCTCATCATGTCCAAACCAATGTATATTAGGCTCCAAGGCTTCTTTCATTATTTGTCTTTAGAATCTGAAGTTGTAGCCAGTTCTTTCAAGGTTGGGAGGAAGTTTGAAGGTCTACACTGAAACTTCACTAAAATGGGCAAATCAGGGTACCACTATCAAAATATAAGGTATCAAATCATATTCAGATGCAGATTCTGCAAAAGTTAATTTGCACAGTTGCAAAGATCAAATCCAGGAGTTTGGGGTTATTGCTAGTGGTAAATTAAAACACCAGTACTCCTTTCAGTGTAAGTGAAATCAGTCTTCCCTTTGGACCAAAAATATCCTGGAGGAGCATCCTCACTGCCAGATGGACTTCATCAATTGTCCTTAAAAACCCTGAAATTTGTTGATGAACACTGAACAGTTGTCGGATTGCACCTCTGCAAAGTCACAGCATTTGAAGAGTCATCTTTATCTTAAGAAGCAAATTAAGCTTCTTTTTGTCAGCATAACAACCTTGTTTTCTCTTTGAGTGTCTTGGATTCAGCAGTGTTTCTCTGTTTAAAGAATACATTTGACTGAAATAATTTAAAAAAGGTTTTAGAAAGCTACATGAATATGATGTGATGAGGCAAACCACTGTGCCTCTGGTATAAGCCATCACAGCTGTCCAATCTGTGGCAGCTTGCTGGTGACTTGAATGGTCCTTTAAATTACATGGTCTGATTCTTCTCTCTCCATGGAGTATTGCAAATTGAGCTTTTGAGGAAACCACATAGCTACCCAACATGCGTATCTAAAGCCACAGTCATGCAGTCATTTAACACAGATGGCTCTTCACTCCTTCAACCTCAGCAGAGATGGCTCAAGACCATAGGCAGAGGGTAGAGGGCTGGAACTGACAAGGTTTAGACGATCTGACTTAACACCTCATCTCTACCTCTACCTAGCCATTGGCTGTTGCTGAGAGAAGGTGGAGGAGCCAAAGGACAAACTCCTGTCCTGACAACTAGAGAAGCAGAAGCTCCAGTCATTTAGGCACTCTCCTCTGATTCTCCCCTTTCCTCATGGCAATGAACTTGGTAGTATTCCTGCTTCCTCTCCTTTCCCAGAAAGCAGTCATAAGGTGAGAGGGGGCTGATGTGTGGGAAGTGGCATGACTCCTTTCAGGGGCTAAAAGTATGTGAGCAGAAGAAGGAAAGGTGGACAAGATTTCTGGCCTTTGCCTTCCCAATTCATTGCCGCATGTAACAGAGCCCTGCTTTCCTGAAGATGGCTGATTATCTGCCAGCCCATTGAAAGTGGTGAATGAATATCTCAGTCTGGTTGGATTAGTTTGCATGTACAGCTTGCAAGCACAGCTATTAAATCATCTTCATCTCCACTTTTACTTTTCTGATTCTTTCCACCACCCTATTGGGGTGAGTGAGCAGCTCTGCAGGGCTTTGCTGCCAAATGGGGTTAAACCGTGACAAACCTGAAAATCTGCTTTATTTCTGACAGCCTTCCTTACTCATCTTTACCTTCCGAGACTCCTGAAGACTTTCCGATCCTGCCTTTAAACACTTTTCCCACTCAAATCCCTTCTGCTGTCACTGCAAAACTGAGTTCTGCCACTGAGCCAACCCTGATGTTTTCTTCACCTGTATTAATTGTACATGTAGGTAGACATAGATTCTCAAATGTTTGAAAGATAATGGTATGTGAATTTATTAAAACACACTTCTGAAAATAATTTCTGCATGAGTAACAGACTGAAAATCCTCAAATACAAAACAATATTTTCCAAAACCAGAAATTATAAAATGTTTATCAGTTGTCCTATTTACAGGAATAGGGCGCCAGTTTAGGACTATGGGGGTGTACCACCCTGTGTATTCTACTCCCCTCTGTCATTTCTGATGAACTGCTAATGATGGGTCATTTTCAGGAGCTGCCCTGTGCACACCAGACACCACAGGCTACAGGCTGGGTGTTAAATGAGATAAGGAAAAAAAGGCAACCCCATGAGGCAGGGTAGCGCTTCTTCTTCCTCTTCACACCTGTGACTCAGCTGTGGTAACTCCCTCCAGGAAGCACCAGCACAGTTACACCAATCCTGAGGGGTCATTTCTGTTGATGGACCATAATGGGCTCAATGGCACTAGCAGAATAGGCAGCTGCAAAAACACAGACCATCAAGGACTTCCAAATATCCCAGGACTCACAGGATTACATCATTCCATTGTGAAACTGTCCCAGCCAGGGGAGGTACTGAGCATTCCCACCTGAACCTAAGCATATATAATCTTTGGTTTTGGAATCTTGGGACAACACCACTTGGTGGATCCAGAGGAGGACCAGAACTTCCACAGGACCACTGCTTTTGACAAGATCGTGACCATCACTTCAACAGGATGAAACCACTTGACAGGACTGTGACCATCACTAACAGCATGCCAGCTGTACTCTGTGGGTTTAAGCCAGTTCTCTGTGTATCATTGCATTTATTGTAATTTTTCTATTAAATTATAACTCTGACCTGAAATCTCTCTTAAGGTAAATGAATGGGTTCATTTCTCCCACCAGTTTACTTTCAAACCACCATACCAGTTCTTCTCCAACTCTCTCAACAAGCAGGCTCTGGTTCACAAACCACCTTTTCACTTACATCAATTATATTGTTTCTATACATTGATGGTATATCTTAATTAACTATTTCATATTCTGAACAACTGAAATGCTATAAAAACCTTTACACTTTAAAGCTAGAAGAATTCATCCGTAACATGCACAATTCTTAGCTGTGCCAAGCTGAAGTCAAGCTTGAGCTGAAAGTGTTTGGAAATATCCCCAAGTGATATTTCTGTCATCACACTTTCCAATTTATCTTTCATTTCTGTTGTGGTTGCTGCTGCTCAGCTTTATTTATAAATCTTTGAAAATAGGAATTTATAATGAACACACAGTCAGTTTCTTAAATTAAAGCACTGAGGCACTAACAAGTAAGCACCACTATAATCAAGCTAATTAAAAGGCCACGTTAAGGATAGGAATCTGCATATGAAAAGGAACATAATTTTCCTGATGGTAGTTTTACTATCCTCTTATATTTGCATGCACCCTGTAGAGTCTCACCATCATTTGAAGCTAAGCTACTTAAAGAAAAATCAGGTTTTTACCCCTTAATCTCTTTAAACTAAAGCAGTATTTCCAGTTTTGACCAACAGGTTCTGTGTTTTTCGAAGTTCATTCTTTGAAGAATTGAAATACTTTAATTTATCCAGAGCAGCAGATGCACAGCACACTTGGGGACAAATGAGATGAGTGAGCTGTGTACTGAATTTTTAATGATGTTTCCCTGGTAGAGACTTCAGAAAGCACTCTTGAAGACTACAATCTAACTCGGTAATGAGCAGTTTTCTTCATTTGAAAACTATGTGGAAAGATTATTATGGCCTTTCATATTCAGAAGCCACTGCAGGACATTTTGGTGCTAGCATTTTTTTTTCATTGCCAGAAAGGTAAAAAAGTGGGACAGGGGAGACACTAACAAAAACCAACATAAGTTGCACACTAATCCTCTTTCCATATCCAATAAAAATCCTTTCTGTGACTAAGTTTTACTTAATGAAATCCCTGTTCTGATGACAACTAATGTTTTCAAGCAGAAAAGACTCTATTTAGGATATGAAACATTTCAAGGAGCTCTTAAGTATGTGATGTAGACATAAATTCAGAAAGAAGGACATTGAGGTCACTTGGAGCTCAGATGTTAAGGACCATGAGACTCATACCTTAAGTTACAATATTTTTTGGCTTTATTTTTGCAATACATAGTTACAGTTCCAGTGCTAAATAAACACTAAAAATTCAAGAAGTACTTTCATAATCTTATGAAGGATTTATGTGGGCTTGCAAATTTACCATATATAGTGTCTGCCAATCATCCCAGTCTCTCTTAACTTTCCACACAATGCCCTAGAGTTGTTAATGATTCTGTGACTCAGAGAGTGCATGCACTGTGGAGAACGGGTTAGTTAGCTGTGATGTACTTTATTGCGTTTCTTTGACCACAGTTCGCTTTTTGCTGGTTGTCTTTAATAGGAAATCTGAACCAAAGTTCTTCTGGAAGCTGACTACTACCTTTTATATTGTGCACATCTGCAAGTACTTCCAACCATGTCATTTCACTGCTCAATGAAAGACTTCCATGAGGAAGTCAGCACATCCTGCCACATCCCTGCATTTCTTTTGTGGTTTAAGTTCCCCTTAGTTGATTTCCACCAAAATCGGGCTTGGAGAACCTTCTGTTGATGACAGTTAACCAATGAAGTTTATAATAACCTTCCAGTCCTTCAACCGGATTAAAGTAGTTGTTTCTATACCAGGAAACCTTCCTCAAATGGCAATAAATAATTAATCAGGAAAATACTGTGCTGGCTTCCAGATGTGGAGAAGAAGAAAATTTTCACTTATGTTTTCCAGATAATAATTGCCTATCCATCTGCACCATCCTACAGCAACTTAAAGCTACCACAGAGCAAGCATGACATCCTGTAAAGAAAAATGTGTGGGTCAGACCCAAGCCTGTACAGGTGCATTGGGTTGTTCCTCCACAGGTGCAGGACCCTGCCCTTGCCTTTGTTGAATTTCAGACAGTTCCTCTCTGCCAATCTCTCCAGCTTGTTGAGGTCCTTCGGAAAGACCTTCTGAAGGTCCTTCTGAAGCACAGCACTCCGGGGTATCAACCACTGCTCCCAGCTTTGTGTCCTCAGTGAGTAAGTTAAACTGTACTGGGCCTAATATTGAACCTTGAGGGATGCTGCTAGTGACAGGCCTCCAACCAGACCCTGTGCCACTGATTAAAATCCTCTGGGATCTGCCATTCAGCCAGGTGTCAATCCATCCCATTAGCCACTCATCCAGTCCACACCTCCTGAATTTGCCTATGAAGATGTTGTGACAGTGTCAAAAGCCTTGCTGAAGTTGAGGCAGACAATACCCACTGCTGTCCTCTCATCCATCCAGATAGCTGTTTCATTGTAGAAGGCAATGAGGTTGGCCAAACACCTGATCACCTTTAGGCTGATCACCTTCTTGTCTTCCACATGAAAAGAGATGGCCTCCAGGATGAGGTGCTGCATCACCTTCCCAGGGAATGAGATGGGGCTGACTGGCCCATAGTTTCCCAGGTCCCCTTTCTTGCCCTATCTGAAAACTGGGGTGACATTTGCTCTCTCCCAGTTGTCAGCACCTCTCCTGTTCTTTATGACCTTTCAAAGGTGATCATGAGCAGCCTTGCTATGGTGTGCACCAGCTCTCTCTGCACCCATGGGCTCAGCACTCATCCCATCAGGGCTACTGGACTTGAGGCGGTTAGGTTTTCCCAGGTATTCTCAGACCCAATGCTCCCTGACCAAGGGAAAGTCTTCCTTTTGTTTCTTCACCCTGGTCTCCTGGCTCAGGGTCCCCTGAGGCCTGGTCTTGTCAGTGACGATTGATGCAAAGGCATCAGTCTGCCTTCTCTGCTTCCTCTCTTACCTGAGTCCCCTCTTCATTTACTAATAAGCCCACATTATCCTTTGTTTTCCTTTGGTTATCAATTTGAAGAAACCCTTCTTGGTGTCCTTGGCATCCTTGGCCAGATTTAATTCTAGATGGATCTTGGCTTTCCTTGTCTTATTTCTACTTACCGACAATCTCTCAATATTCATTCCAAGTGGTCTGACTCTGCCTCCATCTTCTGTGTAATTCCTGCCTACACCTGAATAATGATAAAAGTTCTTTATTTGTCCATGTATGTCCCTTGCCCCTTTTCCCTGATTTCTTGCTCTTCAGAATGCACTGTTTTTGAGCCTAGAGGAAGTGATCCTTGAATACCAACCAACTCTTTAGGACCCCTCTTCTCTGCAGGGATGCTCCCATGGGATTCTTTCAAGAAGATCCTTAAAGAGGCTGAAGTTAGCTCTCCTTAAGTCCATGGCTGCAATCTTATTTGCTGCCCTACTTCCTCCTCATCTGATACAGAACTCCACAATCTCATGGTCACTGCAGCCACAGCTGCCCCCAGCTTCTACGTTTCTAACAAGGTCTTCCCTGTTTGTTAGTAAAAAGACAATCAGAACACCATTCCTTGTGGGATCCTCCACTACCTGTGACAGGAAGTTGTCATCAATCCTTTCCAAGAACCTCCTGGATTCTTTGTCCTTTGCTGTGTTGCTTCTCCAGCAGATGTCAGGGTAAAGACCCCCACAAGAACCAGGTCCTGTGACTGTGAGGCTGCTTGCAGCATGCCTGTTAAAGACCTCATCCACTTCCTCCTCCTGATCAAGTGTCCTGTAGCAAACACCCACAGCAGTGTCATCTTTATTAGTTGTCCTTTCATCCTAACACATGAGTTTCTCAATGCACTCATCATCCCCACCAAGAGAGAGCTCAATGCAAGCTGAGTGTTGTCTCACAGAGAGGTCAACTCCATTGCAGCACCTTCCTGGTCTGTCTTTCCTAAGTGGCAGGTAGTCCTTCTTGACAATATTCCAGTCATGTGAACTATCCCACCAGATCTCTGTAACGGCACTGAGATCAAAACCCTATGACTGCTCTTCCTGTTTGCTCCCCATACTGCATCTGTTGGCTTACATTTGATTGTGTCAATATTGCAGTAGGACTGCAAAAGGATTCCCCATAATTCTGTTGTGTTACATCTTTGGCTGCTTGTGCTTGATTGAGGTATTTCATCTTAAGACTCCTTTTACTACTGGGGTGGTCACTATAGTTCTCCCCTTCCCACACCCCATCTCTTGGAGCGTGGCTATGTCCCTATCCCATTTCAAATCTGGTTTAAAGGTCTCTCAACAAGCCCTGCTAACCCCCTCAGCTAAGATCCATTTTCCCCTTTAAGACAGGGGGACCCCATTTGTTGCCAGCAGGCTAGGTATCGCATAAACTGATCAAAAAACCCCGTATGACTGAGTATATTTCCGACAAATAGGTGGTGTGACATTACTAAGTAATTACTAAGCCATTAGTAAGTAGCCATTACTATTAACGATTTTAAAAGGAACATTATTATTGAGATGATGATGATCGTAATGATGATGATGATGATGATGATGATGATGATGATGATGATGATGATGATGATGATGATGTTACCAGGAATAGAATGGACTGAATATTTCACCCTTCATACGATATACCATGATCAGGTAAAGATCAGGGTATACTATACTACTCATATCATTAAGAAAGAAGTCACGTAGGTATGTATAAACGAAAGAAAAAAACCCAACCACTTACTTTAGAAGAACTGGACTGTTTAAAAAAAAAAACTATGTAGATTTCAATTAAGGAAATATTTTTTCTAAATGTTTTGACTAAAATTTGGACTGGCTACAGATATCAATTATTCAAGCAACATAAGTCCAGTAATCTCTTTTGACAATATATTAGTGTTGCTGGCATTAATGAGCAGCAGAAGTGAGGTTATTGCAAGTCCTGATAAATATACTATAACCAGAGCTGTTTCCAGAAATGCGTGCTGCTCTTCCTCTCCTCAATGGTATCTCTGAAGCAAATCCTATGTATGCATCAGAAGGACCAAATTCTACCTTCTTTACTCACATAAAGAATCATACTGAACAACCACCAACCGCACGTAATTTTCAGCTGTGCTGTGTGAACAATGATAGCAGTAAAAAATCCCATGCTTGCAAATGAAACCATACAAAATCCACATGATATAAAGTCTTTTAAAGTATTTCAGAATTCCTTACAGTGTTTGACATGGCCTGTCAAGCAATTATCATCCTGTATCGAATCTCTCTTTTGCAGAGAAAGACTAAGAATATTATAGTAGGGCAATTCTGGTTTCATGCTGAAATCCTTGTTTGTCTGTTCCTTTCAATCAAGCTATAAATGTGAGGATGATACAGAGACTGAGTTGGCTTTATACACCAACTCATTTTTTACCAACACAGAGTTGCCCAGTGCCCACATGGATTTCCTTGCATCTGTCAGCAGCTTTTTAAATGATTGGTGACGGTCCTTCATGGTAACTGTCCTTCCCAATGAGTGAATGAGACACAGGAAGAACAGTTGAAAGGATTTTAGTCAAGATGTTTCCACTGTACAACATTTATAAACAGACCAGTACCTTTTCCCATCAAATGCTAAGGGTTAGATAAGGTGGAGCTGTCTGAGCCATAATCCTCTCATGATGAAGCTGAAGTCAGCATGGCAAGGTAAGTCAGCAACGTTCCAGTTGTTTGTTGCTTGATCTCACTGTTCTTGCACGTCACCAAGTACTGTTGATCCTTGGTTTTGCCTGTGCTCAATGCATCATTGCATCCCTACTCTATTTTGTGCCTCCCATGGCTCATCAGTTTTATCTTCCATCTGTTCAGTGACCTGGGCTACAAAGCCTCAAACATTGCTGCAAAGTCCAGGCAGGAAGCTCAGTAAACATTTACATCCCTTGGGCATGTAAGAAAGCTCATCCATGCAGGAGCAGAAGTTTCCTCCTGGGCAGGTTGAAGTGGATCTTTCATCGCAAATGTTCTCCACCTTTTATTGCTGTGTCTCCAGGCTTACAAGTTTGCTTGCTGTAGCACACACACTGTTTTCACGCCTCATGTCCCACCATTTCTCCTCTTGCTGCAGAATGACAGACTGTCTGCAAAAATTTTCTCAGAGGGTTCTTTTCTGTAGCTTACCCATGGAAAAGTGTTGCATAGTTTGGCATGCAATGCAACACCAGCAATCTGGAAGCCTGATGTTAAAAGAGACACTTATTGCAAAACGGTCTGGTCAGAACTCTCATACACTAAAGCATCAAAGTGAGATGCTTATTCTGTAAAAATGCAGCAATGCTATCAAAATAAGTGAATTAATCTGTACTTTTGTCTTTGTGAGACATATGGATTGAAAAACTGGTATATGTATTTCCTGAACCCTTTTTTAAGGGCACTGACCAGTCAAAACTCAGAAGACTTTATCAGAGAATTACATTTTTCCTTCAGTGATTTGGAAGTGGTGATGATATTAGGTGGGTTCTACAAAGAGTTTCAGTTTTATATTCACCCCAAATGCCTAAACCTGTTTTTTTCACTGCTATCCTGAAGATAACAAGAAGAAAATACTGATTTTGTTCTTCCTAAGGCCCTTGTTTCAGGATGGAGAAAAGGAGAGAAACTGCACATGGAGGCAGTGACTGCTATAGGAAATGTATTTTTGGGTACCAAGATATAGTTATGTAGCTCTTTGAAATGGTATTGTGGTAGGTCATGTTGAGCATGAGAAAACTGACACCAGATGATGTCGAGTTCACATGCACATGCAGTTTGTATGCCTTTTATTAATGTCTCCTTGCACTGAGTCCTGCCTTTCCTAGCATGGCAGAACCTGCTGGCTTCCAGCTGGGTAACTAACAGCTACAACTTTCTTGGCAAGAAGCAAATGGCTCCAAGAGATGTTCCTCGAGCTTCCTCATGGCACTTGCACTGCTCAAACCTATGAGAGCTTGGGGGAACATATTATGAAAAATCCTTCACAGATTATTCATCAGTGCCCAGCTCACATTCTACAGTAATCCTACTAAGAAAAAGTCCTTAAATGGAAGCTTCTATAATATTATTAATGAAGAAATGCTGGCTGTCAAGCATGGCTGAAAACGGAAAACACACACAAGAGATGATGGGTGCTGATGGGTCTATGTAGCTGTTGGTCTAGAGACAGTGCAATTCGTGGTGCTCTACCCTGAAAAGAAGCCTTACACGGCCCATGGAAAAGTAACTCCTCTCATCAAATTTGAGGGGTCTTCGACATTTCTGAAACTGGTACTTCCCTTTTCCAGCTTTATTTAGTTTTCCTTCATTTCTATGCCTTTGAAAATCTTGTATTTCTTCCATACACACCGTATTGACATCATTCAGATTTTAAAAAAATAAATGCTCTCCACACGAGAGAGAATTCCTGCCTTCAGTAGCAAGTATGCCTCAAAATATAGAAAGTAAATAAAAAATTTAGATGCAAAACAGCAATTCAGGGAGGTGACAAAAAATTCAAGAACAACTTTTCAGAAGATGAGTAGTTTGTTTATATTTGTGCTGGGAATCTATAATTTATATAAAAAACAAGACACATCCCATGTTGTGACAGATTCTATCCTCACTAATGTTAAAAAATTACATTTTTTTCATTCTTTAACCTCCATAAAAAGTAACTGTGGAATGACATGGTGATTTCACCATGTATGGGAGGGCTGTTGGAGAAATTCCAAAAGGAGTGGGACTTTTCTAGAAACCAGAACAAAACAAGCAGAGGATCATTCCTTCCTTCCTTCCTCCCTCCCTTCCTCTCCCCCATCACATAGTCCCATGTAAAATGGGTAGGACAGCTGGCTAGTAGCTACAAGAAGTGCTAAGTTTGAAAGTGAGATCTGGAACATCAGATGCAAAGGTGAAATGGAATTCAGAAATGGTTGCAAAATACATACCTTCTGTTTTCTTGGAAAGCAAGAAGTTTGCAGCCAACACATTTTTCAGATTTTTGTTTTTCAGTTGCACATTCTGATCAGGTGTGTCTTAAACAGGAAATTAATTAGTCAGTGTTTAGAAAATATCCAAACAAAACTGGTGAAGTACATCTGCATACTGATGAGATGGTATCTTAAATCTTTGTAGTCAGAGGCAGGATTTAGAAAAGCAATGACAAGAATTTCCAGATGAAAGTCTGCCAGGCAGTTGGCCTGGGAGAAGAAGAGTCCAGAGGGAGTAATGTAATCTTGTATTTGACTGAGCAAGCACCTGATTCAAAATCCATGAGGAAACATCCCTAGCACAGCTTTGTGAAAGACAGAACAGCAGTCTGGCAGTGGTAATTATATTCTGTACCTCTACTTAAGGAACGTTTGGAAAAGCCACAATCAGGAAAAGATGCTTCCAAGTTATACTGATCAGAACAAAATCAGAATGTAAGGAAGCCTGCACCAATACTGGGAAAAATAATCCATTTGTTTTCTTAGGGGATTTTTCAGATTTTTTCAAAGGTATTCCTGCTTGTTCTACATTTGGCATGGATCAAAGAGGGCTGAACTACACTTCCTCATTAATGTCACAACATGATCCTACAGGGATCACCAAAAAAATGCATCAAAACAACTCCTGGTCCTCACTAGCCTAAGTGCTAGGGAAATTCGACAACAAATATTTCACACAACAGGCAGTGTAATGGTTTCTGGTCAGAAAACACATTCAGTCATCTTTAAAGAGCATTAAAGAAATATTGATGTTGTTTTGAATTTTTTAAAACCAAATATTCTAGGGACTTAGTGTTGAAAGCTTGAAATGTAAGCAGGTAGCATTAGTGCTGCATGTTAATTTGGATAGGAAAAAGGAGACAACCACTAGAAATTAAATTATACTCACAAAATCAGTCCAAAACAGTCTTATAAAACTGGATCTGGATGAAGCCCAAGGGTTTCCACGAGCATTACCCTTTAAGTCTGTGCACAACTTGTGAGGAATAATATTAGTTCTGTAAAGCCCTTCATTGCACTGCCTAATTTAAAAAATGTCATAGTACTCTATCCCACATAAATGTAGCTCAAAAAATCTAAGTGAAAGATCTTTTTTTTTGATGTACATACAGATCATACATTCACTTAGCAGGGCTGTGTGCAGTACTAAGTTTTGGGGTGAGAATTACTGTAACCAAGGGGCTGATCTGACCTTGTACAGGCTCCTTTCGCCTTGTGACTTTTAAAACACCATCCTGTCTTCTAAGCTTTGTTCATGTGAGTATAATGAAAAGAAAAATAAGGCCATATATAACACAGGATTACCGGAAACACGTTAGAAAATCAGTGCCTTCCCCAGTAAATCACACCAACACATTTGTCGCTATTTTAAGCCTTTCCCAACAGCTGATCACTGTGACCAACAATCTTCAACATGATCCCATTCCTGGAGCTCTTTATCACCATTAGGCAGAATCACATGATGCAATTTGAAACGGTGGAGCTTGATTGCAAATCAGTGTTGGATGTTAAGATTTGTTTTTTTTCTTCTCAGAGCACTACAGGAGACAAGAAGAATGATTTATATTACCAGCTTAAACATTTATGAAAATTAGATAAAAGTAACACAAGACTGACTAGATAGACATAAATAAGACTAATAGCACTGTATATCTAATCCCAGATTTCATGCTGCCACAAGAACTAGTTCATTAAAAAATATTTCTGTATCCTTGTTGCACTTTTTATGACAACAGGGGTTTGTATTCGAGTGAGTGAGCACAGAGGGGAGCACTTGCAGAACTTCTTTTTTGTTCTGATTACTTTGGTTATAAAAAAGATTTTGTCAAATTAATTCCAACTGAAAAGCTAATGCAAGCCTGGTGGAAGCATTCACAGACTGGGACTGTCTCATGCTCTCATGCTTTGTACATAGGCAAAACTCCAACTGTCTCATTACTATAAAGATCTTTGCTTCTGTTCAGCATCTGGCCTGAATATATTGGGTTTCACCGAAAAACACAGAGACATTCTGATTTTTTTTTTCTATTTACTTCTACGTCTAACTGAATTTAAATGGAAGAGAAAGCACGAAGACATAGCTAATGCCCAGCTACGGATAATATGGAATAATGTCTTCATACCCTGTGAACAATATGGAGCTATGGCAGCTAAGAACTCAGCCCTAATGCTACTTAATTTTAGTTCCTGCTATGATCTTAATACTTGCTTTGGTTATTTTATTTTGGACCACATTTTGTGTAACAGAGAGAGGATAAACTAATCTATGCTTACAAAGGACTTTGAGAACTATAATGAAAACTACTATATAAATTCTATGTGTTCTTCTGGTTGGGTTTGATAAGTTTTGGTGACTCACTATCTACTCAAAAGCTCCATGTATCTGTAATGCAACGATTGGCAGAGCATCACAGGGGATATTTGTAATGGGAAAAAGTCACTATCTTACAAATAGCATCTTATCTTCCTTCCACTGAAGTATGTGGGAGTTTTGCCAGCAATTTAAGAGGAAATGTGTCCATTCACATAATATGCTTTGAAAATTGTGTCCAGAGGAGAAGACAAGAACAATCTAAATACAGAAGGAAGGGCTCTTAGAACACCATTTGGTGTTGTAGCAGAATCAACACTGGAAACTTGTTTTGTTCTTAGAACACCATTTGGTGTTGTGGCAGCATCAACACTGGAAACTTGTTTTGTTCTTTCATTACTAAAGAAATATATTCCCTTAGACTTAATGTCACAGTCATACTCATTTGTATGTGCACTAACATGATCTTACCAAATGTTTCTATCAGGAGCCCTCACAGAAATATGTGGCATAGATTGCTTGAAATGGTTTGAATGAGCTATTATTTTCTAATATCTGAGCTATATTGTAGAACTAGTTCTCATAGTTCCATTCATTTTGCTTCAATAAAACCAGACTCATACTTTGTCCAGCAAGTACTAAGTGGGATTCTGGACAGGTAAACTCTTATCTCAGAGAATACTTCTGCAGGTTCAGCCCCCATTTCTTTTCCTTGACAATATACTCAGGCCATTTCTGTTGGAAAGGAGAGGTAAGGCAGCTGAAAATGGATGTAATGAATGTAGTAAAAGCCTTCTGAGGACACCCCTCCTACAAATCCCTGTAACAAAAGTCACCTGAAACACCTTCACTGCAAAGCAAAAACAGTGCAAAGAGTCTGAATCAGCTTGCACTTCTAGTTTATCATCATCTACAGTTACAGCAGCAGTAACTTTCCCCTGTGAACAGGACAGAAAGAGGTGTTATGATCAAAGGGGTGCCAAAGACATGTTGACACATCAATTTCAAGATGTTAACAAAAGTACCAAGGTGCTTTTTAAACAGAAACAGAGATCATACAATTATGCACTCCTACTCTTCTAATCTATGAAGAGCAAGAAGAACAAGGGCTGGGGAAAAAAGGAAAGACTGACCTTCTATTTCATGAAGGCAAAGTGCAAACCACTTGTCCTAAATCCAGCAATGTTTTAATGCCATCGAGATCTCTCTATTTATGCACAATTTTAGCTTCTGGCCAGTAATAAATATGCTTCCTCTTCTAAGACAGTTGTAGGAAATAGAAAGTATTTGGCAAGTTATCTTGCACAACCAAGACAGTAAAACCAGGAAAGGAAACTTAATTTTGCCAGCAATCAAAAGGACACGAGTGTTACAGAGGAAAGACTGTACTGTGTTTAAGGTGTGTCAAAGCTTGGCAGAGCTTAGAACATGAATTTAGTCTGGGTTTTTAATTGTATCAACACAGGATTTGGATTCCTAACCTCCTTACTGATGAAGGACATCAGAGGTGAAACACATCAGGGATTTCACTTCTCTCACAGATGCCTTCATAGTAATTTGATCTGAATTGTTTAAATGCAGTTAATTCTCCATATTTTGCATGCAAAGCACTTGGTTTGAAATCACTGAGCGCTAGGGTGCAGCAATGACACCACCCTTTCCCTGGGAGCAAAGCCAGTTCAGGCACCAGGGAGATGATTAGCTGAGGCAAATAGAAACATCCAGCCAGCCCAAAAATATGTGAATCTGCATTTGCCTGAGTGATTCTGCATAGACAGTTTCAGCTCTTGGCCACGATCCCTTTTTCCAAGGGCTCCCCTGACGTCTAACAACTTTGTGAGCATCTCTGATGCACTCCTGATCTCATTGGTCTTGCTCGAAGCAGAGCACCATTTAGCTTGAGCTGGCTTTGCAAACACAACTCAGAGTCAACACAAATCCCTGTGACCAAAGAAATAAGGCCCGCTGGATATTAGCAGACTCTATGGGCATCTGTGTTGTGGTAGCTGCCATAAGAAGGAACAGAACCAAAGAGATCCTAAAATGTCCTAATATCCTGTAATTTCCTGATTTTCATATTTTCCAAAGCATTCTGGCCCCACATTTTCCATGGAACAGAGGTCTGATCTGAAATAATTAATTCATCATTATGTCATATTCAAATTTATTTTGAAACGCTCAGTGGTTAAAGGGCATAGATTGGAATTTAGTAATCCAGCTGCCCAGGGGTGGGTGACTGGCATCATCTGGGCCCCATGCCAAGGGAACTGAAGAAGCAGCTTAAACCAACAGGATTAAAAGAAAGCCTCAACTTTTTCTTTTCCCTTTGTCTTTGCATACAGGATAAAAAATAGACTGCAAATTGCAGCATTCAAAAAATAAAGATACTCTAAATTTGCCATTGTAGGCCATAATTTTGTGATCTCCAGTGTGAATTCTCAAACTGAAATATGGTAATTTATCTTCAAATGGTATTTCACCTGTCATCTAGTTGAAAGCATGGATTATAAATGAGCAGATTATTTTTTATCTTTGATTTAAAGGATGAGACTGAGAAATTCTGTCCATTTCAATGGTGATCCAGTAGGTGGAAATAAATACAGTCATAAATTCCATCTTTCAGAAGCAAACACAGCCATATACTTACATATGTGAAAACCTTTTTGGTTCACAACAATGGCAGTCTCA
This sequence comes from Monarcha castaneiventris obscurior, assembly GCA_026261815.1. NCBI lineage: Eukaryota > Metazoa > Chordata > Aves > Passeriformes > Monarchidae > Monarcha > Monarcha castaneiventris. Next base: position 11,278,213 of record JAMPIT010000893.1, on the reverse strand, counting down.
GCTCAAGAAAAATAATGCCACCTGACCATGGGTGAGAGACTGGACTGGCTAATCACTCAAACAATGACCACTTAATTGATAAGGGAAGAGGATGATAAGAGGCAAATCATAGGAGGTTGGATAGTGCTTTATCACCATGCCAATGCTCTCCCTTTAAGTAATGGCTCAGGTGTGAAAACTCCCCTCTGATTTGGGGATATTCATGCATAGCCTGAAGGTATTCACCCCTTCTGATGGGCTATAATTGACTACACTGCTCTTACCTGAGAGGCAGCTGTGGCATCTTGAGAGGTGTCCTGGACTATCAGAGACTCCTGAAGTGTCCCAGGATCTACAGCACTACATTATTCAATGTAAAACTCCCCACCCCTGGAACGATACCTGGGCCTTCCCACCTGAACCTGAGCACCTATAACCCATGGAACTTTGGTGCTTTATGGGCTTCCCCCATCCCTGATGGATCAAAACAGTGACCACCATCTCAACGAACAGACAGTGAAATCGTAACGATGAAGTCTTGTCACAAGATCCAGTGAGGGGTGACTATATACCTTTCTATTCTTACTCCTTCTCTTCCTTTTCCAAACTATTTCTTTCTCTCTCTCTACATCACATTTACTGTAAGTAATAATGCGTACTATTGACCTCAGCATATGGTCTTGCTTGCACCTTAATTCAGGCAGCGGTATCTCTCTAATAATTTTAATTATTTAATCATAATGCCATGATTTGGAAGCAGGGAGAGGTGGCCCAAACAGTGCCACCTTCTCTAAACTGATGTTTTTGGTAACAAGAGCTGCTTTTGCAGCTTTTTTTAAATCAGATTTTTTAATCAGAAGAAATACTGAGGAAGAAAAGACTTCAGTTAAACTGCAACAACTTCAGTTTTATTTTCTTTCACCTTACATATGTACAACAGGAGATTTTCTTTCTTGTATGGTTTTGGGATCACAATTTTTATGTGCATACTTTAAGGCACAGTATCACCATGGAGTAGCATTATGTAGGGTGTGGGAAAATATGCAGACGAGATTCCTTCATTTTCCTGTCCCTGGGTAATAGGTGCATGGATGCACAAATTTTGGAGACATTATGTGCCCTGGATGGCAAAGCAAATAATAAGCTTGGTGATGTTGCTGTGCATGTGGCTGTAGCCACGACCACTGGCACACAGCACCCCGAGTCTTGGTGGTGAGGTACTGATGTGCAGCATCTCCATAGGTATGGCGAGTGCCCATACACCTTTTTTCTCCTAATTCGATTATTTGATGTTGGTTGGTTTGTGTTTTCCCTCCCCGTTTTATGCATTAGATGTTGAATATGTAAATCCCCTTGTTTGCTTACGCATAAGTTCCAGAAAGTTCTCCCCTACTCAACACCCCATTGGCCTCCTGTTACAAACCCATCCTATTCCTATTGGCTGTTTTGTTACAGTTCCCACCCCCTCCATTTTTCCTCATTGCCTGTTCCCTTAACCCCGCCCTATTCTTTCTGAGTGTAAAACCTCTGGACCCTCTTGCTATCTTGGTTCTTTGTCCCTGGACTCTTCACTTGCTGCCGGAATAAACTGAGCTTGTGGAACCTATACAAAGGACCGCCTCCTGCTTCTTTGCTTCTGCCGACGTGCTTGTCATCATCTCTTGGGCTAACTCCTTAGGGAGAGGAGCTTGTTCTCTACAGCTGGTGAGCACTGTGTTGCCTCTCAACAAGACACAGCCAGACCTCCAGGGTGAGCCCTGGCTCAGTGTCTCGTGGTGCAGCTGGTCTCTACTAACCATTACCAAAAGTTTACTTTCACCTCTTCTTTCTGGGAAAGACAAATAAAGACCCAGATAATGCTTTTTTGAACCACAATTTGCATTACCAACTTTTTTAGTTGGGAAAAGACATAAATAAATAATGTTTTGGGTTAAAGACACTGGTTTGGAACTTCTCTAATCAGTGTTCTAGCCAGAGGTCTGTGAGTGAAAGCATTGCAGTAAGAAGATACAGTTAAGTCTGCCATATTAACATAATACAGAAATAGGTGTCCAACATCTAGCTCAACCCTCAATTTCTTGAGGAAATCAAGGTACAAAAAGCCTAGAGCACACATTTAAAGAAGCTAAATTGTGCAGATTGCTGATAGCCACAGTAAAAAATCAGAAAATAATTTATCCACACAGGAAGACTGAAGAAAAATTCAAGCTCTAGGCAATCATCTGCATGTTATGGTTACATCGGAAAAGAGTGTCCATCAGCTCAATGGTGCAGACATACTAGTTTTATACAAACAGAAGCAAAATACATTGAATTTAACAAGATGCATATGGTCCCTAGAAACCTTTCTTCTCGTATTTTAAGTTCTGGTGTCAAATAGTATAAGCCAACTTTGAGGCCAGTATTCAAAGCTATAAAAAATATTGTACATCTCCAATCTGTGTAATGCTACATGGAAGGTAAAGACCTCCTAATTTAAACATTTTACTGACCAGTGACTGGATTTGGTGGTTAAAGTTGCTATCATGTGACTAACATAACATATATACTACGGCCAGAAGTTTCTCACCCTGCATATAGTGGTGTTCACAAAAATATCTACTTTGTGAGTGAATCAAATAGAACTGGATTATCATATGAAATGAAATCATAACTCTCCAGAGCATGGGCTAACTACAGAATTCACTAATTGTTCTCAAATTATGAAGCAAATGGTTTCTTGGCATTCTATGCAGCATTTGACAACTGTCCAGTGACAATTAAATACAAACAGTAGCTCAATGTCTGGTGCGGCAGAGGTGGATATAATGTTGAGTGACTTACCTTAACTCAAACCTCTTAATCTTTCTACATCATTCTAGAAAACAAAGAGTAATAACTGTTCTGTTGTTATGCATCGTTGGATCTTGTGGACATAAGCAGAACTGATCCAACTCAGCCCCTTCCACGTGTGCAAATCTGAGTATTGACAAATTCACCTAAGGCTCAAGAGGCAGCCTGCTAAAGTGAATTGCAGCACTTGTGCACATAATGGCAACAGAAAGCTCAATAACAAAGAGGAAGACCCATCTGAAAGGTAATGAGAGATCCCAGCCAGCCAGCCTTTTAAACAAAATGCTCGCAGATGGCTCTGGAGGCTTGTGTTTTGGGGTCCACTGAGGTCAATACAAACAAAAGGAGGATTTTTATAAGCTGTAAAACTTTCTGCCTCAAGGAAAAAAAAGAATTTGGTTGCCATCCTGTACAGTGTAGCACTTATCTATATCCACGGTAACACAGTATGAACTGGTTTTCTATACCCACAGTAACACAGTATGAGCTGGTTATTTTTACAAGCATCAAAATGAAAGGAGTGAATTTTGCTCTACAAAAGGAACTGGATATAAGCCGAACAGCCGTAGAAACACCAAGTATCTGGAATATGTGATAAATGAAACATCTTGCTGGCTCTGCAGGACATCTTGAAACCCTAGTGTTATGGAATGGTCTTCTATCATACACCAAAGTAAACCAGAAATTGAGGCCTTTTAATAGTTCCCCAGACAGGAGAGCTTGCTGCCTTACATTGTTTCATTAACACCTTCCTCTCCATGCCAAGAAGCAGATTAGGAGGTCCCTGGCTCTCTGTCTGCTTTAGGTGACTTCTGCAGGTTTTTTACTGTTAAACCCATGAGGAGTTCATCATGAACGGCACTGACTCTTTGATGATACAAGACACTGGGGTGCTAGAGAGTGTCCAGAGAAGAGCAAAGAAGGTAGTGAAGGGTCCAGAGAGTGAGTCATGGGGAGCAACTGAGGGAGCTGGGCTTGCTTAGACTGGAGAAAAAGAGAGGCAGAGACCTTACCATTCTCTACAACTACTGAAAGGAGGTTGCAGTCAAGTGGGGTTGGTTTCTTCTCCCAGGTAACAAGAGATAGGACAAGAGGAAATGGCCTCCAGTTGTGCCAGGGGAGGCTTATATTGAGTATTAGGAAAAGTTTATTCACTGAAACAGGTGTCAAGCATTGTAACAGGCTGCCCAGGGAAGTGCTACAGTCACCAACACTGGAGTTACTTAAAAGATATGTAGACATGGCAGCCAAGGACATGGTTTAGTAGTGGAATTTGCAGTAGGTTTATAGTGTCACTCAATGATCTTAAGGGTTTTTTCCAATCTAAGTGATTCTATAATTCTGTTATTTTTAAATTCTAAATTTTTTCTCTCACAGTTGAAGACACCAAATTTTGCCCATGAGACACTTGAACACATCCTGTGTTGTCACTCTATTTATTCTTGTAAGCATTTGTTGTGTAATTTCTCTTATTTAGTATGTGTATTTCTGTATGGTTACTAAAGCATGTTCATAAATGATTCTTGATAAATTACAAGGTGACTCTTAACTGGAAAGCATTGCAGGATACTTACCTCTTAACACAGCTTAGCATATTCTGGTATATTTTCATCCTACTGAATCACAGGGAAAAAAAAGGGATTTGCATTCATTTATAATTTCAGCTTAAGAAACAGTAGATTTAAGAATGGCCATCATAAAACCTTTTTTAAAAGGGCCCTATCAGCAATATTTTTGCATAGACTAGTGCACTGTGCAGCATTTATAAATCAGTGAATTCCAAGGGAATTGTCAAGGACTTTACTGTCTTCCCCTGAGGAGAGATAACTAATGTCTCTGTTACCTGTTTTGAATAACACTTAAGAGCAGGAAGCAAACACACAGGCAGCGAAAGCATGTATCCTGGGAAGAGTATATGGATGCTACCTTGTTCTGTAGGGATGGGGTCAGGAAGTCCAAGATGTGGCTGCAGATGAAGCTGGCAAGGGACACAAAGAATAAAACCACCTTCTACAGATGTGTCATCCAGAAAAGGAAGGCTAAAAAGAATGAATTCTCTCTCATGAGCACAACTGGAAAACTGGTAAAAGAGTGTAGGAGAAGGTTGAGGAACTCAGCAACTTTTTTGCCTTAATCTTCTCTGGCAGCCACTTTCCATACCTCTCAACAGGATAGACCACAAGAGAGAGAATGAGGGAGCAAAGTCCCTTCCACTGTAAGAAATGCTTAGGTTTGAGACCCCCTGAGGAAAGCGAGTCTATGGGAACTGGCAAAATTCATCCCACAGTCCTGAGGGAATCGGCTGACATAGCTGCCAAGCCACACCTCATGGTATTTAGAAAGACATGACAGTCAGAAGTCTCTGATGTCTAGAACAGGGGAAACACTACAACTGTTTCTTAAAAGGATAACCTTGGAAACCACCAACCTGTCAGCCTCAGCTCTGTGCCTGGGAAGATGATGGAAGAGATCCTTCTAGAAGCTGTGCTAAGGCACACGGAGAACGGGGATGTGGTTTGAGACAGCCACCATGGCTTCACCAAGGGCAAGTCTTGCCTGACCAATCTAGTGGGCTTCTGTGGTGCAGCAACTCCATGAGAGGACAAAAGAAGACTGATTGAAAACTAAGTATAAGAAAGAGAGTTAGGATGAGTGTGGTGAAACACTGGAACAGATTGCCCAGAAAGGTGTTAGATGCCCATCCCTGAAAACCTTCAAGGTGAGGACAGGACTCAGAAACCTGATGTAGTTGAAGATGCCCCTGCACATTTCAGGAGGGTTGAGATAGATGATCTTTAAAGGTCCCTTCTAAACCAAAACTATTCTATGATTCTACGATTGTATATAATTTTATCTCTCCACACGGATAAATGTCATAGAAGAGGTGACAGAGCATGTGACTGACAGTGTCGAACTACATCTACCCTTGTATGAAAAATGATTAACATACATTGGATACTCCAGACATTATTACCAATCAGCCTTCAAAACAAGAGATCTGAGGATGACAAAAGTAATTAAAATTCAGGTTCCAACAGTAAAAAATACAAATACTCCATTAAAATTAGTCTTAAGATTATCACTCTATTTCCATAGCTTTAAAGCCATTAAGGCATTTCAATTTCTTAAATACATATGAATATTTATTGCCTAAAACAAAAGGAACAACCTTGACTCATTCCCCTTTATTCTCTATGTTGTTTATGAATATGCTTTCAAAGAATGAAGATGGGGGACAGTGATTCAATTTCATAGATGAATAATGCCAGGTTACATGTTTTGTATTTTTTGACAGTTCTGAATTATATAATGATATGCCATTACCATGTGTTGTTCACCCTTCATCTACCATGCAAATCAATTAACAAATAGGGTGAGGTTTTACATAGCTTTTTCTAACTCTGGACCAAATTGTTATCATTGTTATAGTGGTGTAAATCTGGATGACCTACACTGAATTCTACTGTGTTACTTCAGAATTACACCGACTTAATTAGAATAAAATTGTTGCTGCACAAAGAAATTGTTTGACGTGTTTTCCAGCAGGACAAAGTCTATAGTAAAAGAAGCACTACTCATATAAAGCAAATTGAACATGGTCTGTAGGATGTAGCCACATCTCAGGCTACACTAAGACAGCAGGGGTGCAAAATTATTTTATGGGCTGGATTTTCCAGCACATTATAACTCTTGTAAACACACTGCCATTCTTCCCTAAAAGGCAGCCCGAACAACATCATGCCAAGGAAAAGGGCATCTCAGTGGCAGGATGCCAGACAAGAACTCTCCCATGGCAGCACAGCAGGCAAAAGGGATTGCTAAAACAAGAGATATTGTCTCTGCCCCAGTTCCCTAAAAAATACATACGGTCAGCCACTTGGGTCTCACATCTACCTTAAGGCTTTCCTAACTTCAGCCTAGAGAGAGCTGCTGTGAATAGAACTGCAGAAGGGCTAGGCAAATGAAATGGGGTTATTTGCATTGTATGAAATTGTTTCCTGCTCCTTTAAAAGGTTCATCTCTCCTAGGATATCCTATATCTTTCTTTTCTTCATGATTTCTAGAAAGAACACAATGGAAATGACTGCTTGCTTGCTTTTTTTTTTTTTTCCCCCCTCATATATTCCCAGAAATGTGCCCACCTCTTTTTAAAACAACTTGAAGAAATGGGGAATAGGTCCCGTGGAAGTAATTGCAGGAGGCGTTGCAGTTAAAGGTTTTATTGTTAGTCATATAATAACAGGGGGCAAAATAAAGAATGTAGTTCTGACATGAAAATGTATTTTCTCTGAACAATATTGTAGGGGTCTAGTTTAAATTTTAAGTGCAGCTTTTGGTTTTAATGTACTAAGCATTCAGACATTATTTTTCCCTTTTGCTGATAGTCCTTTATGTCAATGATCAAATCACCTTTCCATCCCTCTTGGTACTAGTGTCATTCATGCTTTTCAAACTCTTCTGCCTGTAATACCAACTCTAACGAACTGGACTGGAGTGTAATAAATGGATCCACCGGGGACTAAATAGTGAGAACGTGACATTTTCAAAGAGAAAACACATTTTTGAGAGAGCACATCTCTTTTAGTCAGGTAGCTCCTCCCTTGTAATCTCTCTTTGCTTTTTGTAGCATATACACATACAAATCACAGCAGTTCCTCCTAGCTCAGTAACGTCCCTGGAAACATGCAAGGGAAATCCAGAACTACCAGTGACTCACCACTAAATTGGAACTTCCAGGTAAGGGGGCACTTTTCAGAGGACTAGAGCTAGGACACCCATCACTTTCTGTGATTCACTTGTTCCCTGAAACAGCAGGTAGCTGGGCCTAAACACAGCATAAACTGCTTTAAGGTATTAGGTAACAAAAGAGTCTCAAAACTGAGTTCTTTCTGACAAAACCCACTAATGCCAAAGCAAATGTATTTGGTCCAACATTTTCTCTGCATGCTTACTTTTCAATATTTCCAGTCATTCAGAATAAACATCAGTATAGATGTTTCTGTTTCTGTCTGATCAAAGACTTTAAATAGAATTTTCATTGTCTGAGAAATCAATGCAGGTGAAACTCTGAAAGGCACAGTTCATGCTTAATAAATTGTTATTGGAAAATGAGATAGGGTTTAAATCTTCCTGATATCCATCCCAAGATTTTTACGGCACTCAATTTTTGGTTAATGCAATCAGGAACCTTTAAAGAGTTAGTTAGCAAAAGCATTTAGGATGTTTGAACTAGCAATTGAATACTGAAGAAAGAGTTGAAGACAGACAAGGTAATTTTTGAAGAATGATTAAGAAGTCTGTTGCAGTATATCCACATATTATACTTGTGGATAAACAAGGCATTATCCCTAGCAATAATGCAATGTTTGACATTTATAAAAGATTCTGAATGAGATTGCAGAAACATCTTTTTTTTTCTCAATTAACTGGAGGTAATGTAACTTCTTGCATTAGCTACCATAGAAGAATCAGTGGTTAATATAGACTTTGTATTTTAATTAACTTGAACAGGAAGTCTTTCAAAGTATAGAGGCCCAATCTGCCTTGCCTGAGGACTGAATGCACACATCTACCCAATATTGTGAGAGGTTATGGTATTAGTAAATTCAGCAATTCCACATGCAGCCAGCAGTTTAATTTTTATCTGTGAACATGTATGCACTGCTGTGACACTGCCTTGTGGATGAGCCTTTTTAAGACACAGGGATTCGATTTGTGAACAGTCAGACAGATTTCTTTTTCTATAATAAATGCAAATTTTACTATAACCAGAGAAAATATTTTGTTAGGACTTATAAAGGTCTTCTGTAAACTCAGTGCTCCCTCATTATTAATTTATGTGGTCATTTCAACTCCTGGTCTTTGACTAACACAATTGATTCTGCTTGTTCCGCCCACGTAGATGTCTCTCTTGGTTGACACGACATGACCCTTAGCGTGGCTGTGGGAAGTTCAGCTCAGAAGATTAAATTTCCAGATCCTTCAAGACTCTGAAATGTAGCAACACTTAATTTGCATAGAAGGTGTAAGGGACAGCATATCCCTATCAGTGCTCCAACCCAACATCCCCAAGCACAGTCAAAGGTCTTCCTAAAACTGTCTTTACTGAGAAGGACCCACAGACACATCTCTGTACTGCTCTCCAGGAATTTACCTGAATTCCCACTGTGTCTCAGCCACCTGCCCTTTCTTTGTAAGCAATTCCCTGCCTTGCCATGCTTTTATTTGTTTGTGCCTTTAGTGTACACATTAATCAGCTTCAACAAAAGCTGTCCCTCAAACTGTGACAATACCAGAATGTGATTCACAATGCAGGGATCCTCTGAAACCCCTACCAGCACTGTCTGAGCTCTTCCTGTAGTATGAACATCTAGGACTGACCATTTCCCAGCTTTCATGTTTTTTGCTGGCATGCTTTCTCTGAGCAAGTTATGTCTCCTTTGACCAGAGATGTACTGCAAAATAGAAGAATAAAACCAGAAATGGCAAGAATTGCCTCCAATCTCAGGCAGCCAAACAGCACTCACGAATTCATTATGAAGATGCAAAGTAGTTAAGGCTGCTGCAAAAACTCCAGGAAACTTAAGAGCTGGAGACAGGCTGCATTAGATATTAGAAGTGTTGCTCAAAATAAGAAATGTCAACCGAGGCTTGTAACTTTATAAACTCTATGAGATTTTTTTTTTTTCCTTTGAAGTCCTCTGATTTTCAGACACTTGAGGAATCATCTGAACCTGATTTCTAGTTGTGCATCCTATTAAATGATTAAACATCCTTCAGTTTAAGTTCATTAACAGTGAAATGACTTTTTTCTCTAAACAACAGTCCATATTGGGAGTGTTGCATCTGTGAAGTCATTAACACAGTAACAAGTGTATAACATGGATGAGCCAAGCCAGCCAATACTTTCCTTCCAAGTTCCTCTTCCTGTAACAGACATAAATAACACAGGTTTGTTTCTCCCATCAACACAACAATGCTAAACACAGCAGACCTCAGTCACCATCTAAAGAGATATCTGTTGCGATGGTAAACAGATACCTGTTGTGGTGGTTGAGGCCACCACACTAGTGACCAAGGAGCCACAGGACTCCAAAACAGTTGAAATTCACTGGTAGGCTGGCACCAAGGTCTGAGAATACCCCATCGGTTACAGCGAGATCCCACAGTCCCTTGTCTCCCCTATGTCGATTATTCTCCTTTAGTTGGCTCGTTGGCCTACCACACCTTTTACCCGTTATTAGTCCTGTGTTCTGGAAAGTTCTCCCTTGTTTCGTACCCCATTGGTTCTTGGTTCCTTTGTTCCACCCCTTGCTTTCCCCACTGGTTGCTGTTCAGTCACCCCATATTCTCTCCACCCCTTGGCCCTCAGATGATTGGACCTGATGCTTTGCCCACCCCTTGTTCCACCCCCATATAAAACCTTGGACCCTTCTGTGTTCTTGGTCCTTTGCCCCTGAATCCTGCTGATGAATAAATCTGTTGGAATTCCATACAAAGGATCCCTCCCACCTCTTCATCTCTGGTGACGCTGAAGAAGCTATCCTGTTTGTGTGTGAGTGTGTGTGGCTGCACGCTCCGACCTGCACTGTGTGTCTGGGTGTGTTCTGTGTGCTTGTGTGGCACCACCCGAGCAGATCCGCACTGGGATGCTTTCGGGAAGGACATGGCACTCATTCCATCCACTGCATCACTGCGTCAGATGTCCATTTTCCAATGTGAAGTTTTAAGCCCTAATGACATATGCATTTAGATACCGAAAAATCTGAGGCATGCATTAAGCTTTTGAAAGTAGAACCATAACTAGTGACAGGTTTTGTTCTGGTTGCGTAGTTCACCAGTTATGATGATACCTAAAACCTGAGGTACACATCCATGTCTTTAGACACCTAGATACCCATAAAAAGTGTATGTGGCTCTCCACATCAAGTACCAGACTAGGAGGAAATGACTGGCGACAAAACTGGAGAAAACTGGGAAGCTGTATTCACATACTAACAGAAGCTATAACAGTACGGAAACTATAGAGTGAAATACAGTTGCTACTTCCTGGATGGAATGCAGTTGGCATGCACAGAATCTATTCCATGGTAGTTCCCCGCACAGCAGAGCCTGCAACCTCATGCACCTGCTAAGGGGGATGAAACAGAGGGTGGACCAAAGACACTATGGCCAGGCAACATTGAAACCTTTGCATGGTCAGAACCCAATGGTACCATGTAGCTGATAAATTGCACAGCACCTGTCAGCCAGGAGGGATAGGAGATGTCTTACTGCTAAACCAGCAAGTGCAGCAAAATACCTTCCCTCAGACAAACTTGCTTCTTTATAATTTCATGGTAATGCTGATGTACCTGTATCCCAAAATTACAAGGTCTGATTTTACCTCTCTGAGCATATGCTCTATATTTTATTAGCTATATCTTCAAGACCGAAGCAAGGGAATTTTACACCAATCAGTAACAAAAGTATGTATGCCTAGAGTCACTCAAGCTCCAACTAAATAAAAATAAATAGTATAAAAGTCAGTTAAAAATGGGGAGAATTTCTGGAAACAGGTGACCAACTGAATCTGTCTTCTCTCCCACAGGGATACCTATGAGATAAGAACTTTACTCTGTGTGAACTAAATTATTATCTCAAGCTAGGTTTCATTGGTGATTAGAGCTTATCTGTATTTTGCTTGAAATTATTTTTTTGCAATCAGTAAACTATCACTGGTAATCTTTGAATTTTAACTTGTCACAATTTTGAATTATCAGTGTTTTCATTTAAAAGGTGTGTTATTCCATAAACTGTTTAGTGTGAGTCCTTCAAGGGCACTAACAGTTGCTGGAAGCAGATATCATACTCAGTTGTGAGTGGGGAGAGCCAAGAGGGAGTCTCTCCTTCTAAACTGCGGTAAGGAATCACCTCCAATATCTCCATAATGGGACACTGACAGACTGGTTGAGTACAAGGGTCTAAAATTTCCTGGGGCATTGACTGACTGATCAAACACAAAGGGTTCAAGGAAGCCCCCATTTCACATGACAAAGACTGACAGTGTCACCTGATGAATCAGACCCTGTTTTCTTCTAAAATGGCAATAATGATCCATATATACATGTATATATGTATATATTTACTTTTAAAACTTCGTAAAACATTTGATCCTGAAACTACAAATACACCTTCTCAAACATTCCAAGAATTATTTGGGGTTTTTGTTGGATGCAAGTGAATTGAACCTCATTTGATTCATCAGTCCCTGCTGTCAACTCTAGTTGTATTCAGATGACCAACACTGTAATGAGGTCACTCTTCTGAGCCTTCTCCTCCTACTCATTCATCTCTTTCAAAGCACTGATCAGATTTTTGCAGTACACTGGATACTTACCAGTTTAAATGAGACCCAAACACACTCACTTGGCGAATGCGAATGGAAGTTACACCACCTCTTTGCAAAACCCTTGAAATGAACTGCCTGTTTTGAGCTACTTTCTGTGGCAGAGGTGATGGAAGTAGCATGGCTAGAAAGAAAATATTTTAAAATATCTCAATGAAAATATTTTTATAGAGAGAAGCAAACAATTAATGAACCTTTATGGTTTACTGAAAAATTACTTCTCCTACCCTCTTCTGGTTAAGAACTGGAGTAGGTATGTCCAATGTGAAGGGCTAGAAAACTGAGTTTTCTGGAAGGAAAGGGGATGTTCAGGGCTGCAAGGCTGTTTTACAGCTGGGGCTCAAAGCAGCAGGAGCCCATGGATGTCAAGAAACTGACTTGTAACAAACAGTTCTGTCAAGGAATTAATATACTATGAGATGTTTAAAGTTAAATCTCAACTTTCTTAAGTAGGAAGAAACAGGGTAGTTTCAAAGGGGATCAGCAATGATTAAGCAGCATATGCAACAGAAGGGAGTTAATGCAAGGGAGGCATGAGGGATGTGGGGCTCCTCTGCCTGGGGAGTGCCCTCTGAGCCCCCATCACTGCCACTGCAGGGAAAGCTGAGGAAGGGATTCAGGATGTGAAGACTTACCAGGTTTAAAGGTCTTCCACAAGCACTGGCTGAAGCTCAGTCCTCCTTGGCCTTGGAGATATTAAAACCCCAGACTTTTGCAGGAGAGGTAGGCTGTTTTTCCATCACTGATGGGGGTGGATTAGCAGAGGCTAATAGAGGCTAATATTAGCAGAGGCTAGTGCAGATAATGCTTCAACATTTTCACTGAGAGGGAGCCTGAACACTGGTAGAAACTCCTATGCTGCTAGTGGCTGTAGAGCAGCTCACATTGGTTAAAGGTTGTACTTATGTATCGTTAGCTTTAATTCCCTAAGTAAATAGCTAATACATTAATAACCTAATTCCAAAATGCTACAGAGGAATTATATCTATCTTTTACTGCATCTATGTAGCACACACATCTGAAGACTTTAGTGACTAAGGGCTGAGGTATCTTATGACTGATTTTTGAGTTGCTTCCAACACATTAATATAAAGTCAGAGCCCTCTATTAGAGCACTGCAGGAGTTTAGGAAAGAAACCAAAACCACTCTGTGACTGACAGGACTGAACATACAACATCCAGACCAGTGATTTTTCTAGTAATAACTACAGTTCTGAGATAGGCATTTTACTATAACGGAAATATTTAAATGTGGATTTTTAAATAATAGATGAGGATTTCTTTTTTAGCAAACTATAAACAGATTTGCATACAGTTTCCCAAAAATAGTTTCCTCGAAGGGAGAATAAAGATGCACACACAACACATCGAGACAGGAAGGATCATCCAGCAAATAGGCCATCAGCTAAATGAGAGAATTTTTTCTAAGTTCTGCCTCTTTCACATTTAATGAGTGACTCAAGCACAATCCTTTCTCCACATACCCCCTGTGCAGAATGTTCTAGCTGGCTTTTCCATCCTGAACACCAGTCCTACACAAAGTAATCTACCGAGGGCCAACCTGTCTTCATTCTCATTGTAACTGCTTTGAACGTCTTATTTACCACAGGGACTACCTGCGTGTCTCAGTTTTGAGACAAATTTAGAAGTCATTCTAGAATGAGTCATTTCCTCTAAAAGGGTTCCAACAATCCCTTTCCACCAATAGGAAGCGAATACTAATGAATTAAAATGAGGAAAAAAAACCCAACAGTTTATTAACCAACAGAATGTCCACAAGGCAAGGGGAAAAAAGTAAATAACTGCTAGATATTAAACCATCAGACCTTACCCCACCCACCACACACACACACTGGAACAAAAACCCAAAATGCCAGGGAAAATACCCGCTCACGACTGACACGTGGTACCAGATTGCGCCGGCATCTCTTTCAGGTAAAAAACCCAAACAGGAGCGTCACCCAGCAGTTCGGGCAGCAGATGAAATTCTGGTGACTCTCTGGCGTCAACCTCCTCTCCATGGAAGAGGAAGTAATTGGGCTGGAGACTCCTGGTGTTCTTTCTCTCCCCAGTTTGGCTTCCTGAGGTTTGGGGCCAGAACGGAGAGGTCCCTCTCCCGCAGGCCCCGTTTCTCTGGTCTCAGACAAGCTGTCCAGTTCACCTCAAAAAGTTGCTGGAGCATTGCTGCTGCAACTTCTCCAAGGCCAGGGAAGGGAAAAACTTGCCTGGACCAACAAAACCAAGCAAGCCAAGCAAAACCAAACCTCACCACAGCCCGGACACCTGGGGAGTGAGGCTTTGAGAAAAACCCGCTACAGAGCTCAAAGCTCCCCCATCCCTGGCCACACACCTTAAAGATACAGCAGCCATTTTGGGGCAGAGAGCAGAGGATCAGGGAATAGACCATCATTGCAAACCACTCCAAGACACCTCTGAGTGCACATCTTTTTCTGTGCCATTGGAGGTTAGCTCATTCATTCCCGCTTTTTGTTGCAGTAAGTCTTCTGTTCCCTGTTCTGCATGAGGTGGTCCTCAAGTGTGTTGGGGTTAGGGCAAGCAGTGCTGAACTCAGTGGCTCTCTTACAGATTAGCTAATTGGACTGGAACATTAATGCTATTAATTTAAAAAGAAAACTAGCCTAGAAGTTTAACCCCAGAACAGAAGTGGCTTTCCTGACACAGTAACTACTTCTAACACTTTGTTGTTGTTGTTGTTTTTAAGAAATCAGTGTACAATGTATTTATAAAGAATTTTAGAATTTTTAATAATTGTAGTGCAGTAACATTAGAAAGAAACGTACAAAACTGAAAGAGCATTCATTTAATTTGCTGTCATGTGTATCACTACATTCAATTTGATGCCTGAAGCACAACATAATTACACAGGTTTTTCAGATAAATCCTCTTCAGTTTATATGGTTTTGTCAACCCAAATCAGTTGATTACACTGCGTCCAGAGCCTTTGAAAACACCAAGGCTCTTCCTGCCAGTTTCTGTGACAAAGGCCTAAAATCTCTACTCAGGTTTCCTAAGAAGCAAATCCCCAGGAGCATTTTCACACCAGTTTTAATAGCAAACCATGACTGCTCTCTCAGTTTTTGCAACAAAATGATGCTGCAGTTACTTTCATACCAAGTACAGAACAAGAGATGTATTGCTTGGTCTAAAAGGAGGTCTAAAGGTCTAAATTTTCTTCTGGACAAGACAAAGACAATACTAGAGTCATAGAATCACAGAATGTTAAGATGTTTGAAAGGACCTTAAAGATCATCTATCTCCACCCCACCCTGCCATGGGCAGGTTCACCTTCCACTAGACCAGGCTGCTCAAAGCCCCATCCAACCTGGCTTTGAACACTGCCAGGGTTGAGGTGCCCACAACTGCCCTGGGCAACCTGTGTCAGTGTCTCACCACCCTCACAGTAAAAAATTTCTTCCTAATACCTAACCTAAATCTCCTCTCTTTCAATTTGTACCCATTACTCCTTGTCCTATCACTACAATTCCTGATGAACAGTCCCTCTCTGGCTTCCCTGTAGGCTCTTTCAGATACTGGAAAGTTTCTATGAGGTCCCCATGCAACCTTCTCTTCTCCAGGCTGAAGAGCCCCAACCTTCTCAGCCTGTTTTCATACAGAAGGTGTTCCAGTCCTCTTATCAACTTCGTTTATTTATTCTATTGGCCCTCAATGGTGTGAGAACCAGACTGTCTTTCTGCCCTTTGCCTCAGTTGACACAGAAGCTCTGTCTAAGGCAGGTAAAAAGAAGTCAACTCTGCAGTCATCATATCTGTGTAGAAGAGACTTGGCCATTAAATTTCCTCCTCTACTACTGTAAGGAACATAAATCAACAGAAAGCTTTTTGAGACTGACATGCTTTTAGTGGCTGGATTTTTCTGTTGTCAGCAGAAGAGCATTGAGGTGATGTCTGCCAGCAGCACTGTAAGCTGGAGCATTGCCAGGAATTCTGACATAAACCTCAGAGGTATATTCACCCTTGTTTAATAAAACTGATCATAAAGGATCCCAAAGTGCTTTGAAACTGCACAAGATATATTTCAGGGAGTAATTTAGCACTAGGGCTTCTCCAGGGCACAGCCATCCCCACACATACTGTCAGCTTCTGGGATCTTTAATAGTAGCATCTTCCATTTAGCTTTTTAAAGCATAGGGTGGGTGGTGTCTATGCTCAAATAATTCTTGCCTGTGGGGTTTGTCCTATTTAAAATAGAAAGAGGAAACAGCAGTAATATTGAGCAGCATTGTGGCTCAATTCCTTGCAAGTTTTTCTGTACAACACAGACATAAATTCTTGACACTAACCTGGTAAAATCCCCTCAGCTGCTGAAATATGATGAAACCATCACAAGTTCTGAGCTGCCAAAATTCTCATAGATCCAAGACAGCTCAAATTACTGCCACTTTTAGAGCATTTTTATGACAATTTTTGCTTGCACTGTACATACATATCTCTGAATGTTACCTTAAGACCTTGTGTTACATTTAACCCCAGCCAGCCACCAAGTCCCCCACAGCCACTTGCTCTCTGCCCTGTCAGTAGGATCTCAGAGAGAATCAGAAGGGTAAAAGCTGGAAAACTTGCAGGTTGAGATACACACAGTTTAACAGGGAAAGCAAAAAACACACGCATAAAAAAGCAAAACAAGGAATTAATTCACTGCTTCCCATGGGCAGGCAGGTGTTCAGCAATCTCCAGGGCCCCATCATGTGTAACAGTGACTTGGGAAGACAAACTCCCTCACTCCAAACGTCTCTCCCCATTCCTCCTTCTTCCCCCCATTTTATATACTGAGCACGATGTCTCATGGTCTGGAATATCCCTTTGGTCGGTTGGGATCACCTGTCCTGGCTGTGTCTCCTCCCAGCCTCCCAGGCACTCTCATCTCCCCTGCCAGTGTGGCAGTACGAGAAGCAGAGAAGGCCTTGGCTCTGTGTAAGCTCTGCTAAGCAATAACAAAAACATCTCCACATTATCAACTCTCTGTTCAGCACAAATCCCAAACACAACCCCATACCAGCCACTGGGAAGAAAGTTAACTCTACCCCAGCCAAAACCAGCACACCTTAAACTGCTTTTATGAAGCTCACTCCTTCCCTTCTGCTGCAAATGGTTAAACTGTAGCAAGTATTTCGGAAATTATTCTCATTGGTGCTTGGAATGAGTAATAACAACTATCTTCATTATGGGTTGCTTTGTAATAGGAATAAGGAGATCACACAATTGCAAAGTTGGGAGAAGCTTCATTAAAACTAGTATCCATAAATGTTCATTACAGTGAAACAAGATTATAAAATTGCGGGATAACGTTAAGATTGGGGTTTTTCGCACTCAGAACAGAAGTTGACTGCTGTAAAAATTACCAAACTAACTAGCAACCTGATGTATTTTAAAATAAAGTCCAGTAAATGTGACTCATGAAAAGAACCCAAACATAATAATAACAGTCCGGTAGGACATGCCTCCTAGGACTAGGGGAGGACAAGGGAATGATACCTTGGCACAAATAACAAGGCAAAGAGAGTTCCAGTCTCAACACATAATCTAATTTCATTCTAGAAAGAAAGCAGCAATACCCGAAGGATAAAAATCAGTAAAAATTATAATTTAGAATTGCTAGTTAAGGTAATTACAGAAAGACCGGAAGCCATAGGCATTCTGTTGGAATTCTGGTCAGCTTGATGATCTTGGGGTCTCAGGGTCCTAAAATGACAAAATCATAATACCACAGCAATACCTGAAACAAAAAGGGAAAGTTGTAATCTTCCACTGCATAATAGCAACAAACAGTTGAATGTTCCTCATCAAAAGAAGAATCAATCCAATAAGTGATTTGAAGGGAAGTTCTGTCCTGTGAGCTCAGACATTGGTGTTTGATGAACACTCATTTGTATTTGGCTAGAATGAGGGAAACTCCATTACCAGGCATCCAGATCTAAATTTGTGACAATCAATTAAACAACAAGAAGAAAACTTTGTTAAGTGAACAAATTCTTGTACAATATACAATTTCAAATCTTATAATCTGAGAACAGAAACAACTTTAAAAGCTGGTATTAAAGCCAGTATAAGAATTAGCACAGAACAGAAATTCTTGGTGGTTTCTCCTACAGGTAGCTTAAGAAAAAATTGTACCAGTGCAAGATGATTTGAGACTTATAATTTCATCTTTCAGAATTACATGAGGACAATCACAACCTTAAAAATGCTCTAGCAAGTTACAAAAAAAAAGAAATGTTTGAAGCTTTCTATTTTCAGAAAATTTATGGAAATGACATATGACATGTGTTGTTTAAATTTCAGAACAAAGTCAATTAAAAACTAGAACACTGATGCTTTTTGAAGCTTGCTTTCCCAAGAAATGATATTTATGTACTTGTGCTATTTGCTCATCTCTGTAGAAAACAGAAGAACAGATTCCTATTATTTTACGAAAAAAAAAAATTTAAAGGTATTATAAGAGAAAATAAAAATTTATGTTTCCTAAAGGGATTTTTGCAGAATGAAAAATGTGCAAAACCTGATGCTTTAGAGAAAAACTCAACCTGGTGAACCAGTGCCTTCCGATAAAACTGTTTTGATTTATGAATAAAATCACTTCCATATGCCACGTGCAATCTCGGCAATTTGTTCCTAGTTGATATGTTATAGAATAGAATAAATTTGTTTCATGTGAGTATTCATAACTTACACTGAATAGGATTAGACTCCACTGCCCCAACCCAAAAAATAAGTGATATCTGAAAAAGATGCTAGAAACAGAATCACAGAATCATTTAGGTTGGAAAAAACCTCCAAGATGATAAGAACAGCCTTTAACCAATCATCACCCTGTCAATTAGATCATGGCAGTATGTTCCACATCCAGTAACTTCCTGAACACCTCTAGAGATGGTGACTCCACACCCTCCCTGGGAAGCCCATTCCAATGCTTGACAACCCTTTACATAAAGACATTTTTCCTGATACCCAGCCTAAGCCTCCCCTGACACAGCTTTGAGGCCGTGTCCTCTCATCCTCTCACTGGTTGCCTGGGAGAAGAGACTGACCCCCATCTGGCTACAGCCTCCTTTCAGGTAGTTGTAGGGAGTGATAAGGTCTCTTAGGACCCTCCTTTTCTCCAGAATAAACACTCCCAGCTCCCTCAACTGTTCCTCACAGGATTTGTGCTCCATACCCTTTCCCAGCTTTGCAGTCTTGACCTGCTCCAGGGCCTCAATGTCTTTCTTGCAGCGAGGGGCCCAGAACTGGACACATCACTCGAGGTGTGGCCTCACCAGTTCCCAGTACAGGGGGACAATCCCTGTCCTGGTCCTGCTGGCCACACTATTGCTGATGCAAGCCAGAATGTCACTGGCTTTCTTGGCTGCCTGGGCTGTACTGGTTTTTGGTAGCAGTGGGGCCCCAGAGGTGGCTTTTGTGAGAAGCCAGTGGAAGCTTCCACCATGTCCAGCAGAGCCAATCCTTGGTGGCTTCAAAGATGGATGTGCTGATGGCCAAGGCTGGGCCAATTAGAAATGGTGGTAATGCCTCTGTGATAACAGATTTAAGAAGAAATCAAAACAAAAGTTGTGGTGTAGTTTTAATTCCACCCAAAGAAGAGCAGAGTGAGAACATGTGAGAACAACTCTGCAGCCACCAAGGTCTGTGGAGAAGGAGGGGAGGAGGTGCTCTAGGAACCAGAGCTGAGGTTCCCCTGCAGCCTGTGGTGAAGACCATGGTGAAGCAGCTGTGCCCAGGCAGCCCATGAAGCACAGCTCCATCTGCAGAGATCCACCTGCAGCCTGTGGAGGAGTCCCACACTGGAACAGGTGGATGCCTGAGAGGAGGCTGCCAGCCTCTGCCACTGTGGGAGACCTGTGGAGAGAGGCTCCCATGCTGGAGCAGCCTGTCCTTGAAGGACTGCACCCCGTGGAAGAGTGACTCACGCTGCAGCAGTTTGGGGAGGACTGTTGCCTGTGGGATGGACCCACGTTGCAGCAGTTCACAGAAAGCTGTTGCTCATGAGATGGATTCACATTGGAGAAGTTCATGGAGAATTGTCTCCCATGGGAGACATTATCCTGCTCTGATTTTGTTACTGGTAAATTCACTTCATGCCTTTAACTTGAGCCTGTTTTACCCTTGATGGTATTTGATGAGCAATCTCTTTAGGTCCTTATCTCAACCTGTGAACCCTTTGTTAAATTTTCTCTGCACTCTCCAGTTGCAGAGCGCACTGAGTGAGTGGCTTTTGTGGGTGCCTGGCATCCAGACTGGGTCAACCTGCAACACTGGGCACATACTGGCTCATGTTCAGCTACTGTTCCCATTACTCCCAAATCATTTTCTGCTGCGCCATTATCTGATCACTTTTTCCCAAGCCTTTACGCTGCCTGAGGTTGCTGTGACCAAAGTACAGGACGCAGCACTTGGCCTTGATGCACCTCAAATGAAAATATAATGAAAAAATACAACAAAGCTAAATTAAATATGGGCTATATTGAGCAGTAAAACACCTTGTTAAATATATAGTAGATGTATGGTTTCAAGAGCAAAAAGAACACAGAGGTTAGAAAGTGAGCCTGCATGTGGCAATTCTAGATTTAAAGTAGAATACTCCTTTGGTTAAACTTATTGTAAAGCCCATACATTATTACTAGCATTCACATATATAGTTGTCACCGTCTAGGGACAATATTCACCAATTAAGTGCCACCTCCAAGACTCTCCATACCACATGGCCACTCTCTCTCACTTCCCCGATTTTCCCTTTCCCTCCCCACTAAGGCAGGCTGGAGAGGAAAACTGGGGGCTCTAAAGAGGGATCATGGGTTGAGATAAGAACACTTTACTGGAAACAGCAATTAGATAAGAAAACAAACAGTAACAGTAACAATACTAATGACAGATGAAATAAGAAAAGAGGTGATTCACACAGAAAATGGATAATAATAGACAATACTACATAGCTTCCTATGTGACGTTTTCTCAACCAGAAGGAAACCCTTCTCCCTGGAAGACAGTCCCTTTACCCCAGCCCCAGCAATGACATGAGGTGGTATAGAATAACCTCTGTGTTTAGGCATGTCCCCTTCCAGCTACCACAAAAAAACTAACCCTGAACTGGCCAGGAACAGGAAAATAGTAAATGACAATTTCCTGCTCCAAAAAAGGATGCCTAAGCAAACAGTATGGAGAGGGATGATGCAGGGAAAAGGAGTAACAGTAGGATGAACTGAATACATCCATGTAAGACAGCTTTCCCCTGCATAAGAGAAAAGACTATTTCCTTGTCTTTCATTTTGATTTTGCAAGGCTTTGAGTTTCGTAAGAAATGTGTGATCAGCAGCCTAAGGGTCAGATTTCCAAAACATAGACACACACAGTGGTTTTCTGATTGATGGTGCTCTCAATACATGACAGACTGAAAAGACTTGAGCAAGCTAGAGAGGAAATGTGCCATGCTCCACCAGTGCGGACCACAGTCTGTGCTACTGGGACAAGCACCCCCCTGCTTGACAGAGAGAGTACACACCATAAGGTAACCTGCAAGACCACACAGAGGACGTGAGATGTGACAGGAATGTCACTACAGTGGTGGAACTTAGCTGCCTAATACAATGAAAAATGATAGGAGTCGTGTTTTTCTCATGAGGAGAGACGGGCAGCACAAAGAAATTTGCAAAAGTGTTGCTTTTTCGTTCCTGTCTTTGACTCAGCATCAGCTGTATCTTTGAGTGCAGCAGCTGGCATGTTTACAAGCAATTCAGAGAAACAGTGTGCTTCCTTCCAGATGCATTTGCCAGCTAAGATATATGTGAAGATGTGTATTTTTCAGCTGCTACCTGGAGAGGGTTCTGCCATAGCTGAGCATAATTTTGAGTAAGACTACATTGCTTTATCACAGCAGTCAGTTTTCTTCAAGCCATAAACAAAAGAGCCTTTTTAATAACACACAGCCAATATGGCCACTTGCTGCCAAGAGCATAGTTTTCATAGGATGTCTGGTTTTGAAGGAGACAAAAAAGTGGCTTTGACTTTGACCTTCTTATTGCTATTCAAGAGGGTACTTCTCAACTGTAAGTGTTATGATGGCTAAGTAATGATACCACTGGCACTGAACTTGTTAGCAAGAAAAAATCCTCGTGTACAAAAGGCCCCATATGGTTAAGTATGTATTTTTCAAAGAGAAAAATTTTCAAAGAGAAAATAATGAAGCTGTCTCTTTCATTATACATTAATGGCTTCTTTATTATGTGCAGGGAAATAATCAGCCACTAAAGAGAGAATATAGAATGAGACTTGTTTGTCAGTTAGCTGAAGATTTATTTTCAGGGCTTAATATTTGTCTGGAGATGTTTATGTTAACAAATCTGTCTCATAAAAATAATATTTTTTTAAGGATTTGGCAGTTTAAATTATAACAGGAAATGCAGTATTAGAATAAATTTATGACCAGCTGAAAGCAGTTCTGAATATCAAGATGTCATATACTGACTCAGCAAGTTTGCTTATGACACCAGGCTTTGTGGGGCAGTCAACACCCTGGAGGAAAAGGATGGCATCCAGAGGGACCTGGACAGGCTTGAGGGCTGGGCCAGTGCAAACCTCATGGAGGTCAACAAAACCAAGTATAAGGCCCTACACCTGGATCACGGCAATCCCAGACATGCCAAGAGCTTGGGCAGAGAAGTGATTGAGAGCAGCCCTGCAGTGAAAGACTTGCGGGGGGATAGTTCATGGAAGATTCAGCATTAGCCAGCAGTGTGTGCTTCCAGCCCAGAAATCCTGGGCTGCATCCAAAGCAGCCTGGCCAGCAGCCCAGAGGAGGGGATTCTGCCCCTCCACACTGCTCTGATGAGACCCCACCTGGAGTGCTGCATCCGGGTCTGGAGTCCCCAGCATAAGAAGGACAAGGAACTGTGAGTAAGTCCAGTGGAGTCTATGAAGCTGATGAGAGGACTGGCACAGCTTCCCTTTGAAGACAGACTGAGAAAGTTGGGTCTGTTCAGCCTGGAGGAGGTTGCACGGGAACCTCACAACAGCCTTGCAGTATCTGAAGGGAAGCCAGAGAGGGGCTCTTCACCGGGAACTGCAGTGACAGGACAAGGAGTAATGGGTACAAACTGCAAGAGGGCAAATTTAGGTTAGGTGTTAGGAAGAAATTCTTTACTGTGAGGGTGGTGAGACACTGACACAAGGTTGCCCAGGGAGGTTGTGGATGCCCCAACCCTGGCAGTGTTCAAAGCTAGGTTGGATGGGGCTTTGAGCAACCTGGTCTAGTGGAAGGTGTCCCTCCCCATGGCAGGGGATGCTGGAACTAGATGATCTTTAACATCCATTCCAACTCCTTAACATTCTGTGTTTCTTTTACTTCAGATTTTGAACCCAACCCTGTCGAGGCTGAAGTAACAGCCTATACTTATAATTAGAGATAAGGTAAAGAAGCAGCTTGGGGTTTGGTGGCCTTTCAAAGTAAACATGTTTGATTTTGAGTATTTTAGGGGTCTTGTATTGCTAAGTTAACCACATACTTATATTGTTTACAGTGTACCTATAGAAAGCCATTTCACTTTTTTCTAACTTTGGGTAAAACTGATTACATGCCTGAAAGTAAATGCTGAAAACTATAATATTTTTTTCTTATTCAAGAGTAGGAATATTAGCAAACAACAGGGTTTTATTTTTGTCTAAAATAATAATTCCAAAAGTAACAGGATTTCAGAGGACTTGTAGATCATTAACTCTAAGAGCCTTATTTTTAATTCAGCTATTATATCCTTCAAATAAACTTAGGGATAAAAGTAAGATTTTAACAGGTAGCTTGAGATGTGAGTCAAAATTGAAATCTAATATTTGTTCTAACTAGAAGAAGAGAATCAAATAGAAGTTGATATTTTCTCACAGTAAAAAAATTCCAGTGAAGTGAAGACATTAGGTTTGATTCTTGCAGCAGGAAGAAATTTAGTATTGCACATGGATTTTACTCTTCCATTAGCGTTAGCCATTTAGTATCTGCTGAAGGTTTGTCACAATACTGATGCCATCTAAACATCAGCTTAAATACATGCTTCTATAACTGGATATATCAGCATACTAGAAACAATAGCTATAATGTTATTACGAATTATAAAATACTCTAATTTATTAAAAGCAGTACAATTATGCTGGATTTGTCTTATTTCACTAGCAGTTGTGTGTAGTTCTGATGATTCTGACTGCTCTAGTTGAAGAATTCTTCCACTGATAAAAATTTTGAAGTTAATATTGTGCCATCTGAGTACAGCTCAAGGAGAGTAAAAAACACATACCTCCAATGAACAAACATAGATCTATTTCAACACTCAGTGTATTCATACAGATCAAAGAATTATTTCTAAAGTCTTCAGCATTGATAGCAATGCATTTTTTAACTTTATGATATTATTAAAATATTGTCTAGTATTATGTATTATATAATAATAGAATTTTCTTCTGTAAGATTCCTATATCATTCAGTGTTCCCAACGGACAATACTAGTAGATTTTACTCTCCATTACCAGTTGTCGTAAGAATCTACTTCTTAGGACAAATTGTGTTAAAAGTAGCAACCATGTGTTTTCTAGGATGATCTTTGTATGTCATTTTACCATTTCAAAAAGTACCTAGAGTAAGTGATACTGCTTCCTTCATTTTACAGATGGAAGACACAAAAGGGCATATTAAGGTCAAAACAGTTCATTAATTTAAAGTATGCTAATTGTGGATGTCTGAGACTTTATTTTTTGGGAGTTTTGTGTTGTGTATGGAAAGAATAGATCTCCATCATTTAATTTTGAGTTATGTTTAGATGCCATCAGATGTGCTGCAGATAGGACCCCACAAGATGAACTGATTATCCATAAAAGGCTGACAGCTACCAAAGATCCAGGCTGGGTCAGCCAGCGTAGAAGGAAATAAGGAGTCGGTGACAGAGGCAGTGCAGCTGCCATTTCTTCCAAATTATACCCAGCTGCATCAGGAAGGCTTCCCTGTTCTGCAAGCTGCTGTCTCATCTGCCTTCCCAACCCTGCCCTACGTGAAGGAGACTTCTGCCTTCTTTCCCTGCTCTTGTGTTATGGCTGTACAGCAAGTCTCATGCTCAGCCTCACTGTGACAGAAGGATGGATGAGGAAAAACTGTAAGCAGGATATAAAAGCTAAAAGGAGTAGCACTTGCAAAGTGTTGACGTCAGCCATGCTGGAAGTCTTAATAATGAAGTTTTGCAGCCTTTTGCCAAATTGTTCTGCACTCTTAAAAATAACATAAGCTCAGCTTAAAGGGGATATTTTCCTACTTATTTATCTTTAAAAAAACCCTAGGAAAATAGCAGAAAGCACATACTAGTGTTCTGGTTCAGCATAGTTTGGGTTTCTAGTTAAGGAGGGTGCTCCATCAGCCACGGAAGTGATTCTTTGCAAAGAGGTGCTTACAGCTTCCTCTGGACTCAACAGAATCAATTAATTGGCTAGTTTGAATATTGGCAACTTTTTTAGCCACTTAAGAAGCTTGACACGCCTCTGGGATCTACATTTAAGAACAAACAAACGCGGGGAAAGCCTCTCTTGCTTGTGGCTTTTGGACAGGTAACGGGGGGCGCTGGCACTGCCCAGCGGGGTTGGGCCGGGCCCTGCTCGGTGTGGCCCGGCCGGGTCAGCCACGGCGCGGCTTGGCTGAGACCTCAGCCGCTTCTGCTCGCTGGACACCCGGTGCAGCCCCCGCAGTGCAGCCCGGGCCGGCCAGGAGACAGCCAGCCCGGAGCTGCGGGGCCCTGCTCCATCCGCGGCTCCGTGCGGGCCGGACCCGCAGCCCTGCTCCCTGCAGGCGGCCCCGCGGCCAGGCCAGGCCAGGCCGGCCCTCGCCCCAGTGCGGCCGAAATTCATCTGAGGCCGCTGCCCGACAAGATCTTGTGGCCAAGGGATAAGCGAATTCCAGCTGCAAGGCCCGGGTGAGATTAACTCTCTTAGTGCTGTAAGATTGCTCCAGACCAGATGAAGCCTGCAGACATCAATCCTCTCCAGGTCAGAGGAAAGGGAAAGGTGAAGGTGCGTGAAGAAAACACCATAAAGATGCCAAAGTCAGTGAGGAAAGAAGAGCTGAAACCCCGAGAGAGGAGAATGAGGAGATGCTTCAATCCTAGAAGCTGAAACTCTGTTGTAAAGCTACGGTGATGGACTATGATTTATCAGAATACCTGTTGTAATTTCATGAAAGCATGGGGGGTGGAGCATTCAAACTGTAACCATGAGCAAAAGTACCTGTGCTGAAATAAGCAATTGTTGAAGTAGCTGTGATTTGATGAGAAACTTGAACAGAGATCCCAAGGAAGAAGAAGACCTCTGTTCCTAGAGATGAAGATACTCCCAGAGACAGTGTTCTTACGCCTCTCAGGCACTTCGATAGGTGAAGAGAACTTTTGCTTCTGAACAGCTCATCCTTAAAAATGGCACCCTATTAGCTAAAGAAACCCTCAAAAGCAGCTGTGGGGAAAGCTGTAAGTCAAGGGAAGGGACTTTACATGCAAGCAGGGAACCATCCCGGGCGGCTGCCTTGCTGTGATATTGAAGCCACAAGAGACTGTTTCTTGTGGAGATGTCTCCATAGCATGAGCAAGAGAGACTCCTCTCCCTAAGTGAACTGAAAAAGAGGTTATTATAGAAGTGGTGAACTGACTTAAAATCTCAAGGGTTGTCTTTATGATGTCAGTGGGAGAAGGGAGAAAGGTGGGGGGAAGAGAAGTGTTCTGAAGGTTTCATCTGGCTTTTTTTCTTTCTTTTAGGTCTATTAATAAACATCTTTATATTCTTTTAAGTTTTATGCCTGCTTTGCTTTCTCCTTATCTCACAGAAGGAAAATAAATAATAGATATTTTGAACCAAACCACTACAACTGGGCTTTTGTATTTGAGCCTGTTTAACTTTTAGTTCTATAATAATCAATTTGCTTCTGGTTTTTACAGTGTACATTTATAATAGTTTGTTTTTAAATGGAAGCATTATTAAGCTAGTCTTAGCCTATAAATAAACTGTATTTAATTTCTTTATATAGATCTTTTGACTGTTTTGTGTTTTCTAATGATCAAGATAAATTTAGGTTTATATATATACATAAGACCGTTTGAAATTTAGGTCATACTTGCTAGATGTGTAAGTCATCCAGGTTTCTCTCCTCCTTTCTGACATGAATGCTGACTTGCAAGAGCCAAATATTTGCTTTTCAAGAAGATGGTTTTGTATGAATCTGTTGTCATGCATGTCATTTACTCACTTCATATTTTAATCAATAACAAACATGAAATTAGGAAGAACACTGATAAATCAAATTTGCCTAGAGACTAAATGCATATTCATTGGCATACTTCCCCTACAATCATTTAGTAATGGTATTGCATTCAGGACATTTTCACTTCAAGTCTCCAAGAGCTTCACAAATGGTAATTATTAATAATGAAAAAAAAGATAAAAATACTGCATGACAGTACAGCATGGGGCTCATGAACTTTTTAGGTAGGCATTGCACACTGAGGCTCAGGTTTTAAAAGTTTTACAAAGCCAAGGGACCACTTAACAGAAACAGTGGGACAGAGTAGAACACGTTTCTGAGGGCAGCAGATGTCAGAGGACCATCACCACAATAAAGCTCAAATATTACTTGAAACCATCCATCAAGAGCGAACTTTAAAAGTGCTGAAAAGCAGTCACCCCTGAAGTACTAACATTCAAGTGCATACTGGCCACCAAGTAGTGGTTAAAATGCCGCAGGGACTTCAAAAGCACCCTGGCAATATCAAAACTTCAAGAGCTGTTGCAACAGTTCCACTGCATTTCATGAAACTGGAGAGATGTTTGTCTGTTGCCCTGCCTGTCAGAGCAGCTGAACTAGAATGTAGTTGAAGGCTGTGAAGAAACCTTCTCCATGACTTGCTGTAGTAGGGGCAGCTCTTTAGATTTTATTAGAGTGAGCAGAGCTCAAAGGCACAGCCGGAGCTCTTGATTCAGAGAGTGAAATCCACTCTGAGTTTTGAAACTCCTGTGGCCAAAACTATTCAGGAGCTGAACTGACAGTATTTCCGGAACCAGGTAGATACTGGCCTTCCATAACCAAAATGAAGTTCCGGATTCACACAGAAAACTAGAAAATGTCCAGTGCTTCAATTAAAAAACCGCACAATATTGCATGGATCTTCAGCTGTGTATTACTGCTGCTGTTGTTTAATGCCCTGAATGTAAGACTGAGGGTGACTGCCAGATTATGCCTGGTGTGCTTATTGCATTGTCCTGGGTTTGCACTGCAGCCTTATTAGCAACCTCATCTCTACAGGCAGCAACCGGTCACAGCATTGTACACTTCTTACAGCTCCATCAAAAACCCAGATCCTCTCAAAATCGGCCCCGCTGTTGCTGCAATCCTTCATCACAGTAGCAATCAAAGGCTAAACGTTGTGTTGGCCGTTCTGCAGATCTGAAACTCCCTACTGTGAGCACAGCTTTCAAACCTGCCCAACCTGCAGAGTGGACTTGTCTCTCTTGGCCTTTCAAATGCTCTCCTTGTCATGCCAGCCTCTTTGTATAAGTTAGTCTCTTAGTGTGCAAAAGGTTGAGGATCAGTCCAAAATCTGCATCAGTCATGATCATGATGCAGAACTTTGTTCTACCTCCTGCCTTTGCTTTTTGAAGAGCCTTTCACCCCAAGAAACATCCACAGGAACTGTTACTCTGGGGATTTTTTTCCATTGGCTCCTTGAAGGATGAAGAGAAGCTTACAAGGGGAGGCTTACTTTCTACCTTTCCTTTCCTTACCTCTTACTTTCTATTATTTATCTGCAGAAAGATTTGCCACAATCAATTTATGTCTATTTATGTCTCTGTCATTCTGATTAGTTACTTCATATGATGCCAGTAGCTGCATTTGAGGCATAACAAAACTGATTTAGTTATCTTAAATATCAGACATCTGGTATTTGGCTGCTGTATCAGTTGCAATCTATGTCCATGCCCTGTAGCTTTCTGCACCATTGAGATGGATATTTTATAGTGCCAATCAAATGCAGTCCCATGTCTGCCCTTGAGTCCTTCTCAGAGAGACACTGACAACATCTTTGCTTTGAACATTGGTCTTTAAATACACAGGCTCTGCAGATATACAGGCTTTCCCTATATGTCAGATAAGGCCTTTCACAACATTAGTATAGTTCCAGTGGTTCAGAGCTCAATTTTCCTTTTACTTTACTGCTAATTGTATCTGTTACTTGTTGAAGGAAATAGCCTTTTTAAAAGCTGTGCTAATGACAGCCTGTCATGGTTTAGGAGTGGTGCTCCCCAATCCAGTGCCTCCACCAAGACTCTCCCAAACCAGATGTCTCAGTCTTGCTTCCCCTTTCTCTCCCCTTCTCACTGAAGCGGGATGGAGTTGAGAATTGGATGCACAAAATGTGAAGATCACAGGTTGAGATAAGAGCAATTTACCGGAAACAGCAATGAGATAAGAAAATGAATAGTAACAGCAACAATGTTAGTAACAAAAATGTACAAAAGAGAGCGTGGTTTACATGCAAAAATCCTCACCGTGGACCTAGGGCAACAATGAACATTGGCTTGCCCCCTTCCTTCACGTTTGCTCAACAGCAAACGCCTCCCGCCCTCCTTCTCAGATGCTTGGGACAGTTCCTTACCCCCACCCCTGGCAGTGATGCACTGGGGTACAGAATAACCTCCTAGCCACGCCAACTTAGCCATTCTACTGCAAAAAGTTAACTCTGTCCTGGCCAGAACCTGGCCAGAATCCAAAACGTAGATATCACTATATTTTTATTCTTCTTTGTTGGGTGTAAGGGGCTGATATCTGTAATTTAATAATATGCATAGCTTAATCAATATTTTCTGCACTATTTCATGTTGAGGTTGAAACACAAAAAATGATGCCTGCAATCTGGCATTATTAGGCAACAAAATATTTTTTCCTTTGAAAATGGGTTAGTTCTCCAAAATCATGCAAACAGTGTGGGGTGGTTTGTTGTTGTGTCAGTTACGTTATTGCCTTAGCAAAATTATCTCTATACCAATACACCAAATGTCCAAATGCAATATAGTTCCAGGAAGTATATCTTGATGCATCACACAGCTTGTCTTTGCAATAGCTATTTCTAGGGCTCTTACAGAGAGACTCTTTCTTTCTCAGTGAAGTACCACATGGGAAAAACAAAGCGGAATACAACAAAAATTGTACAGCCAACAAAAAAACCAAAAAACCAAAACAGAAACCAAAAAACAAACCAAAAATCATTCTGAAATAATGCGGTGAAAAGACTGAATATTAAGGCAAACAAAGAAAAAAATAAAGGTGAAAATAATATGAATAATGTGAAAGGCTTTGAATGGTAGATGATCATGCATAAAAATAAACTATGACTCATTGGTCAATATTTAAGAAAAATTGGGCAGATTTTCTTCCCTAGGTCTCTGGGTAGCTTACAGCACATGATTTAAACAGAGATGGATTATGAAATTCTCACTCCACTGCTGTATTTTCTGACATGTGTTTTGTTATTGTCTAATTTATTAGTGCATTCCTTTTAGGCAATCTGCTTATCTAAATATCCTTTCTGTGATCTCTTACATAAACTTAGAATCTTTTCTTCATAGATTCCATAAAAATTCCGCAAAACATTTGCATTTCTAGCTCTAAATGTTCTAAGTTTCCTCAGTTTTCCTTTGAAATTAAAAAACTTTAGCTTAGTGTCTGTCTTTCCATTTAATTTAAGATGAAATATTCATTGTTCACAGCTCTTTTTTTCCTAATCTTTACCTGGGAAGTAAAAATATAGTTACATTTACCTCTCTAAGTAATATATCCATGTCAAAAACCTAGTCCCACAGGGCAAGAGTGGAAAGTCGTATCAGTTGTCAGGTCTTCCAAAATACCCAGAGATAGTATGAGCTCTGCAGCTATCCATCAGCCATTTCAAATCATTAAGATGTCTTCATGCCACCTGTTTATTCTAGAGATAGTATGTGATCAATGTATAATATTATCCTTTTTTAAATTATTTCTCTCTCTCCTGAATACTGCAGATCTCTCAGCCTCTGTATTGTGGTCATGGCACTCTTTCTTACTTACCAGAAGCTCTATTTGGTCCTTTCTGGTACTCACTTTCTTCACATTATTGAACTCATAGGTCTGTACTAAGTGTAAGGACATAACAATTGACCATTCCAAGTCAATGCACACAGTGTTTTAGACGTATAGTGATTTTCTAATAGGATGACCCAAAATAACTGGAGACACATTGATTCTCTCCTGCCACACATTCTAGCAGAAGCCATAGGAACTCCTGGCCCAAAGGTTACATGAGGATCACTGTCTACAACTTCCAGCAATATAGACCTGTCCCACTGCCCATCACTTAGTCTGAGAGCTGGGGTCTTACCCTGGGGCCACTGCCTGTAGTACTATAAACATGTTATAGTACTGCAATCTATCTGGAGACACTACAGTTTATTTACTTCTGTGTACCAATGTCTGTGTACTTTATTTTCACTTTTGCATTTTCTTAGGTTTAGGATCACAGTAAGTGCAGGTTACTTGCAATACTTAGGTTTCTGTCTGAGAACCCTTCTGTCCTTTAATGTGACGCTTTTAAGCAATATTTTACACACAAGATTAGGTATTTCAGTAATTTCAAATTCTGTAAGAATTACAGGGATTAAGGACATCTCAGAAGTTCAGACTTTATTCCTGTGGTCAGTTAACCCCAGACAGATACTGCACCTAACAGTCAACTAAACCTAGCAGGACAGAGGCAGAAATCCAGAAGGGCAAAAGTGAGAAAAACTCTTGACTCAAGGTAAACAGAGTTCAGTAAGTGAAGGGAAGAAAAAAAAATATATATATGCTGGATTGTGACAGCTATTGATTCCATCCTATTCCAAGGCAGTTCCAAAATCCGATTTCTTGTGTTTCAATGGTATTCTTTCCTTACCAGTGCCTGTAATGCCTATCTGGTGTTCTTCTATCCCTGAAGTCTCTCAGCTATTGTATTTTGTAGTGTATTTTTCTTCTTTATGCCTTTATTCTTTCAGTGAACTGAAGCTAAGTGCCAAAAAATCATGCAAGTCTCTCCTTCAAGCATTATGGTTGTTTTCAAAATTAAAATTAGTATTCTCTGTTACAATATTTAACAAAATTTTGTATCCAAGTGTCATGGGTTAACCACAGCTACCAAGCCCCAAGCAACTGCTCTCTCATTCCTACAACAACAGAGTCAGGGAAAGAATCAGAAGGGTAAAAGCTGGAAAACCCCTGGGCTGAGTTACACACAGTTTAAGAAGGAAAGTAAAAGCCACACACACAAGCAAAGTGAAACAAGGAATTAATTCCCTGTTTCCCATGGGCAGGCAGGTGTTCAGCATCTCCAGGAGAGCAGGGCCCTATCACATGTAAGAGTGACTTGGGAAGACAAACACCATCACTGCAAATGTTCCCCCTTCCTCCTTCTTCCCCCCACTTTGAGCAGGATGTCACAGGGTCTGGAATATCCCTTTGGTCAGCTGCAGTCACCTGTCCTGGCTGTGTCTCCTCTCAGCCTCCCAAGCACCCCCCGTCCCCTCACCAGTGTGGCAGTACGAGAAGCAGAGAAGGCCTTGGCTCTGTGTAAGCTCTGCTTAGCAATAACAAAAATACCTCTATATTATGAACTCTGTGTTCAGCACAAATGCCAAACACAGCCCCACACCAGCCACTGGGAAGAAAGTTTACTCTACCCCAGCCAAAACCAGCACACCAAGAAAGTAGATAAATCCTTGAAGATGAAGAAAACACTTTTTCACTTTCTAAAAGTCTCACTAGCCTTTCACGTCCATAAAACAAATTTTATTGGAATCTTGAAAAATATTTTACTTATAGTTTATGATACTCAAGAGAAAAATGCTTTTCACTAGAAAAAAAAAAGAGCAGAGAGAAAAGAGAAACAGGCATTTTCCCATTCACTTTAAAAAACCAAATTATTTGGAAAAACTCATAATTTTTGAAAGGCTTTGGGAAGAAGAATTCAATAACTATGTTTCCTCACACACATTTAAATAACGTATCAGCACAGGTGTACTGAAGAAACACTTATTTCTCAACACAAATAATAAAATTATAAAAAAATGCAACTAATTCCATGTACATTGGATGATTCACATGTATAAGACTGTAGAGGATTGAAATTGTAAGCTGGATCTCATTTTGTTTCCTAAGGCACTACTACTTTCTTGACTTAGCACCTAGAACTGTTGGCAAAGGATAAGGGACATGTCGGTTTGTCAAAAATTTTGTTGGTCTGCCAAGGGTCTTCTTGGAGCAGCTCTCTGAGCTGTACATTAACACATATCACAGGTGCTGGAGCTCTGCCCTTGCTACATCAGGAACAAACACAGAGGAGACATGGAGAATACTGGTCCCAGCTCAGTTCATATCCATGAATGGCACTCACTCAGCTCTTCACTTCTTGGCTTGTGAAGAATAGACCCATGACCATTGTGACCAAAAATCCCTGGCCACAGCCATCGTCTTTACCCTGCTGCTGCACCATGTTCTTTTTTGGCAAAAAACATGAAAGTTAATCTGAGGCACTGTACATCAGTACCTAAGTGTTGAACTCCCTACATTTGCTGTCAGGAGAAAGAAAGCGACAACCTGTTCTTTCCAAGGAACTTGAAATCTCTAGGTGCTGCAGAAATATTAATTTTCTGTTCAGACAATCAGCTACCCAAGTGTAAAATCATCCACTAAGAGTTTTCCTCTTTCCATAAACAGCGTCTAGTATTTTAATACTCTGTCCATACCTCATAGTACCACTTCTTGACAATATGCTGATCTTTAGAATTGGGATATCTCAGCTATCTGAAAGGAAAAGCATATCTCTTTCATATGCCAGGAGCTTGCAATAGCATTTTGAGTGTGACAGCGAACAGTTTTTGTGATTATTTCAAAATGCTACCCCTTTATGCCGTTCACACTCATTTTTAGCAGAGTTTTCATGTGGCCTTTATTCTCAGTGGTTCTTGTTTTATAACATAGGGAGCAAGTCCTTTGTCGTCCCCAAATGAGGACATGTTTTTTTTATTTCTACAGTGCTCCCTGTCTGCAAGGCTGCAGAGCATATGCTTCGACTGCTAGCTGGAACTACTATCCAATTTAACAATGCTTGCGAATGGGAAAAAAACATCAACATCATTGCTGGCCGGAATATCCCTGAGGAAAAGCAGAATGTCAGACACGTAGAACTTTATATGAACTGCCTTGTTCCATGGGGCTGGAAATTCTGCAGGAGCTGCCACAGATCTGCTGGAGCTATTAATTTAGTCAGGCCTTTTTCTGTCAAAGGATATTGTAATAGGCTCTTTCCCATTCATGCAATGCAGCCAGTGAGCAGAATGCTTTCAATAAAGGTGCACCCCTTTGAAACGCCAAATGAATCCTGGGGCACCAAGAATGGCATCCACTGAATGCTATTGGAAAGAGTGAAAATAAAAACTTGATATTGCACCAAGTCAGCATTCAGACTTCCCTGCATAAGAAGGGTAAATATAAAAAGAGGTGGACTGTCTGCACAGAGGTGCATGGCAGGTGGAAGGAAGTGAAACAGAGTGAAAAGGAGAAACTTGCAGAGTCAGGAGGAAAGAAAGTAATACTATTAATAATCTGGTTTGTTAAAAACAAGAAGAAGGGAAAGGGCAGACTGCTGACTGATGTAGATTTCTGGCTCTTTACACCTCTGAACACTTTTCTCTCCTATGATGCTGTTTAGATGAGCAGTACATGCTGTCTGTACATAACAGCAAGGCCGAGCTATTTAAGTCCTTGAATCTGCTTTGTGGATTTACACGAGCTATTTCCCATAAAATAAAGAAACCAGTCTCAGACTTCCCAAATTTCAGGGCCTAACTTAGGAACCAAGGTACAGAAGGCCACATAGAAGGATAAACACAGGCCACCTCGTTTGCTGATTCAGGTGCCCAGCATTTCCAGGTTAACCATACACACTCAGTATCTCTTATAATGAGTTATATCCATCCCAAATCAGAAAGAAAAGTTGTTGAAAAGAATTGCTGATAGGACTTGAAACCTTTTATACCTAGATTTTTAAATTACTGTTTTTTCTTTTCAGTCAGAGCAGATATAATCTCAGGTTACCTTTTGGCTACTAGATATCTGCTTGCTGTCCCCACTAATTGGCATCTTTGGTACCGGTCTTAATATGAAGTCCAAATGATAAGTGGCTATAAATCCTGAGACATATTTCCAGCTCTGCACCAAAAGGCAGACGAGATAATCACAGTGGGAAAAAATCCTCTTCCTTTGCCTATAAAATTGACAAGAAGCTACCCCTGAGCCAGCAGTGTGGCCTTGTAGCCAAGGATGATAATGGTATCCTGGGGGGCATTAGGAAGAGCATTACCAGCAGGTAAAGGGAGGTGATTCTATCCCTGTACTCAGCCTTGGTGGGGCCTCACCTGGACTGCTGTGTCCAGTTCTGGGCTCCTCAGGATAAGCAAGACATGGAGATCCAGGAGCAGTGTTAGGATCCAATTAAGATGCCTCTGCCTAAATTAAAGGTAAAATGAGACTATGTGCCAAAGTCAATAGTATGGATTTTGTTTAACAGTAAATGTTACTGTTAAGCAAACCTTCATTTAGGCTTGGAATTAACTCCTTACTGTTCGTCATCTGTGCTTATCTTATGGGAATTTTTTCTTTGACACTGTTTTGAGACGGTCCATTTTACCGGTGCGTTTAAGTTCTTAGACGTGCTTCCAGCAGTGGACTGTGAAGATGATCAGGAGACTGGAGTATCTCTCTTACAAGGAAAGGCTAAGAGATCTGGGTCTGTTCCTCCTTGAAAAGAGACTGAGGGGGGATCTTATCAGTGTACACAAGGGTCTGAAGGGAGGGTATCCAGAGAACAGACCAGGCTCTTCTTGGTTTGGCTGTGGGCATGAACTGAAATACAGGGAAGTTCCCACTGACCATCAGGAAGAGTTGTACTTGTGAAAGTGATAGAACACTGGAACAGGTTGCCCAGAGAGGTTGTGGATTTTCCTTCCCTGGAGATGCTCAAAAGGTGTCTGGACTCATTCAAGTCCTGTGCTGTAGGGGACCCTGCTTGAGCAAGGACGTTAGCCTAGATTCACCTCCAGTGGTCCCTTCCAAACTTACCCATTTCATGATTCTCTCTCTGCTATGAAGGATTTCAGCTACCTGGTTTTACAGTGTGGTCCTTTCACATACTTTAAATTCAGCTGAAAAATAAATGGGGAAGGGAAGAAAAATTATCCTACTCATGTCTGTCCTCCTTTAGGAGTCTCAAGCAGATCTAGCTAGCATTTCCATGCAAAAAATGTAATCAAATTTTCATCAAAGGAATTGAAGTTCATCGGAAGTATTATCTGTGTCTTTATAAGCTGTCTCCTAACTTCCATGTGCATGAAGTTGTTAGTGATTTTATTCAATATGTATTCATATCATAAAGATAATTCTTTCACTTTCATTTGAAACTTCTTCATACATTCAATTAGGAAAGATTTTTAGAAGCTATCAGTAAGGACAAAAAAACCTGAACTTTTAAAATAATTTTGTTACAGCTTTTGCAATATGCTAAATTGACTGACAAGTGTCTTAAGCATAATCTCTTATTAGGTCAAAGGCTTTGTGACATGCATTTTAAGTGCTGTGTTTTGAGGCAATGTTTTTATGTATTTATTTTTTAAATGCTGTTTTCCAGCCTAAATCAAAGACTTGTGTTTCACAACAGTTCTCAGAGCACTTACTAAGAAAGTTGAGCTACCACTTTGCATAACTACTATATTGACATATTAAATGTGACCCAACTAAACTCAAATGCACATTTCCATTTTGATGTCTCATGGGCACATTTTAACTCTTCATTTAACGTATTTGCTTTCTTGTGTCTTGCTATATCATTCCTGTCTTTCTTTTTCTGTTTCTTTTTTGACTGCTCAATCTGGCCAAATTTTATACTGTTGTAACTTCTGAACAGTCTTATATGCAATCCATTAGCTTATGCCTAGCTGTGTTGGGTTTCCTGCTCAACATCTCAAACATACTGACAAAACGTGGAGAATTCTTCTAGCTTGCTGCAATTTTCTGTGGTTTGTTTCCCTGATGCCAGATGCTGTTGGATATATGACTCCATCAAAATAATTCAAGTTGTAACACTAAGGCAAGGATAAGTATTGTGTTCCTTAAAATTATTCTCTGTGTCTTCAGAATAAAAACACTTGAGGTGCCAGTGATACTAATGGCCTTAGATTAAATTCCTCTGGCCAATATAGGTGTTTACACTTGAGCTACTGCTCTAGATCATTGCCACATTTTTTACCTTACAGTAGATGTTACTTTAAAATGCAAAAATTGTATCAAAGAATGCCCGTTTTTCTCCTACGGGTGATGGGGATGAATAGCTATATTGTACAGGTTCAGGTTAATTACACCCTTAATGTCCAAAGGAGAGAGAGTTGTTAGCATGTATGGTGCTGCATAGGATACTCAGGGTATAAACTGGTGGAAGTTGGCAGGTAGGGGCTGATCCCTGCTGATGGCCTCGCTGGGCGTCGGTCAGCAGATGGAGAGACCTTATATTGTACAGCATTTGTTTCTCTTGGGTTTTATTCTTCTCTCTTCCTCCCTCCTTTTCATTGCAATTATATTTATTGTGATTACTATTATATTTTCTTTTATTTAACAGTTCTTATCTCAATCCACAAACTTTAATTTTTATTTCAATTCTCTTCCAGACTGGGAAGCCAAAAAAGACTCATGTTTTGACTCCAGCCAGCAACCTGGCTTACCTTAAGATGAGATCAAGATAAGAAAAATATTAAATAGTATCAAAATAATACTAATGATAATCATAGAATCACAGAATCATTCAGGTTTCAAAACCTGTAAGACCTAGAGTCCAACCTTTGATAATCACCGTCCTGTCAACTAGACAACAGCACTAAATGCATGTTCAGTCATTTCTTGAACACCTGCAGGGATGGTGAGTCCAGCACTTCTCTGAGCAGCCTGTTTCAATGCTTGACAACCCCTTAGGTGGCAGTGGTGGAGTCCACTATGGGATTGGCCAGGGAGGCTCAGGACCCCAAAACAGTGGAGGCCCACTGATGGGCAGGTTCAGAGGTTTAAGACCTTTACCCCTTTTAAGTCCATGTTCTAGATAGCTTTCCTTTCCTTGATACCCCTCTGGTTCCCGGGTCCCCTGTTCCACCCCTCGCCTTCCAGACTGGTCAGTGTCCTGTCACCCCACGTCCTCTCCTCTCCTTGGCCCTCAGCAGATTATCTCTCATGTTCTGCCCGCCCCTGGTGCCACTCTGGATAAAACCTCGGACCCCTCAGTGTTCTGTGTTCTCTGTCCCTGGATCCCTTTGAGCGGGGACTCCAGTAAACCCCTTGGAACTCCATACAAAGGACCCCTCCCTCCTCTTTGTCCCCGGCGATGCTGCAGGAGCTGTCCAGCTCTATGTGTGTGTGTTGCTGCAAGTATTTACCAACAATGGTGTCAGTGTGTCTGAGTGCATTTGCACGGCACCCCTGGGAGCTGCTCCAACAAGGACACTATGAGGATGGACACAATGCTCTTTCCACCCCCTCCACATGCATCACATCACACTTCTATGAAGAAATTCTTCTTGATGTACGTCCTGAATAGTCCATGACATAGCTTGAGGCCATATTGTCTTGTTCTGTCACGGGTTACCTGAGAGAGGAGTGCACCCCCACATTGCAACACTCTCACACAGGTGTAGAGAGTGATAAGGTCTCTCCTGAACCTCCTTTTCTCAAGAATAATAAAACCCAGCTCTCTCAGCTGCTACTCACAGGGTTTGTGCTCCAGACCCTTCCCCAGCTCCACTGCCCTTCTCTGGACTCACTCCAGCACCTCAATGTCTTTTTTTCAGTGAGAGGCCCAGAACTGGACACAGCACTCGAGGTGTGGCCTCACCAGTGCCCAGTACAGGGGGACAATCCCTGCCCTGGTCCTGCTGGCCACACCACTTTTGATCCAGGCCAGGATGCCATTTGCCCTCTTGGCCACCTGGGCACACCCTGGCTCATGTTCAGCTGCTGTCACCAGCACCCCCAGGTCCTTTTCCTGTGGGCAGCTTTGCAGCCACTCTGCTCCAGGCTGTGGAGCTGCCTGGGGTTGTTGTGACCCAAGGGCAGGACCAGGCACTGGACCTTGTTGAACCTCACACCGTTGGCCTTGGCCCATGATTTAGCCTGTCCAGATCTTTCTGCAGAATCTTCCTGCCCTCCAGCAGATCAGCACTCCCACCCAGCTCTGTGTGACCTGCAAACTTTCTGAGGGTGCACTTGATCCTCACATCCAAATAGTAAACAGGACTTACCCCAGCACTAACCTTGGGAAACCCTGCTGGTGACTGGCCACCAACCAGAGGTAAGGCCATTCACCACCACTCTGGACCTGGCTGTTCTGCCAGTTTTTAACCCAGTGACAGGTGCCCCTCTCCAAGCCATGGCCAGCCAGTTTCTTCAGGAGAACACCATGGGAGACAGTGTCAAAGGCTTTGCCAAAGTCCAGGTAAACACGCCCACAGCCTTTCCATCATCTACTAAGCAGATCACCTGATCATAAATGGAGATCAGGTTGGAAGGCCAGGACTATTCACAAACCTGTGTTGGCTGGGCCTGATCCCCTGATTCTCCTGTATGTGCGATATGATCACACTCAAGATGATTCGTTCCATAACCTTCTCTAGCACCATGGTCAGGCTGACAGGGCTGTATTTCCCTGGATCCCCCTTCTGGCCCTTCTTGTAGAAATGACTACTGGCCAGCCTCCAGTCACCTGGGACCTCCCTGGTTTATCAGGACTGGTGATAAATGATGGAGAGCAGCTTGGCAAGCTCTTCTATCACCTCCCTTAGTACCTTTGGATTAATCCCATCTGGTCCCATACACCTGTGAGTGTCTAAATGGTTCAGCAGGTCAATAACTACTTCCTACAGGACTCCAGGGAGTGCAGTCTGCTCCCTGTCCCTATCTCTGTCTACCAGGTCAGGGGACTGACTGCTCTGAGGATCACTGGTCTTACAGTTATAGACTGAAGTAAACAAGGCATTAAGGACCTCGGCCTTTTCCTTCTCCTTGATGATGCTGTACTCCCTGCATCCAATAATGGATGGAGATTTTCTTTGGCCCTCCTTTTTTGCTAAGTATTTATAAAAACACTTTATCATCATTCACAGCAGTGACTAGATTGAGTCCTAGCTGAGAGTTCACCTTTCTTATTTTCTTTCTACATGACCTAAAGACAACCTTGTACTCTTCCGGAGTTGTCTGCCCCTTCTTCCAAAGGTCATAAACCCTCTTTTTTTTCCTGAGTTCCGTATTCAGCCAGTCTGGTCTTATTCCCTGACAGCTTGCCTTTTAGCACACAGGGATGGCCTGCTCCTGCACCCCCAAGATTCCCTTCTTAAAGTTTGTCCAGACTTCCTGGACCCCTTTGTTAAAAAGGACTGTTTTCCAGAATATCTCTTTGAACCAGTGCTGCTAAAAGACTAGTAATATATATATACAATAATATATTAATAATATATATAAAATAATATATTAATAATAATATTGAGAAAGAATGAGAGGGAAAGAGGACTAAAACCCATGAGAAATAAGTGACATATGGTGGTCAGTGGCTCACCACCAGCTGACTGATGTCCAACCCCCAGAGCAATCAGTAGCTCCCAGCCTACTGTCCCCAATATATATTGGGCATTACACTTTCTGGTATAAAATATCTCTTTGCCCTGTTTAGGTCAGCACTAGTGGCCATGCTCCTTCCCAGAATCTTGTGTTCCTGCTTGCTGACAGAATAGCAAACTGAAAAGTCCTTCGTTTAGGGTAAGCACTAATTAGAACAACTAAACCATCAGTATGTCATCAATATTATTCTCATTCTAAATTCAAAATGCAGCACTGTACCACCTGCTAGGAAGAAAATAAACTCTCTCGCAGCCAAAACCAGGACATGGACATACTCTAGGTGAGAAACCTGAATGGTTTCATGACATTCCTACAAAAAGGTATGTAAAGGACCATATAGAGTCATGTCTGTTGTAGCAAGGCCTGTAATCTACAGTCCAGCAAATTTTTTTATTGTAATACAGCCCTGCACCTCCAGTCTTTTATCTTTTGAGATGTGAAGCTTTTAAAGTCAGGTTAATTACTTTAATTTTTATTATTCAAATACTATCTGTAAGTTGTGATTGGGTATAAATGTAGAGAAATAAATTAGTCATAGATTAATTACAAGGTTGCTACAAATTATGGTGCTGAGAACGGGATCAAGACTGATCAAAAGGTCAGAAATCTCAAGGGGTTTTGGATCCAAAACTGAATTCATAACTCAGCTCATTAATTCATATGGCAAATCGAAGGCCACTAACACTTACTGGGGATTACTGGGGTTTTTTCAGCTCTATAGGCATTAGAAATTAAATTATTATGCAGTGTTTGAATGTTCTGTATCACAGTGGTTTCAGTTAAGCATCTTGAAAGGACATGGTGCTCACAGAGTAGGGACATTATCTTGGGTCCTCCCTGGGGATGGAACAGTATCTTCTTGTGTCTGGCTGGAAGTCAATATCTATTTCATACTTTGCTGGTAAGCAGGGGCCGCTGGACTAAGTCCCTGGCTGCAAAGAGTTACTAATATTAGCTTGTCCTGACTTACAGGTGTACAGGGACCACAGTCTAGTCCAGAGTAGTCTGAATCAATCAGGAACTTGCTCCTACTCATAATAGCACTGTTTCTGCTGCAGGCACCTCTCCTGATGGCCTTCTAAATATCTGGATCTTAAGTCCACAGACTCACTGCTAGTCTTACTTGAGTTGCTGTGTTTCCTAATTCATTTAATTTACATGATTTGCATGGCACAAAGAAACCATAATCTCTGCAAATCCCTTTTGATCACTCAAATGTGCCTAAGAAATGCCAAGGATTAGATTGGTTCTCAGTCTTCCTGATTATGAGTGTTAATGCCAACACAGAAACTCTATTCCCAAAGTACTGTAGCAGAAATAAAATGTTTTTAAATGAACTTATCATTAACTCCCACCAGATATTTACTCATAAAAAAGTCCTGATTCAAGAACAGCTTTGAAGCTGACTCTTAAAAAGATGAAGCACATGAAGATCCAGAGCATTTCCTAGTACCACTATGAAATCTGAATCACAAATTACTTCCTTACAAGGGCTGTGATACTGTTTCTGTGGAAGAGTGTTTTACTATTGGAATGTAACCAGGATTTGATGGATAAATATAAATGATAATATATTTGATGGATAGATATATAAACTTTCAAAACTGCTGTGTGGAATGCCTTGGAGGAGAGGCTAAAGGGAAGATCAAAAGAGGGACAAATAAGTGTCTGGAAGTGATTACATCAGCTAATGCCTGTGACAAGGAGAGACTTGTCCAGAAGGGTCAGATCATAGACAGATACTCTTTACAGAATTGCTGGGGGCCATCTGCACAAGCAGAATTAGGCTACAGCATCTTTCTGAAAAGGATCATGAAAAACAACATTATAAGCAACACCATTAGTGTGAAGTCTAGAAATTTTTTCGTGACCTCAGTTAGCTCAGACATGGTGATGTCTAGACAGTATTAGAAGAAAAACGAGAGGCCTTGAAGGAGCACACATTTTCTATATTCTCTGACATCTATGCTTCATGCCTCTGTGTAGCATTTGTTTCATAGCTACTGCCTCTGGAGGCAATAGTGACCCATCAGTCACCTCCTCACACTGCTTTTGTAATGACTCAAAGTTGTGTTCAACAGTTATCTGTAGTTGTTTACCATATTCTGACTGATTGGCTTACACTGGGCTTGGAGCATTAGTACTTTGACTCAGCTCAAATCAAAAGCTTACATGTCCCTTTTTCGTGTTAAAACAGCCCAAAACCAAAAGAACAAACAATTCGGGAAATAACTAGAGATGCACCTCATCAGCGGTTGCAAGCCAGCAACCAGAGGCAAGCCAGCCTCTAGGGCAAATCTCTGCAAAAATGGAAGGGTGATTGGAGAACAAACCTGACCTCATCACAAAAAGCCTTTCACACACAGTCATTCAAAGTTTTTTTTTTTCCATCTATATCAGTAATCAATTGAGGAATAAATTAGGCTGTTACTCTTTTTTTGAGAAATCTGAAAAAGCAATGGTTGTCTTCAGATCAGTGTGTACCCCGAAATAATACCAGTGAAATGTGATGTAGTCCATGAACTTTACTAAATGCACACTACAGTATCCCAGACAGACTGGGCCGAATGTTCTTAACTTCCATGCTTTTTATGGTCTCTGCCACCTTCATAGGGAATTTTGTTTTTTTCATTCAATTTTGTTGGTTGGATTTTTTTCACAGAAGAAATTTTGGTTTTAATAAAGTTGCTTTTGACTACAGAAAGTTTTCTACTGCAGTGTCTTTTTTAATATCACGTTTGAATTGGAAGGCAGTATCTTGAAACCTCCTCTGGAAATGCCAGGTGACTTACTTCCCCCACCCCATCATG
Source organism: Monarcha castaneiventris obscurior (assembly GCA_026261815.1). Classification (NCBI taxonomy): domain Eukaryota; kingdom Metazoa; phylum Chordata; class Aves; order Passeriformes; family Monarchidae; genus Monarcha; species Monarcha castaneiventris. The sequence continues at coordinate 11,234,401 of JAMPIT010000893.1, read as the reverse complement.
CACCCACCCACACAAGATGTTTGGCTCACTGGTGACCCTGCCCAAGAGGAGAAGCAACTCTCATACACAGCAGCACTTCCACATGGCTGAAGGGTTTCTGTGCTGAGGAAAGCGTGAGCACGTTGTGAGATGCAAGGAAAGGAATATCAATTGAAATTCAGAGCCAAACCAGAGAACAGGAAGGGCAACAAGGAAAGCAATGATTCCTTCACTTTGTCACCTGACCTGTATCATGACTGTTTACATGGATCTTTTCTGGCAGCATAGCATGAGACAGCATCTTTCTCTTCATGGTCTGGCTTTGGTTGGCCAGGTGACAGACTACCAGAGACTTAGGTCCCTTGGGGCTCTAGCCACACTACTCAGGGTATTGTTCCTCAGTGTGGATGATCTTCAGAGCAAAAGCATGGCAGCAAAGGACACTTCATTAGAAAAGGGAAGAACCATCAGAATGATAGCTGAAGGATTCTTCAGTTAATTACAATACTGCATGGGCAGCTAAGTACCACGGCTTTTAACTTAATGAATTACTTCCCTATACTTAGCCACCACAGACATGTCAAACCTTTACCAGCTGATACAAGATGAAAGCTGTAGCAAACAGCTGATCCCTTTGCAGTGTCTCTACAGCTTCAACTTGACATTTTGCAGTTTTTAGGTGACAACCATCCAAGAGTGAATAGCTCCTTCCTCAAAGCTTATAGCCAGGCATGCAGAACATCAGCAAGTGTGTTTTAAGCAATGACTACTACTTTGTATGATCCACTTATTCTTAGTGAGAAAGAAATCAGAAAATATGGTGTTTGCATGTGGCAGATTCAGCATATATGTCACAGCAGCCTGGCAGAGTGGTGGCTTGCTAATGTCAAGTCTTCCCTCAGGGTTAGAGGCTGGTTTGGCAGCAATGCTCCGACAAAGCCACATGCAGTGAGGAGTTGATTAATAAGCTACCTTGCTGAAAGTGGCAGCTCCACTGCAAAATCTCATCCACATCTAATCCCACCCTACAGAAAGAAATTTAATTTAGGAGGGCCAGTCTCATCCACTCATCCATGATTTTAGCACCCCAAGGCTCAGTTATTCATTGAGAATGGCTGCAAAATACAGGGAAACAAAATAGTCCACACTTTGAAAAAGTATCCAAGGTTAAAGAGGGACTAAATACATTTGGGTTAATCAAGTCTCTTGCTTGTTTGCAAACAACCATAGGAACTAATTAGATGAACTACTTCCAAAGGAAAGCACACAGTTTCATTTCCCTGTTCACTACTCAGAGGATCCAAACTTACCTTGTTTCCTGCTACATACAATCCACTTGTCTTTCTGTAGAAATAACTACTCCCCTACAGACTCATCTACACAACTGTAAGCACACCAGCATGTTTGCAGATACTAGCCCCAAGTTTTGAGTTTAATATATGCAATGCCATTGTCTCCTAAACTCAGTCCCCACTGAGGATATAGGTCTCAGCACTGGACCAAGGAACAAATGCAGTGCTACTGGCGAGGGAGAATGCAGAGCTCAGAAAATCAATGCAGAATTGCATCCTGAAAGTGGCTGACTATGTCAGCCCAGTCACGCTGTCACCTCAGTCTTCATACATAACCCACCCTATTCTGCAAGTTGAAAGGTTTCTCTGTGTATGAGCCCAGTGGATGAGTCATTTCACGATGAAATACAGAGCAACAGAGAATTTGAAAAAATAAATAAAAGTAAACCCAGAAAAGCTCACCCTCAACAGCATCTTTATACATACTACTGACTAGAAACGTTTTCAAAGTTTTGTCTTTCATTTAGAAGCTCACTCCCTGCTTTCTGTTGTAGCCACAGGATCTCTCTTTCTGTGTTGCACAGACAAAACTGCTTTATCAAATACAATAACAAAACTTTTAATTATGCCTTTAACACTGCTGTGTTTTTTGGGTCGCTGCACTAGGGTTAATCCTCTCTCAAAACTTCATGCCACTTTACTGCACTGAATTAGCAATACATTTGCTAGAAATTACCATGAGTCAGAGTGGTCTTTAAAATACAATGCTTTACAATAAAGCTTAATTTACTGGTACTTACAGCTGTGTTTTCTTATGCTTTCTCGGGTACAATGGAATAATTGGTACTTCCAAAATTAAAGGTGAATTTAATCAAAAAATGTTTGAATCACAGCTGTTGTTTCTACGTGCCATATATTTAACCTTGACTTTTTGAATCAAATTCCTGGAAAGACTCACTTAAAACATTATTTTACTTTCCTGGAATTAAAAAGAAAATATATGTACCTGGGTTTTAATCCTAACCTCTAGCATTCAGCTCTGAATACTGCAACAACAATGGGAAATGTCATTACAGGCTGAAAACTGATGAAGCTCTAAAAAGCAGTAGTAGTTTACAGTACAAAAAAGTAAAAGCTAGTTGATTAAAATTACCTAAAAGTTAATTCCTCATTGTGTATCAACTAAGATGCAATGCTATCAAAGCTGAAAAATAAAAGAAAGTGTGTACAAAGATAATAACAATGCCATTAGCATACAGCTTGGCAGTACAGCTTTTTAATCTGGCTTTCTAAATGAATTCAGTTTGTGTGATCACACTTCTTGCATGGCTTTATCTGACTCTTTCTTTGCTCTTTGCTGCAGTAATCGACCATTTCAAGTTAATCTGAGAGTAGAGAAAGATTTCTGAAATTATTGACTTCACATTTATTCTGTGAAAAACAGTACCTGCACAAAAAAAAAAGGAAGATTCAATCTGTATTTCAGGGTGGAAAAGGTAGTGAAACAAGCAGTGGCACACACTTGGCAGGCGCTGATGGCCACTCAACTAATAAGTATTGCCTGGCTCATCAGGACACCTTCCTGCATCATCCCCACATGAACTTCAGCAAATGCTGGCTTTTCCTGGAGAAGAGAACACAACTGTGATGGGAGTCAGGCACTGGAAAAAAAAGTGCAAGGAAAATGGTATGTACATTTAAGGAACTAGGTTCTGCTATTTAAGGAACTAGGCTCTGCTATTTTCTTCCTTATAAAACCAAAATCTGAGGCAAAAATACTCCTTTATTGTGGAAAATAGCATATTTTAATTAAAAAATTATTGACATAGTCATTTTTGCAGCAAATTCTACAACAGAAAACCATTTCAATAATTTTTTATTGTTTTTAGGATGACAAAAAACCAGAGAAGAAACAAGTATTTGTCTTAAAAAGAGTATTACTTTTAACTGTCAATGTCTACACTTCAAGGTTGAATTACATCAATTATATGGGTGTGCTTTAAACAGAAATCAAATTAACATATTTTTGATGCAGAAGTTGTCATTAATATTTTTTTACAAGTGCCTTGGAAGCAATTAATAATTTTGTTGCATTCACAGTATCTTTCTAGGTGATACCAGCGATACAAATATACCTGAAATAATGCCAAAAATGTAACCGCCTTGAGGGTGAAACCTTCACATTTCATAGAAATTTCTGAGTGCAACCATTCAGCCAATTCCTTATATACCTAGTGGCCCATCCATCAGATTCATGTTTCTTCAATTTAGAGACAAGACTGCCGGGCAGGGCAGTGTCAAAGGCTTTGTGCAAGTCCAGGGGGCTGATGTCAGTCACTCTTCCCTTATCCACCCCAAGGTAACTCTGTCACACAAGGCCACCAGGCATGGTTTGCCTTTAGCAAAGCCCTGTTGGCTGTCACCAATCATCTCCATGCCGTCCATGTACCTCAGCAGAGTTTTCAGGAGAATCTGCCTTATGATCTTGCCAGGCATAGAGGGGAGACTGACTGGCCTGTAGTTTTTTCTTGTTTTATTGTTGGTTTAGTATATTTACTCTGTTTTCACATGTTTGCTCTGGTTTGGTTTTTTTTGGTTGGTTGGGGTTTTTTTTTTGTTGATTTTAGTCTGTTTTTTTATGGCTCTTACACCTAAGTGGACAACATTAAGTTTAGGATTACATTAAACATTTTAAGAGTAGGAGGAACCTATTACTCTAGTCTGTAGTGGTTTTTCTGTATAAATTACAGAGCAATTCACAGAAGGTAAGTATTCTGTACAAAGAACAGTCTGCTGTATAACTATTTTTTGCAAAAGACATTATACCTCCACTTTTTAAAATATCTATGTCACAACATTTGCTCTAAAAATCCTCCACAACTAAGATTTATATTGCAGATATACTTTCATAAAATAAACTATAAGATTTGAAGTTCATTTGGTTTGTCACACTTTCCACTTCAATGGGAACTGTACAGATTTGCTGCTTTATTCTCCCAGATGGATTTTTTCTACTTTCTTGGTTAACTTATTTCACTGCGTTAAAGAGGTGTTTTGATTAACTGTGTGAAACCTAACTAGGTCAGGATGTATTGAATCTGAGAAGAGAGTATTTTGATCAACCTAATGACTCTGCTCTTGTGTGTTGGAAAAACAAAACTCTGTGTAAACATCTGCAACATTTTTGATAATGGCTTTTAAAAGCACTTATGTTTCCTATGACTGACTGACACAAAACCATCCCTATATGTCACACAGAAACTAACTCTTTAGCTTATAGAATCAGAAGTAGGATAAAATATCTTAACTTGATCTGTATTAATTATACTTCTTCTTTCTTTGCAGAATGTAATGCCATCCTTAGCTCCACAAGAACAAAACCCAAACAGACAGCCTTTACCACAGCTCCCTGTCAATTCTGGTCCTTGGAATCACTATTTTCATTTTAAGTTTAGTTGTAGGTGAAACATCTAGCTACAATGTATAATAAAATGAAAATGCAGTGTGTCTGTCCTTTGTTGTGTTGTTGCCTTATAAATATGCTCTTCTTTTTAAATGGCACTGCCTAAGCAAATTCTGTAATTAAATTACTATCTGTATCTAGAGCTTCACACTGCAATGTTCTTGTTAATGTTTGCTTCCAAAAAATATTGATACGCTTATGTTTAAAAAACTACACATTTTTTCCAGTATTTGTACAGCACTTCTTGAGTATGCTAGTGCTCTCAGAAGCAGAACATATAAGATTCACTATTGTAGATGAATTTTTAAAAAAATCAGCCTCAAGTAGGCATAGAGAGTTCTTCCAAATATTTGTTTAAAATTCTGTTCAAGTGAAATGCTACCAGCAATTTTCCCATTCATCAGTATGAATGGTGAGCATGCTGTTGTATGTTTCTATGCTAAGGTAGGCCCTTAGCATAGAAACGGTGAAAACTGTAACCACTAGCCATAAAACTCAGAGTTTGATTTGAATTTCAAGCTGGACCGTTTTTCTTACACATACAACATAACATATAAGGACAACTGCAGAATTTGACTCTGTGGAACTCTAAGAAGGAAATTGTCTTTATTGGCTTAATCTTTTCTATCTTCAGTTAAGCACAGCTCAAACCACCTTGACTATAAAACCATCTTCTTGGTGAAACCAGCGCCTAAAGATCAGAAGACAATTTGCCAAGTAACAACAGTTGCCAAGTAACTGCACAGGTGCCCAACTTTAGACAACTTTTTAAACTGGCAGGCAAATAAAAACCCATGACTAAAAATGAAGTTTGAAATTTAAAAAAAAAAAATTGCAAATATAATCCAACTCCTTAATGATGGCTCTCACAAGTCATTGGAACACAAGGGATGTGGTTCATTAGTCATGAGCTTTAAATTGAATGTCCTTCTGAACAATAACTCATCTATAACTCAGCCACAAATTACCAAATTCAATAGTTTTCAAATACATAGGATGGGAAATAATTACGTTCTGTGCAGGAATTACTAAGTAAAATTTTATAACTTATGAAAGCATTATGCAGGCATTCAGAAGACATTGATCATAGTCGTTTCAAAATTTGCATTTTAGGACTGTATTTTCTGGCTATGTCATCATATGGAGATTTGGCCCATATGGAGCAGAACTGCTGAATCAGATGTTACTACTATTTATACAATATTTTATTATTATTATAGTTCCATTTTCATGCTTATTTAGATTGCTCGGTGTACTTTTCATTCTAGAAAAGTTAGGTGCCCAACTTCTATGTGTTTAACCTTCTTTTACAGGGGATATTTTTAAAGTCTAATATTAATCTGATAGCACTGCCTTTAAGAGGAGAAAAACACTAACCATAATATTGTAGATGACATTCAATGTTATACATTACGAAGCATTTTCTCTCCCACTAATTGTAACCATCTGATTCTGCCTTGATTTGCCTTCAAATGTGCTTGGCTATATAAAATTTTGTTTCCATCTACTGGCACCAGTTCTTAAGAACTATAACTATCTGCTGATTTATTTGCAATATTCATAATAATTTGTTATGTCCTCATACATAGATCAATTATCTGTCTTTGATATATTGCTACCTTCTAGCTTGATGTCCTAAGAAAATGAGGCTTATAAAATTATTTTCCAGTCCTCCCCGACAGCTTTTTAATCTGTTGGCCAATTTAATTCAAATTTGAGAGAGAGAGGTGAAGTCTCCATGGCATTGTGTTCACTCAAGATTTGTGAAGGTAGGTGATCTGTGGGAAGAAAGGGATCCTTGAAGGTACTGAACAAGAAATGAAGTTGGGGATGCAGAGAGAACAAGGGAGAGCTGCAACAGAAAAGTTGGAGGTGATATGAGAAGAGCTGGCACCCTTGGGAGAGGGAAATCAGGGAGCAAAAAGCAAAAATCTGCGGAAAAAAGTTCATTCTGGGAAAATTTTCATTCATTGAATTGTTTTGCATGATTTTCTATGATTTCCAGTAGCTTCATTTACATGAAAAGAGAAAGGGAAATTATCCAGCCTGGCCAACAAAGCATTTAATCCTGAAATGTCCTGAGTGCCTTCTCTGTCAGTTGAGCAAATCTTGGAAACAGAATCTGACTTCATTTTATTTGCAAGAGTAATTTCTGTGATTCTCTACTGCATTTAAAGTAAGCAACTGCCTTTAAACTACAGGTCATAGCTTTATTATGAATGTAAGATTCATAATTGCATTAAGACTTTCCAAAAGCACATCTACAATGGAAACATTGAGGTTTAATTTGCGTAAGCTGCAGCACTCCCTTCAGAGAAGGAAATGCTTTAATTTTTAACATAAAGTTGTTCTTCTATTTATATTATAAACCAAGGGCACTTAAAATAATTTGTAGAAGCAGGAATATTACCCAAACCACTCTGACATGAATCAGTTCAAAGCCTTTGCAAATTGTTTTTATCAAGTAAAATCATTTCATCTTATACCCCAGTACAATCTGGCACACACATAAACATTACTATTTTACAGTAGAAACCAGGAATCCTCTCAGTAGTGAGTATGAATGAATCAAGGCCAGAGCAGGCATTTTCCTAGTACTGTGAGGGAAAGCAAGTGCTAACTACCTCAAAGTTGGTATGACTGTAAGTAAAACACCAGCCAAGGAGAAAAGCACAAATGTATTTTCACTTTGAGATTGTGAAAAATGGCTCTACCTTCCCTGGAGAGAACAGGATAATGCTGCTTCTACCTGCTGAGCAGCTCTGCTTCTTTCACTAGGCTTCAAGCACAAGAGGCTGAACGACAGTCAGGTCCTTTCCATGTGCTTTCCCTTGTGCACATTTGGCTTCCTGCTGGTTTGCATTTTTGAGAGGCCTTTTCTCCTGTTTTGCTGGAAGGCACAGTCAGTTTTTTTCTTGTCCCTGGGCTGTGAAGCTGCACTCAAAAACAGAGTAACCAACTTTTTTTCCTCTGTATAACAACTGGATGCTCTAGAGTGGCTGCTAGTAGTTGAAAATCCAAGTGGCACAAATAACAGCCATTATGTTTGTAACTTTGTAAATGACTAAGACAGGCTTTACCTTGCCCATCTGATCCTCACCTTCCTCATTAAGAGATTTAAACCAGCTATGCTTGAGCTGGGGCACATCAACAGCGACCTCTGCTCAAGGTGTCTTTTTCCAAGTCCTCCCTCCCTCTGATCAGAATGCAACCCACAAATTGCTTAGTTCACACCCAGAGGCATGTACATGAGGCTGAAACACTGCACAAGTCTGAGTAACCCTGGCAGGTCTGAAATCTTTGGCCAGAAGATAATCTAAATCAGTCCCTGGAAGTGTTCATGAGTAATTTCAGCGACAGCCTCATCCCAAAGGCATTTGCCAGTTATATGTACTTTTTGCTGGCCTCCAGCACAAGCTGTTAGAACTAATTCCCCTTCACCTCTCTAAGCCTGCCTCTAACCATAGCTGAAAGTATTTTTAATTCATTTTTAGGGATTCATCAAATGTCTGTTTCTTCTTATTTCTGTCCTGAAATCTACCCAAGAGTTTCAGGCTCATCCCTAATCACGATGGATCACACCCATTCAAATTAAGCCCTTGCTCTTCAAAGGATTCAGCTGTCTTTGGAAAGAGCTTAATAGAGTCACCCTGTGTCTACCCAGAGCTACTGGCAAAGCTGTCTTTCTCAAATGCACATATAGGCAGAGCCTCACTTCATTTCTCTCCCTTTGGTGGCAGGAACAGCAGCAAGCATCCATAGGAGTCTCTGGCAAGGATCCAGGTTGTGCTGTCACTACCTGGCAGAACAACATCCACCTTTTTTTTCAGTGCTTATATGTGGCCAAGCCCATATATTTTCAAGTTTGACAACGATTTTATTACTCTGTTCCTAACCATTCTGCATATCAGTTTTTGTCTGCTTACCTTTTACACTCTTTTCAAGACATTTAGGTGACTTAGTTTTGGTGTCAATCAGATTTTTGATTCATTCCTGTTACTGAGAGAATAGTTCTGCAGCACCGTGACCAGAACTTTACACGTTATCAGCCAGTCTAATTTTAGCACAACTGACAGTGTTACTGTGGGATTGCAGAAAAACACTATCTAATCTTACTTCTCCAAAAAGACCAGTGTTCTGTTTCTTTAAATGTTAATTTCTTTTCCATCATTTAAGGTTAAAAGCAACAGACTAGTATAGTTTACCTATCTTAATGAATTCTATTGTCTTTTAAACTGTCACTACTCTATAAGATGAATCACAGCTACCCTCCTTGGAACCATTATTCAGACTGAGTAGCCCCATGACTATTTCAGATTCAAGTCAACAAAAGATAGTGACAGAAACACCACAGCAATATATGTGGGGGAATTTTGAGTAGAAAAATATGTACAGAAGGACAAATGAAATCTGGAAAATAGCTACAAAAATCAGCCCAGATCCTGGGAGACAGAAGTTACTTTGCCTAAAGCTGTAACAAAGTTTTGCATATTATATTGTTTAATCTCTTGGAGAAGTAAAAAAAGGAAATACTATAAAATTATTCAGAATATAAAATATTGTCTGTTAATTCTAGTAATTTACCTTGGAATACAGTGCTTCAAGACAACCTGGTAACTGAGTATATGAGTCACAGCATGTGACTTGGCTTCAGTTCCTTTAGAAACTAAGAATTGTGACTTTAAAAAAAGCTGTTCGTACTCTTTGTTTAGGACTAATGTGACCCAATATATCCAATAACGATAGGCTGGAATCCACGTCACACAAAAACAAGATTTTAAAAAGCATTTAAATCTTCATTATTCTGAGCTCACAGTATGATTCAACGAATGAATTAGAAACCCTGGAGATGGATGCATAAGAGGGAATAATCTTTCCTAAACTGTGCAGTGTCTTAAACCAATGGTGAAAGGAAATGATTGACTGTGTGCAAGATCAGTGAAGGAGTTGTGAGGGCATAAGACTGACCTGAAAATTTCTGTGAAAAACTCTGCTTTCCTTAGGGACATATTCAAAAATAAAAAGAAGGTAATTGTCTGCAAAAGGAACTGTTAGAGGTCATAGAGCTTTCAACTATAAAAAGGCAGTTATTCATTAAACACCAATAGTGTTCACATACAGTGAAAAAGCGTCAGCCAGTTCTCCTTAAATATAGTCCTGGACAAGGGGAAATATGTTCCACACCACATATACCTACAGAATTGCTTGCTGATGTTTGTCCTTCTCTGTGGCTTTTTTCATAAGTAGTGCAGAGGATCATGGCTCTGATTCTTCTCCCTTTTTTTCCTCATCCCTTGTTGAGAAGGCTGAGATTCATATGCCTGGATTTTGTTGGTTGCATGGAGAGGGGGATATATGTCATCCCTTTAGGTTCTTACAGACAGGAAGTGGTAATAATATAGGAATATACTAGTCTGGTTCACTGGATGGCAATCAGGAGTAGTTTTGCTTTGTGCTAAGCAAAATTTTGGGGCAATTGCTATGATTATTATGCCATATTGTAATCTCAGTCAAGCCCATAGAAGGTCTAGGTTTGAATTCTCAAGCCCTCCATTTAACAGTTTGCATAACTTCAACACAGCAGAATTAAATTTATGCATATTTATGCACAAACAATAGAACAGAGAAAACGTTTTAAGGGGGTAAAAAAAGTTGTGTCATATCGTGATCTAGATTAAAAATAGGACTTTTCCCAAGAGATGTTGGCTGAAGCTGGTGTCACTCTGTGAGCTTCTACCAGATGATCACTTCTGAACCAGGATGACTTAAAAATAGAATCGCATATTGGTGAGTTTGGAAGGGACCACTGGACGTCATCCAGTCCTACCTTACTGCTCAAGCAGGGTCCCCTACAGGACAGTACTCAGGAAGTTTACATGGCTCTTTAATATCTCTAGGGAAATAGGCTCTACAACCTCTCTAGGCAGCCCATTCTAGTGCTCTGTCACTCCCACAGTAAAGCTCTTTCTCATGTACAGGTGAACTCTCTGTGTTTCAGTTTGTGCCCATGGCCAAACCTAGTAAACAGACAGGATCACCTCCCTCCCGCTGCTGGCAATGCTCTTCCTAGTGCCCCCCAGGCTAGCATTGGCCTTCTTGGCCACCAGGACACTCTGCTGGCTCATGGACAGCTTGTTGTGCACCAGGACCCCCAGGTCCTTCTCTGCAGAGCTGCCCCCAGCAGGTCAGCCCCAGCCTGTGCTGGTGCCTGGGCTTGTTCCTCCCTCGGTGCAGGACCCTGCATTTACCTCTGTTGACTCCTTTGATTTGCCTGAACCATATGGGTGTAAAGCCTCAGATCAGACAACGTTTGACCATTGCAGAAGACCCTCAGATGTTGTTTTTCTCTCACTCCCTGCTGTCTGTCTTGGTGGCTTTGGGGGGCCGCTGGACTTGTTGGTGTTTAGGACCCCCTTTAGAGGGGCACGGAGCCCCTCCCTAGTTGCTCTGGCTATAAATCTCTGGCTTATCAGAGCAACTCTCAGAAGTTATAAATTCTTCTTCTGAAGTGCTCTTCCCCGGCACCACTCCGCGCGTCGGACTTCTTAGTTAAAGAGATGGTACTATCAGCGTTTAAGGAGGTTTATTACTAAAAATAACAAACAGGCATCAGTCTCAAGACATAAGGGTCTAAGCAATACACCTCCAAAATGGCGAATAGTCACAAAATTCAGAGTTACACGGCATTTTATAACTTTCTAATCCAATAGGCACTTAAAACGAAACTTTGTTTTGATTTAGTGACCTATCAACTATAATTCCTCTCCGCTGCAATGCAGAGGTCTCCCAGCCAATGACCTGTCATGTCACGTACCCCCATGTACTTCTATTCCAATATCTAAATCCTTAACTTGAATTACAAAATCATATTACTGTACTCTAAGCCCTCCACCATAACACCCAATATACTTCTGCTTATAACTATAGAAACATAGGCTTACATTTCTCTTACTTAACGACCATAAATCTCTGTTAATTATGCCAGACCAAGTTTCTTCCAGGGCTGTAAATCAAATCCACCACTAATTACTGAGGCTCTCTCTTCTCTGACTCCTACACTCAGAATTTGGGGCTGTAGCACATTGAGGCAGATACTAATTTTCTTATTACCTACATGTAAATCAGAAGACACAGTCTAGTGTTCTTATGAAAGATCACAAACTCACCAATATTCAAGGCTTTCGAAAATGCTCAGTGTTCTTTTTAATTTCTTTTAAATTTTAATGAGCTCAAAGTAATTTTGGTAAATATGCTTTACTTAATACAAGTTACTTGCAAGAATATCTTAAATGTTTTCCAAAATTTAGAGGCAGATTTCACTACATCCAACCAGGAATTTTGAAGTACTAAACAAAATTATACACACTTTTCTAATTTTGAAAAGCAGACCAAAGTTACTAAGAAGGTATTTTCTGATGCAATTTACTAACTCACCTTTTCATTCCCTCCCTTGGGTCAGGTTTTCATTGAGATACACAAATAATTCCATCAAAATAATTTTGATATGAAGACATTTAAATAAATGAGCCAATCCTTAAGCCTTTAGCTTGTAATGCTAATTTACCATGAGAAAAACTGTTACGTCAAATCTAAGCTCTGACATTAAAAAATTAACATCATCAGCATAAATGCAGCCAGAATGCTGTTCCAGGTCAAATCGTGAGCAGGGTTCATAAGCAATCACAGCCCTGACAAAACATTATTCATTCTATCTATGGCATATCAACTCTATGAGAAACTCACATTCTGGTTTCTCTTGCCCTCTGCAGTGTGTTATTATCTGAACAGACTTTTTCATTCCCATGATGCAAAACCCTCCAAAATAAACTAAGTTCAGAAATCACCATACCCAAAGTAAAATTACAGAGGGACAATCTCCAAATATGCATGATATAAAGTGTCAAACATTCCTTTTTTCTTTAGAATGATGAATCTAGAAACCCAGCACTTTAATCAGATTCACAACCTCTGCATACAGCACAGCATAGACTGTGTCAGTGCCTCCAGCTTCAGTTGAGTCTTTTTTTAGACAATTTTTCAGGAAGTCAGCTGTAATGTTCTTGAGTGCAGATGCTGGCCTGGAAATCCCTAGAGTCCAAGAGTTTTCACTAGATATAAAAGGAAAGAATGCGTGATCAAGGATCCATTACATTTTGGATTCTGCTTTTTTTGTGTTCTGGAAAAAATCCCTTCTGATCTCACAGTGAGGCATGCTAGGGAACCAGGGATGCCAATGAACTTCCCAGAGTCACAAAGTATCACAGTAACTTTCAATTAAATCAAAAAACTGAATACATTGGAGGAAGAAATGAATCTTTAATCTCCTTGGATGTTTGGGTGGGAGAGAATCATAGAATGACTTGGGTTGGAGGGGATCTTGAAGATCATCTATTTCCAACCCATGTGCCATGGGCAGGGACACCTTCCACTGGACCGGGTTGCTCAAAGCCCCATCCAACCTGGCCCTGAACACTTCGAAGGATGAAGCACCCACAGTTTTTCTGAGCAACCTGTTCCAGTGTCTCACTACCTTCACAGTAACACGGTTTCTCCTATTGTCTGATCTAAACCTACTCTCAGTTTGGAGCCATTGTCCCTTGTCCTGTCACTACAGATTCTTGTCTTGCCCCATCTTTCCTGTAAGGTCCCCTCAGGTACTGGAATGCCCCAGTTAGGTCACCCAACACCTCTTCATTTCCAGGCTGAACAATCCCAATTCTCTCAGCCTTTCCTCTTAGGAGAGATCTCCATCCTTCTAATCATCTTGGTGGCCTCCTCTATACTTACTCCAAGAGCATGTCCTCCCTGTGCTGGGACCCCAGGGCTGGATGCAGCACTGCAGGTGGGGTCTCAGCAGAGCAGAGCAGAGGGGCAGAATCCCCTCCCTGGCCCTGCTGCCCACACTGCTCTGGATGCAGCCCAGGACACGTTTGGCTCTCTGGGCTGGGAGTGCCCATGGCTGGGTCATGTCCAGCCTCTCACCCACAGCACCCCCAAGTCCTTCTCTCAGGGCTGCTCTGATCTGTTCATCCCCAGTCTGGATTGGTACCAGGGTTGCTCTAACTCAGGTACAGCACCAGCACCTGGTCTTGTTAAACCTCATGAGGTTCCCATGGGCCACTTCTCCAGCTTGTCCAGGACCCTCTGGATGGCATCCCATCCTTCAGGTGTGTCAACAGCACCACTCAGCTTGGGGCCTCTGCAAATCTGCTGAGGGTGCACTTGATCCCTTTGTCTGTGTCATTGATGAAGATATTGAATAACTGTGGTCTCAATACAGACCCCTGTGGAAAACCACTTGTCAGTGATGTCCATAAGAACTTGAAGCCATTGATCACCCTCTGGATGCAACCATCCAACCAATTCCTCATCCACCTAACAGTACACCCATTAAATCCGTCACTCTCCAGAGAGAAGAATGTTGTGGGGGACTGTGTCAAAGGCTTTAGAGAGTCCAGATAAATGACATCTGTAGCCCTTCCCTTGTCCACTGATGGAGTCACCCAGCCATAGAAGGCCCCTGAGTTGGTCAGGCAGGACTTGCCCTTGGTGAAGCCATGCTGGGTGTCTCAAATCATTTCCATGTCCTGCATGTGCACAGCTTCTAGGAGGATCTGTTCTGTCATCTTCCCAGGCAGAGAGGTGAGGCTGACAGGTTGGTAGTTCACAGTATCCTAAGTTCTATCCTTTTTAAGATGGGTACAATATTTCCCCTTATCCGGTCACCTGGGAGTTCTCCTGACTGCCATGACTTTTCAAGTATCATGGAGAGTGGCTTGGGAATTACATCAGGCAATTCTCTCAGGACTCTGGGATGCATCTTGTCAGGTCCTGTAGACCTATGCACATTTACATGCCTCAGGTGGTCATGAACCTGCTCTTCTCTTTACAGCAGGAGGGACTTTGCTCTCCCAGTCTCCATCCTACTGTTCATCCCATTCAAGGTGTTGGAAGAGAGGCTGCCTGTGAAGACCGAAGCAAAAAAGTTGTTGAATACCTCAGTCTTCTCCTTGTCTGTTGATAGCTGTTCACCAGTCTTATTTTTTGGAGAGGGTACACTTGTTTGATCTTCTTTTTCTGATTAACATACCTGTACACACCCTTCCTGTTATTCTTTGTGTCCCTTCCCAGATTTCAGTTCCAATTTTGCCTTGGCCTTCCTCACCCCCTTCCTACACAACCATACTTCTTCTCTTTACTCTTCCCACTGCCTGTCTTAGTTTCCACTGCTTGTGCATTTGCTTCATTTTCCTTAATTTGACCAGCAGTTTCCTAGTCAGATTAACTGATCTCTTGCCTTCCTTGCCTGATTTCTTTCTCCTGGGAATCACTAGCTCTTGTGCACTGTGGAAGACTTCCTTAAAGATCTGCCAGCCCTGTTCTACTTCCTTGTCCCCATGGGCAGTCTCCCAGAGCATCCCACTGACTACCTCCCTGAGAAGCGGGAAGTCTGCCTTCCTAAAGTTCAGAAGCCTGATGTTACTGCTTACCTGACCTATATTCTTCCACACTGCAGACTCCACCAGTGCATGATCACTGCAGCCCAGGCTGCCTCCAATCTTGGCATCCCTGATTAGCTCACTTACACAGGTGACCATCAAATCTAGTGTCACATTCCCTCTAGTTAGTAGGGCTGTCTATCACCTGGCCTAAGAAGTTGTCCTGCATGCATTCCAGCAGTCTCCTGGATTGTCTACAGCTCACCGTGTTTCTTTTCCAGCAGATGATGGGTTGGTTGAAGTCGCTCAGCAGAACAAGAGAAGGGTGGTCATGGCATCTAACTCACATTTTCCCATGTTACGTGAAATGTGGTTTGCCTCATGTGATGCAAAATAGATTGCATCACTTGTGCAATCTAGATGAAACAGTTTTGATCCCAAACAGCACATAAACTCTGTCACAAAAAAATTGGAGACAGGACTCAAGGAACAAGGGGTCCACATGAGCAGTCGACTCAAAAATAATTAGTTCTTTTCCAGAATCACAGTATTTTGCCCTAGATGTTATGGAGTCAGGACATGTTCTGCTTCATATGCAGCAAGCTTTCTTAGAAATTTATTGAGTCTGATCATGGATTTCTAAGGGGCCATCACATATCTCTTCTAATCTTGATTTCCATGTTATTTAAAGCAACACTATAAAGAAACTATTTTCTTTGATAGAAATAAATCAATCTGATTGAAACTAATGGAAATTACATGCTTGTAATGATGAGAGAACAAATAGAGCCCCTGTTTCCAGTGCTGTATGACACAGCTAAAACATGTTCTTATTCCTTCTAAGTCTAGAGGAAGCATTTGACTTTGAAGAACTGGAAATAGAATCTAAACAAACTGATTTTAATCTGGCTTTTAAAATTTAAACCACAGAAATCTTTTCAGCTAGAAGAACATTCCAGGCTTGAATTTCCAATATTCCCAATAGGTGCTCACCAAAACAGTGAAAGCACACAAAATGTTATTACTTGAAACTATTCACCTACCTCAAGGAACCTCTGTTATGTCAAAGACATATGAGCTTCTTCAAAGTTGCATGTTATATATTCAAACCACATTACTGCTTTAGCTATTAGAACTTTTCTCAGGTTCAGCAGGAGCAGGCAGCCATGGACGTACAGCTGAGGGTTTTGTGCGCACGTCTTGCTCCAATAGCCCTGCTGTTGTTTTGTTTGCTGCTATTTTTCCACCAGCTTTCAATAAAGCAGTTCACAATAAGTTCCCAATCTAAAAACCCTTCTGGGAGCACTGGTGTGAATATATGAAAACTGCTTGGCTTTTATCTGACAGTATGGGTTTTAAGCTCTAAAAATCGCCTTTTGACTCACATAGAGCTGTGTTGCATAAAACCAAAGGCTAAAACCTGCTGTCAGCTGTACCTTGTTCATCTGTAACCTTCACTGACATTTAATGGTATGAGCAATTTCAATCATATCACTTAAGTCCTGATGTGTGGAATTTTTACTGGGGTAAGAGGCAGCTTAGGCAAAATATTTGTAATTGCTGTAGAGGAGCAGTAGTACATAAAATCATGCACCATGGCTTCAAAAGCATTGTGTCAGTTTCTTTAAGAGCCTTGGCACTGATATCAGTGAAAAATAGTATTGAAGAAAATTTCTATGGAAAAAAATACAGCATATCAGGTTTCTTCAGTGCAAGGAAGTAAGGTTTCAAAATCTCATTTCTTTTAAAGATAAAAAGAAAATAAAATAGAGGTTAAACAACTGCTGGCTAATTAGAATGAAAATGCAGTGTGGTCTCTTAGGGGATTGAAGAATGATTGTTTTCAAAGTGAAAGATTGTGATAACCAAAGTCGTGCCTTTCTACAGCTGTGCTGGTCAGCCTGTAGTCAGCAGTGGAGCAAGCTGGTAACAATTGTAGGTTTCTGGATAAGCTCCCTTTGTTGAAACAAACCTTCTGATATTCTAGCAGATATCAATAAAAAAACCTGCTGCTCCATGCACTTCTTTGACTCACCTCTTCAGTGAATACATATTCTTGAATACATATTTTCTGGAATTTTAAGAAAGAATTACAGAGTGCCAAACCCTGAGCTAAACTTCAGGGGCTGTCAAAAGGCTGGTTTTTTAAAGCAGCAGTAGAAAACTGTATGTTAAGCAGTTATGGGCATTTAGCATACAACTGCAGCTAAACATTTCAAACAATATCTTTGGAGGATGAATTCTTGTCCCTGGTGAATCACTGCCAGGTTTGCCATTGATGTATTAGGGCCACAGGTTCATCTCGGATAACATCCTAAACAAAGGCCATAGAGTGTTCTTCCTACACAGACTTGTGCATGTACCTCACTACCTAATCATTATATAACCATGATTTCTAACAGCAAAAGTTTATAAAAACCTTTTTCAGTGCTAAGGTAGTTCAGATAGCATTATCTTAACTGATTTCTAGCACAAAATATAGGGATGCAGCTCATTGAAAATACTATGCTCACTACTTAGCTATGCCTAAGTAGGCAGTTACAATCTGCCAATAAATAACACAAATTACAAGTTTAATAAACAGGTGTAATTTCTATGTTACCTGCCATTTTAGTTTTATTTAGTTTCGCTTCTTCATTTTTACCACCTTTTTTTTTCCTCCTGCTCTTAATACTATAAAAGCTTAAGATGATTTTACACTTAGAATTCTACCCTTCAGCCACCCCACAAAACTTTATTTTAATCCTTTAATCCTCTAACTTTCTTAATTAAGTTCTGATTATTTAAAAAATAGTTATACACATTTTCAGGAGAGATCATTCATTTTAATTACCCTTCTCTGATGAATAGGGAATGTATATGATCATTGTAGAGTCAGAAACAAAAGTTATAATCCCACATAAAGTGCTGCATAAAGTCAGAATATGTCCTACAAAAGCAGAGATGGAAACTATTATTTGTGAGGAAGTCAGTAAGTTATTTTCTACTTCAAAAATAGTGGGCTACTACTTCTGAATTTCTCAAAAATTTGTAATACACCTGTAAAGCATCTGGTCTCAGTGTTAAAAGTAACATATTGAGACATGTAAATGGAATAGATCCAGGCTTGCTACAAAGTCAACATTTTTCCTCTGTACTCAGGTATAACAGGTCATAGAAGAGCTGTAGTGAATTGTTTTTCCACAAATGCTCTATCTTCATTGATCTTGAGTTGTCATCTGCTTGCATCAATAGCAACCAAGCTCTTCAAGCTCCCATTTTTCCTTAGCACTTAAAACTCTGTCCTCTTCTTTTCCTCTCATTTCCATAGTCCTGCCTGTAACATGTTATTCAGAGCATCCTCTTCATCTCTTTTCAACTTTTGGTAAGATTTCTGTCCCTACCACCTCTCTCTACCCTCTGCTCATCTCAGAAACACTCTCATCTGAAGAGCAGACAGTTCACAGAACTACCTCTCTTCTCCTTACCCATTCCCTCCAGGTTGGGAATCCTGATCTCTCTGACACTTTTAATGGATACCTGCCTGCCAGTTTAAACAGCATGTGTCCAGGGGACAGCCTTTAATATCTTTTCACTCCATGCTGATGCTTGAGGACAAGACTGCAGTCCTGCTTGTTGTCAGATCCATAAGCTGTGTCTTCTTTGACTCAGACCTCCCTCCACGTCTCTCTCATTTCCCAGACATCTGGAAGCCTTGTGTTTTATTTCTGCATATGCCTTTCCTAGGCACCCATAAATATATAACTGTTGCAAGCCAATAGCTGATACTAATTGCATTTACAGTACTGCAGGAACTTTCCTCTGACCTAGACAGAAGCACCTTTGCGTTGTTTGTGTCTACTCTGAACACTGTTGTGATGGTCAGTTGCCTCAACTGTGTCTTTCCTGTCTTTGCATCTCTCTCATCCTCTCTTTTTTTTTTTAAATGAATGTCATTTCTGCTTTGTGCTCAACTCCTTTCTTGGTTAGTTAACCCCCTAGTTATGTCCTCTTTGATAACATAAGGTCAGTTCTCTCTTTATTTTTATTTGGGGACCATAAATATCAGCCCCTATCTGGCACTTCTGTGTGTCCATTCAATGCTTTCAGAAGTCCTTTGTGTTTTCTCCAACACTGCTGCACATACATAGAAGAAGCTTCTATAAATACATGTCAAAATTAGCTCACACACATACACCCTTTTCCATTATTTCCATACAACCCCCCTTTAATGATTGGGTTGTTTATTATGATACCTACCTACATTACTTCTTTGCTTTCTTATACACCCACAAATATCTGGTCTTTGTCTGTCACCTCAGCTACTTTTTCAACTACAAATTTTTGGGGTGCAATAGAATCAGAATTGTCTCCTTTGTTTGTATAACAACAAAAAAAGTTCTTGTTCCAGAATGGTTGCTCAAAAACATTGCCAAAATAGAGTAAATATCGACCTGTAAAGATGAATCTGTGGTCTAGGTGAGAAGCAGTGCCCATTCTGAAGAAACTAGGGTTGTCCATGAGGCCAAACCTGATTCTGCCTGTAACCCAGTCTGCTGGTCACATGTAAATGCTGTAAAGCCACCTGGGCTTTTAGTGCTGTCAGTTGGTCCATGGTCCAAGATGTAGAAATGGAAGCCATAATAACAAAGCCACTTCTGTCATTACTTTACAAGCAATTGTACAGTGCCCGTGGAGATGAAACCACTAACTCATAAACCATAACACTGGAGATTGTGAAACAGTCTAATCCCTGATCAGATGTGCTGAACCATGACAGGGTAAAATTATGAAAGTAGCTTGTCTTTATTTTTTTTCTTGCCCATTTGGAGGCACTGGAGAAGCATCTGCCTTCAGGACTCACTGAGCACTAACTTCTGAAAATCAGGCCCTGATCAAGATTTTGCCCTTTGCCAGACAGGGTCTGGAATCACCACAAAGGACATGCATATTCCTCACTTTGCTCTTCTGTCAAACTCCTTCTGCCTCTGAGGGTGAGGCCTCAGGATACAGAGCCTAGTAAACCCTGAAAACACAGCATTATACCCGAAGTTACGTGCACCCAGAAAAAGCAAGCTGCATGTACTCAGGTACTACTTTGCTGTCCCAGAATACTCTCACTGACATAGGTAAAAGTGACAGTGAAGGCAAAGAGAAAAAGGCTTTTTTCCATGTAAGCAATGTAGATTAGACACACATCCAGGATCCCCAGACAAGTTCCTGTAATATTTGCTGTAATATCTGGGCAAATCTATGAGAGACTGACTAGGACCTTCATTTTGTGGTGAGCCACACGAAGAAGAAGAGAGGAGGATCAGGCCAAGCAGGACATCCCTGGGATAAATGGCTGCCTGGAGGCCACTGGAAGGCAGTGATTCTCCGAAAAATAGAGCTGTCAGGTTTTTAAAGTGATGGCAAAGCTCATTCCATATGATAGGCCAAGGTTACACCTGTGGGTTGACTTATGAGGTGAAGATATTTCAAAAGCTCAGGTTTGTTCAAATCACTTACCTTCGTAGCTGTTGATGCTACTGTGTTTATGTGTGATAGATAAATCTGCTATCTATCTGAATACCCTAAAGACAGTAGAAGACAACAATAAATAAAATCTGTTTTCATAGCCAGGGACATAAATGCGGTTTTTGTAGAGGCCAAGAGATGCTTGTCCCTCCTATGTGCTGCAGAAGACATGAACAGTCAAGGTCTCTTGCATGTTAAAACACAAGATGAGATGAGGGCTCTTGGCTGCTCAGATACAGCACATGTGGTACTCTTTCTTCAGAAAGGCAAACATGCAACTGCCCAACATCAGTGATCCCAACCATAAAGCTGGTATTGAAGAAGTTCTGACATATTACAAAACTGTTAAATTTGGGAAGTTACCTGGGAACATCTGTGCATTTGGAACATTTGGAATCATGGCTGTGGAATGAAATAAAAAAATTCCAAAGAATATATTTAAATCAAACGGGCCATAAAGGATCTGAAATTTCTGAAGCTTTATATTCCAATTTGATAAAGACAAAAATATTGCTGGTTTTAAAAGTTAAGTGTTTTCATGGGAAAAAAATAGTCAATTATTAAATTTTTGTTTTTCTGCTGTAAGAGAAGTGAAAATTTAACTGAGGACATTCACTACAGAAGCACTGAATAAAACTACTTCATGTCACAAATCCACTGATCTCTTTGACAGAGAAATCCCCATTTCATTTACCCCAGGCATGTTCTATTCCAGCATTTTCCACAATAAAATTTCTATTGAGCCTTATAAACACAAATCTAAAGGTCAGGTAGTAATATTTTGGTGTTTGACTCATATATCTCTTGCCTATTTAGCAATTTTTCATGACATATAATCAATAGCAATGATGTAAATACAGATCAAATCTCACATGTTTATAGCAAGTAAAGACAGGGCAGCATTAACCTATTTTTATTACCATGTTCTGATTACATTTCACAGGTTCATAAAGCTGTTTTCTCCCACATTACACGACAGTGTTTGAGAAGACAAACCTTGGCAAAGCTCCTCATTTGTAAGCTGACCAGCCTCCAAAGGGCTGAATTTCATTGTTTTCTCCTTACCCACTTACAGGAACTAGTTTTCTCACAATGATAATGGGGTTTTTTTGCTTAGGTGACTAAGCCAATTCACTACACCCAGTAAATGTGTGAATCTCTATCATGTCTGAAGTAGTTCTTGAAGAATTCCTTTTAGAAATTCTATCAGGATGTGTACGTGCATCTAGAAATAGTTACTAGTATATCAGCATCTGCTAGGTGATTGAGTTTAACCATGTACCCACAGCAGTTTGTAGAAAGTTTAGCCAAGTCTTTCTGAGAGTAGCTTCTTGGTCGGAGTTACTTTTTAAAACACTTGCAGTTTAAATGATGTATTGTCACCATTGCTCTAAAGGCACACACTCCCTAATACAAAGTCAAATAATTCAGTCCCTTAAAGTTGTTTCATGTGACATGTTCTGTGTGTGGTTGACAGCAGACCTATATTTTATATCTCCTTTATCATGCTAATACATGGACAGATGTACAAGCTCATATGAACCTGCCCTCCTTCTCCAATCCCCTCAAATTCAGATTCAGCCATGTGCTGACCAAAAAGGGATCTCTACACTTCTGGGATAGAAAAAGTTCAAACCTCAACATCCATGTCTACAAGGAGCCTAGAATTAGCTAGCCCACCATGCCTTCCTGACACCTGCTTCCCACTCTATACTCCCTGGAATGTGCACAAGTCCCAGCAACCTGCAAATCCTGCCAGGGAAGGAACAAAGTGGTGCAGCAGAGCTAATGGACCTGGACTTGGCCCTTCTGAGGAAGTATTAGGGCTGCAATTTAAGTGAGCCATAAGATCTTAATTCAAAATGGCTTAAATGCTGTGCCTGAGTTAAGCTCTCTTCAGGTTTAGACACAGCTGATTTACTACACTCGAATTATTGTCATGCACAAAAAGAAAACAACAAACAAAAAATATATTTCTCATATAATTTAAACCTTACCAACTGAATAACTGACATAAAGAAATATTATTATTATTATTATTATTATTATTATTATTATTGATTAATTATTTCCTAAAAATAAAAAAGAAGCCTGGACTTGCCACTTGTCTATTGTCCTTCCTATCATTCCATCACTTCATCCCACACACCCAGCCTGTTTTCACTGAGCCACCCCTTACAAGGCATTTGCCATCACACTGCACCTGTTCTTCTCTATGTATTATCAACATGCCATGGACATGGCATTGTTCAGCCTGAGAAGAGAAAGCTCTGGGGAGACCTTACTGAGGACTTACAGTACGTAACACGGTTCTTGAATCATAGAATCATTGAATCACTTAGGCTGGAAAAGATCTCCAAGATCAAGCTCAACCTTTGACCAAACACCACCATGTCAACTAAACTGTAGCACCAAGTGCCATGTCCAGTCCTTCCTTGAACATTTCCAGGGTTGGTGACTCCACCATCTCCCTGGTCAGCCCATTCCAGTGCCTGACAACCCTTTTATGAAGAAATACTCCGTGAACCTCCCCTGGCACAGCTGGAGACTCCATCCCCTTGTCCTGTCACTTGTTACCTGGGAGAAGAGGATGACCCCCACCTGGCTATACCCTCTTTCAGACAGTTGTAGATGGTGATGAGGTCCTCCCTGAGACTTCTTTTCTCCAGGATAAACAACCCCAGCTCCTTCAGCCACTCCTCATGTGACTTACTCTCTAGAATCTTCCCCAGCTCCATTGCCTTTCTCTCGACTCACTCCAGCACCTCAATGTCTTTCTTGTCATGAGGGACCCAGACCTGGACACAGGGTTTGAAGTGTGGCCTCACCAGTGCCCAGTACAGGGGGACAGTGGGAGTATTTTTTGTATAAACCAGGATGCCATTGGCCTTCTTGGCCACCCAGGAACAGCTGGCTCATGTTCAGCTGCCATCGCCAGCACTCCCAGGTCCTTTTCCACTGGGCAGCTTTCCAGCCACTCTGCCCTAGGCCTGGGTTAATGTTACCGAAGTGCAGGACCCATCACTGGGCCTTGTTGAACCTTACACCACTGCCTTCAGCTCGTCAATCCAGAATGTCCAAATCCCTCTGCAGAGCCTTCCTTCACTTCTGCCCAGCTTGATGTTGTCTGCCAACTTACTGGGTGTGTTCTCAATCATCTCATCCAGGTCACCAACAAAAATATTAAACAGGACTGGGTCCAATGCTGAGCTCTGGGAAATCCCAGTGATTGGCCACCAACCAGACCACTCTCTGGACCCAGCCAGTTTTTAACACGCTGAAGAGTGCACCACTTCAAGCCATGACCAGTCAGTTTCTTCAGGAGAATACAGTGGGAGACAGTATCAAAGGCTTTACCAAAGTCCAGGTAGACTACATTTACAGATTTTCCATCATCCACTAAGCAGGGCACCTGATCATAAATGGAGATCAGGTTGGTCAGGAAGGACTGACTATTCACAAACCTGTGCTGTCTGGGCCTGATCTCTTGGTTGTCCTAAATGACTTGAGTGTGAAGGCACTCAAGATGATCTGTTCCACAACATTCCATAACTCCAAGGTCAGGCTGACAGGGCTCTATTTCCCTGGATCCCCTTTCTGACCCTTCTTGTAGAAATTACTATTGGCCAGCCTCCAGTCACCTGGGACCTCCCTGGTTTATCAGGACTGATGATAAATGATGGAGACAAGCTTGGCGAGCTCTTCTGTCACCTCCCTCAGTACCATCCAAGGATGGATCCTCATCCAAGGATGGATCCTCATCCAAGGATGGATCCTCATCCAAGGATGAATCCCATCTGGTCCCATAAACCTATGAGAGTCTAAATGGTTCAGCAGGTCAATAACTACTTCCTCCTGGGTTTCAGAGGGTCTTTTCTTCTCCCTGTCCCTGTCTACCAGTCAGGGGACTGATTGCCCTGTGGATCGCTGGTCTTATGGACTTACCATATAGACTGCAGTAAAGAAGGCATTAAGTACATCAGCCTTTTCCTCATCCTTGGTGACAGTGTTCCCCCATGCATCCAATAATAGATGGAGATTTTCCTTGGCCTTCCTTTTACTATTAATGCTATTGTAAAGACACTTTTTTTTTATCTTTCAAAGCAGTGATCAGATTGAGTTCTAGCTGAGAGTTCACCTCTTTCATTTTCTCTCTACATGACCTAACAACATACTTGAACTCTTCCAGAGCTGCCTGCCCCTTCTTCCAATGGCCAGAAAGTCTCTTCTTTCTCCTGCAAAAGCTCCCTCTCCAGACAGGCCAGTCTCCTTCCCTGCCAGGGAATGATGAAGACAAATGTTTTAGCAGGGCCCCTTGTGACACGATAAGGAGTAACGGTTTTAGACTAAAAGAGGGTAGATATAGTCTAAATATAAGGATGAAGTTTTTAGTATGAGGGTTGCTGAAACACTAGAACAAATTGTTTAGAAGGATGGCAAATATCCTATCCTTGGAAATATTCAAGGTCAGGCTGGATGGGGCTCTAAGCAAACTTACTTATTAGATGTCCCTGTCAGTTTCAGGGTTGGATGCAATGACTTTTAAATGTCTCTTCAAAAACAAACTATGATTCTGTGGTAAATATTTCATTCTATACAGAATACTTCTTGTTACTAGCTAACTAAAACCTGCAGTTACAGCACATGATTATGAGCAAAAGTAAAAAATTAGGCACTAGCCACCCAAACATTAGAAAAAAAATTGCAGTAATAACTAACTAGGCTCAAGCAAAGCTACAGACAGCCCATGTTCAGAAAAAGCCTGTGACCTTGCTGGGTTAGCTTAACTTGCTGCCTCTTTATTAATGATAATTCCACATTACCAGGCTACAACGCTACAACTAGGCCAATCCTGGAGTGCAGATGCATGTCCAGATGTGTACACATAGTGTTCTTATCCAGAGAGACAAATCAGGTCTAAATTGCCAAAGACTACGGAGCTACTATGTTTTGTGTACAGTTGTGCCCCATGTCATTCCAGTGATGAAATGCTAACCTATTCCTAACATGCTTTTGGTTGTTCCATGCCAGGCTTTCAAATAGACCAGAGTTCAACAGTTTTGGAAGAAACTTTAAATGAACTTCCTGATGGAAAACACATGTGTTCATCCCCCCAAATTAGAGCTGCCATTTTTTTTTGTTGTCCTCTATCATTTCTGTTCTACCCTATTTATGACCCTTTTGTCCTCAGTACTGTTGTTTTCTACTTTAAAATAAATTCCAACCCACTTGGGAACTGGCTTTTCTTTTTTGCTTTTCTAAGGGTATCACCTCCTAAAATGAGACACAATTACAGATTTGGATGTTTTGAACTGTGACCTACTGACCCAGTCTACTATGTAGTGTTTCTTCACATTTCTCAGAAACACGCTGTAATAGTTTTTAATAGATTTAACCCACTAACTCATGATCTAAAGCACGAAGGAGCAGGTAGACCAGACCTTCTTCATGAGAATTTTCAGGCTTTCTTCAAAAATGTTGGGGGTGGAAATAAAACTTTATTTCAAAAGACATGCAATGAGATGCAACCTCCTAGACCCAGCTATTTTGAAAGGGATAATTTTTAAAAAATATTTCTAAGAAACTTTAGTGCACTTACCTATTAAATTTCAATTCACATAATCCAAACATTACCAGAATTGACTGGTTTATTTTGAAGATGTTCTCCACAGAAGAGTTTACAAATTATGATCTTTCATGCCTGTAATGTGGCTAGAAAAGACAGTAATTGGCTAGAGCCCTCTCCTAATTTAGAGCCCTCTCCTAAATCTACTTTATTAAAATCTTTGTTAGGAACTAGTTGAGAAAACAATTTGCCCTCCATGTGCCAGACATGACTATCATCCATCATGAGGCTTACGTGCTTCACCTTTTAAATGACTTCCTTTGCATTGTGAATATGAATGCATCTGTTGATGCTCTCACCATTTGACTGGGATTTTCCTCAGCTTACAGGGCTCGTATCTAGCTGGATACAGCAGCTGAAGAAGTGGAAAGTAGCTGCTAGGTGCTCACCACCACAACCAAACACAAGACGCTCATTCTGGCATCAGCTAGGAGGGTGCAGTTTCTACCAGCGAGGTGGAACAAATCCTCTGTAAGAAACACTGACTTCAAGGGATGTTCTTTTATTGGATAACTTATCTGGATACAGAAGTATCCAGAGGACTCCAATACCCTGAGACAGAAGAATATCCTTGGCTCAGCCTCCACAATGGTGTCAAGCAGAGCCCCACCAATCCTGGTCAAACTTTGTTCTTTGGCATGCAGGGGAACTACAGGAGAAGGGCAATATCTAGGTACCCTGGACGAGAAAGTGGGCTAGTTAGCACTTGAAGCTTCGCAGCTGTTATTAAAATGTAAAACAAACTCCAGCAGTTGTATAGTACCATAACAGTCCCATGGACTTGCATGATGGAACCTAGAGTTCCTTACAGCACCATCCAAATAAGACCGTGAGATATCCTTAAAATTACAAGCCACTGCAAATTCATCTCACTGAGTAATCTGACAGAATCTGTGACTGAGGCAGACTGAAGCTGCCATGTATTACTAATGCATAGTCTCAGACATCATTTAGGGTATTTTGGTTTCTAGCTTTCATCAATTCCTTTTCAATACATGGTTTTATTCTGCATTTATACAAAAACCTGAAACTTCATAATCTGCCTCTTCACCTGTCTTGAAAAGAGCTTTCCATTTCCTGAACAAGTTCTTCAGCAGTGTCTGTGAGGCTTTTATTATTTTTTTATGTTTTCATCAATTTTTGCAGCTTTATTTATGAGGCCTCACTGCTGTGCTGCCTCAGAGGTTAACAGATTACTACTATTGTAGTCAGTGAAATAGAATATTGGTCTTAGTATACAAACCATCCTCCTGGGAGACTTATTTTGAAATAAGTCTTTAACTCGGAATAGATTTCCCTTATGAAGCCAGACTTGCATAGCATTACTTTGAGCCTATCAAATAATTTTCTGGAAACTGAGGTAATCTGTCTTAATAAATAATGATCTAGCTCAAAAATGTTCCTCATTTTGAAAAGACCAAGGACTACAGATTTTTCTTACATAGCGCGTTATGAAAACAAAATCTGTTTTAAAATTCATGCTTACCTAATATGTTAGGAAGTACTCACATAATTTGTATTGTGGAGTTTTCTTTCATTTCCTCTTTGTAGACATATCCATCTAATCTTCCTCTCAGCTGGCGCTATCATGTAGACAGGTTCTCAATACAGTGTATTCCAAGGCAGCCAGCTACCTGGAATCAGAAAGAACAGTAAGTATTTTCCAAAACTCCCAATATATCAAAAAACATTGTATCAGAATTATTGGAGGAATCCAGTTATGTACCAGATACAGAGGACCACTTGCTGAAAAAAAACAGTGAGTAATATAAAATAAAAAATAATTTCATGATCTGTTCATGAACCTGCCAAGAACATTACATTTGTCTGATAGATAAATTATTCATTGTGAAATATTTCTTCAGCACCATCTGTAACTAAAGTTCTCAGAGCATTGTACTGTTTGTTATTTCACTAAAGACTTAGATTATCATTTAAAGCCTCTCTATAGTAGAGGCTGCAGAAAATGTTATTGTAAATACAAACAAATCACTCCAAGCATGAATTAGGTAAGATGAGATAATTAGCCCAAAACTGGTCAGCTTTTGGTGTTTAGGTGCAGAAAATCATCAGTGACTGACACTGGAGAAGGATGCAAACAAGCTAAAATGGGATGGCACCCCTCTCTCTCCTGCTGACACATTCACACTCCTGCCTGCCGTTCCCCTCCGCCAGCTCTCCAACAAGACATGAATTCTGCTGCTCATGATCTCTCCTCCCTCTAGTCCAACCTATTTTCTTCCTTCCATATCATTGCCCCGGGCACTTTGGTCTGTTTCTCCTTTGTGAGATCCTCTCCAGCACAGATTCTTTCATTCTTGGTGCTACCAGACCGAAGCTGCTAACATTTTAGTCATGTGCTCCTCTGAGCTGGATGCTACTGCTGCTTCTCCCTTTGTCCCTTGCCTCTCACTTTCCCCCAGTGTAAGAAAAGAGCCCAGATATCAAAGCGAGGGGAGGGGACAACAGTCTCACCACTGAGTCAGTCAACATCCTCCTCTGCAGAACCCACCTTGAGGGGTATTTTGTAGGAATATCCCACACTGGGCTGGGGAGGAGCAGGAACCACACTATTCCTTTTCAAGGTTTCTGGAAACATCTGTCCCAGATCACAGCTTTTTGTTTCCCTTAGCACATGAGCCACTTCTGCCTCCTACTCCAAGGGTGCTGATATGAAATGTGGTTGCTAGTATTTGAAGGTTACTCTAAAAGTATTCTTCGTGCATGTGTATATGCATGCACAGGAACAAAAAAAACAACCACCCCAAAACCAGCCTTTGCATTCAAAAGAGCCAGGCTCACAGAAAATAAGTGTGACACTATTTTGAGTCAACTTCACAGAAGAACTTGGCATTGTTCATTTTTGGCATTGATCATTTTTCTTCTGACAGAACACATCAAATACAGGCTGAGGTCTGCATAATGCACACAATAAGTCCTGGGGAAAAGAAATCTTGTAAAAGAGCTTTTAGAGAGGTGGTTGGAAAGCAAAGAGGCTTTATATTCTCTCTGCTTGTAGCTCCAAAATACCTGCTATACAGCTAACATTATTTCCCAACATGTCTGTTGGAACATATTTCAGAAAAGTAATGCTTCTTTCTCCACCCTCTCAAGAGATTCGAGACAGAATTTCTGAGACAAGCAAAGACTTGCAGACATTTTAAGACCCACTGTTGCCCTGCTGTTTGCAAATCTGACAAAGGTGCAAGAACTGCTGTAGCAAAAGTTGTACAGAGCTTACCGAGGTCCAGATCGAGCCAGCCAGGGTAGTCTTGGCTCCTCAGATGCATCAAGACCTTTTGAGTTGAGACATATCTCAGCTGAACTCTGAACTTGTCTGGGAATTGGCTGTGGCCTAGTCCAAAAGTACATAACAAACTGAGACATTTTTGCTTGAAGCTTGGAGTAAAAAAGAGGTCTCATTTGAAGGAATTCAGGATATCCAAGACAAACCTGAGTTAAGTACCTGGTGGGAAGGATTTCTTTTCTTCACTATTCAGTTTTTCCCAGTAATTAATGGGATGACAAACCAGCATCACCTCTTTTCAACACGTGCAATGGCAGAAAATTGATTTTCCTCATTGCTAAGCAGGTTCTATTCAGAGGAGAGTTTAAATTCCTGATTTTACAGTTAATCTGGAGAAAAAGTGGCTCAACAAGCCACTGGTTGTGTGATCACCCTGAAAAACAAATTGAAATTCCCTGCGTATATTAATCTGAAATTCTTACATAATGCCTAAAAATTCTGCCATTTAAATTCTGATTTTTCTGTACTCCCTGGAACCAATTTTTTTTCCTATTCTTTTTTTTTTTTTTTTTAATTGAGAAAAAGCTTTGTGCAGTGTTCCTGCAAACTTACTTTGCTGAAGCTAATCTGATAAAAATAAATAATCTTATGGGATGCGCACATTTGTGTAAGAAAAACATATTCTCTGCCTGCTATATTGTTTGTGCAAAAATCACAGTAAACTTGGTGCAAGATAGCACTTTAACTAAAGCATGGGTCAAGATTAAATAAACAAAAATTTAAACATACAGAAGAAAAAAATTACCTGTCCTTCCTTTGGGGCCTTGCCATAACTAAAATTTAAGAACAGTCGTAGAACTAAAAATAAACTCCAAAGTTAAGAACCTAAAAAAGTAAAGAAGTTTGTGAAAGCTGTAGAAGTATTCATTGTGGCTGTCAGATTTTTTTTCTCTGATCAGAATTCCTATAGGGAAGAATAAGATATGAAGAGTTTAGAAAGAAGCAAACATATTTGTGAGGATGCATATAACTGAGGGTGATTTTTGATAGGATTATTCTTAGCAAAGATTGAAGAGGTCTACTTTCAGAAATGAAGGTACTTCAATAAATATAACACAATATTTACCAGTTCCTAGATCCATAGAGTATTTATGAACGAGATATTTGAGCTATCCCATTGTCCTGGTGAGGCCAGGAGAGGGTTAATTTTTGCAGTAGCCCAGAGAAGCATGGCCAGGACCCAGGGGTTATTCTGTACCTCCCCATGCCATATAGAGAGGGTGGGGGGAGAAGGGTCCCTTGTGGCCAGGTAGGTGGTGCAATGCTGGGTTCCACATGATGAGCACTCGCCTGGGAATTGTCTGCCTCTGTTATGTGCTGCTATTCATCTTGCTGCTGTTACCCTTCATTTCTTATTTTGTTGCTGTTTCTAGTAAACTGTTCTTATCACAACCCATGTTCTTTACCTTTCGAGCCTTCAATTCTCTTCTTCATCCCACTGCAGGGAGCAGGGGGAGTAGGCAAGCAGCACATGGTTCAGAGTGTTCAAGTGGGAGCACTAAACTGGGGAATAATATCCCTAAACCACAACACTCATTTATCTGAACATAATTCATTGGAACGTCTACCATAATGAAGCTGATCTGCCAAAGCACATAGAGTACCGGGCCAAAGTCTGTGTATTAGAACTCATGCCGCTCTCTAAATACTTTTTACATTAAAATCAAGTGTTCATCACTAGTTATTTAGTATATTTAATTAAAGCATATGTAAGGTACCAGTGTATGATATACATGCTGCTAATGTACATGTTTCAATTAGAGGAAAATAACCTTCTCCTAGCTTCATCATTGTAAATATTGCATTTTCAATATGCAATAAAGGTGAGGGTTTTGTTCTCCTTAAAAGTCAGCATGAGATGTTGCAAAAGAGACATGTTTTTTCACCTGGAAGTGTGTATGCTAGCCTTTGTGGTTAAAAAAAACCGTAATTCTATGAGACAAAAAACCCCAGTATTTTCACATGCTCTTATATCTCTGGGAAGACGTCAACATTTTTCTTTGCCCCAACTCAGCTGCATTGCTCTCTTATAAGCCCTGCTCTTGTCAGTTCCTGCTGAACTTACAGCATATCCCAACTACAATTCAACCAAGCACAAATTTGAGGCAGCTCAATATCTTTTCTGATGATGCAACACAAAATCTTGGCCAGTTCTCTTTTGGAGATACATGTTTGCAGGAGCAAGAAACATTTTTGAGAGGAAGTTCTGTAACTTGTCACTCAGAAAAAAGGTCCGACACAAAACTTCAGATGGCAGAAATTTATTATGGAGGCAACCTTAAACCTGACACTGATGGGAATTGCCAGCAACTACTTCTCCATATTTAGAACCTAAATTTTCTGAAACAAATATGTGCTGTCATGATCAGAGCAAATACTCATAGTCTCATGATCTTAACTTCTGCAACTGCATTCCTTCTGATCCAGTCTGCAGTTTTATCAAACCATGATTTTTTAAAAGGTATAAGATGGATAGTTTTCCCAAATCCACATGATGACACTTTATTATATAAATAATGTTCAATTCTTGAATCTACTGCCTTTGAGCAGTACTTTACAAAGTAGATGAAATTTGAATAGGCCCTCAGAAAAACTACTTCTCAAAAAAAACCCCACATTTTATGTGTTCAGACACTATTTCCCTTATTCTTGCTAATAAGACGGGATTTCATTATTAAATATTCATAAATGCATGCAGCACCGGTAAAGAAGTTTTATGTTCCTAGCTGTTACAGCATAAAGTGGAATAAAGACTAGCTTGCTGAATTAAATGGCATCCAGTCCACTAGTGCAGAGTGCCTAAATACACAGGGTTTTTTTTTGTGTGTCACCTCAACCAAAAAGAGATGCCCATTCAGAGGAGAATCAAAGGGACAAAACCAGGTCCAAGTCTGGGAACACTCCTGAACTTCACAACAAGGTGGTATCTGGCTCCTCATTGTGCCCCTGAGCATAGTCAGGGGCTTTCTCTTGTCGCAGAAGAAATTTTGTAGAATACTAAATAATAATCTCCTTGTTCATCAGAAAGAGAACCTGACACAACACCCTCTGACCTGAGAGAGCTTTGCCAGTGATTTACAAAGCATTTCTAACATCTGTTGATGTGTGGAAACCTTGGAGTTTTCCTGTCAACAGGAGGCTATCAGTTAGCAAGTGGCAGGAACTCACACAGGCAATGCCAATAGATTCTTTCTTTAATTGCTTTTCCCTGACTCATTAGCTCCAGGGATGCTTCCTCTGATGGGCTCTAGGGGCCACAGGATTAAAAACCACAGAACTTTCAAAAGAAACAGGAGAAGAGCCAAAAGCAGTAGTTATTAGCAGCTGATTCCAGCCAAGTTTAATTTCATTTGTCGTGTTCAGCATGGTTCAGCAGATGAACCTACAGGTGGAGGAGTCAGGGCAATGCCAGCAGGTATTTGTTTGCCATGATGTACCATCCCCTGGGCTGCTGTCAGCCCACGTGACATGAGCTTATTTTCAGTCTGAGACAACCAGTTATCCACAGTGATGGTATTTATCACCATTATAGATTCATAAAATTCATGCCTGGTAAATAAAAGTTTTCAATATTAGCACTTGTTAATACTGATATCTCTTCCCAAAGGCCTGTTAGTGACTGCTGTAAACAAAGAAATGAGTTCTATTGAACGAAGGAATTTTTCAGCTGAGTTTTGAAAGTGTGGTTTCCACTGCAATTAAACAAGACAAATCCCCCCGAAACCCTACCTGAACACCTAAACTGTAACATTTGAAAAGCAGTCACAATGACTAATAGATTATTAAACTGTTGAATTCCTATGGGATTCTTTTCCACCCTCTTGGAAATCACAGCAACACTCATATAAGTATGATGATTATAAAAAACAATTCAAATCAGAAGTAAATAGTAATGTACTCCAGGCGTTAATATTTATGGTGTGAATTTTATACTCCAATTTAGGCACTTAAAATACTGCAGAGTATTTATTCTTACAATACCCTCCCAATGACCAGAAGCAATCAAAAACTGAAAGTTTGTCTAAAGGAAGATGGAGTGATGAAGCCCATGGCCAAACCAGGAAGCAAAACTGTGCTGCAAATGCTGGGCTTGTATTGCCATCCTTCTTGCCCTCAATTTGTACTGCTTGCATTTTGCAACCTGCAGAGATGAGTGGATAACACAAGAAGCTGTTCACTAAGACCTTCACATGAAATGTCTGCTTTCATTTCACTGGTGCTCTTTGCTGGGGTTGGGGCTGGAACAGCTTCTTTTGAGCATACTTAGAACAGTTTGCTAACATGTCCTTGTGCCGGCCCAACCCACAGAAAATGGCAGGCTGCTAAAATCAAGGAGACAAAACCAGTGTTTTCTGTAGCAATTGAAGAAAGTTCTGCTCCACACAAAGCTACATAGGGCCTCACAGAGCAATCAGGCAGATACAAGGATCACTGTCACGGCAAATCCCTCGTCCCATGGCAAAGTCTGGAAGTCAGACCTGACTGTCAATGGCCCTATTCACAATACATGGTAGGGCCTTAACCCAGCCAGACCTCAGAGGGGGCTGAAATCAGAAAGACCATGCTGACAGTTTGTTCCTGAGCAGTGGATGGCCTCTGACATACCTCTGGGTTGCTACCAGCAGCATCCTCAGACTCTGTTCAGGAAAGCATGAGCAACCTAACCATGGGGAACAGGCATTTTAGAAGAGATGAAAGGGGTAGGGACAGAAACAACACTTGTATCTCTGCTTATGGAATAGAAAGCACAAGAGAATGACAGAGGAGTGCAGTGCATTTAGTGACCTTCCTTTTTTGCATTAAATCTATGTAGAAGGCTATTTCTCTGGTTCAGTCAACAGTGTGCCATTAGTGAAGGAAAACATGACAAACATCATGAAAACAATGAAGAGTTTGCACCTCTTGTCTTACCACATGGTTATGCTCTGAGTTCCCTGACACAGCACCTGTTGTCCTGCAGCATGAGCCCACCCTGCTTAAAATGCTGGCACCATCAACAGCTATGGTCATACAGACACAGTGCTGAAAGTTAAAGGAACACCACACAAGAAAAATCTTAGCCTAAAATTAGTACACTTGAAACTTTCTCCAGTTGCACTCTGTTTACAAACAATTTAAGATAAGCCTAAAAATATTCCAGTAACTGATTCACTGTACATAATTATGAATGGTCCAATCATCTCTAACAAAATTACACTGTTTTGTTTCGGGAAATTTCACTTTCCACAAAATTGTACACTGATTCTTTAGAGTCCTCTCAAAAATAATATAATCTCACAGAACTTGCATCTGACTTTTTATAGTCCATTTTGATTGTTTTCAGAATATAAAAATACACTTTCTTTGGTTTTGCTGCTAGGCTTTATTTTTTTATTTAATTTATGTCTTTATACCTAGAATCATATTAGCAAATTCAAGCTCCTATTTCTTTAAAAAATACACACCATCATACAGTCAGACAGTGCTAGAATATTAAAAACAAGTACCAAAAGTTGATGCTTTTTTTATGGGCAATGTCAGTCTCTGATAAACTATAATAGGAAACTGATTAAGGAGTACTCCAACCTGTAAAGCCTTTTTCTGTCTTTTTAGATTCAGGCAAAAAATTGTCTCTACTTGCTCTTCTCTATATTCCTAATAACACTTTACTCAACTGTTCAACTAAAGGATAATATAAAAACCCACCATGCATCATTAAAATAAGCAGTATACAACTTCCTAAAAGCACAATATGTAGCACACACAATATATGTAATCTAGTTTTTGTCTTCATCCTGTACTTTTTAATAAAAATAAGTTGTTACAATGCCTTTCCATTTTCAAGAGGGTCTTCCTTTCTCTCAAGTGTGTTGACAATTATCTTGTCCTTTTGAGCTAATGAGTGGAATGAATCCAAAGACTAATATAAAACAACCTGTAAATCCTTTCAATGAAGTTATAGTCTTTGATAAAAGAGCATGAATACGTACTTCAGTACTCATAAAATAAATATCTGGTGACAAAGCTCAGAAACTAACAGTACAGGTTGCATTCCCTAGTAGCTCCTTAGACATTGTATTGAATCTAGCTGAGATGGAGTTAAATTTCCCCATAGGAGCTCTCACAGTGCTGTGCTTTGCACTGGTAGCTGGAAAGGTGTTGATAATACACCTGTGTTTTGGCACTGCTGGGCAGTGCTGGCACAGCATCAGCCCTGGCACTTAAAACTGTCAATCCTCACACCCATAGGCTGTGTGTGGGCGAGACCGTAGGAGGGAACATGGACAGGGCAGCCAACACAAACTGACCCATCTCATGTGATGACTGCTCAGATATAAAAGCTAAGAGAAAGGAGGAATGGGGGGAGTGGGCATTTGTTATTCACAACGTTCATTTTCTGGCCAACTGCTACACAGGCTGAAGCCCTGTTTCCCAGAAAGTGGCTGGACAGTACTTACACATAGGAAGTAGAGAATAACATCTTTTGGGTTTTTCCTTTGCCTACACACACATGATTTTTGCTTTAATAAACCACCTTTATCTTAAGATGGAAAATACCCTAGTGAGTTATTTTCTCCCCCTATCCTGCTGAGAATGGGAGTGACAGAGCAGGTTATTGGGCACCTAGCATCCAGTCAGGGTCAACAAACAGTCTTTTTGATGACCAACGTGGTGCCCAAGGAGTTTGAAATAAGGATAGAAACTGGGAGATGTAACAGACATGGGCTGAACAATGTTAGAATGGAATGATCATGGACAATTTCTGGTTTTGTAATTATGGGGAAGGGATGAGGGGTGGAATCTGTGCCAACTGTCCTCTTTCAATATTGATGATGCTATTTTGATGTGTGGATTTTTTGTCTGTTTGTTTTGTTAACGTGAGGGAATCTTGTGAAGATTGTGTGATGAATGTGGATTTTAATGATAATTCTTAAATATGTGAATCACAGAGGCAAGGAATTTGCATGGCGAGGTTTTGGTAGCAGGGGGGATACAGGGGTAGCTTCTGAGAAGAAGCTTCCCCTATGTTCAGCTGTGGCGAATGAGTGTTTTAAGGTCATTTAAAGAATCACCAACAAGGGTATTGGCCAAAACAGGTTTAACATAAAAGTGAAAGCATGACAAAGTTCTTCGGCAAGGTTCACTCTGCTATTTAATAGATGGTCAAAGCACTCAGAGAGAAAGCAAAAAAAAAAAATCCCAAATCAGTCAAACCAAATCAAAATAAACTCAAAACTAACTGGCTGGTGCAGGAAAGGTATAGAAAACAATAGGAAAGCGTAAGGATAAAAAGGAATATGGAATATTCTCCTGCTAAGTTCCAAGGTTCAGAGTAGACCACCATGCTAAACTGAGCCAAGACTTGACCAACAGTTTATGCCTAAATGTCCAACAGCATTTAACTACACTTAAACGTAACTACATTTAATCAATAAGTTAAACTTAGCAAAGGATTAATATAGGATTAGTAAGAATTAATATAGAATTTACTGTGTCATGACACTAATTCACAGGTCTGACTTACTACAAATTTAAAACACTTAAGAATCTAGGAAAATATTCCTAGTACATTTGCTTCAGCATATTCACAGTCACACACCCACAGACAGAATCTCTGCAAGGTATATACCTGTGAAAAGTTCCCTCAAATTTGGTGAAATACTCACTAGGATGCCTCTACATCTTCTCAGTGGACAAAGGGTTGGGCTTCAAGCAGTCAGGGGTATCAGGCCAGTGTATCATTGTTCAGTGATCCTCTGAGTACAGCAAACTTGAGAGTTCACTGACTCTGAGAGGCCCCACTCAAGGGTGTTTGCAGGTCACAGCCACCGCTCCAGGAGAGCTCAAAGGGTCTCACCTTGGACTGCTATGTATAGGGTCACAAGAGAGTGGGTTTTAGTCATAGTTATTTTCCATCCTGGCTGCAATTCAGGTTGATAACTTCCTTTGAAAGTGTGATAACAAAATTACTATTCTACTTGGGTTATTATTCAGGCAAGAAAAATAACCTTCCAAGGCTGTTCATTAAAAACTGGACCTCATTAGACAGCACAAGTTCCTGGTAGCAGACAGTGTTTTTGATAAGCCCAAGACGAGCTTAGACCAGGTGCTGTTCATCAAGGCCGAGGTCTAATGAGCATTTCTGAGATCACAGTGTGGCGTGGGAGGGAGATGAGCAGGCAATGCACCACCACACCAACACAGCCAGTGCCAGCTGGCTCCAAGACAGACCTGCTGCTGGCCAAGGCTGAGCCCATCAACAACGGAGGTAGCACCTCTGTTGCATATTTAAGATGGGGGAAAAGTTATTGTGCAGAAGAAATTGCAGACAAAGAAGAAAGGAGTGAGAAATAGAAGAGGAACAACTCTGCACACACCAGTGCAGAAGGAGGGGGGCGAAGGTGGTCCAGGCACTGAAGCCGAGATTCCCCTGCAGCTCATGATGAAGATCAAGGTGTGGCAGCTGTGCCCCTGCAGTCCATGGAGGACCCCACACCCCATTAAAGCAGCAGCCAATATCAACAAAGAATTATGCAGATTAACAGCTATTCTCAGATTTGCATCTCATAACATTTTGCATTCTGCTTCTACTTTTGTAAAATATGAATAGAAAAGTTGTGGCTGCCTTGGAGTGGGAGATGAAGCAAATCAATCACTTTTCACTCGGCAAAAGAAAAGCAGTCACAAATGACTGAAGCGTTGTTGATTTATTCCCAATCTTTGCAAGACAGCAACTATTTGAAGTATTACAAAGGCAAGAGGCAGAGGGAAGATTTCTTTGAGGCAGCTGGGGCTTTACAGGCAGCCCAGGCCTGAGGACAGTAGAAATTAGGGATTACTGATTAGAGGCCACAGCTGGTCACTGCTAATCACAACATCAGGCAAAATAGCCTTGGGTTGTCTTGACACACCATCTTTCTACAGGGAAGTGCATTTGTCTAGATAGTAAGGCTTCTTCTGACATAAAAAGCTCAACATTAGGCATCACAGAGGTTGACATAGAGCACTGTCCTTTGCAGCAGACAGGAAGAAACAGATACTGTTATTAACTCTTGGAATAATAACTAGATTCATTTGAACACTGAAAATGACTGAATAAATAATGTTCTGACAAACCAAAATACTGGGAAAAAACCCCAGAACATTTGTAAAATGCGCTATGCA
This sequence comes from Monarcha castaneiventris obscurior, assembly GCA_026261815.1. NCBI lineage: Eukaryota > Metazoa > Chordata > Aves > Passeriformes > Monarchidae > Monarcha > Monarcha castaneiventris. The sequence goes on along the minus strand of JAMPIT010000893.1, from coordinate 11,195,652 downwards.
ACTATCTGCAGAGGCAGTCACATCATTTCACATGTTTTGTCAATTGGTGAGTGAGAAAGACTGACAAATTTCAAAAATGTTTTCCAACTAATTAGGGTAATGATAGCAACACATTTTCCATAATTGTATCACATAATAAATGAGGAGAAACCCATGGGAACTCAACTCTGATTTCTCTGACAAGGGAGACTATCCAGTCTCATCACTAGGTTCACCACCAGCCAGGACTATTTTGGATTGCTTTGTTGTAGTTACCATCACAGCTTCTGGTTAGCTGGATGTGAATTAGCTTGCACTGTGACTTCTGATTCACAGAAAAAAAAAAATTGTGATTGTGAGCTGTACTGTAAAGACCTGGGCTTTGTCCTGAATGAGTGCTGGACATCCACACAGGACTCCTGAGGGTGTTACAAAGAGACAGCTCTTCTTCTCCTGCAACACCAATCTGTGAGATTCAGTTCTCTCTTTTCCACAGAGGTTTTTTTATGTACTTGGATCAGAATGAGATTATGTCTGTATGCTGAATCAAGAGTTTCAGAAAGAAGCAAGTATTTTCGATTCTCTTTCTGATCACCAGAATGACTGAGGTACCACAGTATCAATAACAAAAAGACATCTGCCAAGGAAATGTTTCAGGACTTCTTTCTGGATATGCCTGTCCTAGAAACCACTTTGCATACCTGTACATCAAGAAATATTCTTCAAAGTGTCCATAAAGCTAAAGGGACAGGTAAGTGAGACTAGTACTTCTCCTTCCTCTGGCTATCTTTGCCCCTCTTTGAATTATTACAGCCAGTTCCTACTGGCTTGTGAAGATTTGGGGCCAAGCCATCACAGGGTGCAAGAGAAATTGGATTACAGAGGGCCACGTTTCCTCTGGTATAATAGAGAGGACAAGAATGCAGTGTTGCAGTGTTACTCCTGGTTAGGTAAATCTTATCATAAATAGATTTTTATCTTCAGGAAGACAAGCTGCCCTTGGAAAACTTCCAAAAACTTTTATATAAGTCCTTTACAGCCCACACCTACTAAGTTTAAAAAAGAAGGGGAAAAAAACCAAAGAAATCATCTTTAGAAGTAAGAAAGAGAGGCTATGAGCAATTCTTTCTCTGTTGAACCTGAAATGAAAGCCAATAATAACTCAAATGATTTCAGGAGCTTTCAAGATAATTTTTCTATTTTTTTCCACCTATATTAAAATGAACCCATGTACTCAGCTGTGCCTAATCAAAAATAGTTACTATGGTTACAGAAGAGTTTTTCTAAATGTAGTACAGTATATTAAATAATCAGCCAAAATGACTATGTATAAACTGAAGGCAGGTGGGCAAGCCATTTAAAAATATCAAGTAAACAGAAAAAAACCTGAGTAAAAATAATTTCTCAATATTTATGCATTGTTTTTTCACATTGTAAATAAGAACATGGTAGTGGGGAAAGAGGAGGTGAAAGTAAATACTTGAATAATCATCCATTTAACATTTGTAATACTAACTACAAAGGAACTAGCTATAAGATAATTCATAGAGATAAGCAAATTAATAGACACTCAGACATAACTCAATGGAACTACTCTTCACAGAGAGCATTGTTTGAGACATAAAAGAACATTATCAATCAATGCAAGTATATTGATTCACAGACAGAAAACAAACCAGACGAACTCTGTTTTACATGCAAGAACCTGTAAAGGTTCACAGTTTCCTTACAGATGACCCTTTCCTTCTCCATAAGGGAGAACATCTGCCTCTATGACATAAGAATGACTATTATTTTCAGAAACAAAGCTTTTTTAACAAGACTGACTTGCTTAGGAGACTACAGCCCTACCCTCTCACCTTTTCTCCTTTGCTTTGTTTGCCACTAAGATCAAATTTTGTGTTGTGTGAGGGATTTCTAATATTTGCCAGAAAAGGACCTAATAATTGACAGAAAACAAGCACATTGTGAAATAAGCTTCCTAAAATCTCATTAAGTACTATGGCACTAGAGATTAATAGGAGTAAAAAGTGTTAATAAAAACACTTGGAAAAAGAAGAAAGCAGTCTCATTCTGCCCCTCACATTGGTGAGAACTGTGCAGCATGACAGAAGCCCTTTACCTATACTCATCATTTAAAAAATGCAAGCTAGTAACAGAGAGAGCCCCTCTCTTCCCCTGAGCCTCCTAATAAAGGGAAACACCTTCTCACAAGTAACAGGTGTAATGATGAGAAGCAGCTGATGGGTTGGGAGAATAGAGGATTTCTGACAACTCGCCTATCATGGATGAGTAGGAGAATCTAACTCCTGAAAATATCCCTGAAGAATAGCTGTTGCATGTTTTCCTTGCTCATATGAGTTGGTGTCTAAGAACAGCAGGTGATTGACCTCTCCTGTGTCAAGAAGTCAAGTTTGAGGAGGCTCTCAGCCAGCAGAGAAGGCTTACCCTGCCTACCGCCAGTGATGGGACAGCTTTATGCTATTCTTGCTTAGAAGAGTGGGAGTTGACTTCTGCCTTCTGGTTTATCTGCCTGGTACTCTCCAACTAGATCCCTTCTCCTTCTTGGCAGATAACATGAAGAGCACCTCTGTGAGCTGGCTCAATACCTGCTATGCTGCAGGAGAAAACTGGAGACCTCTAACCTGTAAGGGGGTTCAAGGAATCCAGAATTCTAGAGGACGAGGCTCACTCAGTACTTGCTATCATGAACTGAAATAATTTAGGCCCTTCTAGCAACAGTGCTTGTTCATGCACTGGGTCACATCCTGCCAGTAGAATGCAGTCTCTCACTTTGGAAATCCTTACGTCAAGGCCATAATCTGACAAGTAGTTCTGGGAGGAAAAAAATAAAAAAAAAACCTGACTGACTGACCAGGAAACCCACAGTGAGTAGATAAAAAACAGTACAAAGACAAGGATACTGCATGGAGGGGCACATTGACTGTAAATTAGATAGCCACAATTTACTTCAAGTTATAATATATTGTAACAGAACAATAAATATTATAAATAATAAATATGGAAATAAATATTCCATAGAGTTTCATAATTGCTTTTCTAAAATACATAGAGGCTAGCTCAGCTATATATCTATTAAGTTGTCTTTGTAGATGAAGCAGAGAGAGGGAAAAAAACTAGTGAGATTTTGTTTTAGAACTGGAACTGGCTGTAAGAAAGATATAATAGCTGAAGAAAATTCTCCAGCCCAAGATCTGGACCAATAACTGACACAAGGTTAGAAAAAAATGGAGGAAGAAAATATAGATGCTAGGACTTTCAGAGCCTCAACTTTCCTATCATACTACACAAATTTGGTGAAGCTGGGTTTTATATTATCTTCAAAACAGCTGCTTAAAACATGAGAGAAAAGCTTGAATACTACATGACAGTATAATTAAAGCATCTCTGCTTACTAGATGAATACTTAAAATAAAACTTTTAATACAAAAATGTAAGTTAAAGAAGAGAAGTTCCAGTTGTTCCAGAGATACTGGAAATAGTGAAACTGTAAAGCTAGTAATTATTTTCAGCACAAATTATACTGAAGGTGATGGTACTAGTACTGTTATTTATTTCCTGATCCTTTTGAAAGCAACAATGGATAATAATTGGCAACAAATTGTTCCCAAATCTGATTTTTAGTTCTGAAAAGGGTTAATGGGCAGAAGACAGAGGGCAGTTTATTTGCAGGTAAGAATCTTACGTTATTCTCCCTATCATTAAAAAAACCAACCAACCAACCAAACAAACAAAAAAACACAACAAAAAACAAGCAAACAAAAAAACCACAGAGGAACAGACATCTAAATGAAGATTTTATAGGGTGAGATGCTAAAAGAAGTTTCCTTCTAAGTGAAATTATTTCAACGTATTTGGAAACCACTTCTGTACTTAATGTAGTGGAACTCCATATGAAAGGCTGTATTTTTTACTTGACCGTCATGTTGTTAAGACTGGGGTGTTTGTCCAAGTGACAGTATTATCATTAGAGTTGACTCACATTTTTTTACCCTTTGTAAAGGGTAAAAAGATTTGCTACCAGAAGCACCAAAGGTGGTGATTGTTACCATTATTGATCATATCTGTTTTCTCTCACTGCATTGCTTCTTGTGCAGTTTGAAATATCTTACACACTTCTGGTAATTCAACATGGGGAAATTCCCACTGGGAAATCCTTACCTGAAAAAAATTAAGGCCACAGTCTAATCAGTTGGTCTGAATGCCCTGAGGCTACATATGGTGTTCCTAACCAGAGCTATCATTTGCAGATAACAGCTGAAATTCTTTAAATTAATTTACTGTTAAAATCTGCAGTGTCTTGATGTTGTCTTACTAGATTTTAGTAATGTCCTAATTTGGGAAACTACAGACCAGTCGGTCTCACTGATGTGCCAGGCAAGATCATGTAACATATTGTCCTGGAAATTATGCTGATGCATGTGGAAAACAAAGGGGTGATTGGTAACAGCCAACATGGCTTTACTAAGGACAAATCATGCCTGACAAATCTGGTGACCTTCACTCAGGGGTGACAGCATTGGTGGACAGGGGCAGAGCTGCTGACATCCTCTACTGGACTTATGCAAAATGTTTGACACTGCCCAACACAACATCCTTGTCTCTAAATTGGAGAGACGTGGACCTCAGGGATGGAGCACTGGGGGCATAAAGAACTGGCTGGATGGCCACCCACAAAGAGTTGTGGTCAGGGGCTCATGGTCCGTGTGGAGACCTGTGACAAGTGGTGTCCCTCAGGGGTCAGTGCTGGGGCTGATACTGCTCACCATCTTTGTCAGGGACATGGACAGAGGGATCAGGGGCACCCCCAGCAAGTTCCCTGACAGCACCAGGCTGTGTGGGGCAGTGACATGCTGCAGGGAAGGGATCCAGGCATCCAGAGGGACCTGGACAGGCTGGAGAGGTGGGCCAGTGCAAACCTCATGGAGGTCAACAAAGCCAAGTGCAAGGTCCTACACCTGGGTCATGGCAATCCCAGACATGCCAAGAGCATGAGCAGAGAAGTGATTGAGAGCAGCCCTGCAGTGAAAGACTTGGGGGCGATGGTAGATAAAAACCTCAACATTAACCAGCCCAGAAAGCCAAGGAAGTCCTGGGCTGCATCAAAAGGAGCGTGGGCAGCAGGGCAAGAGAGGTGATTTTGCCTCTCTGCTCTGATGAGACCCCAGCTGAGACACTGCATCCAGCTCTGGTGCCCCAGCATAAGAAGGACAAGGAGCTGCCAGAGTCAGTCCAGAGAAGGCCATGAAGCTAATAAGAGGACTGAAACACCTCCCCCATGAAGACAGGCTGAGAAAGTCAGGGCTGTTGAACCTGGAGAAGAGAAGTTGTGTGGAAACCTCATAGCAACCTTGCAGTATGTGAAGGGGTCTAGAGGGAGGCACAGAAAGGGCTCTTCATTCAGAATTGTACTGATAGGACAAGGAGTAATGGGTACAAACTGCAAGAGGGAAAATTCAGGTAAGGTATTAGGAAGAAATTCTTTACTGTGAGGGTGGTGAGACACTGGAACAAGTTGCCCAGGGAAATTGTGGATGGCCCAACCCTGAGTGTGTCCAAGGCCACATTGGATAAGGCCTTGAGAGACCTGCTCAAGTGAGAGGTGCCTCTGCCCATAGCAGCAGGGATTGGAACTAGATGGTCTTTAAGGTCTCTTCCTTAACATTCTATAATTCTATGATTCTGTGACCTCATTTCTAATAAAAAAATTTACATTTTTCTCCTTGGTAAATTTTTCATAATGCTGTCTTTTCAACAGTGTGTGATATAGGCAAATATTTAAAGAATTTGTCTTCCAAAGTTGCTTAGCATTGGTTTATTTACAGTAGTGTATGAATTTCTTAAACAGCAAAAAATGCAATGTGCTCTATAAGATAAAGTGTCTTGGGCTGGTCAGCAAATTAGACAGAAAAGCTGGCTTAGCCCTAACAATAACTTGAATTTCTATAGTCCATGAATGGGGATGATATCTATTCATTTTCCAAGGAGAACTGTGGTTTTGTAAAGCAAAATCTCCAGTAGCCTGCCTGGAAGTGAACCTAAGTGGCAAACAAACTAATCAGTATTGCTTATTGCTACCACAGTCCAGAGCTCAACTTCAGTAAGAAGGGAGAGAGCAGGATGGAGCAGTCTTTCTCAATCCCTTTCTTCATCTTCTAGGATATTGAAGAGCCCAGGGTCTCCATCGTCATGATCTTGACCAAACCAATCCAGAAAGCAGGCTGGCCACGATACTGCCCCCACCCCTAGAATCAACATAAATAGTATTTCAAATGTGGAAAATTTTTCCTCACTTTTTCCTTTCCCACATTTTATTGCTTCTCTCCTGTTTAATAAGAGCCTTGCTCTGGCAGTGCTGTGTTGTCTGCAGCACTGCCGGGGTTTTTGACCAGAAAGACAAAAAGCAATCCTTTAAGCAGCCTATTATTGAAAAGGGTTTGACAAATCTTTGAATAGTTTGCTTTGCATGTTGTGCTAGTCTTTCTCCAGCACTGTTGCTGCTGGTGGGACACTGAAAGACAAGCCTTAGCTGTGTCTGCTCTCTGGTTTAAGGTATTACCACCCCCCATTGTTTGGCGTGCACCTTTACCAGAGGTTACTTCCCACACAGCAGGAATAGTTGAAGAAATTTATATATGTATCCTAGCCTGCTTTCTTAACTTAAACAGATGATAAAAATGGGTCAGAGCTGGAACATCAGACTGTGATTTGAGGAGGAGATAAGATACAAGTGCACATTTGCTTCTGCCTCAGACAGAGGGACACAGAAGATAACCAAGGAAAACACCTTTGATTGCCACAGCAAATGACACAGCTAGTCTGAGATACCCAGCTGGTAAAGGCACCTTTTCATTTTATTTTGTGGGTGATTTGCTTGTTCTGTTCTCCAGGACCCAGTTCATTTCAGTCAACTTCTTCTTTTTTGCACAAAAAGTTTTTGTTTTTACTTTAATACTGTATAAAGCCCTATCGAATCATTGGTTTGTTTTTCCATAATAGAATTGATTTCTACAGAAAATGAGTCACAGTGACTTAAAAACAACAATCTAAGTAATCTGAAATGCAGTAAAAGAATAAGAGAGAGGCATTGTAGCTTGTACCTAAGCTTTTTGTTACAAGAAAAGGTGCTTTCTTCAAAAAAATAATTCTCAGAGAGGTATTTTCTTATTTATTATTAGGAGTGAAAAGGGAGTTTTCCATGATAAAAAGGGTCCTCTCTTCTCTGAAAAATTTTCTCATTTGCAATCGTTATTCAAAATGTGCTTGTCTGGCCCTTTCAGGGACATGTTTATAGACTTGCTCCTTCAAGAGTGTTTGCAGTGTTATGCAGCTTGTTATCTCACTTGGTTGTTGGCCTACAGAGAGCACAGTCAGGCACCACACAGCAGCATCCTGCCAGCCTGGTCTGCCTAAACTCTTGGAAATATTTACAACTGGGCATTGCCATTTGAGTTAAATAAGTAATTTTAACTAGTCCATAGAAACATATAATTAGCACATCCTGCAATATAATATTTTAAGAGGGAATCAGGGAAAGGGGTGGAGCAAGGATTTCTGTACAGATTACACAAGTCTGGAAATACAGGGGGTGATATCACTGCACTGAATCTTTCTCCCACAAATAATCAGGTTTGCTCATTCCTAAGGAGGACACTCTTTTCCCTATTACATCCAAGAGGCATTGACAGGTGGAAAGCTGATGACTGTTGAGTTGATTGACATTCTCCTTGCATAAATTTCAATACATTTCCTTGCCTTGTACACTGTATGTAAATTTACTGTCTTGGTCCTAGATTAGTTGCTCAGAAATAGAAAGGAAACCAACTGACAACTCTTCATTTCAAAATTCTTTGTATGACTGTTACAATGCAAATGGTCATGCAGTCATAAAAGTAATGATGGGCCAAACATCTGAGTAATTAGGAATCCATCCAGAAAACTTATGTCTTAATATAAAGGACCATAACTTTACCTTAGAAAATATAAGTAGAAATATTTTTTATTGTCTTTGAGACCTGAAAATTATGCCCTGAAATCTTTAAGAGTTAATTTACAATGAGGTAATGTCTCTTCCTCCTGTCCAGTTTTCTCCCCATTCCAAAATGTATTCACTCACCTTTCCCTCTCGTGAGCTTATGGAGCACACTTTTGAGAATTTGAGGCTGTATAGTATCATTTTGGAGTGGTTTTTCTCAACCAAAAGAGAGGCACTGGATGCTCACAGTGACCATATAGCAAATGTGATTTATAGGAAAACACCTCCAAGTTCTGATCTGCCATCTCATTTCTCAACAGAAGGGTGATATGGCTCATTGCAATGGGTGAGGCTCTACAAGGAATTTAACAGCAGTACTTTCTAGCCCATTCATATAATTTTAGATACCTTTTTTGTCTTCTTCTGGTCTCCCAGGTAACAGCCTGCAAAGGAAAATATTCAAGGTAAAATACTTATTTACTGGGGAACGTAATAGTTTCAGCATACAAAAGCTCAAAATAAAGTCCAGTTTCATTGGAAGTGTTCTGAAGAATTACAGTGTCTCTATTTTTTTATAATTAAAGTATTTCGGTTGATGCTTTTTGCACAGAAAAAAAAAAGAAAACAAACAAAAAGTAGGTAATGAGCAAAAATTAAATCATCTTCTTGACTTGATAATCACTTTATATTACTTCCTCTGGCTTGTTTTTGGTTCTGTTACCAGTGTATATTGAACTGCCCCTTGGATGTGATTGTGGTCTTACATTAGTTTCGTGCCTTTTTCAGACTCAGGGATATCACTATTCTACTGGAAGAATCAAGACTGTAATCCAGTTTTCCATCTTTCTTTATAGTACAATTGCCATAAAGGATTTGTTGTCTTTATAGCTCACCGTTCTCTTTCTTGGTCAGTATGCACTGTGATTGGTGCCTTTATGCTCTGTTCTACTTAGCTGATCTCTGCTGATTATCTTACATTTGGATTATTTTTTTTGTTAAAATAGGTAATAAAATTAGGCAAAGCCAACAGAAAACCACATTGTAAACCTTGCCAACATGTCTACAGTTGATGTTTTTGGAAGTTAGCTGTAAAATCACTGCTGGACTTTTAAGTATCTTCTAAGTGAAATAACAAATTTTAAAGCTGCTTCTTCAGTAAAGAAAACATTTCAAATGCCAGTAAGCAGAAATTTTAATAATCTGTATCCTACCAGGAAAACAACAAGAATTGCAGAGGTTGACTAAGTAAATCCCATACAACTAAGAAATAGGTTAAACCATTTGGAGAGACATAGAATATGTAGCATATGGTTTTAAATTTCTCTGGCTGCTGAAGAAAACATGCTAGACTTTATACCTATGAACATTTCTATTATAGAGCTTGACTGAGACTTCAGATGTATGTAGAAGATTAATTCTTCTTGACCTGCAACTGCACCAAGACACTCAATTTACAGAAGAGATTTAAGACACTTATACACACTGGGAAAAAAATGGAACAGTTAGTTAATACAAAAAGTATTTTTAAAGTGGATATGTGTCTCTATTCTCTTAATACCTGACTGGGAGGCAGTCAGATATTAAGGTGAATTGAGGAGGCCAATTCAAAATCATGTATATTGACAATGTTCATCTGTAATTATGAATGGTATTGCCTACCCCATTTTTATTTTAGTAAGAATTTAGGTTCAAATTTTGTTTTAATTTTACAGCATTAACAATAGAACAGGGTGTTTAAGGAGGGACAAAAGCTGCATATGAGAAACCAGGATCCACACTGCCATCACCCCTACATTTTGTCCTGAGCTCCTCCCTTGGGCCTAGGCCGTGGAGGAGAGAGGACTTGGGCCCAGCATTGGTCTATCAAATCTTGTCCTCCTGGCAGCAGGAATCCCTGTCCTGAAACAAAACACAGATGGGAAGGTCTGAAGTGTTTCCATCTTCAGAGATTCTCACAGAGCAAAACAAGCTGGATCTTTGTTGCCTTCTGCTAGGAAGACACTGTGACCTGGTTCAAGAGGCTAGCACGGCAGCCCGGCTTACCCCGTGGCCACTCGGGCCATGGACACACAGACACCAATGTGGTGGATGGTCAAATGGCGTTTATTACCTTATCTCATGGGGTTAAATAATCAGAGAGGCGTCTCTAGTCAGGAAAGGGGAATTGTGGGATAGCTAGGGTTAGTAAGGAGTGGAAAACTACTGGGGTTAGCGGGGTTGCATTCCTAGGGTAATGGCTTATCACAGAGGAATGAAGGGGAGGAAGATTCCATGCTGCTCCTGCTTTCCGTCACATCGCGTGGTCTTCCGTCCGCCTGTCCCTATCTACCACACTTCCCCCCCTCTTTTTTCATAAATGAATGAGGTAGTCATAGATACAGGCACTGAAGTGAGGTACGAGGTAGTAACTTAACAAGGGAAAAGGGGTTTGGTACACCTGAGTAAATTTCGCAAGGCGAGTAAGAAAAGTCTTGCGACTGACAGTGTTTACATTTTGGTTTACAGCATTTGTTGCTGGCCTACAAACAGAATGTTGGCCCGTTCCAGACGGGTCTGGACAAAAGAGACTAGTTTGTTCAGCAGGCATGGTCCAAAGGTAAAAGCTAAAAGCAACATTGCCAATGGACCTATCAAGGTGGAAATTAGTGTGGTGAGCCATGGTGATTGATTGAACCAGGACTCAAACCAGCTCTGCTGGGCTTCCCTGTCTTTCTGTCTCTGAGCCAGTCTATCTCGGAGTTCTGCCATGGAGTCTCTGACAACTCCTGTGTGGTCTGCATAAAAGCAGCATTCCTCTTTCAGGGCAGCACACAGGCCCCCCTGTTGCATGAACAAGAGGTCCAAGCCTCGCCTGTTCTGCAAGACCACTTCTGAGAGTGAGGAAACTGATTTCTCTAGAAAGGAGATGGATTTCTCGATCCTCTGCAAGTCCTCAATAATGGTCATTTGTAGCTGAGACAGTCCTTGGTGTCGGGTTGCAAGGGCTGAGACACCCGTGGCCGTTCCGGCTGCTCCCAGGCCGAGCAGCATTGCAATAGTCACGCCTGTTATTAATTCTCTTTTGTGGCGTCGGCCGGGTTTCTCAAAGAGGTGGTACATTTCTTCATCTGAATGGTACAGGACCCTAGGAACAATTAGAACTTGGACACAAAAGTCAGTGGAATCATTGAATTTGGCAAGAGACACACAAGGACTCACTCCAGATTGCTGACAAACCCACATCCCAGATGCAGAGGGAACCACCCACTTATTCTTTCTGTTGGGCTTGACAACCTTGGTGCAGATGTTGTCTTTCTTTGCTAAGGTTGCATTGCCAAAACATCTGCCCTTGCCCTTGACTTGACTCAGGGTGATTCCTCTGCGGGGAGTATCCCACCTGCACTGGTGAGGGGCGTCGGCTGTGGAGTAACAGAAGGGGATATCTAAAGCAACTCCTTCGTAAAAGGGAGGTTTAACATCATAGCAAAGCCAGCAGGAATCAGTTAGGTTCGGGTTGGATTCATTCAGGGATAGAAAGGTAGCTTCTAACATACGAAAGACTGGGTCAGAGTCAGACCCGGCTAAACTATTTATCTGGGAGGCATCTGCATGACCGATTAGGGTATCAGTGACCTTTGTGGGCAAGGCTTTGGAGTGGGTTGTGTTTTTCCCTTTCAGCACATCTTTAATAACTTTGTTTGGCCCAGTTGCCCTGGATGCAGGCGGTTGGAGCTTGATAATTTGCACATTCACCCACTCTTTTGATTCTTGAATGACTACTGTCCACGTCCTGCCTGTGGCCCAACTAGGGTGATTTGGCTGCAAAACGGTCATGTTATAATCAGTGCACCTCCGAGATTTAGGGATTTTATAATAGTTTCGATAGTATTTTTCCTGAAGGAAGACAGGTTGTTTACAACCGGTGGGTGCCCAGGTGAACTGTAAAAATTCATCGGGCTTTTGAGGCTCCCACCCAGGTCCTGACAGTCTGGCATCTGTAACAATGGTTTCACAGCCCCAGTACCCACAATATCCCCAACCCGGATAATTGCAGTACTTCTTCCCTGGGTTTGAGCCTGGGCACCAATAGGATAGACGCATATGTGTAACATGAGGGGAATAGGGGTTTATTTCTGGTTTTCCAGGGAACAGATCAGTAATGCGGATCACAAAGGATGGAGCGTTTGGTGTGGTGGTTTCTCTGAGCACCTTGTCATTTGACAGGTGTTGCATGACCCACCTGAATGGCTGATGAGAGTAATGGTTTGGGCTGGCTTGTCCTCTGGCAACAAGCCCCCAACAGCAAAATCACACAAAAACACTGTTGACGTCTGGGTCTCACCGGTACAGAACTCTTAGGTGCTGCTTGACGGCTTGGAGGTCTGTCACTTTCTTCTGGAACAGGGGTGTACGCATTACGAGGGCGTCCCACGAGCATGTCCTGCAAACAGAAGCTCACAGTGTTCATTAGTCTTATTCTGCTCATTCTGAAGGTCTGGCTTTATCGACTTCAGTGGACACCACTTGATTCTGCCTTCCTTTTTGACAGCTGCGTACCCTCGCCCTGTGAGCACCAACCTCCAGCCCCGTTCCCATTCGCCCAGCTCATTTTTAATTACAACCTGCAGGCCCTCCTCTAATGCTCGGGTGGCCCAATGTTTTTGAGCGGGACTGTTTGTTTCATCCCCCCTAGAGAACTGGTTCAGTGCTAGCAAAGTGGTTGCTAGTATACGTGCTTGGTCCCCTGAGAGAATGGAATTTTCAAAGCCTTCTGCTTTTGCTAATACTTCTAGCTTGGCTTTCAGAGTCTGATTTGCTCGCTCAACAATGGCCTGCCCGGTGCTATTATATGGGATACCTTGCACTAAAGTTATGCCCCATTTCGAGGCGAATTCTTGCACTGGTTTGGAGATAAAATTGGAACCGTTGTCGGTTTTAATTTGTTTGGGGATGCCAAGCCAGGCCATGGCCGTCAGCCAGTGCTGAATTGTGGCTTTAGACTTAGTTTTGGGGTGTTGTGTGGCCACAATTATCCCGCTATAAGTGTCCACTGTCACTGCAAGCCAAGCTCGAGGCTTCAGCAGCTGGCATAAAGTGAAGTCTGACTGCCAGATTTCTGAGGGCTTGAGACCTCTTGGGTTGACCCCACTGGACCATAGGGGTGACTTCTGGCAATGAGGGCAGGTGGCCACTACATGTTTTGCGTCCGCTATCGAGATCCTGCATCCCTTCGCCAGCGCTTTGGCTCCGATGTGGAGTGACTCATGTAATTGATGAGCTTTTTGCAATGTCCACACTCCCTTTGCTGCGGCGTCTGCTTTGTCGTTGCCGGTCTGGAAATAACCTTTAATTGGATTGTGGCTGTTGATGTGAATGACAGACACGGTGTCCTGTCGCGAGGAGAGTGCTTCTTCCAGCATTAGGGCTGCTGCAGATGTTGACACACCTGGTCCTGACATGGCTAGGCAGAGCCTCGCCACGAATATAGAGTCTGTTACGATGTTGAGGTGTTCCTCCTGGAAGAGTCCGCACGCCAAGACCACTGCTGCTGCTTCCAGCTGTTGCACTGACAGTGTGGGATCACATTCCTTGATGCAATGCCACTGTTCTCCTGCCTGCCACACCGCCGCTGCGGTAGAAGTTGTGGAAGAGGCGTCTGTGAAGACCGTCGGTCCTGGCAGCGGGCGGTCCATGACCTTTGGTGGCATGTCTATGTCCACAATGTCCAGTAGCTGAGTCCAAGGTGGTCTGGCGGCGTAGGAGATTTCTCCTCCGAAGCCTATGAGAGCAAGGGCTAGGTACTCCGGTATCGTGGTTGATTCTATGATTGGCTGCTTGCGGAAGGGGAGCTGGATTTTTGTCGGCTCGGTTCCCAGGTGTCTCAAGGCAAGTTTTCTGCCCTTCATGATGAGGTTAGCGATGCATTCGATTCCTGGGGAGAAAGCACGAGCCGGTTTTCCAAGGACTATCCATTGGATCGGCCAAGACTTGTCTGAAGGTCCTTGGGCTAGTGCACCTACTCCTCCCTTCGGTGTAAAGTGGACGTATAAATCAAGCGACATGCTTGGGTTCCACCTGGCAAGGGTGCCAGTGGACATCTGGTGTTTGATGAAGTCAAGGGAGCTCGCTGCTTGTGGCGTTAGCTGCTTGGGCTCCCAGGGGTGTTTTCCTTTCAGGAGGTCATATAAGGGGTCCATTACCTCGGGAGGAATCAGGACGATGTTGCGGAGCCACTGCAGGGATCCCACAAGGCGCTGCATGTCGTGAAGTGTCTTGATATCCCGGCGGACCTTCACCTTGGGGGGTGTCACATAGGAATTTGTGATCCCCACTCCCAGGAAAGTCACGCAGGGTCCTTTCTTGATCTTCGCGCTCGCAATCTCGAAGCCGTTTGCCTGGAGAGTTTCTGTGATTGTGGACACTAAGTGATCCACTTGGCTTGCTGATGGTGCAGCGACGAGGATGTCGTCCATGTATTGGATGATGGTTGCAGCAGGGTAGGAGCGTCGGACTGGCGTCAGTGCCTTGTCCACGGTGATCTGGCATATGGTCGGGCTATCTACGAAACCTTGTGGTAACACCTTCCACTGAAAGCGAAGATTGGGTCTATTGCCATTTGGGGACACAACAGAAAAAGCAAAACATTCCTTGTCCTCAGGGTGCAAGGGTATCGAAAAGAAACAGTCTTTGATGTCCAGCACTGCACATGGCTGTCCTTCTGGGATGGCTGAGTTCATGGGCAGCAGTGTCTGAACTGGACCCATGGGTCGTACTGTCTTGTTCACCTCTCTCAGGTCGTGGATGAGGCGGTAACTTTCTCCAGACTTTTTGGGGATTACAAATACAGGGGTGTTCCACGGGCTGACAGAGGGTTCTATGTGACCCTTTTGTGGCTCACGGTCAACTAGTTCTAGCAAAGCTGCCATTCGAGGCTCTGACAGAGGCCACTGCTCCACGTATACTATTTCTGATGATTTCCAAGTCAATTTAATTGGCAGCGGTGGATGAATTGCAGTGGCCCTCATGATAAATTTGTCATCCTGACTCCCAGCATAGCAAGGATGTCCCTTCCTTGGGGAGGGACAAAGGTGGAGAGTTCTGTAGAATATAGGGGTAGATTGACACTGTTTGTTCTCGTCCCTTTTTTGTGTGAAGTGTTATAGCTACTAATTGAGTGCTTTTCCACACCCGGGATGGTCCTCCCACACCATTCACCGGGGGGACTTCTTTAAATTGCCAGTGCTGTGGCCAATGTGCTTGGGGAATAATTGTACAGTCTGAACCCGTGTCTGCCCAAAACTGAAGCCCTATGGCGTGGGGATCCTGACTGCCATAGAGGCGGCATGTCCCCCACACTATCAAGGGCTCTTTCCCTATTTTCATGGCCAGGGCCACCCAGGGGTTCTGCTCTGGGGCGCCCCCTGCTGGCCCTGCGGCACAAATGCGGCTTGTGGCTGCGGTGGAAGCGAGGGTGCTGCTGGCGGTGCTGCGAAACTCTGCAATTGCACCGTTTGTGTGGGTGCAAGACTGGCTGTCTCCTGCGGGGGCATGGGGAATAAAGGCCCCCCACCCCACTGGGGGTTGGCATAGATGGGCCGTGTTGCATTCGCAGCGGGAGGAGGCCGAGTGCGGCCCACACGCCCCCTCCCTCTTCCGTTTCCCCGGGATCGGGACCTGCATTCCTTAGCTAAGTGTCCCTTCTTCCCGCAGCCCCAACAGGGCCCTCTTGCGCGCGCTTGAGATGGAGGCACCGCTGGGGGAGGCTGTGATTTCTGGGGACAGCCCGTTGCGATGTGGCCTGCCTGACCACATTTAAAGCATGCCATTGCATTGGTTAGATCACGTACGACTGCCTGAAAGGGAGTCAGCTGTTCCTCCCGGACCACATGTTTGATCATATCGGCCAAGCTGGCTCCAACAGGAACGGAGCGCAAGATTTCTTTGGTCCTGGTATTACTCTGTTGTCGTAAACAATCCATCACGACGGGTCCTTTCGCCGCCGCAGGCAGGGTAGAGGCATCTACTGCCGCCTGTAGGTGGTCTACAAACTGCGTAAAGCTTTCACTCTCTGTTTGCTTTATGGTGGACCACGGTGAAGGTCTTGCAACCACACGGGAAGCAGCTCGAATTGCTTCCCTGGCAGCTCAGGTGGTGGCCCTGACTTCCTCAGCTCGTAATTGTGCGGCTTGCTACTGAGGTGTAATCATCTCATCATGTTTTCCTGTCAGCCTGGATAAGCTCGAACCGTGCAGTGGTTGCTGCGCCCCAGAAGACTGGGCCAATAGGTTTGTGCAGTGGTCTCTCCATTCCTGTTTAAAAACTATCATACCTGCCCCATCAAAAATCATGCAACCTATTTGTATAATGTCAAAGGGGAGCAGGTTATCATTGCAAAAGAGATCGTCTATGAGAGTGGGGACAATGGCAGAATCCATCCCTTTTTCTGAAATTGCTTTGACAATTGTTTGTATGTCTTTGGGGTTTATTGGGTTGCTTGTTGCTGGTTTCCGTCTTGCCCAGTGACTCTCACTGGGAAGGCATGAACCGGAGCTGAGGGCACCCATTCTGCGCACGCTATTTTTATTTTTCCCCAGTCAGTGAATTTGTGTTCTGGTTGCTTTCCGGTGTAATTTAAAGCTTTATTCGTTTTCGCTTTAAATTGTGTCAGATCTGCTTCTTCCGACTCCGTATCTCCGTCAGTCTCCGGTAAGTCAATAGAACTAGTGGAGCTACTGTCGGACTCAGAGCCAGAAGTCGACTGCCAGAGCACTTCCGGGATTCCGTGCTTTTTCTTGCGGCCCCGGCCCCGCTCCTCCCCTTGGGGGTGGTGCCGATCCCGCCCCCTGGGCTGGCCCTGCCTCCCGCAAGGGGAGGTCTCTCCCTTAAATGGTAGCAGCATTGCGCAGGGCTCTTGACTGGGCATGCGCCCTCTGGTGCTCTCCCGCACAAGCGCGTTTGCAGCTCCCCCTTCCCACGCATGCGCAGCAGCGAACACCCCCACTCTCTGTTCGTTCCTGCCGGTGAAACCCAGGCCCCGCCCATCTCCTTGGTCGCCAGCGCCATTTTGATGTACATAGGGTGGGGGGGCGACCGTCTTCGCTCCCTCCCTTGCTGTTTTCTCGGTTTCCCTGGCCTCGTTTGTTAATTCTTCCCAAAAGATCTCGCGTATTGCTGCGCTTCCAGCATGGAATCACTGACCGGCGGCGGAGAGACGAATGGGGAAACCGTGGACGTTTGAGAAGTTTCTGTGGGGAGGGGTGGACCCGGCGGGCTCGGCGGGAGGGTCGGGAAGTTTTCTGGGGGCCCCGGAGCGTTTGGATTCGGGTTCGGGGAGGAGGGAAGCACGCCCGGTCCCCGCAAACCCCCGCTTTCTGATGGACCGCTCTCGGGGTCGGTTTGTGTCATTGCTCCTACCCCTAGCTTAGGGGTGGCTAATAAACATGCACGCGCGGCACTCCAAGTCTCTTGTTCTTCCAGCGCTTGGCGTAAAGCCGTTTCTACTTTCCCCCACGCTTTGAGACTTTTGCCACTGCCTGAGGACTTAGTATCCTCTGCTAAGATGTTGGTGCATTTCTCCCACACCTCCAGGTGCAATATTTCTACAGGGCGTTCGATTGCCCCAAGCTCCAGGAGTTTTGCAATAGCAAGATAAAAATCCTTGAGCTTACACCTGATTCCCCATTGTTTATAGAGTGAACTCACGACTTTTGCGACCGCTTCCATGGTAACCGTGGGTCCTCTTGGGAACGTCTTCCCCGCCTGAAGTCAGCTTCGCTGCTTTGGCCGCTATCTCTTGTCCAGGTGACCCCCGCTGCCCGAGCTTTTTCTTCTTTTTCTTCTTCTTCCTTTTTCCTCTTTTTTCTCTCGGGTTTTGGCGCCAGAAATGTTGCCTTCTGCTAGGAAGACACTGTGACCTGGTTCAAGAGGCTAGCACGGCAGCCCGGCTTACCCCGTGGCCACTCGGGCCATGGACACACAGACACCAGTGTGGTGGATGGTCAAATGGCGTTTATTACCTTATCTCATGGGGTTAAATAATCAGAGAGGCTTCTCTAGTCAGGAAAGGGGAATTGTGGGATAGCTAGGGTTAGTAAGGAGTGGAAAACTGCTGGGGTTAGGGGGGTTGCATTCCTAGGGTAATGGCTTATCACAGAGGAATGAAGGGGAGGAAGATTCCATGCTGCTCCTGCTTTCCGTCACATCGCGTGGTCTTCGTCTGCCTGTCCCTATCTACCACAGTCTTTTGCACATTGTAGCATTGAGCTTTCTCAGAGCTTTTCCTTTCTCCAGAAAACCCTCCAAAAAGGCCGCAAAGTTGTCTTGTTTTCCTAATGCATTGCATTGATCTTCAGGGCTTGTCTTGTGGGGATTTTTCTGGAAGATATATGCTGTGGGAGTTTGTTCCATTGTGGGCTTTTTTCCCAATCTCTGTGGGATTTCAGAGAGAGAGGGTTTTCAAATACCACCCAATACTACAGCTGACAGACACTTCCTTTGCTTTAAGCTATTATGATGTGTCCATGGGACCTGCCTAAAAAATGTACAAAGTCTGGTCACTTCTTTTCTAGAAACTTATTCTTTGACAGTCTGCTCTTCTATACTGTTGCTGTAATTGACTTTTCCCTTTAGCATTAGTCTAGTGAAAATGTTTTTTTAAAACCCTTGTCACAGAAGGGCTGTTTAACTTTTAGATTACATTTTCAATGGCTTCTATTTATTCTTTTAATTGCCTCTCTAGTTCCAGATTGTTTATAAGCAAAACCACATTGCTTTTCCTTCTCTGTCCACCTCGGTGAGAGATGTAAACTCTTGAAGCATTCACTCTTCTAAAACACAAAAGGCTTGGAGACAATTTATCGTGTACATTAACATTAAAGTAACCAATCTCTCGGAACAGTTTTTAGCATGCAAGTGCTATTTACTGTAAGCTAAGCTTGCAAAAAACTATTAAATTAATTGACATTCTGTGTTTTTCAGTGCACTTTTCCTATTTCTCATTATTTTTTGCAAATACTTTTAAACAAAAATCCAATGGGACTGTTTTGCCTTCAGCTGTCTGAAAGTCAAGACTGTACATTTATTTCTGCTGGCACTTTTTCCATTGTCCTGCTCAGACAGTGCCCTGAACATCAGAGAAATTTTATTTTGATAGGGAATTTGACATTTTTAGACAACGTGTTTGGCCCAGGGAGGGCCTAAAGTTAGACAGTTAGAGAAGCAGAGAGAAAGTGTTGCTAAACACAGGAGTTTTTATTTCAGGTTCATAAAAGGCCTTTTCTTCACTCCTTTCAGTAAGGAATGGCTCACAGTTAAAACAAGAGAATCAAGTAGGAGCCAGTTTGTAGGCTTGTTTTTCAACCTCATGCAGATGGACAGGTCTGCAGGCATTTTGTAACAAGCATGAAGATCCATAATCCAGGCTCCCCATTTTTAACAAACCCACATTCTTGTGCGCCTCTTTGCATCCCTGACAGAAGTGCTGGGGTATTTCTGCAGCAAGTGTTTGTCAGTTCTTGTAACTGGATTTAGGTTGCCAATTTCTTCCCTGAAGACACAGTAATGTTATGTCTGAGACATATAATTTTAAAAAATCCTTCACAAAGTATACGCCTGTGCATCTAAAGTCAGCAAGACACTCTTTTTCCCACTTCCACCTTTTTCCTAAAAGTTGAGTGACCCCTGAGGTAAGGGCCTAAACTGATTTTTTAACACTTCAGAGAAGAAATCTCACCCATCAGAAAAGCTGGTCACAGGGCATAGCGCAAGCCCTGTTTCACAGCACAAAGCCTCTCAGCTTTGGATGGGAATTATGCAGAGCAACTTGTGTAATGGCCCAGGCCATAGGCTATGGATTTCTGTTGCCTGCCTTGCACTGCCTCGTTACTAGTTTTAAAAATCTTTCATTTTACACTGCAATGTTCGTGACTTATGCCCTGATTCTGCTTCCTCCGAAGTTCAGAACAGCTTTATATATTTATATAGCTTTTATAATTGATTCAATACAAGTAGAATGAGGTCCTGAATCTTTTCAGTTGTAAATTCTGTTAGTCAGATGAATAGTTTTATAGTGTATGAATTATCCATCCAAACACACATTGATTCCTCAAAGCAGATTTATCCATTAAGCCATCTTTAGTTACAAAGTTAGTATAACAAGTTTAATCTCACCCAAATTCTGAACTCACCCTAATCATCAGCAGCAGAAGAAAACAGAGAGGGTAGAAGATTGACTTTGTCTAGATGCATTAACCTCTTTCAAATTTTAATTTGAACTGTTTAGTGATTATGTGCACAACCTCTCTCTGTTCTTCTGTGCTATATTGCTTTCTCATTTTTCAAAGCTTTATCCAAATTGCCTTCACATGAGTAGCTGGAGGGAAAACTTGTAATTACTCTCATCTTCGGATAATCCTGCTCTTTAAAGAAAATAGCAACAGTTACATCCCTCTTCTGTGTCTTGAGTTAATGAAATGGAAGAATATACTCGAGAATTCTCCAGCAACAGTGGCTGTGGCATAGCTGCAGCCCACCAGTTAGACATCTTCATGGGGTTCAGGCTCCTAAACATTTACCAATAAGCATCAGACTTTAGTTTTTGAGGAAAAACTTATTCAGCAGGTACTTGGGCAGAAGTAGTCAGACCTTCTCTTTTGTAAATCAAGGAACACCTAAGGTTAGACTCCTCAGGAGAAGCAGTGAGAGCTGTCGCGTATGTTATGCCCTTTTATGATTCCCTATAATACTCCACATCTGCCTGCAACTCCTCTGGCTGGTCAATCTCCTTCACACCAGATCCCTATTTGTACAAAATTTGTTGAATCCTGCAAGATTTGCATAACTTCAAAGTTGTCTGGTCTGAATGGTCTCAAAGTCCATTCAGTCTGGTTGATAAATAACAAATACTGCTAAGCATGGTAGAGGTCTGCAGCTTTCAGTCTATATAGGAAACTAGGGGAAAAAAAGGAAAAATCATTTGTGTCATTGGAGATCCAGGATTGTGTCAACAATCAATGAGTAATACACAAGAGGTATGAGAGCTTGCACAGACCTGATGTATCTCTTCAGGAAAAGCAGTGTATTTCTTTCACAGGCAAGTGCCGTGGAAGCAAACACCCTTTTTCTCCTGCAGGTAGAAGCTGCTGGTACCACTGAATGATAGCCATGCTTCTGTGCCGTCCTGCTGCTGGGGAAGCAGTAAGCACAACTTCCAAGGTGACAGATGCTCTGCAAGGGTGCAAGGAGACTAGTCTAGGTTTGTAAGGAGCAGAGGAGCTCCTGCACAGTCTTGTCTATCTGGCCCTGGACAGCAGTGAGTGGTGTCCCCTCCTTCCAGGGCAGCAGGCAGAGGTGGCCCCTACAATATTTCAAATAGCACTTGACATGTTTCACAGAAGCACTCCCTGCAGAAGTCTAATATTACCCATATTCTTTCTTTGAATTTCTTAACATGATGGCTCATGTTTGAAACTTACAGAAGGACTGACTTTCATGTCATTGCCTTTTTACAGCTCAGTGACAGCTACACTGAAATCAGTGATGCTCTCTTTCTACAGGAGCAAAATCATGAAGGTTAACATTAGTTTCCTCAAGTATCCCTGCACCAAAAGATTCCATCCTAATAAAGAAGAGGATATATTTCATTCTTAAGGAAAATAGACTGAGCCTTTTAAAATTTATAATGTGAATTTTCCCAGACAGAGCATTACAAGGATTTCAGGATTAAAGGTTTCCTATAAGTACATAAATTGCCACATGACATGTCCAAGGATTCCAACACATTTTGATGCTATCATATTCAGTTATATACAATGTATGTAACTGAATACAACCTTTGCATTCAGACTTTCCCTTGCAACTTGAGTGTTTCTATGACAAACAAGCAAGCATCCAAAGCAACTAGATAGAGTGCAGAGGGTGTACTTTTTAATTACTGTTTTACTTGTCTCCTTGATCTCACTGAATAAATAAAATTAACAATTCACTCTCTGTTATAGTTTAATTAACATGGACCCTAGAGTATCCACACGTTTAAATTAGATTCATCTCTTCATCACTTAACCATAGTTAGGCCTAAAGAGAAGAGAGGACTTCCTGATAAACTATTCTAGGCCTGCTGACTCCGGAGGACTGCCTTCAGGCTAGATACCAGAATCAAGTCAGGTTTTCAGCTCCAAGCACTCTGTAGCTACTGCAAATGCTGCAACCTGCTCTAAGCAATTTGGTTTTTAAGAATTGAGGGGTGGGGATCTTCACAAGAGAGTTTTCAAGACCATGTTAAATAGACACATAAACACAGACTATGTGTAGTCTAAAAACTAACGGTAAAAGATGTTCACATCTCAAGAAGCCTGTGAACTGTGTAGCTTAGAATGAGCGTTGGAGGACAGTGATACAGCAGATAAGCAGGAAAATGGAAAAACAGCACACCAGTATCATTTTTTATTTTCTGCCATTCTTTCTTTTTGCTTCCCAAAAAGGACTCTGAGCATACATGAGTGCATGACCAGAAATCTGACCCTGACATTTTAATTACTTCTTTCTTGGCTGTAGTTTTGAGCAGAGGAATGGGAAGGGAATGCTGCTGCTTGCTTTTTTCAACTTTTCTCCTCTATTAGCACTATGTCCTTTATTGGAAATTGCCTGGAGGGCACATTTGAATACCTGGTAGCCAACCAGCAGAGAGACATAAAAATAATTTATTTGCAAATAGGAGGGAGAAAAATACATGTTGGAAGTGAAGTGAAGTGAAAAAAGTGTCCAGTAAAGAGTTTGCAAGAAATACTCAGTAGAAAATGAGTGAAAACAACTAGAAAATGTAAGGTCATTATGGAACTCATCTGAGAGCATAGATCTGCTAATGAAAAGTACAGATGGTATAATATTAGAAGTCATTATTAATAAAGAAATACTGAAATATCATGCAGAAATTGCTATATGACCTCAAGGGATAATTCAGGCTGATTAAATGAATTCATACAAGGTGAATATAATGTAAATGTAAGAAATTACTAGAACTTTTTTGTAACCTCCCAGAATATCATTTTGAAATTAAAAAGGCATGTTAACTAATGCAGACTCTATAATACCATCAGTGAAACACAACTACTAAACAAAGCAAACACTTTCCTAGAATACAAGAGAAAATATTTTGTGACAGAATTATTAGTGCCATTGTAGAAGATATGAGCTGCAGCACCTCTTGAATTCTACCTACAGTATTGTCATAAAAGTGAAGATTAACTCGGGGTATGAAAGGTACTGAGAAAGGCTGCCGGCATGCAGATAAGACTAAATGAGTCTGGACCACTTGAACTGCTAGACTGAAAGACAAGAAAAAAAGGCGACTGATGTCTGTCAATAGGCTGATAAACCAAAGTGAAAGACAAGAGCTTTGAGGGGGAAGATGAAGCTGTCATTAGGACATGGGTAAAATTACCGTGGATAAATGCAATTTTACCACAGGCAGGAGGTTGCAAAACTACACCTAGTACGATGTGTAAGCAAGCACCTTGATACCAGCAGAAAAAGTGATGGCAATCAGATGAAGTCCACAGTGACTGGAAAAAAGGAAATATTGTACCCATATTTAAAGAAGATAGAAATGAGGACCCTGGAAATTACCAGTGTGTCAGCCTCACTCACCTCTGTGCCTGGGAATATGATGGAACAAATCCTCCTAGAAGCTGTGCTAAGGCACATGGAGGACAGGGATGTGGTTTGAGACAGCCAGCAGAGCTTCACCAAGGGGAAATACTGCCTGACTGCCGCGGTGCTATTGCCAGCCAGCATGCTGCCCCGAGCACCAGGCAATCTTCCACCTGCCCCAGAGCGGGGTGGAGGCTGATCGCAGCACAGCAGGGCAGGCAAAGTTCTCTCTTGGGTTTGCCTTGCCCACTTGCGCACAAAGGTGCGCAAAGGAGGTAGGAATGAGGCAGAGGGGCTTCTTCAGCAGGGAAGGGTGTATTGGAGAACACAAAAACCCAGGCCAGGAAAATGAGGTGGGCCTGGGGTCTTATACCCCTACATAATGGCAGTGGAGAACACATAATAACCAATAAAATCTATTTCGGGGGTGTTACAAAGCGGGGGAAAGAAGGGATCAGAGCAAATGGGAGAAGGAGCAGGGAGAGGACTAACATAGGCCAACCAACTACTGAGTAACATAGAACTTTCTGGAGAAACAACCAAATATGAATCATAAGGGGAGGGGGGGGCAGCAGCCAATGGTCAGCGTGTTTTACACAGCCTTTTGAGTGCTCACTGTGCCTTCAAGCCCTTGAATTGTGGAGGCATCAAACCAATGGACCTGTTGGTCTGCTTGGTCCAGCTGACCATGGCTCTGGCCATGGCTCACCGCAACACCTGACCAACCCAGTGGCCTTCTGTGGTGGAGTGAATACATCAATGGACAAGAGAAGGATTACAGATGTCATTCATTTAGACTTCTATAAAGCCTTTAACACAGCCCCCCCACAATCTCCTTCTCTCTAAATTGGAGGAGTTGAGATTTCGTGGGTGTACTCTCTGGTGGATCAGAAATTAGTTGAATGGAACATCCAGAGAGCAGACATCAATGGCTCAATGTCCAGGCAGAGATCAGTGACAAGTGCTGTCCCTCAGGGATCCATATGGGGACCAGGACATTTTAATAGGTGGTGGGATCAAGTGCAACCTCAGCAAGTTTGAAGACAGCGCCAAAATGAGCATTGTGTCTGACACAGCTGAGGGACAGGATGCCATTCAGAGCAATCAAGACAGGTTAGAGAAGTGGGCCCATGTGAACCTCAGGAGGTCCAACAGGGTTAACTGTGAGGTAGTGCACCTGGGTCAGTGTTGGAATGAAAGCTTCTCTGGACTCAAGCCCAGAGGAAAGCCAAAGCACAGGAGTCGAATTAAAACCTTTAGATAAGCTGAGATACATGAAGTCACACCAAAGTGAAATAGAAATGTAGATTTTTAACTTTTAGTAGAAATATATGCTGAGTGCTTTAAACATTGAAAAGCTGCAGCAGAGACCTTAAACACAGTTCTTTTTGCAGCAGTGTTACCTTTTCACAGAATTCTTTTACTTTAGGCAAAATGTAGATAGAACTATTTTGTTCACATTTTTAGAGAGTTCTCATAAACAATAAGAGCTGATAGAAACTTTTGTTTCTATCAAAAATAGAAACAAATTTGTGTAATACCTATGTAATATTTGTGTAAAACTTAAGGACTGTTAGAATTA
This sequence comes from Monarcha castaneiventris obscurior, assembly GCA_026261815.1. NCBI lineage: Eukaryota > Metazoa > Chordata > Aves > Passeriformes > Monarchidae > Monarcha > Monarcha castaneiventris. The sequence continues at coordinate 11,170,471 of JAMPIT010000893.1, read as the reverse complement.
GACCAGGATAAGTTAAGAAAAGAAAAACGAGAATCGTGTGTTAATCTTATTGGTCAATTAACAAATATAATCAACACTTCTGTAAGAAAGAATTAGAAATTAGAGGAAATTCGTAGAAGCTGTTTTCTGCCTGCTATTTGCCTGCTGTTGCTGCTTGGCTTTATCATGTAACCCCCTTGAACTCTGCCTTCAAGAAGCTATTAGACTATGAAATAAAGAACTTAGCAGAACAGCAGCCTTCTCTGCTCTCTTACCCTGGTCCAAGAAGGAAGGGTATCCCGTCAAAATCTCAACAAGTCAGAGCAACCCTTGGTAACAGTACAGGGTAGGGGTTAAAGGGATTGAGAAAAGCCGTGCTGAGAAGGACTTGAAGAACTGGTGGATGAGAAACTGCAGCCTGTGCAACCAATTCTATCCTGGGCTGCATCCAAAGCAGCATGGCCAGCAGGGCAAGGAAGGGGATTCTGCCACTCACCTTAACTCTGGTGAGATCCCACTTGCAGTGCTGTGTCCAGCTCTGAAGTCTTCAGCACAGGAAACACATGGACGGGCTGGAGTGGATCCAGAGGACAACCATAAAATTAGAGATATGAACTTCTTCTCCTATGAGGAAAGACTGAGGCAGTTTGGGTTGTTCAGTCTGGAAAAGAGAAGGCTCCAGGGACACGTTATTGCTCCATTACTTAAAGGAGGCTTATAAGACAGATGAGGGGAGACAAACATTTCAGCAGGACCTGTTGTGATAGGACAGCTAGGGGTAATGTTTTTAGACTAAAAGAGGGCATATTCAGACTAGATGAAACAAAATATTTTTTATGATGAAGGTGGTGAAACCTTGAATGAGTTTTCTCAGAGAGGTGATAGATACTTCCTCCCTGGAAGCATTCGAGGTCAGGCTGGACTGGGCTCTGAACAACCTGATAGCTCTTCAGAGAATGACCTGGGGATCCTGGTGGACAACAAGCTGCCCATGAGCTAGCAGTGTGCCATTGTGGCCCCTAGTGGTGTTCTTCAGGGCTCAGTACTGGGGTCGTCCTGTTTACTGTCTTTATTGATGATATGGATGAGGGCATTGAGTGCACCCTCAGAAAGTTAGCAGGCCACACGAAGTTGGGTGGATTATTGATCTACTGGAGGGCAGGAAGACTCTGCAGAGGGATCTGGACAGGCTGGATCGATGGGACAAGGCCATGAGGTTCAACAAGGTCACATGGCAGGTCCTGCTCTTGGGTCACAACCGCCCCAGGCAGCTCCACAGGCTGGGGCAGAGTGACTGGAAAGCTGCCCACAGGAAAAGGACCTGGGGGTGCTGGTGACAGTGACTGCACATGAGGCTGGGTGTGCCCAGGTGGCCAAGAGGGCCAATGGCATCCTGGCCTGGATCAGCAATGGTGGGGCCAGCAGGACCAGGGCAGGGATTGTCCCCATGTACTGGGCCCTGGTGAGGCCACACCTCGAGTCCTGTGTCCAGTTCTGGGCCCCTCACTGCAGGCATGGACACTGAGGTGCTGGAGGGAGTCCAGAGAAGGGCAACGGAGCTGGGGAAGGGTCTGGAGAACAAGTTCTGTGAGGAGCAGCTGAGGCTGTTTATCCTCGAGAAAAGGAGGCTCAGGGGAGACCTTATGACTGTCTACACCAGCCTGAAAGGAGGCTGTAGCCGGGGGGTTTGGTCTCCTCTCCCAGGCGACCAGTAACAGGACAAGAGGATGTAGCCTCAAGCTGCACCAGGTGAGGTTCGTGTTGGACACGAGAAGGAATTTTTCATGGAAAGGGTCGTTAAGCATTAAAAGGGACTGCCCAGGGACAATGGAGTCACCATCCCTGGCGGCGTTTAACTGGACATGGCTTAGTTCTGGGCTACTCAGGAGAAGAGAGACATGGAGATCCTGCAGTGGGCCCAAAAAAAGGGCTACAAAGATTATGAGGACACTGCAGAATCTCTCTTGTGAGGAAAGGCTGAGAGAGATGGGCCAGTCCAGCCTCAAGAAGGGACAACTGAGAGGGGACCCAATCAATCTCTATGAGTATCTGAAGGAAGGGTGTCAAGGGGATGGAGCCAGGCTCTTCTCAGTGGTGCCAGGCAATAGGACAAGAGGAAATGGGCAGAGTACAGAAAATTCCACCTGAATATGAGGAAGAACTTCTTTACTGTGCAGGTGAACAAGGACTGGAAGAGAGAGGTTTTAGAGTCTACTTCCCTGGAGATATTCAAGAACCATCTGGATGCAATGCCGTGCTGTGCGTTCTAGCATGACCCTGATTGAGCAGGGACGGTCGACCAGACAACCCATTGTGGTACTTTCCAACTTTATCCATTCTGTGCTTCCATTACTTTGAAGATGTCCCTGTTCATTGCAGAGTGATTTGACTAAATATTTTTTCTAGGTCCCTTCCAACCAAAATCATTCTATGAGTCTATGAAAACATATAACATGAAATATGAGAGGGAGACAGATGTGGGATGGTGAAGGACTGATGTCCATTGAAGAGAAGTAATAAGTTCCTTTTAAAAGTGTAGGATGGCATAATATCATTGAAACATAGAGGAAGGATCCCTGAAGGTCACCAAGCTCAGTCACAACTGAAGTGTTACCACAAACACCAGATCAGGCTAGTCACTGCTAACTAAAGAAATCCCCTTGATGGAAGATTGCTGCAAGCATCTAAGGAAATTAATTATTTATTTATTTTGCCTCTCCAAACATCATTTGCTATAGTGGAATAACTCTTCAGTACCAAAGTACAACCTGCATGAGAAACAATTTTCCAGTGATTGTATTCTTTTTCCACATCATGTCACGGTTTGTCACCTGTGCTCTGCAGACACCAATGCTGGTCTCAGAGTTTTACAGGACTGAAGACCTGGTGCTCCTGTAACACTGGCTTCCTACATAACTGGTTTGCAAGCTGTGGCCTAGACACTCTTTCCAAGAGTTAACGGGGACAGTTTGGTATCATCTTCTGTTTGACTTGGTGCCTCAGTTCCCCCTTCAAAAACAGAAGTTTTATAAAATAAGCTTGTAAATCCTACAAATATCAAAAGGGAAGTGGAAAAGAAGAGGGGGAAGTGGGAAAGAAGAGAGGGGAGTGGGAAGGAAGAGAGGGGAATGGATAAAAACAATACTGTACCATGGCAAGGGAATTTTCTCCCCACAAAAGTAACATATTACTGCAGAATTCTTGCCTCTTCCTGTTGACTTGGTTCAGCACTATTCTGACTTATGTACTGGAGTCTGTCTGGTGAAAAAAAATGTTTGGCGAAAGAGAACGGAGGAGTGTGTGTAAGTTATAATGTCTCATCAGCAGTGATTATTCTTGTTTCATGAGTCCTTTAAGATCAAGCTCCGAGGGCTGCTCAAATTGGATTTGCCCAGTTCACTCCTCATGCCTGCAATGCAAGTGTCAGTTGCATGAGTTGAGCCAGGATAAAAAGATTAAGAGAGCTAACACTGGCTCCAAATTTTCCAACCCTAATTGCTTAAAATAGCAATCTATCACTATATACCTAAGCAAAAATGTTCTTCAGTGGTGCTACACCTGGGGGCATTGGAGACAACTAGGCTTCCTGAATCCAGTGTCTGGAAATTAGTGAATTATAGGCAAACTCTGGGCAAGTAGATTTCATTTATTTTTTAACTCTTCTGCCCATTACTTCTTATCAGGATGAAAAGTTTATAAGGATATATGGAAACAGTTGCCATGATCTCATGCACCCACAAAGGATTAGCCCTGGGCAATCGATGGCAGCCAAACCATTTGCCTTTGCCCGATCAAGGTGGAGCTGTCCTCCTTCCAAAGCCAGTCCAGGAGCTGGTCCACGGAGCTTCAACAGATAACCTTGTCATGGTGGGGTTCCAGGGAACTCCACTCACTAGGGGACAGAGGAAGACGAGAACCACTGAGAAGAGGCTGTGTAAATTTGGCAGTCCAGAGCCCTGCTGCACCAAGATGGAGGCTGCAATGGGAGTGGGGGTTACAGACTAAGCCCAAAGAGGTGTCATCTATTCAGACTTAGACCAAAATTTTCTCAAAACTGAGCTTTGTTTCAACATTTTTACAACAGAAACATTTTTAAAACACGAAGTTGAAACTGTTGGTGGCACTGAAATATCCCAGACTGCAGTCTCACAGAAGGAAAAAATATGGTTAGAAACTTAATTTTCTGTTACAAAAGCACATGAACAGAGAAAGTTACAGATATTCAATGTATTTCTTGAAGCCTTTCTTCAGTTATTGAAATACCAAACACTCAAGCACTTTTGTGTGAGAGTGCCAAGCAGAAGCAGGGAAAGTCACTTTGGCCTGAAATTAGATGAAACACTTGCGAAGCTAAATAAAACAGTTTTATTCCTATAGGTCTTATTATAGTTTCCATCTACAGCCCTTGGTTCCCCAGTTTTGGTTTTCAAAATTTAAAGAGACTATTCCCATGTTGTCTACTACCCACTGTAGTGAGATCTCTTAATTTACATGAGTAAATCCTGACACAGTCTGGAGCCTGTTACTGACTTCAGCAGCAGACAGACTCAATCTGTTTATGAGAAGCTTTTTAATTCAAAGAGCTCAGCTGATTGTTATAGTGCCTGGTAATTGCAAGTATCAGAGTACTGCTATGAGGAAGGGATAGAGCCTGGGTACTGTGGGAACTACAGCTAGTATACTATGCCTTGCACTGTTCCAACACAGAAATTACAGGATGAAACACTGCGAGGAGAAAAAAAAAATCACTACAGAAAGGAAGTATTCCATCCCCCTCCGTGTTCAGCAGAGACAACAGTCCCAACACCCACTGTTCAAGTTTCAAGGACATTGGCAAATCTCCTGCAAACTACTGAGCGTTGCATACAATGACTAGACAAGGCCACTCAAATGGCCAGCTTACATTTCTAACTGCCTCTTTGGGTAGCCAAAATATAATTTTCATATACTATCAGACTGGATGTGTGTGTAAAGCCTGACATATGCAGCACTTAAACTGTACTCAAAGCCTTGGAGGTGCAGAGCAAGAAACAGCAAGGGCTGCTGCAGGCAAGCAAGGAGCCAAGGACAACCCCAGCACAGCACACACCTTCATCCACGAGACAGAGTCCCACAGAGGCTGTGCACATCATGCAGAGCCAGGTGTTAGTGACAGGGTCCATCAACAGTCACAGACACAACAGGGACCTCAGTCAGGAGCAAAGGAGATGATGCCACAAATACAACTGAAGGCAAGACTGCAATGTGGGTCCAAATTCCATCCTGCCAATATGGCCAAAGGCAGGACTAGAGACAAGCTACAATATACACCTGGGGTCTATTCAGGAAACACATTACCCAGAAGTATGTCTAAGGCCCATGCAGGAGACGAGTTGGAAAAATGGACATTCCTAACTCAGCTCAGGCACAGATGGTATTCCCAGGCCTGAGCCCAAATGAGACTCCCATGCCCAGGGACACAGAGCAAGTTCCATGGTGGGGGCTCAGACAAGGGTCCCCTTGGGGTTATTTCACATACTGAAATAGAGCCTGCCCCTTCTTTATGCTTATATGGAACTGCAAAAAGACATTAGGTTTTGTCCTACTGACATTTTTATAAACAAATGCCTTGTGAACCCAGACATTGGGCTAAAAATGTATTCAAGACTCCTCTAAATTTTAAGCCTTACAGAGAGGTATTAAATGAGTAGGTTTTTTATGACATCTAGGCAGATTACTATGAGCATGTCAGATCTTCTGTATTTGATTTTGTCTCAATTACTGGGTCCCATGCCAAGACATCTGCATCTCTCAGACATTTAATGCAGTGCAGTGAAGTAGCCTACCTCTAGGATTTCTCAAGACAGCTCCTGTTCCCTTGCTTCACTGGCACCCTGCCAGGGACCATGGCTATGGCAGAGCAGAGCTGGTCTAATGTGTGGTGCTTCCACTGGAGACACAAGGCATACAGCCCATGGCAGAGCTTTAGGTGCAGAGAAGCTTTTGTAGGCAATACAGCCCCCATCCACAGCAACACACTGTCACTGCCCCTCCAAATTGTAGGACCAAGAGAATTTGTCTGGGCTGAAAGGTCAGCAGCATGAATTACTGTTTTTCACACAGGTCCTCCATTCCTTTTGCAGTGACTTTCAATTTTGGTAAGATAGCAAGGCAATCCTAGCAGCAAAGTGGTCTAATCTTCTCAGTCACGGGCAGTGTTAAGCTCTGGCAAACACTTGTGCATTACTACAGTCTGTATTTTATCGGTGGTGCTTAACAAGCTGTTTACAACTTCCTAGTTACCTTCAGCATGTTACATTCTCCTTCAAATTAGAGCTGTGAGAGCCAGAATTCCTGACAGGTTTGATCGCTGCCCTTACCATCAATTTGCAGAGATTATAAGCCTGTCAGAAAGATATCATTGGAGATTTAAGGGATTGCTTTCCAGAGTAATTCTGAAATGACAGTTAATGTGCAGAGAGCTTTGCATCATACTTTCCCACCCTAAAAAAAAGTATGTACAGTAAGATACGCTGTACATGCAAAAATATAGAAGTATATAATGAAACATGTTGAACATGTGAAGATAGATAGATAGATAGATAGATAGATAGATAGATAGATAGATAGATAGATAGATAGATAGATAGATAGATAGCTATTATACAATTTTACTAATACATGTGTCAGTTTTGATGCTACATTTCCTATCATTCACTTCCTCTTGTGAGTGGTATAGAGAGCAATCACCATCCGGTCTGGGAAAGCATCACACATATGTTAGAGTACCAAGCTTGTGCTGCTTGTAGCAAGGAAAATCCAACATGTATTTCAGAAACAGCTGTAGTTTGTTGCACTACATTTCTGGTTATGCAGAGACACGAGCATGACCCATGAATGATGGGACAGAGGCTCCTTTGATAGCAAGGTTCAACAGCAGGAAATAAACAGGCCAAACACTGGTTTCAGCTAAGCAGTATAGTAGTATCATAACTGGTATTTGGGTTGATCTAGATGTTAATGGTGACTTTCTCTATGGTAATGTGTACCTGAAAGCCTCCTTCATTTAGAACTTAAAAGCTAAAAAATAATTAAATAGTAGAACAAATGATACATTCAAATTTTACCGAATGGAAAATAACTGCCTAAAAATGGCCTGGGTTTCTGGCATTTTCCATATACCAAAAAGTTTCACCTCAGAGTTAGGTTTCCATATCAAGAAAAGTGCTGTTGTTAATCTGTTTTAGAGCACAATACTGGCAGCTTCACAGTATGTTTTATATGAGGGGGTATGAGGCATTAAATAACAGTAGTATCAATTTTTCGTATGCTGACACTGCTTGGATGAAAAAAATTCAACTGTAGGTGTGCAACTGTCTTGATCTATTGTTTGACCACAGCAAAGGGCAGTCAGCCACTAAGAAACAACTGGATTAGAACAGGAATTAATTCCTTAATGCCAAACCAGATAAAAGTTTTAAACAGCAAGGTACCTCACATCCTTTGTATGAAAACACAATGCTCACAATTCATTGTAAGAACAATGAATAAAACCAACTTTTTCGATTAGAACATGTATTCAGGGGGCTAAAAGATGCTCTTGAAATGAAAGGGCATCAGGACAAGGGAGGAGCTGCTCAGAAAAAGGCTTAAGGTTTGAGCAGAGTGGATCGGATGCATGTCTTCAGGAGAGACTAGGTTTTATCCAACCACCTGGTCTTCTGAGATATATATTTATTCACTTGCCTGTCTAGAGACAGAAAAAGCTGTGCTTTTAATCTTGCTTTGTTGCCTGCACAGGCAATTTAATTTAATTGGTGTTGTGTTTTCTCTTCGATAGCTGTGCTGCTTTGGGAGGTAGTCTTAGTTTTATGCACATAATTCTCAGCATCACCACCTTCTGAAGTTACCAAGTACACATACCCTTTTTCTTTATTGCTCTTTGCAGAGTTTTCTTTCATTGCATAATGGAGTTGTTATGTGACAGCTACACCTTTTTTATCCCCCTTTTTAAGTTCATATTTTGTCCATACAAAATATTGATGAGGACTATTACTTTTTCTTTTTTCTTTTGTGTACTGAATTTTGTCTGTGTGTGTGCGATAAAGGTTTGGATGTTTTAATATGAAGTGGGTAAATATGAATGTTTTCTGTTGAAGTTACTGAGAACCTCTGAGGTGATGAGGTCAACCTGCAGCTTGATCTCCCATGGAGCTACTGATAGTAAAAATGAGCATTTTAATTACTTCTGATTTTCCTGCCCCTGCATGTCTCCCTATCAAATTAATTCACACACAGAAGATAGCATTATCAGGTGTTAATTATTGGAAGAGTAGCACAGGGACAATCAGGCAGACTTGAAAGGCCAAACAGTCATATGCATACACAAATAACTTAGAATGAGAGATATATATTTCTATTCTTGACTTAATGGTCATTTTTGAACCGTGGTATGTTTTTTTAACCTGCACATCTTAGCAAGTATGAAAAAACAAGCTTGCAATTTTAATAAAACAAAGTTTTCAAATCTTCATTGCAAGAGAATGTTGTTGAACTGTTAATGTTCTTCCTATCAGATATCTCAAGGGAATAGTTTGTTTTGTCTGATTTCTAAAACACAAATTAGGAGAAAAATCACCCAGTGCTCTTTTTTTGCTCTCCAACTTCTTTCCTCCATGCATACTATAGACCTTAAGCTTTAAACAGACCATATGTTATTCAGTGTCAGTAAATATTTATCCTGTTTTCTTCTGATGTATCTAAATGAATTCTTAATCCTAAAGTCGACACCTATAAATAATAAGGGAATCTAGATTCATCTCTGCCAGCTTGCTTCCATCCTTTAATAAAATTTACACATTATTGTACACTACAACATGATATGTATTAGAATTAAGCAAGATGATTAAACATATAGATCATCCCTCCAGGTCTAATCAGATACCTCCTCTTCAAAATGCATGCTTTTATGACTCAGCTTCAAGTCTAAGTGAACAACACACACAACACTGAGTTTCTGAAATTCTTTGTGCTCCTGCAGCTAATGGAAGCTCAAGTAGTATCTGCTATGCATAAAAATGTGAATAAATTGCCACAGGTCAACCTCTTCTCACTAGGTTTGGGTAATTACTTTCCCAATAAGTCACTGTATGGCATTGCTAAAGAAAACTGTATTACATATTATTTACAGGCATAATAAGTAAACAGGATGCTTTGCTGTAGATGGAAAATGGAAGTCAAATACAATAAGCCGTTCCAAGCATAAAACTTGTATAATACAGTCTCCCTGATAACAGGGCAGAACAAGAAAGTAGTGTTTAATGATAAGGGGTTTCTTTATAAAACAGATGGATTTTCGAGAGTGTTTTTGATGGAACAGCAGACTGTTTTACATATCAGGAAACCCCAACAGCAAGAAAGTCATGAGTGAAGCAGTTAAAGGTTCATAAAAGTTTAATGCAAAGCCATGTGAAGTAAAAAGTAGTGTCATGGGTTTACCAGTTATTTGAATGGGCTCAAAAAAGCAAATAAAGGGGAGTGAAGAGGAAGCAGGAGACCTTGTGTCATCTGACCATGTCTACGTGGAGAGACAGATCCTTTGGTGATCCTCAGTGGAATAATGACACAACAAATTTGTGCAATCAAAACTCTATTTCAATATGGACCCTCTGCAGAGGGGGTCATTTCACAAAACTGGTATCCAAGACTTTCTTCAGATCAGGTCAGCCAACGAGAAGAATATTCTTCATGAAGGAATACTGAAAAAAGGACAGCAAAAATTAAACTGCTGTATGTTCTGGTTTGAAAGTAAACTGGTGGGAGAAATGAACCCATTCATTTACCTTAAGAGAGATTTCAGGTCAGAGTTACAATTTAATAGAAAGATTACAATAAATGCGATGATACACAGAGAACTGGCTTAAACCCACAAAGTCAGAGTACAGCTGGCATGCTGTTAGTGATGGTCACAGTCCTGTGAAGGGGTTTCATCCTGTTGAAATTATGGTCATGGTCTTGTCAAAAGCAGTGGTCCTGTGGAAGTTCTGGTCCTCCTCTGGATCCACCAAGTGGTGTTGTCCCAAGATTCCAAAACCAAAGATTACATATGCTTAGGTTCAGGTGGGAATGCTCAGTACCTCCCCTGGCTGGGGCAGTTTCACAATGGAATGATGTAATCCTGTGAGTCCTGGGATATTTGGAAGTCCTTGATGGTCTGCGTTGTTGCAGCTGCCTATTCTGCTAGTGCCATTGAGCCCATTATGGTCCATCAACAGAAATGACCCCTCAGGATTGGTGTAACTGTGCTGGTGCTTCCCAGAGGGAGTTACCACAGCTGAGTCACAGGTGTGAAGAAGAAGAATCACTACCCTGCCTTGCACTACCCTGCCTACCCAGCCTGTAGCCTGCGGTGTCTGGTGTGCACAGGGCAGCTCCTGAAAATGACCCATCATTAGCAGTTCATCAGAAATGACAGAGGGGAGTAGAATACACAGGGTGGTACACCCCCATAGTCCTAAACTGGCACCCTATTCCTGTAAACAGGACGCTGTATCAGGCCTTAGGAATTGAAAAATAGCATGGGAGAACTTGAGGTCAGCTACATTCTCCAAAGCTGTAGACAAAGGTTCCCAAAATTACCTCTCTAGGCAGCACCAGTACACACTGCTGTGTGTCATGAGATGCTAATGTCACTTGCCTCTCCTGTCGTCAATCTGTTGTTTTTGTGTTGAAGAAAGAGCTGATTACCTCAGAATGGGATTTACCAAATTCCAGACCTGGATGTCATAGGAGGACTCTGTGTACTTCCCAACAGAGTTTGTGACATTGTAGATACATTCAGGCACATTTCTCTTCCAAAGGACACAAGTGTTAATCTCATGTTATGGCAGAAGAGAGAAAACACAGGCATGAGACACAGAAGGAAAGTCAGGCAGTTGCAGTCACACGTTCTATTCACGAGCCGGTGGAGAGCGGGCTGTGTAACCAGAGTAGGACCTCAGTGTTTGGAGCTCAGAATCCGTGTGGGTGGCGTGCTCAGTGGCCAGTGTGGCTCTGCCTCTCTGTCACCACATTATTCCCCTTGGCTGCTGGCCACTGTCAAGCCATACTGGTGGTGGCCTGGTAACCTGTCCAGGGCCACCCTTCCGGCAACCTGCGATGCTCTAAAGAGGCCTTCCTGAAACCCCAGTGGGGCTCCAGAGGCAAGTCCAAGCTGAAATTCCCCATCAGCCTTAAATCAGGATGGGAGCAAGGGCCAGGACCAAACCCAAAGAAAAACCTTCATTTTCTACTGTTTATTTGCTTCATCTGTGTTTGCATGATAAAAGAAGCCTGTACAGAGCTGCTTGGCATGTCTTGACAGTGGAAGAAATGGTTGTGAAGGATGCTGCCATCAATGGTGTCAGAGGACTTTGGGATAGCATTTGCACAAGGGATTGAAAAAATAATCAAATAAACGGCACTGATTAGTTGATGATCTGCTGCTGAATCCCTGTTTAAAATGCTGGTCCACCTTTCAAATGCTTCCCTTGTGCTGCATTCCATTTTGCTTAATAAATGAGAAGTGTTTCAAGATACTGCTCAAGAGTTTTTTCTCAGCAAGCTAAATGCATTTTGCTGGTGATTGAGAAAGCCTATTCCAGCCTCTGGCAGGAAATGACCAGGGCTGTTAGGTCAGACTGGGTAGAAAAGAATGACAGTCTCCTCATATTCAATCAGCCCCCAATTACAGTTTATCAGCAAGAGAGCAGATCAGAAATGAGTTTTGTTACAATTGGAACTCTCTGCATCCAGCCGTATGAGCCTTGGTGCTCCATATCTAATAAATAGCTCTTGGTATTTAGTTCCCCTGGAACAGTTTATCTATCTGATCTGTCTGCTTCTTCTTATGATCCAAGGTTTCTTAAAATGAGAAACAAATATCAAAATATCCAGCCATTGAGAAATTGTTTGTTTGTTTGTTTGTTTAAAGTTTCAAGCAAAAATTGAAGCTTTATTCTTTTACATTTATTCAAAAATTTACTTTATGTGTTTCCCTTGACAGGTCAGTTCAGTCTGTGATGGATCTGTCATATTTTGAAAGCAAAATCTTTCCAGACTTGGCTAGAACTGTGAAACTTGACACAGTAAACTTCTTTTCCTGAAAGCACTGTGAACTCAGATATTATAGTATGTCCGTCTACTTTGTTGAATATTTGTCTACAAATATTTTGCTTTCCTAAATAAGCTCATTTCGTTTTCCCCCTTCCTGAAACAATTTTAAAGCATACAAGGTAAGAACAGCTTATGTTTTGGAATAAAGGTCCTTATTTCTTTTGAAATAAAATTGGAAAAAGTAGCAAAATCTCCACTATTCAAGTGCAGGAACGCTTTTTTTTCCCATTAATTGTATATCAGTAAAAGCCTACCTTAGTAATCAAACAACATATTTCAGCTGCTGATGGAAATTCCCAGCACTCACAAAAGTTTTACTCCTTCCTTTATGCTACGGTGATACAGAGGTACGCATAACTGACAGGAACACACCCCAAAAAGAGTCCAAAAGTGTACAAGAAAGACTACGGAATTTGATTCAGAAACTTCGGTAACAGAGGGGTTTTTTCTCTTAATCGTATAGTTTTGGACTACCTACCTAAAAGTGATGAAGTAGAGGCCAAAAAATAAGTCTGTTTACTCAGTTAACTTATGTTTCAGACACGCTTCATACGAGTATACACAGGCATGTTGTCTTTACTTAAATATGTGTATGCAAAAAGAGGAAAATGGAGATAGTTTTGTATAAATCTATTCCATCACCTCTAGTAAAAAATACATTGAAATGCATACTTGCAGAATATAATTTAGTGTGCATTATTCTGTAAACCTATATGGTCTAAAATATAGTATTATTTTAAGCTTTTCTTTTTGTACTTCTTGCAGCTATCCAAGGAAAAAAAAACTTTCAAGAAAGGAATTTGTCTAGTGACTTAAAGTTTACTTCAGAATCTGGTCTTGTCTGTGAGCAAAAGAACTGCTTCTAATGACTAAAAATGCCAGCCTTCCCAACTTCAACCATTCTTTGATTTTGTGACCATAATGGCTGCAATTTTTCTAGAAATGGAGAATGTCTAGAATATAAATAAAAAATTCCTAGCTGACATGTTCACTGAGAGGTAGTCTTGTGAGCAGAGCAATCAAGGTACTTGATGCCAAGGGCCATCTACCAGTTCTCAGGCAGAAGATAAAGTCTCAGGAAGGATGCTGGTACATCTCTAAGTTCCACAGTGTTAAGTATCTGATGGGCCAGGAGGAAGCTTCAATATTCAGATCCTGCAACAAAAATCACAGCATTTATCAGTCTTGAGGGCAGGTCTTCCTCTATCATGAACTGTCACAATTCCACTGTACCTAATGAAGCTGTGCCAAATTCAACCAGCTGAAGGATCTGTTCTGGGTTTTGATGTAAGGAAAAGGAGGAGATAAAACTAGCAACTTTCAGTTAAAGAATTGTGACAAGTTTGTGTTGTATGCTTTTTCTGAAAGAACTTCAGGTGTGCACAAATGGACTTTTTCTTAGAAACACTTAATTCATTTTTTGGGTGCAGAATATGCTCAGACCATTAATTGGAACTTCTCCTATTCCATATATCTTGCCCCTCTCAGCCTTAGAGGGAAACAACTGCTTTACTCCTTGACACAAGGATTTTCTAACTCTTTCTCTGGTCACAAAGAGTGTAACACGCTCCTTACAGCAGTTTGAAGCTCATGTAGGGCCCTGATGGATGTGGTTCAGGTGAAGTTTAGAAGTCAGGGAGTGCTCTGAATTTCCTTTTTAAAATAGAATAAAAGCGCCATTTTGTCAGCGCTCCTTTTGAATGGCATGAGTATTTATACTGTTGCATCTGAGAGGGGACAGAAGCCCCTACACTGGATGGAGATGAGACAGCTGATGATTGTTATTTTCTCTTTTTTTTTTTTCAATTTTTCACTATTGTAGCAAAGAACAAATAGGGGTTCATTCCTCCTGCAATACTCAGCAATACAAAGACTGAGTGTTTTGAATTTTCCATGTAAATGCTCATGCTAACTGCTGACCTCCACTGGAAAAAGAAGAGTGTTTTATTCCCCTGGAAGTACAGCTAATGCAGCTGGAGTTTTTCAAAGGTGCCATTAGCAGGGATTGGACACCTCAGTTTTTAAATCAAATCTTGGTCTGAATGTCAGAGAAAGATGCAAAGCTCCATTACTCAAAGCTGTGCAGTTGTCCTTTGATCTATCACTGGTAATTTAATACAGAGCTTTACTGGCTGTGGTGAATTTTTTTATATTGCTGTTTCTGTTTTAAATGGCTTCTTGCTTCTGCATGTTACATGTATTTTGGAACAGCTCTCTCTGAACTATAGGGCTGCAGAGAGCAAATTCAATGAGAGCAGAGAGCTGATTAGCTAACATAATGATTGCAGCTGCAGTTAAATGAAAGCTGCCATAACAATGCAGCAGCAATACTTCACTGATCACTTCTCAAAGAGAGAAAACAAAAACATGACTAATTTTGAGCTTGATGCTTTTCACTTCTGACTGAGGAAAAATCATGCACCAATGTATAGATGAGGCTTTAAAACATGCCAGGGCAATGGTGCTGGTGAGGGTCTTCACTGCTTATTGCATGGCAACTTGAAAAAGCAGCTCCCTGATGTTACCTTTCCATGCCCCATTTCACAGCAATTTGCGCATGGCAGGGAAGTCACGCTCACCACAGATCTTCATGGCAATTGCACCCTTGACTTCTGCAAGGGCAGATTGTATTTTTCATCCTTTCTGACCCTTCTCAGTCCATGAGAATTTTACTTAGACGAGGTCCTAGAAAGGTCCCAAACTGAGCCAGGCTCAGATGCATTTGTCCCTGTGCTTGACTGCTCAGGTCCTGGGCAGGCTGCAGGATAGTTGCAGATACCTTGGGGACAGTGGGGCCAGATACCTTGGACAGTGTCAACATCAGTGACTACCCAGCTCGTTGCTGTACCCTTGGGCTATGCCTTTCCTTTGCTCTGTTTCCCCTACACCAGCCTTCAAATCCTTCCTCTTGCTTCACACATTGGAAAAAAAATCTGAAGTGAGGGAAGAAGAGGCAGGCAAATGTCAGCCTGGAAAGCGGTAGGGAATCTTTAGTTATCCACGCTGAAGGACTGCCATATAAGCAACAACTGGTTTAAAATACAGAAAAATGCAGATAGATCAGGAATGCATGTCTGGCTTCTGCTGGGTAAGTGATGATTTAGGAAATGGACCTCACGGTTACAGTTACCAATGTTTTTCCAGCAGATTCAGTCAGGGATGAAAGAAGCACTGACCAGCTCAGACATCTGGGCATATTCTGCTTTTGAATAACTTAAAACAATAATTGTTTCCTGTTTATTGTTCATAGAATAAACATTAAAAATAGCAGATACAGGCTGTTCATAAAGCAAAGTTGCCTTTAGGAAGTGCAGTCTGTGGTGGCTGGTGTGGTGTGGAAGGAGCAGGGTCTCTTCTGGGCAGGCGCATGGGGCTGACTGTGGCCCTTTGGGCTCAGTGGGATGCACGAAGCAAGACCAGGGAGCTCCAGAAACCTTCTCCCTGACCATCTTCCAAGGCACACTGAATTACTCTTCTCTAGGAGGTGGTGGCTCTGTGTGTTAGCACAAAGCTGAGCCCAGACTCAAAAGGGCTCTGGCAATCACAAACAGCACAGAGATGGGTGGTGCCGTCAGTGAGAGGTGCCCAGGTCTGTGGCCCAAAAATCATATATTTGTAGAAAATATGATCTTCCTGTTGTAAAACCTAAACAAGAGTCAGACATTGCCATCCACAAGACACAATAAGGCACAAGGAAAAATACACAGACCTCAGGAAGGAAATATTTTGGCTGCTTGAGAAAAATGCCACCCTACAATGAACCCTTTTCAGTGTGCTCGGGTGAGAAAGCCATGGTGCGCAGAGCTCCTGCTTCTCCCACTTTTTGCCTTCTTATCCTCTCCTCAGTCACATACAGTCACACACATGCACAGCTTTAATTTCTTGTGTTTATGTCCACATCTTCTTTGAAGTCCCAGTGAAGCCAGTGCTTCATTCCCCAGACTATACTACCTCTCTGATTTCCTCTTTGCTCCCTGCCCCATTCAGCAGCACAGTCTCCAAAGGCCTTAAGGTCTTTTGGTTTGGATGTCCCACAAGCTATAACGATGGGTATGACATTTCTAACTAGAATAGCAGGATTTTAATTATTACCTTATTTTGCCTTGAACATAGAAAGGATTCTCTTTTTTTACAGAGTTTTAGTGTCAAACTAAAACAGAGTTTTAGTAGACAAACTACTGAGTATTTTGGTAAGACATTCCAGTAACAGTGTCCTATTGGCTTTGAAAATGGCACTTCCTGCGCTGTATTCATAGCTTAAACTAAAAAATATTGACCACGTACTGTGAGACCTGAACCACCTACATCTTATTAAATCTAATTAAAAATATAATCAAAGAAGGCTTGAAGAATTCAATCTTACTAGACTGACAGAAATTTCTTGCAAACAATCTATAGCAACAGGTTGTTGAGGTTCTAAATCCTGGTTTTTTGAGGACATTGATGTCTAGTTCTACAAGTTCAAAGCAGATGTTTTCTTGATTTAATTAGTTTTAAAGTCCATAAAGAGCTGGGTCATTTAAAATTGAGAACTTATTAGGAGATGAGGGAAGAAAATATGGCACACTTACCTCCTATGCTGCATGACTAAGATGATAAGGAAGCATATCTTCCAATTGAAAATCTTGAAAGATGGATTGACTGGAATTGCTTAGTTGACATATGTAATTTTCCTTGTAAAATAAGTTGATTGATTTTAAAAGCAAAATATTTTGGTTACTTCTTAAATATCAAACTCCACATAAATTATATGAAGCAATAATGTTTAGGAGGATTAATTTACAAAAATTTTATATATTAATTAAATTAAAAATACTGAAATATATATTTGAAATGTTAAATATTATTATAGAAATTTTTAGCATTTATACTTGTTTATTTTTCAGCCATGGCTTAAATGAATTGAATTGAATTGAATTGAATTGAATTGAATTGAATTGAATTGAATTGAATTGAATTGAATTGAATTGAATTGAATTGAATTGAATTGAATTGAATTGAATCACCAAATGTCTCATCCATTTGCTCTCAACTAGCTCATAACTGAGACTAAACTTTGGAAATTTATACACCCATCAAAAGGGAGCCAGTTATGACAGACAGAACTTTCCAAATGTCCCTTCCTCTTCAACCCCTTTTCTTCCAGAAAGATCTCACTTAGTGGAATAATTTCTGAGAAGATCTGTTGTTATTTGTTTCCTTTTGAACATATTTCTACCTACAAAAAATTGCTCTTGTTCCCTCTCCATTTAATTATAAATTCTTTCCTTCATGTATAACTACCCAGTATTCAAGAGGCACCAAAGCTTCACCTCAACTCTAATTTTTGAAATGATTCTTCATTTTTGTTAGCAAATAAAGGTTTTGGGTATCCTATGTCTGCAACACAGAGTAGATCGCTAACAACCTGATTTTAAAAAGGAAAAATGAGGTCATGTATCATTATTCTGCTTTATATTTTTAGTCTTATCTCAAAAGCTACTGTACTATGTTCTTAATCCTCTAGGACTCACTGGTTGTTAACCATAAATTATCCTTATATTTATAAGCTTTGCACTACACATAAAGTGCCTCTTTTTTTTTTCTTTTGGCATAATCTCTCCCTCCTTGAATTCAGCCTTTCAAAACAAAACCAAAATGACCTAAGTATTCACATCTATTATGTGATTCGTTATCTATCTATTGCTAAGGTCTTTTCTAAATGACTAAAGCACCTGTAGGTGTTTAAGACATATATAATTGGAGGTGTCAGTTATGGCCATAAAATAACATACATGTCCTCCTCTTTATGGATAAACAAATGAAAGCCACTAGCCTAAATTAGGATTTGCTTCTATCTAGTCTCACTCCTGCAGGTACAATTATGCTTTATAGATGGCTTGCCAAAACCTAGAACAGTACATGCTGCCATAGCATTTTAACTGTTTACCCAGAGAGAATTTTCAGTTCATTTTTATATAATCGATAATTTTTATAGATTGACTCAGAGGAAACTAACCTTAGTTTTCTGAAAGAGAAGTAATTAGGAGTCTGCTAGACACCTATATCCAGAATATAGCTAAAATTTACTGCATGGTTCAGAAGTCTCTATTAAAACTTGCAACTGATGAAGTTCAGGTTGCTGGTTAAAATGAGAGGGCAGATGTATGAGATCATCTTGTGGGGCAACAGGCAGAAACTGGAGCACAGAAAGTTCCACCTGAGCATGAGGAAGAACTTGTTGACTGTGCAGGTGACCATGCCCTGGAGCAGCTTGACCAGAGAGGCTGTGGAGTCTCCCTCACTTGAGGTATTCAAGAACGGCCTGGACATAATCCTGTGCCATGTGCTGACCCTGTTGGAGCAGGAAGGCTGAACAAGATGACCCTCTGTGGTCCCTTCCAACCTGTCCATTTCTGTGATTCTGTGAATAGTGTACAGTAAAATACATTCCTGTTGGGCTGTGCAAAGAATGCCCAGCTGGAGAGCAAACGTGTCTGCACTTGCCAGGCATTATGTCAGACAGTGCCTGTTAAATGCTTTGCAAAACTTCTCTTTAGCTTGGTCTGTTGGCCTGCATCCAAGAAACAGACTTCTTATAGATTTGGGCAGGAGAAAAAGTGGAAGCAAAGGGATGAGAAAATAAGGCTAATTCTTCCAAAGAAAATACTGAAGGAGAAAAGCAGTAGTAGATGTAAACAAACACATTTGAGACAGGACATTTTAAAATTAATTATTTATGTTTTTTAAATATCAGATATGCAGATTGCAGATCTTTGCTTTACTTCCATGAGCCGTGTTTTCGGTAAACACTCAGAGAAATTATGGTACAAAGGCTCAAGCAAAAACTTTGTTCAATTTCTGGACCACAAAGCCTGGGAAAAAGTTCCTAGTTCTCCCACAGAGCTCATGCAAGATTTGCTGATTTTTTTTAATTTTATGAGGTACCTGAATATACAAATGTTAGCAGGACTAACAACAGATGTGGATGTAAGTGGCCATTTATAGTGCTGTTTTGGTTCAAGCAGATTAATGTGGCTTACAGCAATGACCTGAGCATTTCTAATCAGCTACAGAAAAATCTAACTCATATGTACAACATCTGCTCGCTTTTTTGTTTCTATTTTAAAACAAAATTTTATAAGAATAAGCCGTCCCGACCCAAGACAAGAGAAATGTCTATCTCTAAATCTGTTAGCAACACTTCTAATATTGTCTTCTCATTTTTGTTGACTCACAGCAATATATATCAACGTAACAGTTGAAAGCCACGTAAAATCCCTGGTCTTCCCAAGGCCACCTGCCTTTCCAAAAAAACGTCCATCCTCTGACCCAAGCAGCTGCACAAGGGATCACCAGTTGCTGGGGGGCAGCCAGCAGATGCCTGGGGTCACACACAACAAGCCCATGCACTGCTGTCTTTGCACAAAGTTCTTCTGAAATGGAAATACGTAAAAAAAGAAGATGAAAAAAGGTACATTTTCTTCAGCAGTCCTTTTAACAATCATTAATCACCTTTGTCACCAATTTCACAACAGCTGCAGCCTGTGTGTGAAGCTAATGTGCTTTTTCATGTCACCATGTACCTCCACTGTGGGAATTCCATGCTTTGCACTGGTTAAGTTTTGCCAGATTTTTTCCTGACCACAGCCTGTTCTGTTTGTATCAGGCAAAGTGAGTAAGCTTTCACACTGTAAATAACCTGGCATCATTAAATAAGCCTCATTGTCTTCAAGTCAACAATGATCTCCTCTGATGTCGGAGACTATAACTATGCTGCTAGATGAGTTTATTCTTCTATATTAAATGCTACTGATTTTCCTATTTGTTCCATGTTTTCTTTCACATAAGAGGAATTGCTTCATTTTGTCAGTGAAGGCTTATGGCAGAAAGCAGTCGAATTTGTTCAGGAGAAACAAGTCAAAATACTTCTATATTCTGTATTCAGAAATCTACAGAGACAATGGATCCTATTACATTTTAATAATTAATCCTGATGGCTACACGTTTCTGAAAGCCAGCATAATACATTCATAAGAGTATCAAAAGAAAACAAACCACACACACACAAAACCCCACCACCAAACAAACAAAACAAAAAAAACCACCACACACCAACAAAAAATCCACAACCAGAAAAAATCCCTCACAATTTATCAATCTGTGTGCAGTGAATCACTAGTGGGCCATAAATTGTTAAATGCTACAACTGCAGAACATTACAAAAATATACAAACCTCCCTGCGAATAGGACAGGAATAAAATAGGGGAAGAAGAAAAGTAATAAACATTGAAAGTGAGCCAGCTTATACTGGGTTGAAAATTATTGTGTGACCAGTGGAAAAACACTATTTGGATTATTCTCAAAGTAATAAGAGCATCTCAGGTGATTTTTTAAAAGTTTTAGGTTGTCCTTTGATTGGTAAAAGCTATGGGGTTCCAGCAGATATCACAGACCCAAGGCGAGCAGCACAAACACACACACAGAGTAACTCTGACCAGGTATGCTCAGGTGCTTGCTCTGTTCAGTTCTTGCTGCACCTGCCAACTTGCCACACAGACTCAGTGTTGGGGTGAGAGGCATGCTTTAAGTGGCCGACTGCTAAATATAGAGCTGCTGAATTTACTGTTCTCTGGACTGGTCTGCCCTCATTATGGCACAGTTTATTTTGGCTGGCTGAAAAGGCTGTTGAAAGCCTTCAGCAACATTGACAGAAAGGGATGGAGTGGTTGGGCACACCTAGAGTGTACTTGAACACTTTGTGTGGGAAAAAAAACTAAGAGGAGGAGAAAGTTTTACTGCCTTTTCTTATTTACTTGTATTTTTATGTTGCTAATAAAATCTTGTTAATAAGAATGTTCAAAGAAAGTTTGTACCATCCACAATGGCCAAATTACTGCTGCTACTCCTCTGCTATTGTTAAATAGAATCTCTTCTAATCCTGAAGCAGAGTCTATGCTAAATGACACTGGCAATCAGCTGCACCCACAGGTGAAGAAAGGCAGATGGGCAATGTCACTATTTGCAAACACCCACATACCAAACATTTAGGAGAAACTACCCAATGTGACATTTCCAAAGCCAGTGGCAATGCTCCAGCTGCAGGGAGATGTAGGTGTTAATCAGAGTAAATTATACTCATTAATAGCTTGTGAACAGAACAAAAAGAACTGAAAAATTCTCAACAATTTGTTCACACTAACCATTTCATCTTTGCTTCTCAATAATACACATCTCTCCACTTCAACTGCTGTATGAAAGTGCATAAGGAAAGCCAGTACTGCCAAAGTTCATTTTCCATACCTTCCTGCTCTGGAAACAACTCCTCCACCCCAAAGCTGCTAGTAGTAAAGTGTAAGTGAAGAGATCCAGGCTCTAACCAACTTTCATTGTTGTAACTCATTTTAACCAACCTCTCTTAGGTTTGTGTAGGAGGACACTTTTGATACAGCACTACCTAGCCCAGATTTGACAAAGCATTCCTGGAGGAAGTACTGTTGGGCCATACCTCAGCCGCCTAATACAATGCTTGCAAAAAGCTCCTTTTTGCATGGCACTGCAAATCCCACGCAAAGAAATCTTAATCAGCTGTAAACAGCCTTACCAAAAATTAAAAGAGAGGGACGTGGAGGTTTAAATTAATGTTAAACTTTTAAATCATGCAGCTGACAGACGTCAGAGTACATCTGGATGGATACAGCAACGTGAACGAGCTATTTGCATGTGGTACCTTGATTTCCCAGGCAAACAAATGATAAAATACAACCTAAAGAGCTCTGTGTTCAGCTGCCATTCTAGGTGAAAAAATATTTCCCTTGGATCTTTCTTTTTCAGATACCTCCCTTAGAATCACCTTCTGAATTGTACAATTTACAGATATGGCCATTTTTTACTAAAATATAACACTACAAAACTGGACAGCCTAGCACATCCCTCAGAGTCTGCATCTGCTGGCATACAGATAGCCATGCAGTTTGGCCAACCTTATATTGACCCCATTTGAGTTAATGTGGTCTGATTGCTTGTCTGCCAAGTCTTGCAGTCATAAGCCTTCATTCTTCAAGTTTTTAGATGACACCAAGATGAGTGATGCTGTTGACAAGCCTGAGGAATAGAATGCCATCCAGAGTGATGGAGGCCATCCTGAGCCACCAAGAAGTAAGAATATGTGAACCTCAGGAGGCTGAACAAGGCCAAGGGCAAGGTCCTGGAGTTTGGTTGGAGCAACCCCCGATATCAATACAGGCTGGGAGGTGAAGGGATTGAGACCAGACCTGCCAAGAAGGACTTGAGGGAACTGGTTGTTGAAAAACTGCACATGACCTGGTGACAGTCATTCACAACTCAAAAAGCCAAGCATGTCCTAGGCTACATGCAAAGCAGCGCGGCCAGCAAGGCCAGGGAGGGGATTCTGCCCCTCTGCTCTGCTCTGCTGAGAGCACTACATCCAGCTCTGGGGTCCCAGCACAGGAAACATATAGTGGGTCTGGAGGAAAACCACAAAGATGATCAGAGGGATGATATGTGAAGACAGAGAGAGCTAGGGTTGTTCAGCCTGGTGAAGAGAAGGCTCTGGGGAGACCTTTGTGTAGAGTTTTCAGTACTAGATGTGGCTTTTAAGAAAGATGGAGACAAACAGTTTAATAGGGCAAGGGATAATGGTTTTAAACCAAAAGTGATCAGATTCAGATTAGGCATAAGAAAGAAATTTTTTACAATGACGGTGGTGAAACCAGTCCTGTTTAATATCTTCACCGATGATCTGGATGAGAGGATTGAGTCCCCCATCAGTAAACTTGCAGATGACACCAAGACAGGAGCATGTGTCAATCTGCCGGAGGGCAGGGTGTCTCTGCAGAGGGACCAAGACAGGCTGGATCAATGGGCCAAAGCCAACAATATGAGGTTTAACAAGATCAAGTCCCTGGTCTTTGGCCACAGCATTCCCCTGCAGTGCTACAGGCTGGGGACAGAGTAGCTGGACAGCGGCCGGGCAGAAAGGGACCTGGGGGTGTTGGAGAGCAGCTAAACATGAGCCAGGGTGCACCCAGGTGGCCAAGAAGGCCAATGGCATCCTGGCCTGGATCAGCAATGGTGTGGCCAGCAGGACCAGGGTGGGCATTCTTACCCTGTGCTTGACACCGGTGAGGCCGGACCTTGAATCCTGTGTCCAGCTCTGGGCCCCTGAATTTAGGGAGGATGTTGAGATGCTCAAACGCATCCAGAGGAGGGCAACAAGGCTGGGGAAGGGTCTGGAGCACACGTCATATGAGGAGTGGCTGAGGGATTTGGAGTTGTTCATCCTGGAGAAAAGGAGGCTCAGGGGGACCTTTTCACTCCCCACAACTGCCTGACAGGAGGCTGCAGCCAGCTGGGGGTCGATCTCTTCTCCCAGACAACCAGCGACAGGACAAGAGGACACAGCCTCAAGCTGCACCAGGCAAAGTTTAGGTTAGGCATTAGGAAATAGTTCTTCACTGAAAGAGTGATTGGGCACTGGAATGGGCTGCCCAGGGAGGTGGTGGAGTCACTGTCCTTGGAGGTATTTAAAAAAAACATGGACATGGCACTCAGTGCCATGGTTTAGTTGATGAGGTGATGTTAGATCATAGGTTGTACTTGATGATCTCAGAGGTCTG
This sequence comes from Monarcha castaneiventris obscurior, assembly GCA_026261815.1. Lineage (NCBI taxonomy): Eukaryota > Metazoa > Chordata > Aves > Passeriformes > Monarchidae > Monarcha > Monarcha castaneiventris. The sequence continues at coordinate 11,146,741 of JAMPIT010000893.1, read as the reverse complement.
TTCCAACCTAGTTCATTCTGTGATTCTGTGATTCTGGAACACTGGAGCAGGTTGCCCAGAGCGGTGATAGATGCCTCATCCCTGGAGCTCATTCAAGGTCATGTTCAAAGGAGTTCTGAACACTGCCCCTGCAGCTGAAACTGCCCCTGCCCATGGCAGGGGTGTAGGCCTAGACAAGCTTTTAAAGGTGCTTTCCAACCCAAACTATTCTGAGATTCTATTACTCTGTGAAAACACTTACTGGATCCAGCTCCAGATAAAAATCTTTCATCTCTTAAGGGATGTATTCCAAGCTGCAGGATATCAAGTCAAGAAAAACTGAACCGTAACAGCAATTGCCATACACAGTGAGGTGAAATGCATACTTTATTTTTTAATTTTTTTTACAGGGTTTGCTCTTTACCAGCATGGTCATAGAGGTATAGTCCATGTGGTCGAAATAGCTGTGTAAAACTGAGATTACAAAGGATGAGACTGACAAGTAAAAAGAGAGAAACCTAAAGAGCAACGGGCTCCTGGTTCAGTGTGGGCAGATAGCCCAGCTCCTGGTCTTTAACTGGCACTTAGCTAAACTATATGACTCTCTCTTGCTTGAAGTGAGTATTTCATCTGAATGATTTGTTTCCTAACATTTAGCAGCAGAGTAGGAACAGCATTCCTTCCTTCCTTCCTTCCTTCCTTCCTTCCTTCCTTCCTTCCTTCCTTCCTTCCTTCCTTCCTTCCTTCCTTCCTTCCTTCCTTCCTTCCTTCCTTCCTTCCTTCCTTCCTTCCTTCCTTCCTTCCTTCCTTCCTTCCTTCCTTCCTTCCTTCCTTCCTTCCTTCCTTCCTTCCTCCCTTCCTCCCTTCCTTCCTTCCTTCCAGTATTATAAACCTTCTGCCTCTCATGATGGCCATGAATGTTAAGATGAAAAATTTTGCTCTGGGAAAAGAATTTAGTATGTTTTTCCCAGAGCATCCTGCTCCATCTACCCCGCTGAGATTTCTCACCAAAAATTCTGGTATGCAAAATTACATATCCTGAGACACAGGAATTTTGCCTCAGGCATCACTATTGAGACCTGTTTCATGTGCAGTACTATTAATTTCCCAATTTTTATTCAATTATATCCTTAATATATAAAACAAATAATATAAGAACACTGTCAAAATGTTTTAAAAAATCCAATTTTATCTGATTTTTTTAAATGCCAGCATGAATGATGTGTCTGATAACTGATGCCTTCTTCATCTGACACTAGTGCTCATGCAATTCATTCCTCCTTCCAGAGATTGACTATATCCCTGGGTTGTTTAACATTTGAATTTCATCCTGCTGCAATATATTTTTTTTATTAAACTTATGTCTGGTTGAGGACAGGGATTAATTGTTAATATTCTCCTGCATGCTTCTCTTGTACACACTGAAAAAAAAAAAAAGGATTTAAATTCCTGACAATTTTTTTATTTTGTGGTGAAATAGAAGGAGAGGAGAAGGCTGCATGGACTGTCCTGACCATTACTGACATCAAAGGATTAAGTAAGTTTTGTTTGCTGTGCCTTGTGATTCCAATCACAAGAATATCTTCAAGCTTTGGGAACAGCACTCTTTTTATCAGCCTTTTAGGCTTTCAGGCAAGTTCAAACCAAAACTCATTTCCTACTGGACCTGCTGCCTATCTCTTGCCCTTCTGGCTGTCTCCTGATGAGCTTCTAAGCAGTCCCACAGCACAGTCAAATCACTTTCACCAACGGGAGGCTAAAGTGCTATCATGAAGTAATATCTCAATTACAGAGTCACAGAATCATTAAGGTTGGAAAAGACTTCCAAGACCATTGAGTCTAACCTTTCACCAATCATCACATAGTCTAGAATAGATCTTCTCCAGTTAGAACTGACTTTTTTAAAGTATTTTTTAAAATCTGAATTAAATTCATTCTTAAAAATTTCAAATTACAACTTCAATATACAATAGAATGAATTGCTTTTAGATTCTGAATTTAGGCTTCGTCAGACATGATCCCTTTTTGCTTTTTTACCTGCTTCCTCAGGAAAAGGAGGATGAAGTAGCAAGGAGGGAGAAAGATTTTGTTTTCTCCCTTCATCTTCTACTTAAAGGCAAAGAGTAAGTGGACCCTAATATTAATCTTTGCAGTATTCATGCCAGGGACTTCAGCTGTCATACCTGTATCTTAACCTGAATAGCTCTTACATTCTGGTTTTGTTTAGAATTTACCTTGAAGGACAATGGCAGCCAGATCTGAAGCTCTAAGTGCCTTGACCTCAAGAGTAGGACTGCCTGGGTCAGGATGTATCGACCAAGAGTACGATGAGCTGCACTCCCTCCCTGAGTGACATTCTGAGAGGAATCCAAAGAGCTTGGTTTCACATGCAAACTCTTCAATTCTTTGGGGCTTGAATGCAACAAAGACAAGATTTATATGAATGAATTATTTCGGTCTCTATTGCAATCTACTCTGTGTTACATTATTTCGCTTTACTATTATTGCTACTAATCTTATACATAGCAAAAGTCCTAAAATCCACCCAGAAGATGAAAGAAAATATTCGACTGCTCCAAAAAAAAGAAGCTTTTCACTCAAGGAGAATGCTTATCGTAACCATCTGTACTTGTTGAAACACAGCAGTAAAAGTTGATTGAATTATGAATGAAGTAACAACCCATTTTTTCCTCTTTTTTTTTTTGTCAAAATCTGGAGGAAGTTCTTTGAAATAAATGCAATTATTTCTTCTTCTAAGGTTTATGTCACTATCCTTTGCTTTTTCATCTTTTAGTAACATACAGATAATGAAAATGACGTTTCTAAATCAAAGAGGCAACTCATGACTTGAACTTTATCGATTAGAGAGAAATAAATGCATTATATGTGACATATCAGAAGGCTGTTGGACTTCTCAACTTGTTGCCATGAAGGTGCATTTATGACTACCTCATAACCCAGTGCTACTTTTCTCTCTTAGCAAGTTATCACCTTTGTCTTCAGCAGCTCAATGAAGTTCCCTAGGGCACCAGTAGACTGATCTGGATATTGCAAGTAAATAGGAAACATTTTTTATTTACAAAATACTTCAATTCTACATGTAATTTATGTATTTATTATTAATTTTTTCATAAATACTGTCAAATTAAATATTCATATATGCAAAGCTCTTTCAGTGGGAGTGATGCACTTTTCCATGGCTATTTTTGCATACTTTCATAATGTCAGTATTAAAAATATGTTATAGGACATAAACTGTGTCTATGTCATAAATCACTAAACATGGCTGCTACTTTGTATTGCTTGAAATATTTTTCTGCATTGAATGGCTCATAAAGAAGAAGATTAAATCTAGGTAAAACTAGATGTTATCTGTCTTTCATTTCAATAACTCAAATATTCATTTTATACTGCTACCAGTAACCTTTTACAACAAATCACATTCTGTTGTGATATTGTGAAAACTTGTAACATGCTCAAAAACATTCCACATACATTGACTTGAATTCCATGAAGAAGCATTGTTTTGCCTGCCCCTTCTAACAAAGCCACTGTTTTTCCTAATAGTAAGGGGGTTGATGGAAAGAGGGAGAATGATTGGTCCCTTCTGTCTCCCTTGCTGAAGCTAGGCTAAAAATCTGTGAAAATCTGACTTTTTAAAAAATTCTATGGAACTGCAGATGAAAATAGGAGTTCAAAGGCAGATCTCACAGAAATTTAATAGTAGTCATTTGGAAATCTAGAAAACTTTTACCCAGCAATTTTGAGCAATTGACTGACTTGTGAACAGGAAATAGGGGAAATAAATTCTGAGGGCTATTGAAAAATATATTTTCAGGCAACTAGCTCAAGGGTTTTCACAAAATGGTCTGTAATAGAAGTACAGTGGGAGAAATTGCCTCTTTGACCTCTATGGTATTTTGATTAAATGCATGTGCATTTAACTATGTCATGATAAGATAGCATGTCAGCTGGCTCAAGAAATAATAAACTGAATTAATGTCTTCTGCAATTCTTCTGAAGACAACAGTATTCTTCAATGGACAGACTTGATCCAATGAATTTGCTGACTTTTTCTTTTGTTTCTCAGGTCTGGGAACTAGGCAATGGATAAGCATTAGAAGGCAGATGGGAAAGAGCTACTGGCTTGCACAAAACTGGCTGTCGTTCTTAGCACTATGTACAGTAAAGACAAAGAGCAAAATATGCTGGGGGCAATTTTCAATGGGGACTTGGACCAGATCAGACCCTCTTTGGCTCAATGCTGGCCTGGCCCGAGGTTTACAATCATCTGCCCAATGTGAGAGAGCAGCTGTCTCCATTTCAGGTGTGTAAGTTTCTGAAACTGTGTTTCAGTGCCAAGCCTCCGCCATGAAATCAAGCTGAGCTGGTTTTCTGTCCTGAATGTTTTCACTTTCTGACTGCTTCTTTCTTGCCTTGTGGACAAAAAAATTTCCAGAAAAGTCCTCTAGAACTAGTCCCAAAAACTGTCACCAGCAGCTCTCCCCCAGGGCTTTTACCTGCACTTTGCCCATGTTTTCACCACTTCTGGGTAGACAGGCAAAGAGGCTGGAAGATGACAGTAACTGAATGCCATCAATTTGAAGGCAACAAACACCCAGCCAGTATTTTTTCTGTGTGAGATATGACTATTCCACAGTCTCCACGTGAGACTGGTCTGGATAAAAGCAACCAGCCAAACTTGAGTAGAGGCAACACCTCTGAGTGTGGTCCACGTGCTGTTTTGATTGGTTTGTGTGTCTTTGGATCCAAACCAGCTTCAATTCGCCTGGAAGCATTCTTCCAAAGGCCAACTAGAAATTGTTATCTACTGAGATCTTGACTTCAAAGACATGTTTACATGTAAAATTTAATAGCTTTCCATATATTTCACAACTCACTTTGGTTCAAAAGATTTATGCTTGGACCATAGCAGTTCAAGCAGAAGACCATTGTATATATTTTCTTATGGCACTGGATAGTTTAAAATCATAGCCGCTCATTTTGGTATCAAACTGAAGAAGGACTTTTTTTTTCTCTGAGCCCTTGCAAAGAAAAGACTTCAGTATAAGCCAACTCTGCCTCACCATGCAGATTTCACTTTAAAGATTGGATTGCACATGGCATTCACTAGTGAGGATATGCGTGAAATGGTATAGCATATGCTGTATGATACTCACTTCAGTCCATTCTGTACCAGATCCATCAGGCCTGTGTCTGCCCACTAAACCAGCCACAGTAGGGATGCCAAGAGGTACCAACAAGGTACAGGTTAAAATAGGCCACAGAAAACACCTTTAGCTTACATCATTCTCATTGCTCCTGTGTACATAAACTGTGGTTCAGCAGTGGGTGTAAACAGCTCTGAAATGTGAAAGTCGATTTGAAAGGATTATATTGACTCTGCTTAATAGCAAAAGATGCTTCAAGTGCCTTCTGGTACAAACAATAAAAAAAACATTACACTGGGAGCAAATACTGACCTCTGCTTGTGCTGGCTAGCATTTTCAATACATGACTCTTGTACCTTTTTCAATTTCTGCCAGTTTGTTTTTTTGCAAGAAATGTGGGTTTTTTCCTTTTTAAGACCCTCACTATATTCAACCATAGTTCTGTGAGGATTGGAAAAACTATCTGTATGGCCATGTCCCTCTGTTTTTTTGCGGGGGACAGTGGGAGTTGTATTTGTAGGGTTCTGGGTTGTTGGGTTGGGTTTTTTGAAGCCCTATCAAAATTTTTTCAGGTTTAGTAATTTTTAAAATATTTTATAATCCATCTGTTTCCTAACCCTCATCTTCATTGTTCTGGACAATGCTGACAGTCTGCCAACTAACTTGGCACAGACATTTGCAAGGCTGGAATTTGTGGCCACATGCAAGTACAGTTCTATGTGTGCTTGAGCATTTTTTAGTCAAAAGAGTGAATCTTCTGTTGCTCACTGCCCGAGTCAAGAAATTAGCCCATTAAGTTATATAGTTTAGACTATATTCTTGCTGTGGAAAGGATTATTCACCAAAGGTTTTTTGCTTCCAGTCCAACAGAAGGTATTTCATGCCATGGAGTTGCCCCTGAAGTCACACTAGTTACTCAGAGAGAACACAAGCTCAGCTGCGGGCAGCAAGGTAAGGTGAGGCTCATAGCAGCATATACCCAAACAGGGAGTCCTGGACTGAGATCCAAAAATACAGAAGACACTGCATTTTCCAAAATTCTGAGACATGTGATCATTTCTAGATTTTGCAGAACACCAATAGGACTGTTCACATGCTACGTGATAGTCATTTTGGGTTTTCTCTAGCCACATATAAAGGGGTCATAGTCACCTCTACTGTTAAAAAACAAATCTCTGTTAAAACCAGGAAGCTATGAAACAGAAATCCACTTGCATCATCATTTTGTTTCTTCTCTCTGGGGATGAATCTTCTATCTGTGTGTTTTAGTGCAAGATTCACAATGTTGTCCTGAGAAATGTTTGAAACTGCAGATTCTAGAGATCAGATTTTTTAACTATGAGGAGATCTGGGGACATTGGTTTGAGGGGTTTTGCTGTTGCTACCAGCATGGTGCTGTCAGGATGGGACTAAGAGGAGAAAGAAAGGAGTATCAAGCATTTTATGTTGAAAAATTCTATTTAAACAGATGAAATTGTATGATCTCAAAATCTATTTTGCAGTTTGGACCAAACTGCCTTAAGCCTACATGTCTTTCCCTTATTCCTATGTGTTCAGCCCCCTAGTCTCAGCCATAAATATGGCGGGCCAGTGACAGTATACTTCAAGCACTCTGCCAGCACTTCTTGTCAGATGTGTGATTCAGTCCCAAATTCAGCCTCAAATGGAGCCAAAGAGCAGAAAAATTTAAAATTATGAAACTCTCTTCTTGTTTTACAGCACTCTAAAGAGGCATTTTTAAAGGAAGATAAGGTTAAAGCCTTTATATCTGTACTCGTCTTTGAGATTCGCAATTGACTCAAGTTGTTTAAACTCAATTTTCCATGGCTCTGTTTAAAACATAAAATCTTTTGCTTGCTATTTGGATTTTTCCTTATTCATTGCTTGAACTTCCACAGGACCTTTAAAACTGAAATTGACCTCTCTAAACTCTGAGGAGGTTGCTCGTTAGTGGGGCAAATAAAATACTGCAACTAACCACAAATATTGATTTAATGCAAAATTGATTTCTCCCTTAAAAAACACTAGGTTTGCTGGTTGAATTTGGTTTGGTTGGATTTTTTCTTGAATTGTAGTAGAAATCAAATTAAGAGTTTGAAAATCACAGTACAGAGACAAAAAGCTCTGTTTTTTAAAGCAGGTCGTTTCCTCCACACCACAGAATTTATTGCAAAGCAGAAAAAGAAAATTAAGAGACAACAGAAGGAGTGAAAAACTTAAAACTGTTGAGAGAAACAGTCCCACGGAGGTCTGGGCTGGTTCTTCCGTCGTGGCTGGTGCAGCGCCGCAAGGTCGGGAAGAAGGAGAGGGATGCGGTGGGAGCCGCCGATGGCACCGTGGCTGCCGCCCCGGCGTTGGCCACTTCGGGGTCCGGCCCTTGTGGCCGTGCCACGGTCCGGAGAGCGGCCGAGGTGAGAGGCTGGTGGTGGAGGGCTCCGAAGCAGCGATGCCCCGCGCCGCCCCGGAGGATCCCCTGCCCCGGCGAGGGTGGCAGGGGTGCGGGACGGCTCCCCGCGTCCTGCCCTGGGACGGACCGAACGGAGACCGAGGGGGGAAAGAGGGGCAAAGGGGACGGGAAAGGGCGCGTCTCGCCTGCTGCTGCCAGCCGAAGGGAGTTGGGCTTCCAGACTCCGGGGCTGCCAAGCAGGAGCCGGCGCGCCCGGGGCAAGATGGCCCGCGTTCGAGGGTGCCCTCGTAGCCCCGCCATCCGCACCCCTGCAGCGTGGGAGGGCCAAGGGGATACAGCGAGCACAGGAGGGGCACCCTCTGGCCGCCCTGTCTCACGCGGCTCGGGGTGTGCCCTGCTTCCAGGTGGTCCTGGGGCTCTCGGCTGGCCCCGTCCCGTCCCACCCCGAAGTCAGGAGCCAAGCCCCGGGGACAGCGGGGACCCCGCGCGGTCTGTCGTGCGGGACCGGAGGGCGACCACGATTTCCCAGCTGGGATCGTTGCCGACGAGTTTACAGGAAGGTTTACAGAGAAAAAAAAAAAAAAAAGTTATTTGGAAAAAGGCAAAACGTGCAGGAGGCGTGGAGTCGGCAGGATGCAAGGAAGGCACTGAGAAGGAGGCACATCCTCCTGTGCTGAGCCCAGCAGCAATCTCCCGGCACCGCCAGCCCTCCCGTCCCCGCTCCCTACCCCGGGGTGCCCGGCAGCTCTGCCCAGCCCACCCCAGCGGGGGCTCCCAAAGTCACCGGGTACCTGAGCGCTCAGAAGTTTCCCCTCCCTAATCGCTCCAGGCTAACTCCTCTGACACTTAAAGAACATCTAGGACACGTGTGGTTAGGAGTGATCAAAGAAGAGATAAGATCAAAGATCACTTTAATTGCTAAAATGAGGCCAAATAAGATTTTTCAGAAAATTAGCTACATATCCGAGGTTGTCAAAAGCACTATTTTCGTTTAATGTAAGCGGTTGAAGTTCAGAAATTACTGGACACTTACATTCACATGACACACATATTTCACATTCCCTTTTACTTACAAGCAACACAGATTACACAAAAATAAACAGGAAAAATATATGTGTGTATATATATATATATATATTTGGTCAAGCATTCATTCCAGGCAACCCGTCGCAGGGGTAAGCGGCAGCCGGCCCAGTGCCTAGCCTTCCTCCCTGGGCCGAAAGCGGCCCCAGGTCCCGGCCGCAGCCGGAGGGAGAGGCATGGGCTCGGCAGCGGAGGGGCAGGGGGGCAGGACGGGCAGAGGGGCTGTGCGGCGGACAAAGCAGTCCTGCCCCAGCCCCGGGCCAGGCGGGGAACGGGACGTGCACCGGGTTTCCCGGGGCCAAGAAGCCGGACTAGAGGCAGAGAGGGGACCCTTTGCGGGCGGAGGCTTACAGATCCGCCCCGGGGACCGTCCAGGTCAGGCAAGGAGAACCCTCAGGACGCTGCCTTCTTCTGGCCGTGGCTATCAGATTGCGGGGAAGGTCGCGCTTACCCCCGCCGGGACTCGCCCGGAGGAGGAGAGAGCTTGTCCCTTCCCAGTCTGCGCCGAGATGCTGTTTTCCCCACCTGCGACTGCCGCTGGCTGATGCTCTCGGCCCCTCCCCTACCCCCACGGAGCACATGGCAATGTTTTGGTTGATCGGTTTGGATCGTTTTGTTGTCGTTTGTCCTTCTTTCTCTTTTTTTTTTTTTTTCCCCCCGAGCAAAATGTGCCGCAGCTGACTGCCTCCGAAGCAACCGCAACGTCTCAGGAGAAACTTTCAAGCGGCTTAAGGAAGAAAAAAAAAAAAAAAAAGAAAAAAGAAAAAAAGAAAGAAACGCTACTTCGCAGGCTGCTTAAACTCCCTGTGCCGTTGTGTGCGCGGTGTACTCAGGGACAGTCGCACGGCGCCAAGCCTTTCCTTGCTGGGAAACACTCGGTCAAAGGCATTTAAAAAAAATAATCCCCATAAATCTCCATGTATAATGAGGCGTGCGGTTGGGGTTTTAAGTCCCATCAGTTCCCTGTGTTGTAACAAAGGGAACCCCGGTGAACTGGAAGGTCCTAGCATACCAGGAGAGCTGTCAGGCACACGTAACGCAGACGGGGACGTTGCTTTAAGAACTTTGCAAGGTTACCAAACACGGGTGCTTTTCCCCCAAGAACATCCACTTGAGGGTTTCACAAACAGGGAAGCAACGCGCCCAAAGCTCCTTCCTCCGCTCGAGGAGTCGCCTTCAGCCTCCATACTCACGCTGCCAGACCGAGGTCGGACTCAGTCCACCGCCGTCGCCTCGTAAATCCAAGAATAATCCCCAACGCGGCGGTTTCCTGCATAGGGTGGTTTTATTTTACCGATGCTACTCGGGCAGACACTGTGGTTTACAGCCACCACAAGCAACGACCTGCAAACCCTAAGTCTACCCAGAATGATGGAGAGTGGGAGGGAGGCGGGAGCGCCGGCACCCGGCAGCGGAGGCCGGGAGAGACGAGGGCGGCCACGGAGCCCTCCCGGGCTGGGCGTCCCCCGTCGTTCCCAGCGGAGCCCTGCCCTGATCCGGGGGGCTTCTCCAGCGGGCGTAGAGAGAGTGACTCGGGCGCGCTGCGCGGAGCGGGCATGCCGGAGTCCCCCGCCCTTGGACAGCGCTGCGCAGGGGCTGGGCGGGGGCACACTGCGGCTCGGGGCACGGGGGTGGAGGAAGTAACAGGACCCCGCTTGCCCCGTCCCGGAGTGGCGGGCTTCACTGCCGGCAGAATTTGCACTTGATAATTTTCTTAAAAGCACTTTGGAAGTCTTTGTTGAAATAGGCATAGATAATGGGGTTGAGAAGGGAGTTGGAGTAGCCCAGCCAGTTGATGACTGCCCCCAGCCACTCGGGCATATAGCACTTACTGTCACAAAAGGGCAGGACCAGGGCCACGATGAAGAATGGCAGCCAGCAGAGGATGAAGGTGCCCATAATTATGCCCAGGGTCTTGACAGTCTTCCTCTCCCGGGACAGAGCCATTCTCCGTTTGGCTTCCGTGTTCTTCTCGTTGCGCCTCTCGAAGGAGCGCGGCGGTGGGGAGCCGCACGCCTCGCTGGGCAGCGGCAGGTGAGTCTTGGAGGAACTGTTGCAGTGCTGGACCTCGATGATCTCCAGGGCGGTCCCGTCCTGGCCCTGCCGTACCGCGCCGTTGACACAAGCGCCGGGCTTGGGCTCTACAGTCCGCCGCCAGCCCTTGCCGGGCTCCCCGTTGCCTTTCTTCACGGTGGCCGGAGAGAGGGTGAGGCAGGTGTCGGCGATTTTTTTCTTCTCCGCTTTCTTGACTGTCTTGCGGATCCTAAAGCGTGCCGCCTTGAAGATGCGACCGTAGAGCACCAGCATGAGAAGAAGCGGAATGTAGAAGGCGCCGAAGGTGGAGTAGATGGTGTACCCGTGGTCCTTGCTGATGGTGCAGGCGTCGGGGTTGGAGCGGTCCTCCGGCGTCCTCCAGCCCAGCATGGGCGGGATGGATATCAAGAAGCCGATAAGCCAGGTCAGGCTGATGAGCACGGCCGCCCGCCGGGGAGTTCGCTTGTTGACATAGTCGATGGGGTCCGTGATGGCCCAGTACCTGTCCAAGGCGATGGCGCACAGGTGCAGGATAGAAGAGGTGCAGCAAAGCACGTCCAGCGAGATGAAGATGTCGCAGGTGACCTGCCCCAGCGTCCACTTGTTCAACACCTGGTAGAGGGCCGCCATGGGCAGCACCAGCACGGACACCATGAGGTCGGTGACGGCCAGCGAGCCGATCAAATAGTTGGCCACGGTTTGCAGGGAGCGCTCCAGGGCGATGGCTGCGATCACGCAGGCGTTGCCACTCACGGCGCACAGGATAAGCGTGCCCAGGAGCAGGGAGGTGAGCACCTGGTAGCCCAGGGTCACCTCGGCGAGGCCGGGGCCGCTTGTTCCCTCGGGGGAGCGCGCTGGGGAGGTAGTGTTGTTGGCCACATCCATGCCGGGCGGGGAGGGGGGGGGTCGCTTCAGGAGACAGACATGGGAAGAGGCGCCGGTCACTTGTGCGCTCCCCTGGCAGGAGGCATCGGCGCCCCGTGCGGTTTGGCCACGCCGGGCACCCCCCGCTCCACCACCCCTCCCTCCCCTATATAGCGCGGCGGGAGGCGGCCGAAGCTCGGAGGACGGCGGCTGGCGGAGCCGCCCCGCGCCCGCCCATCCCCGCCGCCTCTGCCCAGCGCGCAGCCCCGCGCGGTGGGGGCGGCCCTCCTGCCGCCGCTTGCCGAGACGCTGCCCCTCGCTCTGCCCCTCGCTCTGCCGCTCTCCCGCGCCGTTCCTCCCTGCTCTGCCTCTCCGCGCTCCCCTTCCTCCCTCCTCTCCTTGCCTCCTTACCCTCGCCCCTCCCCGTCCGCTCCCCACCCTCCGCCCCTCCGCGGGGGTCTCGCTGGGTCGCCATCGTCGGGTGGGCGCGGATGTCATTCCCCTTCGTCCCCACCTGGCGGGAGGGACACCTCAGAGAAATCCTCCACGTCTCCCCCTCCTACCCCCGCCCTTTACAAATCGTTCCGCAGCTCCGCGCCCGGCAGCTGTGGCTCTGGGCTATCCCGCAGCACCAGCGCCGAGGCGAAGGGGGGAGAAGGGAAGGGGAGAGGGCATTCTGTGAGCAGGCACTGCCGGCTGCGGCGGGAGGGCAGCGCACACCCGGGCCGCCTGGGGCTGGGGCGCCGAGCGGGCGGCGCTGGAGGTGCCGATCGCCACCTGCAGGCAGGCGGTGGCCACCCGAGGGCGCGGCGCCCGCGGGGCTCGGCCGGGCACCGCCGGCACGGGACGGGCCCGGCCCTGCGGCTCGGCGCTCGCCCTGCCCGGCCGCCGCAGCGAGCTGCCGGGGCTGCCCGGGAGCGGCACCGGCCGTGCGGGGACAGGGAAGCGGCAGCACGGGCGGCAGCGCTCGGGTGCGTCTCGAGAGGGACCCCTGTACAGCCCGACAGGGCTCAGCCCGGCCGCCGGTGAGTGCCGTGGCAGTGAAAGCCCCGTCGGTGATGATTGATGCCGTCGGCCCCGCGCCCTGCCCTGCCCTCGGGGGCTGCCCGCCCGCCCCGTTCCCCGTAGGACGGCGGCATTGCTGCCCGGCCTCCCGAGCGGCGAATTACGGTACCGCTCACTAGTGAAATGACTGTCCTCTCACGACACTAACAACCGCGACAGCAACAAAAATAAGTGGTAAAAAAGGCTGAAAAAAATCCCGAACAAACAAAAAAACCGATGTGGGTTGTAGTTCAATCCGATAGGAGGGGAAAAAGGCTGTGTCTGAAAGTGAAATGAGAAACATATCACTGAGAACAATCTTAAATAAAAAAGAGCGTCAGATTGGCACATCATAAGCAAATCAGTTATTATCCAGTAAGTAGAACCAACAACCATAAACAAATAAAAAGTGGTTTTGTTTACACGATTAACTCTATCTGTCCGTGAAAGGCAAACGAAAGTTCTCCAACACAACTTCTAGAATAGGTTTCCTACTATCTTGCAGCTCATTGTTTCTAATGACTTGAGATATTTCATTCTGCTCTGTAATTCTGCCATGCAAGCTCAGTAACTGCAAAAAGCCAAATAAGTAATTGCTTAACAGGAAGATTTGCTGATTCTAACTTAATCAAACTTGAGACGAGGTTCAGAGTCTGCTTTGCACACCCTCAGGTTTCCTTCATCTTCTGTCAGTCAACACTTCAAGCTGAATTTACAGCTTCAAAACGTTTGGACAGATTCCGGCCAGTACCTTTTTACGAGGGTTCCAAACTGCATTTCTCTGCCTCTAGGCTTGCGATCTCCTCTGTAAATGATCAAGGCACAGAGATTAGCTGGATTAGTAGATCAGAGCTGCACCCCTGCATGCCTGTTTTCCCAGCTGATCGCACTAACATTTACAAGATCTGTGTCCTACTGAATGAAGACTTAGTGCTGTTGAGACACAGACGAAATGTAATCGATATTTAAGTATGCATTATGGTTTCACTATCAACACCCATTTTCTTTTTAATGTCTCCTTAAATGCATGACGTGGTTGGCTTCTAAGCAACTACCTCTTTAAAGCCTGTTCTCCTTCAGTGAAATCAAAGTTTGTGCTTCTTGCTATTTAGCGCCAGCCTGATTAAAAAAAAAAAAAAAATTAAAAAAAAAAAAAAAGGCATGTCTGGGAGGCAGGGAAATCTCGAGCAGATTCTCCCAGCTTTCTTGCATGGTGGTGGGCAAGTCATTAGCCTAATTAGATTATCTTGAAATTAGCGTTTCAAAGCCACGGAGGACGTGGGCTCTTGGGGAAACTGTTTCCAGAGATGTTTTCCGCTGACACGGCCAACTGAAGCCAATCCCAGACATTTTTTGGCGAGAAATCCAATGAGAAAATGTTGACAGGGTCCTTTTTCAACTGAAATATTTTAAATCGGCTTTAATTTTAATTTTTTTTTTCAGAGTTTGAAAGTAATTTCTCTCTGAATTAAATTAAGAAGCAATTTAGGCAATCGTGGATGAAGGGGAGGGAGTAGGAGGTGGAAGATGTAGACGAAGGGAAAATTCACCCTTTTGATGTGAGAGTGTCTTTAATCCTACTAAGTATTTAAACACCAAAATTCCGCTTAAACTTTTAAGCAACTAAATGACGTCCTAATGTCTTTAGATAACCCAGGTGAAGCACCTAGGGAAATTCTTAAGGAAAACCATATCGTCATACAATCCAACCTGACTTAAGAGTAAATGAAAACTTAACATGAACAAACGTAAAAAAGTCAAATTAAAACATTAATATTATTCAGTTAAGATACAGCAGCAAACAAGGGCGTCCTCAGTAAGTACAAAAATAAAAAGCATTAACAATAGTGTCAGAACATTATTTTCTGAGCACTTTCATTCTACTTTTCAAAAATAGAAAAGGAGAGGCTACATATTCTTGATGCTCTCAGATTATAACTGTGTTATCTATTTGTCAAAGTAAAACTGTAATGCCACAATTTGATTACAGCATTTTGTTCCTGTGGTTGTGTATTATACTTTGGTATGAAAAGGATTTGAATCTTGGGCTTTTTTTAAACTTTTCACCCTGATAAAATGCAGCACTTGTGATATTCAAGAAATTATATTCCAGTAATGGTTTCAAAATGAAATGGTTAAGGAACTAGAGAGTGAAGGAAATTAACTAGTTCACTGAAACTGATAGAGTATGTACAGGTTTCTGTGAGAGAAGTTCCAACAGGTGAAAGGAAACATGTGACAGGAGGCAACCTACCAAATAGTTCCTTCTTTAATTTTCTATTTAGGCATCTTGGAAGCATAGTCAAAAGGAATTATCACTACTCCACACTGTTCAAAACTTTCTGAAATACAGCTATAACTTTAAAATACAGAAAAGCAAACAAGAACTTAGTGTCTGAAGTGACTGTATCATTGAAACACATCCTCTTCACACAAGCACATACATTTCACTGTAAGATCCACTTCAGGATATCTGCTCCCATCTTTCATAAAGCACAAAATATTTCACAGTACTTAAAAAAATGTAAGCTTTATCCTGTAAAACACTGAAAGATAACAGAAGGTGACCAACAATCTTAAGGCCAAAGTTAGCGTTGTAGCTGCATAACTCCCAGCCAAACTGTTCTGGATCAAAATGAGTCCAGGTTAAGTAAACTGTTTAGTCCTGACTTTGTGGACAAGATGAATCAGCTAGGACACTAAGCAACTTTCAGTACCAGTAGCAGAACTGTTCCCTGTGTCCAATCTCTGGGTATAGCCAGTTTGT
Organism: Monarcha castaneiventris obscurior; assembly: GCA_026261815.1. Classification (NCBI taxonomy): domain Eukaryota; kingdom Metazoa; phylum Chordata; class Aves; order Passeriformes; family Monarchidae; genus Monarcha; species Monarcha castaneiventris. The sequence goes on along the minus strand of JAMPIT010000893.1, from coordinate 11,131,392 downwards.
GAAATTCTGGATATGAGTCAAACTCATACTTCTGAAGAGGGAAAAAAATAAATTAATCCTACGATTAGTCTAATCAGAATAAATACACTACAAAGCCAGTACAATAACACAACAAGGAAGTATAAATTTTCAACTTCTGAATCACCTTTGTGCCATTTTAGTATTTTTTCCTCTTTTAGAGCAAGGAAGTGGGCTGCGTAATTCTCCATGCCATCCTGTCCAGCCAGCCAAAAGCTGGTGAGCTGTGGCCCACTGGGAGCTGTGCAGCATTGAGACATTCCTTTAGCCCTGCAAGAATAATCTGTGGTCTAACAGAGGCTAGGGCATAAGTACATCACTCAGCTTTAGTTAGGTGCTGCAGAGTACTGAGATATCTCTCAGCTGCTCCTTACCACTCCCAGTTCTGCACAGAACAATGGCACCCAAGGCCAGGCCTGGAAAGATCTGTCAGCTCCGTGCTGGACATGTCTAAGTAGCAGTGCTGCTTTATGGCTTTAAGATGCCTTGAGAATGGTACAGCTGGGCTCACATGCTGCAATTTCAGCTTTTGGTGGCTCTTCTCCAAAGCCAGTCATTTCTATTCCCTCTTTATTGCACACTTAGAACCAGATCAGTAATCTGGGCCTGACAACCCAGAGGAACAATCTGTAAGAAGCAGGAATAACTACCATCTCAGAGTGCTGAAATGCCTGTCTATTTTTTCCCCCCATATTATTGACCATATTTTCAATTGCCTCAGATATCCCATCTGACACTGTCGTAATAGAAAACAGTGGGCTGATGACAAGTTCCCGTGTCCTATTCTCATTGCATTCAGCTACCTTACTGCAACTCTTATGCTCATCATTTTTATTAAAGACAGAAACTAATTATTTATAACACGCACACATATTTATTTGGTACTTTTGCCTTTCTCTGCCAAGAGTTTACAGTAGTAACTAAAATTACAGCATAACTCAGCAGGGCTCACAAGAGGGGATAATCCATTTCACCTCACATTCTTAGAAGTAATAGAAGAGTAGGTAAACATTTCATCTAAAATGAGTAAGTGTTATGTATATTCAAGCAGTATCACTGAAATGAAACTGTTACTAGAGATGCCTGCTATCTAAATCATGGGGCAGCTTTTATGCAAGTCTAGAAGTATAAAATCAATTTTAAAAGAGGTTTGCTTTCATATTCTCCCTCTGTGAAGTGAAGAGACTTTCAAGCATGTTTGTTTGAACATAAGTTTGCAGAAACTTCTCAGAATTTTGTCATTCTGTGAAAACTGGAATTTAGGATACATTTTCCATGTTGCCCCTTCTGTAAAACAGTGCAGCTGTGATGAAGGAAGAGCTATGATAATGTATTTTAACCATTTGGGCACATTTTTAATACTAAAGCTGCTAAGCATGAATTTGACTTCAGAAGAAAGTCTGGGAGAATCTACTTAGTAATCTTAATCATGCTGTGGGGAACAAAGCAATGTTCCAGCTCTGCTGAGGTTTTTATCAGCACATCCATGTCAGAGACAAGGGACAGCAATACACAGAACTGGGGCATTAGGAGCTGGTTAAGAATCACCTCTGTGGTGCAATGCAGTCCCAAGAATCCAGAATATTGCCTGAATGGTTTGTTAAAAACTGTGTTCTGATATTTGCGATCTAATTAAAAACACTCACTCACAATTCATGTTTTCTCAACATTTGCAAAAAAAAAATCATCTTAATAACATCCCATACACAATTCTATAATTGATGACTAGCACTGAGGAACTTCTTGGTTAAATGGGGCTTTTTCTTACAGCTAATTAAGATTATTTCATCTATTTACTTAACATTCACATTCATCCTATAGCAAAATACATAACTAGCTTAAATTATTTGCTGAAAATAGATGCCCTCTTCCAGAAGTACTCTAGATCTTAAGCAATTATCACAGGTTTTATACAATGGTTGCATAACTGTTTAAACAAGGAGTGCTGATATAGTCCAAGCTTTGCAATAATTTCTAGTTTTTCTCTCATTAGTTACTTTATTTATGGATACATTTTAGCAGAAAAACTCAGGTTTTTTGGTTTGTTACCTTACCCCATGCAACCACTTCAAAAAAAAAAAAAAAAAAAAGAGTGGCTTCTGAATGGGAAGGAATTTAATACAATGAGCACTAAAAGACTTTCAAATAAATTTTAGTTTAAAGAGATTTATGCTCTAAAGATTTTTATTGCAAGGATCATTTTTGCCATTTTTATATATGTATAGTATTTCACTTCAGAGGAGACAAAGAAACAAATTATTCTATAAGAACAATAAGTCATGAAAAAACATCTCTAACTAGACTTCTACAGGCATCACCTTTAACTATCAGGCCAATCTAAGTGAGTTTATGAGTATTTTCCAAAACAAAGTTAAGGTATATGAATCTTACCACTGAGTTGCAGGTGTAACAACTGATGACTTCTGCTCTTATCATGTCAGAACTTCAATATCACAATAGATTGAAAGTAAATTACGTAGCATCATTGTCTCCTTATCAACAAAGACAGAAGCTAGAGTTTCAAAATTATTGCTTATAAAGGATATAAATTCTCCAATTTTATGCACACTGGCTGGAGCTCAACAGTAGTGCCTGCAGTTCAGTATATTAATCCACGTAAAGTTTTAAAATATATGTTATTATGACTTAATTTCAGTTTTCTCACATTGAAATTAATATAATACTATTATTTTAAAAATAAAACTTGGAAAAAGCAGGGCTGATGTATAAACAATAAAGGGGTTCTTTTTGCAAACTAACTTTATCCTTTTAAAATGAAAAACAAGTTGTTTTATCAACACAAAGATGAGTCATATAGAGTTACAGAGGCCCACACAGACTCTGATTTTAAAGTGACATTGACAAAGGCCATGAGGATATTGTCTTTGCTGATCTATTAATCTCCTTTACCTAGGGCGTTAGTTGGCACAGTAGTAAACCACCATGTATTCTGAAGAATCTGGAGCCTCGTTCAGGAAGAAAAGTTGTGGGATTTTTGCTGGAAGTAAATGTGCTCTTGAGGAATTATTCAGCTGCAGCTGCCTTCTTTTTGTTTATGAGCTTTCCTGGTACAATTTCTGTGCCATGCACAAATGCTAGTGCTTGAGGCAGTTGGAGTGTACAGCCAGGGATGCAGTGTAAGGCAGAAATGCCCCTTCAGCAGCATCCCCTACCTGATGCCAGCTTATAAGTGTCCATTCATTGTTGCCACTCATTAACTTTAAAGCACCCTACTGACTAATAGGCTTCAGGTTAAGTTAATCAACCAGTGTTCCTGTGTAACAAATGGAGTTCATCGATCCACAAAAAACAGATACACAAAAGTTGATGCCTTGAGCATGCAGCCTCTTAATCCTTCCATGATCAAATGCTAAGAAGAGTGTTTCTTAGCCTGTTCTCACAAAAGCAGTTCAGCTACCCAATTCCATTGTCAGAGCTAGAAACCTCAGGAAATTGCTGTCTGTTTTCAAACAGTTTTAAAAATCCTGGGGCTTTGGGTATAGAGTGATAAAGGCAGCACTACTACCTTGTCTTGGTTGTGTTTTTATGGGATTAAGCCAGTTCAAAATAAACCTGCTGGACAGAGTTCAGTCTGTGAATCCACATAGATGTGTTCTCAGTGTTGCTAGGAAACAATGTGTGTGTTCATCACAGCAACAGTGTGGGCTTTCTTGAGTTGACCAGGGAAATAAACAGTGGAAAAGGCCAGGATACCAATGAGTAGCTCAGGCCACTGTCACCCAACCTCATTTCCAGTCTATTCACCAGATGGCCTTAAAGGAGATCAGCAAAGGAAACCATACAATGAGGGCAAATAGATATTTTGGCTGACTATGGCACTTGGAAGCACACAGAGAGTAACACATTATATAACTTAATGAGTGAGTTTACTATCAAGCTAAGCCTACATAGCATACAGATCCTGTCTGCTACAATGGAACAAAGCTCATGAAGCTACATTGAAGTGAGATTTGATCAAATCTCAACACTAGGAAAAGAGTATGGGAGGTTTCATATCACTTCTTGGGTGGTGATGTTGTTCCTTGATGACATTAATTCTTTTTCAATGTTTTTATGATGTGTTAATCACTCTTTATAAATTCCTAAACTCTAAGCAAAATTTCTGTGCTCTCAGGATCTCCATCACTTCTGACACAGACATTCAACATTCCCTTTCTAGTTGAGTCATCTGAAGTCTGTCTTCACAGTTTCTGCTTTTACTCAGTTAAATTCAAAATAAGTAAAAACTGATGGGGATTTTTTAGCCTGAGATCACCTAATTAGGGGTTCCTAATTTTTAATCTCACCTGAGCAGATGAGATCAGATTTTGAAGCCCTCAAAACTATCTGAATGGCAGACTACAACTGTGCAATTGTACTGCAATATCCTACTAAAACTTCTAGGAATCTTCATCTACAAGTAGGCTTTTTGAGAATGAAAGTCTTACCCATAAGCACACATTGCAATGAACTCAGTTGCAAAGCTAGCAATTTACTAATTTGGTTATAGGCTGTCTCTGTTTACTTACATCAAAGAACTCATCATTGTAGTACCTGTATCTGTGCCACTACAAAAAAAAACAAAAACCCAAAAAACAGAAAAAACATTAAAACAAGGTGTTAAGAAAATTTTAACAAACCGGACCCTTCCTTTCCATTTTCTGCAATAATTTTCTCTTAATGATTGTTCATACAAAAGAGTCACGGTATGTTTTATACTTCTAGTACATCATGTATCCCAAAAGGTTTGTCACAGTTTTTCTTGATAAGACAAATTTTATGTTAGTCATGAAAGGCTAGACAAGCTTTTTTTAATCTGTACTCTGGTGCAATACACAATTGCATTACTGTAAAGAAGAGTAGAATTATGTCCCTGAGAGGACCAATTAATTTCTCTCTTTCCACTTCTTCAGAGGGGAGAGTAAAATGCCAGTTTTTACCTGTTTTTGTCCATCTCCTTTAGAAGAAAAAGGAGTATGGCAGAAACCTCTTTATTCCTTCCTGTCTGAGTACCTGCGGGACATTCTATTTTCCCCCGCGCAACACTGATTATGTAAACTGAAAAAAAAAGTAGTTTATTCATTAACTGTACAAAGTTATTCTTAGGTTTTTCTAAAGACAGCACCATGAAAATTAGCACTGCAGCCACACATCTACTGTTCCCTTTCTATCAGTCCTCTTCTGCACTATATTCCATTTTAGTAAGAAATCAATATTATGATATCACCCTTGAATTCAATTGCATTTTGCTTACTCTCCACTTCTGTTTGTGCAAGACTATAGCAAGTAATTATGCTGGCTAAGGCTTTTCAAACAAAAAACGGAGTAAATTGTTTTCTGCATAAATGCACATATTGTTTTTGTTTATCTTAATGTCAGATTAACATTGCCATCATGGGGATAAATTTGCTTGTATTTAATTATTTCAAGACAATGAGAGACACTAGAGTTGAGGAAGATGGCATTTATGACTCTGTGTCTGCAATAGCATTCAAGTCAATAATATATCTGGATCCAAACACCCAACAGAGGAACCCGGAAAGAAAATTACCCATTTTCTTACTTATGCAAGTCCTGTATATTCATTTAGGGATTCATGTTTTAAACTGCGGCTGCATCCTTCTCAGTGGTGACTTCTAACATGGAAATGTGGTGGGATGACTCTCATGACTGGGTTGCTGCCATGGGTGGCTATGAGCTCTTTAGAAGAGACAGGTGAAGCAGGGGAAGTGGTGGGATAGCACTGTGTGTTAGGGAGTGCTTTGATTGTATTGAGATTGGTGATGATGAAGATGACACAGCTGAGAGCCTCGGGGTGAAGACTGGGGAAGGTTGGCAGGGTGCAGCTCTGCGGGGACTCTCTCAGAGATCAGCCAGCCAGGGTGAAGGGCCACTTGGGGCGTTCTACAAGCGGCTGCCAGAAGGCCCGTGGTCACCAGCCTTTGCTCATGCACAACGTCATCTTGCCAGATGTCTGCTGGAAATACAACACATCAGAGAGGAGGCGTCTGGGAGGTTCCTGGAGTGTGTGGGAAACAACTTTCTTATACAACTGGAAGGAGTTATACACCTGAGGAGGTGCTCTGCTGGACCTGTTGTTTGTGAACAGAGGACTTGTGGGAGATGTGCTGCTCAGTGACTGTCTGGAGCACCAGGAATGTGAGAGGTTGCAATATTGGCTCAAAGAAGGAGGGGCACCAGCAGAACATCATCCTCGGATTTCTGGTGGGCAGACTTTGGCCTGTTTAGGAGATTGATTGTCAGAGTCCCTTGGGAGTCAGTCCTGGAAGGCAAGGGAGTCTAGGAAGGCTGATGTGCTTTAGAAAGGAATTGTGAAATATTCAGGAGCAGTCTGTCCTAATGTGTAGGAAGACAAGTCACCAAAGAAAAAGAGCAGCCTGATTAAGCAGAGAGCTTAGGGGAAAAAAGACAATCTCTTGATTCTAAAAGGAAGGTCAGGTGACTTGGGATGACTATGAGGATGTCACGAGGTCATGTAGGGAAAAGATTAGAAGGGCCAAAGTCCAACTGCAACTTGATTTGGCCTCTACAGTTAAAAACAAAAAAGGTTTCTATAAATACATTGTCAGCAAAAGGAGACTCAAGGAATGGCTCCATAATTTGCTGAATGCAGAGGGTAGTGTAGTGAAGGGGATGAGGAATTCCACAGGTACTTCAAGTCTTCTTTGCCTCAGTCTTCAAAACCTAGACCAGTTGTCTTCAGGATATCCCACTCGCTGAGCTGGAAGCTGGTGATGGGGAGGTGAGGAAAGCCCTCACAATCCAGGAGGAGATGGTTAACAACCTGCTATGCCAATTTGGCATGTACAAGTCTATGGCTGCTGGTGGGATCCACCTCAGAGTAATGAGGAAATGGGTGAAGGAATTTCACAGACTATTTTCAATCATCTACCAGCAGTCCTGGTCAATTGGAGAAGTTCCAGCTGACTGGAAGTTAGCAAATGTAATACCCATCAATAAGAAGGGTCGGAAGGATGACCCAAGGAACTACAGGCCTCTCAGCCTAACCTCAGTTCCAGGCAAGGTTATGGAAGAGATCATCCTGACTGCCATTACACTGCACATGAAGGACAGCCAGGGAATCAGGCCCAGCCAACGTGGATTTATGAAAGGAAGGTCCTGTTTGACCAACCTGATCTCCTTCTACCACACAGTGACCCACTTAGTAGATGAGGGGAAGGCTGTGGATGAAGTTTATGTAAGCTTCACTAAAGTGTTTGACACCATCTCCCACAGCATCCCCTAGAAAAACTGGCTGCACATGGCTTGGATGGGTACTCTTTCATGGGTAAAAAACTGGCTGGGTGGTTGGGTCCAGAGAATCGTGGTGAATGGAGTTAAATCCAGTTGGTGGCTGGTCTCTAGTGGTGTTCCCCAGGGCTTAGTTTTGGGGCCAGTCCTGTTTTACATCTTTTTTGATGATTTGGATGTGGGAATTAACTGGTCCCTCAGTAAATTTGCAGACAAGACCGAGTTGGGTGGGAGTGTTGATCTGCTTGAGAGTAGGAAGTCTTTGCAGAGAGACCTGGACAGACTCCATCAGTGGGCTGAGGTCACAACTACAGGAGGTTCAGCAAGGCCCAGTGCAGGGTCCTGCATCAGGTCACAGCAACCCCAGGCAGCTCCACAGGCTGGGCGAGGAGTGGCTTGAGAGCTGTTTGACAGAAAGGGACTTGGGGGTGGTGGTTGACAGTGGCTGAACATGAGCCAGGGTGTGCCCAGATGACCAAGAAGGCCAATGGCATCCTGGCCTGGATCCAGAATAGTTTAGCCAGCAGGACTAAATAAGTGATCATACCCCTGAAATCTTCCCCTTCAGTACTGTCTTCAGTTCTGGGCCCTTCCCATTGAGAAGTAGATTGAGGTGCTGGAGCATGTCCAGCAAAGGGCAACAAGGCTCATGAAGCATCTGGAGAAAATGTCTTAGAAGGAATGGCTGAGGGAGCTGGGTTTGTTTAGTCACAAGGAGAGGAGGCTCAGGGGGGACCTCATCGCTCTCTACAACTCCCTGAAAGGAGGGTGTAGCCAGGTGGGGGCTGGTCTCTCCTACAGTGCCTGCAGTGAGAGGTCGAGAGGAAATGGCCTTAAGATGAGACAGGGGAGATTCAGATTAGATATTAGAAAACATTTTTCCACTGTTAGGGTGGCCAGGCATTGAAATAGTTTTCCCAGGGAGAGGGTGGAGTCACCATCCCTTGAGGTGTTCAAGTAGCATCTGAACTTGCTGCTAGGTGACATGGTTTAGTGATTTAGAGGTAACAGTGGTGGTGCTGGGTGGACAGTTGGATATGATAGACCTTAGAGGTCTCTTCCAACCTTGATGAATCTATGATTCGATCTGGTCATTCACTAAGTGGAAAATAAGTACATAATGTTCAAAAAGGGATAAATGCCTCTCCTTCTTTTCTATCACCAGGCATCCTTTCTTTAAGTCTCATGGGATCCAAACACCATTTGTGTCTCTCCCCAGTGCTTGAATGCAAAAAGTCAAGTTGGTTGTATAGAAATCACTGCAGAAGGGAGAAGCTCCACTCCTTGACACAAATGATGCTTCAGTGACCACAAATTGGAGTTCAGGAGGAGGACATAAGCCCCCACGGGACAATTATGCAAGATATACCTACCAGAGAAATTTTGAGTGATTTTGCAGTCCTCCACAGCTAATGATTAATGTATGTTCAAAAACAAGATATAATCTGTTCATATCTCTTCCTATACATTTTTCACCCCAAAGTAATTAAGGTCATTAAAATGTCAGGTTCAAAAAGAAAGGATCTGTTGCTCTTCACCCTTATTTAACATTTGGCAAAGTTTGAATCGTTTAATTATATATTATGTAAAGGATTATAAATAAGTTTTTACATTTTTAATTGCAAGCCTTCTGTTTGCACACTAAGAAAAGCCTAAAAATAACTTCTTTATCCTTATTTTATCTCTCTCATATTTCTTTCTAATAATTTTCTGTTTGAACAGAATTACTTCATTCCCTCCATCTCACAGGGAAGCTCTCTAAGCTCTTCTCTGTTGTGATTCTTCAAACATTGTCCCACTAGAAAAAAGCCTCTAACGTTCTTTTTCCTGAGAGATTTCAGTTTGATAAATGTGAAATTTTCACATGAGGAAGTTATTTAGTTACTGATTCCAGTATCAAATTCAGAAGAGCATTATCAGTAACTAGTTCTATGAACAGCTTTTCTCTCCACTTGAACTACCTTAGTCAATGCAGATAGTTTGGAGCAAACTTCTATTTCTATACAATATTTAATTTCTCTTGACCTCATCACTATTCACCCACAGGACCACCTCTGTTAGAACTACATTCCTGACTTTGGGCACATGCCAGTTTTTGCTGTAATGTTTATCATGTCACTCTGATGATGGTTTAACCAATTGTCTTGGGGTGACTTTATGATGTGTATCCCCTATCACCACTCTATGCCCAGACATGATTCTTGTGCCTTTCTGTGTCTTTAAAACGGGGTGCGAGAGAAAGAAAAAAAAAAGCCAAATGAACTTATCACAGCAGTTTGTGCTCCATGGTCACTCTATCTCCTCTGCGTGCTTCTGTGGCAGCAAGAGCAGAGGCAGCACCTTTTGCTGCTTTTCAGCCAGCTTTCGGCTCTGTTTTCTGCAGAGGGAGATGGAGGGTTAATTTTTTTTTTTTCCCCTGGGACTTCAGCTTCTTCTTCTTCTCTTCTGGAACTGTTTAGAACTTTCCAACGAGGCCCAGAGGGGGCCCAGGCCGACCCAGCTCTGAAAAGGAGAGAGAGAGAGAGAGACCACACCCAAAGAAAGGACTCTAAAATCTTACCAGGCTCTCTCCACTGTGAGAGGTTTTATCATCTAGCACTATTCTTGTCCCATTATGTACTGTCTTTGTTAAATTTTTTTTTTTCCTTTCACTTTCCTCCAAGGAAAATTTTTCCTGAACCTGGTGGGGGAGGGTTGGCTGTAACCTGCCTTCTATCAGAGGACGTTCAAATTTGGACACTTCTGCAAATTTGTCTCAAATCAGAACACCAGTGCTCACTCTATAATTGTTGCTACTTGTATACAGATCTGTTTGCCTGCTGTTTTGGGGACCATTGTAGAGAAGGCCACCTCAAAAGAAGTTCTGTTTATGGTATGCACATGGTACTTTTTCTAACTTCTTTCTCCATTTTTTACTTATCTTCTGTTGGGGTTCCTTGAAAGCAAGTCTTTATTAGTTTAATTTTTGTGTGTTAGACTACTGTTCTCCTTCATACCTGAGGTGGATCTTCCAATTCCTCATAGGATGGTGCGTACAGCAGGAATGTAGTTAGTCATAACTTAAAGCAACTTGTGCTTCAGGAAAACTACCACTGATTTTAGAGTAAGTTCTACAGCTACAAGGGCAACAGGTTTACCAAGTATGTATGGATAGCTTCTCAATACCATTTCTCTACAGAACTACATTAAAATAAAGATAAAGGTAAGCAAAAATCAATTAATAAATAGATTCTTGGAATAAGAGTCTTCATGAAACAGCAATTCATTTTCTTCTGTTCTCAATTGGTATTTATTTCAGCCAGAGAGAGTTGAGTGTGCTGGTTTTGCAAAGCATTTTAAGCACATGTGTAATACTCATAAAACATATAGTTTTGCTTGCATGGGTATGTCCCACTGATATATATAGGTAAGCCAACTCCCCCAAAAATATTCAAAATTCAGAGATAAGCAATAAGCTCTGATCATTTTAAAAACAAGATGGTTTTGCACTGAAGCTTATTCCATTTTCTTCAGTGAGAACAGGCTTTTTTTCAACATTTTATTTTCATGTTTATCATTGCTAGTTGACACTAACTGATTACTCATTTCTTAAATGGATAAGAATAATAAAAGAAGTACAGAGCCAGAATTTCTCTCTCTAATTTTCTCTTGGTGAAAAGTACTTTAATTTCTGTAAATAAATCAAGATTTATTAGTCCACAGGGAGAATTATTCACAAGCAGGATCACCTTACCATAGACCAGGCTGCTCAGAGCCTTATCCAGCCTGGCCTTCAGCACTTCTGGAGGTGGGGCATTCACAACTTCTTCAAGCAACTTGTTCCAGTGCCTCACCATTCTCAGAGCCTTCTCTTCTCCAGGCTGAACAACCGCATCTCTCTCAGCCTGTCTTCACAGGAGAAATGTTCCAGCCCCCTGATCAACTCAGTGGCTCTTCTCAGGACTTGCTCCAACGGGTTCACATCTCACAGTCATTGCAATCAGCATTCCTGCACCAGGATGGAGTTTTCCCCAAAATTTAGAATAAACCAAAATAGACAGGCATTTTCTTCCTGGCAGATCAGTTGTAGTAATTTAACATCTTTCTATGGATTTGTCATGGTAATCGCCTGATTTTAAAGGTACGGGATATGCACTTGTCTCCACACTTGTGATTTTAGACTGGCAAACCATGATTTGTGTAAGAGATCAGAAGTTTTAGATATCTACAAGCTAGATCTTCTTTTTTTCCACAACAGGATCCTTATTTGGACTAAATGTCTAGTACTTCCTAAGTGTGAGTATGTAGTCATGACTCTTTATCTGTTCAGTGGATACTAATTGTAGTAGGATATATATTTTTCAAAAAAGTCAAGCTGCAGCCCATAGCTGCACAAAATGCACATAAAATACAAAATAAAAAGATAAGATAAAAGTAAAATAAGATGAAAATAAAATAAAGACAGTTTTAAATATTATTTTATTTGTTAATGGTACAAAAAATATTCTCTTTCCACACTCGAACAGATTTTCTTGTGCATACACTGGGGTGCACACACCACTCTAAAGACCACACCACTCTAAAGTTCTGTCATTACTATTTCTTTTTCTGAGCAAAGTCTACCCCTGTGTAATTTACAAGTCACTATCAATGACAATGTTTTTCTGAGTTATACTTTAAATGCCAGGGAGCATTCAGCAGTTTAAAGTGTACGACAATAATAAAACAAAGCCTGCTAGGTCTGCAATCAAGGTTTCTATAGCTGAGAGTAATTGTCCTACTTGTTGCCCAGGAAAACAATGTAGAGCTGGTTTTTTCTGCAAAGCTATCATATATCATCATGTCAAACAATTGCCAACACACAGTTGCATATGAAAATGTAGGTGGCACTGTAGAAGCCATATATGACACAAACTATCTGTAAAAGTCAGTGAAATAAACCAGAAAAGGACTGGAAATAATCTCATAGATGAGTATGAAGCTTGCGAATAAAATCCTGGTTCCACTGAAATTCAAACTTCCCATACACTCCCACTAGGTTAAAATTCTATATCAAATACAGATTGTGAGCAGCAGTCTCTTTGTCAAAGACAGGCAAGATTTCAAACAGGAACCCTGGAAGTTAGATCAGTGCATATCCTTAGAAAGATAAAATATATTTTATTTGCTGGAAAGAAACTGGTCTGGCAGAATGCATTAGGTAACAAGCTGTCAGAAAGAAACTCCATCTTTTGAAATTAAATGAAAATGTGCTTAAATGTATTATAGCTGGCAATCAGAAATTGCCAGGTTAATTAATTTTTAAATACATCCCAGCTGCAGGAAGGCAATCCAAATTTTGAGAATTCCATTTAGAATTCAGCTAATAGCTACAAAAAAGAGCATAGAAGAAGCAAAAGCTATGCCAGTTCTCTTCAAAAAGGTGTAACATGGAGATTGAAGTGGAATGGTAGCTGTTCTGCTTCTGGCAAACCTTTCTTTGAAGAGTTTAAAGCCCACAATTACACTAGCAAAACATATCCTTTAAAAGATAGTGATTCCAGGGGCGAGAGTGGGATTATTTGAATGCTTAGAGATTACTCCTGATACAGCAAAATTCTTCTAAAAGTGTTGAGACTGGCAGGCATTTGCATTTTTCAGTGCTACTGAATGAAATCACGTAACTTCATGTCTGCTTCATGTTACAGATCAGTACTCTTCACTCATTCAGTGGTGTTTCTGCCTTAGGGAAGCACATAAATCTGTCAAATCTCTAAATCAGCTCAACACATTAAACATGGACACAATAGAGAGTTACTAGAGCATGTAGTCTTGAAACAAAGGTAGGTGAGAATGCCCTTTAAATATGCATGTGCAAACAGTGGCTGGGATGAACCAACATCCTGTGATACTCCAGCCCTTGGAGTATGCATTACATAATCCTCAGAAGTTCCAGGATGAAATCCCTCAGCTTTGAGCCTGATGAATAGAATTTTGTAATATTCCAACAGGGTTTGCTGTCTCTTAGTCACCATTTCAGTTCAGGTTAGTAATCCTAAAATTAAACCAAATGTCAGCTACTGCCTGGGCTGCAGTGAGGTACAAAGAATTGCCAAAGATGCTGCCAATACCCTCTTGTGCTCCCGAAAACACTGAAATGGGTTGAAATGGGTGTGGGAATTTACACAAACTGCTTCTGTCTTAACAGAAGTGAGCCAAGCACTGCAGCACCAGTGAAATATACTGAAATATCTCTAAATGTCAAATCAGGTCAGTTATGTCATATTCTCTAGGGACAACTTGTTTATTTGAGGCTGGGAAGGGGGAGTTTTCTGTCGATTAAGTAAAAAGTATATTTGGAATTAATGCATATGGGACCTGGAGAATACAGCTTATTTATACAAATATTTAAAAAGGAACCTAACCAATTTATTACAGATTTCAGGAAGTCAATTTCACAAAGACAGTAAAACAGCAAGTACTGTGTTCACATTGTAGAAGAAACAATTCATCAGCACTCTAATAAAATTGTCCTGGCTGACTTGATCTGCTAAAAGTCATTGTTTAGCTGGGAACCTGCCAAATGCTCCTCATATTCACAGAGTGGAAATACTGAAAGAAATGAATGAACAAATAAAAGCTGGTAGGATATTAATCTCTTATGCAAAGAAGTCTGCAAGCATAACAGAATTAAGTTGGGGAGAACTTTTTCACTAAATTATTGGTAACTGAACTTTTAATACCCTGGTCAAGGGTTTATGCTATGTGCATTTTACAGCTAGAGTTGAAAGAAGTACAATAAAAATTATTGGCCAGAGTGAATATAATCTACCATCAAAGAAAGCCATAGTTTGAAGAACAATCCTTCCTTTAAAAGGAAATGATATAATGACTCTTATCTAGGTTATAGCAGTTATAGACGCTTATCCGTTATATATGCAAATATTGGAGCTTGTGAGTTAAAAACAGAAGACCATCTCTCCTCCAGAAACCCTTTCTGCTCATACTCAGTAAGTTTCTCATTCCTGTAGGCATAGAGGTCAAACACTGTAGAATCTGGCTATGTGCTATGGGACCAAGGGACAGCAAGCTCATGTGTTTGTGTACTCTCCAGGATCATCTACCCTCAGGAAGCCAGACTGGTTTTGACATATGGTGAGAAAGTGGACAGAAATATGTCTGATCAATTTTTAGCTACACATATCCACTATTTATCATTCTGAGATGTGGAGTCACACTTGACGTAAAGTAAAACACACATTTTTGTAGATCATGAATATTTATGGGCTGGGAATTTCATGGACATCAGGGAAAAAATTAGGTTAACACTGAGTACAACTGAAAGTGTTTCTCTAATGGAAAGAAAGTAGTAACAGAATAAGTAGGCATTTTATTGTATTTAATTACTACTTCAGTTATTAGTATCTTTTAATAATTTAAACAGTTTGGGAAGCAATAGCCATTGACAGCACCCAGTTTGGTAACCACATTCAGTATAAACCAGGCAGGCAGCTCACACTGTTCCAGTCAATTAAATTGGAATGCTCTTGGGCACCAACATGAGATGTGTGAAAGGGCCCACAGCTACGCTGACAAACTCTCTTAGCACCCACAAGGTGGTAGTTGATACAGTATGTCTCTTAGTAACACCTCGGAGGCACAGGAATAGACTGGAAGTGCAAATGATCAGAGATGAAGGCATCCCAGGGGAAGTACCTCTGAGGAAAAGTAGATTCCAGTGCATGGGCATGTTTTAGCTACTGCTAAGCAATTGGGAAGCAGTGGTTGGTAATTCAGTTGTATTATTACATTTGTAACTTGATGCCCGCCCGATGTGTCATACACACACCCCTGTATGCAAATCTGAACACTTAACAGTTGCACAATTCAAGAATTTTCTGTGGTAAACTGTCCAGGCTCTGCCCCTTTATCTAAACAGATACAAACTCATATAGTTCTAAATTTTGTTAATCCACTCCACTTCCACACCCAGATTTTCTTCTGTTCATTTTGTTTCACATTGGCACTAAACTAGGCTGCAGCCTTGGCACAGGATCGCTGCAATGGGATATTGCTGAAATTAGCAATATCCATAAAATGAGAAAATGTGTGATGGCTGGTTATGCAGGATCCTCAGCTAGTGAAAGTGCAGGTTTGGCAGTAGAGAAAAAAAAAATTCCAGAAATTGATAACATTAAATCCTGAAGGAATTTCTGATCATTTAGCCTGGTCTTTTACATGGCACAGGCTGTTCTGTTTCTGCCAATTACCCCAATACTTATTCAAATAATTTATTATCCAATTTTGATTTGAAGGCATTTGATCATTAAAAAAAAAACCAACGAAACTTTGATAGTTTGTTCCAATATTTCACACTTTTTTTGTTACAGCCCATGCTCAACATCCAGTTTTAATTAGTCTCATTTCAGCTTCAAGTTCTAATTTACAGCAATTAGACTTCTAAAATTTCTTTTTCTTTACAGACAGAGAAGAGACTGTTTAGCTGTAGAATATTCCACAGAAGGAAAATTAAAGGATTATAGTAACTTTCAGAATAATCATCTCCCCCAATTTTGAAAAGCCTTTTAAAATTTTGTGGTACATTATTTCCCTATACATCTCCATAAAGAGTCATATTCACCAGAAGGTTTGGAGGTATTTCTACATCTGTTCATAAGCATTCGGCTGCATCCCATGGTTCACTGTTCAATCATTAAAGTGCTCACCCATTTTAAAAATAAAAACATTCAAAACCACCTTTCTTTTCAAGGAATATCTGGATTTAGTATATTTTCAACTTTAACAAAGCCTTTCCCATTCTGTGAATATATTATCACTTGTAAATTACCCTCACGCTAGCTGGACATGACAAATGCATATTTAGTACCCAGCATTTCTCTGAATATTTAAAAAATTTGGTAATGTTCAGTAATTAATTTGCTTTGCAGAAGAATTTGGGTCATCTGCAGAGCACTGGCCTTTTCAGGCAATTTGAGAACTTGTAGACTTAAGGCAAAGTCAAGGGTTTGACTGCAGTCAGAATCAGTAGTATCTTACACTGCCCCTTCCCTTTTCTTTCCATGGTAATTTTAGTTGCCATATATGATTTTGCACCTTTTCTCGCACAACAAACCTTGTTTTGTCCAGAAGAGCTTCTTAGTTTTACTGTGCATGATGTGCCACACACCTGTGACTACTCACTCCTACCTCAGGTCACAAGGTGTCACACCTCAGTTGGTTTTGCACAGCTTAGTGGAATCTGCAGATTTAATCCCTGAATCACCAAAATTTCCTAGTCTAAAAAGGAGTAAATAAGGAATAATATTTTGGGGTACACTTAATTCCCATTGCCCAGGATGCAGCCCAGCTCATGCATTCTGGCAATGCCAAAAGCGGTGAGGTGGTGACAGACTGCAACACAGAAATAAGAACATGCATTCTGTCCTGATTTTCACTGGAATAGAGATAATTTTCTTCCTACTAACTAGTACAGTGCTGCATTCAGGGTGAGAATAATGTTGATAATACACTGATGTTTTAGTTGTTGCTAATTTGTTCTTACCCTAAATCAAGGACTTTTCAGTTTCCCATTCTCTGTCAATAAGCAGGTCCACAAGACACTGGGAGGGGGCATGGCCAGGAGAGCTGACCTTAATAGGTCAAACGGGTGTTCCACACCACAGAACATCATTCCCAGGACGTTAACAGGGGGAAGGTGGTCAGGAGGATGAGGAATGGGCTGGGAATTGGTCAGCAAGGGGTAAGATCTTGTATTGCGTGTCACTTGTTTCTCTTGGGTTTTTTCTTCTCTCTTAGTCTCTCTCTCCCTCTCTTTTTCACAGCAGTCATTACTATTATTATTGTTATTATTATCATTCATCTTACTGTAGTAATGGTATTTTTTTTGCTTCAATTATCAAATTGTTTCTATCTCAACCCACAAGTCTTACTTTTCTTTTCCATTTTCCTCCATGCTGGAGAGAAGGCAGGTCGCAGGGGAGTGAGCAAATAGCTGCATGGTACTTAGGTGTGGAATTAAGCCATGACACATGAAAGCAGGAGTTTTTATACCAGTTAGGATGTACTTGTGAAAACAACTGCAACCAAGGCATTAGTCCATAGTTTGTCATGACACACTGAGTCTGGCTTTAGAGCTCCCAGTACTAGATCAAAATCAGTACCATCACATGACACAAAAGCATTGATCCAGCACAAATTATTGGCAGCTTGAGATATTTTTGCACCTTTTGATCAGCTGACTTTGTACCATAAGGCCAGGCCTCCTATATATCTGGCTTTTGGCATAAAAGCGCTCATGAATTTCACAGTGTGCTTTACTAAAGCAATATAAACACCGCCATAAACTGCATGCTTGATTTGGATCAATTTCTTATAAATGAGTGATTCAATAATATGGTTTATTAGTATTGATGACTATGAAAGTATGGCCTCACTCTGTCGTGATACACTTTAAAACAACAGTCATTAAAGATATGTCTGGTAAAATTATCTCACTATTTTTTTAACTCTGACACAGATGTCAGATTTTCATACAAATTTTCAGGAAAAGGTGGAAAAGTTCTGATTATACAGAGTTTAGGAGTGAAGGGAAGCAGTTGAGTCAAATACCACCTTTTCTGCTATATATACATACATACACTTCAATGATCCACTACTTTTTCTACTCAAGTACAGACTGGGTACAATAAACTGGAATCTTTCTCTGAGTTGGGGATTGTGTAAGGAGGACAATGCTCTATTCCACTCTTTTACCCTTTCTTAGCATGAATTCAAATAGCAGATTCTTCATACCTTGTCATAAAGAATTCTATAATCTTTCTGATAACTATTGTTCACATTATTCACAAAAGAGCAGTCTAGCGCAATGATTGAAGGAAGGTTTTTGTCACAACTTTCCTGGTCTCAAATCACTCTCTTAACAGCCCTCACAGGAAAAGTGGACCAAGGATTCTACTAATCTAATGTCTTACAATAGGGAAAGTACATAAGGTTCCCCCAATACCTTAGCCTTTCAGCTCAGAAAACAAACACACAAAAAAATTACAGTTAGAAATGTTAAAGGGAGCTGCCCAGAGCCCCCCATCCTTTTTATTCTAATGAAAAGCTCTGGCATCACACCTCATGAAACACCACTGCAGACTGTATTCCCCCATTTCACAACAAATGGCAGGTGGTCAGACATGCCTGAGTCTCTACTGACACATTTCCAAGAAAAAAACTAATGCAACTGCACTAGGGGAGCACAAAAGGAGTCAGCAGACTGCAATACAAAACAGTTGGGAAAAAGTGCACAGTCCATTTCAGGAGCCATTTTCCACAGAGAAAATCCACAAAGGAGAAACAGATATCAGGAATATCTTGTTTTGCTGTGACAAAATTATTCTCTGTTTGTATAAATTGGTATTGCCAGTTCGGACAGCCTGATGGTGTGTTTATGTATCCTCTCCCCAGTGGTAACAATATGGCCTGTTGTGCAGAATATGACATTAGCTGTCTTTTAAAATTGCTTTTTCACTGTCATCCTATAATAATAGACTCTATCCCTTCTGTTCACCTCCCACCCTGTTCCATTAGTATCTCTCCTCAGAGTAATCAATTCTGTGATTTTTCCCCACATATCTTATATATGCAGGGCCAGGAGTTGCTCTCAATGATCCTGATGGATCCTGTCCAACTCAGTTTATTCTGTGACTGTGTAATTCTGTGATCATATGATATGTGATTATGCTTGATTGCTTGTTCCTAAATGGGCACTACGGTTTATTTCATCTATCCAGCCTGGTTTGTTTTTCTGGGTTGAGTTAAAATAGCTTCTAATCACGTCAGTTGCTCAATTAATAATGAGAATCTTACTCAGGTATTCCTCAAAAAATATATACACATTTCCATCTTGTTGAGGGGTTTAGTGCACTGAATTCCAGGGTTACTCAATTCTGCAAAGATCACTGATTGAAAATTAAGGCATTTTTCCCTAGCGTCTATATACTCATGCCATGAATTTAAAGAAAAACTAATCTTTAACAACATAATATCTAGAAATAAAGGTAATATTATTTGCATTTGTTTTTTGGATATGATTCATGGAAGTAATATTCTTTTGAGTTTCAACTCTTTATTATAATAAGAACACTCTGAATGCCAGTCCTCCTCTCTTCCCTCCAAAACATTTAAAACCCTTGGTATTCCAGCAATATTTGCAGACTTTTTCAGTATGTTCTGTTTTCCACCATCCAGGACATTACCTAAAATCTTGAACAGAACCATGCTATAGACAGGCTTATGCAGTACTGGAATGACTTCCCAGACTGAGAGATACAGTTGAGAAATGTACAGTGTTTCCCCACAGTATGACCATGTAATCATACAGCATACCCACATATTATATTTTTCTTTATGTTATTGTAAAGAGAGTTCATTAACTAAGTGGTAATAAACAGCTCTTGGACAGCTATTTTGTCCTTTCCTGCACCTGTGATTATTTAAACATCACTCTCCTTTACAGAATAAGTCTCTGTTTCATTCTCTCACAAAATATTGTCTGATTCTCAATGGGGTTTTTTGTTTCATTTATTCTTGTTTAGTCTTTATGATTTTGTCCTTGTATATCTGGGTTTTGTCATCCATTAAAGAACAGCACATGCAGCCATATTTCTCCCTTTTTGTTAGTCTTTGTTTTCTCCACAACAGGTCAGTTTGCCATCCTGATTTCAATAAAATTTCTTTTATGCTTACTTTCTCTTACATATTCCTTGAAATGATCATGCTAAGAGCTCACTGACTAGCTCTTTGTATTCATTTAGGTGTCCTTTCAGGAATATAAGAACGGCTGAATTCTGTCTTATATCAAAGTACTCCCAATTTCTAGCGTAATTGTATTCTTACTTCTACATTCACATTTATGACTATTAAATGTGTGAATCTAAACACACTCTACTTGCTATATAGTAATTCCTCTTCCCTAAGGAATTTTCCATTTCTTTAATAATACTGTTATTCCAATTGGTTCTCTGATACAAAGCATTAGCAAACACCTCCTACTAGCAAACACCTCCAACTAGTTGTTTCCTAATTATCTATGTGTTTCTCCTAGAAAAGACTCCAGCCACAAATTCAGAACAATACCAGATTTATTCAGGATCATGTGCTGGAGTAAAAAAAAATTAGAAGAAATGTTATCCCTTATCTCAAGCAAGCAATGGTGATTACAGCCAAAAGGTAATAGTTCTGCAGTCTGTGGGTTACTTATGTATTATGCTATATATTGGGGGAACACCCACATGATTGGTAGGTGAGATGCTCTGGTGGTGTTTCACAGGGGCAATATTTCTCACTAATTTGGTAGGCTAAATGAAAACCAAGCTGATTTATGAGTGGTCAGGTGGGTTTGCTTTAGAGACAGCAGTGCTATCAAGGAGCTAGGCAGGAAGGTTAGGACAAGAAGCTGTTTGGTTTCGCTGTGACATCATCTCACAACTGCTAAAGGGATTCAACTGTGGCAAGTTGCTCAGGACTACTACACATTTCAGCTATATGGAGCCATTAGATTAGGACTTTGCTCAGCAGCAGATTCGTTCAAAAATTCATCCATATATGTCTTCTGCAAGACTAGTTTGAGTACTAGCAGCATCCAAGTTTTACACCTCCAGGACAGACCAATTGGTGAAAACTTAAAAACACTGCTTAGTTGTCTCTAAGTACTTCTGCATTCTGCTAGTGCTAAAACGATGAACACAAATTTTTATAACTTAGTGTTTTGTCTTTATGCTATGTAAGTCATACTTGCCTGGTGTAACCAGGCAGAACGGACAGACTTGTGCTCAGATATTTCAAAGGTAAACATACAACCTTAAGTAACTCATACACATAAGTCTGTACTACACAGAAACTATTTCTCTTCTTGTGCATGATTTTATCCTTTATTACCTATAAAATTCTCCACTTTACAATAATACACAGCAAATGCTAAAATGCTGCTATTATCAGATGAGGTACTTTATGTTCCATCTGCTTTGATGCATACTATATTATGCACTATAACAGCGACTTACTCTTTTAAGGACCTACTCTTCATATAAAATGCAGCAATAAAGAAGTTTCTATTTCACATTTCTTAAATGTGAATAGAATAATGACACTCTGAGTTTGTAATTTCTGCCTGCCTAAAGGCGGTGAATCACTCTTGCTATGCAATACTTAAAAGCTGTCAGCAATATCTTTCAGAGGCATCTAATCTTTTAGAAATCTCTCTCAAGTATTTACTGATTCTAGAAATAATATACAGCCACATGCCATGCATCATGTGGGGGGAAGGGTCTATTCTTTAGCATAGACTTATTCAGCCACTGTACAATAGTCTCTGCAATGGAACTCGTATTTAGTGATGAATCAGTTTCTACTGTATCTGCATGAAATAGCTAAAATAATTCATCAAGATTGACATGTAGGACAAATAAACCTACTGCATACAATACCAAAGATGTGTTAGTCTCACCGTTTCTCCATATTTTTCTGTCTGAACAGGATACCAGAAAGAATAAGGCAGGTACAGGCTATACCTGTCTCAAAACTATACAGAATTTATACAGCCAGAGACATGGTAACTACACAACCAGACATATAACATTAAAATAAAACTCTCTTTCCATTAGCAATCCTCATGCTTGTCACAAATCAATCTCATTAACGGGGAAGGAGAAACCCCTTAAGCTGCTCCTCTTTCCTTCTCAGCATGTAGATCTGTAACATATGCAGTGTGACATCCTTCAAAACAGGGCAACCATTGTATTTCTGTAAGCAGGATCCCAAAGACCACGCTGATGCTACAGGTGGATTGTCACTAGCTCCCATGTGACTGTTGTGCCCAAACGTTTGACAGGACTCATTCATTCACAGGTCCCCACTTGTGTTATTAGCATTTTCCCAAGGCCTATTCTCATGTGTCCTAGATAGTCCAAGTGGCAGTACAACAGCAGGTGGGAGGAATCCCTCCCTTGTTATTAATGTTTTCCAGGTGTAAATTCAGAAGGAATCTGCAAATTCTGGCACATCTTTATGAGAAAGTGTAAGGATGAATCTTGCATGTCATACACACTCCTGTTGAACAGCTGTGCTTCCCTTCCAGTACCCAAGAGGGTGTTTGGGGATTTTTGGTGAGTTAAGTAATTCCTGGAGACACCATCATGTGTGTCTTCTCCTTAGCAGCTGTTCTGAGCCTTTCAGAAAAAAAAAAAATCTTTTTATCACAGGTGCTAATTCCACAGTTAATCAAGCCAGTTAGAACTACATTATTTAATCTGTGAGAAGATGCTTGCCCCTTCTTCCCTGGGGTGCTCTGTTCTCTCATTCTTTTGCCAGTGTCTTTGATGCTGACATTTACCACACTCATATGGTCAATTGTATACAATTATAACTCAAGAAATGAAACTGACTTTGAAATCCCAAACATATTTACTAGTTTTTTCTTTCACAGTGACCTACACAACCATATTTCTGGCATAATCTTCTAGGAATAAAACTTTCAGTATCATCTGTGAGAAGCAAGCTAATGTCTGCATGCTAACATTCTTTCATCTGCTCTTCTCATGAGAACTTCAGGGTCTTTTTACCCTTTAGTCAAGATACTTCCTTCTCAATGTTTGCCACTGGGTGATGTGGATTCTGTACCATCAGCAAATGTTAACGAGTATATTTTTATTCCACCAGTACATAACAGTGAAAGGTTTCGCATGAAGATGGACAGAGATTAGAGGGAAATATATGCAGGAAATATTTTCCCAAAGCCTGGAAGAGCAGAAAACACAGCAAATGTCACTGGAAGTTGGACAGTTAAAAAACTTAAAACAAAATATTAAAACAACATTTTAAAAACGAGCAGTTGCGTTTTTTGTACACAGTTCACAGCAGTGAAAATAATTGCTTTCTGCTCAAAATAGGACTTAGTTATAGCCCTAGGAATGAAAATATTGTCTATTTTTACACTTTTATCTGTATCCACAGTATAAAATTTTATTATCTTTAGATCACGAGTAAACTTTAGCATTTGTACAGACATCTCATAGGCATTAACAGAAATGGGATTCTGCACATTTGTCCTTTATTTGATTAAAATTCATGGCTGATACACAATGATGTTTTCTTCCCCTCTATTTTATTTTATCCAGAGCAATTTCTCCTATGCGGTTCACTGGCGTAGAGCCATAAAATTAGAGAGCAAAGATTAGGTTGTCCTTTGAAAACAGGTCTTTTGACTTCCCTCAAGCTGTAGGAACTTTTCCCTGATGATTCTTTGGTAAGCATTTACCTCAGTTTCGCTACCTTTAAAGTCCAGTCACATTTAGATAACTATCTTTTGAAAAAATCTGAATCAATTTATTGTCTCAAAGGTATTGGTTTATTTTCTTGCTCATAGAGCCCCTTAACAAATAAAATGTAGCACAGATTCGTTTGAAGTGAGGGTGTTTCTGTATCTTTGACTCTTTATGCCAGTTAGAAAATGAAGAGTCCACAATGTTTTAAAAAATAAAATCTGTTTTGGCTTAAGGAAAAAAGAAATAAAAATCTGACCTTGGCATTAAGCCTGGGTAAAGTTGCACAGTCTTCTAGACCCAACAGATTCTTATCTCATAATAAAAAACAATTTTTCAATATTCAGACATCTGTTATGATTCAGGATGCCAGGAGTTGTTTAGAGTAATAGCAACTCCCTGGGAAAGTCCTATGGAATACAAAAGTGAAAAAAACAAGGAAGAGATTAGAAAATCAGATTGCAAAAATTGCTCAAACAAGCTATAACTTATACTCTAGAAATACATCCCTCCAAAATTATTTTATTCAAATAATTGGACATTCTTGGATGATTATTAAAAACACAATCATTTTTCCATCAAGTTCTTTTGATATTTCCCCTTATAAATGTTACTTCAGAAAAAGTAAATAGTATCTGACATTAGAACAAGTTAACTTGACACAAAAATTTTAAAAAGAGAAATAAGAGTTTAAATGCACCTCAACAGTTGAATACCAACAAATCCTAGCAGAAAGGTCACTGTCTTCCAGAACAGGGAAATAAAATAACTCTATTATTGTAAGATTTTATAATTTTTTTATACTTCAGGTTTCACACATACTAAAAAGGGGGTTCACAAGTTTTAGACTTGTGAACAGACAGTGGGGTATTAAGAGCATCTTTGTCTTAATAACTAGATAAAGGTGATGAAACACAGGGGCCAAATATACTTGAGAACAAAGCCCATTACAGGCTGATGACAGCTATCATAGGCTAACACACCTTCCTTGGCCAAACTTTCATGTCTATTTTATTCTACTTAAATATTTCCTTTTCACTTTTTTATCCTGGGAAGTCCCATTCACCATCTATTGGCTAAGATACCTAACTGCTCAAAAGATATCAAAGGTGGTATCTTCCAAGGGCAAATCTACCTTACAGAAAAATTAATACGATAAAACAGAAAGCTAGCTTTTACTGGAAGCATGTGTGTTGGGTTTGCATGGCCAGGTTTTGGTAGTGAGGGGGCTACAGGGGTGGCTTCTGTGAGAAGCTGCAAGAAGCTTCTTCTATGTCCGGCAGAGCCAGGGCCAGCTGGGTCCAAGAGGTACCCACTGCAGGCCAAGGCCAGGTCCTTCAGAGACTGTGGTAGTGTCTCTGGGATAATGAATTTTAGAAAGGGGGGGAAAAAACTGTACAATTGAAGCCAGAAGAAAGGAGTGAGAATATGTGAGAGAAATGGCCCTGTAGACACCAAGGTCAGTGTAAAAGGAAGGGAAGGAGGTAATCCAGATGCTGGAGCAGAGTTTCCCCTGCAGCCCATGGTGAAGACCATGGTGAGGGCACCTGAGGGCCTGCAGTCCATGGAGGTTCACAGGACAGGTTTTAGGAATGGCACTCCCCAGCTGAGCCTCCCCCACAAGCAAGACTCTCCCAAACCAGACTCTGCTTGCTCACTCCCCCCAGTCCTCTGATGAGAAGGAAAAGAAGGCAAAAATAATGGGTACAGATAAGAACAATTTACTGGAAACAGCAGTTATACAAGAAAACAAACAGTAACAGAAACAATACTAAAAAGTATACAAAAAGAGAGCAACTTACAGGCAAAAAATCCTCACCAACTGATCCAGTGTGGCACCACCCTGAGACAATTAATCATGACCAGTAGACCCTCTGCACCAATGAAAGAAATACTGTTCTTCTCACCCCAGGGGTGAAATGAGGTGGTGTAGAATAACAACCTAGACATGCTCACACAGCTCCAGTCTCTGCCCCCTCCTAACCACTACAAAATATTAACTCTGTCCTGGCCAAAAACCAGGACAACAGGGAAGCAGAGTCTTTTAAGTGTAAGCTATGATTTATCTGGTTGATTGAGTGCAGCCTATTATATCAGCACAGGCATATCTTAATTCTAACTAAACTGCAGAATAACAAGGACAAGATTTTTCATTGGAAAAAGTTTTGCTTCTGTGTACTTCTGCTAATTAGCCCAAATAAGGTTTGATTTCTAAAGCCAAAGTACAAAACATGTTTATTGGACTTCTGTTTTCTGAGCCTCTGAAGATGAGCATTTTCACATTTTCCTATGCTGGTCACGAAACTATAAAAAGGCCCTTAATGTAGAAACACTTAAATTAGTTGAATATTTGTTTAGATCTGTTTTGCACAGGTAACTTATTGACTCAAGTTAATTCAGGTAAATTATAATTACATCAAAATTTTTTTTACACCTTTGAACTGCTCCATGTAAGCTGCTTCAGTTTACCCTACTGCAACATTTTGCATATCTGGAAAATTGTAAAGGATCACAGTTTTTAAAGGCTGCCTGTTGTTCAACACACAAGGACAAAATGAAGGACTTCTTTAACTGGAAGAACCAAGGTTGCTGCAATTTGAGCTAAGAATTGGCTCAGACTACAGTGTTTTGAAGGGATAGGCACAAAGAAGAAATTCAAATATGTATGCAAGCATATAGAGAAGCTAGGCAGGCAAATCTATTGCTACATGCTCTCCCATATGTGGAAAATCTCTACGGTGCATCAAGCACAGCATTGCTTCACACCTGAGGGACGTGATTTTCCCACTCTACTCTGCACTAGTAGGTGGAGACTGACCTTGAGTGTCCTGTCTGTAGTTTTGGGTGCCTCAGTTGAAGGAGAACATAAAGCTATTGAAGAGTGTCCAAAGGAGGGCAAAGTAGACGGTGAAGGGCCTTGAGGGGAGTCTGTTTGAAGAGCAGTTTGAGCAAGACATCTTGGTCTGTTCAGCCTGGAGGAGAGTGATGGGATGCCTCATCACATCTACAGCTTCCTCACGAGGGGAAGAGGAGGGGCAGGTGCTGATTTCTCTCTGGTGACCAGTGATATACCCAAAGGGAATTGCATGGGGCAGTGTCGGAGTGGTTAAGTTGGATATCAGGAAAAGGTTTTTCTCCTGGAGGGTGGTTGGGCACTGGAAGAGGATCCCCAGGGAAGTGGTCACAGCACCAAGTCTGCCAGGGTTCAAGAAGAGTTTGAAAAATGTTCTTAGGCAAATGGCAATTCTGTGATTCTTGGGGTGTCCTGTGTGCAGGGCTAGGAGTTGGACTCAATGATTCTTGGAGGTCGTTTCCAACTCAAGATATTCTATAATTCTATGACTTTATTACATTATATTCTTCTAATATAATGTCATAATAATAATAATAAAATATTAATAGTATAATTATGTTTACTGTAATTACAGTATGACACCTTTGTATTAGTGTAAAATAGAAGAAAACATGTGGCATCAAATTCTTAAGCTCAACTAGAAGAAATAAATTATGTTCCAAGTCCAAAGTCAAAGTCCACTTTACTGTCTACAGTTCTTTACCAGGAGACCAGGTGAAAACTGCAGAAGCAGTAAAAGGAGCAAAACTCCAACAGATGGGGTTGAAGAAGAGAAATCAGAACATGCTCAACAACGTAGCAATTATCTCTTGTGTTTCATATTAAAAAATTGTTTGCAAAATATACAGAGAAGCTTTATAATTAACTCCTCTACATGGAAAAACTATTGATAATTTCTCATACCATTTTCCATTTTGGATGGCTGCCATTTTTAGCCAGTTGCATCACCTAGAGGTTGGTCTTCAAATTATTTGTTTCATTCTACAATGTTTTTCTATGTCCTTCACAGTTACTTTTTCAGAACATTGATGGAACATTTAAAAAGTTTGAACTCTGGTACTCACATATCATCTCTTAAATGTAACAACAAAAAGAATACTTCAATGCCACTGGGACTGTAAGCAAAGTGGTGGGAAGGAGTTTCTTTTTCACCTATGATTTCCCTAGTAAATTTGACCTTCAAATGAGTCATTAGGTAAGACAGGTAATTCCAAGACAAGGCTGCAATACAAAATCTGGTATGCTGTTATTCCAAAAAGTGTCCTCATAAGAATGTGTCATGGTTTGAAGCTGGCTAGGTGCCAAGCCCCACAAATCAGTTATTTGTTCATAAGGGGAAATAAATATTATTGAGGAAAACTGAAAAACTGCAAGGCAAAACAGGTTCAGACTTAAACAGTTGCAGTATAAAGAAAAGTTTATTAGTAACAGAATTAAAAGTAAAAAGAAATAATAAGAAATTAAAGCAAACTCCCCTCTCTTCCAGCCCCCCTCCTTCCCACCCAACCCATATAAGGGAAAAACCAAGGGGTTTGGTCAGTGTTGCAATTCTTAAAAGTTTCTCCAGTATTAAGGAGAAAGAGTTTCTTCTGCTTTAACATGGCTTTCAAACTGTCACCAGCAACAGTCCACCCAGAAGCAATCTGCTGAGGTGGAAAAACATCTCTCCCATGAAAATCTCATTGTCTATCCATACTGCAGTCATGGGCCCATAATATAGGGTTTTATTCTTTTAAGGATGAGTTATTCTGGCCCGAAAACAAAGGCTCTCTTCTTCAAAATCTCTAAACACCTTTCACTGCTTCTACATAGCTTGGCATAGGCATTTTCATATCTTCAGAAGCTGCACATGAATTCTCCATCTCCCCATGTACTTCAAATGGATTAAAGAGACACACAATTTATGATATTAGAGTTTTTACCATGGCCTGCAGAAAGTATTTTTAAGCTACACGCTAAAAGCACCTCCACTCTCTTTCCACGCCGCCATCTTGGATCCATCCCATGTGACTTACTTCCCCTTTCCTCCTGACCTTGACGTCGCCATGTTACGGAATTGATCTTGTTCAGGCTTTACACTGGGGAAAGCCTCGTTCCCTTGTATGCTGCTGGCTGCATAGTGTCTTCTTCAGTTCGGTACAAGCTGTGCTGGCTGCAGAAAGGCTCCGCCGGTTCCCACCAGGTCCGCAGGAGCCGCACCGGCCACATGGAGCGGAGGCGGAGGGGCCGGCTGGTCCCCAGAAGCTGCGCCGGGTGGTTTTAGCTGTGTGGCAGCTCATGGCTGTTTTTAACCACCTGTGGCTCCGGGATGGTTCCCCCACAGCAGCCTGGGTGACCGTGCTGCTGTGCCAGGGGAGGGGAGACCTGGGCCTGCTCCAAGAGACGGAGCCCGGAACCCATTTTCTCCCTGCTCCCCGTGGAAAAGCCAGAACAAAAAGGAACTTCCCGCGCTTGTGCTGCATTTTAATATGCAAATTGCACAAAGAGCCGTTGGATCAGCAGCTTGTCCATCAAGTTTCAACCTACTACAGTATGTCTAACTTGCATCTCTAGTGCTCAGCTTGCTTTGTGGCCATAATGTAGTGCTTTGATTTAATTTGAAGGGCCCACTTCAAAAATCAGAAATTAAAAACTCAAAATATAAAAGTTCATGTTATAAATTAGTGAATGATAAATGTTGTCTTTCACATATAGGATTTTAACATTTATAAGTGATGATGTACTATGTAGAAATAGTGTTAAAGTAAAATGTAGTTAAGTAGAAATGAGATTAAGGTAAATTGTAACTTTGAAATAGTTGTAATACGTTAAGAAATGTATTAATAAACACGTGGTAATAAATATCTTTTGAGTTGAGAAACTACAGAGCCAGGAACCAAGATATCTTAGAGAAACAAAGAAGATAAACCGCATGCATCCCAGGCAATCTGTTATCTCGTCAAAACTCACACCTCCCAAAGAAACTCAGCTACAAATCAGGCTGGAGACTGGGGAGGCACTGGAGAGAGGGGGCCTGCCTTCAATTCTGAAGCTATCCGGAGGACCGAAGCGGCATCCTGCTGGTGGAAGGGGGCAGAGACCGGAGAGGGGGAAAGTTGAGTGAAGTGTAAATTACTTTCTGGGCTTAATGAGTATGTAACAGTTTAAGAGAGTACTTAAGTTCATGGTAAAATGAATGGAGTGCGCTTCTGGCAATATTGCCAAGCGCCCCAGCTGCGTGATATGCCCTTGTTCTACTCAGAAATGTTCAATAATATATTGCTAAAAAATTTAGCTCTTGAATTCACTTTTCTCATTCATATACAAAGCCACAGCTCAAATCCAGTTGAGGCATCAACATACTACAGTTGCTGCTCTGTATAAGAGTGGACTAAATAATCATTAGGATTCTGCACAGTTGTGCTTTCCCATTTAAAACGCAAGGAAAGATGTTTGCTTTTGTATTCATTAGACTTTGTAGATCATATACAAATTCTGACTCCCATGGATATCAGTAACAAAAAAGCAATGATGACCAAACTCAAATCTGTCAAGAATTCAGTGAAAATCACAGTCACTTTTTTTATCGTAATTCATAATCTATGTAGCCATATAAAGAAAATAGCATTGTGACTATGTACTGACTACATACTGCATTTCCTTCCCTCATCCATTGTCTTTTCCTTATGTTCATACTGAAAGTTCCTAATCTGGGTGTTATAAACAACCCAGATCTGATATGGAAATGAGTTATTAAAATTTATTGAGAACTCAGTAAAAATGTCAAAGCAAAACGGGACAGCGCTGGGAGCATGGCTGGGTGCCAGAGGCTCACCCACAAAATGACCATCCTGCCTTTTATACCTTTGTGGTTGCATCAGCCTAATGCATATTTATTTACGGTTTTGCATAGTCTCACCCCCTTGTCAATCTTTTGGGAGCTCGTGCTTTTCTGTTGCTGTGGCCTTCAGGGTCCTCATTGCTTGGAGTCCTATTCCTTTCATGGTGGTGCCTTCAAAGTCCAGCTGGCAACAGCCCGTCCCCTTGCAAACCCCACAGAACTGATGTTACAACACACAGAACACACAGTGCTGCAAAACCAACTCTTGCAACCGGACCACCCCAGCAACATCAAACATTTCAGCATATCCTATCACCTTGATATTTTCCCTGGGAAAATATCATAATATCCAACATCACAACTCATAGTATTACTCATAATATAACCCATCATTCATACAACATACAGCAAAAGCCAACTCTCAATAATTCATCTATAACTCTGGGGACTCTAACTTCTTACTGATGCTTTGAACCACTGGTGATCAGTCAGTTTCCTGCTCATCTCTCCAGAGCTATATGGCATGCTTTACATGAGGAGAAGGATCAACAAAGCTCTCCTTATGTTCCAAATCTTTTCTCTCTGTGACTCCAACTACTTTAAACTTCTTCAGGGTACACTAGTTCAGTCTGAGAATGATGAAAAGATAAAACTGAGGAGAGATTGCAAGAGCAGCTGCATAACAGAAGTGGCTGTGTACTTTTTCTGAGGTGTTTATTATTTGTTAAATATATGACTTGCAGTCAGAAGAATTGCAATATTTTTGCCTCCCCTTCTGTCAAATCCAAAAATAAGTATTTCACAGCTCTTCTTAATACCTCATACTAATGCAATTTTAACATGACTTTAGTTATCAGGTGGAATGATGGAAATGCACTCAACTTTTAAAAAAATACTATACAGATTAAAGGCCAATACAGATATTGTAAATGAACAGACACCACACTAATATGCAATCCCCGTTCAAGTTTTATCTATACCTTGTATTAATTGCCTTTAGAGGGAAGGAAAGAAAATTTTGACATTGGTATATTCAAACAGATAATCCTTGAAATTACTAAAGTTTTCAAAACTGTTTTCCAGACAAGACTAAGAATTGCTGTTCAGAATTACTCCCAGGTCTTCCCACATTTATGGCAATAAAGTTCCAGGCACTCTTGATTCTGTAACTTCATTATTTGGCTCTTCAAATTTTTTTAGCTGGAAGCTGCAGCACCACAGATGTAGCATGTGACAAGCAGAATACTGTGCTATCCAGGAGGAAGAATGAGGCCGCTCCAGAATGTAAGGAAGCATCAGGAAAAGGGATAAAGAATGCCTTAAGCATTAGTAATTACAATATGAAACTGGTGTCTTAATAAAGGAATTCCATTACTGTCACTGGTGACAACATGAAATGTTTGACTAATTATCTCAGACTTTTGCAGAATCTATTTAACATTGACAGGTGTGATTAACTTTTAAATCTCTTGCCTTCTGTGTGTTTAAGAGTTTCTTTGATACCTTTATATTTAAGCAAGTACAAAATTGCCCTTGAGAATATGAGTTAATTATTTTCATTCAGCTACATCACTGTAGTAGTAATTGGTTTTAAGTAAAACTAATTTATCTCCCCAGAGTACCTTACATCAGAGTAGTTTGTGCTTTGAGAATCTTTAGTAGTTGACCTAAATTGGATGGGTACACAGAACAGACAGGAACCTGTTTTAAAGTGATATTCAGAAATGTAGTTTGCACACTGCCTGGTTTATGTCTTTGAGATCTCTCTCTTGTAACACTTAATGAACTTTCCTGTATAGGACAATAATGTATATTGTCTGTGATTTTTAGTGTACATTTGTGGTTTTAGGTTTTTTTTTTTTTTTTTTTTTTTTTTTTTTTTTTTTAGTTTGAGTGAGAAAATGCACTCACAGATGCAATTTAAGAAGCAGGATCACTGCTTTCACACAAGTAAATCTTATGACTGAGAGCTGGTAACAGGTTTCTTAGTAAGCAAAGAGTTTTTAAATGAGCATCATCACTTCTGGTTGAGATTTGAGGGAAGGAGATAAGATCAGCTGGTCTTAGTGTGCTCAGCCAGATGTCAAGGAGACATGGTCATTCTGGCTGGCTCCTCTGAAAGGGGGAGTAAGTGAGCCTTACAAACTGAGATTGCTACTAGCCCTTCATTATGCCAATGAAAAAAATTAGGTAGTCTCTCTTGAGACATTTCATATACTGTAAGTTTAGTTAAGTGTGCCTGCATTACAGTTGCTCATGCCAGCTGGGAGAGAACAGCTCACTTCTATACTCCTAAATTATCTTAGCCTATAAGGCTTGGGCACATGCAATCTGACTAGTGGAAATGATCCATAATATATCACAAATTGAGCTTGGAAATTATTTGGAACAGTACAATCTCATGTGGGACAAAAATATACTAGTGACCTAGTCCAAAAATATACTAGTGACCTTTGTCTTTGGCTGGGGTAGTGTTAATTTTTTTCACAGTGGCTGTCACAGGGATATGTTTTGGAGTTGTGCTGAACACAGAGTTGGAAATATAGAGGGGGGTTTTTTGTCACTGAACTGTTCTTATACAGCACCAAGCCCTTTTCTGCTTCTTGTACTGCCACACTGGTGACAATGCTGAGGGTGCCTGGGAGATTGGAAGGAGACACAGCCAGGACAGGTGACCCCCAACTGACCACAGGGATATTCCAGACCCTGTGACACCATGTTCAGTGTATAAAGTCGAGGGAAGAAGGAGGAAGAGGGTAACATTTGGAGTGATGGTGTTGGTCTTCCCAAGTCACTGTTGTGTGTGATGTGGTCCTGCTCTCCTGGATGGCTGAACACCTGCCTGCCCATGGGAAGCAGTGAATTCATTCCTTTGTTTTGCTTTGTTTTTGTGCACAATTTTTGCTTTCCCTATTAAGCTCTCTATCTCAATCCACAAGTTTTCCAGCTTTTACCCTTCTGATTCTCTCCCAGACCTTGCTGGTGGGGGACAGAGCAGGTGGCTGTGTGGGGCTTGATTGCTGACTGCTGTTAAACCCCAACAGAGCCACAGCAAAAATTTCTCAGCATGTACAATTGAATTTCAGCTCTCAGGAGTGCTCCCTGGCACAGTTCAATTTACTAGTCAGTTTCAAAAAGACAACTCACAACAGTGAGGTTTTTATATCCCTTAGAACTGTTTGAGGCAGTTTATTCAGCTAATGTAATAATTAACATAATCTAGACAGTGATGCAAATGTCTCTGTGTATGAAGAATAGTGGCTACACTTACTTCCTGTAATAACAATCACTAAGACAAGGGGTGTGTTAAGTAGGTATCACACTGAAAGAAAGATGGAATTGCTTTTTGTTTTTCTCTACAAGAAAATGATGGATGTAATTGCTTGTATGAGCAATTCCACACCATTTCTGTGCAAGGATACTAGTAGTTACATGGTAAACATTATCAAGAGGTTTTTTCCAACATTCCTATTCACACCTGTTCAGAGTGCGAGAGAACCAGACAGTCTCTGATGCAATGACAGTTCTCCAGAGTTTCCTCAAATTTGCAGAAGAAAGAAGGGAAAAAAGCCTAGTCTGAAACATCCTGAAATCTCAAAGGTATTCTGAACAAAGGAAACGGCTGATCTTAAAGAAGTTCAACTTTTAACTGACTTAAGTATGTCTTTATGATCCACGCCCTTGCTGCTTATCTAAAAGTTAAAAGCATTTGCAGTATTTCTGCTAAAGCTGCATTTAGAAGGAAAAAGTATCTTAAAGATGAAAAGGATATACTTAGAATGAATTTTTTTTATTCCCATCCAACTTCTAGACTGTCTCCTATTTTCACCTGAGCCTAGGAATTTCAAATCAGGAAAAAGCAGAGCTTTCCATCAGAAACCTTAATGAGACAGAAGAAGAAATAAAATAATCTTACTTATGATGCTTTCACTGAGAAAATACTGTAAGAGAGATAAATGTCAAATATCATGAAAATCCAGTTCAACCAAACAGATCAATGGTCTGATCATGCAATCTGTGCATTTTTAGTATATCTTAAAATTCCACCTAGTCCCTAAACTTTCTCTCTTCCTCTTTTCTATTGTTTGTTGGGGTTTTTCATCTTTTTTCCTTTCTGCTTTCTTTTGGTTTTTTACTGAAGATGAAAACTTCTCAACATTTTCTGAATTTCAAAGATTTCTATCAGGACTTCCTTAAATTTTGTGAGCTTAGCAGTCTTGCAGATCAGGCCTTTCAGATTCTATTTCCTCTATATGCAGCTGTGACTCTGGCCTTGAAACCTCTCTGTGATCCAAATGAGAATGCAGATCAGTGATGGGAAACGAAAGTTCAGAGAAAAGATTCTAAGTGCTTCATTTTTTTCTGAGGTCTTAAATCTGGAGTCAAATGTAGATATTTGAAATACCAATACTGTTAATCATTTTATATTCAGATGAGAAAAATTAATCTGAAAGGACATTCCAGGGAGATGACAAATCATTAGGCCTTGAGGGTGTTATGTCTCACTGAGAACACAATTACCAGCTTCAGAAGTAGAGGAAAAGTAGATGTTACACTGGTGTATTTGCTCAGGGGACTCCTGTCCTCTGGTTAATTAGTAACAGTTAACAGAGGATAGAAATGGAAGAGTTAAGCTTTGGAGGTACTGATTCAAATTTCTTCCACAGACACTGAGATTATTCTGCATGTTTTCAATAGTTCTCCATACTCATGTGCATGGAGCAGGATTCTGTGAAAGGCAAGCAAGTAGGAGCCACTTCAGAAGAGGTGGCAAATAGCTTCCTTCCACTCTTGCTCTGCTGCATGAACCTACCTCAAAAATACGGAATTTTGACTGAAGGTTTGGAATTGGTCTCTTTTTGCACAGACATAAATATTATCTATATGTAGAAGCAACCACATTATGTTGCTGGGCAACACCTGGAGCAAAAGGACTCTACTATGCCATGATCCCAGTTGCAAAAAATAGCTGCAGCAAGGTGAAGTAGTTCCTAAACAAGACACGACTGTGCTCTCATTCTGTTGCATTTCTAAATTGTAAATGCAGGTTTACAGCTGATTTGCTTCATTAGCAGAAACTTTCGCCCCCCCTCTCTTTCACCGTGCTTTAAGAAACCACTAGCTGTTATGACAACTTTTGAGTAACACCTTTCATTGTGGGAAGGGGAACTCTTGTCTAGAATTAACACATTATACTGCTTCCATCCACTGAAGAGGCTCAGTTGAGCAAGCCCAGGTAAGAGGCAAATTTCAGCCCAGCTAATTTTATAACAAGACAGCAGAAAAATTCCTTTCATCATAGGCTAATAGGGTGGGTAATCTGTTTGCCATCCAGTAAGCAAAAAGGGAGACTCTAAATCTTAGAGCAGATGGTAGATTTATGCCATAGCCTGTATTCTTTTCAGGGGATTTATTACCATATGTGCTTCTTCAATTGTACCATCCTTCTGTTTTGATACTACTCTATTGGAATGCAAGAAGGGTCAGGTCTCAGTGTAATGAATCCAAGCGAGGTTCTAAAAGAGCAATAAGCAGTGCACTCATCCCTAACACGAAGATGGTATCAGACCAAAAGTTAAAATTATATGAAAGAAATTATCAAATTGATTTCATTTTCTAGTCTTTCATATGCTGTGCCCTGGGATTAGAATTCTCCAAAGAAGCGGGGAAAGGCCACCATAAGCTTTTAAGAATATTCATGTTACATTTGCATTAATTAGCATTAATATCAGCATTTAGGTACACATTCAAATCCATAAGACAGCTGACAACTTCAAGAAGCCTTCTTGGGTGCACTGTAAGAGAGGTATCTCCTCTGTGCCTCTTCATTCCAAGCTGCAGTATTATTACTTCTACTCTTTCTCAATGTCCTCAACCCCTTCTTGTCTGTGTTGTTCTTTATACAGGTAGTTGACTTCTACATGTGGGGAAGGAGCAGCCAGAAGGCAAGAACATTCAGCCAAAGATGAAGACGAATATATCTTTATATCCATAAAGAAGTAAGAGCCTCCCATTAGGTTTCAGAATAAGAAAGAAAATTGGAATATCTCACTGAAAGTCAGAAATATTTTTGCAATAAAGCAGCCCAGAAGATACCTGTGATTTCCATATTAATTCTAGAATTTTGAGAAGGGGTTCTCTTTGACAACTTATGGCTCAGTGTTCTCCTGCATGCCTTCAAAATAAGGAAAAGAATGGCCAGTATCTAGCCCTTAAAAAACAACTACGGTTGTTCCTGTTTTGGGCCATAAAGTGCTCTAAGATGACCCATAAAAGCCATCGCCTTTCCTGGTGGCCACTTGGTTTAGTTTTATTGAAGGAAAGGGACATCCACCTTTAGTTTTTTTCCCTCAGCAGTAGTCTGGAATGAAAGAGGTTGATTGCACACTACTGATGGCTCATCATGGTCTTTTTCTATTCACAGAAAAATCTGTGACTTCTGGAGAGTACTGAAAACCTAATAATCAATGAGTTGTGTGTTTATTTGTTCTGTTTGTTTAGTGTGTAAATTCTAAAGTTATGGCAGACATGCTGAGAGGGCAATCACAGTCCACCCCGATCCATATACACTTTACACAGTAAACCAGTCAGAGCCAGTAAAACGTAGTAAATACACACTTGGGGCACCCAGTACCAAGACGCATTACAGTTTGTACTTAAAGAGATACACTAGATATTTAGAGGTGTCAGAAGAAGAGTTATTCTTCAAGATTTTTATATTTTTTATGTCTAACATCTGAAAGCACTTGTCATGCCACAGGGTAAATTCTGACAAGAATTAGTCCAAAACACAGGGCCTCACCTAAATGCTCTAAATAAACTGAATGC
This sequence comes from Monarcha castaneiventris obscurior, assembly GCA_026261815.1. Taxonomy (NCBI): domain Eukaryota; kingdom Metazoa; phylum Chordata; class Aves; order Passeriformes; family Monarchidae; genus Monarcha; species Monarcha castaneiventris. Next base: position 11,094,317 of record JAMPIT010000893.1, on the reverse strand, counting down.
ACTATTTCCTATCAATGCATTTTATAAATAATGAAAAAACTATTTTAAACTAATTAAAATAGCAGAAATGTAAACCACAATTCAAAGTGAAAGCCTGTTGCAATGGTGCTTGGGAAACCCTCAAGTACATATGTCTCTGCATATTCCACCATTCAGCATCAGTCTAGCAATCATCATGACAACATTCAAAAAACTCAGAACCTTTGACAGTCTAGCCACAGTCACACAGCTCAGCAGAAGAAGCATTTACCCTGGTAAATATCGGTTCTTAACTTGATCCTGCTTTGAGTGGGCAGTTCTTGATTTTCAGGCCAGGTTTGGTATACTTCTATAGTTTAGAGCAAGCCATAACCTTTAACAGCCTATAGAAAGAACCCCAGTATGACCTGGACAGTATACTTTCCCGAAAGATACTGCCTGATCTACAAGAGGGGAGAAGTGACTTTTTGGACAAATTGTGAAAAGGACTGCCAAGCCTTATCACATCTTTTTAATGAATGTGAGATTTTTGTTTAACTGATATCTATGTGTGCTAATATTTTTTAAGCGTATATTCACACATTGATTATATCTTTCATTGTTTCTCATTATTGGACCTTACTTTCTTAAACATTGCTCCCTTAGAGCTTTTAGAAATGACACAATTATCGTACTTTGCAAACATATTGCTACCACATGATACTCCTACTAACAGTGTGCTCATGGGCACTAAATAAATTTTTTAAATTGACATAAAAGTCAACATGTTTTCAGAAATAATTTCTTCACTGAAAGGCTTGTGAAGCATTGAACCAGTCTGCCCAGGTAAGTTATGGAGTCCCCACATAGCACTTAGTGCTATGGTTTATCTGATATGGTGACGTTCAGTCAAAAGTTGGGCTTAATGGTCTTGGATGTCTTTTCCAACCTTAATAATGATTCTATGGCTGTATGATACAAAGCAAGCAATAATATGCATCTCCTTTTAAGCCACTACAAGTTCTTCTCAAGGTAAATACTACTGGTATTGAGCTGACAGCTAATTATACCATACTATTATATGATGACTACAGAAACTCTAACCAAATCCACTAAATATGCTTTAGGTAACTGTCTAGAACAATGCCTGACAGAGCATGGAAAGCTCTTCAGAGAGGTCTAATAGGGAAAAACACCTCTGAAAATACCAATTTTTACTAGTACTTGTTGCACTTGGGAAGACCTAATTATAAATACTAGGTTTTCCCATTTCTTTCAGTAGATTCTGCTATCCCTTGAAGCCTGACAAAAGTATTTAACAATCAATATGGTAGTAATGCCTAGGGGAGGAAAAAAGTGAAAAACAATGTGTTAATCATTTCACAAACCATATATTTTTATTTCCTTTTCAAAATATACAGAAGTTGAATATATGCTTTTTCATTAGCAGTCTTCTCCAACATACACTATTTGCCTTGGAAAAAGTTAATACTGTTCCTGCCTGGCTCCGTGGGGTCCTGCGTGCCCCCACAGGTGCCTGGGCAGGCTCATTATTAAGTCCATGACAAAGGAGTCGGGAAGGATATTTGCTTGCATTCCAGCAGGAGTATTTTTTGCATCTTTACTGTCGAAGGTAGCAGGGGCAAATACGAACACAACGGCGAACTCAGGGTTTTTCCTGGGGCTGGGGACCAGTGGGAGAGCCCTGGGGGAGTGCTGAGGGGTAGAGGCTAGCAGCCAGCCAGGGAATTAGAACTGGAGTACATTACCACAGCCGAGCAGGCATCCTGGCCGAGCAGCCAGCCCTTTTCCCTCACCATAACCAATAAGCCTTTGGCACCAGAGACTGTCTTACCAAGAGCTGACTCTGTCTCTTTACCACTGGTCAATCAGCCACCACAAAAAGTATCCCTAGAATATAAACAATGTCAAGTGCACTCTGCATTTTGGACAACAGTTTGGAGACAGTTTGATGGTGAGACAATGACGTGAATTAACATATATGATTGTCACTGATATATCACACACTAAAAAAATATCTAAAAAATAATTGAAGTTGTGGTGACACTGCAGAAGAGGCTTTTTGAGGATCAAAAATCAGTGAAAATTAATAGAGTTTGTTAAAATATCCCTGTATATGAAGATGAAGTAAGTATAGCTACGTGTCTGAATAAAGTCTCTGTCTTGATCTTGTCCTTGTATATACTTAAGCCATTTACATCACAGTATTGGGATGCTCTCTACAGTCTGTTTATATCTATTTTTAAAGAAGAGCAGCCTTATGAAGCACTGTTTAATTTTTTTTCTGATCATATCATTTAGCCTAAGATAAGCTATCAAACCCTCCCTCAGAAACCTGTTCCCCCTCTCCCCTTACAAAAAAAGGAAGAAACCATATCAAATCTAAAAAATATCCTAAGAATGACACCTGCTGCCAAAACACATCTAAACACTCAATCTGACAGAAACATTCCTTCATATATTACGTCTTTTAAACCCCTTATTTTTATCAAGAAAAAATCACAAGAATTGCTTTCCTTAATTCTATATCAAAATAATTACAGCAGGTAGAGTCAAAAATATCTAGTGGATCACCAACCCATCTCTCTGCCAGTATTTCAGTTTGTTCTTGTGAATGTTACATGTTGTCCAGACCCAATGGTATAATGCAGAAATCTTCATGTTAATCATCATGTCCTTTTGAGTGTTCCAGTGTATACAGTCTTTGCCATCTCTTAGTACTTCTGTTTTATTGTTTTTCACTGCTAACAACTTCAATTTCCCTTATCTTCTGAAATTTTGGGTTTCTGTTTAGATCTACATTATAGGTATTCTAGTCAACAAAAGAAATTAAGGAAAACATTACTTAGTACCACCTCACTTTCTAAGGAGAATACAAATTTGGCTAGTGTTATCAAACCACTAATTCTCAGCCTTATTTTCAGAGTGCAACAGACTGTGAAAATAAGTCACAGGTGTTCATCACTTGATATGATGTTACTATTTTTTTAGATGACAATACCTATATTATTCACTGATGGTTCACAGTTTCAGATGAGATTTTTAAGAGGAACATTCTGTCTTGAGGTGGAATGAAGCACAACATGCCTCCCTGCCTCAGCTGTGGCTACTGTGAAATTACCACAATATTTTGCAAATAATTATGGTGAGCAAGATGTTTCTGTATTCTCCCTTTGAATTTTAATACCAGATACCCTCAAAGTAGCTTCTAATGACCAAAGCCATGCTGAGTTCTATGGTGACAGTTGCAGAACAAAAACACAGCAAGTAGGCAGTGTTGATAATTTCCAGATAAATTTGCTGGGGGGTTGCATCTGCTTTCTGTTCAATTCTAGAAGTATTTCCAAGTATTAAATGAGTAGTTGTTGTGCACACTTTATAACACAGTTTTGATAAATTGAGAAAACACTATCAAAACAAAGTTATCCTTTTTCCATTTGAACAAAATATCCTTTTACTACCCATCCCAGTGACAACAGTCTAGGTAAATATTACTTTGGCATTTGGCATGACCTAAAGATCAACAAGACTAAACCTCCTTATTTCATCCAAGTTTCAGTCAATCTATACATATTACAGATTGGATTACTTACCCAGAACTCCACTAGGTGTGTTTTAGGTTGTGACATAGTATGCCCTATTGTTAATAAATTTTGCTACACTATGCTTTTTGAAAATGACACACTGTTCTACAATTTCCTTTTATCTTGTGTTTTGATCTAAAATGGCATCCTAGAACATTGGCAATCCATACATTAAAATATTATTTGAATCATTACCAAGTTGGTATTGTTTCTAACATTGACCTTTTTTTGAATCTTGACACTTTTCTCTCCAAAATCAGTTTGAATAATTATTTTTTAGCTCAGAATAACCAAGTCCATTAATTTTGTTTCTAATCTATATGTACTAAAGGATTGTTGCTCAGCAGCCTCTTTTTTTCTAGAACTAAAAATTAATTTTGGTAAATTATGGAAGAAAGAGAGGATATTGAAAGCTGATTTGGGTCAATTTAATTGCCGTGTTGTTACTCAGGTCAGTCGACTTTGTGTCTCATATCTACTCGCCCTTCTCTGCTTCCAGTAAAAACTGAGACAAAGCAATAGCTAAATACTTCAGTACAGTCAACACCTTTCTTAGTGCTCATTACACCAAGAGATCAATGACTTCTTTCAAAATGTTGACAGCTCATGGATAAATCAACTTGACTTTTCCATTCATTCCCAGGAAGTTACCTCGGGAAAATCGTTGGAGTCATTAGTAACAAACATTCTGGAAAAACATCTGGAGATTTTTACCCTGCTGCTTGCCCAGTACATACTGATCAAATTGAGATTCAAAAAGTTCCAGGCACTACCAGAATTAATTACTCATCATAGGTCAGCTTTTATGAGTTGTTTATTTTTATCATTTGTTTACATAATTTTCATAGCTAGAAGAAAAATTTTTGTTAACCAGTAAGAATTTCAACTAAAAGAGGTAGCAATTCAGCAAAAAGAGACAGCATTTCAGTTTACACTTTAATGAACTGATATGATAAATTACATGTTCCAGCAATTAAATAAATTTCCGTATTACAGATTTAATATCACTTCATCAATTTTTGATTGCAGCAATGTCCTGGGTTGCAGTGTATTCTATTACCACCCTCATGAACCGTTGAAACCAGGTGGGGCAGTGTTTCCTTGCCTCCTCCCTCCAGGCTATTGTTCTGTTAATGGCCCATTAATGTTGTGCCGCATGACTCAGCAGTAACTCCCCCCCCCGGACTATCTGCTGTTAACGAGCCCATCAACACCTGGCCTCATGACTCATCATCCCATTGTGAGAGGCTCCGCCCAGAGGGAGGAACCAAGCATTCCCTCCCAGATAAATCTGGGCTTCTGAACGCCACGGGGGGCTGTCTACTGGATTCCTGGAGGACAAGAGCTACCACTGGACCTTCAGCTGGAGACTAGACTTCCCATAGGATCACCAATTCGACTGAACTACCTCATCTGGACTACTACCACCACCCTAATAGGGTGTCAGGTATTCTGACTTTGTCTGTGTTTTTCTTTTCCTTTTTCCCTTGTATTATTTCACTTATTTTTAATTATTTATTTTCCCTATTAAATTTTAACCCTGACTTGGATCTCACTCTGGTTTGTTTTCAAACCATTACAAGCAATCAAATATCACCACCACTCGTTAAAATTATTTCCTGACTAATATCTCACACTTCTAGTTAGCTGGAGTTTGGCTGGGATAGAATTTTTTTGTTGTCACTGGTACAGTGCTGTGTTTTGGGTTCAGCACAAGAGTAATGCTGGTAGCACACTGATGTTTTAGCTGCTGAGCAGCGCTCACCCTAAGCCAAGGACTTCTCAGTGTCCCATTCCCTGTCAGCAAACACGTGCAGGAGACACTGGGAGGGCACGTGGCCAGGAGAGCTGACCTGAACAGGCCACAGGGATGTTCCACACCACAGAACATCACAGCCAGAATGCAAACTGGAGGGAGGTGGTCAGGAGGGGCCTATAACCGCTGGGGGGTGGGCTGGGTATTTGTCAGAAGGTGATGAAACCTTGTGTATTGTGTGTCACGTGATTTTCCTGGGCTTTATTACCCTCTCTCCTTTCCATCATCATCATCACCTTTATTATTACTAGTAGTAGTAGTAGTAGTTGTAGTAGTAGTAGTAGCAGCAGCAGTAGTTGTAGTGTAATAGTATTTTATTTTGTTTCAATAATTAAACTGTTCTTATGTCATAGCACAAGTTTACTTTTCTTTTATTCTGATTTTGCTCCCCACCAGGAGAATGGGGAGTGAGGAGTGAGCAAGCAGCTGTGTAGTACTTAGTTGTCCACTGGGGTTAAACCACAACGCCAGCTAATCACTATTTTTGCATTTTACCTCCTAAATTCTTCAAACTTTTTGGTAGTTAGATAAAAAATTACAGCTATTTCAAGACAGTTCTTTCTGTTTAGGTAGTTTACATCTTGTGTTTTAGCGATCTCTTTCTGCACATCTCACAAGCTTCACTCTCGTGACGCTGCCGGCATGCTGATGCTCTTTCCTTGCGTCCGGAGTCAAGACATCCCGAGCAGAGCGGTATTGGCTGAGGAAATCACTCCCTCTGCTGGATATTCGAGCCTCTTGCTCTTACTGCAATCTCAATCCAGCGCTTATCAAATGGATTTCAACTGAGGTTTCACATGCCTCTATCTGTTGGTGACCCACTGAACCCACAGCCAGTAGTCATCTCATACGTATTCCTATAGTCAGCAAAAGATACGGTCCACATGTGTCTGCTCAGCTCAGAAGTTAAGAGAGAGAAAGGTCTAACGGAAAGAGAAGATACTTTGTAAATAAATGAAAGGAAAAAGTAGTGCTAGATTAAAAGAAAAAATAAAAATTAAATGCAAATAAGAAAAGGGTAGTTAATAACCAGCACAAAAGAATATTGGTACCCTGGAAAAATAAGAGATACATGTGCAAATGGGACAAAGAAAATGTTTTAAAACAGATACTACAGAAAACACATAGAAGCTAAGCAGGTATCAGAAGTGCCTAAAAAAGGCAATTAGGTGAAATTTGGATAATTCAAAGAAAACCCTAAGTGGAGAGACCTACAATGGATAGCAGACTTCCAGAACCTAAAGGGGCCTACAAGAAAGCTGGAGAGGGACTTCTGACAAGGGCAAGTAGTGACAGGGCAAGGCGTAATGGTTCTAAAGTGCAAAGAGTAGGCTTAGGTTAGATATTAAGAAGAAATTCTTTTCTGTGAGGGCGGTAAGACACTCGAACCAGTCACCCAGAGAAGCTGTCAATGTCCCATCCCTGGAAGTGTTCAGGGTAGGGCTGGATGAGGCTCTGATCAAGCTGCTTTAGTGGGAGGTGACCCTGCCCATGGTAGAGGGGGTTGGAACTAGATGATCTTTGTGGGTCCTTCCAGCCCAACCCATTCTATGGTTCTGTGGCTACCCCAAGCTTGTGCTTTTTGCAAGGCAAGGTGAGAAATGCATGTATCCTGTGCAGTGCAGGATCCAAACTGTGCAGGACCATCAGCTTACATCAGGGCTGTACTGCTCTCAGTCACTGACAATTTAGCTTCTGGGAAGAATATGAATAGCTGAAAATTCAATTTTCCTGACATCTCTACTTTATTTCAAAATTGTAATGTTAAAAATATGCCAAAGCATACATCTGATTTCTCAGCTTAGAAGATGTGAGAACATGGTTATGGGCATGAGTCAGACAATGATATCTATCAGATGCAGAAATAGCATCTTTAGCTCTTTTGGTCAGTGATGTGATACTTGAAGGCCTCAGCCCAGATGGGTTGCCTCAGGAGATGCCTGTGTCTCAGGATCGTTCAGAAGCATCCAGAGCAGTGTCTGTCTGATGTGCTGCCCACACACAGTGACTTCTCAGAAACAGAAAACTTTAGGGCAAGAATGTGCCTAGGACAGAGAGCTCCAGCCCACAAATTTCTCCAGCTGTTCTCCTGGAGCATTACAAACACTAGTACACTCTCACTGCCACCCTGACAAAGGTGGGGAATGTGATTCTTTGGCACATCAGTGGTTTCAGATTGAAAGAGAGTAAGTTTAGATTAGATATTAGGAAAACATTATTACCCATGAGGGCGGTGAGGCACTAAAACAGGTTGCTCAGAGGATTCATGGCTGCCCCATCCCTGTAAGTGTTTAAGGTCTGGTTGGATGGTGCTCTGAGCAACCTGGGCTGGTGAAAGGTGTCCCTGCCCACAGCAGGAGGCTTGGAATTAGATTATCTTTAAGGTCTGTTCCAACCCAGGGCATCCTTTGATTCTGTGATTCTTTACTGTGAGAGTGACAAGAGTACTGGAACGGATTGCTTAGAGAGGCCGTGGAGTCTCCCGGCCCAGAAATATTTAAAATCTGACTGGATTGTTTGTCTTGTACCAAAGTTAATTTCTTTATAGCAGTTCCCATATTTCAAAGTTCAAAAGATTCTTCTTTTTTCATACACAAAACACATACAGAAGTATTTTATATGCCAGGATGTAAGAACATGCAACCACATAAAAAGATTTTAGGAATTGTTTTATTTTTCATTTTTCCTTCACTTCCTCCTTCTCACTTTCCTTTGCTTTTTCCTTCTTTTCCTTTTCTTCCTACTTCCCATTATTTAATCTATTTATTTTATGGTAATCATGATAATTAGGTCAAGTTTCAAACATATGAGAAAAGACAGGAAAAAGTTTATTGAAGTTCAGTCTGCTGTAGCTTTTCTGTCTCATATCTTTTAAAGATTCTGCTGAGCTGGGTCAAATAGTCGTTGCCTATCAGCTCACTAAAAATCCTGGCATTTTTCTCATATTTGGAAAGTCTTGTGTATAAAATGTTGTGACTAACTACTATGTATTTAGGGCTCATTCAACAGTACCTGTGTCCTGAGACATGACAGGAAAGCATATTTAGCACAGTGTGAAAAGTATATGATGCATACAGTCAACTCTACTGGACTAATGAGGCTGCTTAACTTCAGGATGCTTAGTCCATTTAAAGTCTGGGTTTGCCAAAGCAAGCAGCAGTCAGGGGAGTGAAAGCAGATGGAAATAAAACTTTACTGCAGACAAATGTTGTCTCACAGAAGAACATTTTTATTCTCTTCTCCGGAATGATTTTTATCTGCGGATTTTTCCCCCACTATTAACAGCAGATACTTTTTCAGTACCTTGTTAAAAATTTTGACACTAAATGAAGTTCACAGTCTCAGCATAATAATTTTCATGATAAAATTGAGTAGATTTTTAATGTATACACAAAAGAGGGAAATTACCTGTGATACCAAACTGCATTAGAAGTTCTTTGCAACTGCTGGAGTTTTCTCTGGGTATAAGAAACCTGGGAAGGAGTTCCTACTGCTCCCAAAGGACATACTTGGCCACTTAACAACCTACATTTCAAAACAGAAAGTCTTACTACTTTATTGGTCAAAAGGTGGACTTTTGATACCTTATTCAGAAAATGATGCAACAGTCAATAGCACCAGCGAGGAGGACAGTGTCCCTGTGTTCTGACTCCCAATGGGAAGGCAGACAGGGAAGACATCAGGCTTTTCAGGGCTGACATAAGGGATGGACCACATGATGGTACAGATCAAGTGCCATTGCTTTTGTGAGCTGTGCGGTTTTTCCATTGTCAGGTCAGAGCAAGCTCCCAAGCATGGCCTTTCTGGATACAGGCATTGGTTTTGAAAAACAAGATGGAAACAGCAGACCTCTCTCTATAAAAGGCCACACAAAAACTTGCAAAGACTGAGGAGATGAGAAGACAGTATGGACTGATTGCAGATGCTGTGAGTTTCCATATGTTCAGAAACTCTTGCCAGGTTTCTGGCTAGAAAAGTTCTTTTCACACACCACAAACTGCTTCTACACCAGAGTTCCACACAGATTTCCCCAGACTGCTTGCAACACACCCAGATTATGCTGGGAAGATGTTTACAATGAAGAGCACCTTTGCTAAATCCAGAGCATCCCTGAGGAAGAGTTTGGTTTAAGTCATTCCCATCTTCTGCCCAGGATATGAAAGCAAATGGGATTGTGCCTCTGCTCTTCCCTGGATCTGAGCCCCATCCTGCTTGCCTTCCACATGTCTGGGCTGGGAAGGGAGATCCTGCACTCCTACCCTTGAGCCCCATAACACAGAATCAGGCCACAGCCATTGCCAGCAGCAGGATAAAGGCTCTGCAGTCTGCTCAAGACCTCATAGACAGACTGCTCAGGCAGGCCCTGCCAGGATGAGGTCTGGCCAGCCTGGAGACAGGCTGCCACCAGGCTGAGCTGCCATAACACTCTCCCTGCTGACCAGGTGGCCACGGTGCTTCCACTGTAGTCCTGCTCTCCTCATCAGACTACAGTGACGGCTCTACACAGAGACCAGCACAAAGTTGTGCTTCTGTGCAGAAGGAAGTCATGAGTGCAACCATTCCAAGATTGTAGTGAGCAGCAAAGAGGAGAGAAGAGCTTCAAGATGTGCAGCTTCAACACTGCAGCACAGTGCGAGGCACGGAGGAGGCCAGGTCTGGGCTAATGAGCAGCCAGTCACAGGCTGGACCTGAAGGACTTCCCGCCCTGGCAAAGGAGTACATGGCTGTACCCCATCCCACCAGACAGGCCCCATCCACCTCAGGCTGCAGCACATGAGGGGAAAGGTGTGCACAGCACCAGGAGAAGGAGGAGAAAACTTTGCAGGTGGGGAGAGCAATACCAGCTGCAGTATTTTAATGGGAGACCAAGGCTTTTCCTGCAGTTTTCATAGCTTTGTATTCTTCTTTTAGAAGTGCCTTCAAGTCCTCTTAGGGGCCAGCACATTTCCCAGCTGCTGACCTGCCCCTGGTTTCACTGCCCTGGTGTTACCAGAGGTGTGACTTCCTGGAGGCTGAAGAGTTCTGACAGTCACTGGCCCTCCTCTTTGGAGGGCACTTGCCTCCAGCAATGTTGATGACCTGATACGCAGAGATGACCGTCTGGTTTTGCATAAAGGGCTGCAATTCCCAAACCAAGGCCTCCTCACCCAGCACCACAGATTTACTGTGTCAGTGCCCCGTGCCAAAGCCACCTCTCACCAGCGGCCCCATACAGCACCTGTTTCAGCCAGGGCATCAGGGCTGCAAGGATCTCTGAGCAGTCCTAGAAAATGCCTGCCTACATATAAGGCTGGAAGATAACTTAATGTAAGTCCTGGGCTCTTGCCCCACAGCACCTGCTGATCCTGGTGGCTGGCAACTGACGGATCTGAGGGTATTGAACCACCTCCAAAAACTGACCGCATGGAGCAAATGTTGGTGTTTACAGCCTTCCTGAAAAGGGGGAAACTCTGTTTTCCTCATTGTCCACCACACAATGCATCCCAGGCAGAACTGGTAAAGCAGGGGGTAACATAAGCAAGATTCTATTGAGCATTGCAACAGATGGGCAGTTCCATTTGGTCTCCACAACCACATTTGTGTGTTGCAACAGGCTAGAGGGACACGAAGACAAGGAGCTTCTCCCCCTTGCCAGCACCACAACAGCAGTGTCACACACTGCGGAACAGAGGAGACCATCATCATTCACTGCTTCACAGAGAAAAGGAAGAAAAGCCCAGGTCCCTCAGGAAGGACATTTCCGAGCTCCCCATGGCTCAAGCACCTCCCAAGCGCTCCCGACACAGACAGCTCCAGGCTCTGTCTATGGGGCCTAATAAGTCCTGTTAGGAAGCTCAAGAACAAAGGCTTGGTTTACACAGAAAATGCCCTGGATTCAGCAGAAACACAAATCTCACTTTCAGAGATTTGCAGAGATGTTCTCTGCCGGAAACTGATGCCCAAATAAGGCATTCTCTGATTTTTTTTTTTCCCAGTCATCATACTTAAAAACTGAAATACTTAGGCAAATAAGAACAGTTACTTTTTAGGCATCTCAGACACACTTCAATGGAATATTAGGACTCTGTTCAGCTGCCAGTAAATAAACTCTTAGAGCCATATGAGATGCCCTCAGGTACAAAACTGGCCTCTAAGTGCTGCTTTAGAGGACCATGTCGTAGCTGTCAACTTTATAAACAAGTGATAAATTTAACTAGCACTGAAGACGTATGTGTGGGTATCTCAATCAAGCCTTGTATCAAAATCACAAAAGACACTCAAAATACCAGCTTTCCATGGCCAAGCAGCTCCTAAACTGTCTGTAGTTTATAAAGCCCATAATATAAGCTACAAAATTTTCTAAATTTTTAAGCCTAATGTCTTGCTCAGAAACTGTGGGCACATAGCTTTTTCCTTAAGTATTTGTCCTGTGGCTTAAACCTGAAGTGCAAGTGTGACTAAACCATGTCAAAGGCCATAAAAGCAACTGCTGTGTTAGCCTGTGGCATTAGTGCATCTATCTGGAGTTCAGAGTTATGGTTACATGGTTGGTTGTTCTTAGTGAGAGCTCTGGCAGCATCCTGCTCAGTGCTGGAACAGAGAACCTTTTAAAGACACTCTCTCTGCACTGCCTCTGCAAGAAACATAGGTAAAGCAGAGAACTTCCTTTCAGCCCATTAGTTCTTAGTTTTGGCAATCTAAATGGTTACTTTAACAGGCCTGTTTGTTGGGATAAAACCAAGGTTTGCATTCAAGAATTAGAGAAGGACCTCCATGGCAAAAGCAGTGAGGCAACAATTTATGTAGAATCTGGTAAAAGATAAATAACTAAAGTGAAAACACTATTTACTGTAGCATCATATTCTATTACATATTTTAGATTACTACATGATAAGAATTTTGTATCTCTATGAGATCTGTCAGGAGAATTCATAGGTATCATGTTTCAGTAACAGTAAAAATATTATGCATAATCAGGGATGAGTGTAGGAGGTTCTTTTGAATAAACAAAAGAGTATTTTAACACAGTACCATGTTATAAAGCTTCAAAGATCTCCATTTTGGTTTTGTTATGCCATCAAATTGCAAATAGCAAGTGCAACATAGAATTTGTCAGACCACAATTCTCAACCCAGAAACTGTGAAACAAATAATTTTCAAAAAAGTAAAGCTAGAAATTATCTCAAAACTCTTTATGTCCTCAACTGAAATTGGTATCTGAATGAGGACATTGGCTTCTGAGTGTAAGACAAGTAAGTTTTTCATAATTAAATATTTCAATTACATAATTGAAACTGAAACATATATATAAAAATGCTAATTCCAGAGTAATTTAGAGATTGATTGTCCACTGTTTTATTATATACCAAGATTTTTATCTGCTAAGTTCCAGCAACATCACAGACTAAAGAGAGTTCACAATGTCATTAAAAGGAAATAAAAAGAGAATTTAATACAACAGAACAATCTGTCAAATAATTATTTCTACAAAAATACCTTATTCGCAGTATATATCCACTCAAATGGGTCATATGAAATTAATATTTTGATCTGTTCTCAAGGATAATGTGATTCTTTAAGCTGGAATGTCTTCTAAAATCAAAAACAGATTACATTGTTTTCTTCAGCAGTCAGACAAATTACTAATTCTCTCTACTTACTCTCTATGTAGTATTTGTAAGGCATAAGATTAAATACATTAGGCATACATACATTTACATAAAAGACAAACACTACTTAGAAGCTAAACTCAAAACAATTTTCAGTTTAACAGCACAGTAACCAGGCAAGAAGCTGGAAAAGACCCACCAATGGGCACTTGCAGCCCAAAAAGCCACACGTATCCTTGGCTCCACCCAAAGCAGCGTGGGCAGCAGGGCCAGGGAGGGGATTCTGCCCCTCTGCTCTGCTGAGACCCCACCTGCAGTGCTGCATCCAGCCCTGGGGTCCCAGCACAGGAAAGATGTTCTGTTGGAACGAGTTCAGAGCCAAGATGATTAGACCTCAGCCATGAAGAAAGGCTGAGACAGTTGGGGCTGTTCAGCCTGGAAAAGAGAAGGCTCCAGTGAGACTTTATAGCACCTTCCCGTGCCTAAAGGGGGCCTACAAGAGAGCTGGAGGGGAATTTTTACAAGAACAAGTAGCAGTAGAACAAGACTAACAATTTTAAACTGAAAGAGGGCAGGTTTAGATTAGATACTAGGAAGAAATTATTCACAGTGAGGGTTGTGAGACACTGGAACAGGTTGCCCAGAGACTTTGTGGATGTCCCATCCCTGGGAGTGTTCAAGGCCAGGCTGGGTGGGGCTTTTAGCAACTTGGTCTCGTGGGAGATGTCCCTGCCCATGGAAGGAGGGCTTGGAACCAGATGATCTCTAAGGTCCTTCTCAATCCAAACCACTGTATAGGTAAATTTTTTATATCTCCTCCTAAGAACAAGCCTCGCATATGTAGGCATTAGCACTAATGAGCGAAAGAAATTTTCACTCTTTTCTACCCATTCCTATTGAAAAGTTAAATTGATAATAATAGAAAAGAAATTAATTTCAAACTGCTCCATATAATGCTGGAATTAAAAATATATTTACAAGGATTTGATTTAGACAGTGGTAAAACAGAGGATGATGCTGGAGTGTTATGAAAGATTAAACTTCACCAAATAGAAATTACTGTGCAGAGCTGTTCAGAATGTTTGAATGACAGCAGCATTGAAAAAACCCTGAATTCCTTTATATAACCTCTGAAGGATATAAAATGTATTTTTACACTACTTAGGAAATATTATCTTTATATACATATTAAGCACTGACAAGGCAGTGCCTCTCATGGGAAAGGAAATCAGGACTAAGAACACAGAGACACAGTCATGAATTAGCAAATTACCAAGGATAATCTTTCCACAGAAAGTGTAAAATTAAAAATAAAAATGCCACCATCAGCTTCTGTAAACTTCATACCAGACAGCAGTACTTCAAGTCAGTTGGTGTTTTTCTCCAATATTTTTCTTAGGAAGCTTTTCCAATAATCTCCCTGGTAGTACAACTACAACTTTTCAGCAACTAAGTATCTTATTGGCTAATTAATTTGACGGGCTTTTTTTGTATACATTTTCTAAGTTATATAAGGCTGCAATAATATTTTATTTCCTCAGTGTTGACCTATCAAGAAAAACTTTTCACAGCATTTGTTTTGCTGAACTGAGTAAGAACAGCTATTTCTGTTTTCCCATAAAGCAGATTCTATCCATTTTTATCACGTTAGTATTTTTGTTTGTGTCTACTCTAGCCCAAATTAATTTTTAAAAAAATTATTATTCTCACTGTCCATATTATTTCAAATTGAAAATTACCAGAGCAGTGATATTCACCTGCATATACTGGAAATACACCCACAGTCCAGGGCAGAATTAGTCTCTTCAGGGCTACATCACACAGTCATTGCACAGACACCCTGTGATCAATTAATATACTCCATTACTTAACCTCTTTATTGCTTCCAATTGATGAGTCACCACCTGATAGCAGAAATTCTTGCCATCAATCTCTAAGTGCGCAACCTTGTATATTATTCACCGGAATCTCATTCATTTTCCAATTCTCTAACAGCTAAGGTTATAAAGTTAATATTCTTTGCAAGTTATAATCCAGCTTCAATTTAAGCAGTTTTAATTGCTATTCCACATTCTAAAAAAAGATGTTATCTGCTGATCAGTATGTTTTGATTCCTTTCTGGTCTTTTCTATTTCGTGAAGGTCTGTTTAATATACTGCTTCAAGTAACTATCCATTTCATTCTAATATTATTTCTGAAAGTATTATCCTTGCTTGGATATAAAATTCTTGGGTTTTTAAAGAAATTTAACTTCAGTTTCAGATATCTTCCCCAAATTCCTGAGCAGTTCAGACTGGCTGAATTTCTTTAGCTTATCTAAGCTCACTTTATAAGTCAAACACTTTAGCTGAAGATATACTTTTGTTTTTCTTTGCTGAAAACTAAACTGAACCCACTTAATCAAAAGTCCTGATCAGAATTTACAATGACTGGCTTAATGGTAATGTTGTTATTATTTACACAAGCTAAATATAAAATAGTACCCCCTTCAAAGGGTTGTTAGTGCAATGTTATGTCTGTTTAGTGAGTAACACTTAAGTTCTTCCTTGAAAATCCGTGTTATTCCTTTTCTGATGTAAGCTCCACAATTCTTTGGGCACAGACATGTTCTTCTCCATCTGTATATTCCCATAGATCACAAATTCTTTGAAACCGTGCCACCATGGAGAAAAAAACCCAGTGCTTTTATTTTCAGCTGGATAACTAGTATGTCCTCCCATGTTGTGGGAAATGTGGGATAGATCTCTTCTCTGTAAAAGCAGTTTCCTTCTATGAGCTAGTTCTCAACAGCTGAGAAGCAATAAAGTTCAGCGACTTACTATATTTGCAGTACATGGGGTTTTTTATGTTTTCTTTTATCCTCTCTCAAGATAGCAGGATTCCTTGACCAGCAGGATTCTGAAGCACAGAATCCCAACATTTAACACTGCTCTGGAATCTATTCCAGGGAATAAGCGACCATAAATTAAGAAAACTATAATAATAATTACTTTATTAGACCTTGTTGGGGTTTAGGATTTTAGCCTGTTTTTTTTCTCTTAAAGAATTTTACCCATACTAGTTGCTAGGGGACAAATCGCTGGATACTTAAAAGAAACAAAAGACCTGGCCACAGAGGCGGGGTGGGACTGGCCACCCTTTTGTCACCTGGGGGTTGGGACACCCAGGGCGGGGGGCTGCCTGGGTGCTCAAGGTTTAGTCTGGAAGCGGGCTCCCGTGGGTGTGGACGTCTCGGTCACCACTGCGGGTTTCTGCTTCTTTGGCTGTTTTGCTTTCTGCGGGCAAACCCCCGGGGTTCCTAAGCCTGCTCTCCTCCTTGTCCCGTCTGGAAACGGAGCTCCTGCACTCTGCCGACTGAGAGACCTGCCGGGTTTCCCTGCCACAGCTCCGCAGTTTGATACCTCTCACTGCCACCCGAGATCTGCGCTCGCCCCTGCCGTTCCAGCCTGCTGTTCCTGAGGATCCGGCCGGACGCCCAAGGGTTTTGTGAGGTTTTTCTCATCCATCCCTTCCCGGGACCCCGCGCTGCCATTCCCGGTGCTCCCGAGCTCGCTGCGGAGCGCCCCCTGCAGCTGCGGGGGAACCATCGCACCCGCCCTGCTCAGCGGGAGGAGGAACTGCACCCAGGGGAAAGGGCCCGAGGCCGGCGCTGGGTTCGGGCTGCTGTTTGCTGTGACTGCCACAGCTATTGCTGTTTGTTTGTGTTGTTATACATATATATTTATTAGTAAAGAACTGTTATTCCTACCCCTTATATCTTTGCCTGAAAGCCCCTTATTTTCAGATTTATAATAATTCGGAGGGAAGGGGGTTGCATTTTCCATTTCAGGGGAGGCTCCTGCCTTTCTTGTCTGACACCTGTCTTTCGAACCTAGACAGACCTAGTCCTATGTAACTTAATAAATGTTTTGCCTAGCTATAATCCAGCCTATCATCACACACAGCAATTTTAGATGGATTTGATTATTTTTCAAAAAGAAGAAAAAGCAAAGCAAAGCAAATGTTTTGTTAATTGGTAGATATTCTGTATAGACTTTAAATTTCCTATAGGAGTATCACAAGATTTACAAATAAAATATAAACCATTATCTTCAAGCAAAAGGATATGAAATGTAATGTCCTTACCATTTACTTCGTAATAGGAAAAACTTTTCAACAATGTGCTGAATTGAAAATCAGGCTGTATTCTCAATAGGATAATAATACACAAAAATATAATTTCCATATAGTAAAAATGTTATGCTTTATGGCCATTGTAGTGCCTAGGGTTATCAAAATTTATCCAAAAATGAATCCTATAGTGAAGGGTGAAAGAGGCCAGTGTTGCTCACTGGGTTTCTCCTGATACAATGCTGTTCAAATATTCAAGCTGCTTAGAAAAGGAAAAAAAAAAACCAAACAAAAAACAAAACACCAAAACAAACAAACAAAAAGAAACAAAAAATCCTAACAGGTAATAACAATGACAATTTTCCTTCTGTGCTCAGTATCAAGTCCCTAAAGTTCTATTCAGCTATTTCAATTTCTTCATTCTTTTCTCCTAATGCTCCCTCTCTGGCCATTTTTAATGATATTTTCCTCCAGAACACATGACCAAATAATAGACATGCAGGTCTTGGGGATGACTCCACATAACAGAGCAACCTAAGGGGTTGAAGAAACAGGGATTACAGATTGGTTTAATGCCTTGGGTAGTCATTAATGCACAACCAAATAGCTGCAGAAAACATAACTTCTTGTACTGAAGAAGTATTTTGGTAAAGAAAGTAACCTTACAGGAATGACAATTAGGTCATCCCTTCCCCTAGGCAGTTATATCAATACAATTGGAATAGAAAAAACATGGTCCTGGTGTGATTATTGGAACACATGACCACTTGCTAAGAGATTCTCATAGAGTACCTGCGAGCTGGATACACTGTCCATTGCCATGGACATGGGAACAGAATATGCTGCTGTGTACACACAAATCACTACAGCCCTGCGGGGTTCCTCCGTGTTCAATGACCCACTGCACAGACCTTCAGTGCAGTGTTCCCGAGACAGTCAGTGCCTCAGAACAGCAAAGACACTCTCTGGTGTCTGACTTACTGTGTCAGTTTGGCACTGATCCTTGAACTCCCACCACAGACTTCAGGGGCTATCCCAGGAAAAGGCAGTTCATAATATAGCCTGCCTTGGAATTAACTACTGCATCAGCCTGTCATGAGTCCCAAAGCCACAGCACAAGCAATGTCCATTAACCTCCTTAATTCATCCTCTCCGGCCTTGCACAGTCCAGTGGCCCTGTGACAGACAAACACTATCTGTAAGATAATAGAGTTAACCACACAGTACAGCTGAATGGCTCTGAATATAATCTTATCGCCAGTAGCAAAATTTCATTTTTTCTCATTCCATTTCCTGTTGCTGTGACGTGAGCCATATGGTCCTTTTCATCTCTTACCCCCAGTGCCACCTTCATGACTATTTCACCTTATCCGTGGGATTCCATTAAATCCAAGTAGTTCAACCCTACATCCTACTTAAACAGAAGCAAATGAGATGAAAAAAAATTAAAATATCTCTCTCCTAATATTTTCAACATTATTTTATGTCAGAGGCTGAGGTCTGAAATATCTTAAACTCATCATTTTAATCTGTATTTTATTTCTTTCATTCATCTATTTCATGTGTTGCTCTACAGCTTTATCAATTAAGTTTGCTAATTAAGTAGCCTTATAAGCTGCAACTCTTATTACTGATAAATATTACTTTTTCTAATAGTCCTTTTAGTCTAAATTTGACCATACTGCAGCACACTACAAATTATTTTAAAATAACGGTCTGTTTCTCCTACATATAATTACTGTACAATCCTGGCAGAGCAAAACAGAACTTAATTATTGGGGGCATCCTACTTTGTCATAAATAGATGTTGGGACTTTTGCATCATGACACTTGTGCTACCCACCAACCCAGTTAAAGCTCTGTGTTAATTAAGTGTTAATTGAAGTTACCAGTTAATCTGTTAAGTTGAACCCTCAATTAGGACGTTAACAAGTTTAAAGTTTAATATCTATGTAAGGAGTTTCATGTAATGTATTTTTAAATAATTGTATTGTTTAAAATGTGTGTTTAAAGTGTTAAAAATCATTTTCCTAATTCTCACCTATCCAAGATGAAAAGCCCTCAAACAAGCCAAAGGACTATTTTTAGCCCTTCTCCAACGGACTTGCAGGTTAGCTCCACGGTAACCGTGCATTTCAATGAGGTCTGTTCCCGCCACAAAAGAGGATGATGTAACCCCTAGGCGACCAACGAGCCATTGGACCCAGAGACTATGATATCACCCGGAATCTGCCAATCACTTTAGAGCAACGGGGCGGACCATGGGCGGAGCAGGGCGGAGACTAGAGACTATAAAACAGACTGCACAACAATCTCAGGTGCCATTTTGCCTTTGGACTAGCCTGGCAAGAGACCCAGTGCTGTGGATCAGGTCCGGCTCTTGTGGCCGAGCTCTACTACTGCTAGGGCGCCCAGCACTGAACCGCACTTGCTGCACGCTTGGAGCCTAACCGGCTTTAAGTGTCTTTAATCGGAGGGTACCCGGAATTTTTGTTATTTTAATAAAACTGAAGTTTTCCTTTTAAACCAATCTTCTAGTTTTTGATTCTTTATTTTGGAATTGTCTCTTTTTTGACAATTTCCTGGGGACTTGTCCGGGATCCACTTTTTGGGGTCCACAGCCCAGATTTTTATATTTTTTGTGGATTTTTACCTTTGTGGATTTTTCTTTTGCTCTGGACTGTGCGCCTTGGAAATCGTGGATCTGTGCCGCTGAGAGAAGACCACCTGAAGCAAGCCTTGTGGTAAGACCTGCACCCTTTCTAGGGTTTTACTGTTAGGGTTTTATAATTTTTATCAGAGAACCGCTTAGCGGAGCCTGGTGTGCTGTGTGTGTATGAGTGCAGGGGGAAGTGTGACTGTGGAGTGCTTGACCGTGACACAGGCTTGGCTAGTAGGAATCCCTTGCAGAAGCCGCTCTCGCTGAGGCATAGGGGAGGGTGAGAAAGCAAGGGGGTTCTGAACTGAAGGGGGATGAACTGGCTATTAGGGGGGTCCTAAGTGGCTTCTGCAATTTTTCCTGTGAGTGCCTCAACACTGCTGTTTGCTTTGCCAGGTCCGGAACTGGCAGGGTATTCTATTTTCTAATTTGAGTAATTTAATTAATTCCTTTTAAAAGTTGTCTTTCTTCCAGTTTGCTTTCTTTACTAATAAGTGATTGTGTTAGTCTATGTTTGCACTGCCTTTCTTTTAAGCCTTCTTGTTATTTTGGGCGGGAAGAGCCGCCATTTTAAGAAGTTTCTTTTCCAGCCTCTCAGGCAGGGAGAGTAGCCATCTTGAGTGGTCTTTGTGTTTACGGAAGTTGTCACCTGGCCTACCGGAAGGTAGCCATCTTGAAGTTGTGTGTCATACTAATTTATGATAAGTTATATTCTTGATCTTTGTGTTTTATATCTGTTACTTATTCTCATTCTTTTTGTAGATTCTTTAAATCACTTTTTTCCCTGGTTTGTTATAGCAATCTGTTTAATTTGTGTGCAGTTAATTGTGGTATCTATGTTCTTTATTATTGCCTTTTTAATTTAATAACTACTTATAATTTCATTTTATTTAAATTGTCATTTAAGCCGCTATTTTTTTATTATTTTTCCCACACTCCTCCATATTCGTTTTAGTTCTCACGCTTAGCCACCATTTTTGTTGCCGCCATTTTTGTTTTGGTTCCCACGTTCAGCTGCCATTTTTGTTCTTCCCACGGTCCTTCGTATTAATTCTAATTTTAATTCACATAATCATTTAGTGTAACTTAATTCCTTATATTCGTTTGTGGAAATTTGAAGTTAAGAGAATATCTTTCATTGTATTTTGGTTGTTTTAAAAAGGAATAAAAGTAATCAAAAATGGGACAATCCTGTTCTAAAAGAGAGTCTCTAACAAAAAAATACAACATTTTCCCTGAAAGTCCTTTGGGACTTACGCTTACCGCTTGGGAAAGAAATCCCTTGACTGCAGACAAGGATCAGTGCAAAATGATTCATTTCTGCATGTTCAAGTGGCCAAAGAGAAAAATTAGGAGAGATGGAGGAGGTCTATATTGGCCAAAACAAGGATCCAATGAACTGTGGATCTGCAAAGCTTTATATGCCTATATCCAATATAAGACTCCTCATAATGTGGAAGAAATTGAATATGCCCGAGTCTGGGTACAATATTGGGAACCGAAAAAGGAAACATCTAATTTGATTCTACCACTAAAGGAAAAGAAACCAACAAAAAGAACAGAACTTGAAACCTCGAACACAATTTTAAAACAACCAAAATGGGATCCCTTGGATTCGTTACCTGGTACTACTACGGTTGAAGTCGTTAATGAAAATGATGTTAATAATGCTGAAAGTGCCTCATCAGTGGGGAGCTCGAGCCAGTCAAAACCAGCTAGTGCGGATACTCCAACATGTTCCTCTTCAAAATCAAATACCAAAGATCCTTCTGAGGTGGATGGTCCAGCCTTCCACATCAGAAAGAAAAGTATAACTACTGAACAAGAATGCAACACCTGTAACACCTGTGCTTGTGCTCCCAAGGTACTGCCTTTAAGAGAAGTTCCCATGGGAGGGGCACAAGGTGGAATTGGATATGTAAATGTTCCCCTTACCTCTTTGGAGGTAAGGGAATTCAAAAAGGAAATGAAGAAATTGTTAATTGATCCAGTTGGGCTTTCAGACCAACTGGACCAATTCCTAGGTCCTAACATTTACACTTGGAAAGAATTACATTCAATCATGCAAGCCCTTTTCTCTCCTGAAGAGAGACACATGATTCGAATGGCAGGGGCCCATATTTGGGACAGAGAAAATAATCAAGGACCTAGGGGTGAGATAAAGCTTCCATTAGATGACCCGAATTGGGCTGTCAATTCAATTGAAGGAAGGAGGAACATGTCGGACTACCGGAACTTAATTATTAGAGGGATAAAAGAAGCTGTACCTAGAGTCAACAATATGAAAAAAGCCTTCTGTGGCGAACAAAATAAGGACGAGGCTCCCACTGAT
This sequence comes from Monarcha castaneiventris obscurior, assembly GCA_026261815.1. Taxonomy (NCBI): domain Eukaryota; kingdom Metazoa; phylum Chordata; class Aves; order Passeriformes; family Monarchidae; genus Monarcha; species Monarcha castaneiventris. The sequence goes on along the minus strand of JAMPIT010000893.1, from coordinate 11,072,248 downwards.
TGGCTCGCTAGGTTGAGAAACAATATTAGACTCTGTGGAGGGGCAGGCCCCAACTGTGGCGGCTGCCACTCACTCCGACTCCGCCTCCGACTCCGCCTCTGGGGACGGAGACTCCTCCTGGGAGGAGGACTCCATGGGCGGTACCACTGTCTAAACCCAACCCAGTTTCCAGAAGATTCCCCAGAGCACGTCGAGTGATTGGTTGAGACTTGATTGACATGAGTGTACCACCCCCTTACAAAAGTTTCGTTGGCCCTCAGGTGTTGTACCCTCCTACCTCCTGGTTCTCTATTGGCTATCTATCCGGCACCCCTCCCATGTCTGTCCCCCTTAAAGGGTCGTGCACCCCTTCTTTCCTCCGGAGTTCTCCCTCAGAAACCTCTCAATAAAGGAGCTCAGGGGAAGACCCCCTCTCGCCACCCTTTGCCTCCTCGCCTCTTCTTATGCGCCTTGCCTCTCCTCTCTTGGAGCTGACCTGCCTCTGCGGGAACCAGCCCCGCTCACCCTGAAGCACCAAAGCTTGGTGAGGCGTCCAGGGTTCTCTCGGGCCGGCGTCCTACGCTGAGGGCAGCTGGGACAGCCAGGCAACAAGTGGCGCACCGAACAGGGACTGACCTTTAACACCAAATCCTGTTCGCCTGACCATCGCGCGGTGCGATCGCTTCCCCTGTGTGAGCATGCTCAGTTTTAGTGAGTGGTGCTCCCGGGGCTGGACTTCGGAGAACGAACAGGACGGACAGCGTGCCCCATTCCTGTGCCGGGACCTGAAGATCCACATCGGAGGAGGACCCAGTGTCTGCTTTCTGTTCATCTTCCAAAGAAAACCCAGGAAGGGTAAAAGAGATTTTGGTGCCTCCACCTTGTTCTTTTTAGTTCTTCATTTTCAGACACTGCGGGTGGGTGTTTTCCAGGATGGGCAACAGCCTTTCCGGAGAACAGCAGGAGTTTTACCTCCAAGTTAGAGATTCCCTTTTTAATAATAAGTTAAAGTTCTCTAAAAGCCTCCTTAAGCGTTTTGTTGTTTGGATTTTTAAAGAGTTTCCTCACACCAACCAGTGTGACGCATTTTCTTTTGATCTTTAGGATAAAATTCAAAGGAGGATGGTTTTTTACAGGGTTGTGGGGACGGGTCAGTAGAGCGCTTCTTCGCGCTCCTGACCCTGATCCAAAGCACTGTAAAAAGACCGAAAAAGAAAGTTAAGACCCCAGTTTACCCTTCCCCGTTACCCGTCCCCCGTCTCTCCCATTCCCCTAGCCTTGATAGAAGAGGCGCGGCGAGAGTAAAGAGCCAAAGCGCTCCGGGTTGCTACCTGCTCCCTGACTCTCCCGGCGCTTCTCCTTACCCGGCTCGGAAAGGGACCGGCCAACCCTCTCCGAGCACCCCTAAAAGATCTTCCCTTAAACCCGCTTCCCCGGTTTATACTCCCAAAGTTAATTCCCCTAAAAATAAAAAGAGAGTTTCCCTGTGTGCTCCTTCCCCAGTTGAATCCCCAGTTAATCCCTCAACCTTTGTTTCTCAAAATGGAGAGGGGAGCCTGTCCCAGCCACAAAATGGCTGCGGCAAAACTCTCCCTCACGACCCTCTTCTTCTCCCCACAATTCCCCTTTTCCCGCCTTCCCAACCTCCCATTTTCCCGCCACAAATCCGTTCCACCCCTATGATGTCAACCCTGACCCTCCTTCCTATTACCCTAACCCCTCCCCCTGGGCGGCGACTGGCGCAGTAGGCGGTTCCCCTTTTCCACGCCCCAAAAATCCCTTCCTAGTTCCCAGTCCCTCCCCTTTCCCACGCCACACCCCTTCCGCCCCTGACCCCTCCCTTGAGGCCGGCTCTTCCGGTTCCCATGGTCCCCCTCCCGGTTCCCACGCCGGAAGGGACGCCATCTTGGACCAGGATCCGGAAGACCTCGAAATTCCCTTTGCGGCTCCGGTGCAGTACAGCCGAACGGGCTTGAACCCCACATGGGAACCCTTTGGATACGAAAACATCTGGGATCTTTGTAGAACAGAAAAGGAGATGGGGCGGGATCATAAATATTTTAAAGCCCTGCTGCACGGGACCTTTACCGACAGCACTCTAGTTCCCCATGACGTTAAAACCGTCATGGCATGCCTCCTCTCTCCCATAGAATACCGAGTGTGGGAGAGAAAGTGGAAGCATGCGGTACGGGAACTAATCCCGACCCTATCCCGGATGAATGGTACCCAAGAGTACCCCTTTGATTTACTAGTGGGAGAGGGGGATTATGCGAAACCCCAGGTTCAAGCGCAGCGGCTTCCCGCTGACGTTCTAGTGGCTGTGTCCGGAGCTGCCAAGAGAATTTTTCTCGGTATGCCCTCTATCTCCGTGACCCTGGTTTCTTATTCAAACATCTATCAAGGGCCCTATGAACCTTTCGGCGCTTTTGCCGACAAATTACGAGCCTCCATTGACAAGCAGGTCCCTGACCCTAAGATCCGGGAGGGCCTGCTGGAGGAGCTCGTCAAAACCAGGGCCAACCAGGTGTGCAAGGAGATCATCTTTGCCCTTCCCCATGACCCGCCGCCTACTGTCAACCAAATGGCCGAAGCTTGCGCACGCCTTATGCCCCTCAAACAGGCTGTGCTACGTACCACCACTGAAAATGAAATCACAGTGTCCGCACTGGATATGAGGGAGGTCACTTGCCACCGCTGTGGCCGCAGAGGACACTTTGCAAAGCAGTGCCGCGCTGCTCATCCCCTACCCTCCAATTCCACCCCTCATTATCCTAACCCCAGAAACAATCCTGTTGCGTCCCATCCCCCTGATCCTACCCCTACTGCCCCTACCCCTACCCAACATGCCCAGGGAAACTAGAGTTGTGGCGTCTGGAGGCGGAACAGCGTCGCAAAAACCCTGTGGCTTCCGCCGGAAACACTTTTATAAGTGCTTTTTCCACCAAAGACCTTCATTTTACCGGACTTGACTTTGTTCTTCTCACTCTACAGACATCTGCAGTGAACGTTTTTGCCCTTGTCCTGCCTGATGCCATGCGAGGACCCAAGGAACTAGAGATCGTTCCTGCCTTTGTGAGGATCGGGAGTGATGGTACCTTTCCACTGAAGTTGGCGTGTGCTAACCCGCTGTTTTATCTCTCTCGTGACCAGGTCGTGGCCAGAGTCAAACTGTATCCTGTCCAAGAACTTCTGACGGACTATCCTTTCGTTGCTTGGACTGAAGAGATCGGCAAGGACAGGCCAATCATTACCTGCAGGCTATCCCACCAGGGCTCCGACATCGATGCCCTTGGTATGTTAGACACCGGAGCGGACGTCACGGTCATTTCTTCCACCCAGTGGCCGTCGACGTGGGCAAAGCAGCCTGTGGTAGGTGCCATTCGCAGTGTGGGAGGATACACTCCGGCTGAGAGGAGCACCAATTTGGTGCAGATAGAGGGACCTGACGGACGTATTGCTTCAATACGTCACTTTATCATCAAGTCAGGTTTCAACCTTTGGGGCAGAGACGTCATGTCTCAATGGGGCACCCGGATCGAATTGGCTCCCATGGTTCGGGATTTTTAATTGGGGCCACTGAGGAGCGCCAGACCCTACCTCTCAAGTGGACCACCAATTCAGCGGTGTGGGTCGATCAGTGGCCCCTACACCAAGAGAAATTAACGGCGCTCAATAAGCTCGTGAATGAGCAACTGGAGAAGGGCCACATCGTCCCTTCTACCAGCCCTTGGAACTCCCCGGTTTTTGTTATTCGAAAGCCGGGGGGGGACAAATGGAGGCTCCTTCACGACCTTAGGAAAATTAATGCCCACATTGAGGACATGGGGTCCCTGCAACCAGGGTTGCCTTCCCCCTCTATGCTCCCCCGGAACTGGAAAATTGCAGTTATAGACATCAAGGACTGCTTTTTCCAGATCCCCCTACACCCGGATGATGCCCCCCGGTTTGCCTTTTCTGTGCCTTCCATCAACAGGCACGAGCCCATGCGCCGCTTCCATTGGCGGGTGCTCCCTCAGGGGATGAAGAACTCCCCCACCATCTGCCAGTGGTATGTCGCGCGCATCCTCTCCCCTGTCTGGAAGCTTGCGGCTAATGCCATCATCGTTCATTATATGGACGATGTATTGGTCTGTGCTCCGACTCAAAGTTATTTGGACTGGGCGCTTTCCAAAGTCGTGGGGGCTTTGGAAAGTAGCGGGTTTGATATCCAGTCATCGAAAGTCCAGAAGGCTAGCCCGTGGAACTACCTGGGCATGAAGATACGGGAACAGACTGTCACACCCCAGCAAATTAAGATTTTGGACAACCCCAAAACATTACATGAATTACAACAATTATGCGGCTCGCTAAATTGGATTCGGCCTTACTTGGGGGTGACGTCTGAAGATCTGGCCCCCATTTTTAATCTCCTCAGGGGAGACACCGACCTGAACTCACCGAGGACCATGACCCAGGATGCTCGCGACGCACTTGATCGTGTCCAGAAGGCGCTGTCGACGAAACAGTGTCACCGATTTGACCCCAAATTGCCCTTCCAATTGGCCATCAAAGGTAAAATGCCTCACCTGCACGGGCTCATCCATCAGTGGGATGAGAGTCAGAAGGATCCGCTCCTCATCATCGAGTGGGTCTTTCTCTCTAATCATCCCACCAAAAAACTCATCACACCACAGGAACGAATGGCGCAGGTGATTAGAAAGGCGAGGTCCCGTCTAGCCACCCTAGCGGGATGTGACTTTTCGTGCATCTACTTGCCAATTACAATTGACTCAATGGAGTTTATCCTTCAAAACAATGCGGAGCTCCAATTCACACTGGACTCTTACTCCGGCCAGCTTTCAATACATTACCCGAAGCACAAAATTTTTAGCCTGGATCTGAACATAGTTCAGAATCCAGTGCAGAGCCGTGAACCCCTCAAAGCCCTAACGCTTTTCACCGATGGATCTGGCGCCTCAGGCAAGTCAGTCATCACGTGGCTGAACCCCTCCACTCAGAAGTGGGAATCTGATGTGGAAGTGGTTAAAGGGTCGCCACAGGTGGCTGAGTTAGCAGCGGCGGTTAGGGCCTTTGACAGGTTCAGAGAGCCTTTCAATTTGGTGACAGATTCGGCATATGTGGCTGGAGTAGTGTCCAGGGCAGAAAGCGCTTGGCTAGGAGAATCCCGCAACCCTAAAATTCATCTCTTGTTCTCGAGGCTGTTAGAATTAATTTCCCACCGAGAGCAACCATTTTACGTGATGCACATCAGGTCCCATACCGACCTTCCAGGCATTATTGCGGAAGGCAATAGGAGAGCGGACGCCTTAGCCGCGCCAGTGCAGCTGGCCAGCTTGCCAGATGTATTCCAGCAGGCGAAGCTGAGCCATACTCTGTTTCATCAGAACGTTCCTGCTCTGGTCCGCATGTTCGGATTAAAAAGGGACCAAGCCAGAGCAATTGTTGCCACATGTCCCAATTGTCAACCCCTTCAGCTTCCATCTATGGGGACAGGAGTGAACCCCAGAGGGCTTGGCAGTGGGGAGCTGTGGCAGATGGATGTGACCCACGTGCCTGAATTTGGCCGATTAAAATATGTGCATGTCTCGATCGACACCTTCTCTGGCGCGATGTTTGCCTCCGCGCATTCAGGTGAGAAAGCTAAGGATGTTATTTCCCATTTAATTCAAGCTTTCTCGGTCCTTGGCGTCCCGAAGGAGATTAAAACGGACAACGGTCCGGCTTACATCTCGGACCGATTGCGGAAATTTTTCCAGGAGTGGGGAATATCCCATGTCACCGGGATACCACACTCTGCGACGGGTCAAGCCCTGGTGGAGAGGGCACATCAGTCCTTAAAGAGGATGTTACTTCAACAAAAAGGGGGAGTAGAAGTGGAGTCTCCCGCAATCAGGCTAGCGAGAGCTCTTTTTACTCTAAATTTCCTGAATTGCTCTGAGAATGAGCCCGATCCCCTGTTCTCAGACATTTTCACAACTCTACTCGGGCAAAGCTGAAGGAGCACCCCCTTGTCCTCACAAAGGAGCCAGACTCCCTGAAGATCACCGGCCCCTACCCACTCATCACCTGGGGTAGAGGGTACGGGTGTGTTTCCACCCCAGGGGGTCCGAAATGGGTCCCAGGTAAATTCATTAAGCCTTTCCACAAGAGCTCCCCTAAGTCACCAAGGGAGCAGGACACAAACAGACAAACGGAGCAGTGGAAGAGGAGGAAAAAGAAGAAAGGAGGAGCAACAGACGAGCAGCAGAAACAGGAAGAAACCAAAGTCGAGTCCGGGGAAAGCAGTTCTGATACCGGCTCCCTTGACCTGTCTTTCCCTGACCCCTCTTCCCCTTAAAAGTCTTTCGGGTCCCTCTTTCCCTCTTTACTCCCCCTCCCTTTCCAAAATCTCCGATACATTCACTTATCTATGTTTGTTTTTAAGTTTCTGATGGCCCGCTTGAAGTTGTCCGTGCTGCTACTCCTTGCCATCCTTGTGCCAGAGATCACGGAAGCGTGGATAGTGCCACAACCCAGGAGGAATGTATGGGTCACACTCGCCCAGGCCATGAACCAGACTGAAATGTGCCTGTCCACTGACGCAGTGAAAAATCCATTATCCACCAGCCTGGTCGGGGTTCCTGTTCCAGCTAGTGAGTACCCCCAGTCCTTGTTGGATCTCCACAGATTTGTCAACAATAACCCCAACAGCAATAAAAATCAAAATCCTCCCTTTTATTCCTATATCCAAGACCACATCACTTACAAAGTCAATCTGCCGGTACAGAATCCGCTTCTTTTGTGGAGGCTGTGGGTCCCTAAATTGAAGAAATTGGCTAAAGAGCCCACCGAATTGGACCTGGTGGGTTCTCTCAAGGCACCGCATTGTGTGCAGTTCGAATTTTATCCAGACCCGTACTACCACGAAGTGAAAACATTTCAACGTGTTCACCAGTTCAAATTCGAATATTCGGCTAGTCAGTGGTGTACGGACTTTGCAAAAGTCAATCTCCCCTCCACAAAAGATCTGTACCGCCCTAACCCTCTCTCCCTTCCCCGTGGAATTTGTGGAGATCGAGCATGGCAAGGAATCCCCTCCAAACTTGTAGGAGGCCCCTGCACCCTAGGGCGGTTAACACTTGCATCTAAAAATATGACAACCATTCTGATTCAGGAAAACAGAAAAATTGCAAAAAGAGGTGCAGACAAAAATCAGGATCATTACTGTGATACCTCTGTGTATCACTGGTCAAAATCTAAGCGCATCACAGTCTCAATATTTTTGCCTTGGGTGGCCGCTGCGAAGTCGCTTAATGAATTAGGCCATTTGGAATGCTGGGTCACCAAGCAAGCGGAATTGACTTCTAACGCCCTAAGTGACCTCCTCAAAGAGGAGCAATTGACCAGGCAGGCCACCCTCCAAAATCGGGCGGCCATTGACTTCCTCCTGTTGGCACACGGACATGGCTGTGAGGAGTTTGCAGGTATGTGTTGTTTCAATCTATCGTCCAAATCACAAAGCATCCAAGCCTCCCTTGCTCAGATGAGGACCCTTATAAAAGACATAAAAACAGAATCACAGGAATGGATGCAGCAAGCAATCAACCGGACTGTTCATCAGCTCTCCCACGCAATCGGAAAAGTCGCACGAACCTCAGGAAGCTGGCTAAGACAATTCTTGGATGGACTCGGGATATCAGAATGGGGAACCTCCCTGTTGCGGGACCTTGGACTGTTGGTGTTACTCCTCCTTGTCATTGTCTTTTGCTTTATTGTGGTAAAGAAAATTTTAGTTAAACAAATCCTTTCACAAATTAATAAAGACGGGGGAGGTGTGGAGGGGCAGGCCCCAACTGTGGCGGCTGCCACTCACTCCGACTCCGCCTCCGACTCCGCCTCTGGGGACGGAGACTCCTCCTGGGAGGAGGACTCCATGGGCGGTACCACTGTCTAAACCCAACCCAGTTTCCAGAAGATTCCCCAGAGCGCGTCGAGTGATTGGTTGAGACTTGATTGACATGAGTGTACCACCCCCTTACAAAAGTTTTGTTGGCCCTCAGGTGTTGTACCCTCCTACCTCCTGGTTCTCTATTGGCTATCTATCCGGCACCCCTCCCATGTCTGTCCCCCTTAAAGGGTCGTGCACCCCTTCTTTCCTCCGGAGTTCTCCCTCAGAAACCTCTCAATAAAGGAGCTCAGGGGAAGACCCCCTCTCGCCACCCTTTGCCTCCTCGCCTCTTCTTATGCGCCTTGCCTCTCCTCTCTTGGAGGCGACCTGCCTCTGCGGGAACCAGCCCCGCTCACCCTGAAGCACCAAAGCTTGGTGAAGCGTCCAGGGTTCTCTCGGGCCGGCGTCCTACGCTGAGGGCAGCTGGGACAGCCAGGCAACAAGACTCTATTCTGAAATCGATTTAGACAGTGAGGGTGGTCAAGCCATGCTAAGAATTCACTTTGTGTTACACTCTTGGCCTGACATTCGTAAAAAACTTGAGAAGTTAGAAGGCTGGCCTGAAAGAACAATTGAAGAACTATTAGCAGAGGCCCAAAAAGTTTATGTCAGACGTGATGAGAAGAAAATGAAAGCAAAAGCAAAACTAATGAAAGCAGAGGTGGTACCTAACGAATCCAAGGAAACTATCAGTTCTAATCCTAAGTCAACACAGGAGAAAACGCAAACCGAGAGAGAGATGCAGAGACCAAGACCACACTGTGTCTATTGTGGTAAAGATGGGCACAGACAATTATACTGCCTAAAAAGACTGAAGGACATAGGGGTCTTCCAGATGGAAGGGGTGAGACCTCTTGAAGAATAGGGGGGTCGAGGGCTCTATTTCCTGGGGCAACAACATCTCCAAGAGCCCTTGGTAAACCTCAAAGTAGGACCCCAGGAAGAACCCACAGAGTTCTTAGTAGACACAGGAGCGGAACGAACTTGTGTCGCTAAGAAACCTGAAGGGTGCCAATTAAACAATAAATTTATAAATATTACAGGAGCAAAAGGGGAAACCTTTTCTGTTCCTGTCATTGAAAATGTGGCAATCTCAAGGAATGGGAAAACTGCTATTGGAGACGTCTTGTTTGTGCCACAAGCTGGTACTAATCTCTTGGGACGAGACTTTCAAATATCTTTAAATATAGGTGTTGTACCTGTTTGTAATCAAATGAAAGTTAAAATGTTTTTTCTGTCATCTAAAGATGAGCAGGAGATTCTCCCTATAGTGTGGGCCAGACCTGGGAACCGAGGACTGCTAGACATCCCACCAATAACCATCGACTTAATTCCAGACTCCAAACCTACCAGGATACCTCAATATCCCCTAACGAAAGAAAGGAGGAAAGGTTTGAAGCCTGTAATAGAAGAGCTACTAGGAGACCATATTCTGGAACCTTGTAAGTCAGCTTTTAACACACCTATTCTAGCAGTACCTAAACCAGATAAGTCTTACAGGCTGGTTCAAGACCTCAGAGAAATTAATAAAAAAGTTCAACCAAAATACCCTATAGTTCAAAATCCTTATAATCTATTAAGTAAAATATCACCTGAACATGAATGGTTCTCAGTAATAGACCTAAAAGATGCTTTTTGGTGTTGTCCACTGGATACTAATTATCGAGATATTTTTGCTTTTACCTGGGAAGACCCAGATACAGGAAGGAAGCAACAGCTGAGGTGGACTTGCCTTCCTCAAGGGTATACGGAATCGCCCACACTATTCGGCCAAGCCCTAGAAGAACTGCTAAGCTCCTTTTCTCCACCACCTGAGATTCAGGTAATTCAATATGTTGATGACCTGCTCCTGGCAGGACAAAACAGAGACACTGTCAGATCAACCACCATACAATTACTCAACTTTTTGGGAAAGAAAGGCTTAAGAGTTTCAAAATCCAAATTACAATTCGTACAACGTGAAGTAAAATACTTAGGCCATATAATTCAAAAAGGAGAAAAAAAATTAAGTCCTGAACGTGTACAAGGAATTCTAAATTTAACTGCACCAAAAACAAAAAAAGAAGTAAGACAAATCCTAGGATTAATCGGATATTGCAGAATGTGGATCGATCAGTATACGCAGAAAGCAAAATTTTTATACGAGAAATTACTAGGCCCTGAGCCAATCAATTGGACAAAAGAAGATGATTTAAAATTGGCAGAATTAAAATCTAAATTAATACAAGCTCCAGTCTTAAGCCTCCCTTCCCTAAATAAGCCATTTGATTTATACACAAATGCGGAGAAAGGAACAGCCTATGGGGTCCTGGCCCAAGAGTGGGGGGGAGTCCGTAAACCCGTGGCCTTCCTGTCCAAATTACTAGACCCAGTGTCCAGAGGATGGCCAAATTGCATCCAAGCCATAGCAGCAGCCGCACTCCTAGTCCAGGAAAGCCAAAAACTCATCTTTGGGGGACAACTTGCGGTGCACACACCACACGATATAAAGACTATTTTAACCAGCAAGGCCACAGAATGGATCTCAGATCCCAGACTCATACAATATGAGTCTGTTCTCATACATACAGAACACCTCACTTTAAAAACAAGTTCCTGTCTGAACCCAGCTCAATTTTTATATGGATCACCTTCAATTTCCAACCCACTCATACATGATTGTCTTGATATGATTAATCTGCAAACTAAAATCAGAGAAGACTTACAAGATTGTCCGCTGGGAGCCGGAGAAGTTTTCTTCATGGATGGCTCTTCCAGATTTTTAGATGGAAAACGTTGCTCCGGATACGCGGTGGTAGACAGAAGCAACTTTCAAATTGTAGAACAAGGCAAATTGCCAACTAATTGGTCAGCCCAAATCTGTGAGCTATATGCTTTAGAAAGAGCCTTGACTTTATAAAAAGGGAAAGCTGGAACCATATACACAGACTCAAAATATGCTTTTGGGATCGTACACACTTTTGGCAAAATCTGGGCTGAAAGAGGTTTTTTAAACACAAAAGGGAAAGATCTAATGCACAAGGAGCTCATTTTAAAAATCCTTGAAGCTCTCAAACTCCCCGAAGAAATTGCTGTGGTGCACATCAAAGGACATCAAAGGGGGCCATCCCCAAAAATCAAAGGAAACACATTAGCTGATCTAGCAGCCAGAGAGGCTGCCCAAAAAGGGAGAGAAATAAAAATCATGAAAATAGAGGAAAAGAAACCATCAGAACTGCCCATTCCCATGTTCGGTCCAACAGAGGAGCAAAAGATTCTTTCCTTGGGAGGTAAGGTGGACAGCAAAGGCAGGTGGTACCTCCCTGATGGGAGGCAAATATTAAACAAAAACTTAACCCGACAAATTTTAAATCAGATCCATCAAAACACCCACTGGGGTTCAAAAGCCCTAGTGGATCACTTTCTCTGAACTTTTGGGTGTTTAGGTGTTTATGAATTGGCTAACCAGATTACAAGAGACTGCATAATTTGCCAAAAAGTAAATAAGAAAAACATGAGAAAATCAATACATGGGGGAATCGATTTGGCCATACGACCTTTCCAAAGTGTACAAGTAGATTTCACCGAAATGCCCCCAGTTCAAAGATGGAAATATCTATTGGTATTTGTTGATCATTTTACTCACTGGGTGGAAGCTATTCCCACCGTTAATTGCACAGCCCACACAGTGAGTAAAGCGCTACTTGAGCACATTATTCCTAGGTATGGAGTGGTACATCGAATTGATTCAGACAGAGGCACTCACTTTACATCATTAATTTTACAACAACTCACAGACCAATTAGGAACAAATTGGAGGCTCCATACCCCCTGGCACCCACAAAGTTTGGGGAGAGTAGAAAGAATGAACCAAACACTTAAGCACACACTAACAAAATTAATATTAGAGACAAGATGGAATTGGGTTAAGTGCCTCCCCTTAGCTCTCCACCGAATCCGTACCCAACCAAGCGCAGACCTCAACTTGTCTCCTACGAAATGTTACATGGCTTGCCCTACCTAATGACACAAAATGAAATCAATGCCCGAGAGAGTGGTAACACAAACATCCAGCAGTATGTCCAAGTTATTGCAAACAATCTCAGAGATATCTGCGAGAGAGGGCTGTTACCCCAAACTGCACCAATAGATTTTTACATTCATAACATTCTCCCTGGGGAGTGGGTGTTAATAAAAAGCTGGAAAGGCAAATCATTAACTCCCACTTGGGAAGGTCCATTTCAGGTCCAGCTTACCACCGAAACAGCTGTGAGGATCCTGGAAAAAGGATGGACCCATGCCCAACGCGTTAAGGGACCTGTGAAACCTCTTGACAAGCTCGACGCAAACCAGACCAAGCAACAACCCAAATAAACAAAGACTTTCAACCTAATAACTACCTCAATTCGTAACTACCTCATCTTTATTTCATTCCAGTTTTTTATTACATCTCATGTTTTAAAAGTTCTGTAAGTTTACTCTTAAGGTTCAACCAGTTTTACAGTTGTTGTCCCTCTGTTCAGTCCAACCCTTCCTTTAGCGTGTACTCATCTCTCAATATATTAAATTTTAATCCCCGGAGGTCAGACAAAGTCTAAATTAATCTAAAATTAAAAATCTAAATTGCGGACTTTCCTCAAGTCTCAACCTTTAACATCCTAACCAGTGCTGAGGCTTCCCTGGAAGAGAGAGCAAGGTAAGCTAGGAGCAAAGGGAACCCTGAGAACATCCGCTAAGTGCAAAGAGAAAAGAGGATGATGGCTTGCAAGTGTATCGTGCTCCTCCTAATAATACCTTGTATCTTATGGGTGCCTCTGGCGAAGACCCAATGATGCCACAAATGCTACAGAACTGTATATGAGACTCGGGGAAACTCTTTTCAAATTAAACACTCCTTCCGGGCACACACTTACGTTAATCCCTTATGCTATAACATAACCACGTTCAGTGTCTGCCTGGAAAAAGGAGAGAAATACTGGATTGGACAAAATTTAGGAGATCAAAAACAGAGACAAACAGGAGAATGTCCTGATAAAGAGAATTGGATATGTTTCAACTTTAAATACATCACTAGGGAAGAGGACATAAGGAAACGAAAATTTTACGACATTGACCTAATTTGGGACAATTTGGTGGAAGAACAGCAAAAACAAAAGCAAGATAATCCATTGGAATCAAGTAAAAATTTATTCATTGATCTAGCCGAGAGAATTGGAAAACAGCTAAATCTGACCAACTGCTGGGTTTGTGGAGGAACCATTGAGTCTGAGACCTGGCCATGGAGGGGAACGAGCGTGGGACCCTTAGAGTTATTAAAATTAAATTACTCAGCCTCCCAAACTCAGAAGGACCGGGATGAATGGACATTAAATAACCAAATTATTGGAGATGAGTGCATTTGGAGGAAAGGCAAAAGATACACCATCTCGGTTGGTGAAACACCTTGCAAAAGATACCTAGTCACTGATGGAAACAAACAATGGTGGATCCCTAGAGAGCCAGAGGAATATTGGTCAAAAGAAAAGATAAAACATAAAAATTGTGTTTATCACGCTGCTGAAGCCTTATATCAATGCTGGGACAAAGGAGGACAACCCTATACCACTATTCCTCAGGTTTCCAGATATTGGGTATCTGCTGCCACTACGGTGAACAATTTTTGGGAGGCTCCTCATGATCTATGGATCTATTGGATTTGCGGAAAGAAAGCATATTCTATTTTACCACCTCTGTGGCATGGTAGCTGCACCCTAGGTGCTATCCAACCAAGCTTTTTCTTATTAGCAGAGAAAGCTAGTGACCACCTAGGAGTGCCTGTTTACGATGAACTGAGAAGGACAAAAAGGTACGCAATTGGAGGAACCCAAAAGTGGGGTGAGGATGAATGGCCCCCAGAGAGGATCATGTCCGTGTATGGGCCTGCCACTTGGGCACAAGACGGCAGTTGGGGGTACAGAACTCCCATCTACATGCTTAATAGAATCATAAGACTTGAAGCTCTCCTTGAAATCATTACAAATCAAACCACCTCTGCCCTTGAACTCCTCAGTACACAGCAGACACAAACTAGAGCAGCTGTGTACCAAAACAGGCTTGCTCTTGACTATCTATTAGCCGAGGAAGGAGAGGTCTGTGGAAAGTTTTAACTCCACCGATTGTTGTCTACATATAGATGATAACGGGGAAGCAGTTAAAGAAATTGCCCAAAATATTCGAAAACTGGCCCATGTCCCAGTACAAACTTGGCACTCAATCACAACCAAAGAGTGGTGGGACCGCATTTTCCAGCGTGATTGGTGGAAAAAAGTTTTAATCATCACAGGATTTTCATTCACTGGTTTACTGTTCCTGCCATGCCTCATCCCCTGCTTTGTACGTCTCATAACATCAGTGGTACAAAGTATGCCCTTAATCCAAGACATCCAAACACAGCAGCAGAAACCACCTACCCACAAGATCATGGTTTGTACCAAACAAGAGGGAAAAAGTTTGAAAAGATCCAAAGAAGTATACAAGAAATTCCAAAATCTAATTACAATTAACGAAGAGTTATCTACCTTTGCTGCATGATGCAAAAGTCATTATGCGATGCAAATTTGAAAGGGGAGGATTTGTCATAAATAGATGTTGGGACTTTTGCATCATGACACTTGTGTTACCCACCAACCCAGTTAAAGCTCTGTGTTAATTAAGTGTTAATTGAAATTACCAGTTAATCTGTTAAGTTGAACCCTCAATTAGGACGTTAACAAGTTTAAAGTTTAATATCTATGTAAGGAGTTTCATGTAATGTATTTTTAAATAATTGTATTGTTTAAAATGTGTGTTTAAAGTGTTAAAAATCATTTTCCTAATTCTCACCTATCCAAGATGAAAAGCCCTCAAACAAGCCAAAGGACTATTTTTAGCCCTTCTCCAACGGACTTGCAGGTTAGCTCCACGGTAACCGTGCATTTCAATGAGGTCTGTTCCCGCCACAAAAGAGGATGATGTAACCCCTAGGCGACCAACGAGCCATTGGACCCAGAGACTATGATATCACCCGGAATCTGCCAATCACCTTAGAGCAACGGGGCGGACCATGGGCGGAGCAGGGCGGAGACTAGAGACTATAAAACAGACTGCACAACAATCTCAGGTGCCATTTTGCCTTTGGACTAGCCTGGCAAGAGACCCAGTGCTGTGGATCAGGTCCGGTTCTTGTGGCCGAGCTCTACTACTGCTAGGGCGCCCAGCACTGAACCGCACTTGCTGCACGCTTGGAGCCTAACCGGCTTTAAGTGTCTTTAATCGGAGGGTACCCGGAATTTTTGTTATTTTAATAAAACTGAAGTTTTCCTTTTAAACCAATCTTCTAGTTTTTGATTCTTTATTTTGGAATTGTCTCTTTTTTGACATACTTGTGATGTTCTTTATTGGGTCTAGACTAAGAAAGAAAATGTAGCAATTAGCACGACATCTCATGTTGTAATCTCATGTAATAATCACTAAAAAAGCTCCTAACAATCATCTCTTCCAAAAATAAAAACAACTGCTTTTCTGACCATGGAATGGGGAAATGGTAAGATAAGAATATGGTTCATTGTAGCACAGGCCTGTTGTAAGTTCAGGTTTTGTTTTTATTTTAAAACTCATCCAACTACACTGTTTAAGCACAGATAAAGGAACTTAGCTTGCTGTAAATATCAAAAGGAATACGGCTTTCTGAATGAATGTTTTTATACTGTTATTTAAAACATTTGTGTCACGCTGTTTGAAAACTTTTCACGTGAACAGGTCTGCAAATAGCAAGAACTGAGTTGGGTTTAAAAAAACCCAAAAAACCAAACAACCAAATAATTATATTCTTACAGGATATGCTGAAATAATAGGGTAGAAATAATAATAATAGAGTAGCAAAGAGAAAATACTAATAAAATGATCAGGTAAATGAGAGCACTGGAAAAAAAATGGTGGTAGTGCACTTTGGTCTCCCTGAGAGCCTAGATCTTACTGTGAGTCCTACATTATCCAAAACAGCTACCTGATAACATAACTTTGTCTTGACCTGCAGGGATTGTACATTGAAATACAAAGATCACAGAAATTATATATCATAAATAGAGAAGAAAGCCTGAAATGCAGGTTTCAGTGTTCCAAAACATCTCCACAGGCAGAAAAATGAACAGACTCTAATTTTATTTTCCTCAGCAATCTCCTAGCCTTTCTTACGAGATTGTTCTCTTCCTGTGCTTGAAGCAGATCATCAGCAGGTTGTCAGCTCCGAGCACGTATCAGCTCCCGGTGAAGCCGCAGTGTCACCGCAAGAAACCAAATCGCCAGCTCGCTGCTCGTGGCTGCCGCGGCGCAGACCTCACGGGCCAGGGGCCGCCGGGCCGCCTTTCCTGCCACGGAGCCCCGCGCCATGTGCACCGATTTCCTACCACGATTCATACGTGTACTTCATTCCCGCGCCCCACTTCATGTGTCATGCTTCCTTCTTTCTCTTGCCGCACAATTAGGACAGTCGGGAGCCGCTCAGGACACCCAGCCTAGCGGGTGACGGCTGCCGGGCGCTCGCCGGTCGCTGCCATGTCCCTGGCCCCGCTCTATGACTGTACGATCTCTGGGTCTGGGCTTGTTCCTCGGGCCTGAGGGAACGCACCTATTGAAAAAGTTTTCGTTCATTCCCTTAATATAATTCCCTCCGCCTCTCTCCTCCGCGATCACAGCTTGCCGTCGGGCTGACCCCACCCCGCTCCGTGTCTGCCACTCAGGAGACGAGAGGCTGTGCCAGCCTCAGGCTCGGTGCGGTGCAGGCCGGCGCGGGCACTGCCCTCGTCCTGGCGGCAGCAGGGGTGACCCCGCCGCCGGCGACGGTCCCGGGCTGCCGCGGGGCCGCGGCACGCAGTAGCCGCCTGGGCGGCCCGGGGGCAGGGGCCGCGGTGGCGGAGCGCTTTCCGCCGCCGTTTGTCTCCCGTCTCTTCCCGTTCGCAGGAGCAGCTGCTGCTGCGCAGCCCCTTCCCCGCCCGCCCGGTCGCTCCAGTGCCGTCGCGTCCTCATCGCTGCCTCGCACGGCGCGGCCCGGTGAGCAGAGCGGGGCCGGGGCGGCGGGAGGCGCCGCAGCCGCCCGGTGAGCCGAGCCGAGCCGGGCCGGGCCCGGGCCGGGGGGCGCGGGGAGCGCGGGGTAAGCGCGGTGGTGCGGACACCCGCCCGGAGCCAGGGAGCGGCCGGGCTGTCCGCCTGAGGTGCAGCCCCGCTCCTTGCTGCCCGCGGTTAACTCGGCGGGGCCGCCGCCGGCCCTCGGCACCCGCCGCGCCCGGGCCGGGCCTGGGCGGGCCCGGGAATGTCCGGGGGCAGCGGCTGCGGCCGTGCTCAGCCTGGTGTCCTGCGCTGCGCTGGGACTGTGGCACCCTATTCCTGCTTGTCTCGGCCTTTCTTGTGTGCAACAGCTGGTATTTGTGTGTGTAAGAGCATGAAACAGGCAGCTCTGATCTTGGACTCTCATGGAAAAAAGAGATTACACGGCGATCCGTGGTCTTCCATTGACCCGCCAGGTCTGTTCCCTGTCAAAGCCATTTACACACTCCACATCCTAGCTGTGTCTGGAAGACTTGTTGACTTCAGCAGCATGTAGTAGGGGGTTTTAGCAAGTTAAGAAATACGTTGCAAGTAACGGGGTTTTTTTAAATTTTTTTTTTTCTTAACTTCCTTTTAATTACATGGTTAGTCCTGCTACAAAAGAAAGAGTATCACACGCTGGCCACCCTCTGTCATCAACTAATCATCACTGTCATAAGCTTCCATGATAGGGAAGCTGATCATGCAATGGCTGAATTGCTGGAAGAGTTCATAGACAAGAAGGAGATGCACAGGAGCAGATGATGCATCTTTCTGCTTTTCTTCTGTGGGAGAGACAGTTCTTTAAATTTTCTTTTCTGTCTCCCCATCTTAAGTGCTATTTTATTGAGAAACACTGTTGAAGTAGGTTTCTTCAGCAAAAATATTTCGGAGATCAGAAACTAGCAGCAAGTTTTTAAGTGTACTTTAATGTCTTCCATGATTGTTTCTGTGTTGGTTAAACTACCAGTTCCTCGTTTTCTGGGAGCAGGAACTTCTGGTATGAACTCTTGTTGGCTAGAACAGCCCATCTAGCTTTTCTCTGCCGTCCTGCTACAAAGCTGATACTCATCTAATATTTTTTCAAGACTCTCAGCAACTACTGCTCAAGTTTCAGTGCCCTAGTTTCTTGCTGCAACCTAATTGTTATTGTAATTTTCATGGCTGCAATATTCTGAAGGGGTTACAGGTGATTTTTGAACAAAAGACATTGATAACCATTTGTGCTGCTGTACTTATTTTCTCATTTTTATGTATTTGTGAATGAAGGGCAAGATAGTTGAAATTCTAGATCAGATTTCAACAGAAATTTAGGGGGTTTTGTTTAGTTCTTCATTGTGAACATTTGAGAATTTTTAATTGAAGTTGTACTTAAGTTTTTTAGCAATCTTTTTGAAGACAGAATGACCAAAACTTAATATGTTATATAATTAGGATTTTATAAGAAATTTAGATTTAAATAGGCATTTTTTTTTCCCCTTGAAAATGTCTGTAATCTGTCTAGTCTCCTCAGCTGGTAAAACTTCAGTGAGTTCTGCATCCAGAACTTGCATTCAGCAAGAATAGCTGACCCATTTGAAAGAGTTCACAAAACAGCAGTGACAGCTGGAGATCAAGAAAGCATTATCTCTGAGGAAAAAGAGAAAGATTTATTTAGTTCAAAGATAAGATTATAGGGGAGCTAATATCTAATAATAAGTGTTTAAAGTTGTAAAATGTTCTTGCACAGAAGAAAAGGAGCAATTTTGTCCTCTGTATTCACAGCAAATAAGGGAAATTACAAGAAAATTCCATTTAAGTATTAGGGGAAAAGTTAATAAAAAGATAAGGAGGCCATGCAGTAGTTTGAGAAGGCTGTGAAATCTGGATCAGAGGTCTCTAAGAGAAGATAGACAAACAATTTTCAAGAAAGGGAACTGTGACTGACTTGGAAAGGAAGTCTTAGGATTCTGCTACTGGTTTTACTGGTCCAAAATAATAGAAAAGAGTTTGAACGTCGTCAGACAAAAGCTATGGAAGAATATAGGCTTTTTAACACCCTGATACATCTGCCTGCTGTTTTGGAGGCAGACATGAGGTCACACAAAGCTACTGACCTGAAAGCAGTACAGCCACAACACACGTGACCCAGTACTGACATGAAAATGCCCACTCAGGGCCTGACACTGTCTTTGGAGTGCCAAATGGAAAACTAAAAAAAAAAAAAAAAATCAAAATAAAAGTGAATGCTGATGTGATAAATGAGAAATGTGATGTGTGTAGAAACCTTTGCAGTGTATTAACGTGCATCTGTAGAGTTTCTTCTGTCCTTCGTAAGACCTGCAAAAGGCACATGCATGCAGATTTTTAATAGACCTACAGGGGTTTTACTCTTTAAATAGTCCTGAGCCTTAAGGACACTTCAGCCGGCTGTACCATAATGTTAAAAAAAGTATCCACTTGACTTGGATTTTCTCCATGTAGTTCGCTATCAGCATTCTTGGTTACACAAAATACAACCCATGCTACATGTGTTATTACACGTAAACTATGCACTCATTTATCTTACGTGTTATTTTACATAAAAGGTGTATGCTGAACTAAAAAGAACCTTTCAAAGTGTATAACTAACTAAAAAACTAATTAAACAAACATAAATAAATAAATGGAGGACCTTTTATTTTGCAGTAAAGCTTGAAAGATGCTCTGTAGATGAGGAGGATGTTTACATCACCTCAAATGCCAGTAATCCTTAGAGAGCCTTTGTTTGCATGACTTGAACCTTGTCTTTTAAATATAGCAAGACCATTTATTCATCAGTCTTTTATCTAAAGTGTTGAGAGGTCTATCACCAAGTGGTTTTTGCTCTGCTCCAGTGTCATCAGCTTCAAATGGAGCGGCTGTTCAACAGATAGCAAAACATCCTTTTCTCTAAGGGGAACAGAATGTATATAGAGACTTAAATATATCATTTGGATAAAAAAAATACAATATAAGAAGTGATGCAAAGTATATATCACATCATTTCAAGAATGTGTTTCAGTGGATTAGGATGTGGCTGTACCTGAAAAGAATGTCTGAGCTAGCTCATGCGAAATGTCTTTCAGTCCATCCTGATTAGTCTTACTTAGATTTGAGGCTCTCACTGAACTGTTGTAAAATTAAATTCTTTCTAGAAGTGTGTTACGAATTTCTGAAGAATAAATTAATTAGAATGGATTTAAAGTGTTTGAGTGATATAAAGAAACTCATAACTGATAATCATTCTTTCAGTACCCTGTGGCACCTAATATTTTAACAGCAAAGTGATACATAGTACTTCTAAAATTTATCAGAGTCTGAATTTACTTTTTTAAAAAAAAGTAATCGTTCACAGACAGGTTAAATATTTTATACCTTCCACTTTTGAAATGTGTCTGATACAGAAAGTAGCAGCACTGACATATGGGAGTTTGTAAAAACTAAGTTTAAGTTAAGTAAAAACTGAAGTTCTGCTTAAGACAAAGCATTTGAGTCATTCCATTTTTGTCAGGAACAAGACTGGTTACTAGTGTAAGTTCTTATCTTCTAAGTGTCTCTTCCATGATCTTCTGCTTGGCTGTCTTAAGATATGTTAATGGACCCTTAACAAAAATTCATTTTAATTTATTGTGATATTGCAAGAAAATATTTAATGTTTGCCTTAATTTCACTTTTTAAGCACAGGGTGGATCTGATTGTTAAAAAGTGCACGTACACTTGAGTGCAGAGTCTACTGTATGTACACACATTTCTGCTTGTCCTTGTCAAACTATATTTCAGACCTTTACTTTTGTAGAAAAAGTAGAAAATGGGATAAACAGAGACCTCAGATGTAAATAAAAGATAAGTAACCTCTGTGTGTTTCATTGTGTTTGATTAAATCAGAAAGCAAGGCAGAAGAAGGAAAGGTAAAAATGAGAAAAATGCAAAAGTCTGTGTTTCAACAAGGCAAACTGCTCTTCAGATAGCCCATAGTGAAGACCTCAAAGTTTCTTTAGTTAGTGAAAACTAAAAGAAGTTAGATGTTAAAGTAGTTGCAAAATCAGATGTTTGGACTCTGAAACTTTTGACACTGATATTTAGTTTTATACTCCAACCTCCCCATCAGTGAGCACCATGCACTTTAGCACTCTGAGTAGGCATAACTAGAATAGTGCTTGAGTTGATGAGTAGACGAAAAAGATTTCCATATTTTTTTTTTTCATGTAGCTAGCACAAAGGGGTAAAAACATAAGTACATAGAAAGAAGAGTTGGAAGATCTTTGGAGAAAACATGACAAAAAGGGAAGGCTTTGGAATATGCTATAGAAGGCCAGAGGACAAAGCAAGACACAAAAGAAGAAAAACAGAATTTGTCTTGTCCTTCTGGTTGTCTTAATTTAGGTCCTGTTTCACAATGAGGTTAATACAGGTCCATGAAAAATGGTTGCACCAGTAGCGCTGATGCTTGCGTACAAATTTAAGGGAGCAAGCCTCTATGGGCATGTTGTGAGAAGAGTCTTTGTCATCTATAGTTTTATGTTGGCATTCATTATTGTTATGTGCTATTATATGTCTGTATGTTTATTTATTGCTTAGGATAGCAATGTCTTATTCCTATGGACATAATCTAGAAAAACTGGAGTTCTCTTGTCTTTTGGGCAAATACTGGACAAGTTACTAGTTTGGTTGATTGGCCAGTTTTGTTTTATTTTATTTTGGTTTTAGTTGTTTTGTTGTTGTTGCTTTCTAGTTCTTGTGTGCAACCTGGAAATAAAACCAGCTGTTTCACTTTACTATTTAAAACATCTAGGTGGTATGCTATACAAGATGACAGAGTGTTTATAAGTAAAATATTAGTCTCCTCTATGATGGTGAGAATATTTATGGATTTCAAGATCGCAAGAGAAAAGTGGTGGTTTCAACAGGTGACCAAATGGTATGTTTTGTGGTCTTCACAGGTCAACATACAGAGCTGAACAATCACAAGTTGAAATAATGAACAACCATGAGGCTGGTGTTCTGCATTGCTGGAGATGTAGGAAATATATAGCAAATTCTGTTTTTCTTGCAAAATGTAATGGAAAAAAAACATCCAAAGTAAGTATAGCTTCTTCTGAAGGAGTTTGTAAGTTCTTCTGGTGCCATTTTTTTCGAGTGAAGGAGAAATATTAGACTTAGCCTCAATTTGTAACTAATCCCTTGGGGAGATAAGTAGTAAAGCATAGACAATTCCATAGAGAGTAATGTAAGAAGTAATTGTAGTGAAGCCAAGTAGGCAGTGACCACCTTCATGTTCTGCAACATAAAGGCTGGTGTTTGTGGACACTTAACTACTAGCCTGTGTAGAGAATTACCATTTCTAATATAAAAATGGGGTTTGGTTCTGATGGTTTTAAAGCAGTCATTTTTTTGTTTTAATAATCTCTTAATGGACAACTCTTTGTGTATAAGGTGTATTTTAAAGACTGATTCTAATTTCCACTGTGGTAGTTAACTGTGAAATATCCCTACATCAGAAAATTTTGCTCTTCATTTTTTAAAAATGGGCCATAGTCTGTGCACAAAAATAGTTCAGAAGATTATTCTGCCCTGAGTGGGGTTATGCCCTGCTCAGTAATTTATATTGTCTTTATTAAAATAAACAGAAGGATAATTGCATAGAATAAAACCATGACAGAGTATTTCCTCCTGTTTTTTAATGGCAGCTGGTAATCATAAAGAGCCAAGGACTTCCGAAATGTGCCAAAAAGGCTTACAGCTGATGATCTTGAATCAAAGTTAAAAACCAAATAGAAGGTGGTGATATTTGTTATTAACACATTAGTAATGCAACAATGTCCTTTTTCACACTGGAGAGGGATATAGCCAATAGATTCAGAAACGAAGGGGGTTTTTTAAGACCATTATATAATTAGTATTTTCAATAAACCAAATTTTAATCATGCCAGTTACAGAGCTTGAAGTTCTGGAATAATTTTCACACTTTATATTTCATGGGTTTTTTGTGTGTGGTTTGAAGTGATTTTTGGGGAAGAATGTGGAAATTTGAACTCCTTCCGTGGAAAATGTAGTGAAAAGGAGGTATCTTTGTCCAAGCTCCCCCTGGTGGAGCTTTTCAGTTGTGAGTGCAGATTCACCGTCATTGTGTACATGACTACGTTGAAGTAGCTTCCTCTCTAGTTACGTAGATAGCAGATAAAAAAAGTGTCATTTAATGCTGTATCTGAAGAGGCAGGGAGGCAAAGATGGTACTACTATGTTTTCAGCATGTTTTCGCTGATGGATTTTAGGCCTTTAAACAAAGACGCAGCTGAAATATGAATGAAAAAATGCAGAACACATTTTAAAACAGATGTTGAAGTTACAAACACAGTATAAACACTTAGAATTATATCCAAATTGACGTGCAGGTAGTCTTCACAGATAGGACAAAAACAATAGCATAGACATAAATCTGTCTTCTGTCAACACTTGGAGAATTTTAAAAAACTTCTACCTTCTGTCTATAGCCCCACTTTTTATTTTTCTGCAGAATGAAAGTTTTATTCCAATGACTTTCGTAACATAGGTGTCCACAACTTTCCATATTCATAAGTTTTAACAACTGATTTTAGGACTTTCTCACCAGCGTTTCCTTATCTTTTTAGCCATCCCTATAACTCTAGTTAGGTAATTGTTTTTATTTTAGTATCAGTAAAATGCTACAGGTTTTAGACTTTTTTTTGCCTCAGTAGATCACATTATTGCAGAAAAAATTGTAAAGCTGCTAAGATTACCTGGTTTCTCTCCTAGTTATTCTAAAAAGCATTAGAGAATTAATTTGAAACTACTTGTTGCATTTGTGCATTCCTGATCATAGTCTTCATGTAAACTATAACTTACGTATTTCTGTCTTTACTGAAAAATTGTGCCAGCTGGCAGTGATTCTAAAATCAATTTCCAAATATTCTTGGAAGGCCTGCAACTGCATACTTTCTGTTCTTTTAAACAAAACAAAACCACCTCCAGATGCCTTCATCGCTGCAGTGGAGTTTGTCCAATGTTTTTAGATTCAGACACACAGAATTATTGATAGTATCTATCTGATTTTTAGCTTAAAGAAGCACATAATATTTGAGGTTTATAATTTGTTAATGTTTACTGAATTTGACTTCTGGCTATATTTAAAGAAAAAAAAAGCTTACATAAATGTTGAGTATCAATACAATTGTTTTATTAACAGATACCACAGCCTTCAGCTGCTGCTCAGAATTCTAGCAATGTATGGCATGTGAGCTTAGAAGCCATTCCAGAGTGGGTGAAATGTGTCATTGAAAAGGTAGTTGTTGTTGGTTTTTTTTGCCTTGAATCTTTATCATTCAAAATATCATGTAAAATGATTTTTTTACATTTATCATGTAAAATAATTAAACGGAACAAGTTTCAAGGATATTTTTCTGTCAAGATCTATGTATGTTACAGAGACTTTATAACTGAGGAAGTTCTTCTCAGGAACTTCTATCATTAGCATTTACAGATGTTTTTTTCCTCTCTTAAATGTTGTTTCATTTTGTTTGGTTTTTAATACATGCAGAAGAGCTACAAGTGATAAATTCTGTTTCCTCTCTTTAACAGATGAAAGTATTTATGATTGTCCAAATAACTGTCATGGGCATCTCTGCATGTTTTTCAAAGCTTAATATTATATTTCTTACCTAGGCTTTGGTGTTTTGCTTTGTTTTGATCATCATACCTTGCAATACTAACATATAGATTGACAGTGACAACAGCAAGCATGTTTCCCCAAAAAAGTGGACTGGAGATCTATTGTTGAGAGTTTAGTTTTTGGAATATAATGTGTTTTATACTTAAGTCTTTTATACTTAATGTGCTCTTATGTCATATGAATAGAAACTGGATACCTTCCCGCAAATTCAAAGATCTGATGACAAGCCAGTGTTACTGCTTTTGAGTTTTAACTTCCCATTTGAAATTACAAACCATCTTGTAAATTCCATGTTGTACTGACTGCCTCAGTTAGTATTTTCTTTAAGTTGTTTTAGATTTAGAAGTTCAGGTTGTCACATAGATACAAATAAGCAGAAGTAGTGCTTTTTTTTTGCCACACAGATTTTCTTTGATGGATCTTTGATTTTGATAAGTAAATGATAGTTGCATTCCTTTCTCCTTAGACTTCAGTGTAAAATGTTACTATATTTTTAGTAATTTCTGCCATAAGTAAATCCATACTGAAAATTGTGCACAAGGAGAAAAAAAATTGTTATGACTGTAAAACTAAGAATTCAGAAATTCAAAAAAAATCTTCCGTCTTTTTATTGTTCTGTTTGGGTTTTTTTCGTTAAACATTAATTAAACGTTTAAAATTAGTGATCTCTTACACTTCAATGAACATAAGAGAATAGTTATATTCAGGAACACTAATCTTGGAAGTGCGTTTGAAAATAACGTCTCATGAGTTATATCCACACTTTACAATATTGCCTTATCATGAATCCTTAATAATAAGGATGCAGTTTTTTACAGTACTTTGTCTCTTAAATTATTTCAGTATAATCAGATTCAATATTGATAGTACTACTATTCTTTTCACCTTTAGCTCTTAAATTATTCTTTTGCACCTCTTGCTTCTGCATTTGAAAACTTGGAGGGTCAAACTGGGGACCAAGGAAATACAGATACAAAATACCCATAGACTGCTCAGAAAAGGCTTGACATATTTGCTTGAGGCTGCAGAGGAGCAGTTCTCCTCCGGTGAATAAGACCGAGAATGCAATTCTTTGTGTACCCCTCCGACATCTTTGTGTTCATTGTATCACTCAATATCCTTGGAACTCTTGCCTCGTTCACTCTTGTCTCCTCTGGCAAGATCCTGTGTTTTTATGGATAAATGGGTCGGGGTGGGAGGGAAGGTAGAGGGTGTTAAACAATTCTGACTTATCTCCAGATCCTCCTGGGCTCTGAATAATTTTGTGATCATATGTTATTTTCTCCTGTATGACTCCTGAATCAAAGGCTAAATCATTTTACATAAGCGCAAAGTCTATTTGCAGGCTGTAAAAACCCACTGCTTCCCAGCCGGTTCTTTTTTGCCATCTGTCCCTGTTCTTAACCAATCTCCTTGGATTTCATGTACATATTAGTGTATAGATAATCTTCAGCAATTACAAATATCTAGCTAGTGTTGCTAGTGACCTTTATTGACCTGTGTTTCTTTTACCCATCACTTATCACTTGTTTTGGTTTCTTTTTCTAACCACTTCCATTTTTTCCCCTTTATGCAGTCCATCACTGAATCTGTGTACCCTCAGCTCCCCTTCAGATCTTGCTGATTTTCCCCCTACCACCTCCTCCACTAGTAGGCTGTTACTTCTTTTACTGAGTCAATGCTTCCACACTCCTTTGCCAAACTCTAATGCTGAATCAATTCTGGGCTTCTTGGTACCACACCTCATCTCCCAGTCTCTATGCACATGGGACACAGAGATGTCCTTTTTCCTCCATACTGTGTCATGCATTTCCATTTTTTTCCAGGCTTCTAGCCTTACTAATTTTCATTAATCACTCCTCCTCTCCATTTGAAGATTCAGGGTGCTATTCCATGCCAGAGAGACTCAAAAAAGTCACTAGGAAGTCCGTTTCCTATCATTTTAGTGTCTAGCCCCTGGCACCTGGGAAATGAAGTGGGGGAGATTTAAGAGTAAATCTCTGAACTAGCTTAATTCTTCTTTGGGAATGGCATATGAACACATTTGTCAGCCTTATAAACTGAGTTCACACAGCCTTATAAACTGCATGTTCACAGAATTCTCAAGAATTTGAAAGCCTTTAGTTATATGTAAGCTATTTTTCCCCCAAGTTAAAAACCTGTCCAGCAATAAAAGACATATCTTTAATATTTTGTGTAATTTTGAGGTTTTAACCACAAGGCAGGAGTAAGTTTCTCAAATAAGTGTTTCCAGAACTTCTTGTAGCATTGTTTGTGAAAAACTTTTTTCCACACAAGTTGCTGGGTTTTTTTTCCTGAAACTACAAAATTGGTTCTCCTGACATTTTCTGTAGCTTTCTATAAGACAAGCATCAGTTCTGGACACATCTTCCCAGATTACCTTGAAGGACATTTGCAACTGAAAGCAATACTTAAACTAGAAATGTTGGGTGTCTTCTGTATTCATGGCTCTTTAGATACTGAAGTGAATAAAGTGTGACTGGAGTTGATAATACTCTTTCTTGTCTGGGCTTTGATCCTACAAACACTTGCATAACTTTAGTCCTCAACAGTGCTCCTGACAGATAAATATAATTGCTGAGAATACTAATAGTTGCCCAAATATGCAGGAGGACTAATAATTGTATTAATATGTAGGAGTTTTTAGATCTTTGACATGTATTTCCTTTGGAAAAAGGGCCTTCAGGATTGAAAAGAAATTCATAGAATTATAAATAATGAAAATAACTGTCTCCTTATATGTGGAGTATTAAGATTTGTCGTGGTATCTGCGCAGAGATTATGTTGTAATGCTACATACAACAAAATACAAGTACCATTTTAAGCTTTTGCGGGGTAATCAAACTGAAAAGCTATAGTCTTTTTGAAAGAAATCTCCTTCTACTGTACTTAGTATGCAAGAAATGTATCAGCACTCAGAACACTCAGCTGAGAAGCTGTGCTTGCCAATTCCAGATTAACATGGGAAATTGATTTCACTGCTTTAAGGATCTGATGTTTTCATTAGTATTGCAGCACTGTTCTATCTATGGACAAATTTTAAACATATTCCAAAGCTCCTACATTTTAAAATGTGTGTTCTAGATTTCTTATAATTGGTTGTCACTGTAGCAAGCAGAGCTTTGACCAGAACGTTATTTATGGTGGATTTTCTTTCTGCTGTGAAGTGTCTTTTATTGTACTTAAAAAACAAGAAGAAAATCTTCTTACTAAAGGAGAAAATAACTCCAGTAATTACTTCTTGCTCATTTATTTTCAGTGAACATGTTGGGTGCTTTATTTTTTTCTTTTCTTGTCAATAGGCTCAGTGGACAATTGGAAAATTGCACTGTCCATTCTGTGAGGCCTGCTTAGGGGGCTTTAACTTCGTTTGCAACAAAGGATGTTCCTGTGGACAATTAGTAAATACACATTTCTGCAGAACTTGGACTGAGCATCAGCCACCTTTCTCTGCTAAATTGTCAAAATCATCAGAACAGCATTTGCTTCTCAAAATTCAGTCTGGTTTTAACAAGGATACCTGCCATGAAGTGGTAACTGCAACTTTGGAAATAAAAAATCAAAGGCTTTCCTATACAGCTGGAAGTAATAAAGGTGCTGGAAGATTAAGAGAAGCACTTTGTCTAGAAGTAAGAGCTCCCAGATACGAGATAAAAAGTAAAAAATTTCCCTTAAAGGCATTAAATCAAAAAAGAAATCTCCCTTCTTCCTATCCTATGAAAGATGCATGCACTTTAAAACCTTTTCACAGAAGATCACATAGCTTGGATTTAAATATGAGGGAAAGGCTTGTTTTGTCCCCTGTGTTATATGGGACTTGCAGTATGGGAACACTTTACCATGGCCAAAATGAAAATCCACCTGTTTACGTGCAAGGGGGCTTGCAATTAGAGTCCAATGGGGAAGATGATACTTCTTTTCAGGATCTGTATAGTTCCTGTGCTGACATACTACAAAACCAATTTCAAGTTACTTCCATTACCACATTACTGCAGAGAGAAACAGAAAAGGAGTGTGATTTTGGAGTTACTGGAGAATCTTTTGGGAGTGTCCTTGCTGATGGGTCACCATTTGTAATGAACCTTTCCTTGCCTACAAGGGCTGTAGAAGACAAGCAGTACATCCCACCTGTTGGTCTTGTGCAGCCTATGAGTATTTCCTTCAACCAAAAGCTGAGTAAGAGAGAAAGAAACAAGTCAAAAAGCCTGAGGAGAAAACAAAGAAGACGAGAGGAATGTCTACAGAAGCAAGTAAGTGTTTAAAATTAATTATGCTACTTTTTTGGTAAAGTTTGACTTGCTTTTAGAAATCATTCTGACTTTTTCTTTTATTGTGGTCTTTTAATATTGGTTTAATGTGGAACTGTCTAGAGTCAGGTATCAGGCAAGCAAAG
Source organism: Monarcha castaneiventris obscurior (assembly GCA_026261815.1). NCBI lineage: Eukaryota > Metazoa > Chordata > Aves > Passeriformes > Monarchidae > Monarcha > Monarcha castaneiventris. The sequence continues at coordinate 11,043,163 of JAMPIT010000893.1, read as the reverse complement.
ATTTGTGACCCCTTCCTACATGTAGTTTTTTTCTAATTTCATCGTATCAAGTTTTCTTTCTGTGCAAAATCAAACCACAACAGGTTTTCATTTGCCTTCTTATTGTTTTGTGATGTAATAATAAATTTGAAGTGGGAAAAAACACAGTGGAATGTAATCAGTGTGATTAAAGAAAAGGTAAACATTTGTATCTTCTAAATGAGAAACCCTACCAAGTCAGCATTTTCTAACTTTAAACTAATGGTATTTTGAGTTAACTTTACAGTTAAGAATGTTTTAAAAGATAATTACATTTATTATTTGTTGTAAGACAAATATTTTTCTATGAGTAAAGAGTTGATTACTGCCATTTAAAATATTAGTCTTTAGTAGGTAAATATTTTGTCTGCAAATCAAACTGTTACATATTCTTATCAATTATAAAATAACAGTTTCCTTCTTCAAACCATCTAAAGCAGAACAGAGTTAAAGGCCACAGGCAGTCGCAACTTTTGGTGGAGGGCCAGGAAGAAAAGCCAGTCATAAAATGACTAACACAGTTTTGGTTTGCTCTCAAATTTAGTAGAATGACTAATGATAAATATGCCTTTGAAAGAATATATCTCATCATAAATGTCCTGCAACAAAATATCTGTGTGGTAAGCAAGGGCAAACATACTAACTAATCAGAGAAGTAGTATCTACTCAAGCAATTACTCCTGCTTTGGGTAGGTTTGTCATTGTGAATTCAAGGTTTAAGATACTTAAAGGCTGTCTCTCTCAATTAAAGATGTGAACCAGCTTGAAAATGTAAGGGTTTGGGAAATATTATTAGTCTTCTCAGTATGGTATGCATATATGCTTTCTTCTTTGGGAGAGGTTTTCGTTTTGCTTAAATACTTAAATTGGTATTGAGACCTTTTTAAAACTTGTTTTGTAAAATGCATCTCTAAAGCTGAGAGTCTGGATGTCTTAATATTGAATACTTATTTTCTAATAAGTCTAAAGATTCTTAGCTGTCTGGATCCCTAAAATGGCTTTAGAAATTCCAGATTTCGTTGTTTTGGTAAATGAAATGATGATGCACAAGCTCCATGTATATGAGCATTTTCACAGTCATGTCATCTACAGTCTCTCGAGACACTTTAATCTTTACATGTTACTTTCAAGAATAAAACATTGTACAGATTTTTGGAATTTTTGATAGCTAAGAAAGAAGGGTACTTTCAGACATTTTTCTTGTTAAAACGTGCTTAACCATTTCCTACATTATTTTAGTTACATTTGTTAAGATCCAGTTATTGGAGAGATGCCTCTATCCAAACTGGGCTGCAGAAAAGACCATATGCTGAAAACAGTAGTACAGATTTCATTTAACAGTAAATGGGAAGCAGAGAGAGATAGAAAGAAATAGAAAAAGAGAGGAGGGGAGTGAAAAAGAGTGACAGAGAGACAGATTAAGTAAAAAGTTATCACCACCTGAGGATCCAGACATCATTCCATTGGTCCTCTTCTGGTTTTCTATGTAATGGGGGTCCAAGGTCACTCAAAACTCCTCCCCATTTGTACACTTTAGCAAACAAAGGAATCAGTGCTCATTGGGTACACAGTTCTCCTGTTCTGTTGGTTAAATGATTCCCTTGATTCCAATGCTAATTAGTCCTATGCTCAGTCTTCCTCTTCTTTTGAGTCAGTGGTCCATGGCCTCCCCCTTCTGGGCCCTGTCAAAGCTGATTGTCAGCACAGTTGCTGAGCTGGCTTTCCTTACACCACCCTGTGGCTCAAACACTCTTCCAGGAACTTTTCCTCAGTTCACAAGTTGTCCATGGGGGTGATAAAGATAGTGGTCACTAGGAGAGAAGACAGAAACAGCAGGAGCGAAGACACAAGTAAGTAATCATACCACGTACAATAGCTATGCACTTATCAACCCAATTCTAATTAGCCACTGCCCCTACCCTGTGATTCCCAAGGATCAGAGTGTTCTTTTATGGGTAATGGGTGTGATGGATTTCACAATACTGTGTCTGTTGGATGTAGGCCAAAATTAGCCATGGAACTACACAGTGGGTCTTGATTTTTAAATCCCATAAAGAGGTATCCCTCGTATGATACATATGTCATGCATTAAGATGTGTCAGTCAGCCTCCTCTGAAGCAGATTTTCAGGTCCCTTAGTACAACTGATTACCTTTGCACACTGGCAATAAGTGTGAATGGGTTTGTTGACAAGGTGTGCTTACATACTTCAAAGTCTTTAAAATAGTGTTCTTGTTCAACCACATCCACATGTAGCTGGAAGAATTTTACAGGTAATGTTCCTGTCCAGATGGGTAATTCTATAAACCATGGGAAATTAACTTCAGCTTACAAAGCTTTCAGTCAAAATACAAAAGGTTCTTATGCAAACACATCTTTACATCAGGCCTATACTCTCTTGTCCGGGGGATGAAGTATAGCTCTGTTGCAATTTAATCCTGATGCAAAATAAAACTTTCAGATTTAGTTATATTGTCCCAGGTTGCTTTTTAATTTTTTTTTTTAATTTCAGTGGGCAAACTGCCCTTGTCACAGTCCTTTTAAATTTTTTCCACAGTAAATTGCACCCACAACTGAGAAGCATGTGTGGTGCAGAATGTACTATAGTTACCGTATTGATTAGCACAAATAAAAGAAATTAGGTAAAGTTAAACTATTCTATTAGGACACATGGTAGGAAAGCCAGTTGTACATGAGACACAATCTACTGATTTGATTTGGAATGTCTCATGATTGATAACATATTTGATTCCAAAAATGGTCACAGGTAAAGTTGCTTAATAGCTGGTAAAAGGCTTTTCTGTATTTTATACATGTCCCATATGCAGTACATGGCTGTCTGTTCTTCTTATTTAGAGAGGAAATGGTCACCCATTTCCCATGTAACATTTTCTTTTGTTTTATTAGGATTATTTAGTTCACTCATTTATTTCTGAAAAATTTAGCCAAATCATCATAAATCTAAAGCCTTCTGAGGCAGAACTGGTTAATACATATTTGTGTGGTTCCAAATATGCATAAATTCTTACACCAACTCCCAGGCTAAATTTGATTTAGACAAAATTATACATTCATAAGACAAAAGTAAAAGCTCTTCCCACACAATTTTTTTTCCAATAAAAGACAAAATGAACTTGGCAAAAATCAGACTAACAACATATAAAATGGTTTGACTAATATATAGTCTCTCAACAAGTAACTTGCAATGAAAACACAAACAAATCACAAACATTAATAAGCTGATAATACAAGCAATTACAGTGGCAGTTAAAAAATTTAATCAGTTCCATGCATCTCGATCTCATCTGTTGACAGGTTCCTATAAAAAGAAAAGTGAAAATTCAGCCTACTATAGACAGATTATTAGGAGGATGGAAAATCCATCCTGTGTTGATTCAAAGGTCCTGTGTCTACCACAAAGGTAAAAGGGCCTAAAGGAAAAGTCATTATCATATCTTCTTGGCTGACTTCTGTTAGCTTTCTCATGTAAATCCACTGGCAGTTCACCCACTTTGAGCTGGTTCTTTTGATCTTCAGTTTGGGCAGGGGGTGCTGGCACTCTTAGAAAAAGAAAGCAACACGAACTTCCCTGGCAGGTTATTCCTTAGTGATTCAAATTGTTTTAACAGCTTGAGCAGCTTGATACCTCTCAGGTAGAGTTTTAACTTCTGTTTCATGAAGTGTTTGGTGCACTCCTCTTGTTGCTTCCCTCATCTTTTCATGGGGAGTTTCCTCCAATTAATTTCATGTCTAGAGGGAATGAGACTGCTCGTTAAAATTTGAGAAGTGCTAGCACTTATGAATTAGGGACTGCTTTAATGGCTTAACCTGGATTTCTTTAAGGGTTAAGATTAGCACACTTCAGCTTCTCACCCAGGAGCCATGAATTAACCTTATCAGTTCCGCAGATAACATTGCCTCCATTTACTCCAGTGATTCTACCTCTTTGCCATCCTGGAAGTATACCCAGATGTTCAGTATCCCACTGCATTAATGCTAATGGATTTCAATCTTGCCTGATCTATGGCCAGACTTTGATATCTCAGTAGCCATATACAGCATCATTTTAGTAGCTGTTTGCTGATCCTGGCAATCATTTTTGGTTTCAATTTTAATTAAGCGTCAACATGCTACTTCCTTGTCATCAAATGTCAATGCAAACATTACATTTTGCTCTTTATCCAAACAGTGGACTCGTGCACTGTCTCCCAACTTCTCCACTGAACAAAAAAACATTGGGTTACGAGATCATGTTTCAGAGTATGTTACCGGTTCTGTGTCCTGCAGTTCTTCCCATAAGATTCTCCCTCTTTCTCATGCACATTCTGAAGCTCTGCCTGGAGCTTTTGGATGTCATCATGCTTGACAGCTAGCAATGCCTCTACTTGCATTCTATTTTCATTTTCCTTATTTAACTGAAAGTACAATTATTTCACCAAATCTTGGTAAGGATAGCATTATTTCATCTTCAGATTTTTGAGTAACTAATAGCTCATTTTGAGGAACCAATAGCTGAATTTTTCTTGCATCAACTCCACTCGTGGGGTAGAGGGGCAACTAAAAAATTTTTCAAGGAAGGATAACAAAATACTTTTTTTACACTGGCCAGCCTGGACAGCCATTTTTTCCAAAAGTTCCCACAGGAGAAAACACATAACCTTCCTCAGAGGAAAGCCGTGGCAAAGTTTCCAAGAGTTCCCAGCAAAGGAACCACACACACCCCCTAGAGGGAACTGTACTATTGTCAAAGGCACTTCAGATCAGAGAACAGTATCCTGCCAACTATGCCAAAATAATGTAAAGATCCCATTATTCGAGTGATACCTCTGCCCAAATTAAGGTGCAGATGAGACCATATGCTGAAGTAAATCGTACAGATTTCATTTGATAGTAAATGGGAAGGAGAGAGAGGTAGAAGGAAACTGAAAAATGGAGGTGGGAAAATGAAGAGACTTAACAGAGAGACAGATTAAGTAAAAAGTTATCACCACCCGAGGATCCAGACATCATCACGTTGGTCTTCTTCTTCTGGTCTTCTCGGGAATGGGGGTCCAAGGTCACTCAAAACTTCTCATTTATACACTTAAGCAAATAAAGGAATTAATGCTCATTGGGTACACAGTTCTCCTGTTCTGTTGGTTAATGATTCCTTGCTTCCCATGCTCAAGTCTTCCTCTTCTTTTGAGTCAGTGGTCCATAGCCTTTCCCTTCTGGGCCCAGTCAGAGCTGATTTGTCAGCACAGTTACACACTGGCTTTCCTTGTGGATTCTTCGTTTTCATTATCAGTGCTCCCCCAGTTTGTTTACCTCTTCCTAGTCTGAGATAACTGGATAGTATTACCACCTTTATCTTATCTCAAGTTCCTGTTATGTGACTTAATTTACTGTCCAAATTTCCAGGAATTCACAAAGGTACATCCAACAGTGGCAGGGGGCAAGGGGGGCAGGGTGGTCACCGATGAGCAGTTGCCTCTTGATATGGTTCGCCGTAATGGGCAAAGTCCTTTGGTGGTCTTAACAGTGTTTGAGGCAATTGTGATCTTTAAGTCTCTTGCAATATTATTTAGGAAATGATATACAGTTTATAAATCTGCTAAGTCTCATCAGTAAGCATACAGTTTACAAAATACAAAAATTTCAAAATTAGTATGTAAACTAAGTAATTGATTTCAAGTAGTAGCTTTCAGAAGAAGAAGATACTTCGGTTTTGCATTGATTATTTTAACCTTGGTGAGAGTTTGCAGTCATGGCAGGGAATATTTAAATGGCCTGCTTCTTAGACTGTGTCAAGCAGTACGTGTGGCTAGTGCAGCTGTTTCCCAGTGCTGGGGGTATCTTCCCAGGAGAATATGAATCTAGCAAATCACATCCTCTATACAGTCTGGTGTGTCATAAACAGGAATGGTCCTCTGCCACCACACACTCCATTTCATGGTTGCTCACCTCTCGTGTCAGGATGGTATCCTTGTTTTATTTTTGCAAGTTTTACTTTTCATCCTTTTTCTTCAGTATTCTAACAATCCTCCTTGTAAAAATGTGGGTTTTGTCACTCTGGTACTTCCAACAGAAAGCTGATCTGTGGTACTTTGTAACCACGATTTCTAAGATACCATATATGCTTAAGCAATCAGTAAAACTTCATGAAGAATAAAACATAAGTCTCTGGTTGAATGGAGTGAAAGGGATTTAATAAATGACAGTGGGAAGTATATAATTTAAATACCCTTAAGAATTAGTTCAGTGCAGCAGGACCCTGATGTGAGGTAAATATCTTCAAAGATGTCTCTATTAAAGTACTGAGCATATAATTATTATCTTTAATTAAAGCTTTTCTGGAGAGCAGTCTGAGATAAGAAACCAGTTCAGACTTTGGAATTTCTTTGTAAATGCAAGGGCTGCTTTACTAAGTTTATTTTGTTACAAGACAGGTAACTGTCAGAGTTTTTTTCTGTCTTGCAGAAAGGCAAAATGCAGCCATAAACATTGTGTGGGGACAGAATGCACTCTGTTATTAAATTGAAGTATTTAAAACTTGAATTGTAAACAGGAGCGATTCTGTGAGCTCCTGACCTGCCCTTCCTGCAGAGGCTTGCACTGATGCAGGTTTTGAGGTGTGGCTGCAGGACTGAACTAGCTAGCTAACAGTAGAGGGACCCAGGCTTCCTCTGTCTGTTCTGCAAAGGACAGCTCTTGATGCCTGTGTAGGGGATGCTTGCATTTTGTTTGTGTGTGTGTTTGTGCACATCTGTGTTCATGGGGGATTTTTAGGCTTCTGTTAGGGTATGATTATATTGTTAGCACATGGTAATTATATAAATTGTTAGGGTATGATAATAGCTACTTAAGTCTAGGAATTGCCGATATTAGCAATAGTTCTTGTTATGGTTGCTATAGCTAAGCAGATGAAGTATTTCTTTTAAAAATTCCATTTTTTGCGTATTTTCTTAAATGTTTACATTGTTTGCTAATGATGATAATTTTCTGGAAGATCTCAGAAAAATACCATTTGTGACTTCTCCAGCTATATTGCTTTTTTTCTTACAGTCATTTTACATAGAAGAAGGCTCTGTAGTCAGCTTCGAAAGTGCAGTATCCTCTTGGAAAGAATATTAATTCATAGGGAAAAATACTGGCAGTTTTGCTTCATTCTTCAGTGACACTTCACTGGTTCTTTTGTATCTTTTTGAAAACATCAGTGTTTTGTCTTACAAATATGGTTACTGGTCAGTTTCCAGGAAGTCAGTTAGCTTTTCATGCTGCCATTAATCTGAACTCCGGATAAACAGGTGGGTGAGATACAGCGTTGTTCATCCACACTGTCAGGTCTGTTATTTCGCCCCACAGGCTTCAGTTTTCAGGCTTTTTTTTCCTACTGCTGTCCTCCAGCGACTGACAGTCTTGTTGTGACAGTGCTAGGCTTTAAAGGTTTAGCTTGTGACCAAAGTTTCCTTCATCTCTGCAAGTCTCTTTTTCATGTACACATTGGTTTACAGTTCTTTTTCTTGTACTGTGTGTTTTTATTGAAATTGTAAATCCTTCAAATGTCTAGTTATGAATTTATGTACTTGGATTTCATTCACTCTTTCTGTGATGATACTCGTAACAAGAATTACTCTCAGATTGCTTAGGGATCTCTCAGCTGGCTGCTGGGGGACTGAAAACATTATTTAGTGTTAGGCACCAAAGTAAAGCAGGAAGAGAAGGAAGTGAAATGAAATCACAGCTAGAGTAGGCAAGCAGTACCTACGAAGTTTCAGTTGAGACCTTTGTTAGGGAATATGAGGACCTGGAGAAGTAATTTGAAATAGGAAAAGAGGAAATACAGGGCAAAAGGGGAAGCTCTTATGTTTAAAGTCCTTCACTGATGTGATGGCCAGTGAACACACATTACAAGGGACAGAAGGCTCTCAGTAAGACAAGTCCCTAGTACCACAAGAACCACTTTATGTTAGGGTGACCAGAAAGGCTTCTCCCAGGATGCACAGCTCGGTAGGGTTAATCTGTCCCAGTTTGAATTCCCCAGTTGGCTGCCAGCCTCTGTCCCCCTCGGCACTTCCCCAGAGCTTCTCCATTGGCCCCGTTCCCTGGTCCCACCTTTTCCCCGCCCCCGGATAAAACTCTGAGTTTCGGGCTCATGTTCATATTTGCCTCTGCACCTTTTGAGAGTGTGGGAGCAATAAATGCTCCTGCCGAACACATGCAATACCCTTCTCGACTCTTTGCTACCGACCTTATTCCTGACCCCACCCGTGCGTCAGTGGGGACACGCGGGACCCCACGGAGCCGGGCTGGGATGGTATTACACAGAGTGTAAAATGAAGTTCATATTGATGGTTTCTTTTTATTTACCCCATGTGGGAATCCAGAGTACAGGGAATATTTCTCTGCCTGTTTTGGAGAGAAAAACCCCCCTGGACAGCATGGTTTTTGACCTTTATCCATGGAGAAAACTCCCTACCATCTGGGAGCAGCTAAAATCTACACAGATGTGAACTAGGTGATAGAATATGATGTAAGGATGTCACAGGGTGAAGAATTTAGAAGTTTTAGGTTTGTTAATGTAGTAAATAGATAAATAGTAAAAGTTCCAAAATGGAGGAACCCTTGTAGTTTATATCTCTTTCTCTCTTCTTCTAGTCCTCCATATTCTGCAGTAAAAGTAGTTTAGGATGATTGGATAAAAAATGCCGCAGTTCCGGCCTGCGTGTCGGAGTGATTTACTGAACATTGGATGAAAAGTAAAAATATCTGTCGTTTCAATTTTTAATTGGATAATTTACCTATAAAAAGGCTTTGGAATCTTGATAAGCAGCCTTTCTCTCGCCATTTTCTCACCTTCTCTTGTCATGTTCTGTTCTACTGTGTCTTTCTAAGCTGATAACACTAGAATAAACAACTATCTGAAGAAGCAGCTACTGCGAGTTTGCCTCGTCCGTCTATCAAGCTCCTTGCAAGGACTTTAAGAACTTTAAAGGGCCTCTCCCAGCAAGAGAGGCTGATTTATGGCACTAGCAGTGTCAACCCCAGAATATACTTGTGGACATTTTCGTAGGTTGGTAACATACTTTTGTTCCTTCACTCTCTCTTTACTGCGCTGCAGCTTCATGCCACATCCAAAGTACCTTATGTGGTGCTGTTTATGTGTGTAAGATACAGTTACTATGTTCTGTTTGTTATCCTTAAAACCAATTCTGTCCAGGGCCAAGTCTGTGTTTCTTTTGCAGACCTCTGGGAAGTTTCTTACAGCTGTTTTAGTCTGCAATGCCAGCCCCGTTGTGATCCCATGCATGTGCTCCTCCATATCGTGTCTTGGGTCTCCATTTCTCAAGACCGCCGCTGCTGTTAGCAAGCCCTGCATTTCTTTACACTACATCATTATATTATCAATGCAACTATCTCTTTATACGTGGAATAACTGCTGTTGGTTGTTGTACCATAGAAAGATAAGAAAAGTAAAACAAATTAGCTGCAGACATCTGGTCAGAGGAATAGCTGTCACAGCTGAATGAAGCAAAGCCAAGCAGCCGGCAGGGCAAGGGGGATCGCCCACAACAAGCATGGCTAGCCTCAGCCCTTATGCCTTTCAATAGGGGCTGTTCCTACAGCAGCAATGCAGCATTACAGGGCTATGTGGGTACATCAGGCAGTGTCTTTTTTAGCTTCCTGATAAAAGGAGGGAGAAATTTCAGGCATGGGTTGCTGCTGAGCCAGAGTTTCTCTTTGCTTTTGCTCTGGTTGTAACTGTTGTTGCTACATGGTGACTTTTGTTATTAGCACATTCATTCTGTCACTGATTATAACTGGATTAAGAAGAAGGTGTTAAGAATTATGGATTCATGCCAAAATGCATGATTTACCTTTGTAAAACAGCAGTTGTGATTTCTGTGGAACTTGTATCTGAGTAAAATAACTTGTAACAGCTACTGTTTTCTGAGGTGCACCTAAACCTCCTGTTGCACGGATTTTAACGTCAGCATTTTAGAGTCTTAATTTCTTTTAGCTGCAGTCTTTTTATGCCATTATTTGTGATTACAGCTTTTGACAGTATTTTCTGACCTGATCTCTTCTACTGTTTGATATGTCTTCTACACAATTTGGTGTTAATAATAACGAGTGGAACAGACAGCTTTTCAAATTTTCAGGAAGAACATTTGCTTGCATTTGGTTATGAGTTGTGTTGTAAACAATACTTGCGTTGGAGAGGTAAAATTGCTCAGGATGCTATTGGATAAAAACAGTATATCAGGATTTTCTGAGTGTACCTGTACGTACTTTAATATATTTTATTATCATCTTGAAGCTAGATTATTTAGACTAGAATATGGTGTAGCTGCACTGTCATAATAGCTCTGCTGAAGGCCAAAATAGCTGGCTGTGCTGTGACTTTATTCCTTCATTTAAATAAAATATATGTTATTAAGCTGCTTGTCTATAAAATGCTTTTAGGATATATAGAAATTATAGAATGATCTCAGCAGAGTGGAATTCCATGAGCTGTTACGCATTATGTGCCCATCTTGCAAAGGAGGGAGGGTATCATCTGCTACTTGCTGTAGCATTGGTGGTTAGTATGCTAAGAAGTGGCAGTAGTGTTCACTGACATATTTGTGCTTTTCCTGCATCCTTGGTAATATGTAGTTTTTCTGAAGAGGGACATAGAAAGTCTTTAAATGCAGCCACCTCTGCCTTAAGTAGTAATGTACTCATAGTGCTACAACCCAAAGGCTGGGTACAAACCAATAGCTGGGGTAATGTCCCGTGCCACAAATAAGATCATGATCCATCCTCACAGGCACTGTGTCTTGCTGGATGAAAACAACAGAAGAAAGAAACAGCCCATTGAAATTAATTACATATTTTATTGCTGGCTGTCTGAAAAAAAAAGCATGTTTTTTCAATAAATAAGCACATAATCTTTGCTACTGTTCCAAGGCTATATTGATTGCTATTCCAAGAAAATACTGATGATCAGCCTAGAACTATACAAATACCGTATGGTTTTTTTTCTCTCAGAAACTGTAAGGTTTAGGAACTATTATTTTAGTTTTTCTAGAAGCTCACAGGCAACTGAGGTCATAAGAATTTACGAAATTTGCAGTCTCTAAGCTGAGAAAGACAATGACCTGTTCACAGAAGTAGGTTGCAGTACTGTGCAGTTAGGTGAATCCCATCATTTCAGCAGTGATTCTTACTATATAGATAGGGTGAAGAGCACACTAAATTGTAGTTATGTAAGATGCTTTGTGGCAGATGAAAATCAAAGTTCAACAATGGTAGGAACAATAACAATACAAGAGTACTTCCATATTACGAGTTTTACTGTTTATTACCAGAACAACGTCAAATACACAGTAAGGAGAGAATTTAAGATAGAATTAAAAAAAAAAAAATTTGCTCCTAGTTCTTCATTTCTATGAATTGGTACTGACTCATTCTCAGTGACTAAGAGTTTGAGTAAGTTCTGTATTTCTGATTAGTTTTCACGGTATTAAACTTTCTGAATACATATAACTGAGGTAAATTAAATGTGGCTTATATGGAGATTTGAGTGCGGGACTTGGTTCTTCAAGTTAAAAAAAATTTTTTTTAGGAAAAAAAATTCCTGACGTATGGGAGAATTACAGCTCTCTGCTATTTCACAGAATCAGAATTACAGAATGGTTTGGATTGGAAGGGATCATTTTCACCCTCAGCCCCTCTGTCTTCCTTCCAGTAGACCATGTTGCTCAAATCCCATTCAACCTGGCCTTGAATACTTCCAGGCATGAGGAAACCACAAGTATTTCTTCAATGCTTTGTAGCAGTCAGTGTATCTATGAATGTTTCAATGCACGACCTCCCGTTTACTTTAATGGTATTCAACTCCAAAGCACTTTTTCTTCTCGTCATGTCTGCTTTTGGGAGAAAATAATGCTATCTGAAAATAATTTTTTTCTTTGCATTTTTTTCATTACGCAGGCAGTCACTGAGAAAAAGTTACTGTACACATCCAAAAGACACTAACAGAACGGATCAGATTTTATATAAACTGCTTCCACGGTTAATAAGCAATCAGTGATTCTAGTAGGAAATGGCAAAGTTGAAGTAGCGAATTAGTGAAAGGAATTTTTATATATAGTACTACAATATACTGAAGACATGTATGGTAACAGCATTTCAGAATTAAGGAAATAATTCAGAAGTAAGGAGATACCACCTACTGTTACAGCTGGAGAAGCTGGAAGTATTTTGGGCATATGAATGTCTTTTTAACATCCAAAAAGCAAGTTTATACCAACAAGTTAGATGATCTAACAACCTCATCTCTGTAAAGCTGTGTCATCATCACTTTTTAAAGCTAGCTATTGCCAAGATTTGAAACAGTGCTCTTTCTGCTGTCACGTGATCCCCTAATGCTTTATATCAACACCTAAATTACAATGATTACACATCAGAAGGGAATGGTTTCCTTTACAGATGATTTAGCTAAAATATGCTTCACATTTAATACAGTTTAGAATTACGGGGGATGGAATGTGGGGGAAGGAGTTCTTCCTCTTTTACTTTGCTTTCTAGAGTATATCTGCTCTGAGAATGCTAGCAGTTTGTCAGTTCCCCTTATTAGTACTGTGTAATCAAGTTTCTATTTAAAGTTATTTTAGCTTTCATTTGAGCATTAGGAGATAGGATATATTGTTTCTAAAGGCTGGAAATGGGAGTATGAACAAGAAAACATTTGGACATATTGAAAATGATTAAATTAAATGTCCTGATTCATTAATGATCTTACATTTTTGAAAATGCTAGTCTAAAGAAACTTACTCATTAGACAAGGATTTCTCCCTGTAGCATTTATAAAAAAAACTCTGAAACTTTCACAAAACGTTAATCAGATCTTAATATTTTGCAGGTCAGATATTGCAGAGATTTTATTTTCCTGTTTTGTATATCTCATTTTCTTCTGTCTACAGTGTGAGGAGAGCTTGCGCTACTTAGACTAATCAGTCTTGTGTGATTAGTAGAAGTATGTAGAATCAAATAAATATTTGACATTATGAACACTCAACTAAATAAATAATTTGATGCTTCTCCCAACTTTAATGGCATTATTTCTTTCATTTGTATTTTTTTCAGTAGCTTTTAAAAGCTGTTTTGAGTTTTGCTTTGGATTTAAACTTTTTGCTAAAGTGCACTGCTAATACAGATTGTGAAGCAAATTGAAAATAATTACGTAGCAGCTTGGGAACTAAAACGGGATTTTACCTAAGGGAAGCTGAGAGGAAGCAACTGGTGAAGGAAGATGATTCTCAATTTCTTCCATAAATGCAAAAATTTCAATTCATGTTTTGGTAAAAGAAGTATAGAAAATGGAGACATGACTAACCAAAAAAAACAAACAAACAAAAACAAATACATGCACTCACACACACATCCCCCTCAAAAAAGTGTAAGAAACAAGAATTTCAGGCACTTTTTGAAAAGCAAAATTAGAAGATAAAAAAAAGATGTAATCTAGAATACCTCAATTTCCATTTTCAGATTAAAATTAGTATGTCTCAGGAAGAGGAGAGCTAGAATTATAGTGCAGCTCTGAAAAGCCCTTTACTAGAAAAACAAACCTCCATCTGTGTGCTCACCCCACTGTTTTTCTTGTCATATTAGTTTTCAAGTCAGGCATTCTGCAGATTAAGAAATTAAGTAATGGAAACTATTTAATTAATAAAAAACAGAGCAAAGAACATTCATTAAAACATCAAAAAGGTCAGACATGGTGAAGGAACTAAAATACATTAAATAGTGAAAGAAACCAGGCAATGTGGAGTGTTACATTCAGTGAGCTCCCTGAACTGGAAAGAATAGATGACTTTGGAGCATTCTGACTGTGTTCCAATTGGGTGTAGCAGTGTTTGTTTAAAAAAAACCCAAACAAACATATATGAATAGCATGAAACATTACAGCTATGATTCTTGGCAAATGGTGAAAACTGCATGCCAGTCATTCTTCTGGAAAAAGCTAAGAACTGTGTGCTGATCATTCGTATGGAAATAAATTTATGGTCTTCCTTTTTGTGTGTTTCCGCAATGTTTTCTGCCCTCTTTTTTCATTCCAGCCGCAATTTATGATTTGATAGGTTTTGTTCAGATAACTGCTAATATTTAGGAAATTTGAGGAAATTAGGTATACACAGGAGACTCCTAAATGCTCTATTTGAAATGTTGTACAGGAACTTTGAAATAGGAGCAGATACCAGTCATATGGCAAAAATCTGTAGAAACCAAGCGCCGCTGCAGCTGACCACTCAGCACCGACACATCCAGAAGCAACATTTCCCACATAGGACCTGCTGTTCTTCAGTCAGATTAATTTTCTTTTATTCCTCTAGTCTGATAAATATCAAATATACTTAACTGTAGTTTAGAGAACTACTTGCTTGTTTTATTGACAATATTGGAAAACAGGATTCTAGAATAGCAAAAAGACTGCATTGCATATGGACAATTGCATATGGATTTTGTTACTTGCATTTTTCCAGCAAAACCCATGAAGTGGGTTTGGTGCTCCATCTCACTTTCTGCAGAACAGACAAGGTTGTAAAAAACATACATGTGAAGAGATTTTTTGAAGAGTAGACATGGACAGACCTAGTAGTTCCTCTTGGCTGCATAATGACACAGCTTGTACTGTTAAGTAGTGCTTCTTTTGAGGTAGGTCCAAAATGCAGACTGAATTGAGTATGTTTATGTTGCAGTAAAGGGGAATACTGCTTTTGGTGTATTAGCAAACTGAATATGGAGTTTATGCATTAGAAAAAATGCTGAACAGAAAGAATTCTGCTAGATGATAAATTCTCTTCCATCAGGGAACCACTATGCTGAAAGGCAGAACACCATTTTTGTAGTTGCTGTGACAATATGCTGCTCTTTGCATCTGCAGCACAGCACAACAGACTGATCTGGTTTCTAAAAGTAAGCTGTATTAGGAGGATATAAATAATGTATTAGAATTACTACTAGATAAATCTTTCTGGATTGAAATCGGTTAATCTATGGAATCCATATTTAGAATAGTATTAAGCAGTGTGTGGATGTCTGTCTTTTGGATTCCTTTTGTTCAAAAAGTGACCCAATTCCCTTTACCTTAAGTATAAATGTAACATTGACTAGTGCATGGAAACAGTTTTAATACAGATGTGTGAGCATTACTGAATTTTTGGGATAAACTCTGAAAAGTACAGTACGTGACCCAACACAGTGGGGACAGAATATTTTGAGGATCTCCTTGGCTTAACTTCAGCCACTATTAGTATAATATAATCTTACTTTATAATGGAAAGATGCACTAGAATGTAGTTGCTCAGCCAGAATGCTAAGATGGGCTCCTAGTTGTTCTCTGCATTTTCTCTGTATTGAACTTCTGTAAAACCTGTTAGGGGCAGTAGCAGTGAACACCTTATTGTCTCTAGCAGAACATTATATGAATTATCTGTTTCCGTTCATCTATACCACTATTTCATCACTTTCAGCTACAAAAACACATTGTTCTCTTGCTTCTATGACACATTTCATTTGGCATTTTGAATCTCAATACATCCAGTGATCTGATTAGATGAGATTCACAATATCTCTTTATCTGTCCTAAGTTTCTCTACCTAATATTCTACCAGTGTTCTTGGCAGCAGTTAGCCTTTTTTGCCCTTCCATATGCTGTACATGACACCATATCAAAAGCCTTTGGACCAGTGCAGCTGCTTTTTTGAATTCTCATGTGTTTTCCCAGCATCTTAACCTTCAATTTCTTATTTGAGCTTTAAAATAAGCTGGGATATTTTTCCACTTGTCTTCCATCAATCTTTTGTCATTTTACAAATATGGTTGTGCATGTTCTGTGGGAGCAGACTTGCTGTAATTTTGTATGCAGTGAGCTTTTTATCATCGTTTCTTGTACGTAATGTTCAATTGTTCAAGTAATTCTTCAGGAAAAACAGGCAGAAAATGGGATTTTGAGAATAGTGGAAGAAAACAATTCTTATACCTCAAAACGGATACTATAAAAACCTCCGTCAGTATTTTCCTATCCATATACATGATGTATGGAATGTGAACTAAAATGTTATTTTTAGTGCCATAGGTATAGAAACCTCTGCAGCAAAACCCTTCAGCTAGTGAACCATGGCCCAAACATAGCCCACATCACTGTCTGCACTCCTTTGTGTCCCATTCTAGTTTGTCAGCCGTACTTTATGTGTGGAGAGGGAAGGGACGTGGCACAGACAGAGCTGGTTGGAAGTTCACTGACAAACTGTGCATCTGGAATCCAAGAGTGAGACCACTAAGACCTAGGAAAATAAATTCAGGTTTTTTCTTTAGGTGTCTCTTGTCATGCTCCTGCTGTGATGCATAGGACTGCAGCTGAAGATGGAAGAACAAAAAGTAGTGGAGCTTGAGTGTAAATGCATGTACCTTCCCAGCTTCTACTGTGCTTTGTTGTGAAGCTGGACTATAAGAAAAGGGAATGGGGTGAAACACAGCATGCTCACTGGGAGGGTATGATTACCTAGACAAGTGAAATCTAAGTAGAAAACAGAGTGGTGCCCACCAACTTGCACTTATATTTGGATGTTGAAGTAATAGACCAGAGACTTGTGGATAGAACACAAAGGATGGAGAGTGTCTTTTATTCATTTAGCTCTATCTTTTTACTTCTAAGAAAGAAGTTAAGACATATTAGTAAGAAACAAAGTGCAGCCATTCCACAGTTTGCTCAAGAACTTCACCTGTTTTTTCATCTGATTTAAGGAGTTTTTCTAAGGACACTGCCCCCCTAATTTAGTGTAGAATGTTTATGAAATTTTTGTAGTTAGTGTCAAATTTATTCAGAAACAAAATAGTGCTTTGTTTAAATTTTGTTTCAACAAAAATTTGTGCTGAAGTGCAAACTTCTTATTAATGCCAATATCTCACCTTTCCTGATTTAGAGCCTGTTGGTGCAAGATGCATGTTCTATGACACATTCTTGTGGAAGCTCACTAAGAGTTCATGGTCCCTCCTACTTTACAGGATAGTCCTTTTGACAGCTTACTAACCAAGCTAGATTTTTGGCACAAGAAAGAGCAAAAGGTATGATAATTGTACCATGCTCCATCATGTTCCCCTCTATGGAGCTCCTACTAGTGATGTTTTTAGACTGTCTGAACACCACCAGCCTGCCAGGATGGTGGATGGGCACAGGATGTTTGTGACTGAACCAGAAATTTCCAGGAATTTTCCAGGAATTATGTTTTGCTTTTGTCAAGCATGAACATCAGTGATGACTCACCACCTCACTGATACACTATTGCAATTTAGTTTTATGAATTATATTCTGGGAAACTTGCACAGTTCTTTGTTCAAAGTACCAACACAGTCAGAACCATATGGTAGTGCCAAAATATGCCAGTATCTGATTACCTTTTCAGTTTAAATGATAGTGTGAGTAGGCAACATAGGTGGTGGTTTCATGTTAAAGTGGATGAAAAGAAACCCCCATACAATTCTGGCCAGAACTCTCTACTTCTCTTGTCTCATCTGACCCATGGTGCCCTGATTCAGAGAGGAAGAAAAAAAGACTAAAACGAAATACTTTTCTATTGCTTTTTCTACTATATCAGATCATGTTGGGTTTACTAGTTTGCTGTAGCCAGCATAAGAATGTAGTTGGAGCTGTGTGATTGGAGGTAAACAAATGTTAGCTGGTAGATCAGCTGAGCTAGTACATGAAAACATGGTTTTATACTTTTGATTTTTGTGTGACTAGTTTGTTCCATAGTCTAACAATCCTGATAGGAAATGTTCTTATGTTAAAGTCTTGGTTGTTTGGAGTCATACTGTTTCCTATCAGCAAATCATCTTCACTTGATGGACGTTTCTTATGATGGCTATAAAAATGTAATTATTCTCAGTGGAAGTGTATGAGAGAATATACAGAACTGATTTGCTGTGACCAGAATTGAGTTGAGGGCTAGAGTATAATCACCATATATTGAAACCCTGACTTTATTAATATGAATATAAAACTCTGATCCAGCTTCTATGTCTCTAGATTTTGAAGATGGACTTTTATATCTGCTTTTGAGCTTTTGTAGCCTTGCATATTTAATGTATCTAACAATCCATGCTTAAATCATATAGCATATACAGTGATACATTTGCTTTATGGTCAGGGAGTTTGTATTTTGCCTCTACAGCATTTTTATACTGCTATAGAAATGATAGGGATTACTGGGTGGGGGTAGTGTTGAGAAGGACTACTTTTTCTGCAACAGAGTCCAAAACATTATTTAAAAATTTAAAACTCTGAAAGTAAATTTCCTCCCATGTTACATAAGAAATCTTAAAATACCAGGGGCATGTGGAGGAGGGACAGGGGGAGAGCTGGGATAGGGAGAACCAGTATTGTGGAAAAATGTGTTGATTCTTACTTAATTAGATCAGTCTCAGCACCTGTGCAGTACCATTTGTGGAGGGAATTTATAAAAGATCTTAATACAAGTTTGGGTTTTTTTCAATTCTGAAATGACACATCTGAACCCCCAGTTCCAGCTGTCTGTTCCACTTCTGTAATGAAAAGTATTTGACAGTGATCACTTTAGAGAGCACTTCTTAGGCACTAAGAACAGCCTGCTCATGTAGTCATGCAATTGTCCTCTTTCCTCAAGGCAGTAAGCATATTCTTGGGTTAAAAAATGGGTATGGTAACACATAGCAGAAGTACAATGCAGACTGTGTATCTGGTGAATCCAGTGTTTCCTAAGATACTGAAATATTTTTGGGGGGATACATTTTAATTTACACTCAGTGATAAAAGGAAAAGGAAAATGAAAATGAAAAGGAAAAGGAAAAGGAAAAGGAAAATCCTACTTAGCAGTCGTGCCTGGGTGACCTGCATGCTGATAATGTTGGATAACCAAAGTCTGAAGATGTATCCTAAGACTGAACTTAGTCCTCAGTTTATTCTAGGAAAGACACTTTTTCATTCTCATTTTTGGCTCCTTGCTTTGTACTAAATTTGGTTTGAGTGGACATGACTGTACATCATAATTAACTACAGAATTAACTACTCTCTACAAACATTTTTAAAACTGAACTGAAATTACAGAACTGACTATGTTTTTATCATTTGATAGCAGAAAAAATGCCCGTCCATGTTTCAGAGAACTTAAAGGTCTTAAGAGTCAGTGGCATCAATTCTACCTCTGTAGAAAATTTTTAGTGTCATTTCAGAATTTTGGAAGATTAAAAATATTCTCTGAAAAAGAGAATGTGTTCTGGAAATCATAGAATCAGAATGGCTTGGTTTAGAAAAGACCTTAAAAACCATATATTTCCAAACCCACTGCCATTTGCAAGACACTTTCCATTAGACCAGGTTACTCAGAAGCCCATCCAACCTGGCCTTGAACACTTCCAGGGTTGGGTCAGCCACAGCTTCTCTGGGCAACTGTGCCAGTGTCTCACTGCCCCCACAGTAAACGATTTCTGCAAAATATTTCATCTAAATCAACCCTCTATCACTTTGAAGCCATTCTTCCTCGTCCTGTCACTGTATGCTCTTGTAAAAAGTCCCTCCCCATCTTTCTGGTAGGTCCTTTCAGGTGCTGGAAGGTGCTATAAGGTCTCCCTGGGGCCTTCCCTTCTCCAGGCTGAACAACTCCAGCTCTCTGAGACTCTCCTCAGAGGTGCTCCAGCCCTCTGATCATCTTCGTGACTCTACTTGGAAGACCAATGGTTGGACAGTTCAGTGAGATTTCATCTGGAGAAGTTTTTAGAGACTGGTGTGAGAACAGTGACATGCTATGGTGAGGCTGGCAGACCAGGGTATGCTAATTCAAATTTGAGTTTGAACTGATGCAAAACTAAACGTGTCACTTTTTCCAGGCAATATTTTCTTTGAGAGTACTGAATACAGTGTAGGTACTTCATTGGAGCACTAGAAATCCTGGGGTGTTTCAAGGGGTGAAAATGATGAAAAACCCAAACATGGGTTGAATGATCATCCTACCCAATTGCAAGAATTTCTTTTGTGTATATGTATGTGTATAAGTATATGCTATATGCCTGGTGCAAACCACAAATCACCTCCAATTTGAGAGATCATAATTTTATGTAGTATTTTTCTCAGATGCCGTAAAAGATGCTGCATTGATTGTGGTAATGTGGAGCAGTCTGAATTATTAATTTACTTTCATTTTACAGGTAAAATAGCTTTAAATTGATTATGCTTTTATTTATGATCTATGCTTTCACAGAGCTGTTATCTGTATTTAAAAGTTATAAGTAAATATCTAATGTTGATATTCATAAATCAGTATGTTCAAAAACAAAGTATAATCTGAAACTGAAAATGCATGTTTTCAGAAGTGCTTAAGAGGCTGTAATTCAGGTAATATAATTTAAGTTTTAAGTGATTAATTGTTTGCTGGGTTACTGTTGCAAATCACTTTAGAATAAGTAATTTTATTTGAAGCTTTAATTGGTAAATAACCTTTGTCAAGTTGGTAAAACAAATTCACACTTAACAGTAGAGCTGTCTATAAGCATAATTTCTTGTGATAACATACATTTGTTTTTACTTCTGAAAACTGAAGTTAAAAGAGCTATACTCAAATCTGGGAGAACAGAGATAATTACTGTGTTCTCTGAGGATTTCTCCTGGATTCTTTCTGCCTTGTAAAAATTGTTGTAATTTTTAACTGAAATGAGTCATTCTTCTCATTCTAAGTTCTTCTAAGAATCTTAACCTTTGGATTCTGAAAAGAATTGCAGCTCTAGCACAAGAAAGTGTATCAGATGGCCATATGATAATTCTTATTATATGTGCAGCCTCACATTTCATGAAATAATATTTGAAGGTATTTTTTCCATTATAAAGTAATTTTTTCCATTATAAAGTAATCTCATTTGATGTAAGTGAAGAACTAAATGATGGTATTTGTTCTATAAATGAGTGTAAAGAGAAACATGAGACACCAGCAGCTGTTTGATGTCAGCGTGTATAACTTTTAAACTTCTGAAAGATTGTCCTTTTGAAATACAGACCTAGAAAACTATCATTTAGATTGTCAGATTATGTATTTCTGTTGTAAACACAGAAAATTAAAGGTTCTTTTTGTGAAAAATGAGAACAAAGTCATATTCTTTGTCAAGGGCAATGTCTGAGGTCCTTTCTTTTCAAAGTGTCTTTGTTACCAAGGCAGAGATGTATTGTTTATACTGTTTGATTTAAGTTTTTGTTTGTATTACATTTAGACACTCAGAAAGTCACCAGTCACTGGAAATCTACAACACCTAGAGATAAGGCAGGCAGAATATTTTGGCATTAATTTATCAGATTCTGTGTTGATGTGTTATCTTTGCAATCTCAGAAGGATCTTAGTGACTAGATTTGGTGCTAGGAAGAACAAAGGTTGAACTAGTGAAAGTGGTAGTACAGACCTAAGAACAAGTTCATAGTTTTCTTTCCAGTGTTATCTGTAATTGATATCCTTCGTCTTAGTTTGGGGGGCTTATAGTGGAGGGTTTTATAAAAATCATAGAAGTAAGATTTTGCCGGATTTTATTACATTATAGAATTGGTTTGGGCTTTTGACAAGATCTTTTTACATAATGTTTTAAAGCACTTAATATGAATTGGTCTCCTCTGGAATTGAAAAAATAACTTTGAAACTCAAAGTTTACATACAGTAATGTAAGGAGCAGTGTGAATGAACTGTGATTGAAGGCTGAAGAACTATAAGAACTATAAAAAACTTGTGTACGTCATTTAATTTAATATTATAGTGGTTTCTTATATTTTTTATTGTACAATTCCATCATTACGGAACAAGTGACTTGTTTTTTGTTTGATGGATTTCGGTTTGTTTTTTTTTTTAATAAAATTATTTATGTATGCCTCTTTATTCCTGACAAGATACAGTCTTTGGAAGAATAATTAAACACTTAGTAATACTTGCTTAGAACCTTCAGGGCTGTCCCAGCCAGCAGCCAAACACCCACCCACCCAGTCCCTTGCTCAGTCCTCTCTCCTGCAAAGGCAAATAGGGGGGCAGTTCTTGGGGGTCCAATAAAAGGAAGGTGAGAACACTCATGGATCAAGACAGTGACAATTTAACTGGGAAGGTAAAAGGTCTGTGTGCAAGCAGAGCAAAAAGAGGGCTTTATTCACTCCTTTGTATCAGCAGTTAGATGTGCAGCTACTCCTGGGAGTCAGGGCCTCAGCACATGTAACAGTTGCTTGCACAGAGAAATATAACCAAACATTCACCCCTTCCTCCTCGTCTCCCTGAGCATTTATTGCTGAGTGTGACACTCAGTGGTATGGGTCACCTGTCTTGACTCTATCAGCTCCCGACCTCAAGCCCAGTCCCAGCCTGTTTGAAATAGCAAAGGAAGAATTCCAAGGAATGAAACAATAGCCAAAACACATGTGTGCTGTCAGCACTGTTTTGGCCACAGATACAAAGCACAGACATATATCTATGCCATATATCTTCACACTATGTATGAAGAATTTTTTTTTCTGCATTTGGTAGTACTTTTTGACACACCTTCCAGCTTTTCTCTGCATTTTCTTCCCAGCAGCCTCCCCAGTTCCTGCATCTGTTTCATACACCATGTATCCACTAAATGATCATGGTTAAATGACTAAAGTTGACAGTGATAGACTTCAGAGCTGAGACTGCATTCAGGCTTAAGCAGGACAGAGCTCGCATCACTGAGTTTTTCTTTCAGGTTGTCTCCATCAGTTAAATTTTATTACTTTTGAAGGTTTATCTGTAGAATGAGGACTAAGAGGCTTCTTTTTAGCAACAGAATGTTAGGTGCTAGAAGATTTGAATTTGTCAGGTGCACTCTAAGAATTTGTGCTGGTTGTACCCTTCACAAAGGCTTTATGTTACATCTTCTGCTTGAGGGCTTTAACTTGCGTCCTTTAAGGTCCAAAATTAAGTCCTACCCTTTTATTGAGTGCACTGTGAAAGTCATAAAATGCGAAGTTTGTAGCTGAACACGTTTTATTCTTTTTGAGATTGGCAGGCTTTTGAACAGTATAAAAGTGAGCTTTGTTGCTCCAAACATGTCCTGCTTTTGCCTGAAGAACTGACATAAATAATACATCTAAAAATGCTCACAGTTTGTCAGCTACAAACTTATATTAAGGAGGAAACCAACCCAGTACAATCAAATTAAATGGCATTGGTTTGCTTTGTGTGCTTCACTGTATTGGGTCTTTTGTCTTTGTCTGTTATGTTTCCTCATTAGAAAAGACTGTCAGTGTTCTTCTAAACTAGGACATAGGATGCTGCCCATTCAGGAGATGAAAATTATTAGCTAACATCAAAAAGTTTCCAAGACCTCACTTGAGAGTCCTAGGATTATGAGGGAGGCTGTTGCGTGAGATCTGTCCTCTACCTCAGTCTACTAGGATTATTTTTATAGTAATTTCATTTTCCCCCTCACTGTTCTACCAGATGCAAAGTACAAAGTAGTATCTTTGCTTAATGTCAGTATAGACAATTAAAAATGAAACAGTCTTTAACTAATATGTTGATAGTAGTGGGCAGCATTAGAAATCTGTTGAATTTTTCAGAAAGGGGATAGATACTCTAATATCAAACTATAGTACAATACTTTGCCACAAAAATAAATTGCAGTTTATTTTACACCATGTAGAACAGTAAGTCTGAAATAACCCTTCCTGGTGTTCTTTTTCTCTTGTGTATATTTTGAAATGTTCTTCACATGAAAACATTGTAAGCCGTGTGTTCTAGTTTTCTTTATAATTCAACAAATTTCCAAACTCTTTTATATCTTCTTGATGTCAGTCTTGCAAGTATTTTTAGGTTGTCAGCAGTGAAATTTTTGAGGTGCTTTGTCTTCTGATGATTAATTATTTTGCATGTTGGCCATCATAGCCAGATCCAAGTATTCATTATGTCATATATCTGAGATGGGTCAAATATAAGAAGTATAGGGCAGTGCATTCACTTCGGTAAATCCATGTATTGTGAGAATGTTAATGAATGTAGATGGCAATTTGTTGCATAAGGAATTAAGCTTTTTAGACAAGGTGTACCAGTGCTAAGCTAAATCGAAAGGTTCAGATTCATTTTAGGTATGAGAAGATGATCATGCTTATGGTGAATTTTTTTTCTGGTATATTTTTGAAAAATGTTAACCCTCAAACAAGAATCTTGCCTTCATCTAAGGATCACAAAAAATATTTCATGGTAACATTGTCTTTGCAGAGTAACTGATAAGATTCAATTTTCTGTTGGTGTGTTGCACCAACATTTGTAGTTGCATCCAATTTTTTTTAATCCAGGCAGAGAACTGTGAAATAGTAGATGATTTTTGTGTTTCAGTATCCTGCAAGTCCAAAGAAAAGCTTTACACACTCTGATATTTTTTTTTCTGTGAGGGTGGATTTTCATACTCAGTTTCTGGAAGACTTTGTGAGATACTTCATTAGGAGAAAAATCTGCACTATTTTTTAAAATACACAGTTAAGCTACTACAGTTAAACTGTAGCAGAGAGAAAAGATTGAAATCTTCAGAGGTCATAATTCAGACCCCTCAAGACTCTTGTAGGAAGGCTCATGAGAAAGGATGGCACCCTAAAATTTAAAATGGCCTCCCTGTCTTCTTAAATAACAGCTGGGGAAAATGAAGTAGGGTGCAATATCTTGCTTACGTAACACAGAAAATTTATGCCTTGCATAAAATAAAGTCTCAATGTTTCAATACCTGTTCGGGGAACGTAGTTTGCTCTGCATGAAGTGTTTATAGACATATGTATGAAATTACTAGTAATTACAGAAAGATGCATGTATGTAAAATTTTTCACTTATACTATGAAATAAAAAGTAGGCAATCATTGCTGCTCTTTATCAGAGAGGAAAGATTTACATAACAGCAGCTTCATTAAGTATTTGGAAAGTGGGTTTATTCAGGTATCAGAATACTGACAGCTGACCCCTTTGAATCCATCCATCTTTAGCACTTTCACATTGAGGCATCTAACAATTAAATTTTAGGAAAATAAGCTTTTGCACAATTTGGATGACTTTGGATATAGCCAAATAAAATACCAAGGTAAGAATATAGTGCTTGTTGCTGACTACTGCCAATACAGAACCATAGTTTATAATAGTATTTCTGATACATTTTCTGATAAAGTATCATAAAGATTAAGAATTGAGGAGAGATGGATTAATCAAAGTGAGCATCTAGATATTATTTGTCAGAAAAAACAATATACACAACATTTGTGCTGCATTTTGTTACTGCAGGTCCACCTGGATTATTTTTTTCAACAGCACAGGATCAAGTTTGAGTGTCAGTTTCCAAGGGTTACACAAAAAGAAGAACAAAAAGGGACATTTTTTCTTTCTGTTGCTGCTTGAGGACATCTGAAACACTTTTGTATTTTGGTTGTTTATTGTTTTAATTTTGCATTGCAATGCCTACTGCAGATGGATTATAAACTGCAAGTTTTACTGAGTCAGATAATTATGTTATCAAAATGGAGATAAAGATCTCCTTGTTGATGGCTCTTAGAGTCTTAACCTTAAATAATTTTTTACTTTTAAAAATGTCATTTACAACTTTGAGAAAATCTCCAGAAAAGCAATATAGCTTCTGTAGGAAATCAAACAGATTTGTACTTCCAGTAAGTTTGTAGTAATGGAAAATCTAATGTAATTTTCCTGCTTTATTTTTTTAAGTAGAAACCAATACTTGTGTGTTTTGGTGATGTGTCTGTTTGCATTTCAAGGAAAAACTTCATATGAATTTTTCAAGTCATTCCAAACTGCAGAAGAAGTGAATTAAAACATTTGATTGTGATGAAGCTAGGATTATTCCACAGTAATCTTAGAAGGTATAAAGAAGCAACAGTGATGCAATCTGATTACCTTTACCTAAGTTTCTCAGAGAAACTTTTTTTTGAAACCCTTTGCTTGTCTTCATTTTCCATCAGAGCAATTGAATGCAGTACTCCAAGTACTGTTTAGTGATGGGTCTATTTCAGTAATCAGTATTTAAACTGTTTTTAAGAAACTTAGTCAACACACTTTAAATAGGTGGCCTGATTGTTCTAAGCAAGGTGATCACCCAGTAGCTCCAACCAGATACGGAAACTTCTGAAAACTGGGACAGTCCTTTTATTGTCTAAATATAGCTTTAGGTTCCTAATTTTAGGGCAACTTATTTTAAAGCGATTCATCTCACTAGGTGAATCTTTCTTTTTATGGAATATCTTACAAACTATACCTCAGTTGTGGAAACAGAGGATACTTGCAGATTCGTAACACTTGATTTTGGGGTGAATGGTAGGCTCAATCTAAGGCACACAGTGGGCATGCAGCCCAGACAGAAGGATGTCACATGCCACAGGTGTCCAGATGAAAGGTCAGAGTTGGTTGTACCATAATGCGCATCCTGGTGAATAAAGATAAAAGCAGAGTTTAGTTTATCTGGGTTAAATACCTCCTTTAGTCATAGTTGTTATGAATCTTAACTAAATTCTCTTCTATCTGATGAATAAAAGGCAAGAATTTTGTCACTTCTACCCCAGCTTGTGTTGGAAACATGTTATTATTGTATTCATAAAATTTGAGTGATCATGTAACCACCACAGCTGATGACTGAAAGGATGGTCATGGCTACATAATAATTCTGAGGAATTTATGTAAAAATTATTTTAAGACATTTTTGAAAATTATTTTTGGAAAAGCCTGTTCTGAGAGTTCAGTTCAGCAAACTCATCTTTCTGTCCAAAACAGTAAGAAGTCTTCTGTAATTGTATCTGGCAGCCAAAAACTGTGTAACTCTCATTATGTTGATTTTTTGCTCATTGCTAGCAGACAAATCTTTGTAGTTACGGTAGACTTTATGAGTAGAAAGAACTTTACCTTGAAGCTGGGAAATGTTAGGAGCACTGAGACTGGTAGGAAACTTAAAATCTGTACATTGATCTTACTATTTTGGAAAGCAGTGTTCTACAAGTGGAGACCCATTGAGTTGTAGAGTTTATAAATGCTGTTCAGAACAGGAGCGGACCTCCACATCTGACCAGCACTCTTCCATGTTGTCTGCTCCACTTTCTGCTGTTTTGTGCTGGGGAAGAGACCTTTGTTAATGATAAGAGTAGGTATTCTTCACTAAGTCTCTGTTGTATGCTACCTCAGATTGTGTCATGCATCCCTGTAATTTGCCTTAAATATATACTGAATGACAAGAAGCATTTCAGATGCATTCTTTCCTATACTGTACTTATGCAAAGCTGCCAAAATGTAGCAGCACTGTTCGAGACGTTCTTTTACAGACATTTCATTATGAGCGTTTTCCCTAAAAGTAACAGTGTATACATTCACACAAATCCTAGAAAAAGTATTAAAAGATAAGCACTTGTCTGTTATTTCAGTGCTGCAAATCTTTTTGCTAAAACAAAAAAAAATACGCTGTTTTTGCAGGTATAAAATTAATATTTAAGCCAAAATATTTTATTGATTATCCAGCCCATTGTGTTTGTAAATTGACAGGACTTTATCTTTTTACCAGGAACCAGAACAACTACAATTTTGTACCAGAGAGGAGTTGTACTCTCACTGTACTGGAGAGGAGGACTTCAGGTGTAGATAGCAACTGTTTTGCTCTATCTAACAAAAACCAACAATTGTTCTTGAAGTTCGTTTACTTCTTTAGGACTCTAATTTGACCTTCCAGTTCAAATATGTTTGTAAAACTGAGTAGAATATTTAGCACTCATGATAGTGCCAATTCTTTATCATTTCAGTTTCCAAAATGCAAAGGAGATCTGTAGTACCAAAAGGAGGAAGAATAATTTCCTTTTCTTCCCTGCAACTTCTGTAAAAAAAGAAAATAAGTTGTTACCAAAAAAAGAAAGTTTTCTCTGCAGGGAACTCACACCAGAAGGGCCAGCAGATCCTTCTGTCTGTCATTGAGGCATCGTATCAGGGCTCTAGGAAATTCACAGAAGTTTCTGCAGGACTCTGGGCCTGAATGAATTTTCCTTCTCTTTGTTTGAAATAGTGGTTACAATAAAGATGAGTAATTGTTAATAATTGCTTTATTCTTAGATCTAGTGACCCTAATAGCTGTGCCTGGATCTTTATTTTTGGTGGAAAGTTTCATCTGCCACTTAACTATAATCGTCTTCTTAAATGCCTGTATTAACTGTGTACGTGTTGTATGAAATTCAAAATAAAAATGAAAATAAGCTTGTAACACGGTACTTATTTCTTATATACTAGTTAAGGGTGATTATAAATATTAAAGTGTTTAGATGATTGTGGTACAAGAACTTTGAGTAATATTTATTCCAGTGGCTTATCTCTCAAATCATCTTTATAACTGAATTATTTTAATAGGAATAAAACTTTGTTGTAAGTCTATAAAGTAGTTGCAGGGATCTTCAAGATATTTTCATAAAACCTGTGTTTACAGATGTTCCTTAATAATAAATATGATTCTTCCAAGAGAAATTTCCAAAAGGGTAATAATATGTAGAGCTGCCAGTTTAGATGTATATTTCAAAAGCCTAAAGGCTCATTTACTCCACAGAAAGAACTGCAGAGATTAACCAGATTGCATAACAAAAAATGCTTAAATAATTTCAAATCCATCATAATAAGAAACTGAAGTATATTATATAAGATGCTTGGAAAGAAAGGGGATAAGTGCATAATACCCATGTACAACATATAGCACAAAAACATTCAGTTCTGTGTGGCCTGTTTTAACTTGATTAAAACAATATGAATCAGCAATAAATTAAAATAGTTGTTATTCTTTTCTGTGAGGTATGTACAAGAATAAAAAGAAAATACATTAGATCATTTTCTTCCCCTTTCTTTGTTTTTTCTGAGTTTTTTTTCCCACTTCTTCACAACATAGGCCTTTATCTCCTAACAAAGTAAAAATATTTCATTGAGACAAATTGGTTAATTTGCTATGTCTCAGGCCTTTTGTAATTTTTTTCTTTTTTAAGATACTCTAGTATATGTGTCCTATCAATAGTTGCCTTAGAAGCCTTGGTCTACACAATGCACTTAATCACACAAGATCATGCTTTGGGTTGGAAGGGACTTTAAAGATCATCTAGTTCCAACCCTTTTCCATGGACAGGGATGCCACTCAGTAGACTGGGTCACTCAGAGCTCCATCCAGCCAGTATTTGTGCCTGATCAACAACTCCAATGCCTAAGGCAACTTCTAAATGAGGCTGAATAAAATCTAAAAAAAAAAAGAATAATAAAAAACATCGACCAAAGCAACCCAACATCCAAATAAACAAATACCACTGTTAGCTTCTTAGCTCTAGTAAGAAATTTCTCTAGAAATGTAATGAAAAAATGGCTTTCAGTTGTTTCCCCCAGAGCAATTTATCAATCCCAAATGCAGCAGAGAGAGTCTGAGTGAGCCAGCACTGCCCAAGAAGGCCAATGGTATCCTGGGGGGCATTAGGAAGAGCATCGCCAGCAGGTCGAGGGAGGTGATCCTGTCCCTGTACTCAGCCTTGGTGGGGCCTCGCCAGGAGTGCTGTGTCCAGTTCTGGGCTCCTCAGGACAAGAGAGACATGGAGCTCCTGGAGTGGGTCCAGTGGAGAGTTACAAAGATGATTAAAAGAGCTGGAGCATCTCTTTTACAAGGAAAGGCTGAGGAACTGGTCCTGCTCAGCCTCAAAGAGAAGACTGAGGGGGGGCCTTATCAACAGACGCAGGTGTCTGACAGGAGAGTGTCAATAGGATGGATCCAGGCTCTTCTCGGAGGTGCTCAACAATAGGATGAGAGGCAATGGGCAGAAACTGATGCACAGAAGTTCCACCTGAACATGAGGAAGAACTTCTTTACTGTGCAGATAACCGTGCACTGGAACAGGTAGCCCTGAGAGTTGATGGAGTCTCCCTCACTGGAGACACTCAAGAACTGTCTGGACAGTCCTGTGCCATGTGCTCTGGGATGACCCTGCTGGGGAAGGGAGGCTGATAGAAAAGAACCACTGTGGTCCCTCCCAACCTGACCCATCCTGTGGTTCTGTGATTTTGAACAGAGGACATGGCAACTGATAGCTCCACAGAGCTGCTTAGGCTGCTTGGCTCTGCTTTGAATTTTTTGGCTTGCCTTTGGGTTTTTCTGAAATGTTGTATGGGGAGAAATTTACAGCCCAGGGAGTTTAGACCCAATTATTGATTTGTAAAGATGTTTAAGCCATGGTCATTGATATCTCTACCCTATTATGATTTATATGCTTCAAACTTAGTTTTGCCAAGCACCTGAAAATATGTCCTTTTGTGTTCATTTTACCAGTAAACTGAAACAGAGTGTTCAAAGGCATACAAACCCTGGCATACCTTATGGCCTGATTTGGAAGTACTTCTGCTAGTATAGCTAGCAAAATTTTTGGTAGGGTTTTTCTGCATTTTAATATTGGATTCTTTTTTTTTTTTTCTGAGTTTACTTTTGAAATTCCATCAGAAATCACTAATTTATTTACAGACATATGGCTAGATAAATTCTGTTTGAAGCAACAGAGCACCTAAAGTCTTTCCTATAACAGTGACAGTCATTTCAGTCCCTGTACTCAATATACCTGTCAATTTTAAGAAATTTTCAGGAAGCAGTGTACTTGATGTTATAACCCTTGTGCCAGGTTTGTTTGCAATTGATTGAGAGGTTCAAAAGCTGTTGTGGGACAACCTGATGCATGGACAGACATGGCACTCCCATAAGCCGTTTTCTTGTTGGAAACCAGACTAAACCTGCTTAGATTTTTGTCCAGCAGCAACAAAGAAGCATTTATTTCTTTTTGTTCTGTTTTTGTACAAAACAGTATCGATACTCATTCTTTCTCACTTTTTCAGACCTGTGGTGTATGATTCCGAATCTGCATTATAACTGAAGAATAAAAAGTGTGGTTCAGAGAGGCAGGATTATCTTTGTAGGATAATTATGTGAAATATAAAACTGTTTTTTCCTCAGTTTCATTCCTTTCAGTTATGGACATTTTTGTGCTTACAAAGCATTCTGAATAGGTCAGTTTAAAATGAAGGGGTTTGCAAGTTTTTTTATTCATAATGGAGCATCTTTGTCAAATGTCATATGTGCTTTATTTGATTTTACCACTGGTTTGATCATACTTCCAGGTTTTACTCTGAACTTCCTTTTACTGATAGCATTCTTAGAAAATCTTTTCTTGTAAGTGTCTACAACCACTAGGTCTAGGTCTTTCATGAAATTACAGGTAAATCATACATTAAATATAACACAGTGGTGCATGTGTTCTTTCTGAATGTGGAAATGCATTAAACATGCTTTCTTGTAGTCCAGTAACAGTGACTTCTCACAAGCTCCAATATCCATATTTAATACCCTCATGCCCCTTCTCCGCCACCACCATGTTAGATTCCTTGTTACTTAATATCTTTTGTAGGCTTCTCAAACAGAAATTGATCCACTGTTCCTCTCTTTTGTTAATATCCTTCAGATGTCCAACCAGTGAAATATCAGGGGTTACTGTCAAATCCATATTAGCAGTTCCCAATTGACGTGGGAAGATGAAAGGCTCTTACCTTTCCTTCATTTCTTAAGAGTAATAATTTTGCTTTCAATGTTCTTCTGTTACTACTTGGCAATCTTTTACTGTCCTTGATGTTTACATGTCCTTTCTCAATTTTGTTTGTACTATAATCCTGTAAGAAAACCATGCTGGTTTATGCTTGTAAAGCTCTCGTACACTAAAGCCATGGCTCTAGTAATGCATAGGCACCACATAATTGCAAAACAAAAAAATAATGGCTGTTTTAATTACTGTGCATTAGCTTCTTGCATAAAAATGGTCCTCTGGTTTTAGCGTTGCAGTACACAGTAATGCCATGCACCTACATACGTCTTTTGAAAAGGGGCACAGAGGTGTAGAAAAGACATCTCTTCCACTAAGAAAATTACTCTTAACTAGATCCTGTTTGCACATTAGAATAGTTTTGATCTTTCTAATTGCAACTGGTTCTGAGATGCCCCTATCTGTTCATCTTACCATGATTACAAACCTGTCTCAGAACTAACCATTACCCTTGAGTCCTCAGCCATTTTGCCTCTAGCTCTCTTATTTACTTAATTGCTTTATGTAAGACATTTATCTTGTAGTCAGCTCCTCTGTACACATTTTCTTTCCAAACAGTGCTCATCAAAACCAGTCAGCAAAAGCTTGCTCTTCCCCATATTTTGGTTTTGTGCTAGGTTTTAATTATGATTTTGACCTTACATAGAATCATAGAGTCATTTAGATTGGAAAAGACCTTTAAGATTATCAAGTGCAAACACTAACCCAGCACTGGCAAGCCCATGTGGCAGGGTTGGAGGGGACTCTTATTTTCACAATGTAATAGTGTTTTCTAATTTCTGCTGAAGTCATTTGTCATGTAATTACCTGAGATTACTTTCCACACTTTCTCTGCCAAATTATTTCCCACTTTTTTTCCCAAAGAAATGGTATTATGAAGCTTCCTTCATTCTAAAATTACTTAGCTGTAATCAATTCTGTTACCCTTTGCCATATGTTCTGGTGAGGGTTTTCTCTGCTGTAAGTACAGAGACAGTCTTGAGTTAAACAGTTTCACTGGTAGTTGTAATACTCTAATACTTAATGTTGCTCTAACAGCCTTTCCTACAGCGTGGAGCTGGAAGTCATGGTCCCAAGCTGTTGCTGTCTGTGACTGGCTTCTGTGGATGTTAGTCCAGCCAAACCTATGCTGCCTGCTTATCAGTACAGCCTAGTTGTCTCTGTAGGAAATTTCAGTACACACCAAAGTTTTCTGGGGCCCTGTCAAGTGGAGAAAATCAAACTGGAGTAATAAGTTCTAAGGTTAAAGACACACAGTTACTGACATTCATGGCTGTACAAGAGCTTGCATTTGGACACAGTGCTAAACCCAAACTATCTCCATGCATTTTTGGCACAGCAGGTCAGAATTTACAAGCCCTCTTGACACATCCTGGAAAGTGCAATGCAAAGGCTAAGACAGAATGAAAGGACAAGTGTTTATCCAGAACTGATAAATCCTGGCTAAATACTTCTGCTCTGTATTTTTAATGTGTTCCACAGTAGCCATCCTGTTAAGGACTTAATCAATATTTGCAGAGTTCAGTATCTCCCATAGAGAGAGATACTCTTTGGGAGTAATGAGAGACAAAGAAATCCAAACCAGTAAGCCATAAATGTAATCTTCTCTGAAACATCTAGAGATTCACATATCTACAGTAACCACAATATTAGCAATATTAACAATTGTCATTAACTTTTAGTACCAGTGTCAGGCAGTAGTGGTCTGTCATGGCCTGAGTGTCAAAAATGGCCTCTGTAATATGTAGTGTTGTGGGTTGACTCTGGCTGGATTCCAGGCATCTACCAAAGCTTCTCTATCACTTCCCACTGCAGCTGGACAGGGGAGGCAAGGATTGGGAGTTCAGGGTAAGGTAACACAGTGCGGTGGTCAGTGGAGAGGTTGCCGCGTTTTCCCGAAAGCGCTCCTGGCAAGGGATCGCTCCGGCGGTGCTGCTTAGCGCACCAGCAGGCTAACTTTCCCACCTGTGCCAATGGAGGCACAAAAGCACACACTCACACTCAAGCTGAATAGCTCATGCATTACCAGACGCAAAGAGTCAGGAAGGGTTCCTCATGTAGACTTCCACGGACGGTGGTTTATTGCAGCCACACCGTGAAGGGATCCAGTGAGGAAGAACCCAGAACAGTGCAGGGTCCAGGATTTTATAGAGGAGCGGGGGTGAGCATCAGGGACCAATGCTCTGAGGGCATGAGGGCGGTATGAAGACGAGCTAGGGAATGGGAGCCAATGAGGAAGCTCTGGAGGGGTGGCGAGGGACAAGGGACAATAGGGGGAACCTGCAGTGGAGAACTTACTGGATTACAACCTTTTAAGGGGTAAAAGGGGTATATTGCCAATGGGCCAAATCTGCATAGAACCACAAAGCCTGATGGGGGAGGTTTTCTTTCTCACCGTGAGTGAGGGGATGATCTTAAACTTTGGAGCTGGCCCACCAAACAGGCTGCTCCTGCTCTGGGGCTGTTTGGCCCCTTGGCCTCCACTGCCGCTGCCTCAGCTGCCACAACAGAAGGGGCACGAGAGAAGAGTTCTGACACTCAGCAGCATCCAATATGCTTTTGTCTTTGTTTTTCCTGGTGGGTCTCTTGGATAGTGGACTATAATGGGTTCTGTGAGCTGTGAAAGAGAAAACCGAAAACAGAAGCAAAGAAGATGGATAGAGGAGGTAGAGCATAGTAAATTTCTCCTGACTGGCTCCCATAAAGATTGTTTCTTTTTTTCCTTTAAGCCAATATACTCATTCCAATCAGGATAGGGCTAACTTTTGCAGCAGCCAGGAGGGAACAGGGCTAGGACCTGGCGGATTATTATATTCTACCTCATGTCATTGCTGGGGTTGGGGGAAGGGAGTGTCTTGGGTTAAGGGAGTCTCTGGAAGGAAGAGAAGGGCTTCCTTCTAGTTGAGTAAGTATGGTGCCAGTTCTGAGCCGGAGGGAGCAGTGGGGTATTATCTACTGTCAGGGGTTTCCACAGTGAGCAATAATGGGGTTTTTTCTTATACTTTCTGACATTAGTATTGTTGCTGTTACTGTTAATTTTCTTATCTCATTGCCATTCCCAGTAAATTGTTCTTATCTCAGCCTGTGATCTTTACCTTTTGTGCTTCCAATTTTCCTCTCCAGCGCTCTGCAGGGGAGAGGGGGAGCAAGTGAGTGGCACATGGTTCGGAGCGTCTCAGTAGGAGCACTAAATTGAGGAGTACCATTTGTAAACCATGACAGTCAAAAACCTTGGGTGCCATTAATACCAGATTTTCAGATTATTTGGAAAGGTTTAGTCATCTTACAAGAGCAAAGCAGGAACATGGCAATATACACAAGTTGTTAATTCACATGGGATATGTACCATTTGTGAAGTCCTACTATGTCTTCCTACAAATATATCAGTGCAAGTAAATTTGAAGCGTACGTGCTGACAAAAGCAAGCAGTCACTAAAGATGCTAGGAGTTCCTAGACTTCCTACTCTAATGTTTATATTGTGCTTTGTAGTAATAAAGTTGTGGCTTGTTTTGAACACATTCTTTCTAGAACATGCCCTTCAAAAATTACTTTTCAAAAGCAGAACAATCCACAGTTTTATTTTTACAGACTTTTATTTTGTTTTGCCTTTCTTGGCAAAGTATCCTGAAGGATGGGGTGCTATCCAGAGCTCCCATTTGGATAAGCTCAAAAAGTTGGTGTACAGGAATCTTGTGAGGTTTAATAAGACCAAGCGAAATACCTGGTTGGAGCAAGCCCTGATATCAGTACAGGCTGAAGCATGAAGGGATCAAGAACAGCCCTGCAGAGAATGATTTGGGGATACTGGTGGGTGAGAGGCTGGACATGACCCAGCCGTGGGCACTCACAGCCCAGAGAGCCAAACGTGTCCTGGG
Source organism: Monarcha castaneiventris obscurior (assembly GCA_026261815.1). Taxonomy (NCBI): domain Eukaryota; kingdom Metazoa; phylum Chordata; class Aves; order Passeriformes; family Monarchidae; genus Monarcha; species Monarcha castaneiventris. The sequence continues at coordinate 11,007,613 of JAMPIT010000893.1, read as the reverse complement.
CTGCATCCAGAGCAGTGTGGGCAGCAGGGCCAGGGAGGGGATTCTGCCCCTCTGCTCTGCTCTGCTGAGACCCCACCTGCAGTGCTGCATCCAGCCCTGGGGTCCCAGCACAGGGGGGACATGGGCCCACTGGAGCAGGTTCAGACAAGCCAGAAAAATAATCAGAGGGATGGAGCACCTCTCTAACAAGGAAAGACTGAGAATTTGGTTTGTACAAACTGGAAAAGAGAAGGTTTAAGAGTGACCTAATTGTGGCCTTCCAGTACTTGAAGGGGCCTACAAGAAAGATGGAGAGAGGGTATTTACGACGGCATGTGAAGGGGGAATGACTTCAAACATCAGGAGGGGAGGTTTAGATTGGCTATTAGGTAAAAATTCTTTACTGTGAGGGTGGTGAGGCACTGGAACAGGTTGCCAAGATGTTGTGGATGCACCATTATTGGAAGTATTTAAGGCCAGGTTGGATGGAACTCTGATCTGCCTGGTCTAGTGAAAGGTGTCCTGCACATGGCAGGAGGGTATGAACTAGATGATGTTTAAGGTCCTGTTTAACCCAAACCATTCTATGTTTCCACAATTTTTGTAATGCAGTTACATATAAATTGTTGAAATCCGTTTTAAAACAAGAAATCTGATCATAATACAGTTTTACTCAGCCTTTTTGGTTTTATTACTTCCTTCTTTTACTGTCTTGTGAGAACTTGAGAGAACTTTTTCTGACATTCCTGTTTTATAAGTATGTTTCATCATCTTGTTAAAAATAACCTGTATTAAATTTAAGAGTATCACCCGTGTGTACCATCTTCTTAAGCACTACTTAAAGTGACCTTCTGGACAATTGCTTTATCGAAAATAGTTATGACCTGAATGTGAAAATATATTTTCTTTTTCTTCTTGCAGCCTGCAAATGATAACCTGCATACAGATGATGAGCATGGACTCAGAGGAGATAAAGAAAGCTATCTCTGTGCTGTGTGTCTGGATGTTTATTTCAATCCTTACATGTGCTATCCATGCCACCATATCTTTTGTGAACCTTGCTTAAGGATGCTTGCCAAAGACAATCCAGCCAGCACTCCATGTCCACTGTGTCGCACTACAATTGCAAGAGTCTTTTTCCAAACAGGTATAAAAATGAAAGTTTTTACACATAGAAAAAAAAATGGTAATTTTCCTTCCTGCATGCATGCAGAGCAAATTTGGTAATGGTAATCCACTGCAAGATTTTCCTTCCATGTAACTCCTCCTAGGACCATTCCATTCAGGCTCTCTTCAGTGTCAAGAAGCTATTCAGGCATTGTACTTCTAAACTTTTTATTTTAGAAGTGAGATTCTGATATTTTGTATTTCTTTGGTTTCTTCTTCCTGAATAATAACAGGCTCCAAACATAATAAACATTTTTCAAACTATCATATTGGGAAAGTATTTTTAAAATTGCTAACTTAATGCCACACAAAAAATGCTCTTTTCATTTATGACATTAAATTTGGACACAAATGAAAATAAAGGCTGGCAGAACTCTTGATAATTTTCTTAAACTCTTGCATCCTGGCCTCTTATACCCTCATCTCTAGTGTTCCTTAACCTTAACAGTAGGAAAATATGGTGGGTAGGGGGTGTTTGATGTCATATTGGGTATAGAAATAGAAGAGGGTAAGTAGTCCTGCAGATAGAATATCTGGAACAGCATGAGTCAGTCTTTTATGTCCAAAGCTTATATGGTAGATTCAAGTACTGTTGATAAAATTGCACTGTGATATCTGGAGTTAGGTCATTTACAGCACTTAAAACTGCATAGACAGATCACAAAGTAATGGAAATGACTCAGCCATGCAGAAGTGTTTGTTTCATTTTAGATGCTACGGAGATCTTGCAGTGATCCTCTTTAAGCTGTTGTGAGTGCTGTGATGACAGGTTAGGGATGCAGACTGAAGTAGGATTTCACATTGATCAGCAGAGCTGCCCACCTTCTGTTTCTGGTTGTGCATAGACTCTGCCTTTGTACAGGCATAACTTTGTATGGTTTGATGGCAGGTCAGTTTGAGGAACTGACTGGAACTGGGATAAAGAAGAACTCACTTGGGTGGGAAGGAGGCATTTTTCAGATGAACCTTATTGCCCCAAGATGATTCACTGAGCAGCTGCTGGTGGTCAGGGATAGAGACTGTCTATCCCTGCATTGACTGCACTGCAGCAGAGGAAATGGATGGAAAGCTGCAGCCTGAGCACTCTCAATCACCTGCCTGTCTGGTGTATAGAGATTTCAAGCTGTTCTCATTTCATTTCCCTGATGTTTGATGCTCCGTTCAATTTGATGTACAGATGAAGTGTGTTTCACTAATAGAGAGTTAGCTTTTTCTAGGGCTATTTAAATTTTAAAAAAGCTATTTAGCAGATTTGTTGGAGAAAAATCCTACTGGGAGAGCACAAAGGGAGAATAAAGATGCTTCCTAAAAGGTATTTGCAAAACTTTTCAACGCATTACAGTCATCTAAGTGAAATATTACCAAGATTATTTGTAGCCTTTAAGTACTTAACATACAATGTGTAAAAATGCCTGGTGGGAGGGAATGAAGAAGAACGAGTCAGATTCTTCTGACTGGTGCTAACTGCCAGCACAAGAGGAATTGGGCACAAAATGAAACACATGAGATCCCATCTGAACACAAGAAAACACTTTTTTCATGGGAGGGAGGTAAAACAGGCTGGTCAGAGAAGCTGTGGAGTACCCACCAAAACCCACCTGGACATGGTTCTGGGCACGGTTCTGGGCACCTGCACAGCTGACCCTGACTGAGCAGGTTGGACTAGTTGTTCTCAAGACATCCCATTCAACCTCACCCACTCTGTTAAAATATTAAATAGGCATGTAGCTTTTTTGAGGAAAAGGATTTATGTGACTAAGGAGGAAATATGGTGTCTCAGATATGTAAACTGAGTCTACTATAAATAGAGAACCATAACAGTGTATAAGATATTTAGTATTAGCAACTTCAGATGAGAGAAATCAGCAGCTATTTGTATATTGCCATTCAGTATATAGCAATATATGCTTGACTTAGCAATATATTTAAAACAGCTGTGCTAATTTAGCTTTGTTTTATGATATATATATGTTAAGAAAAATATTTTGAAATTTTCCAGTGTGTAGCATACTGAGCAGCTTTTAAATGAACCAAGGGGTATTGATGATGATATAGTCTCCTTAGAGAAATTAGTAAAATCAGCACATTAAGAAGATGGATGGTAAATGTAAAGAGCAATGTAAAGCATAGTAATTTTTTTTTTCACTCTGAAGATTTATTAAGCCTTTTTAAAGTTATGATAAAGTCACTGCTACTATAGGTTTGTGCAGGCAGCAAAGCAAAGTTGCTAGTACTCCTTACATACTTCTCTGATGCTGCAGCTGGGATATCTTATTTCCCTCATTAATTTATTGGATGCTTTCTGCAGCTTTCCATTTGCATTTATTTTACAAAGATAGATCAAAAAGAAAAACAATTAGGGATATATTCAGAAGTTCACATTTTAGCTTGCAATTATGTTCAGTTTTGCAGACTGAACATAATTGCAACAGAAGGATGCATGTAACAGGTAAAAAAAAAAGCACTAACAGGTCGATTATCCATCAGTTATGGAGAAAAACAATGTTTAACTGGGGGCTACAAAGCCAGATTTGACTCATGAGGGTACTTGCTCTGGCTGGTTGCCTTGATCAACTGGGCCTTTTTTACAGAATCCCTTAAGTTTTAGTTCCAATCCAGATAGGTTGCTCTGATGGTGTTTACCATGCATTCCCATCTTTCTTAAAGGTTTTCCTAGAAGCCCTTCTCCCATCAGGATAAACTTATATCTGATCAGATGATAGGGTGCCGAGGATACACCTGAGACAACAGCTTTTGAGCTGATTGCACCAAGTAACTTCCAAATTACCAAGTCTCTTTTAAATGCGTCACTTACTGGGAAAGAGCGATCTTCTACACTTTCATTCATATAAAGTTTCATTTATGTTGTTTCCAGGAAGGGCCAGATCTGACACTCATGTACAATAAATCCACCACTTTGGAGAAATGCAGATTCCGGCTAATGGTTGTGAAAGGGAGGTCCAGGCACGTGGCCAGGAGAGGGTCATGTATGTACAGAAAGATGGGTGAGCTGGCCAGCCTGAGGGGATCTTTCACTGAAAGCCTAGACAAGCAGCTTTCTAGAAGCCAGTAAGACTTGTCAGCACTCCCATGTCTGAAAAGGGAGTTTTCAGGAATTAGATGCCTCACCAGAGTTTTCGGTATTTAAATTTGGATGATAAAATTGAAAGGTGTTGATTTCTATGGTCTGTAGCAGGAAATTAGAATGTTCTCTGTCTATGCTGTGAGAGGCAAGTAGGGTCTCATCAGAAGCCTGAATCTGAGCAGTACTTAATCCAAATATGTTCAGTAGCATATAAAGCTCTTTCATAAAAATTTTAAAAACACTAGTGAAAAATACACAGTTTCTTCATTTTACATTTAGGAGAGAAAATGGACTTTTCTGCTTCAGTGACAGCAGTTTATGTGTGCAGTAGCTCTATTTTCACATAATGAGATAGAGGTTTTGAAGATTTCTGTGTTCTTCATGTATTGTGTAGCCTCATTTCGCCTGCATTGTGACATGGTGAAATAAAGAATAATTTTTAGAATAAGACCAGCATGTCATTTTTACTTCAGATCTGCTAATGTCTTCCCTTTACACAGAAAAAGCTACTGGAATCAAAGGGTATTTGGAATTTTTTTCTTCTTTTTGGAGCCAGCTCAAAAAAAGCTTAGCTGTCTTAAATTTGCCAGAGAAAAAGATTTTATGCTTTCATAAAATATTTATTATAAGAAAAGTATGTACCATTACAGTGGACCACATAAAGTAATTAAACACAAGCCTTCTCAAAAACCCTGTGAATGTCTTTTCTTTTTTGAAGGTACAGAAAGAATTTGGTAGCAGCTACTGTTAGTATTTATCTGGAGCCATCTTGGTTTGGAGACACAAATTGGGCAGGGGTTTGATGGGCAGGGGTTGAAGTTTTTCCTGTTAATTACTAGCTTAGCAACCCTGTTTGTTATCTGCAGATCAATTCTACGGTTGCAAAATATTGTTGGTTTTAAATTGTTTTCCATTGCACTGCTATGGATAGATTAGTTTGGCAGTTTTGAGTTGCAATCATGAAGGTATTTCCCCAAATTACACCCCAAGAAAATGTTGCTTTCTTGAGATTAGTACATAATGCCAACTCCTCCAATGTGTCATGAATCACCCTACAAATGTTTTCTTAGTTCCTGTTAATCCAAAGTATTTTTAAAAATCTCAAAAAAATTTCAGACTCTTCCTCTTTCTTTCCATTACTGACTGTTACTGAGCGGTGGTATTAAACAAAAAGCAATATGAACTGAGAATTAATACCACTGTCATTTTTATGAATATAGTTTTTATTCATAGAGGTCATCATAGTTTTGTAAGTTAAATAGCTTGATTTCTTAAATATGTAATGTTGCCAGAACTTAACATCAGCTTTTCTATTTTTTTTGCAAAGAAACAGAATGTTTAAGACTTGCTCTTGCTATATATGGAAATGCTTGGGTAAATGTGATTTTTTTAAAAAATTAGATGTTATAATCAGAAAAAGGATTACACAGTAGATATGGCATTTTTATTTTGTATGAATTTATGCAAATTATCGCTTTATTTAGAGCATTGATGTATGCATTCTTTCCCCTTAATTATTGTAGATCTGAATAACTCTACCAGATCTTTTTTCCCTATGGAATATTTGAATCTAAAGGAAAATTTTCAAAAATCCAGTTCTGCTAAATGGCCTTTACCAAGCTGCAAGAAAGCATTCAGAGTTTTTGAAGGTAAGATTTTTAAATTTTTTCCTAAATATCATTCATTCTCAAGTGTAATACTTGGAAATAAGACTCTGAGTAATACATGCCATTGGCAAATAGATGATTCTTAAAGTAGAGCTGAGTTTAACTCTCCTGGGTGGTTCATACATAGGGCTCTGAATCTAAAGATAAACTAGAAATTGTAAAAAGACAATTGTGTGCGTACATTTTCATTTATTTTTGAATCTTTAATTCTCTGCACATTATCAGGATAATGGTATGTAGCTTCCTCCTTAGAAAAATTTCTGTCTGCATAGTGGAATAAAGAAAATTACTCTAGGAAAAAAGTTACTAGTTCTCAATGTAGTCAATGAAGACCTCTCAAAAAATCACAATCAGTCTTTTATGAAAGAAGTAATATAAAAAGTTTCAAATAATATATATTATTTGAAATATTTCCATATTGCTTTTTTAATACAAATGAAATGGAGTAATGGGTATGAGTGTTTTAGTTTCATTTTCTCTTTTTTTGTATGAAGAAAGCTTAGTCCTCTTATTGCTACTTTAACACACATTTTCATGATTAGCTGATTGTTAACTGAACAACATTTAAGTTAGACCACTTAAATGCAGGATTCATTGTTTACACATATTTCCCTGTTTTCAGGCTAATGGCCTTTCTTCACCAGGCCTCATGTACATTTACTTATACAGTTACTTGTATATACTTTTTATTGTGCTGAGTCTTGCTATGTCTCTGTCTTCTGACTTTTTAATTCAATAAAAACTACTCCAGGTTTGTGTGCATTCAACAAGCAAAGATACAGTACTTCTTGCTGGACTGCTTATTTCGGCTCAAATCTAAATTGTGCTTGGGAACACCTAAAGTTCCATATTTGGTTTTCATAATTGTTTGAGTTCACTGCCTCAGGAGGCTCCTAGGGACTTAACAGGCATAAAAGACTGAGAATAGTGGCAGCAAAAGTCTTCTGACACTGTATTAGATTCCATTGCAAATGCAATCCCTGATACCACTGAGAGCTGAAGGGGTAAAGAGGGTACTTAGATTAATTTTCTTTTAATTCAGAAGGTAATAGCCTAATAAGGTGTTAGCATTTCAGAAGTCAAAAATAAAGAATGGGAAGAGGAATATGGTAGGTACATGAGTAGAGTGACTGGAGTGAAAAGGGATATGATTACATTGCTAGAAAGCAGTGAAATCTTGCAAATTTGAATGTGAAAATAACTACCTCTGTATAAGAATGCAGTGTTAAATACTGCAATACAATACTGCATTTTCAAAGAAGAAATTCTGTAGCTATGTTAGAAATGCATATGCTCTTTCACCTTCATATCCAGCAGGTCCAGAAGCTCTTTTTGTATGATTCCAGCTTTCATTGTGGCAAAACCTCTTCCACAATATCATTTTAATACTACAGATACAAAAATAGTAAACCTTGAACATTAAATCACTCATTAGAGATGCTAGATAAAAGCAGACCTCAGAACTAGATTGGGACATGAGGAGAGAAAGGTGGCTGTTAGGAAGTCTAGATTATATACAAGATTTATCAGTTTAACTAATTTAGACTTTCTGAACATTGCAGGGCTGCTAGATAAAATTAAGCACTTTCTCTTTTTCCTTACTTTTTTTCCTGAACTGAAGCAGTAACCTAAATATATTTGGTAATCTACATGTGAGTCTTCTTTCATATCAAATTTTCTATGAGGAGTGTAGAATTGTCTTTAACTAATCATACAACCAACCATAACTTTTGAGTTCTCATACAGAAAGGAAGAAACTTCAACACTGAAAGCACTTTTGGGCTTTAAGCTGATGAAAATTCCTCTGGAGTAGTTTCCCCTTGTATTGCACTGTATTTTTTTCCAATAAAATAATCAACAGAGCTCATTTGTTTCATAAACATTACTTATGTTATTGCTCTCTATATGGTATGCTCTGTTTGGTCAAGGATAGGTTAATGATAAAATGGAAATGCTATTCAAGAAGGAAAGCAGTTCTTCTTTTCCCATTCAGATTTTTAATACATGGAAAAGTTAACAAGCTAATTTTAAATATTTCTCTAAAATGTCTTCTGTTTCATATGAGATAAACAAAGATTATATTATTTATTCTTTTGAGTACTGGCAGCTTTAAAAAAATGTAATTGCACAGTAGAAATAACATCTCAATCAGTGGTTTCCTTAAATAGATTTTAAAACAGATAAATAATGTAGTTTGAACAGGAGAGTTAAATAGCAAATACACTCAATCGGATCCTATTATCATATATTCATAGTTTAATAACATAAGTGTGGCCTTTATATGCCATTAAAATGGAATTGCATTCTGTAAGCGCTGTACAGTCACAGAAAGTTCACCAACTAAGGGTAAGTCTCCAAAAGTAATTTGATAGAGAAATGTGGGCTAAAAGAAGTGATTAGGATAATTTAAATTGCAAATATGATACTTAATTTGACAGTGACTTAGGTGTAATCAAGTGCAGGAATTAAAAATGACTGAGACGGTTAGTGCACTGGGCCTAAAAGTGTTATTTCAAAAGCTTTTGCATAAATCTGAGATAGAAATGCATTGAAGAGATAGATGATAAAGTAGTCAGGATAGTGATGGTAGCATTGTAGATGGGTGCTGGCTGCCTGCATATAGAGTAAGGTTGTAGAGATGGCTCAGGAAAAGTAGAGGTGGGTGTTCAGAATGGGAGAAGGGGATTACGAAACCTCTGAGTTACAGCCCTTGGTGGCTGTTTGAAATCATAATTATTCCTAGGCTAATAGGAAGTTCCCTCCAAGTGTTACTGGTGCTAATGTTTTTATTTAAAATATGGCAATTAAATTGAAAGTCTAATTAAATACAGAATATTTATTTCTATATTTTCAAATGTTTACTCTAGAAAATATTCCTCCGTGTTGCATACCATGAAATCTGTGCAGATTTTTTCCTCATCTCATCTCTTTAGGTACTTAATAAAAAGATTGACTTCTGCATCAGTCAAGGACTGCACAATAGAGTGTTTTCCAAGCCTACTAATACCAGTGGAAATTACCACCATCTCAGTAGGTCACATCTGCCGTGTCCTTTTATGCAATCATTCTCTAGAGAAAATGGTGAACAATTTCCTGTAGAGAAAACTTTTAATAATACCTGTTGGTACAATTTTTAATATCTCTGTCTTTAAAATAGGGGTACAACAGTAAAATTTACTTTCTTGATTCAAGATCCTTGTTATCGTGATTTCAGTTTGATAGGCAACAAAAGCAGGATGTTTAAAACAGAAAATTTACAGGTTTTAAGTTCATACTTCCTTTTTTAAAAAATAACAAAAATGTGATACTAGTTTTTAAGTTCAGATACTGTGATCTACTGAGAAGAAAACAAGACAGGTGTTACTGAAAATAGAAGGTGCATCATTTAATTTTAGCTATAAAGAGTAATGCTTGCATATAAGAAGGCTCCCAGAATAATCCTTATTTTGGGGTATTTTTCCCAAGTTCTACTATTCCATCCCACCAGGGTCACCCAGAGCAGGTGACACAGGAACTCATCCAGGTGGGTTTTGAATGTCTCTGGAGAGGGAGACTGGGCAGCCTGCTCCAGTGCTCTGCAGCCCTCAATGTAAAGAAGTTCTTCGTCATGTTTTAGTTTATGGCCATTGCCCCTTTCTCAGTCTCTGAACACCACTGAACAGACTCTGGCACCATCCTCTTGGCAGCTGCCTTTGAGATACTAATGTGTTATTGAGCTTTTCTCCCAGTCTTCTCTTGTCTAGACTACATAAGCCCAGCTCTCTCAGGCCTCTCCTCGTAAGATTCTTCAGTAGAGCTTGTGAAATCACAAAAAGTAATTTGCACACATCTATTTCTCACAAAATGCATTTGCAATCCGCAGTCTTCACAGAAAGTGAATTTTCCGCCTAAAAAAGACACTTTACTGGAAAGTGTTGTCTCGGAGCATCTGTTAGGCTTACAGTACACTAATACAGAAAAGACAGAATCCAAGCCCTGCTGGTTAAGTGTCTTAGGTCAGCTCCACTGATAGCAACTTACTTTGTTATTTTGCTGATTTTTCAGCACTTGGACCTAAGTCTTGCACCCATTTTTCTTGCCCACACGTTCTTTCAGTTCCAGCTGGTGCCTCCTTGGGTCCCATGGAGCAGCTATGCTCTAACTAGCCTTTATGCCTCTCCTTCTGCACCTCACCAAGTAGAAGTCAATCTGAAAGGCAAATAAAATAAAATGGAAGGGGACGTAAAATAAAAAGGTCATTGCCACAGGGGTGTCTTAAGCTTCAGCTTTGGAGCTGCCACTTGTCCCTGTTACTTTGCCAAGTGTTAGTACCAAACATTCTGTAAGTATCAATAGCCTTGTTTATCTTTTAAGCTTTTTTGCAGAGGCTGTTCTTTAGGGACTCCTTCAGAGACACACTCTGATTGAAAAGGATGTCCTGTAACCTTTTTCCAGTCCTAAAGACTGCCTCCAGCACTAGCCTGTGTGGGAGATTAATTTACTGCTCAGAAATTATGGTTGCTGATTTGTCTCTATTGGTTCATCAATGCACTGAAAGGAATCAAATTCTAGCTAATTTGTATGTGTCATCAGGATTGCTTGTTTCCATTTAACCATGATATTGTAAGACTGGTGTACCAGGAATATTGATATCTGTAATTATGCAATGCCAAGGATTGAATAGAATGGCCGTGGCAAAAAAAGCATACTGTAGCCTTTCCACATTTGACATGGCCCTGAATGGATGTTAGATTGGCATCTTTAGTTCTGCTTAGGTAACCAAGTTTTCATACTGGTCAGTGAGACAAACCAAGAACATCTTGGACCTCTTACGAAGCCATGGTGCCACAGCTGTACCAGAGAGACCCAAACAAACTTGTAGGAGAGTTAGAGGTATTGTGGTGTGCCGGTTTTGGCCAGAATCTAGCAATATATCCTCTGGGAGAAAGCCAGGTCACGACTACTCTTCCCCACACCAGCTTTGGGAAAAAAAAAATTCCTAGAAGGAGAGTGAAGGAGATAAAACCTATTTATTAACAAACACACAGGAAAAGGACAACAATACTAAATAGCAAAACCCCTCACTATAAAGAGAAAAACCTGGGAAGAAATTAGAGTCCTCTTGTAGGTGTGGTCCCTCCTTCTCAGAGCTGGCGTGAGGGGTGGCCTTAGGCCCCCTCTGGGCCTGAAGAGAAGTTCTCCTGATGTGTTCTGATGTTGTTGAAACAGTCCAGAAGAGGGGGAAAAAAAAAAAAAAAACCTCACCAAAGCCCTAGGAAACACGCCGGAGGAAAAAAAAAAGGATGGAAGAAAAAACCCAAAAGACTGGCTGAAGAGACAGGCAGGGAGCTCCTCCGTGCTCCTGCAGCCGGAGAATGCAGAGCTGTCTCTATCTCTGTGTCCTTGGGAACTTGCTTTGAAAAGTTCATTTGTTTTTTTCCTCCTGTCTCAAGCTCAGTTTAAAGGCACAAAATTAATTTTTCGGCATAGAGCCATGATAGGGGATACACATCATAGAGTCACCCCAAGACGTGGTTTTGACTCTGCAGCTTACAATTCCTAAAATCTTTCAAAAAGGTCCTCTTCTAAAGATACTTGATAAAATATAGCTGTGTTTAGGATAAGAGGGAAAGTTCTTTGAAGCATTAACAGCCAGTTAAAAGATATCAAACTAGGAATAGAAATTAATGATTAATTTTTCTCACTGAAAGGATATTATATGGGTCCTATATGGGTCTATATTACAGTTTCTTTCACCCAGCATATTTGTTTACAAGATATGGAGATGTAACATTTGCTTACAGTACTGAAATATTTGGGATAATAAAAATTAAAACCAAGTGCAAGCAGTGGAAGGAGACTGTCTTGGTACCTCGTGTTCTTCAGCAATGCTTACATTGTTTTCCTTTCATCAAAAAACAAGGTAGTTAAAGGGAAGGGTACAGACAAGATTAAAGAGAAAGTCAGGTTTCAATTGTTTCCTGATGAGGAATATGTAAATAGACTAGAATGCTTCACACAAAGAGATTACTAAGAGATGGAGGATGATTGTGGTAATTAAGATCACGAAAGGCGTGACAGAAGTGTATGGGCTGCTGTTATTCCTGGTCTCATAATAAAAGAACTAGAACTCTGCAAAAGAACTAAAAGACATTAAATAAAATTATCATTACCCCAAAGCATGGGTTCAGATTCTTGTTCCTGTTAAACTCAAAGATACCACATTTGTCTACAGAGATCCTGGAACTGCAAGTCCCTGAGACTGAGAGGGAAAAGTATTGCAATATGCTTGCCCTGTTCTTAGTTTTTTTCAATGCCAACCGATTCCTCATAGTTGGACTTGTCAGAGAAAGAATTATAGGGTAGGAAGACCTTTGGACTACTGAGTATGCCTGTTTTATGAGATGTTCTACAGTTTTATGACAGTGGTGTCTTTCCATTACATTAAGCCATCATAAAAGAATTTTTTTTTAATTCAATATGATCACATAAATATTTGCTCTCTAGAGACAGTTGTAAACAATACATACTCGTAGTTTAACCACCCTAGGTAAACTTTGAATTACTAGTTTTTTGAAGTGGTAGTCTTTCATCACAGAGTTTGTTCAGAGCATAAAATGCCTCTTGGTTTTAATATTCATGTTTTGCGTAAAATTCTGCTTTGATTAGATCAGGTTAGGATTGGTCTCTGTGAACAAGTGGAAGAAAAGATGCCTTCTTTCTTCATCATTGACAGGAATTAGCAAGTGTTTTTTATGTGTTTTAGTGGGATGGGGAATAATCCTTGCCAGCTATGCCAAGTAGAATAGGAAAAAAAATGGTTATATTCTTAATTAGCTGTTAACTATTATGGTCAGTAAAGTTTTTGTTGTACATTCTTCCCCAGCACTGAAATGCGCTGCCTAGGAGAGCAGTTTGTGCTCATGTAGCCCCTAAAGGGTCTCAACTCTGCTGGTGTAAATACATCTTATCTCAAAAGTTAAGTTTTCTTGGTGTTCAGTCCTTTGATTTGATACCTCAGAGAAACCTTGTTTGCTATAAAAATAACAATTTTCAATTGATAATAGATGGTAGATGGTTGGCTTCATCACTATCAATGAGTTGACAGAGAAGAAAGCAGGACAGCCATGTACAGAGTTTTTCCTACCTAACATGCCTGTGATTACTACTTCATACACCTGTACCAGTGACAGATAGCTCTGTGCCCATTCCATATTTGGACACAAGTTCATTTTGATCCTGGAGCATTTATTGTGCAGAAACCTGACAAGATTTTTGGAAGAATATGGTGCTTGCACAGCATAATTGTAAAAAGTTAGGCAACATTTTTTAGGCAATACCGAGTTGTGGAGACTCTTGCAAAAACAAAAGCTGACATTTTAATTTGATGAAGGACAAAAGAGGAACCATGGAAGCACTCAAGGTGATATGTGAGAATAATAAGCAAGAAAAAGTGATCATATTTTAATTAGTCTAGAGCCAGACTAAGCACACCTTCTCAAAGAAGCCAGAGATGAGCAAACAGTAGAATAAATTCAGGAGCTTTGGTGAATATCCTCGCTGAGTAGATAAAGTTGAATGTTTGAAATGGCATCAGAAAAAATCAGAGGTAACAACTACTACACATCTAATCAAGGATTAGAGGAAGGAGTTTTTAACAGTTCATAAGCATTTTCTTTTTATTTCAAACAGCTTCTTTCTTGCTAACTTTTAAAATGTTTGTGAAAATTTATTTTTAATTTTCTGTTGAACATTTATGAAGGCTTTTTAGACAGCTCTTTCTGTGAAACATTGGCTAACTTCCTAAGAACTAGTTAACTACTGTCAGCGCCAGAAAAAATTCAGTTTAGAAAAACTGTGCCAGCTTTCTAAAGATACAGTCTTGTACTTTGGATTTTTCATGCTCTGGAGGAATATTTCTTTTGTTTGCTGAGATGGGAAATAGGAATTTTGTCCAATGACGTTAGCTAAAGCTGAACATGTCTTTGTTTGAAGACAATAGCATGGCTCCAAGGTAGGCCATTCACCAGTTTCCGTGGAGAAATTAAGGGAGGCATGTTGTCAAATTTGCAAATAAACTAAATGTTTTGTGTAAAGACTCAGAGTGTTGTCTTATGGAGGGGTGTGGTGAGGCATGTCTATTAGGTGTGTTCCCTCTGACCTCTACTGTCACACAGCCCCTGTCTTAAGAGAAGTAAGGCCAAGACATTAATTTATTTTTAAGAAAGTATTTGCATTACGGTATTTCACTAAAATTGGCCTAAAACATTAAAGCCTGAAGCACTAAAAGGGTTGTAACAGCAGTTTATAATGAAACTCTGCAAATTTTTTGTTAAATCATCATTAGTATTGAGTTAATATTACTTTTTGACAAAATACAGCAATCATGCAGGTCACACAATAATAATCTAGAGAGAATTAAGCAGCATGCCAAGTAGTGTTCACAGTAAAGACAAGAAGGGATATGACATATTTTTAGTGCTATTTTATATTTATTCAGTCATCTCTTACTATATTGTCTGCCTATAAATATCAATAGTTTTTGTCCCTCTACTTATTGTGAGGTAGCAGTCTGTACAGAGCCTAAGGAGATGTAAGTAGTTAGGGAGGGAGGAGCTGTGGGGAAGAATGAAACTAGAGGGAGGTGATGCCATTACAGCAGTATGGCACAAATGGGTAAAGACTTCTGTGATGATAACTTAACAAGAGTTGCTGGCAGCTGAAATACACTATTTGGTTACCTAAGAAGATGACATAGAAATGTTCAGTGGTAAAATGTAGGGACAGCAGGAGGGAGATGAATGATGATGAGTAAGAGATTAGATGAAGAGAGAGTAGAAGAGAAATGGAAAACACATTAAAAATAAGATGAAAATTCATTGATTTAGAATATTCTGAATACTTTTAAAAATTATTTTTTCATATCGATTATTGATGCACATACCACAGAAAGTTAAATACCTCAAGTTGCTGTTTGAGATTCCTTGGTTTTCACTGCACTGTTATGGCAAAGAGAAAAGGTGTCCGCAAGTTAAATTCTCTGTTAAGATACAATTTATCTACAAGAAAACGTGGACAAAAGTTGATTACAACTCCCCATCTTAAAGGCAAATATATTAAAATTACCATAACTATAATTTGTATGTCATCAATATACATGTACAAAACTTATCTTTAAAATCAAAGGAAGACATGTTATGGTCTAGAAAGTATGCAATCTATGCATTTAGAGCTCTGTGACATGCGTGAGACCATGCAGCTTCATTCCTTGGTGTCAGTCCTTAGCTGGTACATAATATCCTGACTGTTTGATACTCCGTGCCTTTCGGGGAAGAAAGAAAAAAGCAAACAGGCAATTCACCTAGTTTCTTAAAAAAAACGATCTGCTTGTTGACGAGCTTCCAAAATACCTTCAGGTCTTCCAAAGTCATGTGATTTTTACACTGTGACATGTGGATTAATTACTCCCATTTTAGTATGTATCCTAGCAGCTAAGCTAGCCAAGTGGCTTCTATTTGTGAGTATTGATAATTGTAGAATAATCACAGATGATTATGTTTTCTGTGATAATAATCACAGACTGAGCATGTTTTCTAAGCTCATTATGCCCTCCCACAGTCCTCTTGTTTTTTGATTCCTTTATTTTCAGGAAAGTAAGCATCCCAAGACAGAAATTATGAGTTCTACTTTTTCTGTGAATTTTGAGAGGGAGTGGACATAGTAGTCATTGAATAATTCTCATAAAATTGGTAAATATCTTTCTTATTTAATGAATGAGTGAAAATTTTAGTTATGCAGAATATCCAATGTAAAATGTGTATGCATGCATTTAATGTGGCTTTATCGATTTTGTTATTAATTTTTAAATTTCCTCATTTTCTTCTCTAACCATCTGCTTATTTGTCTATATATATAAGCTAACTTAATGGATTGCATTTTAATTGGTAAAAGCTGAATTATTTAGCTATAAAACAGCAAGAGGTAGCTGTCTTCAGACTTTTTATTTGTTTATTTGCTTAATACTCTGAACATAATTGTTAACTGTTGTAGAGGTACTATTTTTTTTTCTTAGAATTCAGACTAATAGTAGGAATGTGCAAAAACTTCATTTATAAATTCTCATTGAAGTCTGACAAGCTCTATTTGAATGGAGTAAGATCTTATATTTATTTCCTATCCAGAGTAAGACTGTCAAATCTCTTTCTCAAGTGAAAATAATTGTAATTGTGATGGAATGCAATTTACAGTATTTCACAGAGGAAAAACTTCAAATTACAAGTTGCCTCTACTCTGTTCTAAAGGCCTGAGAGATGTTATTTTCAGGGACTGACCATAAATGATCCAAAGAAATGCTAAATTCAAGTGGCTTTCATGTATTAATGTAGTTAATAACCTTAAATTCCAGACTTATTTTGTTTACATATCTCTGTAGAAAAACTCTAAGATTAGCTTTGAAAAAAAGATTGTATTTATACTCTTGAAAATAATATGGGAAGTTAGAGCAGTATGAAATAAATATTTTTAAGAATTGTCATTGTTACAGGAACTTCTATGAATTTTTTTGGTTGGGATTTTTCATTATTTCCATTTCATGTATTTCTGGTTCATTTTGGTATATTCTTTTCCCAGATCCATGCAGGATTTATAAAGTTTTAAGAGAGAGGAGACTATTCTTAGATATAAATGCCAATAGTTTTGCTGATACCAGACAGCAAGAAGCATTGTTTGCCTGGTGCTTGATTCTGTAGGACTGAAGTTCTTACAAGCTTTTTGTTTTGACAAATGCAATGTATGTCAGTTAGTGACACTTCCACATTTTGGGATTTCTGCATAGTATTGTCTGTAGCATGTTGTTCTTCTTTTCACGTTAAATGCCTTATGAAAGTCACAAAACAGACCTTTAGCTGTAACAGTGGCTCCCAAACACTCTGCTTCATAGAAGGGAGTGTCCCTTATGGGATCAAGTCTAGTGTCCCATATGAAAGGCTTCAGGACATGGCTTTTACAGATTTTCACAGTAACCAGTTGCTTATCTAGACTCTTTTAAAAAGACAGCATTCTTTGACGCCTTTAAAAGCAGTTACTATGTGTTCCTCACTAAATTGCCTGCATGCAGTTGATTTGTTCATGTGCAGAAGGTACCTCTATGATACACACTGTAAGTTCAATAAATGACATCTTATGCATGCACAAATTACTGCTTAAACACAATTTACCTCTCTGAGACTGTCATAGAATTCAACATTTAAACCAAAAGCCCAGCAAAAGTCCTGTAACTGGTAAGACAGACAACACAGTGGGTGTAAAAATGGTTTCAGGTAAGAATTATGTCCATTTTACGTCCAGATTTTATAAAGCCCAGCTGCTTTATAGAAAGCAGGTCTTGGATTTGGGGGATGGAAAAGAAAAGGAAAGATGTTTAGGCTATCATGCAAGTTTAGTCACACATGTTGGCAGCCAGTGAGAGCCCATGGGTGAAATCAGAAGGGCAAGAGAAGAGAAATATGCAAAGAGAACAGAGAGAAAGTGAGAGGAAGGTAAGAGAAGGATAGTAAGGGAGGTTTGCAAAGATGATTTTGCTGTGGAAAAGGCCTTGAAAGGTGATAGTAGAAGTTTTAACATAGGAAAGTTGAAGGTGTGCATCCTGGAGCAAGAAGGGTTTGGAATTTGATATGTTTCCCTCTAGGAAAAAAACCACTTCTGTGACAGTGAGTGTGTGGAGCTGAAGTACTGAGGCAAGAGGGTGGGGAGGTTCAAGCTTTTCATGCTTGGATGGATGTCTGGATCTGAGAAGGATGGTGGTTGCATTGTGGCCTTGATTTGGGGAAGGAACTGGATACTTTGGGAACTTGAGTTTCAGTGGAGAGCTTGAGACTGAGTTAGAGCTTGGGGCACAAGATGAGAAGTCAATAGGACATGCTTGCAGTCATTTACACAGGATAATTCTGTCATAAACCTCTCTGGCAATATATGATTTTTCTTTCTTGGAAATACAAATCTCACAGCTCATCTTAACTAGCAAATCTTGCAATTTAGCTATTATGTTAGCATAACCAGAATATAATGCCTCTTGATGTGTGCATGGGAGAAAGCTGGCATTTATGCAAGAAGTTTGGGATGATATCGTATTTGTGAAAGGAACATAAAAACACCTGTATACTTGAAAAATTATAGAATACTTGGAAATTTTGGTTTTTTTCCTCCATGCTGTCATCAAGTCTGCAGGTGACAGCAAATTGGTAGACTCAGTGGTGGGGCTGCTATTCAGAGAGAACAACAAGTTGGAGAAATGCAGGTGCTTCAGCAAACAAGGACCCTTTCGCCAGGCACCTAAAAAGAAAAATAGATCCAAACAGAAGATGGAAAATACAGTGTAGAAGAGCACATAGCAAGCCAAACTGAGTTCTTGTTAGAATGCCACAGCACTCTTTGTAGTTCAGAACATTCATATGTGATTTGGGAAAGTGATACATACATAGCTGGTAAAATTTGCAGTGTTATTAAATTACTCACTTCACTGATGATAGTAAATGTGAATTTGACAGCTAACAGTTCTCTTGATCAGTGACCTTGGGGAGGCAACAGAATACATTTTCTTGGGGTCTGCAGAGAAAAGCAAAGTCAAGGACAGATTGATAGATTCAGCACAGGGCTGCCATTCAGAGATACCTAGACAAGCTGCAGAACTGTGCTGGCAGGACTTTGTGAAATTCAGCAAGGACAAATGCTGAGACCTGCACCTGGGAAGGAAGAGCCCCTGGCAATGAGACAGGTTGGGCACTTATAGCCTGGGGACAGATCTCTGGAAAGAGCCTGGGCATCCTGATGGAGAGCAAGTGTGAGCTGGAAGTGTGCCCTGGCAGTGAAGAAAGCAAACAGCACCCTGCGCTTTGTGAACAGGAGTATGATGTATGAAAACCTGTAGATGAAGCTTTTTTCCCCTACTACTTGGCACACTACATCTAAAATCCTGCAGTTTTGCCTTCCTCCCCCATACAGGGAAGATGGCAGTAGACTAGAGCAGGTTTAGCAGAGGGTCATCGGGATGCTCAGAGGCCTGGAGAACCTGACCTGAAAGCAGAGGCTGAGGGAACTGGCTTCTTCAGTCTGGGGAAGGGTAGGCTTTGGGGACGATCTCTGGTCAACCTTATCCTTACCTGTAAGGACACCACCAAGAGGAAAGACCAGCTGTTCACAGGGATGCATGGCAAGAGGATGAGCATTAGGGGATATGAAAAGTTCAGATTGCAAGTAAGGAAAACACTTCCACTGTGAGGACAATCAGATGGTGGAGCACGTGCCCACAAAGGCTATCCATCTCCATAATGCATAATACTCACTGTGATGAGCTGTAAATTAGCATTTAAAAAAAGACATTTGGATAATACTGGGATTAATTTTCTGAAAAAATTTCATGCACACCCACAGCCAAAAGGTAAGCAGGAATTATTAAAATCATACCAAAATGGAAAATATTATGTCATTGTCTAGATATACAGTGATCCCACATCTCAAGTTTTGCATATAATTTTAGATTACATCATCTCAGAGAAAGATAAAGCAGGGTGAAGCATAATGTGGAAAGGATAATTTGAAATATTGAAGCTTTTCCATACAAAGGAAATTCAAAAGTGGTTTTGTTTGGAAAGCATATTAGAGAAGACAGATACAATAGGTCTGTAAAATTATGAATGGCATAAGGATGTTTCAGGAAAGATTATTCACTGTCTCTCAGAGGTATTCTTGCATTAGCAATTATATGAGCCGTAACAGAGCACAAAAATTGGTGCTGTGGGGTCAGATGTCCACATTTGCATGTGAGGCAACTTACTTGCAGTCCCAAGGGCTAAATGCCCATTAGTGGTTAAAGCATATTACTGGAACACTTCGGAGCTCTTAGAGCTCATCTTCTGTCTCTAGTTTTACCTGAAAGGAAAACAATTTGTTTGCTCCAAAACTCTTCCACCAAGGGACATAAGGTGCAGTAAATGGAGTCACTGTGAGATCTGGTTCAAAAGCATGCAGAGACACATGTAATGCTGTTTTAATGCATTGTTCTGAAAACAGCTCCAAAGATCTAGTGCACTAAGCTGTCAGTTGCTGCAAGGGCACATATGGGAAGGCCTCCGTCTGTACATGCATTTTTTTCCCACAGTCTTTCAATAGATCTATCTTATCCTCTGCAGAAAGAAGAGACTGTGCCAAAATTATGTACCTTGGTATATCTGATTAGCTCAGAACACTTGTTCATACGTAATTTAATTTTACATGAGCACTTAAAATGGAAATGGTTATTGTAGCTTGCATTATTATTCATTTGGGGACATTTTTAGAGTAAAATTTTCTATCTGATACCTTCTATTCTCAAGTTTAAAAAAAAGGAGGTCAATTTATAAAATTGGGAGAATATTTTAATTTTTTTGTAGTTTATTTTGTGTTTTGCTAGTACTTCAGCAGAAGGTTGCAAAGCGCAACAGATGTGCCTGCCAATGCTGTAGTGAAAATCGTTTTTGGTTTGCACACTTTGGTGCATATAGAAGCGTGATTTGCACACAACATTGTTTTTGTTATCTAGTAACAGGTTCCCACTAACAGTCTGCCAGACTCTGCCAGCACTGTGCATGCATATTCATACGATTTGAGTAGAAGTTCTTGTTTGGAGTATAGCAACACAGGCATGTGCAAGGAAGTTAAATAAAATACACATTCTCACAAATCCATGCCCATGTATAAATTATTTGGGAACTATATTATTTGGGGTCTGTAATCCTGTATGATAGGATTTATTTTTTAAGAAAGAGAAAATACATTAGAAGGGGTTTGATGCTCCCTCAGGTCTTCTGTTTCATAATTCAAACCCCTACTCCATGTTGCTCTTCAGTTTTTGAGGAACTCTACAGCTCTCAGTTCTTATCTGCAGATGGCTAAGAGACATAGCTTATTTCCACTCTGGCTGGAGATACAGACATCTGAAGGTATTTTTCTTGTTAGAATTTATTAAAGAATCACAGAATTAATCCTAAAAATTGCACATAACATGAAAACAGAACAAAAATCCAGAGTACAACTGCCCTTTTTCAATGGGACAGATTTTCTGCCTTTGCACCACAGCTCCCAGGCTCTTTTTTGTGCCACTGTCAGACCTACTGTCTGACACAGCTGCACAGACTCTTCTCTAACCTCGTATCTTGACATAGGGAAGATCTATGCTTCCACAGTACCTCTGTTGATACATGGAGAAGTCTAGGGAGCAATGAAGTGGACAGACCTTTTGGCAGGACCCCACACTCAGGCCATCTTGGAGTCACAGGATTTTTACTTTCACTTGACTTGTTTGCATCTGCCTATATATTTTTAAGGTGTTACCAGCATACAAACAGTGATTTAAAAATTGAATTTTAACCTGGTACGCTTTATATTAAACATAATGCACATAATATTAAAGCAAGCAGAACTTATTTTGAAGACTGTTATGAAAAAGAATCTCAGACCCTAGAAATGGGAATTCAAATGTGTTTTAGCTGTTGAACTATGTATATACAAATCTGGATATGTTTTGATTACTGAAGAATTCAGATCAGTAGACTTAGGGAATCCAGCTTAATTAACTACTGAAGAGATTGATTACAGTATATGGAGCCTTTCACTTCTAGATCACTGAGTCAAACTCAGTGAAAGAAGGCACCAAAAGAGAGGTATTCATAGATCTCGATAAAATAAGCAGATAGTATTACTTAACTGTAGTAGAGAATTCCAAATACAAACAAACAAACATATTATTTTCTAGACATGGAATACAGAGTTACTTTTTAAATCTTACAAAATCAGTTCCACAGTTAGCTTCTTGTCCGACAAAGTGATGAAACTTAGCTGTGAGGTGTCAGATTTCCTGCTTCTATTTGTCTTTTTGATAACTGGGGGAAGGAGTGTTAACTTTTTTTTTTACTAGTCAATCTGGTTCCTTTTAAAAAGATTTTTATCTCCTAGTCTGTTTTTCAGCAGGTTTTCAAAGGCACTCAAATACTGTAACAAGGAGGCATTTCCCACATGCTGCTCACAGGATGGAGTATATGGACTTCGAGGATGATAGCCGTGGATGGCGGTTTGATATGGACATGGTGATAATCTACATTTATTCAGTCAACTGGATAATAGGATTTATTGTTTTCTGTTTTCTTTGTTATTTCTTTTTCCCTCTTTAGGCTGTAGAAGTAACAGTTAAGGAAAATGACAGTCATGTGAACCACAAAAATGTGAATAGAAAAATATTTAAAAAGGTAAAATGTTTGATACTGCATTTTTATCATTCAGAATTGTAATAGACTGCATCAAGCATGCTGTGAAGCTATTTTATGCTTCTGCTATATGTGACAAAGTATTTGAGTTTGGTTACAAATACAATGTGAAATGCATATCGTACTTCATTCAGTGGGAGTTTTGCCTTTGGAAGATTTTGATGGGAAAATAATTTACCCGTAATTTATAAAATGATTACTCTGTAAAAGTACTCCCAGTTTTTAGGGGAAGTCTGTGTACCACAACAGAATGTCATCCGTAGAGTCTTTTTGGGATTTGACTGTTGTTGACACACTTTGCTCACTCACTGGTGCTTCAGTTCCTCATAAATAAAAGCAATAAAGATGCTTTCCATTTTTACTCAGATCTTTTGGGAGCAGGAGCAGTGCTGCACCATGCATTATATAGACATTCATCAGAGCTATTTCAGTGCCATGATCCAAATCCTGGAAAATTTTGACAACTGATAGACCTGTCAGCATTCCACTGTGGACATTCTGAGCCTGTTAACCAAAAAGAAAAATTATACTGCAGTGTGCTGCCGGTTCATCTTTTCAGCAAATACCAATCAAAAGGAATCAACTAGCAACCACAAGTGCACCACAATAAGAGGACCATTTTTGTGCAGATTTCCAGTGTAGCACTGTGCCTTTTTTACCGATCTAGATCAGTGTGTTTGGATCCAGCAAGACAGAATGGAGGGCAAGCAGCAGGCCTGCTGGCTATGATGCTGTGAGACACTGACCCAAATAAATACTGGAGATAGAAGCATTCTCCAGTGTAAGAAATCAGTGTCATTATTAAATTCCTATAATAATCGAGGATATTCTTAAGTGTCGGCTCTCCAGGACTTTATGTCTCATGGGAGAGTACATAAGAGGGCACAGTATTTATTTGCACCTTTCTTGTGAAACAATTCTAAAGCACTTTATAGTTATTCTATATATAGACTGATGAGTTACAGTAGCAAACTGCAGTCAGTTCAACAATCATTCCAGACTTGCTGCTTTACACAGTATTTTCAAATGAAAGTGAAAGAGCATCTATTAAATTATAGAAAAAGATATTAGAAAGTAATGTGGGAATCAGGTGCTGAAGAATGGCACGAGGTAGTTTAGGGCCTTACTTTTCAGGAAGGTACAAGGAAGTTTTTATTTCTAATGGCATGACTCTTCAAAGTGCACTGTACTTTCATCTAGAAAAGCATGTGAGTGTAGGTATATTGTCCCTCTAGTATCAGAATTTGTGTGGGAGACCTGTGGTTTTTCAGTAGGTGGTGTACTCCCCTGTTCTAGCGGAGAACAAGGAGAAATGTGTTGTGGAAGGTGCCATCTGCCAAATGTGATGGAATGAAATCAGAGTTTTATTAAGCATGAGCTTATATTCCTTTACTGGAGCAGCTCCAGCATGGTCAGCCTCTTACAGGCTATGAAGGGATCAGGACCAGAAACTTTTAATCTGAAAATCAGCAGTAAATCAACTACTAATATTTAGTTTTCTTACAGGCTGCATAAAACAATCTTTTCAAGAATATATGAGTAGAATTAAAAATTACAAGTATAACTACACTGGTTAGACTAAATAAACTTTGCCATCTTTTTTAATATATGCAAATTTAAAGAGATGTGAGAACTGAAATTCACCATCACCATATAGTCGTGGTTGTTACAAAAATGTATTTTTGTAATAATAATCCACTTAGTTACTTTGTCTCTACCTAAAAGTGGCTGGCTCTATTATTAGCGGCATTAGGCATGATGTTTTAAAAGATTTAAAGATGTAATAAATCATTTGGTGCAAATTTTTTAAAAGCTAGTCTTTTAAAATCTGGGGGCTCCTCCTAAGTCATAGGCTCCTGCTTTGCTACATGCAGATGTGTGGGTGTGTATGCTAAAATATTATCAGTAACTTTAAACATTTCTCTCATATATGCCAAGACTGGCATTCTAACTGCAATTTTTGTTTGCCTTTCTAAACTTGTGAAATTACTGTTCATATCTCAGCAAAGGGAGTGACCAATTCACCTGTTAAGACAAAACTGCTTCTACCTTTTGATCTCATAAAAAACCTAAGATAAAAAATGTCATGAAAAATTACTTTAACTTAAGTGTCATAGTCTAAAATTCCAGTAATAATGTTATTTAAATTTTTTTAAGTGGGATGTCTGATAAAGCAATATCCTTCAGTAAATATTCAAAAATATATTGAGACATATGAGATGTAATAGAGGTGCTAACTAGTACATAAGAAAAAGTTTCATCATTTTTAATAACATGTTACTATGGTTTTATTTGAAAAAGGGCAACAAAGAAGAGGAAAAATCCAATCTAATATTGGCCCCTCTGTACATTTTTGACAAGAATTGATGGCTGAGCGTGGCAACATTTTTCTGAAGTTAGTAGGTCTCACAATTTTGTAGGGCATTTCTAATTGTTTAATTCTACCTTTCTTCAAGGCCTAAACAATAAACTGTTTTTTGAGCAATATTGTTTTACTTTATATGGGTTGTTATTAATTCCAGAGGAAGACTATTTTAAAATTATTAAAAATATACATGATGAATACTACTCCAACTCTGAGAGACATCCTCTATTGGAAAACACCTAGAAGATATAGAGTGGAGATGCACTTTTTTTTGTCATGTATTGGGGTTTTTTTGAGATACATACCTTTGTAAAAATGCAGTAAAAATTCAAAGGCTCAAATTTGGTTTTCCTTGAAGTCTGCTGTAAAATGCTGTTGATATCTCTTGGAGCAAGAGCAGGTCCTTCGTACGCTATTTTCTGGTTAAATTTATACTGATCAGCAAGCTTGTATTTCTTAACTACCATAGTATTAAAATGTTTACAATAAAATTTGAGTTGTTTTTATTATTTTGCAGCCATTTCACTAGATTTTGCTTGGTGGAATTAATATTTTAATTATCACTGTCTTCTTTGATATCTCTTTTGTTTCTGCTTGGGGGACAGCTAAGGTTTGCTGAATTTTTCAATACTGGGATTAGCTCTTTTCATTCTCAGCAGCCTTTTACTTGTTTCAGTACTTTCCAGGCAACAGCTTTTGTCAGAAATCATCTGAGGGCATGGTCTGGATCTTAACACATTCTGATGATGAAGAATACTCAGTACCAGTGCTGTTAGTCAAGACCATTTAGCTGTTGAAGACAGCAGA
Organism: Monarcha castaneiventris obscurior; assembly: GCA_026261815.1. Classification (NCBI taxonomy): domain Eukaryota; kingdom Metazoa; phylum Chordata; class Aves; order Passeriformes; family Monarchidae; genus Monarcha; species Monarcha castaneiventris. The sequence continues at coordinate 10,982,269 of JAMPIT010000893.1, read as the reverse complement.
AATCCAGAACCAGACTTAAGTTTTACAGGCAAAGGAACTTCCTGCATACTCAGAATTGTGTGAGGTTTTTTGCCTAGCAGTGGGTATGTTTGTAGCTCCCTACCTGCCAAAGGTTCAGTCATCTTGATTCTCTCATGAGACAATTCTAAAAAAAGTCCCAAACAATAGCTGCTCAGGGAGTAGCTGCTGTGAAGCACAGCGGAGTCTTTCATGGCTGTGTGCCTGTCTACAGAAGCTCAGATCCAAGTTAAGCTTTTTCCAGTATTCTACATACACACCTCGTGTTTCTATCACGTCAACAACAGCCTCAGTTACTGATACTGAGATGGAAAAGAAGGAAGAACCAGAGTTTAGGTATGTTTTGTCATTTTTAGAGAAAATTATTGCTGATAATGTGAAAGTCTGGCAGTAAGAGTAGCTATTGTAGCTATCATCTGACAAGTAACTATCTTGTTGGTGTGTAGTGTTGCTTTTGTGGATGTGTTTTCAGCATCTTTTGTTCTTTGCAATCTTGACAACATCATAACTATGAGATGCGCACTTTCCTCTGGGGAATTTCAGGTCACAGATGAACGGAAAAGAAAGATAGGACATCAAGAGCATGTGCTGGTATTCAGCCCCAACACCCAGGCAGATGCTGCGGGGAAGGAGGAAAGATATGGTGTAGATTACTCTGGATCTGGAGCAAGACATGAAGCTCTCCTCAGAGATGCCTTTTATTTAGCAGAAAGTTCTAAGACAGACAGTAATAGTGTAAGGACTTAAAGATCACAGTTTTCTGTTGCAAATGCATTTACCACAGAAAGACTGTCATGAGAGAATCACAGAATGGAGTGACAGGATGGCCTAACTCCAAGTCTGCAAGGTCTGGCTAGCACATCCTCAGTAATCCAGACAAAAATTCACACAGTGACAAAGTGTGTAAAGAAGCAGCTGCTCATACTCGTATCAATGGTCAAACAAAGATCACCCCAAATTATGGGACAGCTGGCATCTGCAGCGACCAGAGCCCCCCTCCCCCAAATATGCTTCTGTGGATACCTGCAACCTGGACTGTGAATTAAGCCACCATGAGGAATATTTGAGAAAAGATAAAGGTGGTACTATTGTCTGAGTGGTATCTCAGGCCTAGGGGGAGGTAAACAAAGCTGGGGAAGAAGAATGTTTTAGTGATAATGGCTGAATTTATGGGCTGCAAGGAAAGCCGACTCTAACTGTGCTGAAGTCAGCTCGGACCAGGTAAAACGTAATTCGGCAGGGGAGATTGCAGCCACCGACTCACAGCCCAGAAGAAGACTGAGCATGGCACTCATTATCATTAGAAGTGAGGGAATCATTTAGCCAATAGGAGAACTGTGTAGCCAATGACCATTAATTCCTTTGCTTACAAAAATGTATAAATAGTGAAAAGCTTTGAATGACCTCAGAATCCATACCACCAAGAACCCCCAGGTAAAGAAGGACCAAAAGGACACCACTGGATCCATGGGTGGTGACTATCTTCTGCTCTCTTTCACTCATTCTCTCTCTCTCCCTCTCTCTTTCACTGTCATTTTATTGTTAAATAAAATCCATACTACTGACTTTGGCATATGGTCTCATTTGCACCTTAGTTCAGACCAAGGCTTCTCTCAGTAAAAGGATCCTTAACAAACAGTGAGGTGGATTTAAAACTGGCTGAACAGCCAAGCTCAGAGTGCTTTGATTAGGTGCTTTGCACCAAGTCTACCTGGAGGCAAGTAGCTAGTGGTGTATCCCAGAGAAAAAACCTGGGTCCTATCCTGTTCATCACCTTCAGTAATGACCTGGATTTTGGAGTGGAGCATACCCTCAGCCAGCTGCAGAGGACAAAACAAGAAGTGGGTGATACACCAGAGGGTTGTGCTGCTGTCCAGTGGAACTTTGACTGGCTGGAGAAATGGACTGAAAGGAACATCCTGCTGTTCAACACGGAGAAGGGCAAAGTCCAGCACCTGGGAACAGCCCCCCGCCCATGCCTCAATACATGCAGGAGGTCACCCAACTGGAAAGCAGTAATACCATCCCAGCCCGGCTCCGTGGGGTCCCGCGTGTCCCCACTGACGCACGGGTGGGGTCAGGAATAAGGTCGGTAGCAAAGAGTCGAGAAGGGTATTGCATGTGTTCGGCAGGAGCATTTATTGCTCCCACACTCTCAAAAGGCGCAGAGGCAAATATGAACATGAGCCCGAAACTCAGAGTTTTATCCGGGGGCGGGGAAAAGGTGGGACCAGGGAACGGGGCCAATGGAGAAGCTCTGGGGAAGTGCCGAGGGGGACAGAGGCTGGCAGCCAACTGGGGAATTCAAACTGGGACAGATTAACCCTACCGAGCTGTGCATCCTGGGAGAAGCCTTTCTGGTCACCCTAACATAAAGTGGTTCTTGTGGTACTAGGGACTTGTCTTACTGAGAGCCTTCTGTCCCTTGTAATGTGCGTTCTAGCCACCACAAGCAGCTCTACAGAAAAGAACATGGGGGTCCTGGTAGACTTCAAATTGAATATGAGCCAGCAGTGTCAAGAAGGCTAATGGTGTCCTCAGCTGCATTAGGCATTGTGGCCAATAGGTCACAGGAGATGGTCCCAGTCTGCTCAGCACTGATGAGGCCATCTCTGGGGTGCTGTGTCCAGTTCTGGGCTGCCCTGAACAGAAGAGATACAGAGGTATTAGTGAGATGTCAGCAAAGGACTTCTAAGATGACTAAGGGAATGAAGTCTCTCATATGATTAATTCTGTGAGTCGTCACACAAGAATTGACTGGCTGAGGACTAGAATAAGTGGATTCCTCAGTAAAGGGTAAATAAAACAAATATCTGAGGAGAACATCATGTTTTCCCTTAATAACAAAAGGCAGTATAATGCTGGAAGAACTTGGCCCACTTTTTTGTCCATTTCTGTTGTTTTCTGTACATATCTGTAATTCTCTGCTTGGAATAATTAATTATAATTTTCTTTCACTGTTATCTTGAGTCAATACAACCAGTCTCTCTTTGGTAACAGTTCAGTCTTTAAGGGGTTTATTTTTCTTCCTACTTATTGAAATCTGGTTGTTGCGGTTGCCTGCAGTACTCAGAAAAGTACTGAGGAAAAAATCACAGAAAGTTTAGTTGTATTATTTCAGTATGAGCCATCGTACTGTCAGAAATTGATATGCCAACTTTCTAAACTTTTTATTATTATTTAAATGTTAAAGCTTAAAATCTAATTTTTTACAGGAAAGGGTTTGAAATCGAATTTCAAACAGTACCTCCTAATTTTGGCTGCTTCACTTTGTCTTTCCCAACATGAGACCTTCCTTCTAAAGTGACTTGATGCAGAACTGAAGATCACTTTTCTCCAAAATGAGTTCTTTAGGATTTCTTATGTTGGGATCCAAAGCCTTAAATATATTTAAGATTGACTTCAGCAGTGATCTGGATCCCAGCAGAATCAATAAAAGTCATCATTGTAAAATCTAGTTTCTCATATACACCTGCACCTGGATTTGTGTCTTACAAACTTTTTCTATTACTGTAAAATGTATTCTGATGACATTTCTGGAGTTTTGAGAATTTCTTGTGAAAGCAAGTTGAAATTTTATATTTACTTACATTTGATTCCTCTATGACTGAAAGTAAACTAAACCTCCAGAATCTGAAATGTATTAGGATTTCTTTGTTGTTGTGATATAATCCTGGAAAATAAATACTGTCAATATTAGCTTAATAAAATTACTTAGTTAAAAAAACCTTAGTAATAATCTATTTAATTTTCCACCAAAGATCTTCTTTGGTTGAAATATTTCTACATTTCTGGTGACACACTAAAATGTAGTCCTATTTGAAAGTACTTCCCACTGTTACACTGTGGAAGTTTAACCATAAAATGTAATAATGTATAATTGAGGACATTTAACTTTTCACTTTATCATATTTTTACAGTTTTTTTATTATTTAAAAAAGTTCCTAAAAGATGACTGAAGGTATGTATAATCCCATAGTTTGGTTTCACTAAAATTATTTTATTACAGGCAAATCCTACAGGACAAACTTCATCTCTGATGAACACTGCTGCAAATGTACCGAATGAGCCGACAAATTTGATCAGAGGAACACTTCTGGACAAGTCATCAGATTGACACTGGAAAAAAAAGGCTCAGGGCTTGCTTCTCAAGGAAAGACTCTTATCAGGGCTGAGTTATGTAGGAGACCAAGTAGATTTCCTTGCCCTTTGAGTGCTGTGCAAGGCACTCTCTACAGACTCCCCTGGCACTCTGTGGTCCTCTATTGCACAGGTGTCCCATAACAAGTTATGTAGGTCATCTGATGGCGCACATTGATTTTCCTTTTCTGCTTCATTAAAGGATTCCCAAATACTTCCAGTTTTCTTAAGATATTTTGGTCCACCTATGACTGCTGGAATCTATCTAAAGAAGGCAAGATGATGTGCTGTTATTTTTCATTACTTTTTTGCCCTCTGGGGCTGCTCTTCTCTTTCAATCAGTTGTTTTTGCTGAGGCATGACATACCCCCCTCCCAAAATTCTGAACTTATACACAGGTGAGAATCTGTAACCTGACTTATTCTACAGCCTTTAATATAAGTTGTGGCATATAAAAATGTAAGGAAAATACATACGCATGACAAAGAGGAACAAAACACCTTGTTGTACTAAATGTAAATAAAACCTCAAGATCTTTTTGAAGGAACTTCCATGTCCCTGTAAAAAAAGATGCCAGGAGCTGGAGTATGGTTGGTTCTTGCAGAAGAGCAACCATGAAGGTGTAAAATAGCAGATAAGCAAAGGACAGCAAAGCAGCTGCCTCCAGGGAGGTACTGGATAGCAGTACCGGGTAGCAGTGCCAGGTACTGGATTAATGCCCTTCAGCCTGGCTTAGTAAAAGCATAATCAGTGTTAACAGCACAAGATTATTTTACTGACCACTGCCTAGAAAACAAGTGACTGTTCCCTCAGTTCTGTTTGTGGCTGGTAGGAACAGAAGAGTGGCTTATGGGCCTGTTTGCTTATTGTTTCTGTGAAGATGAGAGCCCTCAAGATCTTGGCTCAGCCTGCCTGGACCTGATCTTAAGGGCTCTTTAATCATTGGTCCTTGGTCAGGAAATTATGCTGCTTAATTCAGGATTATTCATGATACGTGGAAATGTTACTGAAAAAGCCCCACATGATTGTTTGAAATTTAAAATATATTCCTGTAATATTGTAGCAGCTGTCACTGTCCTGTGTGCACTTATCTAAGTAGTTTTTGAGTTTAAAAGATATTCTGGAACTCAATACTACAGATACCTCTCTGGTACTCAACAGCAATGTTGCCTTCCCTCAGCTATATTTTTTATTGTCCGCTCTACAAAATACAGAAGGACTCCTTCACTTTCATGCCCTTGACATCTCAATACTAATTTACAAATGAAATAAAATTGCTCCCAGGATATCTAGATTGATGGACAAGTGGTACAAATCATTATGCTACTGTATTAGTGATGGCTTATTTAAATTTGCACTTTGGTTTTAGGATCAGAAAACTGCAGTAATTATATTCTGATTTTTCAGTAGATACCATTTTAACTTATTAATAATCTATTTCATTTTCCATCAAACATTTTCAACATTTAGTTGAAGTATTTCTGCATTTCCATTAAATCATTAAAATGTAATCAGGCAATGACTTAAAAATACTCCATATGTTATCTTTTATCCTCAAACGAGACAATGAAGCAGAGAATGTAAATGCCACCAATAAGAGGATCATAGTCATTTGATACTGATACAAACATTAAAAATTAATTATTTCAAATCCTTTTTACTCTGTCATCAAATAAATGAGTATTAAAATGCTGATCATGTGATATATTCCACTGTTTCTGAATTGGAGAATGAAATTCAGACTGGAGATGGTAAATCTGATGTATCTTTAATGTATTACCTGTATAAAGTGGAGGAGATTAGATATTGACAGAAAAAATTTAGCTGACCATCCTGGCAAATTAAAATGGAAATGTAATACTTTAAAAAATCCTATGTAATACCAATCTACCTAAAATAATCCCTGGGCTTGGGGGTAGTATCTCTTAATATAGTCAAGCTGCTACCCAAGAAATATTGTTTAAACTTACAATCAAAGTGTGAAAATAACTGAAACTCACAAAAACCTGCCCTAATCCATGCAGTATAAATCCTTAGGGAGATGCATCATTCCAGAATTCATTACCAGTCAGAGCATGGCATCTGATGGTGCCTGAAACACAACACATTCCAATTAGAAACATATGAGGTAAGAATGTGTTTGCCTTGCAGATGGTTCTAGATAGCTAATGTATGCATTTCAGCTGTCAGAAGTTAAACTAGTTTTAAAATAATTTGAATTAGACTTCAGGGGAGGAAGAATATGCTAATTTTCTTTTACATCTTATCAAGCAGAGAATGTTTGTAAGAAGTTAATGTAACGGTCAAATTGTCACCCTCTCTGGTTCCATTTTATAGAACTGGACTCCACTTTTTATCTTTTTAAGATTTGGTAATTAAATGAACATAGAAGTTAATAAATTGCTCTATGGCCACAGATTTTTCCAATGCAGATACTGCAATCTCACATGAACAACAATTGCAAGACCTACAAAATTGTCTGATTTCCTGTTGTACTCCCCTAGGAATAAAGGCTCACAACTAATTTTTATTTGCCAGGTAGATTATGATTTAAATTTTAAACTGCAAAAATGACTTAATGGTATTTAGCTATCAAGCTGTACTACTATATTATCTCTAATTCTGCTTAAGACAGGAATATAATATAATGATAACAATAGCATAAATCAAGATACCCTTCTCTTTCCCTAACTACTATTCCTGAAGTGCTTTATTTTCAGAGTGATTTGCAGGTCAAATCCTCATAATTTTTAATCTCTAAAAACAAGTTGTTCAGAACTTCCATTTTTCATGCAGAGTCTCGTAGCAGTAATGCTCAATGTGCAAATCACTTGGGGCTTCTCAAGTGAAAGGCACTTTTACAAGCACTGGGGATATACAAATGCAAGTATTACAGTGTTAATCTAACAGGTTAACACATTTTTTGGCAACAGTAACTAAATTGTCATATTACCATAATTTAAATCAAAGGACAGCCAAATTATATATGCATAACTTGTATAGATACTAACTAAATTCTTTATTTACTTTAAAAAGCCCCACAACTCCCCCGCCCTGGTTCAGCATTTACTGCTTTACAGGAGGTTTAACATTAAAGGGCTCTCGGGAATGTCTGTGACCCACTGACTGGAAGGACATTTCTGGAAGATTCCTACTAGTCTCCACAGACTGCTTAGCTAAGTACCCTCAGTGGGAAAAGGAGAAAATGTCTAAACCCTTAAATAGAGCAGATAGCAAATTGCTTCAGGCAGCAAGATATAAATCACAATGTTATTTAGTAAACAGTGTTTCTGGCTTTTGCTCACAAGAAAGTTGAGTTGATTTCACATCTCGGCTTTTTAACAAATACAAGTAAAGCAATCCAAGAGTTATTGCACAAACCCAAGTCAATAAATAATTCCATTGTTAACATCATCAGTGATCAGCAATGAGATCATAGCAGTCATACTTTTTTAATTCAAAAGGATGTTAGTAAAGACTGTGGACTGTCTCTTTGAAGAACAGTATCGTTTGGTCTTACATTAGGAAAACATTACAATTGTTACACAGGATGAACACAAAAATAATATTTTTAATTTTGTTGAAATTATTTGCATTTTAAACATTAATAATGTGTGGGTTTCATTATCAGGTAACGTCAGGTAACGTTAATTAAAATGTAATGAATTGTGTTAAATCTTCAAAATGCAACAACTGTGGTTAATTTTCTTCCTGAAAGTTAAAGCAGTGGGTTGAACCACTGCACAGTAATCAAGTCACAGTAAAAGTACAAAATCAAGGACTTGAAAGAGAGAATATCAAGTCCTAGAAAAGAGTTTTCCAAACAGATAAGGACGAAGTCCTGATTCAGCAATGAACATTGTCCACCAGCCCCTTCTTTTTAATCTACTGTTACAGACAAATCCAGTCTCTCACTAGGCCATTTTATGTATTGCAGCAACAGCCATACAGCACCTGAAATTGCTCTGCTTTTCGCACCTTTTGATGCAGGAATCCTCATGTGGACTAGAGCCAGCATAGCTGGCTGTGTGCAGTACCACTTGGCATTAGGAAATCATACAGATGGTAGGCAGCATGGTCAGGTGACAATGCAAACTGCCATGGTCTGCCAGAATAGGCTCTGGGTGACTGTTTTAGAAGTGGATATTGAGTGTCTGCACTTATCCAAATATTTTTCTGTTTACTCTCAGAACAAACAGTAACATAAAATGAATTAGGTCTGTGTACTTTCCAAGGATCCTTGACACCTAATTGCCCTTAAAATAGCAGTATCTGTGATGAATAATAATGCATGTGTTAATCACTGATAACAGTAATCTTTTTCTGCCGTTTAGTGGCCAGCGCACTTCAGGAAAAGGGTTTAAACATATCCTCCTACAATCAAAATTTTCCCTGTCCACAGCAAATGCTCTAAGCACTAAATGAACAAATAGGCATGTCAGGGAGCAACAACACTTTCTTTCAGCGTCAAGTGAAAGAAAGGTTCTGTATTGCTTGCACTCAATGATCTTAAGGTCATTGAGATGTTTTCAATCTCAATAATACTATCTGAATTTAAATACTTTATTAAGTGCAGAAGATGGAATGTCTAAGTTTCAGTTTCACAGAAATTTATTCTGTAAGTTACATGCTTCAGTCAGGAGTATATGAGAGAAGGGGAAGGGAGGCAAATGCTGCTCTTGGATATGCCTTTCACATTCTTGGGGTTGTTTCCCCAAGTCATCAGATGACTATTGTGAATTCCATTCTCTGGACTCTCATTTCTTTCTTCTAGAAAAAGTGAATTCTAGGTGAACCCTATTTTGAATTTCAGTTCCGTGGAAAAACTAGAAGATCTGAGTATGTTGATCCCTTAAGCTTTTTTTAATCATGATTCTTTATTAATTCAGCTCCTAGACAACAACTTTTGTTTGTACTTCTTAGAAAAACTTTCCAGTGTTCTAAAAGCAGCCACAGCTTGATGAGGCTACTTTCAGTACATTCTGTGGGGTCCTTTAAATAAGTGCAGCTAAAACCACTGTCTACTTAAAACTTCTTAATATTTAATTAATGCAATAGTATATATGAATGTTCTGGTAGGTCTTGTTATAGTTGCTGTATGTTGGAAGAAGGTATAACTGTAGTACTAAGAATATCAAAACCAGAGTCTGTAACATTAAAACCCTGGAGTTACTTCTCTTTCAAATTGTCATAAGGAAAACTATTGGTGAGATGAGTGGATTGAGAGCAGCCCTGAGAGAAGGACTTGGGGGTGCTGGTGGGTGAGAGGCTGGACATGACCCAGCCATGGGCACTCCCAGCCCAGAGAGCCAAACGTGTCCTGGGCTGCATCCAGAGCAGTGTGGGCAGCAGGGGAGGGAGGGGATTCTGCCCCTCTGCTCTGCTCTGCTGAGACCCCACCTGCAGTGCTGCATCCAGCCCTGGGGTCCCAGCACAGGAAGGACATGGAGATGTTGGAGAGAGTCCAGAGGAGGCCCCCAAGATGATCAGAAGGCTGAAACACCGCTCCTGCAAGGAAAGGCTGAGAGAGCTGGGCTGTTCAGCCTGGAGAAGAGAAAGCTCCAGGGAGATCTTACTGTGGCCTTTTAGTAGGACCACCTAAAAAAGACAGTGACAGCCTGTTTAGCAGGGACTGTTGTGACAGGACAAGGGGTAATGGTTTTAAATGGGGAAAAGAAGTACTCTGTAGGTGGTGAGGCACAGGAACACATTGCCCAGAGAAGCTGTGGATGCCCCATCCCTGGAATTGTTGAAGGCCAGTTTGGATGGAGCTCTGAGCAACTTGGTCTAATGGAAGGTGTCACTGCCCATGGCAGGGGGTTGGAACAAGATGATCTTTAGGGTCCCTTCCAGCCCAAACCATTCTATGATTCTGTCATTGTATGAGTTTGAAGTAAAATCTGATCTTCAATTTAAATGCTACTGCCTTTTTTTAGGCATTTCTTACATGCCAGTTATACACAGCACTGTTTTAATATTTTGCATAGGTTGGAAGAAGATACTCCAGAAATACCAATAATGTACCCTGCAGTGAGTGCACTAGAAATCTATGTACATGCTGAGTCTAATGCATAGGGTGGACATGAGCATGTTGTGCCCAGGAGCTTCCAAAGTTTAAAAAGTGCTGATCCACAGACTCAAGACAGCACATGTATTGTACAAAGTGAATATGATGATCATCTAAATCATAGAAGAAAGTCATCAGTGAGTTTAAAAGTATGACAACAAGAGAGGAGACAGAGAATTATGAAAAAGAGTAATTTAATTTTCACTGTCAGGAGAAGGAGTTTAAATATGATGTGATGATAAGGAGGGAGGGGGAGAATACAGTGGCTTGTCCTGTATTCATGTATCAGGAAGCCCATTACAGAGCCCCAACCCACTGTTCTCACGAGCCATTTAAAGTAATGTATGGACTATGTCAGCTTTGGCCAGGCTGTGAATAGAATTACTTGCTGCAACAGGATCAATACGGAAAACAAGGCCACTTTTATTATTCATCAAAGATGCTTGTGCTAGGAGTAGGTACAGCAGGGAAAAAAAAGAAAAAATCAGATTACTTTTTTTTCATTAGCTTTTCAAAGAGAAAAAAAAAAGAGAATTGAGGCATTCACACAGCAGTGCAGAGATAAAGAGGCAAAGCCAGTGAACCTAAGGGAAGACAGCAAAAGAAAAGGTTTAGAGGGAAAAGGAGGCTCTTCTGTTGTTTCCCACTGAACCTTGAGACATCTACTTGAATCAGAAATTAATTCATTATTACATTATCTAGAGCTCTCAATTGCAAAATACGTATGGTGTTTCTGGTTTTGTTTTGTGGCTTTGACCTGATTTCCTTCATACTTTCTCAAAATAAAGCCATCTACTGCCAAAAGGAGTTTTGAAAAATTTACAGAAAGGGGTTAAAAATTACTTGAGCAAAACTACAAATAGAAAATTTTGGCTAAGATGAATCCTTTGAGACAGAGGTTTTGATGGTTTTGAGCACCATTCATAGGAGCATGTGACCCAGCTTACATAATTTAGATCAGTGAAAATGGTTTCAGCTGTCTTCACTTTTTACACCCTTCTTTGGCTCAAAATATGTATGTAACAGGTACTTATAACGAATGTCAGGTAGACTATAGACTTCCCCATCCTCTTCTGGAACAGATTAAAATATACTTGTTATTGCTTCTACTACTAAGTGATTTCTCTGTGTCTCTGTACAGTGCACAGTACATTTTAAAACCATGCACCATATTCTGCATTTCCTTTCTAGGAAGCAAAAAAATATCCTAAATAAGAGGCATCATTGCAAATTTGCAAGGTGAGACACAGCACTTCATACACAGTCTTTTGGGTACAGGGAAAATTGACCAAGACACAAGGTAGCCAATACTAGAACATACCATAAACCATTCATTTAAGTTAAAAAATATAGATGACAAGGAATAATGCCTCACTTCTTTAAAAGTTTGTCTGTTGATACCAAAATCAGCCAGATAGAAACTTTCTAATATGGATTTGAGAATTAGAAAGCAGGGATTCTTTACTGCAGCACACTGGTCACTCAGAAGATATTTTCTCTGAGAGTGCCAAGCGTCAGGTGAAGAGAGTGTTTACCATACACACTGACTACATATCCATCAGCTATCCCTGCTTACTTGATGTGTCTGTATCACTTTATTTTACACAGTCGCACCCCTTATCCAAAGTCCTTCTGTGGCTCTTTGTTGTCTCTCTTCAACATTTGGTGTCCTTTTCCTCAACCCCCACTTTGGAGTAAGCACAATATCATTGCTCTGCAAACCTTGTGCTTTGTCGGCCTTGCAGAGCTGAGCTGGCATACTGCTTGTGTTTTGTATGGCTTCTATTTGCCTAAGTTACATCCTTTATCTATTTCTCCAAAGCTGTTCTGTTCTGTTCTACTGTCCTTATCGGAATAAAATGTTGTTCTGTTCTACTGTCCTTATCACTCAGTCTTTGACTAAACAAGAACTGCTTTATGGACAATTGAAAGGATTTCATTCATTGTCTTAAAGTGCCTGTATGTAAATTCCAATTTTTAGCTTTTTCTTTTGCATGTCAAACTTGGGACAAAGGCATAGTTTATTGGTATGAAAAGAAGAAGAATGTATTTAAGTCTGTAAGATTTATGAATAGGTGGCAAAAGTCTCTTACAGAGAAGACCTCTAAGAATTGCAGTCATCTAAAGAATTTCTTAACATTAATTCCTTCTTGTAAGTAAAGAGTGTTTGGAAAGAAACAACTTCATTCAACCATTAATAAGAACATAAAAAAGACCTTTAGAGCTGTATTTATGGCTGTAAAGAATAAAATCTTGGGAGGGATTTTTTAGACCTGGCTGAGTGAGTTGGGCCTTAAAATCTACATATCCCACCTTAATCTCATGTATATCAAAGCTGAAGGAGTTATTTGAAAAACAGTAAGGTCATCACTCCCTTTAAAACCTTTTTTGGCATTGAAGTTATTTTAAATCAATTCCAACTTTTGTAACCATGGAAAACATGGTTCAATAAAACTTCTGCCAGTGGTGTCCAGAGGAGATAGAGCAATAAATCTTTGCTCTCTGCAGATATTTATGGATGTTTATTAAATGTTTTTGAGAGGCTAAGAAAGAAAAGGAGATAGATGGTGACAGTGCTAGGATGTATCAGCAGACCTATATCCTGCATAAAAATTTTTGCCACAGATTCTTTGTGAGGGTAAAGAGGCAACTTAGTCAGAAAGGTTTTGTTCCTTGAAAGCCTTATGTGCTGAACCCAAAGCCTCTGTATGTCTAATTCACCTCCCTGCAAGGGGACTAGGATTTAAAACAGGGTTTGATCTCCTTAAGTCTTTTCTACCTCCTCCATTTCCACATCTCTTCAGAAACACATCTCTATACATTCCTGCAGGAGTGGTTGCCCCAAAATGATCAACTGTGAAAAGCCTGTGAAGCAGATTTTATCTGAGGAATTATTACCATATTCATAAAGTAGCAGCTCTGTGGACTTAGAGAGTTTAGTACTCAAAAGCTGCCTTCTTCTGCCTTTTCTCAGCTACCTTCTGAAAAAGTGTGTTAAGTTCCCATAGACTGGTGCCCAAATATTTTCTATTTTCTGTATTACATAGCTTTATTTGCTTTATTAAAACTCCCAGTATGCTGGATGATTAAAAGATGACCATAAATCCCAAGTCTCCAAGAGAAATAAATAGTCCCACACTCATATACGACAGCTGTGTAAATGTACATACTTAAATGTCTATTTCAAAATTACTTTAAATTGTACGGTTCTAAAAGCATTAGTAATAAAACTATTCAATTTTTGGTTTAGTAAGAATTTTTTTTTATTCATTTGAAAAGTGAGTTGAAATTGCTTGGAGCTACCTTCTCAAATAACTTCCAGATTGAACATGTAAATTTTGCCTGCAAATAAGATAGAGAGACTGTAACTACAAATAGCTATACTTGATTTGAATATGCAAAAATAGTATTTGCATGTGTGAACTTTACTAGAAGGCAAGTAGGAGAGTTTTAAAAACATTATGTTTTCTAGTCTTCTGCAGGATGACAGGAATATTTATCAAACCAAGGGCACACACAGGAGTATCAGGAAATCACAAATTTTAAAACTGATGGAGGAAAAAAGAGAAAAATACTCAAATTATAATCCAATATACTGTCTTAATTTAGCACTCAATCATATTTTACTTGCTTCACAAGCACAAATAATAATAATAAACATATCACAACTTACATTAGCCAAATATTTCTTAAAGACAGGGTGGTAGACCTTGCTCTCCTTCATATACAGTCCCCGATCTTTTACTGAGTCTGTTACAGTTGTGTGTCCTGATTCTGCATCTGGATGGAAACCAAAATCTATTCCTGCTACCTGAGGAAATCTGGAAGTTAAGAAGACAAATACTGGATAGGAAAAAGGAATAAATCAAATTAATGAACCATTCAGAACAATACAGTAAGAGCCAGACTCAGAGCAACAAAGACATTGCTCTTAAAGTAAGAGTAATGATTATACTTGCACCAAATATTCAATATTATAAGGGTATTTGAAGCAGCAGCTGTTACTTTTATTGCCAGCAGTCTGTAACTGATCATCTATGTTAAGACACTACCAAATGGAAGGTGTCTACGTTTTTGTATTTCCATTTTTCAGTAATAATGCTAAAAGTGTTTATTTATAGAGAAGTAATCATCATACTTTGCAAAAGTGTAAAACAAGTTTTGTGATATCATTATCAGCATTAAGTAAAATATGAAATATTTTAAGTATCTAAGAAAACAAATATTTTTATACACAGGTAGAAGAGACTAGATGATCACTCTACAGACTTTCCATCAATATCTGTAAACCTCCTTTAAAAAAATCTTCCAGTAGTTTTCTCCACTGGATTTCCAACTGCTAGCAGGGGATCTAAAAGAGTGAAGATAGCAAAAAGAACATACATAGTAAAATCTTTTGCAGGTTATACTCAGGTTAAACAAAGGATATATACAAAATCAAAACAGAAAACTATAAAATTTCTAGTAAGATTTTTCTTCCATAAATATTTGACTAAATTATACATTATCATCAAAAGATATGAAGTTTTCTGTGGCTTGAGGTTATCCTAAATGAGAGGCAATGTGTATTAAAAAGCTGTTCCAGTAACAGTGATGCAGGAGTTAATACTACAAAGATGTATACACATATTTATGTGCAGTAAAAGTCTTACAAAATTAGACAAGCATCTTGAGTTAATGACTTCTATATTTACAATTGTTGTTTGGTTTTGTGAAATGTTGCACACGTGAGAAGACGGAGAAGCCAAATCTCAATCATAATTCCACAATAAGAATGGTATAAAGAGAGTAGTTAGCTAAGAAGAGGTAAGTAGAGATAGCCATACCATAAAAAATTATTGTATACGAAGATTTGTTGATAATTTCACTTTTTAAATAGTTTGGTAGCATTTTGGTTTCACGCATATTTGGCAACTACAATTGTTCTGCAGATTCAGTTCAAGCTTTTGTATGTGGGAAATTTGTTCTCAAACTGCTTCTTATTTGATTGAGGAATAGAACTAATTGTGAAAATTTGTCTTTCAAGACTAGACCTAGGATTTTACCAAGCTTTTTTGTCTCATTACATTACTGCTGTACTTTAACCTAGCATAATTCTTCACTCTGACCATATTTGTTGTACAGAGACCATGTGCTTGATTTCTGTCTTGTATATTATACAATTTAAAAGTGGGGAAAAAAAGAAAAACAAGATAGAGGGAATGTACAGAAAAGTAGATCTTTAAGTTATGGGACCCACCAATACACTATAGCCAATTTCAAAATTATTTATTGTGAGACTGTGTGCTCATTTATGCACCAGTGTATTATTGTACGTCAATAATAACCTGAAGCAGTCAGCCTATGCGATTAGTTCATATGTGTCGTGGGTTGATCATAAATCGACCAACAGCCTTTTAGACCAGTCATGCTTCTCTAAAGTTTACATATTTAAACCCAGTGAGTTCCCGTTCCAGGGGAAGAGCAGGGATGTGAAGGTGGGGGGGTCTGGCATCCAGTGGCCCGGTTCACAAGGGGCCAGGGACAGGCAGCCCCTGCCCCCTCTGCCTCCTGCCCCCTTCTCCCAGTGAGAAGGTGGGATTTTTGGGCAGGTCCCGTCCCGGCTCAGGCAGGGACGGGGGCAGGGGAGGGGTGGCACCCCTACCCCTGCCCTGCCCCTCTGCCTTCTGCCCCCTTTTCCCAGTGAGAAGTGGGGATTTCTGCTGCAGCACGGACTCTAGATTGTTGGGATGGGGATTATTCCCTGAGCTGCAAGGTAGCTGCCAGCCACAGGGCTGAGGTCATCCGACGTGGAGCCTCCAGTGCAGCCAGCAGACTTCACGGGGAACAGAGGAGGACACCCCTTCTCCACATTGTGCACCCGGCAGCGCAGAGGGAGCAGGGAGGGCTCTCTCCACCATGGAGCCCGGTAACACCCTACAACATGGCAGCTTTCAGAGCCAGAGAGAGGAGAAAGCGGGGTCATGTGGGACGAAGCCAGAAGGGGGGTGCTGCGTGGACTCGTGCGGGGAGCTTAAAAAGCTTCTTGCCTTGTTGTGGTATGAACTGTAATATTGCAAACTGTTTGGCTCTTTATTCCACTTTAAAGTGCGTGAGGGGATGGGCATTTTCTTTTCTCCAAGTGGCTTGTAAAAAGGTTGAAGAGTGCTGATGGCCGAATCAAAACCTGGTGGCAAAGGAGGTCTTGTGTTCAAGCCCAAAAAGAAAATTATTTCATCCTTAAAATAGTGAATAACCCCATGTGAGAGGGCTCATGGAAGAGAGAAGTAACCTGCAAAAGGTGGCAGTTTGTAAAACCGCAGGGAGCAGGAGGGAAAACCCTTTTTTTCCCCCTCTTTCCTAGAACTGTGATACTGATTGGGGAAGGGGAAAAGTGGGGGAGGCTCTGAAAGTTTGTTCTGTTGTTTTTATATCTGGGTGTTAATAAATTTCTCTATTTTCTTCAAGTTTCGTGCCTGCTTTGCTTTCCTCCTAATGTTTTATCTCACAGAAAGGACATCAGAGGGGCTAATGCCCAAGTTAACCCTTAAAACCACTACACTATGTTAACATGCTGATATTTTCGGTACCTATATTGATAGATAAAACATTACGATTTACTTTTAAACTTTTTTGCTAATTTTAAGTTCCTAATTTCTTCAGAGATTTCTTTTCTTTTAATGTAACTATATTTTAATGCTTTCTTTTGTGTTACAAATCCCTGACTTTTGGATTTGCTCTTACTCAGATATTTTGGAAGAACTACTCCAAGCTAAACATTTCTAAGGTTAAATATAAATATATTCAGAAGGTTTTGGATTTCCAAAAATGTTTTAAATGATGACTTGAAGTAGTTTCTGCTACATCGGCATAATCAGCTTTTAGTATGGTGTTGGCTATAGAATTTCCTAGACTGCTTTCTACTCCCACAGTATTTATACAATCATCTAGTTCTCTACCAGCTGAGCAAAGGACTACTTCTAAAAGATTATGAATAATAAGAGTTTCGATATACTTATTTACAGCAAATATTCCTTAATTTTAGAAATCTGTTTAAAAAAACAGATTCATTTTATAAGTTTCAGCAGAAATACAAAAACATGAAAAACATGTATTATCTCTTCAGTCCCATAAATCTGAATAAACGTATAAAGCATCATTAGTTTTGGCCTTAATTAGTGCCAACACTTCTGAAGCCACCTAACTTAATGCTCATGCTTACGAGAAGTTTAGCAACACCAGTAAAGCCACAAAATAGTTTATCTAAGCAGCGGGAATCCAATCCCAGCATTTCTTTTAGTGTATCCAATATAAATTATTTGCAGATAATAATAGTGAATAGTAGAAGTAATTAAGACCTATTGTAAGATGATAAACCCAAGGCATTTCCACAAGAGTGAAAAATAAAATTTTATCCATTGTACTTAGGAAGAAAGATTGCTTGGATGGCAAGAGACAACTCTGCAGATGAATGAACTAGGGGAGTTTGTTCTCATGCAGGGAATCAGGTCTGACATGCAAAGGATATCTGGGATTTTACTTGTGAGCTTTGAAAAGTCAAAATTACCCTTTTTTTCTTTTTTTCATGCTTCCTCTTCAACAGGAAGGTAAAAGGATTCTAATTACACTAATAAATCCTGTAGAGAAGACAGAAGAATTTAGACAGAACTTGAGAATATATGAAAACAGCTCATAGTCACGTACATCAAATTAACAGATTGTAGCTTGGCACTTAAATCCGTTCTTGGAACCATCCTCACCCAGGAGCATTTCCTGAGCAATTTTCTTAACTATTCTCCCTGTAAAAGGTTTGAAACAAATTCACCTGTGGTAAACAACGGAAACTTTTCTGTGGGTTTAAGATCAGGGACTGCAGACAATTTCACAGTCAATCTAACAGTCTCAACGTTTTACTTCAATGCTTTCTGGTTTTTAGCATCCCTTGTGAGTACCAATGATCTAATTTAAATTGTCTTGTGTTCTCCAGAGTCCCCTCAGGAGCAAAGATATATTCTCTGTATAGAGAATTTGACATGCTACTACAGCATGTCTAAGACATAAGCTTTGTAGGAACGTACCTGTGGTTGACTGTGAATGGTATGAGTGCTGCATATCAGAGAGATTATTTTAAGTAATATTTTGTAAGAAATATTTTATTCACAGTAAGAATGCACAGTGCAACTCAAGAGCAATAATCACATAGGTAATTTAAGTATAAAGGTCTAGGGATTGGAGTATGTATTACTAACACATAATTAGAATAAAAGAAATTCTTATGAATGTTAATCTTTCAATTAGAAAGGCCAAACATCCATAAAATGGAATGTTATTGGATGCTGCATTCTTTCACTCTGTTTAATAAGTAGCTGCCAAGAATAAATTACTTCATATCAATTCATATACCATTCATATAAGTCCTATGCCACATAATTCATATACTCTCATCAAAAAATTCTCTCAAGAAGTTAGCAAGTAACAGAATGACGTCAACAGGTTTTTACTATCTGCTTTTTATCTGTCTATATTATGTAGACAAAGTAATATTTTAGCATCAAACTGCATAAATTGCAAGATTTCTAAATCCCATTTTCACAGTTGAGCATAAAAATAAGTTTGATGATGTGTTGTTGGCTGGGCAATCACAAACCATATGAAGTTTACCAAAGACAAGGGCCAGGTTCTACACCTGGGATGGAGCAACCTGGGATGTATGGACAGACTGGGGAATGAGAGGCTGGAGAGCAGCTCCATGGAAAGGGACCTGGGGGTCCTGGTCCATGGCCAGTTGAACGTGAGCCAGCAGTGCCCTGGCAGCCAGGAGGGCCACCCGTGTCCTGGGGGCATCAGGCACAGCATCGGCAGCCAGGCAAGGGAGGGGATTGTGCTGCTCTGCTCTGCTCTGCTCTGCCCTGGGGCAGCCTCACCTCCAGTGCTGGGGCAGCTCTGGGTGCTGCCGTATGAGAAGGACACAGTACTAGAGAGTGTCCTGTAGTGGGGCATGAAGATGGTGAAGGGCCTTGAGGGGAAGCCTTGTGAGGAGCAGCTGAGGGCACTTGGTCTGTTCAGCCTGGAGGAGACTGAGGGGAGACCTCACTGCAGTTACAACTTCCTTGTGAGGGGAAGAGGAGGAGCAGGCACTGATCTCTTATCTCTGTGAGCAGTGACAGGACTGAGGGAATGGCCTGAACTTGTGTCAGGGCAAGTTTAGGTTGGATATCAGGAAAAATTTCTTCACCCAATGGTGGTTGGGCACTGGAAGAGGCTCCCCAGGGAAGTGGTCAGGGCACCAAACCTGCCAGGGTTCGAGAAGTGTTTGGATAAGGCTCTCAGGCATGATCACACATGACTGACTTTCGGTGTGATTTTTAGGGTTGTTTTCTGCAGGGTCAGGAACTGGACTCACTTATCATTGTGAGATCTTGCGGGTCCCTTCCAGCTCAAGATATTCTATGATTCTGTGGTTTTTTAAGGGTAATCAATTCACAGATCCACTACAGTAACCTTGCATTAAGAATTTAACTGAAACAAATGCATAAAAAATAGACCACTTTCCTCTGTGGTCTAAGTTTACTGAAGTCAGTCAAGTTCTATTAGGAAAAAGTATAAATCTCATTCCAAGATAGAAAGGTAAACTAATTCAAAAATTCCTGCTAAAAACAAATGTTAACTGCATTTTAAAAAGAAGGAGAATTCCATAACTGCAAGGTTAATACAATATAGTTAATCGCAACTAGAATAATATAGAATATAGGACAGAGGCCTTAACAGCTTCCCACCACCTAAATTCAGGCTCAGATGTGAAGTCAAGATTTGCAGACCTTGTAAAACTCTACATCCAAGAATATGGAGATGCTTCCTGGCGCAGTATTCATAGAACCATAGCATGTACTGAGTTGGAAGGGACCCATCAGGATAACTGAATCCAGCTCCTGGCCCTGCAGAGGACACCCCAAGAGTCACACCTGTGCCTGACAGCATTGTCGAAATGCTTCTTGAACTCTGTCAGGCTTGATGCTGTGATCACTTCCCTGGGAAGCCTGTATTTGTTATTATTAATTATACAATTATATATATATATATATATATATATATAAAAGATATATATATATAAGATATATATATATATATATAAGATATAAATATAATATAATATAATATAATATAATATAATATAATATAACATAACATAACATAACATAACATAACATAACATAACATAACATAACATTACATTACATTACATTACATTACATTACATTATATTATATTATATTATATTATATTATATTATATTATATTATATTATATTATATTATATTATATTATATTATATTATATTATATTATATTATATTATATTATATTATATTATATTATATTATATTATATATTATTATTAATACCAGTATTATTGATATGGACATTGAAAACAGCTGATTAAAAAAAAAAACCACAAACCTAATTCTTATTAGCTCTTCATTCTTTTTTAAAACAAATAATTAAGAAAAGTATACCCACCTGAAAGTTTAGAGTACACTCAGTGATCACTGATTTTATATAAAAATCTTTTTCTGCATTTCCCAGAATGCTAGTTCTTTGAAAATAAAACTTAAAGAATGAACAAAAATTGGGGAGTTTTGGGGGGTTCTTTTTTTTCTAGAAATTTCTAAACCCAGATTTTTTTCCATAATGCCTGCTCAATTTAACTTTTTTAAACTTACGTATGTAATAAATTGTGATAAGCTCTGCCCTTTCTGCTTTAAGTGTTGAAAATATCTTTGTTATCTCCTGTATAGTTTAGGTTAATTTCCTTGTAGCAGCAACCATATCTAGCCTGTTAACCTGGTTTTTATACTATTCCATATAAATTTGGGCTTTGTAGCATTTTTTTGACTGCTCTATGACCTAATGGTTCCAAAGTAAATCTGGGACATACATTGCAGAGGAAGCCTGGAAAACTGCACATGTTGTACATATTCTTCCAGAATACCCAATGTTAAAATCAAATTAATCGTTTCCTAAACTTAAGTTCAGAAAGTAACTCTTTCTAAGTTAACAAAAATAACTGTACATTTCAGCCAATGCTTCTTTTATATATCATTTACCATGAGCTAGAGATTAAGAAAGCATACACTTCACCTTGTCCTTAATATACACTCAATAGGGAGGTTTAGTCAATCTATCTGTTACAAGAAAAGCTTAATCAATTTAATTTATTTTGGAAGCTATTCTAGATACACAACTGTAAAGGACACTTGTGCATCTATTTCAATTCACAAGGTATCTAAGTTAAAACAATTATAAATCATTCTTACAGGAGCAATTTTTTATTAAGAAGAAAAAAGCGTATATTTAATGTTCAGATGGAAGTCCACAGTAAAAAAATTCAGCTTAGTAAGATATTACTTTATGCACCAAACATTAAATAATATGGAGGGAAAAAATAATTCTCAGTAGCCTACAAAAAACCCCCCATAAAACAGTACAACAGTAGGCATAAGAAACTGGCCACACTATTCTCAAATCTGTGTATGTTACAAAATCTTACATAATGCAGCATTAAATGGCCTTTTGGACCAGTTACTGGAGTCCTGGTGTAGTGTCTGAAAAGATCCATTTTCAGTGAATTATCCTAGAGAGTTCTGGATGCTAAACTGCTTTACCAGAGGGTATGATTGCTAAGGACAAAAGCCCAACATACTTATTAAACTTTAAACAATATACCAGTATTAGCAGAAGCATTATTTATTATGAAAGCGAACAGTAAATACACAGGCCAATTTTTATGGATACAATCACTTACAGTACCTTTCTTTGAAAAATATGATGATTTCATGTGTGATGCTTTGGAATATATGTAAAACAAGAGCAGAAAGCAAAATTTATTGTAAGGAATTAAATTTACTTCCTAAAAATTAACTAACCTCTGAGCTTTGCAAAAGAGTAAGCAAAAACAACAGGGACTGAAAAATTACTAACTGCCATCCTTCCGCCCAACTAAATCCATAGCTGAACAGACACATATGTTTGGAAACACGAAACAAAACAAACAAAAAATCCAAGATAAATACTTGACATATTTTTGCTTTCCCTTATTGGCTCATAAGAAGTCTTTTGTGTTTAGCAACTCTAAAAGGCCTTTGCTTTACTTATATGTGTAGTTGCCAAACAAACCAACTTGTGTTTTATCATTTCCTGGGTTACTGCACTGCTGTTCTCAACAGCCAGTTCTGTTGGTAACGATTTGTCACAATCTCATTTGGGAATCTGAACACTTTCTGCCTACAATAAA
Source organism: Monarcha castaneiventris obscurior (assembly GCA_026261815.1). NCBI lineage: Eukaryota > Metazoa > Chordata > Aves > Passeriformes > Monarchidae > Monarcha > Monarcha castaneiventris. The sequence continues at coordinate 10,959,774 of JAMPIT010000893.1, read as the reverse complement.
AGCAAAGTCTGTTTCAACTAAGACTTAATTATTCTGTTTATTAAAAAGTATTTCTTTACAAAAGCAGTCTTTATATGGTTTGCTTTATTTAAAGCAGATTGTATGCCAAACCAAAAATCTTGCATAGATTCAAATGGTCTTGGATTTACGTCTTCCCTGAAGTAATTGCTCCTGGGGACTGGAAGAGCTACCAAGATGCTGCCACTGTACAAATTGTGTGCTTGTCCTGCTGTGGCAAGGGCTGTTGTGAGGCCACTCGATCAAAACAATATCTTTCTACCCATCACATAAAGTGTTCAGGCTGTATTGACAATAAAAATACCACAGGCTGCATTAAAGGTAAGAATGTAAGGTTATGTCTGAGATAAATTACAATCAGAAAGTCACAGATGAAGCCACACTAGAATAAACCAACAAACCACAGGTATTATGGAATTCAGTTTAGATTTCCTTACTAAAGACTGCAGATGGGCAGCACATCTGCAGGAATAGTGTTCTATTGCTACACATAAAGCTGATGAATTTAAGCAGTCTCCTCTAAAACCAGTAAGTGGATTCAGGGAATCAAACTTTTTATATCTGTTACAGGTCTACAAGAAGAGGAAAAAAAAAAACCCACCACCAGGGCCATTTGTCATACTCTTCATGCTGCTTATCTATACTTGTAGCTTCCTTTTGATTGATGTTTGGGTAAAGATTTCATTTGGCATTTCCTCAAAATAACTGAAAATATTTACAAACAAAACAGATGAACAATGTTTAAAATACTACATTCTCTTTCAAATGTCAATAGCAGGTGTTCTCTGAATAGAAAGGGAAGGGAAAATAACAAAAGGCTACAGGCAAAATATGAATTTGCTCTTTTTCTGGAGGGCTTTACCTACCCCGTGGTGGATAACTTCCACCCAAGGGCAGTAACTTACACATTTCCTTACAAGATTTCACAACATTCTTAAAGATGGTATCTTCAATTTGTCAGGATCACAATGAATCCTCAGCTGAGTTCCAGCAGCTGTCCCTTTCACATTTGTGCCATCTAAATTAATAAGTATATTCCCATTACCACCATCTGGGGAACATGGAAAACACTGAACACTGAGAGCTGGACTCTCAGCAGGCATGTGCTGACCTCCACTCACATTAGCCCCATGTTATGAGGAACACATTGGTTACACATGGAGCTGTTGTTGGAACTATTTTCTCCTCAACTGCAGCTCCCCCCAGAGACAAGGGGAAGAAATACTATATAGGCAAATACTAATCTATGTTATATATATCCTATATATATATATCTAGCATACATTTCAGAGGATTTCTCCATTCCCCTGTGGTTACTTGTGCTGAACAAAGGCAGGACTAGGGTTCTGGCCCTGTTAAGTCTGTCGTGTAGTGTAGTCTGTGTCTATGTATGAATTTTTAATGTAATTTTTAAAGTTCATTTGTATAATAAATCTTCCCCTCTCATCATAAGTTTTAGCCTATGTAGGGTAAGCTTTGAGTTTTGCTCGTATTTGGAGGTCTGACATGCTAACCTCAAAAGTATAGTTTCACTTGTTGTTTAGAAGAACGAAATACAAAACAGTTCTTTGATCGCACAGAAAAAACAAATGTGAGTATGGCCAACAGAGAAATAAGTTAGAAACAAAACTGGAAAAATAAGTACAGAACACTGAATAGAAGGATAATGCAAGACTAGAAGAAAAAAACAGAGGATGAAAACAGGTCCATTAAAAATTTATGACATAAACTGTGAAGAATGTAAAGCAAAGAAACAACAGAACAAAGTTAAAAAGAACAGGAAAAAAAGTGCAAGTACATAGAATAACATTGGAACCAAACACTTATTTCTTTGCCTGTATACAGTAATTCAGTCCTATATTTTTTAGAATAGTTTTATATTCTCAGATCTTTAGCTCTTTACTGACAGCACAACAGCCTCATTCAGTATTTTAAAAACATATTTCAAGAAAAGCATGTGCTATATCTTTCTGAATCTCTTCAGGTCCTCCTTTTCTCAATCTAAGGAAGATTCATTAAAGCTCAAGATGCTTTGCTTTTTCTTTTTTCTCCTTTGAAATACATTGTCAGAAACATTGGTCTGCGTGAGTATGTCTCCCTAAACCCTACCTCTTCTGAATTCATAATTGTGTTTAATAATATTTTGACTCTTACAGGGATATTTAATTCATTATCATACAAAGCTCAATGAAGAATTATTAGAAAGGGTTCTTCTTGTTTCTGTCACCTGCAGAGAAGAAAGGAGAAGGAAGAATTAGAGGAGAAGGAAGTTGCCAGGCAGAGCCTTCATCCAGATGTTTCTCAGGTTCCAAGCAATGCACCTGCCACCACAAGTAGAAGGACACTTTTCTTATTATGAATTTCTCCACACCTCAATCACCAACCAACAAGGTAAATTTGGAAACCTACACCAGCAAACCAGCACACCACAATAATGATTACCTATCTTTCTTCACAGGTAAAGGGATAAAATTAAGGCAATCTTCAACTCAGTAAAGCTTGCAGAATTGTGCATACAATGAAGCAACAAAACTGGAAATTCTGGAGAGTATCTTCTGAGACAGCACCATTCCACCATTCTAAAATAATGTGAAAGGGGCATAGAGGGAATCTGTCATTTGCTTTCACATGGATGATATGTACGGTTTGGATTGTTTTGTTTGTTTTGGATTGGGCAGTTTTTTTGTTGTTGGTTTGAGGTTTTTTGGTTGGTTGGCTGGGTTTGGGTCTTTTAAGTTTTATTTTATTTTCAAATTCTGTTTTTCTGAAATTCCCTAGTTTATTCAGTTCTAGTTTTCCTTAAAATTCTCCCTGCTTCAAGTGAATGTCATCGGAATAACACCAGGCAACACCATCATTTTCTCTCAAACTTTTTATAGATTTTTGAAAGAATAATATAATATTTAAAAGTTATGCAAACAAAAGAAAAGGTCCTTATTACTGTCCTTGTATGTCACAATGCACAGCCAGATTCTCAGAAGTACATAGCATTCATCAAGAACAAATACAGGTTTTGTTCTGCCTGCTGAAAATTTTACCCATGAATTTAAAAAAGTCAGTTTTGTAGGTTGATGAGCTTAATGAAAGAAGATTGATGACTAATTAAAGGCAGTAAAACAACAACAAAGGCATTTGACAATATGTATTTCTATCAAGAATGTCTTGATTTCAGTGCAGTTACTCAGAGCAACAAGGCCAAAAATCTTGTACAGCAGAGTAAGAGCTCAGCCTTCCCCCCTGAAATCCCCACTGATCATCTGATTCAATCCAAACTGCTTTTTCTGTAAAAATGAACCATGCTGTACTTACCATGTACCAAAAGTAGATTAAGTCAAGGTGGTGTGCTGTAATGACACTTACAGGGAAGCAACATCATTTCCCATGAGATTTAAGTTTTCATTTAAAGAAATTATGAAAATGTGGTTATTAAAATAAATCTTTCAAATGTATATTTAACCTGCAATGTAACATACCAGATGATAGTTCTTAACAGGATGTGATGCATTTCTGTTCATTTCAATAACACATTAGCTCCAAAGTGGAGTAACGATAATTTCAAAAATCTCTTCCAACTAGGTAACAGACACAACAGAGTAACTGGAATTGATGTAAAAAATTACTTTGTAGGGCTACAAGATCTCTAACAGGTAGCTAGTGAATATTTATCAGGGAGGGCAGAGGAGTGGAGATAACAACTGGACAGTAAAGTCTGTTACACAAGGCCAAATTCAGATGGCAAATAGAAGAGATTTCAGAACACTGCTGCTTCCAATGAGTTTACTTATTTTGAGTAGTATTCTCATCTTCTTATAACATAAACAGGGATTTGTCAAAATTACTAAGCCTGAGTGTCCAGTCTGATTTAGTTTCCTGACCTTTCATTAGGTCACTTGCTCTGAAACATACATTTGGATTATTCCTTGTAACAGCACAATTGTTGTACTATATTTACATTAGATACAGTAGCAAAGTTTTACTATCCTTGACTTGCTTCTGTCATCTGAAAATATTCGTTCCTTTTAAATGTTATTTGACTTTTGCTTTTAAAAATCTTGAAAGAGAACAAAAACAATTTATAAAAATACTATTTATTTTTAAAATTTAAACATGTAGCCTATCAGCAAGATTCTTCTTGTTGGCATAGTTTATGCTGCTTGCTGTTCCATTCCTGAGCAGCAGGACTGTGTGACCAGGAGGCAGTACAGACAGTGGCAAAACCATTTCTTACACTGAATAAACCAGAGATTTTGTATAGGTCTTTTATTTCTAGTAACCACTACAGAACAGCCATGGACATGACAATGAGCTCAAATTTTGCCATCTCTTCCACTTCTATAAAGCACATGACTTTTTACAATGTTTCTGATGTGGTAGAGGGCCCCTGTATCGGTCCAGGCTTTTTTCTTGTAGATATAAGCAGGATGAAGAGTACTTGGGTTTGGTATTTATGCATTACTCTCAAATTCTCAAAAGACCATACTTGTTTTTTTGAATTAAGTATATGTTCACTGAATGCATAAATTACTGCAGTTTAAACATTTAATATAAAAATACAAACCCCACATATTTCTCTTATGCATCCATCAAGCACTCTCTAAACCACTTTATGCCAAACATTGCATTTTCTAAGTAGCAGAGCACTGATACAGCTAAAGACTTTAATTACTTAAATATCCATTTGGCTTAAGCTCTATTCTCTTAGTCCTCTCTCTAACAGCTCCTCACAAATCTATGATGTTTTCTTTTTCATAGGTCTTCCTATTCTTCTTTAATAATAGCAATCTTTTACTTTGAGTTTCATCTTCATCAATGAATAATTTACAGATTCATTGTAAGAATTTATGCAAATATTTTATTCTGCAGTCTTTTATTAAATTTGTCATGAGACTTGTGACTCATAAGGAATTTTAATACCATCATAAAACTTAGCTTTTAATTGTTAGTTCTTATACATATTTTTTTACTAATTTTGGGCTTTATGTTTTAGGGCATTAAAGATAATTTTTCTTGGCCTTTTTACTGACTTTTACAGGAAGATTTATCAGTGGTCTCTTTCATCTTCCATTTCTTGGGTGGCTTTGTTTTAGGCCAGATTTTCTAAGATACTAAAAAAAATATGTAATATTAGGGCAAAATTATATTAATTTATTGTAGTCATTCTCTATTGCATTGACTACATTACAGCCAAAAGTAAATCATTCACTTTCATACTTTAATAATGAGAAACTCATCTTAACCTTGTTCATTTCAGAAATAATTCTTCATTTCTGCAGTTTGAAGATTTTCTGTGCTCATGTTTGGGTTTTAAAGTAGGCTTTTTTCCCCTCTTAATAACAGAAGTGTTGATGGCATTAACATCATGTTACTAATGATAACTGTTTTTTAAAAAATTATAGAGGTGAAAGCAAAAGGTATCTGGTTCTATGGGTTATTTTCTTAGATTTCCTTGTCATTAAATCATATATTGTGTTGGGCAAATCCAGATAAATTTGAAAAATTTAGTTGGCTGGCTAACTACCTGACTGCTCCCACAGATATTTCTGTGTAAGTTCATGTTGGAATTACATATGTAAATATATGTGGTAAAGAACTAGAGAAGGTGGGAACATATCCTGGATTATCTGATTTAGAATTTCTTTCGCTCTCTGATTTAAAGAATGCAATAGTTATTAAGTGCCAAATATCTTACCATAATAATTTCTAGAATCCTCAAGACATGACTTAAATGTCACAAACAATCCTTTGCAACACTTAGAGAGAAGGTAAGTAAAGCAGACTTAGCTGGTTTTACATTTTTGCTAGCTTAAGCATGTTGTTTCATGCATTCCTAACCAAGAGCAACACGCCTGTACTGGGCTGACAGCTACAGTCTCCCTAGTGATTACATTTTTAAAAAACTTGACAGCAAGCAAAGTAAGCCTCTTCCTCAGCATCTCCACTGCTAATACACTGCATGGACATTAGCTTCCTAAGTGAACTTGGAAATTATTGAGACTTCTAAGACAACAGAACTTAGGAAAATGTGGTCTGTCTTCTTTACAAGTTTAATTGATAGACTGCCTGCATTTGTGGAATTGTGACTATAAATCTCTCTGCACAGATATGTTTCTTTGATTTGAAGGGTATCTATGTAAATTGTTTTTAGATTCAAAATGTACCTGGGATCAAAAACACTGACTTGTAAAGAAAATGAATATGATATTTTTCTCTATCTTAGTATTAGACTGGTACACACTTAAAATACATTTTAATGTATGTAATCTTTGCTACAAAATAATTTGACTTGGTAAGCATTGAACTGAGCCCAGGCTGAAGAGGAAGCGTGCTGGGAGCTGTCTCTGCTGGAGGATCTCTGAAGTCAGGAAGACTGACACTTTGGATACATAAAAGAGTTATTTATGGAATCAGTACAGCATAGTCCCTCTTGTGGCACTTCTTTCCCCAATTTCCCAGCCTGTATGAAATGATTTATGAAAAAGAAATGGCCGTTGAAGTTGTGATTTTCAAATGCATTATTACATTGTTATTCGTGATATTTAAACAGTTTTACTCCATAGGAAGCCTGGTACAAAAATCAAGTACTTTATCTCCAGAAACTGATCTGACCCCACATTTCCAGGGTATAAATCTGTGCTGTTTAAAGTGTACCACACTTAGAAAGACAGTCACTGCAATTTCTTTAAAAATATATATTTTAAAGAACTGTGGAAAAGTCTATATTGTTTTCATTTTTAATTTAACTTTTAAACTTACAGTTTATTTTTCTGTCTTAAGAAGATCATGCAGAAATACTTTCCTTTTTTTTCTTCAGTACCTGCTTCTTTGGTTTCCTCTTCTCTCTATGTATCTGTTTCTAGAGAAAGGGCCTTTTTTCCGCCTATATTTTACATATTGCTTTCCCCCTTTTTTCCCTACAGACATCCCTTCACATTTCTCAGAAAATCAGTCTCTCTTTCAGCACTTGCCCAGTCCATTACATTTTACACACCCTTGGGAAATATCATCACAAGCCAACGACCACAGCAATAAATGTATCAGACAAAGATTACAACAAAATGGAACAAGAGAAACTCACAAATAAAAAAAAAAAAGTTCATCTCAGTTTATTTTTTTGGAATTACCATACAGGCTAGGCAGAGGAAAGCCCACATATACTTTTAGTTCATTGTGAGTTGTAGAGCTGCAAAGAATTTGACTGTAACAAGCCATTTGACTGTACTTCCTGAACTTATCTCAAGGTCACTGACCTGGGGTCCTGAGAAGATGCCATGGGAGGAAGCAACAAGCCCCTACCTCCTGCAATCCATTAAACATTAGGAGATGAAGTTAGAGTACGGAAAAGTAGATAGAAACACTAGTTCAGACAAGAAGAAAGAATCTCTCTTCAGGAAAGTTTTCAGCATACATACCTCTGCTTTCAACGGAGAGCATTTTGTTTCTTGGTGATACATATTTTTCAAACCAAGTCTTGTTGCTTCCACTGCTCACCCTGCAACAGCCTTTGGTGGCTTAGCTTGGAGCTCCTTCCCCCATCCCCATTCCTGGGATGCCTACAAAAATCATTGTTTCTGATGCATCCCAGACTGAGTTGATATCTGTTTCTCCAACATAACCTGTGTTATGCTGATGAAGTGCCATCAAATTCACTATGTTCCATCATGATTTCAGAGGTCAGTCAGAACAATTATGAAAATGTGCAGGCTTACACATTACTGAAAGAATCACCATATCCACTTCCAAATGTGGACATACTGAATATACAATGTGAAGTAAGTCACCAGAATGTCAAAACTGTTCCAGATGTTGGCTGACAGACAAAACTCAGCTGTGACTCAGCTTTACATAGGGTAGATATATCACCAGGAACTAAACTGTATTTTTTCTTAAAAGCTAGTGGGACTTTGGTGCTGATTTCAAGGGATCAGAGCTTCAGCCAAGACAGGTAATGTAAAAGCAAACATGCTGCACTTTTTGGTAGATTTATTGTTATTGTTGTTTGGTTTAGCATTAGCATTATTTCATTACTGCTATTGCAGTAGCTCTTAATAAGACTAGAAATAGACTGAAATAAGACTACAACATTTGACTAAAACAATCCTTGAGAAACAAATAAAACACTAGCACTGCTACGGCACAGTATTATATTTTATAGTCCCTTTACAAATATATATTTTCTTATATATATAGATGTGAGGAGAGGATGTGTTCATTTTGGTTTTTACCAGTATTAAAAATATTTTTCTTGTCATTAGGAAATGTCTTTTCTTTATATTGTAGCAAGATAATGTCCTGGCTCAAAGTGTAATCTCATGCATTTATTTCCTATAAAAATATTAAGTTAACTATGAAAAAAAAAAGTGATGTCCTTAAAATAGGACAAGCAAACTTCAAGTTTTTGCTGCTCTGAATGCTGAAAATCCAGTAGTATGTTTACACAGATAAATTACAATTACAATGTCATTTTAGTTTCAACTAATGTGATAACAGCATTTGCAAGTGCTGCAAATCCATCCATACAACCACACATCCAGTAGCTTACAGTTCTGTGAAAATAGCAGGAAAAGTCTAAAAATAGTTTCAAAGCAAATTCATAGGCCATGTCCAGACTAGGGTGGCTATCAGGTTGTCTGTGCTATAGTAATGTTCAGCACAGCCTGAAGAGTTCCTCAACCTGCCAGAGTGCCATTGCTGGCATATTCAAGCTCCTTGGCAAGACTAGGTTACTCTGTGTGATGTGTTTGATGTTGCTTTGGATTCAAGAACATTACCGAAACACAAAAGAGCTCTTACTCAGCGGCCTGGATAAATACAATTATACCACAAGTGAGCTGAACAGCCATAGCTCCCTGGCTACAGAGAGGAACAGGACCAGCAGAAGCTGAAGTCAGCTCAGGCCATAGCTCGTGCCGGGGCAGTGTGGTCCCCAGGAGCCTCTGGAGAAGGGAGCTACAGACACAGAATGGGCACAGCCCCACACCCCTCTGCATTGGAGGGGCTAGTGCCCAAGGCCTGGGAGGACTGTGAGCATCACCCTGGTGAATTGTAACTGCACTGTGGTGCTGGTGCACAGAGGAAACAGTTTATCCACTCAATCATTATGTAATCTTTTCTACAGTAAACAACTACAATCACGTTGCATCACACACACCAAACATTCTTTCAGAGCCCCAAAATACTAAGTGTTTTAGAGACACAAAGTAAGACATAGTATCATAGAATATGCCGAGTTGGAAGGGACCTATCAGGATCACTGAATCCAGCTCCTGGCCCTGTCCAGGATACCCCAAGAATCCCACCACATGAATGGGAGTGCTGGCCGAACACTTCTTGAACTCTGTCAGGCTTGGTGACACATTCCTGGTGAGCCTGTTCCAGTGCTCAACACCCTCTGTGTGAAAATTTTTCTGATATCCAACCTAAACCTCCTCTGACTTGGCTTAATGCCATTTCCTCGAGTCTGACACCGGTGGTGAGAGTGAAGGGATTGGTACCTGCCCCTCTGCCTTCCCCTCATGATGTTGAAGACCACGATGAGGTCTCCCTTCAGTCTCCTGTTCTCCAGGCTGAACAAACCAGTGACCTCAGCTGCTCCTCATAAAGCGTCCCTCGTTGGGACACTCTCTAACATTTGATTAAATGTGATAAATTTTGAGCAGCGAATGAAGAAAAGCGACGCCTAAGCACGCCTCTTGAAGACCGGAGGCAACTTTACCAAACGCGGGCGGGCACTGCCCTCCGCTCCCCCGGCGGCTCCCGGCGCTCCCCGGCCCCCTCACGGCGCGGGCGGGCTCGGGGCGCGGCGGGCGCGGGCGCGGCGCTCCCGCCCCGTGAGGGCGGCGCTGCTGACGGCGCCGGCCCCTCAGCCCTGCCGCGCCGCTCCCGGCGGGCGCCGGGTCGGGCTTCCCAGCCGGGAGCGCGGGGCGCTGCATGGTCGCCTTTCCCCAGTGGTCACGGGCGCGCTCGGCCCCCCCCCGCCGGCTGCGCGAAGGAGGACGGCGGAGCATGCCACCGGCGGGGCGGTTCCGCGGGGACTGACATGCTGCTGAAAGAGGGCAGGCGCCAGCCCCTCCGCCTCTCCCCGCGGTAGCGGAGGCGATGCTGCAGGGCGATCCCGGGGCTCTCCCGCAGGCGCCAGGCTATCGCCCACAGCAGCCGCGCTCGCTGCCGTGAGCGGCTCGGCTCCGGCCCGGCCGAGGCGACGAGCGGCGCGGGCCCGCACCCGTGCCCGGGGCGGCGGCGGCGGCGGGGAAGGCGCTGCCCGCGCCCGCGGGCGGCTCCGCGCGGCGGATGCGTGTGCATGAGCGCTGCACCGAGCGGGCGCAGGAAGCGCCCCCGCTCCGCCGCCTCCATCTTCCAGGGCAGCAGGACCTCGCCGCACGGCCGCGACAGCGAACGCCGGGGCAGCGGCTCCGATAGCGCCTACCAGACCCAGAGAGCCCTGGACGACTGTAAGATGGTGGGTACCGCAGGCGGGCTTGCCGTAGTTTTTACCTTTTCCGAGCTCTCCCGGCGCAGGCAGCGGTGCCGCTCCTCCCGCCACCTTGGCTATTCCCATCACGTGCAGCTGCACTGTTTTTAACCCGCAGTCCCCGCCGGGATGCTGCCCTGCACCTCCGCTCGCGGCCGGTCCTAAGCGGGAGCCGGGAGGGAAGGCGAGACCTGCGGGGAGCCGGCTGCGGGACAGGGAGCGGGGCTGGCGCCGGGATAATCCAGCGGGAGCAGGAGTCCTCGCTCCGGTATACACACCGCCGAGCTGCTGGAGTTGCTTTTTGGTAGATCCGTCCAAATCTGTCCCCAGACTTGCGCTCACTGAAGCCTAAATGATTAAATAGTTGCCTCTAGTGAATCACTGCACTGTCTGCTTGCTATCTTGTGCAGCAGCCACACTCTTGCCCTAAAATCCTTTTAAATCAGGACACAGAATTAGGGGCCCTGAAATTCTGTCCCTGATACATACGGTACCTGTTACCAATCTTCCCAGAGTAGCTCGTTGCAATTGCAAAACCTCAGGTGAAACACCTGCGTCTGTGTTATTTTTGGACTGCCACATTCTGGTATCAGATTTTTCCCCAGTTATGTTCAAAATGCTTGCATCCTGACACTTTCCTCAAAATCAGCGCCATATGCCCCCTTTCAGGCTCCTTGAGCTACAGTCAGCCTGACACTGGGCCCCAAAATTGCCACTCTAGCTAGTGACAGATGTAGAAAAAACATGAAGTTGCTGTGACTTTTCATGAAAGATCTGTATCTTGCTAAAGCTCTGTCCAGTAGCATTGAAAATGGAGCTGCTAGTTCTGTTCTGCTGGATTCCAGCAATTTTTTTTCCTCTGGTGCTGAAAAATGTGCTGGCAGATTATCCACTCTGATACTTCAAAATTGGGAGCAATTCCCAGTGCATGGAGGAACAAAAGCTGCCACAGTAGCTCTATAAATATACCCAACAAGTGGATGTTACTAGGTTCTGCCTTTTTTCTCATTCCCAACAGCATGATATGGTTAGTTACAGAGAATTTTTTAGAATTGACTGATTGGAAATTGTTTTATAGACAGGTTGTCAAGTTGCAGTAAGATTCAGGAGGTAAAATCAGTGTGGTTTTTTTCCTTGTTCTCTGTCTTGATTCAGCAGCATATGTGTGGTTTTGTTTTCCTGGGCAATGATCAGGTGGCTGAATGAGTCTTTGTAGACCAGGGATGTCAGGTGAGAACTGGCAAAATGTGTCTGGTGCAACCAGTTACCAGCGGCAGGATGCAACGCTCTTCTCTTCTTCCTAGTGCAGAACAATCACACTGACACAACGTAGTACCATTTTTTCCTCTCCACTGTCTTGATGCATTCTCTTAAGCTACAGAATGATAAGAGTTGGAAGGCCTGTTTGGCAAATATTGTGCCTAGGGCTTGGTTTAGTGTGTGCTTTTGGGTTTGTTTGGGATCTGGGTGTGGGAGGGTGCAGATGTACTGAAACACGCTTGGGTTGACTTGCTGCTCCTGAAGCAGAGAAACCTATTTGCTATTTGTAAAATGAAATGTAAGAAAGCATGGCCAAAACTATTTTGATACCAGTTCTCAGCTATGCAGTTAATTGCAGTGGGATGCAGGAAGGGTATGAATGTAACGCTGCGGAAGTGACTCGTTTATTTTCTGAGCATGAGAATTTGAGGGCTTGACTTTAAAAATTGGTAGCTCTGATAGACTCCAGGTTCTTAGCATGTTTTTATGTTGGGGTGTGTTGAACTTCTGGTGGTAATGACGACTGCAGAATTATGAGCAATTACACTTGTCTGTTTTTATGTAGCTTGGAAATTGAGGTCAAAACACAGATAAATATTCTGTTCTATTACTCCAATCCTTCCGCCCCCACCACCATGTGGAGCAAATGGTCTTATGTGCATTCTTTCAGGAGACAGCAAATGCTTAATTTCCTTAAAATATAATTCCATGTATGTGATCAGTGGAACTAAACAAAAATGATCTTTCCATCACTGTGAAATTACCTATTTATCCGATAACATCCGTATGTATATGCCTGATACTGGATTTCTGTAAAGGCTGTAGTGTTTATTTACTCCTTTGTTTCTTTTTCCCATACGCACTTTAGAAAAGGTGCTTTCTGGAATTTTAATGGGAAAGTGCCTGTTTGGTACATCTTCTCAGCCAGTAACAGCAGATGAGTTTTAAGTCTAAAATCCGGGTTGAAGGAAAGTGACAGAACAGAAGTCATTGCTAAATAAATTAGCAAAATTGCCAATTTAAAAGTAAATGCTACATTCCAATCCCTAAATGTGCTGTTAATCAGGAAGCAGGAGGAGCAAAGGCAATAATTTCTGGAGATATTTTCGTCTTTCATGATAGCAAAAAATAACCTCATGCTACTAGTAAAACAGATGTTTTTTTGTCTGCTTAATATTTAATACTAATAACTCAAACACTTTCAGATTTTAAAAGCAGAAACCCTACTTTCCTACAGATGAACATTTATAGCTCACAGAAGAAGCAGCTGCCATGGAGGCTCTAGTCATTTACTGAATTGTGTGCTCTTGAACCTATGTGCTATGAAACTGTGAGCAGCAGGACCAAGCCCTAGATTGGGCATGTTTTTAAAAAACTGGATTGTTTTTACCAATGTACTTAAAAATTCTCATGTATGTAAATTGTTTTTGTTTTTCAGCTTGTCCAGGATTTCAATACCCAGGTGGCTCTCTATCGGGAGCTGGTTATTTCCATTGGGGATGTCTCAGTCACCTGTCCTTCTCTGCATGCGGGATTGCACAAAACTCGAACCCGAGGATGTGAGATGGCCTATCAGGCTCATCAAAAACTAGCTGCAATTTCTGGGTAGGAGGCAACTCATGTTTAATTAAAGCCATATTCATGTGCAAACCTTTGTTAAATACTACATTATGGAAACTTTCAGGAAAAGCATTAACTTGTATTTCTGTTTTAGGCATAGAGGTGTATGACCACAAATTTTGCAGAATGCTCATATCCTTATTGTAGTACAATTTTGGATCAAATCCTGGTCCCCTTACCAAGAACGTATCCGTCTGGTTTCACTGGATGCTTTTATGAAAGACAAACAGGATTTTACATCGCTACAGATCAAGTGGGAAGCCATGCCCTTCAAGGGTGAAATAGCAATAGCTTTCTGCCCAGTCTTTCATTGAGTATACCTAATTGAATAGTTTAAGAGACAACTAGCTCAGCTCAACTAGAGACTCAACAAAATTAGACCAAAATTAGGTGAAAACTGAGCGAGGGGAATACAAATACTAGTCTGAAAACTTGTGTTTACATTCTACAGGTTTTTAAACCCTTGTTTGTGTTGAAATAAGAATGAAATGTTTTAATATATTCTTTGGTATTATAATGTTTTAATTTATTCTTTGGTATTACATTATGTACATTCCTTTCCATGGTGACAGAATGTATTATCACATACTTGAGACTCTGCCTCAGTGCAAGATCAACCAGTATAAATAGCTATTTCCTAAAAAATGGGAATTCGTGCTGCTAATTCCATGTGGGTTCTTCACAGTATGGTGACTGGGGCATTTGTATTTTTACATGTACGCCCTGATTCATGTCTTTCTGATTACTCTTTGTCAGAACTTTTTGCGTCTGTCTTATCTACCATAAGCTATTGTGCGCCACTGGAAAAAAAAACAAAACTTTTTTTGCAGCTCTGCCTAATCCCCACTGAATTTATTTCATCACTTTAATATGTATGAGAAATCTGTCATAGGCTTGGTATGTAAGGGAAATCCACAGTAACAAACCAAACAGATGAAGATACTGGTTGGATGTTTTAGTAGAATTGCCACCATTTTCAAGTAAGACTTTGTGCAAAGTCACTTAAGTTGCTTTTGTGACCTCTGATTTGCTCCTCAAACAAAATACTTTTAAAATGCTAAAATTGGTGGGAATTTAAGAAAAATCAACAGTGAATAGACATAGTTCTTTTTAGCCAGTACGCTGAAAATGTGAAAACAAACTGTATTGAAATTTATCTTGTGTGCTTTCAGACTCAAAAGAAAAACTAATATAAACAAAAATAATACGTTTGAATAGCTTAACCTATTTTGTAACTTCTAAATATTTTTTCCCCATAAAGAAAAGGATTGATTCATGCTCATTTAGAAAGTACTGAGTTTTTTTAAGCAATCATTTCGCAGTTGGAAGTCTGTCATATACACAAAGATGTCCTGAAGGTTGTGCAGTTGCTACGAGATTGACATTTGGCTAATCTAAGACTGTTTTAAATAACTGTGATAATACTGTGATATCCATAACAACTGGTAGGTGTTAGAAACTCTGGAAATGACTTGTTTGGTTTGACAGACATTTTACAAGATGTGCTTTACATCCCCACCCTCCTGTAGCTGAGGAAAGCCATATGAGACAAATTAACTTTTTTGGTGTATTTGTGAGGAAAGGTGGGAGATGAAGATACAGCAAGAATTCGGGGTAGAAAAGAAATAGAAGGGAGTAGTAAATAGTCTGACAGATTTAGTCTTCAGATCAGCAGAAAGACATGTAGTGCAAATGATACAGGATTTGGAATAGGAATCTAATTGGATAGGAAGAAAAAGTATCAGGAAGAAAAATGCTCAGGGACGGGAATGCATTAAATCATCCTCGGTATTAAATAGTCAGGAGGGTAGTGTGTTGCTCAGAAACCACTGTTAGTCAGCAGATGGGATGGAGGCTTATTTAGTTCACTGCTTTAGTTCAAAATGCACAGCACTACACTGGGTAACACAACAAGGTCTGTCTTCCAAAACTTATTAAAGAAAATGTGTTGCTTTCTCACCTAGGAAGAATAATAGCCAGTAGCTGTTTCTGTTACCAGACTGTAACGTTTCACAGCATTGTATTAATTCCATCAGTAATGTTCAGTTAGTCTCTTAAGTTACCTGCCTGAGGTGTTGCGGAGCACTCTTTCTTTTTGAGAAGTTGGTGTCACTGTCTACGACAATACTAAATACCTTGTTTGTACTGATGTTTTCCTTGGAAAAGTAGCAGACAGCTTAACGTTATGCTGTTCCTCTTGGAATATATCAGGATTTCACAGAATCACAGAATTGGTAGGGTTGGAAGGGACCTCTGGAGATCGTCTAGAGATCACCTAGTCCAACTCCTGTAGGCACTAGTGCATTTGAGACTCTTAAATGCACGCCTGACTTGGGCAATTAGAAGAGGCACCTATTTCCTTTCCTAATTCACTTGTTCTACAAAGCTAAGCAAGGTAACAAAGAGAAAAGGTGCAAAGACTTGGAAGGAAAAGAAAGAAAAAACGAATCCTCTAGTGCTGGGGAAGGCAGCTCTGGGAAGAAATCTGGAAACTGTTGGAAGGGAAAGAAATGCTGGGGTGGAGATAATGCATTAGAAACTGAGCAGGATAGAAGTCATGAGGACTGAAAAATACGTTGGTCGTGGGGATATCTGTTTTGGAATATTAGGATGACATCTGAGTAGGACAGCGATGTAATGTGAATAAGAAGAGAAAGCTGCAAGTGTACCTGTAGAAAAAGGATATGCCAACAGAAACAGATTCAGCTAGAGAAGCAGAGGAAGTGAAAGTCACACTTATGTTTTAAAAACTGAGAGAAAGAAAGACAAAGGAGATAATGAAAAAAAGACAAGGTAGCAAGGAAACACGAAATCTTACGAAGTTCACACTGGATTAAACCATATCACCCCATCTAGCTCAAACCTGATGGCTACTGGTAGCAGAGATTTCATAAAAAATAAGCAAAGATGCAAAAAACTGGTTGTGCATAGAATGATGCCTTCCCTCGTGTACTTGCCGCTGCCCAGCACTCAGTAAGCAAAGGCTGCATTTGAACAATCTGTATCTGACAAACATGAGTTCTCACTGAGGATTTCAGGATTTCTCTAAATATTAAGGTCTTTTACTCAAAAAATGCTAAAGATGAACAAGGACATGTTTATACTGTGGTGTATTTAAAAATCTATTTACTAAAAAATATTATTGAAAAAGGAAAGTTCAAATTAAGTCTCCAACTTAATAGGGCCTCATTGATATTACAACATCTTCTTTACTTGTTCTGATATCTTTTTCTTACAGAAATCATGAAATTTTAGCAAAGGGCAATAAAGATTAGAAATAAAAATAATCTAAATTGAAATATCCTAGTTCTAGTTAATGTTCTTTTAGGAATGCCAATCAAAGTAAACCCTCCTTTCAGTGTTGGTTTTCTCAGGAGTTCAGGTCAATTCCTGCTCTCATACCAGAAGTTCCTAGTGATTTTTAATGAGCTGTCTTTTGAAGAAGGTGAGTAAGGTTTGGTCCTTTCATCACATTTTCTGCTGTATAATGCAGCAGAAATTCAGTATCTCAAATTATTTACATTGTGCATCCTTGCCGTATTAATTGGTGTGGCCAAAACTGGAGAAAGTACAGCAACAAGAAAATGAGTCAGCATGATTTTTTCCAAAGAAAAAGAAAGGAAAAATACTTGTAATAGTAAGAAGATGGGGGGGAAAAGGTGCAGATCTGTTATGGAAGAGAGTCTGCTTTATGGAATGATAGAGTGGTGATCTGTTAGAATTCATCAACTAGTGAGCTGGCTTTATACATGGAGTCCACTAGGTCTGGGATGTCAACAGAAAGATAACTCAGAACTGTGTTTTAAGATACAGGTCTGCACAACTGTGCACACACTTTTGTAAATGTCCTTACATATTCTCAAGCACTTGATATGCTTACATAATGTGTGCACTTGGCACACTGAAACCAGAACTGGCAGTATCTCTCTGACAGTCTGATATATATGTTGGCAGTGGCTTTTTTTGCATGAAACAGAACTGTGTGAGGGGCTCAGGGGTGCATGGCAATGTACATCTGTGTGTGTACAGAGCATAGTGATTTTTCTGTTTTTCTGACTGGTATTGCAGAGTCCAGAATCTAAGGAGGAATAAACCTCTACACCAGTACACACTGGGGCAGCAGCTTTGCAGAAGAGGGTTTTGGGGGTTCTGGTGAACATCAAGTTGAACATGAGCCAGTGCTGTGCCCTTGTGCAAAGAGGGCCAGCAGCCTCCTATGCTGCTTTAGGAAATGTTGCCAGCAGGTTGATGGAGCTCATCCTTCCTTTCTACTCAGGGCTGTTGAGGCCATATCTGGAATACTGGGTCCAGCAGTGGGCTCCCTACTAGAAAAGAGGAAAGATCATACCAGATCAGATCTAGTCAACTACCTTAAAGATGGTTAAGCAGCATCCCACATAAAAGGTAAGGCTGTCAGACGTGGTATTGTCTAACTTGGAGAAGTCTTGGAGGGGGATATTATCAATATGTATAAAAAATACCTGATGGAATACTGTAAAGAAGATGCAGTCAGACTATTCTCAGTAGTATACAGTGATAGGGCAGCAGGTAAAAATTTAAATACAGCAAGAAATTTAAAATTTTTTTTAGCTCCCTTTGTACTGTGGGGCAGGTAGAATATTGGAACAGGTGCACTTAGAGGTTCTGGAGTCTCCATCCTTGGAGATACTCAGAATTTGTCTGGTCATGGCCTTCAGCAACTCTCTGTAGCTGACAGTGCTTTGAGCAAGAGGCTTGGATCAAATTAGTTCTAGATGTCCCTTCCAGCCTGTGACAAAGTCATCATCAATTTCCTTGGGAAAATTCAAAGATAAAGTTTCCTTATTTGACACTCATATGCATCTGTTACTTTTATAAAATAGTTGTTGAGAAAGTCACCTAAAAATCACATCTGAATTGCATTCCGGTGCACAAAAAGATTATCATAGTGTTGCTTAAAGTTTTTAATTTTATGTAATTTCTACTTCTGTTTTCCTTGCAGTTAGGAATTTTCCTTGCAGTTAGGAATTCTCATGTTTTCAGTAAGCACCAAATAGTAATTTTTGAGAGCTAATTAATGGGAGATTGTTTCGTAAGGCTGTTTTAAAACATTCTTCTGACACCCAATTGTGGCCAGTTTTTTATTGAACTGTCTGAATTTTCCCTGAACGACAAACCTTCAAAATTATTATCTGCTTTCCAAAGCACGCTAACAAAAAAGACTGCTTCAAAATATTTTACAAATTAAGTGAAAAGAAGACTCCAGACGTCTAAGTTAATGAAAGCTCTATCAAGACAGGCATAACAGGAAGCATTTTAACTGTTTAACTGCAGATGTTAAATAAAACTCTGCTGCCAGTCAGTATTAGCTGAGCAGAAGCAAAGCACAGCAACACCTAGCTCAACAGGGAAGAATTTTTATAATTGTGATTCAAAACCATCTTTATGCCAACAGATAGAGCATCAAACCAGAGGTCTGCCCCAGCTAGGTACCAGTCAAGCAGCATTTATGGAGATCTCTGTGCTCCCTAGACATCTTTGCAGTCATTGCCATGGTACTCCTCTGAGTGTGTGTCAGGTGGGGAGAGCAATAATGTCAATCATGGGATTCTGAATCACAGGCACTGCTGCTGTATCCGACCTCTGTTGGCGATGTTAGCATTGTTTCAGCTGCCAGATGAAAGTTAAGTAAGGTAAGTCCATCACAGAGATTGCACCATGATAGCCAGAATGTGGCCTGATAAAACTGTAGTTAATTATCAAAAATAATGTCATAATACGTAAGAAAACAAGGAAAGCAGTCAATATTCACTGCAAGAATCAATACTGTTACACATGATAATGCCAGTAGCATAATGCCCTCTGAGTCCCTACAAGATCTTGTGATTTCTTGCATTGTAGATGTTTTAAACAGTAACAGCTTAAAGCTCTGACCTTAAAAATCCTGTGAAGTAAAAAATACTGAGATCCTCCACTTCAGAAAACTCCTGGAAATACAAAACCTCATTTTGCTCTCACAGGCTATACTAAAAACATCTCAGTAAGTTGTTTCAATGTGACATGCTAGATCCCACAACTCTTACAATCACTTAATAGTACCTCGCTTAAGAAATTGTCCTGATGATTTAACTATGACTGTCCAAAATGAATAAAGTCAGGGAGATCTTTGTCTCCCTCCAAAGAGCTTTTCAGGATGTGGAGCAAGTTCATTACTGAGCATTCTTACCATATAAAGTCTCATTTTCCTTCAACTTTGACATTCAGCTTCTGTAAACATTTACTGGAATTTTCTTACATGCTTAAAATTTTCTTGTAATTTTGAGCATATCAGATTCTAGAAGCAAATTCTGACAGTGTTTATTCATCTTAGGGTGGCTGGCATATCTTCACTGATATCTCCGTCCTGAAGTGATTGCAAGCTTAGTACTGTGTATCAGAGACTATACCTGTTCCAGGGACTCAGATCCCATTTTGACTAATGGGAGTTATTCTATATGGGAATATTTCGATAAACAAGCTCAGATGTGGATAGTTTAACATAACCCTTCAGGACCAAGTAGTGCAGGATAGTGCAGTAAGTATACCCTAGCTTACTGCTTTCACAACAGGGTGAGATGCACGTGTTGTTCTGAATAGATTCCCTGTAAAAAATTTCTCTTATTATACAAACCACATGCATCTAAAATGATGGAAGGGGATGGCAAAAAGATAAAACAATTTTCTGTGGAACTGAGTTAAGGTGGGTTTGCTTATTAAGAACAAAATCTGTTTACTCAATTTAAGTTTCAAGTTAAAAATGAAATAATTTAAGTCCGATATCTCAAGTTCAGAAAGCAAATAATGGAAGAAAAACAAAGGTTATTTACTAAGGCTAGAATTCTCAAAATAGCTGACCTCTATAGACCGATTTTTCCTTTGTACCTTTGTCTTTGGAAGTGCTTTAATAGGTGTTTGGGACTTGAAGATACAAGGTATTAATATCTCCCTTTATAGATCTGTCTTTCATAACTGGAGGCCAGATTTAGTAAAGGGCAAACAGACATAAAAGTGAATTTATTACTCTATTATTTTTCTATGTTCGGAACAGCAATTCTGAAAATTCTGGAAGTTCTACGTCTGCAGTAAGGCAGTGTAACTTAGTTTTGACGAAGTGGAAGAGCTTATAGCACCTTGCCTAATGATAAACCTCACCAGCAGTCAGGACAGCATTATTGCTTGTCCAAGCTCTGATAAGATTGATCCCAGAGGTGCTAGCATCCTCAGAGCTTGACACACACTGACCATTTTGGGCTCCTCATGAAACATAGTGACCCCTGCCACTTTCTTTTAGCCAAAGCTGAAGGTGAGTCAATTTCTAGACCACTTGCACCTGCCTCCCAGAAAAGGGAGAAAAGTGGAAAGTGAGTGCTAAAAGTAGAACAGACATCTTTGTCAGTCTCTTATTTGCCCCTTTCTTCCATCTGACACTCAATTAGCACATTTACAGTCCCTTCCAGTGCAGTGCTGCCACTGCTGAGACTCCAGGACTGCACATGCTGGGTAAGCCAAACAGGTAAGCCTGCCACTTGCATGAAGGGTCCTCCCAACAGCCAGGAAGCCGTGTCACAGCCCAGCAGCCAGAGATGCTGCCCATTCTTGAGGATCACCACAAACAGCAGTATTCTCCCGTGGAGGCGTAAAGCAGCTTAGCTGTTCCTCTGTGACATAACCTGAAGGTGTGAGATGTGGGGAATTAGGGGGCACATTGCCATCATCTGACCCAGTGGAAAGAGTATCTTGTATGAGGAAGAAAAACAGTGTCAAGGTCTGCTCTGTGCCATTGCATAGTGCCATTGTAGGTAAACATTGGGAGTTGTTAGGGAACTTACTTTGTGGTATATTATAAGCCTTGCTCCCATAATGTTTTTCTGTGTTCTAAGCACATGAAACACATAAAGACACAGGGAAGCAGAGACTCAGAATTCAGGTAAAGGCTGATTATTCCTCAGCATTCTATATCTTCACCCTGGGGAACTTTGAATTCACCTGCACAGTACCTTGGTCTAGGACTGGAGTACCCTGTAGGTGTACGTTGGTTTGCCTTCCATTTTGACATGCCCTCTGCATTCATCACTCCCAGTATGGGTTTCTGGAACCTGGAAGACAATACCAAAAAATAAGATACTACTGTAATTCAAGTCTTTCAATGCAATGTTCTCTCCTGTGCATGAGCAGCATTCCTCTACAGTTAGATTTTAGAAGGGTTGTTTATCGAAGTCTTAACTCACTAATAATAATGGAGTCTTTTAGCCATAGGTAAGACTGTTTATCCATAGCAATGGTTGAAATAATCAATCTGTTCTACATTCCTGTTTTGAGGTATACAAACCTTTACATGAGAAATTTAAGTGAAGGGAAACAACATACATTACCAAGAGATATGGGGACTGAATTACATTGGTAGGGCCTCTTTAGAAATGCTGCAGTATCAGAGCTGACCTTTCGCAGAAAATTCAGTGTTTCTGCCAGCAGTCTAACTTCATGCCCTTCTCTTGCCCCATTTTGTCCTTTCAGAAGTTCTGCTGTCATTGTTGGACATAAAAAGCTTTTCTCACCTCTACTGTGCAAGTTATTTTCTCAGAGAGTAATCAGCCAGAGGATCCAGCAGTTAGGTACATTTCTAGAAACGAACTGTGGGGATTTTGAAAAGCCCACAGAACTTAAAGTGGACTCTGTTTTGTCAGCTGCTGTTACCTTCGCTTCACTCCAGATTTTCTCATTCCCTTTTCTCCTTTGTCATCCCTTTCTTTCAGTGTTTCTGTTTCTTGGTTATTTTTCCTCGTAGCCTGTCTCCACACAGTAATGGAATTAATATCCGATTTGCTACTGTCACAGTAACTGTTTGGGAACTCCTCATGGCAGAGTCTTGAATGTACTTACAGCAAGCCCACTGGAATCCACTGACCTTTAGATCTGCAGCATTACTGTAGTAAACATGACGAACAAAAATAATAATTTTTTCAAACCTCTGTGTTTTGAGAAAAGTCCGAAAAATCTCATTCGACCTCTCACCAATGTTTCAGATGAATCACTTATTAAATAGGTGCACCAGTACTTACTATCTCTGAAAAATACTTAGTAATTTTACATCATATTTCAGTCTTTCAAAGGAAAGGATTGTTTTCAAATACTCTGTTTTATTCTTGCTGTAGTTTTTTTCTAAATAATGCATGTTAATATTACATTTTTATCATACTGTTTTCATAATCTTTTTCTTTTGAAATTGATTTTTAAATGTCACTTTTCTAGGATTCTAAGCCCTAACATGTAACAGCACATAGCAACTCCTGTTGCTATGTCTTGTCATGTCATGTCATGTCACAAGTGGAATCAGTTAATAAGCTCTTCTTTAGCAAAAACCTGAGTGTTGCTAGCGTATGTCAGTAAATAGTGCTTCACAAGGGGATCTAGAGCTAGACTTTAGAAGGTATTTAAAGACAGAAGTGTGGCTGATTATGAGCCTTTCATGTCACGCTAATGTTTCTATGCCCACAAAAATGAGGGGTACCAGAGAAGCCTACGTGGTTCAAAATTAATGTTAGACCAATCCAAAATAACTTTTTCATTGCAGTATTTCTGAAAACAATAATGTACTGAAACTTCATACCTGCCTTCACAGATGTAAATAAAAGTTGTATCTGTAACCAAGATAGCCAAGAAGTGTGCCTTTGTGTCCCCATTAGGCCCACTGTTTTGAGATCTGTTTCAATAGCATATTTCAGTATTTCTCTTCTATAGGTTTCTAATGAAACACAGATAAAGCTAAGAATTTAATGACAAGTTTTTAGTGCTTCTTTCCTGGTCATTTTTCTAAATATTGTTTGATTAAGAAATCCCACATAGCGGCAATTTTTTGTGATAGGCATTCTGCTTATCTTCGTTCTGGTTGGCTTTGCTTATATTGTTCTCAGAAAATGACTTCTGATTCTAACTGAATCTTAGAAAGCCAGACTATGTTAACAGTATGTTCATATATCTTAAGAGAAGTGAAAACATGAGACAATGAAGTTATGCATTAGAAAGGCTTCAGCATGAGCTCCTAGAATTCCACAGGTACTGGGATTTTGCTTCTGATTTCTTACCTCTTTTTTTTAAGTTTTGGACTGAAAATTGCCAGTTAATGGAAATGTTTTTACTAATGCTCAGTATTTCTCAACATTCTGGAGCACTGCTTTCTAGCTAGAAAGGAACCATTTTGATTCTGTGCCCCTCACTGAAATCAGCCAATGGTGTTGCCAGAGTTAATTGTGGAGGGCCGTGCAAGTAAGAGCAGGTCCTTCTCATGCCCCACGTTTGGTCATGCTCTTTCAAGTGCTGCACTTCTTGCACAGTCTGCTAAGAAAATACTTCACACTTACTGTGATCTGCATGCTGCATGGAGGTTTGCTCTAGTGAGAGGTCGAGTAACAACGGGTAACTGCTCTTAACAGCATCATCAGTCTCCAGCCGTGGGAGGTATCAGTTCTGTCAGGCCTACACTGGAAAATTTCCAACCAATTACAACAAGGTGTACAAAATCTGTTGTAATTTTTCTAACTGCTTTATCGTTCTGTTTCTGAGCAATTAGTTAAATATTTGAAACCATTATCTGGGCATTAAGATCTCAAGATTAAATCTCTTAAGATTTAATGCTCTTGACACAGCATTAAAAGAAGCATTCCTTAATCTAGAATCCTTCCAACATTACCAGTTAAATGCTGTTTAAATTCATGTTTTAAAATACACCGAAGTGTTGGCTGTTAATGAATAGAATTTTCTCCTTGATGGGTACCTTTATAGATCTACATTTACATTTTCCACATAATTTTTAACTATCAGAGAAATAATACACTGTATTACTTGTATATAAACATGGAAGGTCTTCTTTTATGTTCCATTTCTTATCTTGCTATTCTTGTATTTCATAAGAATACTTTCACCATGAATATATCCTGGCAGCAGATCTGTCAATCTGCCAATGAATTCAAATACTGGCATATTAAATTCTGCGCTCAAAGTTGTTGAAGAAACTGCTTCCCATTTCAGAAGAAAACAAGTTTGCATTTATTGTGTGAGGAAAGAGAATCTGAGACTTCGTATCTCTGTCTATCACAGCAAGACAGATCATTGCAAATGTACTGTTGGTAACCTTGGCAGCACGGCAAATGGTTGAGTGGCAAAATATTTAAAAGTGCCATGTTTATACAGCAGCCTCCGATTATTTCCAACAGTTCTGGAGCTGTTACTGTGGTGAAACAGCACTCTCCACCCTTATGCATTTACAAGCCCTTCCAAAAAAAACCCAACACCAACAAAGCAGCATTTGGTACTTGGGAATAGTATGACAACTGCAACCAGAGTATGTAAGGCTGAGCAGGATGAGGCTCTGTGCTGGGGAAGCAGTCCCTTCATGCAGGGTGAAGAGCCCCAGTGCACCAAAGTTGTGGACATTCCAAAGTCGGGGCATTTAATTTAGCTGCAGACCTACCCAAAGTAGTGTGTGTGCAGCCTTTTGCAGTTAATTTTGCATGGTTCAAGACTCAGAAATGAGTAGTATGTCTGTGCAGCTGCTAGTACACTAAATGCCTAAGGAAAACTTCATGGAGAAATCCTTGTTTCCTGAGCAGAAAAAAAGGCTTTTCAAAGAGGGGAAAAAACAAATGTAACACCAGTTCACAAAGTTAAATGGAGACCAAAGCAGGATTAAGAAATCTGAAGTGAAAAAATTGCAGAGTCCTTTTTGCTAGTATACTGCTTCCTGAACACATTTTATCAACAGATGGTTTTTAAAATTTCTTTCTGCCTATGTGAATTTGAATTCAGGAAGCTAATCTATTTCTTTTTTCCTTTTTTTTTTTTTTTTTTGACACATTCAAATTTTCTCAGTCTCTCAGCTGTGATTTTTTACTCTTACAGATTTGGTTTGTGAAGTATCTGGTGGAGCTGTGTGAGATTCTTTTCCTGATTCTATAACATTTTTTCACTTGGGATACTTTTATATGGAGGTATTTGAACATTTGATTTAAAAAAAAAAAAAAAGATAGAGGCACAAGCATGACATATTCTCTGAGGCACAAGCATGACATATTCAGAGCACTCCTAGAAGCATTTGATACCTACAGAATCCCAAACACTGCCTTATTCTGAGCAACCTAGTACTATCTACTGGATGTGCTGTTTTCCTTCCGGTTTAGAATTGCAGCCGTCACAGTGTTTGACCAATAGACAAAAAAAAAATTATGAAAATATATAGATCTCTTCAGTAATTGTTAATGCAATATAGCTCTTATCCAAATCACAGCGAAACTTATGGAACATCTTTCCTTCACTTTAAGTAGTCCTGGTGCCAAGGTGGTTTGTAATAATTTGAGGAAAAGCAAATACCTTTTTCCTTGCATTTTCTCATTCTAACATCTCTTCACAACTGCTCTGGTTTTCCCATTTTCAAATATGGAAAACCAGGTATCTGAGGTACAAACAGATAGCAGGTATCCAGATCACTCTAATGCTTTATGGAATGCCTTTTAGGAAAAAAAAAAAGAAATTTATCTTCAAAGAAAGTACTAACAACAGAAATTAAATGGAAAAAGGAAATGTCACGAATCTAAGGAATCATCTGGTTTAGTGTCCTGTGAATGGTCAACAGCAGATGGCATCACTTGCCTGCAGCAGAGTTCTTCTAAATCCAGTATGTTTGTAGTTCGTTGTGACCTAGATCCTATAGCATCAAATACCTGAAGCATTTACCTCTCCTTCAGGCTCTCTGGAAAGCTTGACCCTATTTGTCCACACAGATCAAAACCAATTTCGAAAATGACCACACATCAGATACTAGTTTTCATAAAATTTCTGTACAACTATTAATCAAAGGAACTGCACGGGAGTGTAGGTATGAATCCATTTATGTTTTGTGGACTTTAAAAAGGTAGAGTTTAAAGATTATTCATTAACGAATAGTGAGCAATTAAGGGACATTTTAAAGAGCACAGAAGCTTAACTAAAAGGGCAAATGCACAGGCAGCATGGCTTTCATCTGCTTGCAGTGGAGTTAAAAGAGGGCTTGAGCCTGTTGGATGGCACAAACTTATCTGTGCTTTCTCTATATTTTTATCAAATTCATTTGAGAGCAACTTGTCAGTGCTGACAAGGCAGGGTTCTGAATAGGAATTTCTTTGATAAGCTTAAGAGTTACTGCATATACAGCTAATCTCACTGTCTCCTTGGTTAGCGCAGATCTTTCTGGAAGGTCTGTGTCATGGTTTGGATTTATCTGTTCTTTGGTATCATATAATTTGAGGCTGTGAGATTTTTTGTTCAGCTGAGGCTAGAGCTAAGCAAGGCTGACTTGAGGACTCACTCAAATTTTTCTTTCATCTAACTGGACGCCACCTTCTCAACAGGGAGTCTGATAACCTGCAGAGAGAAAGGCCCTGTTCAGCTCATGTTTGGCTAGTGCAGAAGTCCCCTGGATTTCTCTGAAGTAGAGGCAAAGGACAGACAGCTGAAGAGTCAATGGGCTTCTGCAAAGGTGTGGTGGTCAAGCCCTGCTTTTTTTTTTTTTTTTTGTAAATTACGGGAACTTAAAAGTGTAGTTGAAGACACATGCAATTTCATTTGGAATTCTGGGTACTTAGAAGTATCCTGCTGAGGATTTTAATCTTAGCTAAAGTGGTGGCTTGTTTTGAGCGAACAGCCGAACTCCTACCCAATTTCTTGCTCATGTATTACTCAGCAGGACATGGGGAGAAGACAGGAAGAACAAAATGAGAAAGATTGGGTGGAAATAGAGACACTGACTGTCTGTTGAGCTGCCTTGACTTGGGAAAGATTACCCTAATTTATTGCCAATTCAAATACAAATAATTGCTAATGCAGGTAATGGGAAAAGACAGATATTAAGCTAGCACCTTTTCTGCCTTACTTCATGCTCAACTTCACTCCAGGCTCCTGTACCTACCCCCACCCTCCTGTGAGGTGCAGGTGGGATGGGAGTGGGGGGTTACAGTCTGCTTTATTTCTCCTTCCTCCTCACACTTTTCCTCAGCTCTAGTGTGGGCTTCTCCACAGGCAGCAGCCCTGTCAAGAAAATCTGCTCTAGCATAGGCTCTCCCCAGGTGGCAGTTCCTTCAAAAATACCCATCTGCTCTGGTGTGCTCTGTGGGCTGCAGGGAAGATCTGCTCTGCCATGGAGAACCTCCTCCTTTCTCTTACCCTGATATTCCCTCTCTTGTTTCCTACTCCTTTTGTTCCCTCTTTCTCCCTGTGGCTATTTTTGCCCTTTTTAAAATTAAGTTTTTGCTCAGCAGATGAGTTCAGCTGTGTCCTGCTGAGGATCCCTTGCAGACCTGCAGGAACTGTGTCCAGCACAGGGAAGCCCCTCACCTCATCCCACAAAGGGCATCCTGTTGCTACCATCACTACCAAAACCTTGCAAATGCACCCAACACACCTAGTATGACCTAGAGTGGAGTGAGTTTTAATAAAATCTCATGTTTCAGTGCTGTTTTACTCATTTACAAGAAGATATACTGAGTGATTTGTAATTGGGTTTGTTCTCTAGTGGAATAGATTGGATAGTGCTCTCACAGTTTACTTCTTGCCCATTCTTCAGTTAGTTCAGCCATTAAAACTCACTTCTGAGGGAAGAAGTCTAGAAAATTCTGGTCTGTGATTCTGATAATTTCAGAACTGTGTTTTTCAAAAAAAATAGTTTTAGTTGTATCTAAATTATTCTAGCCTGTAAATTCTTAAAATGTTATCAACCTTGGAGTTAGCAATGTCTACAATATGAGTCACTGCATTATGGTTTTGTTCTGCTGGTTGTATACTCAGATTGGCTCCATCAGCCTTATCAGAGTTATCGGAGATTTACACTGATCTAACAAAACTAAACCTGGTCACATGTCTTGTGTTATTGAGAGCGCTGTTGTAACTGCTTCCAAACAGCAATCTGATTTAATAAGAATAGCATTGCAGTCATTTATGGATCTGCTAGAAGGAACAAGCCCTGCTTTTTTCCTGTCCGGGCTAGGGTGTGGCATAGCAATTGTATCCCAGTATTGCATAAATAGAGAACAAAAAACCAACACCTGGTACTGAAGCTGACAGCAATTTGTGTACATTTTTTAAAAAATAGCCCCAGCAAATAAGAGGACCACAAATAAGAAAATTTTTCCAGGAACTATTTCAGCATCTTTGTTGGACAACTTTTCTACCTATATTCAAAATAAATCAGCCAGTCTTTTGTTGCCTTCAAAGATGTATAGCTACATGGTGAAGAAATAAACAATCTGTTTAAGATCCAAAAGGAGAGGCAAGTTTAGTAGGCTGTTGCACCTGAGCCATAATCAGAGGGACTTCTTGTACTTGTATAAAGGGATTAAGTGTATCTCCTCTGCAGTATTTATCACCCTTTTCATCCCAACAGAAGCACCTTATGTCTGAGGTAGTTTTTGTTTTTCATCTTTTTCATCTTTCTACTGCTTTATATTTCTCAACCACAGTATTTCAGATACTGACTTAAAATACAATCTACAGGGTAATATTTGTGGACAGTGATTTTTCACAGCTCATCACACCAACTTATATTATTTTTCAAGGGAAGTACATATATGGAGCGTAAGACAATGTAATTTAATTTTAACTTCTGGCTTGGCAAATGTTTATTGTCCTTTGGCTTTTGAAGACAAACAATCTTCATTATATGTCTAGATAGTTCTTTCAACTTATAATATTTTGGAACTATTAATACTTTCCCTTAGAGTTAAGCATAGAATTTGTCAAAACAAGGCTTTTGCAAGGTTTATCAAACCCTTCATGTAGCTACTCTTTTAACCAGAGAGAGTGCATCTCCCTATGTTTTTTAATGTTGTTGATAGTAAAAGTAAATTCTGTTCTGTTGTAAATGTGTGACTAAATTTTTTAAGTTAAATTGAGAATTAGACCATAATAATTTTTCAGTTTTAGTAGTCTTAAGTTTGACTAATTTCAGTGCAACTGTGAATGCTGGGCACCTGTGGAAATTCAGGAAAACCTCAAGATGTTTCTCAATTGTAACCAACACTTCGGCAGTACAGTAAAATCATCTGTCAGCTATTTTGGAGGAAAAATAATTTTTTTTAAGGAATTTTTACTCTTTTCCTTTGCATTTAAGGAGGAGCATTTTAATCGTGTTTATTCATGTATTTTAAAATAATTACCAAAATAGCTGCATTCACGTCTCCTAAAGATACCGAGTACTATATGGTTGGTGTAAGAGCTCCCTCTATAGGTTTTATTGTAAATCTCATCTTAGGAAAATAAAAGGAAAGTAAATTCCACTTCTTGTCTGTGCTTTCTTGTTCAACATACTCAGTTGAACAACATTACATGATTTTTAAAAAGTAGGATTTTATGGAAAGAAAGCCATCGATTTTAACAGTGGCTAAACCATGAGAATGTAGTAGATTTACTATAGATTTTATAGACTTAAGTTTATTTTTAGAAAAAAAATACGCTTTTAATAGCAGCCTGATATACAACATAACTTAAGCTACTGTTTTATATAGGAGTAACACAGCATTTTCACTTTTGTAACTGCATTTTATACAGCCAACCATGAGGTGCTGGTCTGTGTCTCTTGGGCGGGTGCTCAGTGCTGTGCTAGCTCTCATATATCCAGCTGTACATAAGCTATTAAATAGCTCTGTTGCAAACACCATTTAGCACAGCATTGTATAAGATTATGTTATGTGAGATTTCTCTTGAATAACTTAATGGTCTTCATAAAAAAATCAGCTGGACTAACTGAATAGCTGACCTGGGGGGATAATATTAGGAGTTTGCATGAACTTTTCTTTAATTTTAATTTGGTATATAACTATTAAATAATATTTAATATGAATTAATAATGAGCATATAATAACCAGCATTCTGAAATTTATGTCTATACTAGTCCCCAGTTCAGCATTTCTCATGGCATGGCATTGAACACACAGAAATAGAAAAACTGATAACACTTTAAAAGGAAATGTTAAGCCCTCTACACAGAATTCAGGGATGATAAAAGAAGTCTTTGTGGGCATTCACATCAGAGCTTTCAGAGATGAAAATGAAGCCTGTATACATCCGTAGAAGGAACTGTGGAAAACTAATGGAATTGTGGTCATTATGGCAATTAAACACTAATTAAACAGTTTGAGACAATCAGTGAGGATATTGGGCTGGAAATAATTCTCATGGTATAAACTTTGTACAGTACTTTTCTTGGATACCACTGCTGTTACTCTAGATGTGCAAATGAGAGAAAAATTTTGCCCATAGTCTAATTACAAATGTTCCACATTCTTGAGAAAACAAGAATGGGCCAGAACATGCATACATTATTGATGTTCTACTTCTTAGTCTCGTGCTGTTCATAAATATAGTTTGCAAAAAACCCACATAGATTTATAGCAGCAAAAAAGTCAATTAAAATGCCTATTATTGTGCTTTTGAATACTCTTCCAACTTACTTGTAAATAGGAAGCCACTAATAAATCTGTATTGGTCCATGAAGCATCTTATATATAATTGCTGCCTTCCTAGTCTGCATAGTTAAAAATTCTGTCACTAAGAGCAAAAATGTTTTAAAGAAAAGTTTTCACCATGTTTGCTTCATAGAAATTTAATAGCTTTATAAGGGAAACACTTTGCTTACACCTGTGTGCAGACCCTGAAATCTTTTTGTCAGTGACACCTACAAAGGAACATTGTAAATTGTAAATAAACATTGCTAACAAAGGTCCTGCAATAGCTGTGACTTTTGAGAGGTCTGAGGATTTCTAACATCTGAAATAGTGCAGAGAAAAATAGAATAGGCATATTTAAGTTTTATCTAAATCTGCTACAAGGAAATTACCTTGTCACAACATAGTGACTATTTCTCTTAGGGATAGACTTGTGGTTATATAATCCTAGTTTTCAGAAGATCTAGACAAATTCAGCTTGACTTGCCTGAGAAAGTAGAGTAGAATTTCTCTTTCTGTCTCCCTGTCAAAAGAGCTCTCATCATTGAACAGAAAAAGGTCATCATTACCACCTCTGGTGGCTTAAATTTTTTGCAGGTTCTGCTTTGCACAAGAACATGTATGGGGGAATCCCTTTCAGGTGGAATAGACAAGTCAATGGCTTCAGGACAGAAAAAACTTTGGTCACAGAGAAATCTTCAGAGACCTAGGAAACTTAAGCAGAGACTGAATGGGCCTGTGTGTATATTGGTGGGGTTCCAGGACTTAAGTGTTGCATGAAATAGCAATAAGTTTGAAGACTTACATTTTGGACCTGCATCCTGAAGATGGAAACCAAATGGATCTCTACACTCCTAAAGTTTTTTCCCTCAAAGGAAGTAACTGTGTGCTCATTGAGAAAAGGGCTGCCACAGTAATTGATGCACACATTGCGGGGCGGTGGGGGGGAAGCAGAATTGTGGTTGAACCCTTTTTGTTCTGCACCATAGCTTTATTCTGTATTGACGATAAAATGCAGAAAGTATTGTGCATGACAATTTTTCAACAAATCAAGACTTCAGAAGTAGAAAATTAGATGTGGTTTAAGAGAAATGGTCATATTATATAGCCTAGCCAAAAGAAATAAAGCTTCTAGGACGGACTGGTTTATTACAATGTGTTTGGTGTAGCTCCTCTAGTAACAGACAACAGCAACTGTAATTTATGCTCCAGTAATTTCCTGCCTCTTTGATGATGTCCACTTTGTAATGGCTTGGCAGGTGGAACCTATCTTCCTTTGTCTCTTCTGACTAAATCCAGCATAATTTCTCTTCAGTCTTTTCCAACCTTTTGGGTTTTTTCTTTCTTAGCCTAATTTTTTTCTTGTTTAAGCATTCATTTTTTGTACAATAATTTTTTCATGACTCTACAGCTTACCACTACTGTGATTCCAGCCCACAAAAGTTGTACTTAATGCCTTAAGTATCTTACTTACAACTAGGCATGAGAATTGGTTCCTGGGTCTGGGTAAATTATTTTCTTGGTGTCCTAAGCAATTAATTGGAGGTGTGGGATTTCAGTTTTTGTTTTCAAGATGGTTACTACTTTTCTGAAAAAAGTCTCGTGCATCCCATTCTCCTGGCAGTGCATTATCATATCACTACTAATTTAAATACAGGGGGAAAACTAATTCAGGCAGAATGTATAGAACAAGTAGGCTAAACCTGACTTTTTTCTGATGAGAGTATCTTTAAGGTAGGGTTGATTATGCTTGATAAAGGATTTGTAACCTGAACAGGGACTGTTAAAGTGGCTCTGTAATCTCCTGCATCTGTGTCAAGACCAAGGGTAAGTGAGCCTGGATGGCAAAAGAATGCTTCAATCTCAAAGAAAATACTTATCCAAAGCTTTTTTTTAAAGAGGGGAAAATATCTCAGTCACTTACCTGTTTTTTGAAAACATGCAGAGGAGATAGTAAGGACATGCAGTCTTACCAAAGACAGCCCAAGTTTAGCAGTGTTAAGCCTAGAGTTCTACAGGTCTAAAGAATGCTTTATAAATACAGTTTCATAGAAAAAGTGTAATAGTTTGTAAAGCAGATTCTGATGTGGTTACTTGCAACAGTAAAGAAGTGGATTTTATGACCCTTACATCCATCTAATCTCATTCCTAATTACATTTTTCTCTTTTATTGCAGCCCAGAAGATGGCGAAATTCATCCTGAAATCTGTAGACTATACATCCAGTTGCAGTGTTGCTTAGAAATGTACACAACAGAAATGCTAAAGTCCATATGTCTGCTAGGATCACTGCAGTTTCATCGGAAAGGTACTGAATTGCACAAACACACAGAGAGATGCTAATTTTAGAAAAAGAACAATCTTTTGGGTCATGCCTGGGTAGTCATGAAAGACAAAACACTGTCCTGGTTTTGGCTGCGGTGGAGTTAATTTTCTTCATAGTAGCTATCATGGAGCTAAGTTTTGAATTTGCACTGGAAACAGTGTTGATAACACAGGGAGGTTTTAGTCATTGCTAAACCCACGTGAGGTCAAGGCCTTTTCTGCTCCGCACCCCACCCCACCAGCAAGGATGCTGAGGGGGGCACAAGGAGTTGGGAGAACACACAACCAGGACAGCTGACCCAGGGGATATCCCAGACTCTATGGCATCGTGCTCAGCATATAAAGAGGGGGGAGGATGAAGGAAGGGGAGGACATCCGAAGTAATGGTATTTGTCTTCCCAAGTCATCATTACTCATGAGATAGCCATGTTTTCCTGGGGATGGCTGGACACCTCCATACACCCATTGGGAGTGGTGAATAAATTCCTTGTTTTGCTTTGCTTGCATGCATGGCTTTTGTTTTTCTTACTAAACTGCCTGTACCTCAGCCCATGCTTTTTCACCCTTTCAGTAGTCTCCCTCATCCCACCAGGGGTGAGCAAGTGGGCAGCTCTGTGGGACTTAATTGATGTCCGAGGTTAAACCACAACAAGCACCAAACTGTAAAACAAATTATATATTTCTGTAGATAGGTTTTCAGTTACTAAAAAAAGAGCTCTATTTCTGTTTATCATCATTCTTACAGAAGTGTGTCTTATCAGGTATGTGTCACTAATGTCCTCACCATTAAAAAGTCTGATTCTTTTTAAAAAAGAGTAGTCCCTTAAGTTTTGGCTGTCATTAGTCAGACAAGTGGGCAAACTTAGTAATGTTATTAGACATTTTTGTTGGACAAGATACGTTATTAATGGTGGTGCTGTTACTATTCATTTTCTTATCTCATTGCTGTTTCCAGTAAATTGTTCTTATCTCAGCCCATGAGCTTCACATTTTGTGCCTCCAGTTCTCGACTCCATCCTGCCCGAACAAGGAAAAAGCAAGGGGAAGAGGGGGAGAAAGAGAGTGGCCTATGGTTTGGGAGAGTGTCGACGATAGCACTGAACTCAGGAGTACCATTCCTAAAACTCTGCCATAGCAGATAAAGATAGATAAATACAGTTAAAAAGATGGCTACCTTTATAAAAGCAGATACTAGATCTGGAACTGAAAGGTGTCCTTGGTTCAGTGAAAATGCATCTCTCTAATAATTTCATACTTGATTAGCTGCCTACTGAAAGGAAGATGTAGAAATGCTGATAATTTACTGAACAGTTTACTTAGTAATCTCATTGCTCAGTGATGGCACACGCTGATTAGGGCTGTGTTTGTGCTGATTGTAACTACTCTTTCCCCAGATAGTATCTCATCAATGGAAAACTAGGTAAAGACAAGACAAAGTTCTGTAATGGACTGTAATAAAGGTCTTGTAATGAACCTTTTGAATTTCCTGTCATGCTGAAAGATCCTGTAGTGTCCTTTTCATATCTGGCTGTAGAATACTGCTAAAGCCAGGGATATTTTCATTATGAAAGTAAGAATGAGAGATCTGTAACTGCCTAACTGAGCTTCTCAATTATTTTCTCAAGTCAAAAATAAGTCTATAAAATAGGAATAGAGACTTAGCAGAGCCGTGGTAGAATAAGATTACAGTAGCTGTCTAAATGAGTCGCTGTTTTTTAAGACAGATTGTATGGCATTTCCTAGCATTGGCTACAGTTGTCAAACCATCTTCTGAACTGCTGAAAGTAAATAGCTTATAGTGACCTAAATAACCCTGACATGTCATCTCTCCCTTTTGCCTCTGGATGGAATCTACGTTAATAACTTAAACATCAAACTATTAGATGTCTAAAGTTGGATAAGAGGAGTTACAGCTCAGTTCCTATCTGACAGTACTTTTGCTAGACTTCAGTTTCTCAATTCACCATAGAGAGAGTCATGGTAGCTATTCTGTCCTTGCCAAAGAGTGATTTTTGTCCTGCATCCATGTAGAGATAAACACAGTAACTTGGCTACAAGCTTCCATGACATTCTTTGAAGAAAATGCGTAATAGGCAAAAACTATATGATGATAGGGATTAAAATAATTTGAATATCCAATAGACCATTGCTTTTTTGTATTAAATATTTAGTATTGACAACACCTAGATGTATTGCAAGGGCATCATGCCAAGATGGAAATTCCAGTTCTGTGTTAGTTGTTTTTTGACCGTGAAAGTAGCTGCACACTAGACAGTCACCCAGAGGAGCTGTGAAGTACCCATTCTTGGAGATCCTGGTAACTCAAGTAGTCCGGAGCAGTCTGATGCAAGTTGGCCCTGCTTTCTGTAGGATGTTAGACTAGATGACTTTGCAACGTATTTATTGCATGCTCTGACAAAACATACCATTTTTAAAGGAGTATAATGAATCCATATTTACCATTGTTTTCTTACAGAGAATGATACCTCACTGTAGGCAAATGGGATAAATTTATCTCTAGGAAAGAAAGAGACGATTACTTCACCATTATAAAATATATTGTGAGGCTGCTGTATATAGGTTTTCTATTTCTCCACCTGTTTAGTTTTTCACAAGTCTTTCATTACCTGATTGACCATGTAAAAAAAAAAGTTTTCTTTGTACAGAGGGAACTGCCCTTATAATCTTTGCTTAATCCATAAGTGTGCATGTCTAGTGTTCTTGCTGTGTCTTGAAGCTCATTCCTGAGGGTAGTATTTTCCATTTGGATGTAATGTTTTCTATTTCTAGCCCTCTTACCTGCTGGACAAGTTGTTTGTTAGGTTTTTAAACCTCCTATGAGTTTTCACCAATTCATGTTCTTACTCAGGAGGCAGCAGAAATTCAAGTAGAATGACATGCAGACTGTTCTCAGCAACCTGCATCTTATAAATAATAATGTGGGTATTGGTACCTTGATCAGAATTTATCTATAGAACAAGCTATAGAACTGATAAAACTGGAGCAGTGTGCTGATGCTGATATTCTTTTCCCAAGAGAAACTCAGACAGTAGAAAGGAGATTTTGTACTAGGAAAGAGATTCTCTTAAGGAAACACCACACAAAAATTTGAAGGTCTGAGCTTTGGCTCTTTTGACTGTCTTTCACAGCACAGGTCTTCTCATCTGTCCTTATCTTTCTTTTCAACTGAAAAAAATTTTCCTTTATTTGGTGGATATATCAATCTTCCTGTACAGAATTTTTTTGCATGTTTATAGACCTTTAGAATAACTTACTGCTGTCATAGAAGCTCTACTAGAAAATTCAGATAGTCTGAGTGTAACTGCCACGGTGGGGCCAAAAGACATAAATATTTGCAGCTGTGTTATGCAGTAAGTAAACGGAGGTAAGTACTCTTCAATAATTTATTTTTTTAAGATACATACACTACAAAAGCCTAGTGTTGAGAATATATGATTCAATAGTTCAGCATTCAGCAAGTTTGCGAAGAGCACAAGGAATCATGCCCAATTATCTTTAATTCAAGCGTTTTGTAGTTACTAAGTCTTTGGCTACCCGATCATATTTTCTATTACTCTTCCTTTCCATAATCCCAGGAGTTCTGGCTAACTAATACACATATAAATACTGACTTGAGCATACGTCTTTCTTTTATCCTAATTGTTCAGTGTCATATATTTTTTATTGCACACCATGAAGAAAAAATTACAGTTATGTCACTGTAATTGAGATGTGCAAGTCCTACCTGACATGTATAAACACAGCTGAGTGCAGAATGATACCAGCACTAACCAAAGTGATAGGACCTGCATAGCCAGGCAAAAAAGGCAAGAATTGACTCTTACAGGAAAATCAAGCGTGCATACTAATTGCGTTTCATGTAAGAAATTAATATCATTAACTGTTGTATTTCCAGTATGTGTTTTGTGATAACAACATTTATTTCCTTAAAACAGTACCTAAAAGTGATAGCTTATGTTACGGACTACAAAAATAAGCCCTCAGTTCAGTGGACAGATTTTTTGCTTTTCGGCGTTGTTTAAATGGCATGCTGTTTAGAGTTTTAAAGGACAGAGGAATGATTGTTTAATGGTTGTGCCATAATCTCAGTGCTCTATTTAAAGACTGGTAGATAAGTGTTATTACTTACACATATTACTTATGCAAGAGGGATAAGATGTAAGAGTATAGAAGAACACACCGGTGAGGAGAAACCAAATCAAGAGACTCACCCATTCTTATGTGGACACTATGAAGAAGCCAAACAATGGAACAAAAACAGCCGTGGGAGGAGGGTAACACAACTTCTACCACAAAATTGTTGTTGCTATTGCATTTTGTTTAATGATAGTATTTCCAGTGAGACAGTCTCCAAGTTCTGCAGGTCCCAAGTGTAAGTCAGGAATTAAATTCATTGGGCTGTTAGCCATATTTGTCAAATACCTTTTTTACTTCCTACACAATTCTTTCCTATTCCCCTTTCTGGGTTTTCCTGTTCATGTACTTCAGCTGTGATACATGGCTTGTGCATTTGTCCTTAATTGCCAGGTTAGAAACCTGATGTAAACACTGCCCTCTTTTCAAGACAAGGGTTCTCTCAGCTTTGGTAAAGTCTGGTATTCCCCTCAAAGATCTTTCTAGTTCCTCTGCATTGAAATCTAACTAGCACTGAGTGGCATATATATTTTTTTCTTTTCATTTCTTTCATTCATCAGTTTCTGGGCGAATTAGGTGATGACTAAGAGTAGGTGCCTAGGGTTGCATGACGGAAGCAAACACCGAGATCACCACAGAAGCAGTAAGAGGCACAACAGGTGAGACCCATAAAAACAGATGATGTATGTAGCCTTACTGAACTGACAGTTTTCTGTCTTCTTATTTACCCTCACGCAAGTTTGATCCTTAGCATTCTTTAACTAAATTGATTTAATTTCATACTAAAAGTATTTTCTGCTTCCTAAAGTAGAAAAAAAACCCTGAATTGCTGGTGAGAAGAGGAAGAATACATCATTGCAACTAAAATTATTGAAAATCTTTCCACTGACTAAATTGAAAGTAAAATTTAGGGTTCATATCCATTTTTGAAGTATCTATTACAGAAGATATCCTTACTTGCCACTGTAAGGATGAGAAAATTTAAAAGCTTTTGTTTCCCTATAGGCTGTTACCAGGGTAGGAATGTTAAGCCTGAGTCATACATTATTCAAGCAAAGCCTTTATTATTAGCTGACTCTTTAACTGCTTTCAAGTGACTGAGCAAATGATCTGAAATTCAAGAAAGGCTTCATGAATTGCTCACAATTCAACAGAATTACTGGTAAAGGGCTTTTTTCAGTTGAAAAGAAATCGGTGGTGTTCATTCTGGCAAATCTGTAAGAGCTTGTCTTTGTGCTAACAAAAAGAACATTATGGTCTTTGCTTCTGTTCTCAAGCTGAGAGAAAGAACCTTTACTATTATTTCATCTAGTGCTTTTATTGTTTCTATTGAAACACCTTTCACATCCCTGAAGGATGCATCTTGACAGCATGTCACCAAAGGTCAGGTCAGGGTTTCACCATAAAACTTAAAAATAATGGAACAATCCACCAATACCCTGTTTCATCAGTAACACCTTGTGATATCAGTGGCAAG
This sequence comes from Monarcha castaneiventris obscurior, assembly GCA_026261815.1. Lineage (NCBI taxonomy): Eukaryota > Metazoa > Chordata > Aves > Passeriformes > Monarchidae > Monarcha > Monarcha castaneiventris. Next base: position 10,920,969 of record JAMPIT010000893.1, on the reverse strand, counting down.
TGAGATGGTTTACCTGAAACGTTTTTAATGAAAAAGTAATATGTGAGATTTTAGTAACATTATGTTGTGTTACAGACTTCTTGTGATGGGAAAAAATAATGAAGCTTATATGACTGAACAATGAAAACTGTACCATATGAATCACCTTCAAATAACAGCATAAGCTGCAGTTAAGGACAAGAAAAATTTGAAAGTTAAACCTAAAGGGTGATACAGAGTAAAACGTGTAATCTGTGAAGCAGGCTTAGTCTGCTGTTCCACAAGCAATTGAGTCACCATTCAGCATAACAGTTTGTAACAACCGGAAATGTCTTGGCCTCTTTGTCTCTCCTCCCTTATAATGCCTTCACTTCTTCCTCCTTTCCACTGCTTTTGGAAAAGTAGTGATATGATCCTCCTTCTCTGGCACTTGCTCCTGAACATGTAGTGTTTTTGACTGACCTTACTTCATCAGAAAACATCACATTCTATTTTTCCTTTTGTTGGGGTAATCCTCTACCACTTCAATGGCTAAAGTGGATCACAGAAGGATTTGGCAAAGCACAAGTTAGCAGTGGATGCCAGTAAGCAGCAAAGAAAGGACACAAGATATTCTTTTATGGAGGCTAAACTTGTTATGGTCAATTCGTGCACTCTCTAGGATTCACAGTTAGGTAACTGTGGGCTTCCTGCTGGCTTTAAAGAGTATTAAAACATTAAGCAAGTATCTTCTGTAGCATAGGCAACATCTGGTTTGAGACAGGTAGGTAAGAATAACTTTTTTTTTCCTTTTTTCAAAGGAATAATTTACCAGAATGCAACTGTGTAGAGAACTTGCCCAGAAATATTATCTTATGATCCAGGAATTTCTAGATTTAAAAAACAAGGTTACCTACCTGATAGCTGAGATATATATTTGTGATGTGGAAGAGCAGTGTACCATGATCTGCAGTCTTGGTGTCCCACAAAAATGGGCTGAATGACTACTGCTCTATTAGCTGGTCTTGTTCTTCATGTACTTTGTCAAACCTTAAAGGAACTACTCAGATTTATCCCGATGTCAAAATTTTTCAAATTGCAAAAATTGTGAAATGAAAAAACATTTCCTACTCAGTTTTTTGTACTGCTGCTTTGAATGTTGACATTTATCTGGGATGCACTCTAGTGTGAATTTTCTTTTGTATTTGGTGCCAGAATTGTAGTTGCCATTACAGAAAAGGAATGCTATCAGGCAGTCCAAAGGAGATTTGCAAGCTTACCAGAATGTCCTCCCGATGGTTAGCTTTCTTGAATGCTCCACTATCATGATCCAATCCTTTACCCCATTCTCTTCCTCACAGCAGCCCTGGAAGATCTGTCATGAAGCCCCCCTTCAATTTCAATACTATATTTAATATCCATACAGTGAGCATGAATTAGGTAGGTGTCAACACAGAAATTCAGAACACAATGCATTTGGGCTGTGGGTGGTGCCAGCTTTATATTGCTGTTAAACCATAAAGTACAAAATTTCACATTTTTGTCTTCTGTTTTCCCTTGGTATTACTGTAGTACTAGGAGACATGGATTGCAGTATTCTTTAATGTCAAAGTTTTGAAGTTGTTTCCAGAATGTATGTTGTAGTTTCTTCACTTACTTTGTTCTGCTTTGTATTCTGCCTTTTATTTTGTGTTGCATGAGAGCTACTGGAGCTTAATTGAACCCCTTCAAATTGGTAAGAGTAATATATGGCAGCACTCAGATGAGTAGCTTGGTGCGGTCTGCTCTGTTTCTGAACAGTTCTTACTCAGAGTTTGCATTTAAGCAGTCTTTTTCTCCATTTGTATTGTGCAAGGTCAAGTTTACAAAGCATGAATTAGATAATTTGGGTATCCACTTTAATCAATAAATAATAGGGATACATGTTTTGTTTAAATATTTTAAAGGAAAAGAACCTTGTGGCCCACCCAAGATCTTAGATACTAAAGTGGAGGAGAGTTCCGAAGTACCTATTTTAGAAGACACGTCATTATCACCAACAGATATTCAACAGCATCTATGGCAGGTTTCCACAGATATTGAAAACACTGAAAGGTATGTGTAGCACTTCATTCCTAAACAAATTTCTTTCTAGAATTTATGTAGTCTCTTTTAATTTGACAACCAGCGTTACTACTATGAAAAGTATAAGTAAATTAAATAACTTGTTACCTTTTTTGGTACATTTAACAGAGTTTCTGATTTTGTACCTGAAATTTGCTGGATTCTAGTTGTGCATTCCTGAATCAAAAACACAGAATCTAATTCATTTCAGTTACTTCTGCCCACAGGTTTAAATTTGGAAGTTTTAGGAGGGGAGTGGAATGTAATGTATAGGTCTGTGGTAGTGGTGGTCTCTTACCCTCTTAACTATGCAGTTGAAAGACAAAAATGAAACCATTTACTAGAGAGTAATACGGATGGCCAATATTTCTTTGCAAAAAATCATACTTTGAGGCTTTGTATATTAAGTTGCTGTGGAGATTTGAATTGTTACCATGCTTATTTGCATAAAGCCAAATTCTGTCCTACAGAGGCCATAAAACCAGGCAATTTTTTACTGACTGTGCTCCTCCATTTCTAAGAACCATTTTATGTGTAGATGAATTGGACCGTATTGGTTTTAAATCCTGAAAGCATTAAGACATTACAAGCCTATAGGTCTACCATCTATGTGTAAAAAACAGAAACCATTTTGAAACTTCTGGTCTCTTTCAAAACATATCAAAATATAATTAGCTTTTGGTGATGATGTGTTATTACCATATTTTCCATCATCTGCCTTTCAGAAAATCTAATGCCAGAGTCCTCCTATGGCAGGTGAGACAGGTAGCCCTGTTTCTAAAATTTTCATTTAATATGCAGTGTGAAGTATCATGGGTTAGTTGCGTGTATTATAACTTTCTTCTGAACAGTGAAACACATTCATGGCACAAGCTACAAAATGCTGATAAGGGGTATGAAGTTAACATTAGTACTAGCTAATACTAATTTTAAAACATATTGTGTATTTTGCCACTAGGATCACATTGTGCCCCCAAAGGCTTTTAATATGAAATATTCAAGTGCCAGAATAGATCATAAATTTGAACCAGCAAAAGTTAGTATCAGACTGTCATAAAAGTGCTCCCCTATTAATTTTATTGCCATTTCTTTTGGTATGCATCTTCTGATACATGTATGTAAACTAAATGCTTGCTGAATAGATTTTTGTATTTATTGCTCCACTGTTTTAGCATATAAAGCTATACTGTCAGCTACTCCTCATGCAGTCTTCAACTGTTGTTCCATTGTATCTTTTTAAACTGTTTTATCCACAGAGATATGAGAGAAATGAAAAACCTTTTAAGTAAACTCAGGGAGACTATGCCTTTACCACTGAAAAATCAAGGTAGGTTTTGTATTTTCTTCATTTAAGAAAAATTAAGATAATTAAAGAGTTTGCCTTCCTTTAGATACAAAAAAAAAAAATCTAGGGTTCTTTTAATAGAAACTACAAAAAGAAAGATCTAGGCAAAATCTCTTCCCAGCTGATTCAGTGGAGCCAGAATCTAGTATGTGATCTTTGGCCTCTTGAGTTTCACATGAGGTACTCTGGAATTTTATAGACGTGGTATCTACACATAAAATAATAAACTTTTCCTGGTAATATGAAGGCAGAAGCACAACTACTTCCCACTGTCAGGAGTCCTTCTTCCTCAAAGGTAATGAAGGTGCAAATTGCATAGACTATGACAAGCATCCTTCTGAGTGATGGGGTTTGCTTCACCCCTACAAGGTTTGTATCTTCTGTGACTTGACACTGACTCTGCAGAAAAGCTACTTGCTTTGAGTCTGCCACCTGCCTGCTTTTGCCATTGACAGCTATCAGTTACCCTATACAAATGCACAGGTGGGCAGGATCTCCATTCTATGCATGTATTCAGCAATGGGTCTTCATTTTGTTGGTGTGCTACATATTCCACATCTACAGGCACTCTCTGTTCATGAGAACAGCATTAAACAGATAATAATTTTTCTTTTAGATTTCTTCTTGATAATGGGTTCCTTAAATATGGTGCAGTCTTTGCACAGTGGCAGCTGATGAAATATGCTGAATGTGTCCTAGATCTCATCGCGAGTAACTAAGCAGCCTAGTATTCATCATAATATGCTAAGAGATGAATATAGAATGATTGGATTCATTATACAAGTAAGATTTCATGGTAGGATGGCTTGATTGAAAACTATGTTGAAAGGAAAAAGGGCATCACTTGTGATACAGACCATTGTAAAGACTGATACCATTGTAAAGAGTGATAAAAAGTCTACGCCTAGTCTAGAAGAAAAGAGCGTGCTGGAAATAAGGAAGGGAAAGACAAATTGGGGGGACATAATTCACAGAGAAACTTGAATTCAGAACAGAGATAAAGGTGTACAGAATTCTTCTTTGCTGCCTGGTGTCTACACTGCCCTTCAACACTGACCAGAAAATCACTGACCCCCTGTGCAGCAGGATAGGAAGCATCCCAGAGTTATAAAACTCTGAGATGTGCCCCAGGATCAGATAATCATAATTATTGTGGAGATGCTGTTAATCAGCATTGTAAGACTCTTGAATGCAAAATTCAGGTTATTATTTGCTCTGTGCTCCATGGGAGCTATCACATCACAGAGAGTTGTCAGGCACTGGAATGACTGCCCAGGGAGGTGGTGGAGGTGTTCACGAAAGGACTGGACCTGGCACTTAGTGCTATGGTCTGGTTGCTGTGGTGGTGATCAGTTATAGGTTAGACTCAATCTTAGATATCTTCTCCAACATAAATGATTCTGTGATCGTGTAGGTGCTGTTAGGACACGTAAATTATTTAATCTCTTTCCTGTGTAATCTCTGCATATGTGTATGTGCTTGTGTTAAAACGTGGGGGTTTTCATCACAGATGATAGCAGCCTCCTAAACTTGACTCCATATCCACTGGTAAGAAGACGGAAGCGAAGATTCTTTGGATTGTGTTGTCTTGTCTCAAGTTAGAAGATTAAGCACAGAAGCACCAAGGAAATCATGACTTTGATTAAACCACTGTTGTTTGACTCCTGAAAAGATGAAAGTGGCTAATCTTGATTATAAAGTACATTTTCTACATTAGGCTATTCATTTTTGTCTTCTGGTCCATCCCGTTCTTCAAATAAGGGTTTTAATAGTTTTAAGTTATGGTGGTCCAAAAATGGCTGTGGAATAGATCTAGCATATTTAAAACTTTATGAAGTATGTTTTGCATGCTTACTTTCGGTCACTCAAAGAAGACACATGAATTACGGTTCATAGATAATTTTAGAGGGTTTTTTTAATTGTTTGAGCTGCAGCTAAAAGTTTGTGCATAGTACAGTACTCTTACTAGTATCATTAAAATCATACTCTGAACAGTCTTTAAGCATAGGAAAAGAACATTTGATCACTCTCTCACAGTCTTTAAGCATAGGAAACTATTTAAGAGCAAAACTATTAAAGTTCCAAGACATTCAAACAGTATTGTAACAGAATTTGTACAAAATCTCCAGTTGCTTTTCGTGCTCTCATTCATATTTAGTCTTCCACCGTATCTCAACTTCAAAGCTTTATAGAAAAATATCTTAATTTATGATACACAAACCATATATGAAAATAGTTAGGACTTGTAAATACAGAGGAATCATAATATCTACAAATTGTACAATGCATAGAAGCAACAGATTTCCTTTTAAGCCAATAGTATATCTACAAGCTTTTGGAAAAAATAAATAATTTATTAAAAGAAGGTGTATTAAACAATGTAAAACAACATCAACCCATTTTGTTGCCAGTAGAATTCAAAGCATGGTGTCTGCATATCACTAAGTATTGATCTAATAAGGCATGCCAGAATTATCTCAGACTGTAAGATATTAAACGTTTTACATTGTTAATAAAGTTTTTTATTTAAATTGAATGTTGTCTTGTTTCTAGTTGTATTGGCAGATTATGTATTTTTTTCTAATTTTTTTGTCAGATTACTACACAAATTTGTGATAATATTTCCATTTCAACAAGTATGTTTACAAAGACAGATTAAAAAATATGCATGACTAAATTCTTTAAATAGCACAGAAAAAGGTAACTTCAGTGTGTTTGAAGATTCCAGGTCATGAACTATTCTTAGGCATACATATTTCTAAGCATCTAAAATGGGGAGATCCCTACACACACAAAGCTATGCTTGTCAGAGCAAACACATTTTTAAGAAGAATGGAATCGAAGTCCACAGCACAATGTTTTTTTGAAGTTAATTGTTTAAAATGTTCCACACATTTCTCATGAACCTTGTGCTCACTAATCAGAGCTGTTGTCTGTAATAGGCAGCACCAACATTTTCATTAGAAGCCTCAAACCAACAGACTTGCTCTATGACTCCATCTCCACAGATACACTAGGTTTTGCAACTGTTAAAACTTGGGAAAAACAACTCCTGATGTCTAATGGCTATTAAAATTACTGTCTGGAAAGTTGATCAGTAGTTACAATTAACCAATTAATTTCTGTTCAGCATAAGTGAAAAAGACATTAATGCCAAAGAAAAAGTATATGAATTCAAGACTGAATAAACAGTGATGCCATGAGAAAGAGGGAAAGAAGATTTCACACGAGATTTCTTTAAAAGTCCTGCTGCATTGGTACACACAGGGAATCAGATGAGCGGATAAAGCAGTGAGCTTGTCTAATGCAGTACCTGCCCACAGAGCATCACAAGGAATTTCATATGCAAAGTTACATGACAGCTCATTTCTTTGTGTTTTAAGCACAGCTATTGCAATGGAATATACATTATTAGTAAGACAAATGTATAAACATTTTAGTTAATTTTACAAAGCTCTTGACATCAGTCATATCACGAGTTCCCTAACTTCAGCACATTCTGTGATAGATATGTTGTCTTCAAAATCCTTTGAGATTGGACTATATTGAAGTGTACAGTAATAATGCATCCTTGTACCTTTTGTTGTTCTGGAAACTTCAGCAGTGTTTCTTCTTCCTCAGCTAAAGACTACTAAAATCACAGTGTTTGCTCATTTTGAAGCCTTTCTAAAATTCTCAGCAATCCAGCAGTTTACCTGAAACCTTTTGTATTTCACTTTCTACTAATCCTAATTGGACAAATGCTGTAATTCTCAAGCTTTGTGGCCACTTAAGGAATATTGGTGATCAAGGGTGAATGGAATGTCCTCCAGTTGTCGTTTAACAGATAGTGACATGAACCAAGTCCTGGTAAGTTTCTGAATTTAAGAGGTGTCAAGAGATAAATTGGTTTAGTTAGGAATGCAGAGGATCATCTTTTACTAATTCAAAAGGAAACAAAACTTTTTTTTTATCCCCAGAGTATCATGTCGGTAAAAGAAAGACAAAAGTTAATGATATTACTACATTTTAGTTTAATGGAATAGGGCAGTGTGGGATCAAAGTTTAAAAGTTCACTCAACAAAATGACATACAAATTATTTAGAGATGATTTAGAACCATTATTTGTTTACTTGCCAAGTATTTAAAAGACACCCCCAAGTTCACATTAATAAACTTACAAATACATGGAAACAAGCAATTCAGGGAGAATACTGAGGAAAGCAGCACTTTCTTTCTAAATCCTTTTGGAGTTTGAACATTTTAGTTGAAAGTGTTAAAAGTTAAAGGCACCATAATTCTTTTGCAGGGTAAGAAACAAGTAAAAATTCCTCTTCCCACCAAATAAGTCAAGTTTCACCAACTCTTTTTTTTTTGCTAAAACTTTGCACAGCTCCCGCTTTTCAAAACCAGATTCTTTATAAACACCACCCACTGGTAGCACCTCTCTTTTCACAGATATTTCATGTAATAAAAAACACCAATCTAAGAAGTCAAAAATTTATGTACACTGTAAAGTCTTAAATTTTTCACAGCAGAAGCAAAATGCAAGCTTACAGCAGAAGACAGCAAACACTGCCGGCTGCACGTTAACTTACCAAAACAAAAAGTTACCATGCAAAATCTTCATATTAACTTACATCATAGGTCCAAGTATATCCAGTACAACCTAGAAAATCTTTGTCAGAAAGTTGGGAAAATAAAACCACCGATTTCTATCCCATTTAAGGAATAAAAATACAGTGGTGCATTAAAAGCCTATTGGTCTTATGTCAGTGTAAAGGTGAAATTCCTTACTGCCCATGTAAGAGATAGCTACCTGTTGTCCATATGGACCGTACGTCCTTCATAGACAAGAGACAAGAGAAGGTAAAGAAACATCTATTTCTGCTCATTCTTACTCATAAGTTACTCCAGTCAGTGAAGAGATTTGTGGCATTATTTTGGCAAGTTTGTGGCCCTGTTTAAGTTCTAGGACCTTGAAGGCACTGACTGACATGCAGGAAAAGTTACCCTTTACCAGAAGAACCAGCCTTTCCTGCTTCAAAAAGAACTGAGCTAGGCTAAATGCAGGTGGCTAGGACGTATTTTCTAGGGATCACAGTGTGGCAAAAATTTTAACAATTACTTTTAACAACTGAATAATTAATCTCAAACCTAAAAGTATTTCCCCTGAGATTCTATTTTCTTGTAGCAGTTTCACAAAAATTGCCCCAGTGATATGTCAAGAGATGTATCTTTACTCCTTAGTTGGTAGTTGTACCTTCTAATGTGTTTGGTTTTTACTGCTTAGGCTGTTCCCAGTGTATGCATAATCTGCTGTCCAGATCTAGCCTCATGTTGCCAGTCTCAGACACTTTCCTGTCTGAACTCACTTGAAGTACCAATCTTCTTCTCACTAGTACTTTGAGCCTTTACCTTACATCATCTGTAAAATTTCTTGGAGTGGTATTTCTCTCATTCTTTTAAAACGTATTAAGTACCAGTAGTAATGGGAATTCCGGTGTCCAAGAGAGCACCTGTTTCTATTTGTCCAGATTGTTGCTGTCTAATGCAAGCACATCTTTGTTTGAGCCATTATATGGATTCAGCTCCCTCTTCCAGAAATTATTTCTAGCTCTTCTGGGTCTGCAATTCTTTGATGAAAACAAAGTTTCTGCCAATTTTCAGCCTAAATCTACTCCTGGACAATTAATACCATATACAACACATTTCTTCCAGGTCAACTTTTATTCCTTGTTGAAATTCTCTGATGGTCAAAATTTTGCGAGGATACTTTAAAAACTATTACACTAGGTTAAAGCATCAGGAAAATACACAGTACAGATAAATAAGGAGTAATCATTCATCTTCACAGTACACTTTCTCAGTGGGACAAATATTTAGCTTACACAGAAAACTAAATAAGCCACATCTTGAGTATATCTTGCTGAAGTTTAAATGAACTCTACTATAAACAGTCTTTTCAGACTTTTCTCCTTTATTGCTGTTATTTAAACTACAATGTTGCTTTTCTAAATAAACATGTTCCTCTGCTCGTCTTTCTCAAGTAATTTTTTTCCTAATCCTTTTGGCTTCTTTATTCTTGCACCTCTTGTTTTCTGCTACCACCACCTCATCTCATGTTCTTCTTTTATCACCTAAATTCATCATCATCGATTGTTACACTACAATTTCTTGCAAACGGTGTAAATGTTCTGGCATTTTACTACAGAAGCATTTTTGATGTATTTTTGTCTATCCACCCTTATTACTATTTACTGTTATTTGCATCTTAGAATTTCTATTCATGCCTTTCTCAGGTACTAGTGCCTTGAGGCAGAGGCTTTGTAGTCAGAGCACCAGGTGCGTGTTTTGCCAAGAGAGTCTCTGATGCATGGTAATTCTCACAAGGTAAGATAGCTTGGCTGCCCAAGCCATGGCAATGTCAGAACTACTGATTAACAGCTTCACCGCTGGCTCTACTGTGGAGACGTCAGAGCACTACTGAATCATCAGCTGAGTGAAAAAGTTTGGGATATCTGACATTCTCTTTTGCACACACAGAGATTGTGTCCTTTTTTGACCAGGGAGAGATGATGGGAGGAATTGCAAAACATGATCTTCTAAAAATATATCCCAGGAGTTCCTAGAACTGATTGTTACATGAAACAGATAACAAGCACCATGTCAAGTTCATTACTAATGATACTTTTCAGAGCGACCTGCAGCTAAGACATTCTTTCTTCTTGTCAACTACAAAAGCACTGAGTAAATACAGAGTTCAATATGCATTGATTATCTCAGCAGCTTTCATGTCCTTAAAGATCAAGCCTGTAAAGGTTGCCCAGTCTGTTCCAAGTTCACAGCTAGACACTGCCATTTCTTCTATCTGTAATTGCTTTGTTGCAATTCTGAGCTATATTATGATTCTTCACTATGACTTATTTTTGAAAGGAAAAAGAAAACAAGACCTTCCAGTTGTAGAGCTGTGTAATAATACTACATCACTAAGAATTTTTTTCTTCTTTCAGTTTTTGTTCCACCTCTTGGGTACCTATGGCTAAGACTTTTGTTTGTCCATTATTTGTGTTCCCTTGCAGAGTGCACAAGAACGAACACATACCACTGAAGAGAGCTCAGAATACAATAAAGAAATTACCTGACTAAACTGCAGGAAATATTCAGGAAATATTCAGGAAATATTCAGGAAAAAGTCCTGTAAACAACACAAGTTGACACTACTGAATGACAAAATACTTAAAATGTAAACTGATTGATAGCATAAATATTCATACAAATTTCAATGGTAATAGAGCTTGTAGTGGCAACACACAAAAATAATATTGCAATCAGTGATGTACACACTTTTCTCACACTGCAAACTGATGCTAGTAGCAGGTAAAAGGTTTCAGAAGTTAAAGATTGTGAAGATGGCAAGTATATTGTTAAATTGCCTCTGAAGACCATGAAAACTACTAAGCATAGAAGCATAATTTTGGCAGAATCCAAAGAGAAAAATATTATTGAATTGCTGTTCAACCGTCTTACACTGATATGTATTCAAATTAAGGTAAAACATGTTATATAAAACAGGTAAGTTAAGAAAATGTGTATATTCTAAACTCTGGAAGAAACTGAAGGGTTTTCCTTGCTGTCTCACAAGTTGCAGAGAATGCTGAAGCTCTAATTTTTGTGCTGTGAATGCCTTTTCCTTTGGCTGTTTGTGAAACAAGAGCTTCCTTCAGTTTAAATTCAGTGATTCCAGGCTTTGGTGCATTTTATAGTACAGTTTGTTTCCCAGCTTAGTAATTTCCTAACTTAGCTCGATTGTCAATGTGCACATTTTTCTTCCACTATGTGGGAAAGACTACTGAAGGAAACACTAAGTATCTGCTTTTGTTTCCTGGTGCCTATTGACAGAGCCGTATTGTAAGGCATGTGAAGGTTGACTCTTCATTACTCTGTGCATTTGGCATGCCCACCCCACATACTACTCACACGCTTTATTCTTGTCTTTCTTTCTGGAAATAGGCATTTCATTCTGTAACTGAGATAAGCTGACAGGGAATGGCACTTGTTTGCACTGGCATCACCATCATGTTGTAAGAGCTTTGGCGTTTGCAGAGTAGCAGGCATACAATCACTATTCTGGGCCTGTACAGCAGCAGCAGTTATGTCAGGGTTAGCCTTTGAAAGTGTGACTCACACAAACTGAAGCTAGTAACAATTGATCGGAATGAAGAAATAGCTGAAGTTTAATATTAGAAGTCTTGTTTTGATATCCAAACCTTTACATCTATGTCAAAGATGAAATGGCCATAATTGTAAAAGAACAAAACCCAAGCAGAAAGGACTTTAAAAATCAATAGCTTTTGTTTGCTTCTGTTTGTTTTCAGCTTGCTTACAGTGATCCTGCCAAAAGGATGTGTAATTGTGTTTTACAGTCTATGACTAATTTCAGAAGATAATTTTGAAGAATCAATCTTTTTTAGCTTCTCATTGCTCATTCTTCCCCTCTCAGTGTTTTATTTTTGCACTTACTGATTAATGTATGTAAGCAGAAAATGTTGTATAAAACATACATTTATTTAAAGGGTAATAGAAAATCTCACTTGAATTTCCATATTTGATGTAATCATTTTGACATTAAGCATATTTAAGTCCAGATCTTTCTACACAAAGCCTTGCAAACTGAAGTTTACCACATCCTACTATAAAGAATTACAAAGACAATCACAACTGAATTAAGAGTGAAGAACTAGTTAAACTTGCATGGTTTAGTACTAATAAACCTGAAATAGAAAAGCAGATTTTTTTCCTAAATGGTCCATCTAATAATTTGAAACACTGATGTATGCAAATAGGTTTCTCAAAAAAATATATATATCCCATTTTTAAACAGTATTGCAAAGCATAAATAAACTTGCTATGAAAGGAAAATCATCTTCTCTTCTCTACAGAAGCGAACACAAGAATAGACCAGCATCTCAGTCACTACTCGAACTGTCTGAACTGTTAGACGATGAACTTTTTTCCTTTCGTCTCTTCTTCTTCTCCTTTTTATGATGCTTTCCTTTCTTAGATTTATGCTTTTTTCCCTTTTCCTTTTCTTTTTTGTGTGATTTTTGTTTTTTTGACTTTGGCTCATCCTCTTCAGCTGAACTTGATGAGGAAGATCTGTAAAAAAAATGCAGATCTATATGTAATTAAAAGAAGGAAAATTACACAATAATAATTTAAGGCGTCAGTATTTATATAATGTCACAAATCAAATTTGGAGTAGAATTTGTACAGTAGCATCCACTGGAAAGCTTATGATATCTGAGTCTGCATGTTTAACTTAAATGATGACTTTCCTAATAAGACTTTCATGCCAGAAAAGCAGTATGTTTGTAATACAGATTAAAAAGCAATGGAACAGGTAAGTTGTGTGTGTTTTCAGTATTTGAGAAAAGAAAGACCAAGAGTACAGACCATCAGAAAATAAAGTATGACAGCAAGACAGAGCTTCCATTTTTAAAATACCACATGATCAACAACAATACCAATTAATGCCTTCAGATGTATGTCCCTGATGCAAAAATCTATGAGAAACAGGTAGGAAAAATTTTTAGGTTCTTGCAGCTTGTGCTATTGGTCTCTAACCAGCAGTGATGAGTGATTACATACATAAAAGAATTATGAGGACAATAAAATTTATTAAATGTTCATGAATACTAAAGAGGGCAGTTTTGTGCTATTGTTTACGTGATTAACTACTACTTGCATGTAAAGAAAACCGACAACCAGTCTGACTCTTATCTGTTCTACTTCCTCACAAGTGTAAGGTCTGTCTTCAAAAGTGGACATTTCAGCTGCACAATGTAAATTAGGAAAGAGAGAAATGCAAGTACAACAGGTATTAAATCCCATTTCTTTATTTAGGAGAGACATCTTCTTGTGGTCTTCGAACACATTTTACAGTTTATAGCTTCCAGTACAGTTCCTGGGATATCATCTTACCAACTGTCCTAACAATAAACCATTAGCCTCATCTATGGCCTCATTAAAAAAAAAAAAAAAGAAGAAGAAGAAAAAAAAACCCCAAAAATCAAATCAGTCCACAGGCCAGAACTCACATTCGAGTATTGTGACATTTTCCTCTGAAACTGCAGTAACACTGGTTTTAGAATTCTACATTAACAGGTACCCTAAAACTCAACATCTGTTAAGTATTACAGAGGTTTCCCTTTTGATAACTGCATGTTACTCTGAGTACATGTGTGGGCCTGCAGGTGTGTTAACACGTGCATGTGCACACAAAGAACCCTACAGTTTCTGAACTTCAGTGAACCTTCTTCGCCCTGGTCCAGCTGGGGACCAACCCCACAATCCTCCTGACTAGCTCTTTTTCCATCACAGCTTGCCTAGAGCTGGACAGTCAGGGGGAGTACTGCTTTCTCTGATCTGCAGACCTCCAGCCTGCTAGAGCTTTCAAGGCTCCTGTGATCCTAACTCCACAGCAGAAAGCCTGTGACTCCACCATTAATTCAAGAACCTTTACCTTACCATTGTTTTATCATTACCTTGTTAATCAGTTAACATTATCATTATTGTTAATCAGTTCTCATTGGAAAATAGAAAACTTTTCAAACCAAAGATGTACTTGCAAATAATGCTGCATCAATAGAAGCAATTTCCTGAGAAAGCACACAAGTATCAAAACCATTTCTGAAGTCATGTTTTCATGAAGTGTGTGAAGGTTACCTTTTCCTCGGTCTTTTTAATTTTGTTTTCTCTTTGCTTTTTCTTTTCTGTTTCTTTCTTTCTTCCTCTTCATTTAAATCTATGGGTAGAAAGTTAAAGTTTACAAAACGTGTCTGAATGAAGATCAGCATTAAAAAAATGGCTTCAATCGCAATGTAAAGTTACTACAAAATTCTTATTAAAAGGCTTTCTTTTCCTTTCCCCAAATTCTGGTTAGTATAGCAACTTCAGAAATATATTGCAGAGTAGCAGGACTTTACTACACGACTTACATTGTACTGATACTGATCTAAGCACTGAGAATGAAGGCAGGCCTGTAAAATGTAGTAAAAAGACCTTTTCCTATATCAGATTCAGGTTTTCATATCCGTTCTTCTGTATTTTAACAGTTTTAACATTTACCATATTATTGTCCAAGTCTGAAAACAGGTCATTTAACTAGAACATATAAAAAAGATAATATTCTGTAAGGCTTCCCTGAGTTACTTTCACACATCCTTATTTCACACTTCACAAACAGCAATGCCCTAAGTGAGACACATTTGAGTTAATTGTCAATATACTGCCTACAGACACTGGCAGAAGGGTCACCCCTCATCTGGTTGTGTCTGCTTCCTGCCCTAATGCTGTACAGCATGGTATGGTAACTTCACATTTCACTTACAGGCAGTATTTTTATGACACAGATTAAATTTCTGACCTTAGATTTTTCCATACCAGTTCAAAAAGTACTTTTGAACTTTGCAAAATGTAAATCCACCACATAAATACACATTCAGCTAACAGGAAAATACTGGCTCTATAACTGACCCTTAAAAAAGGGACCCCATTTTTGAGTATTTCATCTTACTCCGACACTTTCCATAAAGTCTGCATGCTGGTGTAGTTATTCCTTTGCTACCACAAATACAAATACTGGTCTGTATGTTATGCAGCAGAACTTGAAAGAATTTAATACGACATAAAAGAGCAAATTACCTTTGAAGCCATGAAAAAACATGAATGAGAATGGGTGAACAAATAGTATTTTTTTAAGAAAATAGTGCAAAATCTTGAGAAAATAGGGCCACTTGAAAATGGCAAAATTCTGCCTGGATAATTGACAGATACATGTCTCCTTATAATATACCTAACAGCCACAATTTGAGAAAGAACATGTAATAAACAGGAATATTAGAAGATCAAGTTAAACAGCTGTTTTTCCTGCAGATATCCATCTTCAGTCAGCTTAGGACTGAAAAAATCCAACCTTTACATTCAAAAATACGTAATAAATGGTGTTTTTTCCAAAGAGACTTGTTCCAAGAAAGTACCACTGCAGTAGCAATTCAGCACTCTTCATAAACAGCCTATCCATTTCTTTTGAAGTGTACAGCTAACTATAGGGTTCTATCGATCCCTTTTCCTTTCTAAATAGCATCTTCAGTAGGAACTAAACGTCAGAGCATGTGAGAGCAACTGAACAAAACATAATGAAAAACAAAAGGGCAGAGGAGAAGAACATTCATTCATTTAAAACACACTGTGGCAGAACAAACTGCCCTTCTTACTTAGGTGAACAACCTCTTTGGAGTCTAAATTGAAATGAACTCAAGTATCTAATAACCCATCTATTCTCTCTCTGACAAATAGCTGATACTCAGACCTTCCAAATACAGAACAGTACTTCTCTGAATATGAATGGATGAATTCCAATTTACTCTGTTTCAGTCAAAATCCTACTTAGAAACTGGAGAGAAATTCAGGTGTCATATTTCTCATTAGTTAGAAGATGTTTAAACTACATGTCATAATCAAAAGATTAACTTGGAACACCCATGTCATTTTCTTCTAAGCAGCTTCTTAGTAACAGATCGATAATCTTCTGTATTTAGGAGCCTTTTTTGAAATGCTCCAAACAGGTACATTAGTAACTTCCTATAGAAGGAACTAATCCTAATAATAAAAGAGTGTGGGTGTATCAAATCTCTGAAGTCTGAACACATAGAGTAAAAGACCTATTTTAAAATCAAAGACTAAAAGAAGTAAAAGTAGTTATCAAAAAGGATAAAATGAGAGTCCCTGCACCTCAGAAGACTATTATCCAAAGTATTCTAAAAAAACCCCATGAGAAACACCTTACTCTTTTTTTCACGCATGGCTTGTAATCTCTGTAGTTCCTCTTCCTCGCTGTCTTCACTGCTAGTGCTGCTAACATCTAAAACAATATCTCTTTGAGGATCTACTCGGAGGAAGTTTCGACATTCAAATGTCAGATGACCAGCTGAACAAAATAAATATACAGGAAGAAAAATTACAATTTACCAAAAAACATCAAAAACTAAAGAACATCTATTTTTGTATTATTCAGTTTTGAGAAGTGAAAGGCAAAAGGGTAGGTTGTGATCTGTGAAAGAGGCAGGAGAAAGCTTACTTTGAAAAGATCTCCAAGAAATTTGATAGGTTGTACAACGCTCTTCCATTTAATAGTGCTTTATGGCCTCTCTCCAATTCTGCTAATTTGAAGATTTTTTTTTCAACTTTAGTTTGTATTTTTAATGGTCTTAGATACTTTCTGAAGAAATTATCTAAAAACATAGCATGAAGTATTTCAAAAACTATACTAAGTGCTGCACTGCTTTTTTAACTCCCTCTAGTGAAATTGTAGAATCATATTTGCTTATGAGATATAATCTTTAACAACCAGCACTTAATACTGACTAAGATACTGCCTCTCCAGTATTTTTAGTTTTCTAAGTTACACCTTGATAATCATGACCAGCTAGAAACCTTGTGCTGAATACACTCATTGAAATAATAAAGTGAAATTTAAAAACAATTGAGATCTGGTTTAGGAGACGCAGTAATTTAAGTAGCAATTGAAATAAGCTCATGTTCTTAGTAAGGATGATGTCAAACTACCTATACCTTGAAGACAGAGATTTTAGAAACATAAACATGGATGATGTGATTGGACTACAAGTTTCTTTCTCTTCCAGAAAGCTTATGATACTTGTTGCATGTAGAAACAAAGCACTAAATCTATATTTATATCCATGGTCCTTGGATACACAAAGCAATTCCTTGACAAAATATGTTGCAAAGCCTGAAGTGAAAGAATGAAGCAAGCTTTTTTCCTGTCACCTAACGTAATGCTCATAAAAACCTCAAGCAGGTTAACTCACAGTGCTAAAAGTTCAAGACAATTCAGTACAAAACAGTGTCCATTCCTCCAATGTTCTAAAAGTAAGAGTCAGTGATTAACAATTTAAAATCTTCACTAAGACCTGTCTCCATTAATCAGGAAAGTAGCCACAGACATGCTGATATGGTCAGTGTATAATGCAAAGCATGAGCTAAATGCCAACTGCAGAACTTGTAAGCAATAAAAGTAGCTGTTTCTTGAAATACACAATGCACAAATTAATATTTTCTTAGCATAAAAGATTATCCAGATTTTAAACTATTTTTTCTTGTGACTCAGATTGGACTTAATTTAAACTGAAACACCTGCATCTGTACAGTAAGATTCAGAAGAAGCACAAGTGCTAATCTCAGTATATATCAAAGAAGGTGCTTTCAATTCAAAGTTTCTCAAGTAATTGCATTGCAATGTAGTATGTATGAAGATAATAGAACAAATCTTTTTCTGAGAAACTCAAGGAGCATTGATAGGTGTGAGAAGCCAGAGAATGAATATGAAATAAATAAATAAATGAAAAGTAATATGGTAATTTAAACTGACAAATGTCTGGGCAACAAGGGAGAATACTTTTTTCATTTTCTCCCCTCTCCTCAAAAGGCAGTTCCAACCAATACCATAAACTGAAGAAAACACTGTAACTTCCTTTTACTCTTTACAGACTTACGGTAGCCACACTTCTTGCACCCAGCTCTGATGTTATCCTTATTTCCACCTGAAAGAGAAAATTTCACCAATTAGGTGTTGCTGAAGAGAACCTTCAAGTTTCTTTCAAATGTGGCTTGATAATGTCAATACACAGACAGAAGTGATCGCTCCTCAGGAGTATTAAGTACACTAAGATCTCTTAAAATAAACTGCATTTCTAAGGCTACTTTTCCGTGCAGTAATCTATAAAAACACATTTGACTAGTTTAAACTGCTAGAGATCATTTAGCCTTCCATAACTTACTGCCAAATCCTAATTTGATTCACTGTGACCTTTCCACTTGTTTAGTTACAGTATGAACACAGTAATAGATATCTAACATTCCAGTGATCTGTTGCACACTACATAAACTCTAGCAGTGCAAGGGTGTTGACAGGCGTTCACTGGAAACTCTGAAGTGATTTAATTACAAGAACTGACTTTAAAAGGCAGTTTAAAAGACCAAACCAAACAAAAAAACACTCCTGAAAAGAGAAGGAAATGAAAAAGTCAATAAAATGTTACATTTTTCTGAATCCAGACAACATGACACCAAATAGAAAGAATGCAAGAAAGCAAATGTGTAATTAAGTAAAGAGAGTTACAGAAAAGTTTGGATTCTAAGCAGGACGAAGGATCCTAATAATACAAATTTTAGGTATAGAAAGTGTGTGATTCTCCCACGTGGGACAGCAGTTAAACAGATACAGTAGGACATGATTCAGAAGAAGAGAAGCACCAGGGACTTGCCCCCCGCCTCAGCAGATACGTCTTACTTTTAATCATTTAGGCCATTGGTAATGAAAGTCGCAATTGAATTCCCAAAATCAAAGGATGCCATTTTATCTTCCAACGGAATAGAGCAGAAAAACCCCAACAACTTAAGCAACCGTGTACATTTTTCTGAATAACTAGGAAATGTATTTAAATAAATAAATTATCAAACATTTATTTATTATAAATAATATATTTATTTATAAATAAATAAATCTATTACAGAGATTAAAGAATCAGAAATTGAGTACATTGGCCCCATTAATTTAAACTATGATTTACTGAAACAAGCGTGGTCTTTAGAAAATTCTACTCAAAATAACAGAAACCTTCGAACCCCAAGCTGAAAAAACTACCTTGGAAACTGGGACAGCTCAGGTCTATGCCCTAAAGAGTACTGAAAAGCCAAGCAACAAAGATCCATACACTCCGTTGTAACATGTGATTTTCTGCAGATCCCAAAGCCTTAGTATTACATATCTCCTTCAAGGTCAGCAGTATTCAGGTGCCTGTTTTGTGACTATCTTTAGAAGGACACCCATGAGAGATAAGGAGGTAGAGAACATACAAGAAGGTGTCACAAAATAAAAATCTTGCCATGTCATGCTTGTTCACTGCTCCTTGGGACTAGAAAACAAGATCACCCAAGCTACCTACTTTGTCTCAACTTTGTGAAATGCATAGTCAGTCTCAGCCCTACTGCACAGCTGAGCTATAGGTAAAGAAAAGATTTGGTATTCCAACCAAGGGAGGTCAGTACAGTCATGTGCACACACCAGAAATCTCCCATGTAAGTCAGGATCTCCAAAAGAAACACCCATCAGATGACAAGAATATTAATATTGTCATCAAATATTCCCACCAAATTCCTAGGACTGAAGTTTTATTATTGTTATGGGCTTTAAATAATACTGTTAGAGGCAGGAGTTTAGACTAGGTGAAATTTTAGATGACTAAAAGCAAACAAATTGCTAGAAGCTTGCTTTTCTCACTCCTTCTTCTTCCCATATCTTAATTCTCAAGACAACTAACAAGTGACACAGAACTAAGGACTTCATTCATTCACGTGGAGCAAAAGATTGGAAAGAAAAGCTTCGGAAACCTTTGAATGCAAACATGTCTTCCTCAAGAACCCCTTCTTGAATGGGTGCAAGCTTGTTAAGGCCTTCTCTTCATCAGAGAAGCATCTCACCAAAGCTCAGGCCTGTTCAGTTGCTCTCGAACCAAACACTCCCCGCTTTTCAGGACAAGAAACAGACCAACACAGACCTGAATACCTGGCAAACCGCGCAGGTGTTTCTGCCTGCCCTGTCTCACAACAACAATCTATTGGGACACTATCCACAACGACAGTGGAGGAGAGAAGCCAGGTCTGACAACCACCGTCCTTCGGCTCCAGCCTCAGAGAAGGCGGCGACGGGAAGGCAGCGCTGGGTCAGCCAGAGGCTCGGGGAGAGGCCCCGCAGCCCCGGGCAGCCACGGCCCCCTCTCCATCTCCCTGCCGCAGCCCCGGGCAGCCACGGCCCCCTCTCCATCTCCCTGCCGCTGCCCCGGGCAGCCACGGCCCCCTCTCCATCTCCCTGCCGCGCCCGGCCGCGCGCCCTGCCCGCGCCGCTGTCCCTCGGCCCGCCGCTGATTCCCCATCCCCAGGACGCCGGGCCCGGATCCAGCCGGCTCTGCCCGCTCTTGCTTCGCGCTCCCGGGCCGCAGCCGCTCACCCGGCAGCGCCATCCCGCAGCGCCCTCCGCGCCGGCCCGCACACGCAGCGACGCTTCTCCCCGCCGGAAGGCTTTGCCCGGCGCACTCCCGGGCCGTACCACTCACAGGGAAGGAAGGGGGCCTCAGTGCTCCTAGGGCGGGAGCCACGGCGGGGCACCACAAGTGTGTGGAGAAGCGTACCGGTCTTTCCCAAGGCACGTCCTTTCTCAGTGAATCCCGCAGAGACTCTGGCCGAAGACTCATTCCTTCGTCCTTCCTCCCGGTTTGTGCCGCTTTATCCCCCCCTTCCCGTGGCGGAGTGCAGGCGCGCAAGATGGCGGGCGGCTCGGGGCGGTAGGAAGTGTTGGAGGCGAAGCGGAGTCCGGCGTCGGCCGCGGGCCTTTCCCCGCCATGAGCAACATCTACATCCAGGAGCCGCCCACCAACGGCAAGGTGAGGCTGCCAGGGTGAAGATCCCGGAGAAGTTGTAGGGATATGGGGGGACGGACGACAGAAACACGAACTTGGTGGTGGTGGTTGTGGTGGTTTGGTGTGGGGAGGTAGTTGTTTCTGTACTGGACTGCTTTGGTTAAAGTTACTTCTTGGACATTACCAGAGTCAAGGCACGAGGCGTGATGTGTGGAAACATAACACAGAGCAGTCCTCGGAACGTTTAATTTAATTTCCTGTATTCTCGATTATATCTTACGTCCTTAATTTTGTTATGATTCGTCACTGAATGTAATGGAACTCCTTGTAAGAGAAGTACATGCTTTTGGAGATTCATGGCATTTTTTTCCCCACGTTGTTTCATTCTGGAAGTGATAAAAAGTACTTAAGTTTCGATCAACTACCAGCCACGCTATGTTATGTTATGTTATGTTGTGTTGTGTTGTGTTGTGTTACGTTACGTAGTATTATGTCGTATTATGTTATGTTACGTTACGTTATATTACATTTATATTATGCATCTTTACTATATGTATTTATTCAGAGCCATATCTCAGGATCTGGAAATGCTAGTTAGAACTAACAGTAGCTACCCAACACACTTAAGTGTATACCACTCTTACTGATATAACAAATTCAGATGTATTTTTTATGAAGTTACGTTCTTTGATCAGTGACTAAGTTACAATAAAACTGATGTTGCATTTGTCTGTATGTTTACAGGTTTTGCTGAGAACTACAGCAGGAGAGATAGATATAGAATTGTGGTCAAAAGAAGCACCAAAAGCATGCAGAAATTTCATCCAGCTTTGTATGGAAGGTAATGACTGAATGGGATGGGAATTGCTGAAATTAATTCATATGCGATCTTTGTGCCCTTTCTGTACAATAGAGGTCATAATTATGTTTTGACTTAAGTATGTCAGTAGGTCTGTTTCTGTTTAGAAGTTACTAATTGACACTCAGACAATCTTTTTCAAGGTTACCAATGAAGCTGGTGGAGAAAAATAAGTAAAAATTTTGGATGGTTTTCTTAAATTAAGCAGATGACATAGTTTTGAAATATTGTCCTGCAGAGTCTTGAGAAGTCTTGCTTTCAGGAAATGTCTACAAAGTATAACAACTTTGTGTATGAAATGACAGTGATGCGATATTGGACATTCTCCAAAATTCCCATTTTTGCATCACAATTTACACTGCCATTTCTTTTTTTTCTGTGAGTGCTCCTGATGTTTCATCTGCTGTATTTTTTTGTAATGAAAGCTCTGTAAAACTTTCCGCTAAAGCAATGGGTACCAGAATGAGAAGCTCTCTACTGAGAAAACTGTAACAAAAATCTTTGTTGCCTTTATATTTTATATATTATATTTTATATAATGCTGCTATTCTCCCATTTAAACATTTATAGAATTGTTAAGAGTTCTTTTAGCCTTTGTCTGTTAAACAAAAATAGCAGTCTAGGCTTTATGGCTCCAGCACAGATCCAGTCTGTTTCGTTTTTTCCCTAGACTTTTTGCAATGGTAAAAGAATTTCTTAGCCTATGATAAGGGTTTGTGTACTCTCAGTGGGCTTTATTTCTTTTTTGAATTTCTTTTAAATGCTGTGTAGTATTCTATGCTTTGTATAATACATTTAAGTATTTCTCATTAATGTCCTGGCGTGTAATCATCTGTGGCTGTGTCTAGTTGTGCTGCAACATTTGCACACCCTACTTTGTCTTGCAGCATGCTGCAGATTTATTTTTGTTTATTAATATTGTTATATCAACCAGGACTATAGTTCAGGTAAAGTTACATTTTCATTCCTTCTGTTTTCTTACGGTCTTGTAACCTTTATCAGGTAGATAGATAAAAGAAGAAAACTTTGGGAGCAAAATGTACCACATATTTCATTCAGCAAAAATTATGAGTTTAGGTACAATATAGGTGATGAAAGGTGTTCCATGCTGGTGAATGAAAGTGCAAATCATCTGGTATGTATAGATGTGGCTGATGTTGTAGGTGAGGTGTCGTCCAGGATAGAGCATAGTATTTCTAGTTCTCCATTTAAATTGGTGTCTTTTGACAGTTTGATTCCAGTAATAAAAGCTGAAAAGACAGTAGTTCATCAAGATATTCTTGTCCGTGATGAGCAGGATTTTTTGCTAAAGAAACGTAAGACACCACAGGGGTTTTTTGTAATACTGTGAAGAACAGAAGGGAACCAAATGGAAGGCAACAGTGGAATTTAGTTACAGGACTTGCTTTCTGGAACTTCAGTCTCTGGACATCTCTGTATGATCCAAATGGAAATTTGGGGTTGAGATCACTTACATGTATTTAATGTCTTATTCTTTTTCCCTCTTTTTTTTTTTTTTTTTTTTTTTTTTTTTAGAGTATTACAATAATACAGTATTTCACAGAGTAGTGCCTGGCTTTATTGTGCAAGGGGGTGATCCCACTGGTACTGGATCAGGAGGAGAGTCAGTCTATGGAGCTCCTTTCAAGGTGTGTATCTGTATATCTTCCACAGTAATTTTTCGTTGTTCTCTATCCGTTGTGCTTCCTACCATGTTGGATTGTGAAAAATCAAATCTTATATGAAATGCATACATGTGCAGTAGTTGCCTTCATGTGCTGCTTCAGTATGTTTGAATATGTCCTTCTATATTGAGAGTTTTTGAATCTAGTTGCTCTGGTGTGATGATAAACCTGGGGGCTCAGATCCTGAGGGAAGCCATGCCCTGGCTCAGCAGCTGTGTTCTGTTCTGCCTGCCTGTTTTATTTCAGGTGGGGCAGGCACCTTTAACTTGTGACTGCAGCTGCAAAGCCTGTTTCTGGGCCTTCCATCTTCTTGCTGCTAGACTTGTAAATCTAGCACAAACCTGATGTTTGTGGGAGGGAATGGTACCTGAGCAGAGAACAAAACAAAAATTGCCAATATTGTAGTAGCACTGCTGCTTCAAATTAGTGGTATCTCAGTATTGCAGTGTTTAGCATCGTGTTATTGCAGTGGTATTCATCACTTTCTCCTTGCTTTGGAAGGAGTCCTGTTTTGTGTTCTTCGGTCCAGAAAATGTTCTTCCTGTGGCTTTTTGCATAACTGTATTATTACTACCTGTTACTGTGCTTTCATGAATTACAATTTAAATTAATTTTTCACATAAATACAGTAATTGTCAGGAATGGTGTTTTTGCAAGAAGTGTATGAAATGCAGTTACTTTTAAAAGTGTTTTTTATTTTCTTAATGTTGGGGGGATAACAAATGCAAATGAAAATAATGAATAACAATTGATTTTTAGGCAATGACTGGGAAAAGATAAAATTAACAAGACAGAACTTAGAGGTTTTTTAATTAGTAATGTGTCTTTCTGTTACTGATATTCTGGTTTCTAATTTTTTGTTTGGTGTTTGTTCGTTATGTGTTTATGATTTCTTTTGAAGATTGTTCACTTTTTTGCATTATTATAGGCACTAGGGATTAGAAATACTGACTAAAAATAGTTTTTGGTGCTCAAAGTAGAAGCTTTTAAATATAATTCTGGCACTGAGTTTCAAAATACTTGGGATTTATTACTGTCCGAATTAAAAAGAAAATTAGCAGCATATTTTTCTGTGTGTGCAGGTTGAGGTAAATAATATCACTCCTACTTCCTATCACGCTGTAGCTAAAGGAGTGAAAAAATAGTTTTATACTGAAATCATTCTCTTTTCTGCCCTGCTTTTCCCAGGATGAGTTCCACTCACGATTGCGATTTAATCGAAGAGGACTTGTTGCTATGGCAAATGCTGGGCCCCATGATAACGGGAGTCAATTTTTCTTTACACTGGGTCGTGCAGATGAACTTAACAACAAGCACACAATCTTTGGAAAGGTGTGTGACATGAACTAGAGTCTCAGTTTAAGTCTGACAGAAGCTACCACAGGTTTCTCTGAAGGCCAGTTTAGTGTTGAAATTTATTTCTGTGATTTCTGGGCTCTCTCTTATCTTTGTTTCTTATATCTGGTAGAAATGTTTCTGTGGGTTGTTCCTGTTATTATCTATTTTGCTGTTGTTATTCTTCTAAATTGTATTTTTATGTTGTGCTGCTTTTAAATATTAATATTATTATTATTATTATGGCTCTGTTATTAATCTACTACTAATGACATGTTAGAGAATTCTGTTTGTAGATTCTAACTACCCAGGAAGGATCAGGAAAATGAAAAACATGAGATGAATTTACCACTCATGATTTACTTAAAAGAAAAGAAACCAAGTATTTTTTTTATTTCAGTGTTTTTTGTTTTTCTGTTACAAAGTTCACAGTAAGACTTCAACATCTTCCTCTGCGTACATTCTCAAAACTACCTGTATTCCTTCAAATTTTGCCATTAAATTTAAAAACCCAAACAAGTCTACATTCTACTTGGTGTCTTTTAGAAGTGTTACATGCTTACAATATTTCCTATATTGCTTGTACTTTCAAAAATTTTTACATAATAATTACCTTGTATTTTGCTGAATAAATAACACAAATTACAGTCCAGGACTTTCAAACCTTTTTTTGTAAATTTGCCAGGTTACAGGGGATACAATATATAACATGTTGCGCCTGGCTGAAGTGGAAGTTGACAAGGAAGAGAGACCTCTCAGTCCGCACAAAATAAGAAGTAGTGAGGTGAGTGTGTTCATTTAAAATTTTAAATTTTAAAATTCTTTTATGCACAGTATTCAAAATATTTGGTTTGTCCTTTTGCATATTGTTTTAAAATATTGAATCACTTAATTACAAAATGCTTACTAAAGATGTGTCTAAAGTACTGGGTTTTTTAACAGGTTTTGTTTAATCCTTTTGATGACATTGTCCCAAGACCAAATAGAAAACTGAAGAAGGACAAACCAGAAGAAGAAACTAAAAAGTCCAAAGTAAAAGGCACAAAGTAAATATCTGCAACCTAAGTGGTGGTTAATTTTCTTTCACCTTTAATTTGTAGCTTGGCACTTTTTTATTTCCATTTCTGCCTTTGAAGCACTTCCTTGTTTCCGGGGAGGATCTTGCAAATCTAGTTTCTCTGACTGAAATGTTTACTGTGCATCTGCTGAACTGTAACTGTTTCATGCATGTGATAGTTTGTTGAAAATAATAAAAGGTAGGTTATTGTTCCCACATGCCACAATGAGCAATCATCTGACTGAGATGACACTGCATTTAAAACCTACCAGTAGGAGTAACTAGGTCACAGCTCAGTTCTTTGAGATTTTCTGAATTCGTCAGATACCACTTCTCCCCCACTGAAGTACAGAGCAAGAGGCAGGCATTTTGACTTCGGAAATTTTAGTTTCTGTGAATGAAAATTCATAGTCATAAACATGCAGTGAAAAGTAATAAGAACTCTAAAGTGTGCATGCTGCCACTTCTGTTGCACAAAAATAGAACATGTTGCAACTGACTGATTCCAGCACAGTGTAAACAATTAACTCTTGAAAAAGAAATTATAGATCGTAATTTCTTTTAATTGCGTTCTGTGAATATGTACACATTTGATACCTTTCTGAGCCATCACATCTTGAAAATTTTATGTCTTACTTGAATGCTGCTCTTTTGAGGGAGAAAAATGCAACAGAACTGTCAGTGTTTAAGAGTCTGGGAAAGTTAGTCAAGGCAGAACTTCTTAAATTGTGTCTTAACTGATGCTTTGCTTTCCCCGTTTTACCTCAGGAATATAATACAACATGCTTTACTAAATATTTATGACTTACTGCAAAGCAAAATGAGGTAGTTGTTTGGAATTGGTACATTTAGCAGGACAAAAGGTTTTTTAAAAATTCATGTACAACATGAACGTAATATATTTGAAGTTAATGGAATGTTACTAAGACTGTATTTTAAGTTTTGCTGGAAATTTTCTTCTTTCTCTTAAAGAAACTTTAACCTACTTTCCTTTGGGGAAGAAGCTGAAGAAGAAGAGGAAGAAGTCAGTAGAGTTAGTCAGGTATTGTACCAAATTATCCTTATTTTTCTTTTTGTCCTAATTATCTTTTCTGCATATTCTTGGAAAGCTTTGAAGTTCTTAGTCTTGTTCTTACTGTTTGCATTTTGAACAATAATACTAGAAAATGCGTTTTTAGGATTCTGCTGTTTTACGGCATTTTGAAAAAACAGAGGTTTTTAACTTTCTTGACTTCGAAGGTGCCTTCAGTTACTTCATGAAATTTTTACATTTCCATGAAGTTTCACAGTATGGATCTATGTCTGCTGTTTAAAAGTCATGGAAGGAGTAGGTACTTTATTCTGTCTCAAGTCCTTAATTTATGAGTGTGGTTGTATGGTAAAATACTTGAATTCTGAAGATCATCTTATGCATTTCCAGTGCACGCTTAACTCCATTTTCTTACATATATTCTTTTGCCTGTGTGCAAAATGTGGTTATTGTGGAGAAAATAGTCCATTATCGTAATTTAATAGTGCACTGTAGTGAAGTGTTCACATTCACAGAACAAGGGTTGCAGAGATAATCTTTGGTCTAACATTTCCTTCCCTGGCGTTGCAACTTAAATAAGGTTAGTTTAAAAATGTCTTTAATAAATTGTTGATTTCATTTCTACTGCTGATCAAGTTGTTTTACTAGACCCGTAGGCTTTCTACAGCACCTTGCTGCTTCACTTAGTCATCAGACTACATGGTCCTGCATCCTGTACCACATAAGTGAAAAAATGGTTGTCAGTCTTCCAAAGTTAGTTAAAATACAAAAGGAAAATAATGAATAATGGTGGACAGTATTATAGTAAGATGATATCAGTTAGAATGATAGTAGAGTTTTATTACAACAGCAGTTTTAACTATTTTTCTTTCTTCTTTTCAACTTAACCAGTCAGACAAACTTTTCTTGTTTACCTTAGTATGTTCATCTGCTGTTTTATTCTAGCTGTATATACTTGTAATACTGCGTTTAACTCAGTTGCTTTGACTTTCTTACTTTTCATGCCAAATACTCGTTTTCAGTTTAAAATTGTCTCAATAGAATGCCTCTTTCGTGATAAGCCTAATTTCAGTGTTTCCATGCTTTCAACTCAACCTCGAAATCTCATCTGCCTATTTGTCCTGACTAACTGCTTGTCGAGCTGTAGCTACATAAATAACCACACCAACTCTTTAAGAACTTCTGTTCATTCTTTGTAACAAAATAAAACCTTCTTTTTGAAACCTCATTGTTTGTTCATAAGAGGTCTAGATCAGTGTCTCTGTAATTCTGGATGTTATAATTATGATTAAGCTGAAGTACATGAACATCAGCACAAACTTGTTCTCTGTTTCTGATAAGAAAAATGGAAGGTCAAAGTTTTGTTGAGATCTTTTGACACCTACAAACTTAGAATCTTATGAGCTTTTTTTGGTTGCTAGATGCAGTAAGTCTTGCTTGTTTAAGAAGCACAGAGAAGCTCTGGGTAAAGCCCCTCAAGGCCATGAAGGCTATTAGTGTAGCCTGGGATCTGGCTGTAGGGCCCCCACTGGTTGTTGATTAGTTCCTTCAGTTTAAACTGTAACTTTCAGTGTCCAAACTGTTTATTGTCTGTGCTTGTTCGGAGCATTTCGCAAGACACAGCCCCTCCACCACTCCAAATACCCCACCCCCTTCCTTAATGAAGGAATTATCTTTTCATGTTGCTGAATGTGTTAGTCTGTGTTTTCTGCATAACGAAAAATTGTAGTTGCATTTAAATGAGCAAGATTTTGTCCACACTCTGTTGTCCTCCCAAAAGCATTAGATTGTAGAGGATTTTTTAGAGCAAAATGGCTCTGCAGAAGCCTTGCAAGATTTAGGCTCTGAGAACTCAAGCTGGATCACTGAAATGCTGTGTGAAGAATACGTGAAAACCAAAGCATAAAGGATGATAGAAAGTCTTCCTGTGCCCCTGACAAATGTATCTAAAGGGGAATACAGAAGAAAAAGGGCTATACAGAATACAATAGAGCATACAAAGCAATATTGGCTAGAAGCCTGAGAAAAAAGCAACAGGTGTTAGAAGTTTTAAAGCGCTGAAACTGCAAGGCTGAGAGAGATGTCAGAAGATGTGACAGTCTCTTTGCTTTAATGACCAATCACTAATAATTTCATCTCTGTATGAAGATGTAATTAACCAATTATAATACTGCCTTAAACGTGTAAGAGCAATAACAAATACCATGTAAGAATGCTTTTAATAATAATAAAGGGAGAAGAATCATAAAACCACGTTGGCTCATCTGTTCGTTACTCTGGGATCTGGATCTCTCAGCGAAAGAGGACCCTGGCAAGATTAGATAATGGAGACATTCATTATACAGACTATTTCTGTAGCAGAGATTTCCAGTCTGATCTCTCTCAGAAATTTAAGTACACTTTTTTTCAGATTAGCATGTGGAATGCTTTCTAACTGCAGTCTTTCTGCCTGAAGACGTTATGTGTGGTTAGACTTATTTGACTCCCTGTGTCAGTAGATGGTTCCTGCATGATGTAGTCCAGGTTGATGTATGGCAGTTTGTTAATATCTTTTTTTTTTTTTCCTAGGGATCTAATTAGTGTTCTTCCAATTAAGAAATTGTTTTGTACATGGTGGTTCTTTGAGTTGTCGTGTGTCATTGGAAAGTCAAGTTCTTACCTCTTCATTCAGTCAAGTGTATATGTGCTAGACCTACCATCTTTATGATGTGTAATGATTGTCATGACTATGACCAAAAAGTATCCTTTTTTTCTCTCTCTCTCTTCTTTTAAAACTAAGTGCATTGCTATTGGAAAAAATAAATCCTTGGAGTCAGTTTGATGGTTCTCTTTCTGGAACACTTTCTCTGTTGTTTTGTTCTTAAAAGTGTTCAAGCTTACTGGATAGGCTAAAGCTAACACAAAACAAATTATGTTTTTCCTACCATAATACTTTTTCACTATGTAGCCTCTTAACCACTGAAATGAATAATACCTTTTTTCTTTTTTTTTTCTTTATTTTAACAGAGCATGAAGGGAAAAAGTAAAAGTAGTCATGATCTCCTGAAGGATGATCCACATCTAAGCTCAGTTCCTGCTGTCAAAAGGTTAATATCTGATTTCTACATTCTAGAACAAATCTACTTTCAATATGTTATACTCAATTATGATCATGAATACTCATTTAAGAAATGTTAACTCATATTACTCTTTCAAAAATTAAGGGTGCCAATGCTAGATCAGACTAAGTATTTCTCTAACCCACTAAGCTGGCACCACCACTGGCCATCCACTAAAGAAAAGCAGGACAAATGTAATGTTTATCTGAGTAGTGTCCCAGCCTCCATCAACCTTCACCTCAGAGGACTGTGTGAGTTTGATTTAGTTCATGTACTTAGTAACCCTAGTATCTTTTTGTCCTGAACTTGGATGCTACTCGTGGCACTTCGTAAATTCTAACTCTCGTTCTGGAAGAGGCAGTGAGCAGTCAGTCTCTTTTATACCTCTCTTTACCACAATCCTTTCTTAGACCATCTCTTTCCTAACCTAAACTTTTAAAGTGACTTAAATTTTCTTCATGCAGAAGATACTCTGTGTCACGATTATTCTAGTTGCTTTTCCCAACCCTCCAACCCTGCTTGTACTTGAAAATATTTTTTTTTTTCCAAAGCTAAAGAACACACTAAAAATTAGGTGAATCATGAATCTGTATGCTTGGATAAGGTTGGTTTTTCTTCTGTTTCTTTTTAGTACTTTATAAATTCTGATTTTAACCATGGTTGAGTGTTAAGGTGAGAAAGTTCCATGAAAATATGTTAACTCCAAGAATTTGCTTACTTTAGAGTCGTAGACTAGTTGGTTTGGAAGGAACCAGTAAAATTTATCACATCCAACCCCCCTGCAATGAGCAGGTACATCTTCAACTAGATCAAGTAGCACAGAACTCCATTCAACTTGGCCTTGAATGTTTCCAGAGGTGGAGCATCTACCACCTCTCTGGGCAGCCTACTCCAGTGTCTCACCACCTGCCTTATGTCTAATCTGAATTTACCCGCTTCTGGTTTCAAACCACTGCCCCTTGTTCTTTCACAACAGGCCCTGCTAAAAAGTCTGTCCCCAACTTACTTATAGACCCACTCTAAGTATGGAAAGGCTGCAGTAAGATGTCCCTGGAGTCTTCTCCAGGCTGAACAATCCTGCCTTTCTTCACTGGAGAGGTGTTCATCTTCGTGGCTCTCCTCTGGAGTCCCTCCATCAGGTTTCTGTCCTCCCTGTGCTGGACCCCAGAGCTGGATGCAGCACTGCAGGTGGGGTCTCAGCAGAGCAGAGAGCAGAGGGGCAGAATCCCCTCCCTGGCCCTGCTGCCCACACTGCTCTGGATGCAGCCCAGGACGTTTGGCTCTCTGGGCTTCAAGCATACAGTGTCAACTCATGTCCAGCTTTTCATCCACCAGCACCCCCAGGTCCTCCTTGCTGAGCTGTTCTCAGTCCGTTCATCCCCAGTCTGTATTGATAGTAGGAGTTGCCCTGACCCGGGTGCAGTACTTTACTAAACTAATGTCATTGATTGCAACACATCTAGAGTTTCTTTAATGATCTTGATTACTTACTGATTGCTTAGAGCACACTTCAAAGACTTAACTTTTGGGACTTCTTTAATATACCTTGCTTTTTCTCTAACATAACTTCTTTTTTTAAATTCTGGGCTAAAAACGTTCAAGGGTCCTTTTTATTAGTTTGTGATAATTAACAGTGAGTGTGTTAGCCTTAGTATATTCAAATGGATTTCTTTTTTAATTCATCCAACTGTAGCTGTATAAGAAATTAAAATCTTAAAGTTAAGCTTAATTATCAGTAAAATGCATCTTCCAAAATTTAAACTAGTTGCAATGAAATGCTAGTAATCATTTGATAAATGAGATCAAAAACATCTCAGCTGGGTTTTGGTGGTTTTAACGCTATACATTGGTGTTCTGCTTGAATAGCTCAAGGTATGGTTAGGATTCCTCCGTTGTATGAAAGTCCTTGTTTTTAAGCATTTCTAATTAGAAAAGATTATGACAATCAAATGATAGAAAGTAATATTAATTGATACTTTTAAGATTAATGTGAGGATGATATAAAGCAGTAAGTTTACTAAAATTTCAGGTGGCTAACAACTTTTTTATTTATGAAATGGTGGGTTTTAAATATTGTATTGAATCTGCTCTAGTACTTCAAAGTAGTTACGGTTTTTTTTCTTCTTTTAGTGAAGGAGCAAATGAAGAAAAGGATTTGAGTGAGGTAAGTATCATTTTTTTACAAATAAGTCTTTGTTTTTTACTGTGTGCAGAACAGATTTTCTTTGGGGAACAAATGCTAGTTTAGAGATCTTTGAGAATTAGCTCAAGTCAGATTTCCAGCACAAGCCTGAAGGTTCTCTCTGAGTTGTAACATTTGGCTATTCACAGCAGGGTAGAATTAGCATACTACCTGCTACAGTTCATAAAAACAGTTTATATTGGTTTTATGTTTCAGTCAGTGGGTAAGGTATACAGAAGTATGGTGTATGGGTTGTGTACCATACAGTGACAAACCACTAGAGTGATAAAACCCCTGAAACTGCTTCTAAAAAAATAGTTAAAATCAGTTGTCCTGAATAATTATATAATTGCAATATTTGAGGGTAAGTCTGCGTGTGAGTCAGAGTCCCGTTTGAAAGATTTCTTCAAGAGAACAAAACTTCAGTGAATTGTTAAATTGTAGCAGTTAAATTGTATTGGCCAAAGACTGTCGCCTCTGAAAGACATGATATCTGAATAATCAGGCAGTAACATTCAACTAAATATGGAGGCAATTTAAGTACAAGGAAATTGTCATACAGGGTGCAGATAAGCATAAGCTTGTTAGATGAAGTATGTCTCTGTCTCCAACCATAGATTGTGGGAGTACCCCTTTGAATTGCTGTTGAAATACGGATGTAATATTTCACTAGGAATGTAATCTCCCATTCCCCTAACTGAATTCTGGAAAGAATTTTTTTCCGTATCTATCGGTCATGCACAGGTATTAACTACACTGTGTGTTGACACACTGGAAGTTAAGGAAGAGCACAGTCTGTGCCATTCTCGTGCCTAAAAAAAAAGCATTTGCTTGCACCCTGTTCCTTTTTTCACAAGGCACGGTATGAATTCAGGTTTTTTCACTCTTCTCCGTTGTAATTCCTGCTGTGCAGGAGCATTTTAATGTTAGAAGAGTTTGGAGAATGCTATTTAATTAATAATTCTTCAGATGTTTAAATAGCCCTTTTTTTAGCAAACTGGGTTCAGGGAGTACAGAACATGGATGTATTAGGTTGAAGAATAAAAATGTAAGTAAATACATCTAATTAAGCCAAAGTTGGAAATATGAAGGCCTTTTCTTTTTTTTCTTGGAGAAGTGTTCTCTTTAGGTTTCATTTAATTGAAAGATTTTAGCTAAGATCTAGTACTTCAGACAGTTACCTGGGTCTTGTACAGTGGTACTAGTAGTTTATGATCTCTTGTGGAGTTTAGTTAACATATCACAGGATCACTTTTCCATTTACACAGCTGCAGTGTGTTGGTAGTTATATAGCAAATTCTGGGAGCAAATAATTCTTCCAGATCTGCCTACCTCCCCCAACTAACAAGCCCATAGCATGTAAGGGAAACTCTTGTTAGTATTCCCTAAGCACCTGGCCTTGCTGTTCATGCTATTAAATATTATCCTATTTCTCTTATTGAAGTCTTCAAAGTCGTACATTTAATTCTTTGAGAGAGCCTTTGTATTAGCAATAAGTCATAGCTATTTGTTAAGATTGTTTTTGTGCCCAAGTTGTTAATGAAAACATTATATGAAATGTGTTCACAAAGTGTTTTCCCACCAGTGACATCTCTTTTCTGCGCAATATCTCTTCCTCTCCCTATTTGTCAGTCAGTTGCTGAACAGTACATTTCATGGAGTACTATTTATAGATAAAATTAGATGTTCACCCCTCAGTTCAATAATCTTCTTAAATGGGAAAATCATATTATATACAGTAGCCACTAGTCATTCTGTCACAAAATGTCGCATTACATATTTATTTCCCTATTAAAGAGAAGAATAGGGCAACTCCACCCAGCTAATAACAGCAGCAAGAAGTGGTACAGCTTTCAGGTAGGCAGTTTTGCATTTCTGTGTCATACGGGGAACAACCATCAGCCAACAGAGTAGCCACTTCCCTTTTGAGGTGCCATGCAGTTCAATCTGGGTTGTTGAATCTATTGTTAAATCTATTAGTTGAGATCAGATGGACTTAATGAGAGAGAAGAGGGACTGAAGGAGGAGACTGGGCAGGAGAAAAGAGTAGAGCTGCAGGAGGGAAAGCAGTTGAGGACGAAGGTTATATCCTATTTTCCCAGTGTTTTTCTAGAAGAAAAATGGTGAAATACTGTGCAAACTGCAGGTAATGGACAGTTTGGGAAGTAGGGGATTTAGCCAAGTGGGACAAGTTGAACCATTTTGTCCCTCCCATTTTAATCCCCCTCCTGTTACTCAGATTTATGTAGTTTTTAACTAGCTTACTACTTAGCAATTGCAAGTTGTCTAGAGTTGTCCATTTTTATTTCAGAACTTCTCCTGTCCAACTCCTTGTGTTTCAGTGAAATACTCTTACCTAAGACCTAGCCAAATCTCCACCGGCTGTCTGTCTTTATCCTTGACTGTTACACATTTTGAACACAGTCCTGTCACTTTATTTTTTGGACCTCCCCCTGCTATCGAGGTCTGTAGTCACCCATCTCTCTGACAACTTATCATGTAAGCAAATCCTTGGGAAAGTTTCGTTAGCTCCAATGTCAAACAATACCTTTCTGGGAAATTGAGGGAAAAGCTGATCCTGTTCCACTTTTCTCTTCCCCTATTAAAAAATAACAGACAAACCCCCCAACAACTTTTCAGTCTTTTCATTGGCAAAACATTCAGCTATTCTACTGTGCTGAATATCCAGAGATTTCTTTTTTATTCCTGAGTCGTCTTGTCTTGCCTAAATCTCAAATCTAAGCATGTTAGTCTTAGGATTCCCAAACAGTGACTCCACTACAACTTCTGAAATCCAGGTCTTGATTTTTCTTTTCTGTTTCCCAAATTTGTCTCTTGCTGCTTTTGCTTTTTGATCCTCTCCCCCGCCATACTTATTGGTATGGTCTTCATGATACTACTCGTCCTCCTACCTGTCCATCACACCCAGGACATGTAGATATTCTTCCTTTCCAAGTGCTTACATTTTGTCAATCTCCTGCATACAGTAAAGTCCTCCGAATTACTATTTCTAAGTGTCCTTTCTTTCTTTAGCTAAAATTAGAATCATGTGGCATCTTAAGCTTTCCTTTTGCTGATTAGCATCACACCAAATAAATGTAAGAAGATGCACTGTGTCATCTTGAGCTGGCATTCTTCAATTAAGATTCATGCAGACTTCCTTCTTCAAGGAAGGAAGTAGTCAAACTTAGATCCCTTGGTGTAGTCAGGCCACTTCTTCATTCTCCAGTTATTTGTCCCCTCAAATGTCTTTGATCCAAGGTGGTTTATCCCCTTTTGCCTACCTCTGCTAGTCATGGAGGCCTGAGGCCTCTCCTCGGACCTCTGTAGCAAGCTGGGATGATTGATTCCACAGGTTTTCACAGCCTGTTATGATCAATTTAGCATCTGTAAGTTCCCTAACAGGGCCTGGTGGACTAACCTCTTCCATCCCATCATGACTGTAGTATAGCCATGTGGTAGGTAGTTCTTAAGTTTTCCTTTCAGTGGAAAATGAAGGAAAAGTGTAGTATATTGTCTTGATCAAATTTTGGATTCATGAACAATGATACGAGTAATATCACACTGCTCTGATGTCATCTGTAGACCTGTAAGAGTTAATGGTCTAGACTAGACTTAATTTTTTTAACCCTACAGGAGAGAAGTAACTTGTGTATGAAAAAGAGATTATATTTGTATTTTTTTGTTCCCTCTGAAGCAAATAAGGATATATTTGTTTGAAACATTTGCTTTGAAATGAAGTATTCATCTTTTTTCTTGAAAGAGACTATATTTATAACAAAAAGATTTCCGTATTCATCATTCTGTACTAAAAAAATCTAAAGGAATTTTTTATATCAATAAAGGATGAAGAAGAACATGATGAAGATGCTGATAGTGTAGAAGATGAAGCAGCTAGTAATGAGAGATCTCAAATAAAGGAACGCATTGCCAAGAAATTGAAAATTGATACAAGTGAAAATGCTAAACAGCAACTTCAAGAGGAAGAAACTAAGTCAGAAAAGAAAACAACTAGTCGCAGGTAAGGATTGTTTCATTTGGTTGGGTTTTCTCTTTAGATTGTTTACAGTTTTAAGATTTTCTGCTCAATTACAGTTTTGCAGTTACAGCATTGATAGGTGAGTGTTTCATTAAAAATACTCCCCCCTGCCCACCTCCAGCTGTGAAAGGTGAGATTGCCTATTGCTTTCATTCTTTGTCATTTCTTAGTTTTGTTTTGCAGTTTAAAACAAACAGTTAACTTATATTTTGTTACACTCGGCGCTTACTGAGCATTTTATTTTCCCTGTGAGTTAGAAATTGTTTATATGTATTTGTCACTCTTTACTTTGTCTTTATACTCAGTTTTTGCAGCTTCTTTATCTGTGTTAACACATAGTAATCATCCACCACTGAGACTCACAGAAAGGAGAGCCATCCAGTGAAGGCTGGTTTAACACAGTACTCATTCTTGCATTGTACCAGCTGCCCAGTGACAACATTGCTGAGAAAGCAGTTTGTATTAACCACTTTAATAGGTTTGAAGAGCTCTAGAAACTAAAATATTCACGGGATTTAAGAGGGAAATTCAGTGTCCTTTTCTACGTCTTCTTCACTGTTGATGTGAATTTAAGAATCACACCAGGTACAGTAGAGAAGCCTTTGTAATTTGAGCAAATCTGAATTGGTTCCAGTCAGTTCTTTCTCAGGCTTGGAAGATGTTACTTCTAAAGTTCCTCATAATTTTATGTTTGCTGAAGAGAGGACCCACTTAATAGCCAGAGATACATAAGAAGAGCATTTGACATCAGAGACCTAGCACAGTAACAAAAAATAAGGAAACTGTAAACAAAATCTTTAATTTAAATGGGCATTGGTTTATCCTGTCATGTGATTTACTTCTAGTCAGAGGCTAGGTAGCTAACTTCCATGATTGGTCAGATTTCATGTGGTCAGTAAGGGCTGTGTGGTCAGATCTGTAAACTGATGTTACTCCATTTCTTTTGGAATCATATATAAATCTGATCTCTTTGCGGAGTCATGTGTTGTCGTTTAACCCCTGCCAGCCACCAAGCCCCATGCAGCCACTCGCTCACTGCCCCACCAGCAGGATCTGGGAAAGAATCAGAAGGATAAAAGGTAGAGAACTCAGCTGAGGTAAAGACAGTTTAATAGGGAAAGCAAAAACTGCACATGCAGGCAAAACAAAACAAAGAATGAATTCCCTGGTTCCCATGGGCAGGCAGCTGTTCAGCCATCTCCAGGAGAGCAGGGCCCTATCACATGTAACAGTGACTTGGGAAGACAAGCACCATCACTCCAAACATCCCCCCTTTCTTTGTTCTTCCCCCCACTATATATACTGAGCATGATGCCACATGGACTAAAATAATCTCTTTTGTCAGCTGGGGTCACCTGTCCTGGCTGTGTCTCCTCCCAGCCTCCCAGGCACTCCGTTTCTCCTGCCTGTGCAGCAGCAAAAAAGCAGAAAAGGCCTTGGCTTTGTGTAAGCCCTGCTAAGCAGTAACAAAAGCATCTCTATGTTACCAGCTCTGTGTTCAGCACAAGTCCAAAATACAGCCCCATACTAGGTACAGCAAAGAAAATTAACTCCACCCCAGCTGAAACTAGTGTGAAACTCTAATTCTTGAGCACTGGTTTTCTGATTTTCATTGTTCCTTTCTCTCTGTGAGAGCATGTAAATTGCAGTACATGAAATACAATATCATGATTTTATGGCTATGTTAGAAATGACTAGGTTTTTTTTTATAGAACGTATACATGACATCTTGTAAAACAGATCGCCTGACTTTTCTTTCTGTTGTCTTTGAAGTTGTGCTCTGTGTTGCTTTGGACATTGGTAGCAGTACTATTTCTGCTATAGACACGTGGTCCACAGGAAGTCTGCTGAGATCAGTGATGGATAATTTCAATCTCAAAATCTGGTTACTGGTCTTGTGGTTTAGATTGACACAAGTTTAAGCTTCTCAGAGTCAATGAATTGTTTTTGGTTGTGGAGAGAGACTGAACAAGTACAGTTTAGCATTAAATAGCCATATCCGGTAGTGGAGGCAAGGATTCAGAAATTTGAAAGGTCTCCAAGAAAAGCTCTCTCTGAAAAAGAACCTTGAAGTATACGGCAGTCAAATAACATCTTTAGAACAGGAAAAGGCTTTGGAATCTGTACATATTTACTACCTCCCTATCGGTCCAACTAACTGTCCACCAATCTGTTTAATTGTCCCTGGAGTTTTATAAGAGTGTCTGCTGGAAACAAAACTGCCTAAGGTGTAGTAACAGATTTGTAGCATGAAGAGAACGCAAAGCTAGAGCGTACACCTAGGAATGAGATACTTAATGCCCAAGCTTGCATCATGTTTTAGCTCATTTTCAGAGACATTTGTGTAGTCAGTCTGTAAGCTGCTGGCTCTGCATGTGGTCAGTGAGTGTGCTCTGTTTGTGGTTATTCTACTCTTTCAGGGTGGCAGTTGTAATAGTATTATAGCCAGATGGGTTATTTTAACTCAGAAGAGGGTTTTATTGGATGCATTTTTAGCAGTTGGGAGCCATAGCCTTGGGAGATACTGCTTAGTATCACAAGTAACATAAATTTCTAGACTTAGTGTTTTCCAAATAATTGTCTGCCATCCTCTGGCGTGAAAATCAAAGGCATGATATTGTTTGTTATAAATAATGTGTTTTTACATTTGAGGTCTGTTTAGATAAAGTAAAATCAACAATATCAAGTTTCGTTGTCTGAAATAGTGACTATTTTCTAAGTGTACTGGAGATGTTTGATAATATCCTCGTGGGTGTTCACCACCACTCTGGTTGAAGCCTGTGTTGGCCAGAGGCAGAGATGTCGGAGGTGTAAATATCTAAGAAAAAGTTGGATGGACTATCCATAGCTTGAGGGTAATGTCTACTGACATATCAGAGGGTGAAGAAACTTCTGATATCTATCAAAATTTCAACTCATCAGATACTTAAATGTGCTAGTAGAATACTTGAACTTCTAAGAATATTTGTTTCAGAGTACTGTCTTGAACATGCATGACTTTTTCTGCAAAACTGTATGCATTTGTATCAGTCCTGTTTCTTTTAATCCAGATGCATTTGTGAGGTCTGAACGTTGCAGATCTATTTCAGAGAAACAGTTTGGAAACAATAGACACCTTCTCAAATTCACAGTACTGGGATCCAATACCACTTCTAAATGCAACCATACTTGAAATGCTCAAATGGTGAAGTTAATTTTAGTCATTTCAGTATGCATTTTAACCTCTTATGTATGTTTTAAAAATAGTTTTATACACTTTACAACTTTGTATTAGGCAAGAAAACTTGAGAAAAAGAGTTTCCCAGTCATTCTGGCAAGTCGTTAGAGAAATTCCACAGGTCGGGGGTTTTTTATTAGAAAGCTTAAACCCAGATTTCTCTGTAGAACAGCTGTTTACATGAGGAATGTTTAGAGATAGAATAAGTGTTTGCGATCATTGCATAAATAGTAACATTTCTCAGCATTGTGTTGAGGTTTTAAAATGGCAGTGGCTCGAGATGACGGTCTGAAGGCTTCAGAGTAAATAGTCCTCTTCTTCTGGTAATTAAAAATATTTCTTATATATTTCCTTTTTTCCTGTAGGTGGAGCTCAGATGCTACACATTTCTGGTTACCAGCTTTAAAAATTTTTGGTGTTTCTTGTTTGCACAACTTGCAATGTGGAGTAAAATACAGTAGACTTTACAGTTTTTCACTGTACAGTCAAGTTCAGTAATACCACATCCCTTGTAATGGATTGGTATTAAATAGCAATATGAAAGAAATGCTTAAAATAGCTAAGCTATTGAGGAAGAGAAGCTGACTTTTTCAGTAATTATTATCACTTGAATTTAATTTGGTGTTTCCTCTTGTATATTTTTCTCTTAATAATCTTACAATTTGCAGTTGAACTAAGTAACCACATTTCTTTTGGTTCATAAGCTATTACTGTCATAAGGGGATGAATAGTACAAGTGGTAGTTGTAGTAGCAGTAGAAGCTATTAACTACTTGTAATTAATAGTAGCAGTATTGCCACTCCTTTGCATTTCTGTTTTTTCATACACCCATTTGCTTGTCATGGGTAAAATAAATCTTGTGTGAAGCTTTACATATTTTGTGTGCATATATAAACTTCCTTCATCCTCCAAGAATGTGACAGTTTTTAAGGTAACTCCTCAGACTTAGTTTTTTGTTGAAAGACAATACGAAATAATTTGGACA
This sequence comes from Monarcha castaneiventris obscurior, assembly GCA_026261815.1. Taxonomy (NCBI): domain Eukaryota; kingdom Metazoa; phylum Chordata; class Aves; order Passeriformes; family Monarchidae; genus Monarcha; species Monarcha castaneiventris. The sequence goes on along the minus strand of JAMPIT010000893.1, from coordinate 10,880,599 downwards.
AATAACTTACATCCCCACGGTCCTTTTCTCATCTAAGCACAATTGTAATAAAAATAATTAATAATGCTAGGCAAGGTTTCAAATTCATAAGTCCAATTCAGATCAGGTAGTAAAAATTGAACATAGTCAAGACACCTCAACATTTTCTTAGCATCTACATGAATAAACATTGCCAAACTGAGCACACAAGTTTGCTTTTCTAAAGTGCTCATATAGTACTGTGGTGTGGAAAAAGCCAAAGGTAATTTTATGTGATCTCATGGGAGTCTTTTAAAAGACTTTTGAATCAAAACTTTTCTGTCTTTATAAATCTGCAGTTGTTATAAACGATGAGTTGGATATTTTGTATTTATAAATTACTAATTGATGTTAGAATATGTTGTTTTAAATGCATTTATCGTGCACTTGTTACCTTGTGCTTATAAGGCAGGCATTATAATGAACAGTAAAAAAGTATATTTATATGCTTCTACTTGTTTAAACTTGATCTAGCATCTCATCTTGTGTTCAGCAAGCTACTTTTTTGTTAATGTTGTCAGTTTATAAGTATAGCAATGTGATGTTAATACCATATTTTAGAGCTAATTACTTTGGAATGTTAAGTTTTATCTGTTTCTAAACAAACATATATTTCTTCACGAAATTATCATTTTAAATTTATTAACTGTACTTCTAATCCTACTAGCATTTTTTTAAACTGAGTATAACTTACTATCAGGCTTTGTCCAACAAAAGAGTTTGTCTCCTGGTTTTTCAGTTTAGCAATGGAAAATATACATTGTACGTTAATAAAACTGGCTTTTGAGGTTCTAAATAGAAACTGTTTTTGCAACTGACTTCGAACTTCCCTGTACCTAGAGAACTGCTGCTGTTTTCATATAGCAAATTCAGATATTCTCGTAATAATGTTTTAAGTCCAAGGAGACGATTAGATAAATTGTGTATCTCGTGCCATAGTTTACTGCCAGTTACCCTTGTATTGAACTCAATGTTTGGCTACAGCTGAACAGGGAAGGCATTCAAACATAATTTTTGTAGATATCAAAATAGTGTAGTTTGGTCCATATTTAGTCAGTGAGTGTGTTCTATTCCAGTATTTAAGATACATTATGCCTAATAGTACCACTTCCAGCTTTACATTTTAACTTGTCTGGGTTCAGACTGTAGCCACTGAATTATTTTTTGTTGTGCCTTTTTCTGTAGTTCACTCCAGCATGCTGTATTTTCTCTTACTTCAACTACTTAAATTCTGATCTAGTCCTTTTGATAAGCTGTACAAATTGTGTTCTTTCAGGCTTTCACAGTAAGAAATTTTTCACCATCCTCAGATTACTTTATGGTTTGGGTTCTTTTCCTTCTCCAATTTTTCAACATTCTTTAAAGCTCTTTCATCATTAATCTCTTACTAGCCTTAATAATGCTGTATACAGAGAGCAGCAACTTCTTCTTTTCTTACTTCCACCTCCCTATTCATTCACACGTTGAATCATGGGTTGACCCTGTCAGCCCTTCTTACAGATGTTAAACTGATGTCACTTAAGCTGCTAGGGCTTCCCAGTTTTTTTTTCAATCATACGTCTTATGAGAAAGAGTTTCTCATTTTCTCTGTTTTTTAGATCCTAGATTTTGGCAATTAGATGTCTTAAGATTTTGTTTTGTTCAGCAAGCCCAGGTTGCCTAGCAGTTCTCATAAGAGTGTTTGCTACTATGAGAGTTTGTGCAATTCACTACTAATGGATTTAGTACTAAGTTCCCCTGCAGCGAATAGGTGTATTTCTACTCAGTGGTTAATGTGCCACTGACAGCTATGTTAAGCAATAACTTTGTAACCTAATTCTTGAAGATGGTTTTTTGGCCTGTTTTGTGTCACTATATTTTTGGTTTTTTAAGACTTCCTTACATGTACATATTGGCAAGCAAGTTTTCAGGTCTTTCGGGTTGACTCTAAAATTAGCCAAGTTAGCAACCAGTCAGGAACGTATACAGAGTTCTGCTAAGAACCTCTCCAATAGCATTGTATCAGAATCTATATGCTACTCTGAAACCCAAATTTCCACTCTTTCAATTTTTTCTCAAAATGAAACTCATTGCATTCTAAATTTCAACAATGCCAAGTGCAAGGTGCTGCACCTGGGTCAGAGCAATCCTGAGCACAAATACAGGCTGAGCATAAAATGGATTGAGAGCAGCCCTGAGGAGAAAACTTGGGGGTGTTGGTTGACAAGAAGCTTGACATGAACTGGAAACATGCATTTGTGTCCCAGAAAACCAGCTGGGCTGCTTCAAAAGAAGTATGGCCAGCCAGGCGAGGGAGGTAAAACCTGTATGAAAGATGATGATAAACTTTTTAGCAGTATCTGTTGCTCTAAGAATAAGAGGCAATGGTTTTAACCAAAAAAAAAAAAAGGTTGATTCAGATTAGCTATAACAGAGATGTTTTTTACAATGAGGATGGTGAAATGCTGAACTGGTTGCCCAGAGGGGTGGTGAATGCTCCATCTATGCGGTTTGTTCAAGGTCTGGCAGGACAGAGCTTTGAGCAACCTGTTGAAGATGTCCCTGCACACTGTAGGGACTCGGATGCAATAACTTTTAACCATCCCTTCCAACCCAAACCATTCTAAGATTCTGCCTCTTGAGTCTCCTTCCAACCCAAACCATTCCCTGGTGCTGTATCTCTAAAGTGTTGTGGCTAATGCTTGTGTTTCCTGGGGAAATTGTAAATACTTTTATTGTATTCAAAATCAGTAATTCTGTATTTCAAAAAAAGACTTGTTCACTCTGTGTTTATTATGCTCCCTTTGTATGGGTTTTCTTTTAAAACTAGTAGCCCTCATTAGTAATAAACAAGCAAAACAGCTTGTATTGTTTAATTTTAACTTAATTTGAAGCAGGCCATTTTGACAGTAAAATAAGTTTCCAAAGCTTTAAACAATTTTAAACAGTTTATTTATTAAATTGATAAATTTCAACTTTATGCAAAAGTAGCTATTTAATCAGACATTGAAATAATTTTAAATACTACTGAATAAAATTCTAACCAATATTTCTGTAAAAATGCTAAAACTCATGTAATTCTCAATTTCAAGAGAGCAAGTAAGCAAATCTTTGCTACTCATCCTGTTTCCATTCAGGGTATTGAAATGTTTCTCATAAATCCTAACGTTTAGTGGCCTTTATTACACTAAACATGTTTAGGACTCTTTTAAGTGATCTACTTGTTGTGCTTCAGTAGTTAATAGATCTCTATTTCTGTTCTTTCACTCTTGATTTGAATTGTTATTTGAAAAGCTCCTTGGAAAAGACCTAGGCATATGAAATATGCTGATGCATGTACCAAAGAGTATGGCACTATTTTAGTATTTCTGTTTTTCTGTATCTTGATTGAAGTGTTTCCAAGCAGAATTTTCTGAGGTTAGTCATTCGCCTTAGATACAGTACATCAAGAATACCTGCTGAATTAGACAATTTTTCTTGTTCGTCATGTAAGTTCTTGAGAAGGTCTTAATTCAAGCATGTGAACTTGGCTGTGAAGACCTGACAAGCTTGTAGGAGATAAAATTTCTGTATTATGCAGGTAGTACCTACTTAAGTATTTTTGGTGTATATCAGGACAGTGCTCTTTCACTAGAGAAGCATTTTAGGGAAATCTGGACAGGACTCAGCCCCAGTAGAGAGGTAGAGTTTGGATTATTACCTGTGAGGAAGTAATGAAGTTATTCCATATTTGTTAATTGACTTTACAGCACAAGAATACAGAAAACATCTGCCAGTTGTCAAGATCAACACATTTTTCAGATTTTACACTGTAGTTACAGGTGCTCTGACATACAGTCCTTGCCTCACATATGCCAAATTTGGCTTGTACTCAGAGTGCAAGTGGGGCACTACCTTTGAAGAATTTTGGAGTTTATGTCAGAAATAAAGTAGACGAAATGGCACATGCCTCCAGTGGTTTGCAGATGGAACTCTCCTGAATTCTAAATACATTCAAAATTGTTTTGTCTGAGAGAATATGTCATGTGTTTTATTGCCACAGCCATGATATGCAGATATGCATGAGCTGAAGCTACCTGAGAACTCTTTTTTTTTTGTCTCCTGTGGTGTTAAGAAGCACAGACACTAACTGGTGGGAATTCATTGTCTGGGTATCAAAACCCGTGGGAAGGGAAGTAACCTGAAAAAGGAACTTATTTTTATGTATTCTTTTAAAACCTAGTTTGGTTGAGTGTGTGTGTCATTAATGTAGTAGCTGTTCTAAGCTTCTGCTTTTCAAAAAGTATAAATATTTAAACTTTCATGTATTTGTGATTTGTAATTTGAACTTTTTGTTTGTTTTTGTTTGGGGGTTCTTTGGCTTCTATGAAGATGTCTTTATACACTAGATCCCCAGAAAAAGCATGTTAGGTACTTTTACGGGCCCTTGCTTGACCTTGACTACGGCTAATGTTAAACTAGAGAATCACACACATGCACTAATCACTAGAGATGTAAAGAGAAAAAAGGAAGAGACTTTGTTCTATGCAGTTCGAGTGTCTCAAAGAAGAAATGTTTTCAGAGTATTTTAGTTAGGTATTGATATCCTAATTTTGTAGTTATGTCATACACAGTCGCCCACAGGTCATATATTCTTACAGTCATACTTACCTACGTGACAGATGTTTATTTTGATAGGTTTCTACATTAATTCATGTGTATTTTGTATGCTTTTGAGCGACTTGTCATAGCATATAAATTCAGTAAGGATTTGAAACAAAATTGCTATTTTGTAAATTGCCATGTATCTACAGTCATATGGAAATTGATAACTTCTGCAAATGTTTACATGACTCAGTGATTCCAGTGAAACTATTAATGTAAATAAAAATTCATAAATAAGCCTGAGAACCAGTGAAGTTCCTTAGGACTGGAATCTGATAATCATTTTATGGTATGAGGCTAAAGTAGAGAAAGGAATATTTTGTCTAAAATGACAGAAAAAATCCTTACACTTGGAATTGAGTAGCTTTTTTTAAGACTGTGTCAAGAGATTGTCGTCTTCTGTTCATGTCCACTTGGCCTCCTTTTCTTCCCAGTTTTTACACAACTAGAGTGTTATCGTTGCTTGTGGAGTTCTATATAAAACAGATTGCTTATACAACCTCAGTAAAGCAAATTTTGAAAAAAAGTCAGCTATAAAATCAGAGCCAGAAGTAAGCTGTCATAGACAAGAGACTTCTAAGTAAGTTTTAGTGCTGTAGAAGGTGGGCATGACCTTCTGTCCACAGCATACTGTATAAAAGATATCAGTCTTGCAGTGAAATGGGAACAGCCTCTTGCTGCGACTAGAACTTTGAATGATACTTACTAGTTTTAATCTTTTTATGTTTTATCAAGTCATTTTGTAGTTAGTTTTTTTTCTCATCTTCTCCACTAATGTCAGAGCACTAATGCTTTAAAAGCACGCTTTTTGTTTTACGTACTTCTTTTCCTCAGTGCATGATGGATCACTCACTTCAGTCTATTTTTCTGTAAGGATAGTAATAATATTTCATTTAGCTAAGTGTAATATTTCATATTGTAACCATTTTTCTTTAATATATTCCTAAGTTATTTTTTGACTGATGATATGTAATTGTTTAAGAAACTGAAAACTATTACCTACTTTCCCTTTGGTGAAAATGAATTCTTAACTTATCTAGGTTTAAGAAGCTAGTATGTTTCTTTTAATTTGCATTTTTGTATTTTGTTCAAGAAATTCAGTATTTTGGACACATATTACTGACATACAAGAAAAAAAGATTACTTCGGAATTGTTTTTAGAAATACGTTTATTTTCTGAATAAGACTATTTTCTTAGTGCTAAGGATTGCATGATCCACTTAAAATGTAAATTTTTCTGCCTTCTTTACCTTAATAACATTCATTGTAAAGAAAAAATAATCCCAGACGTACTCTTTGTAGAGTTAATGATTGGCAGTAACTTAAAAGCAGACTATACTATATTAAACACAAGCCCAGATTGTTTGGGCATGAAACTCAGAATCCCAGCACTGAGATTTTTCTTGGCTAAGCATCAAAGCGTGTTAATAGGTATAGTGTTAGGCTGGGACAAAGACGGGATTGTTACTGTGGTATATTTCATCCTGCTGCTACTTGGCACGACTCAGTGTATTTTTAGGTGAAGTTTGTGTGTGCATTTGTCTAGTCACCTGGAAAAAAGGATGCGTATATGACCCGTGAAAATGCAGTTAGCGTGATGGAAGGTGAGAACGTGTAATCCTTATTATACAGTGAATTGTTAGCACTATATAGTGGGTAAGATACCATTTCAAAGAGTTGGAGTGGTCCCAGTTGTTTAGCTGCACATGTGATTATTTTTTTCTTGTAACCTAACAAGATGGATTTAGCAGTGGTATAGCCATGTACTTTTTAATTGCTTAATGTTCATGCTCCATTTCCTTTCTTTGTTTCAACAGAGTTGAGTAGCATGGGAAGAGACTTTTTGAGGGTTTTCTTTGTATTATAGAATACATTTTCTGTAAATATGAGCAGTATATCTTAAAGTGGTACTGTAGTGAAAGATGACTGCAGTATGTTGAAACATTTTCTTTAAACATCACATGTGCTGTTTAATTCTAGACAGTCAATGCATTTTACAATTCAATATTTTTATTATTTCATGCCTTTCTAGAGAGCCAAATAGGAAATAAGTATTTTTACTATCGCGTAGAACAAGTGATGTTGGTTATCAGACTCTGGTTGTGGAATCTTTATAATGAGTAATCATTTGTAAATAAAAAGAAGTGAATTCAGTTATTTCCTAAAAAGTTGTTGTGTTACATTTCTGATAATTAGTAGTTAATAGTAGTTGATGATTTGATAATAATGAAACAAAATAAATCACACAACTTTGTTAGCTGAATCACAGAATGGGTAAGGTTGGAGGGATTGAATAAAATCTGTGTCAACATGAATAAAGGCAACCCAACTTGAATCCTTATAAGGGTATATCTGCTTCTAATGAGAAGAAGCTGTTTATCTAATGAAAGTGGAAAACATCCAAAAAGCCTGAACCTTGAGAGGATAAGGCAGAAAAGGCTGCCCGGATAATTTCATCCAGTGTTTTACCTAATAGAGCACACGAGACTCTTAAATTCCTTTATCTCATTCTTATGATTTATCTCTATCTTCTTTGGTGGAATAAAAAATCCATTTTAATTTAGAGAATATACCCCCCCAAAAATTTTCTTTGATAAGTGCTTTTCTTATTAAGTAAATAAAAGTGCTGTTGCATTTCAGTCTGCCTTTTGGCTCCTCTTGGACCCTTTTTCACTTATCTGCTAGCCTTCAGTTAGCATATCTTCATTTGCAAATTGTAGCAAATCTCTCTTGGACTTTGATGCATCAAGTGATTTGAGCATTAACCTTCTTTTGTGGCATTTTCCGCAGCTTTTGTTACGTGTCAGCTTCATCAGAATGCTGTATTTTTCTTCCTTCACACAAGATAGTTTGATAGTCTATGTCCACAAGTAGTAGAATTTTTTTTTCATGGCTCTAAGTTACAATTCTGTTATTTTTGCTCAAGAATCCTTTATCAATCTCAGGCATATAATTATCTGAGCTATATTTTCTCATTTTAAAGAGTGATACAACACTACTGTTTCCCCTCCTTCTTTCACCCCCTGGGTCTCTAGATTTTTCCTTGCATTTTATTCACAACCAGTGTTCCTTATGGCTCAAAAATCTCTTTAAGCATCGTTTAAAAAACACTTGGAAGCAAATTGCATGACCATGTTGCTTTTGTTTTTTCTCTGACACTTACTTTTAGTTGCATTTCTTTCTCTTTTGGTATAATTCAAGAGGACAGAAAAATATGTCATCCTCAGATATTATATCTTGCTTTCTCTGATACATGAACACAAAAAGCTATCAAATCTTTTTTTCCCTCTCTACATTGTAAGTACCTTTTTTTTTTAGTATTTGATTCTTGACATAAAACAGTAATAATGTAGGGGGTTTCTTTATATGCCCAAAGATGAATGAATGTATAACTTCAGCTGCGTCTGCTGTCATAAATAAACGGACAATGACTGCTTAAGAAATAGTTTTCAATGTAAAAATATTTTTACCTTGTGAAATAATTTTTGAGGCCAAGTTAAGACTTTTTTTACCTGTTTGGTACCATTTTTTGATTCGGGCCTTTGGCAGCAAATTATGAATAACCAGTTTCACCCTTTGTTCTGTACAGGTATTTATTCTTTGTATTTTCCTGGATCTTGAGTATAAAATTAAAGATAGTGGTAAAAATCAAAATATCAAGCCAAATATCATATGTTTATGGCATCTTCTTAAATAACATTTTTATTAGAAAGTAATGTGGGGTTTTTTATCTTTTAGTATGTTAAAAGTTGTAAATATGCGTGTCTATGAATGAACACCCAACAGAAAACTGATTTGGTGAATTCATGTAGTTTCTCCTTATTCTGTTAGAAATTACTATGGTCTTAAACCCAAGATATCTTTACTAATAACTGGACCAGGTATTGCTAGTTTTTGTAGAGTGTGGCATTTTGTAGAGACTACTGCCTTTATTACTTAGAAGGTGTAAAGGGTTTGGACTAATGCTACAGAATTACTGTTATTCTGGGGGCTTATTAGGATATTACAGCATCTGGTGTGAGAGAAGAACTCTGGTTATACAAGTAGCACTATTAATGGCAGTGGGACCTGCAGTTCAAAATACACAATTTCATGGAGCTGGCCATAGCATATGAATTTTCATTTTACAGTTTGCAGCTTTCCTTATGAAATGTTTTCTAGTTCTCCTGGGTTTCAGAGTTCTGACATTAGTGGCACTGCCCCTTCACTTTCTAATAAATCAGGGAATGCTTTGAAGCCTTAGAGAGATAGGGACCATAAAAGTGAGCAGGAGAGAATAATGTTGTCGTGCTCTATTATTCTTGTCTGCCCATTTCTAGCTAAGAGATACTACAAAAGAAAGACATATTACTGCAATAGTTAGTCAGAGGTCAGTCTGACTTTTAGTGGATTTTGTGCATTGCTACAGAAATGTGGCTTAACTGTCTGCAAAGAGAACTCAGTTTTAAAAGTTGTATAAACCATGTTACTTCAATGTAGAATGAAAGTTTTAAAGTCATGCCCAGCCTATCTAATGTGACATGTGGAGACACCCTGTGTGTTCTTGAACGTGTTCTTAGAGCAACGGAGTTGACTATTTGGGACCACATGATGGTGTGTGGAGTCAGCGTGGTTTACTGAGTCCTGCAAAATCTGGGCTGCACTCAGCTGTTTCTCCATGGTGTCTGTAAACCTCCAGAATGTGGAACGTACTGAAGACATACTCACCTGTGAGAAGTGAGAACAAAAGCAACCAACCAACCAAAAAAATGAATTCATTATTAAAAAACAAACGAGCAAAAACCCACAAAAACCACAGCAATGTAATTCTTACCACCATTTCCATTAGTTCTCATTTTGGCTCATAGTGCACCAGAAAATCTGTGATCCTCTCGGTAAAAAGATTAATACACATTGTTTGACAACTTCCCAAGTTAGAGAACAGCAAAGCATACCATAGTCACAGTTGGATAATTTCACAATAAAATCACTTTTTAATGAGAAGTGTATCAGCAGTACAGGCCTTTTGAAGTTCTTCTTAAGTTTGGCTGATAAGCAGCCATACTGAGCTCATTGATGGAAAAGCATTATTTGCTGAACAAGCCCCATGCTTAAGACTGGAAGTCATTGTTACGTCATTTCTTGGTTAATTGGCTGCACCTGTGATTTGTTAACAGCTCTAATCCAGTGGTCCCTGAACCACGTGTGGAAAGGTCAGCAGGAGAGAGTCTGGTGCACTGTGAAACATTGTTAGAAGTAATCTTAGTTTGGCATCCTGTCATGCTTGTTAAATCCAGATTGTCACTTTTCAGCTCATGACGTGAGCTTCTCAAAATGAAAATGGTGCAGATAATAAAGGAAATAAAGTCCGTGCTTCTTTCCTTTAAGGCAATGCTTAGTTAAGAACACACAATTTTTTTTAAGAATGTATTAATTTGTAGGTCTGTCTTTTGTAGTGAAAAATACTTTACAACTTCGTTCTTCTTAAAGTTGGAATTTTTTGCGTATGTGTGTATATGAGTGTAAAATTAATATGAATCCGGTGAAATATGTCAAGATATCTTTTGTACACATGCATGCAAGTGTATTTGTTGGTATTTAGCTCTCCCTTCCATGTCCTAGAGTTTGGGTCCTCAGCAGTCTCAGGTGCTTATCATTGTGTTGCCTTTCACAATGTTGTCATATCTGGGGAGACTGAATTTTCAGTGTAGTTATTGTATATTATTCATGCTATTTATATACATAAACTGTCTTGTAACTCTAGTGTGCTTTTCAGCTAGTTAAGTAGTTTGAGTCTTGCAATAAATCTGGAAAATACTTTCTACATATGGTGATACTGTACCTGAATTTTGAAAGTTCATCTTAGTATCTTGGGCAATAGAATTTGCCTTTATCATTTTTGTGCATTGTATAATAAGCAAGTAGCTAAATTTATTTAAACAATTTGAATAAGTTTACTTAACTGAAACATCTCTTGTAACATTCTTTACTAAATAGGACTAATCTTGCTAAAAGTTATGATACCAGGGAATCAAAAAATTATAGGGTAGATTGGAAAGGACTTAAAAAGGTCACCTAATCTAACACTCCTGCAGTGGACAGGGATATCTTCCAGCATATTATTTTGCTCAGAGCCCTGTCTGATTTGACCTTGAATGAACCCCAGGGATGGGATATCCGCCACATTTGTGGGCATCCTGTTCCAGTGCTTCACCACCCCCAATGTAAAAAATGTCTTCCTTTCATCTAGTCTGAAGCTACACTCTTTTAGTTTAAATCCATTACCCCTATCCCAACAGGTCCTCCTATAAAAAGACTATCATCTCCATCTTTCTTACAGACCCCTTTAGGTACTGAAAGGCTGCAATAACGTTACCCCAGAGCCTTCTCTTCTCTAGGCTGAACAACCTCAACTCTTTAAGCCTTTTCTCATTGAATAGATATTTCAATCCTCTGATCATTTTCATGGGTCTCTTCTGGACCTGCTCCAACAGGTCCATGTCCTTCCTGTGCTGGGACCCCAGGGCTGGATGCAGCACTGCAGGTGGGGTCTCAGCAGAGCAGAGCAGAGGGGCAGAATCCCCTCCCTGGCCCTGCTGGATGCGCTGCTTCGGATGCAGCCCAGGATGTGGTTGGTTGATTGTGCTGCAATCGCTTGTTGCCCACTCGTGCTCAGCATTTTATCCAGCACAACTCCAAGTTGTTCTTATCAGGCTGCTCTCATGACATCTTGCAGTGCAGGAATCAAGTTTTTTCAGAGAAGGGCGTAAGTTGGTAGGGTTTTTGTGATTGAATTAACATTTGAATATTGATTGTGAGATTGTAACATCTACTTTGGTTGTATATGGAATGGAGAGTGTTTCTGAATGCATGTGGATTAAATACTAACCTAGTACAGTGTCCATGTTTCATTTTTTCCCAAATAATTCCTCAAGAAATAATAGTGACTTTATGTATAGCATGTCATTGTTACAAAAATGGCATTATGATAATAGTCTCATTTTATGTATATGCATACTGTAATTCACTGCAATGGGATAGATGATAGGGAGTGGAGTATTTATGCCACTTCCACTGTGGCAGAGGACAGGGTTCAAGCTGATTTTATAGATATATTTTCCCTCTGTAAGGTAGCATTCTCAAACAAGTAGGTTGTGTGGCTGTTTCAGTGACTAGCACACAAAATGGAAAAAAACAACATTTCATGTTAATTGAGGTCAGCAGTTGCATAATCACCTCCAGAAAAGAGGATGGACTTAATATGTCCAGCTTATTTTGAACTCCAATTTTGTATTCTTTTTTTTTAATTTTAATTTTTAATGCATATTATCTGTGAAGCATTCAAAACTCACAGCTTCTTCAAGACTTACTGGGATGTTATTACAATGTACTTTGGAGTATTCTGATGAAATATGTTATATTTATAATGAAAATATGATGCAAGATTCAGATTATTTCATAGACACTTTATGTGCTCATTTTTCTTCTTACAGTTAACACTGAGCAATTTAGTGTTCATTCACAGTAGCCTAAGAGAAAAAGTTACCAAACTATTTCTTAGGCGTGTTCAGGTTGGTAGCTATTTTGATTACCAAATTAGGTATCTGAAGCTAGCCATTTTGTTAAAATGTCCAAAGAAAAACAGATCACTTCAGCCACCTAAAATATGAAATTGTTTATCAGCATTATGTTTGAAGTTAAAGTTACTGAGTTAAAGTTACCTTTCATCAAGGAAGTAAGTTTTTCTCATCTAAAAAAATAAATGCTTAAATGAAAAATAAACCTTCATCTACTTAAAATAGCTGTGATTTTTATGTCATACTATCCCTTCTATTTCACAGTGAAGATAATATCTTCACAATAATTGTTTTTAGTGGAAAAAGTAATTGAATTAAATTTTACAATAATCTTGAATTTGTTTGAAAGTGTAAAAATTGAATTAAAAACAAATTTTTGTTTTTAGAAACAAGTGCATGATCCAGTGAAAACATTTTCATTGAAGCTGTTGGATTTTTTAATAATACCTCTGACCAGAAAAAAGAGTTGTAGTTGGTGGAATGTTAGCAGATTTTAGGGCATTATTAAGGCACTGTCTTATAACCTTCCAGTATAGCTGAATGTAAGCACCTTTGAAAAAAATACTTACACCTACCAGGAAAACAGTATTTATATTGCTTTTTGTATTAATCAAAACTCAGTGATACTTTTAAAGGGTTATTATCTGTTACAGTCTGATTTTTGTTTGGCAAATCTTTAACAAAAATTATCCAAATAATATGACCATCCTTAATCAGAGACAATTCTTTAGTCATGTAATCTATATTCCTCTCCAGGTCAGTTTTAGGGGCTGTCCCTCAAATCCTGTCTGTGATTTGTATGGTTAGAAGTTTCTCCTGTGAAACTTCCAGTGGCCAGACAAAAATAAATAGCTTAACTTGTTCAAAGGCATAAAAATACTTCTATTTTGCATCTGCAGAATTTTATCTGCAGTCTGTCCATGGCAGATGTATTATTATAAGGTTATAGCAAGGCTTTAAAGTTGTAGTTGTAGCCATTTTCTGATAGTAAGTTTAAAGGATTAAGCAGATCTTTTCAAAACTGTGTCATCAGTAAGGTGGTAGAATATTGGTGAGGGAAAAATGCATTCATGGGTGTCTTTTTTCATTCAAGCATTTCCTCCACGAATTTACTGCCCAGTAACCTTTAGGCTCATTGTTGTTTTTTTTTCATTGACTGATGAAATGGTGGTTGCAGGCTATTGGCAGAAAAGGATGGTTTTGAATGGTGGCTATTGTTCTATTAACATTAGAACCCTCTGGCTAGAGGATCAGCAAGAATGCCTGCTAAGATTAAGTGACAATGTTGTCTCCTGTTCATGGAAATAGCTTGCTGATAAACTATGACAGTACAAAAAGCCCTAAGGACTCAGGGTGGGAAAAGCTGCTGCTATTAAACTTTATATATTGCTCAGCAGAATTCTCACTTGCTAGCCAATTCGTCCACTGGTATCTGTTAGGAAGTAGGAATAAACCTTACATGTTTATCGTGTTTTGATTTATAAAATAGTTCTTGAAACAATTACAAATCATGAGGTTCTATTTCTGTCTCTCTACTTTCATGTTACTATTTTGATACTAGAACATTCAAGGCATTATCTAACCCTTACAAGGAATTATGTAATGTTTATTAAATAAAGGTATTTCCAGTGCTCTTACTGAAATTTAAATCCTAAAAGGCTAAATAGTATATTCCTATTTCATACCCTCATACCTTTGAGTATTTCTTACATTTGGGCTAACTGTTGGTAAGCATTGGTGCCGTAATAGTTTGATCAGGCTCTGCTAGCCTACTCCAAAAGATACTCAGCTTTATTTAAATGCATTTGTGACAAGTAATAGTTGTGATTCATATAATTACAATACAAATGCGTGTTTCAAAGTACCTTGGATTCTTGAAGTATTTTAATATGTACAGAAGTTTGGAATTCTCAAAGAGAATTCATCTTTACAGTATTTCATCTTTACAGCAATGTAAGATGTATGCTCTTAGAAGTTTTGTAACAAATGTTGCAACTGTTAATTTAGAATTGCAGAATTATTGAGGTTGGAAAGACCATTAAGATCAGTAAATCCAAATAAAAGCAGGACTCTCCCAAGTGTCCACCACTAAACCATGTCCCTAAGTGCCAGTTCTACATGTCCATAAATATAGTGATGCACAACACCATGGTGTGGAAAGGGAAGTTCTTAGGAAGTAAGATTTAAATGTAATTTTTTAAAGATATATTTCTAGGATTCATATGTATTTGAGGAAGAAATTAAGGGAAATGTTATTTTATTTCTTTTTTTTTCCTGTCTCCAGTGATGATTTTTATATTTATCAAGTTTGTGAGGCTATCCCTTGCTCTGAGATCCAAACAATGCAAATTGCAGTCTACATAAGTGGAATGATCTGTTTTAGAGCACTTGCAGATGAATGTGTTTTAGAGCTTCCATGGTTCCAAATATGCTGGATAACTTACAGTATTACTGGAATATCAGGACCCAGTCTTAAAGTGTGGGGTTGCATACATTTATTTTATTAAATAATAAGAATTGTTCCAACTTGTACCCGAAGGTTCAAGTCATTTTTTCTGGTTATTCTCCCTCTAGTAAAATTATTTTTACTGGCTTAAGTTAAGCTTCTTGAAACTTATTGGGCTTTATCAGTTTTTTTTTTATTTCATTTTCTGATAAATGAGTGCATCCTCATGGGGAATATATTTTGCTGTAATAGTGGTCAGTTGTAGACTTAGTCTCTGTTCTGTGCATAATCTTTTAATTCCCTTTAGCTGTGCAGAAGGAAGCTCTTGATACAGTCTGACTTTCAAGAGTAATCTGAATGCAGTACTGAATAAAATACTATTTTCTCATTTATGTTACCAAAATGACATCACCCATTCCTTCTTTGTTCAAAGAGGGGAGAAGGTCTATCCTGTGGCCCAAAGCTGGACACAGCACTCGAGGTGTGGCCTCACCAGTGCCCAGTACAGGGGACAATCCCTGCCCTGGTCCTGCTGGCCACACCATTGCTGATCCAGGCCAGCATGCCATTGGCTTTCTTGGCCACCTGGGCACACCCTGGCTCATGTTCAGCTGCTGTCACCAGCACCCCCAGGTCCTTTTCCTGTGGGCAGCTTTGCAGCCACTCTGCCCCAGCCTGTGGAGCTGCCTGGGGTTGTTGTGACCCAAGGGCAGGAGCTGGCACTGGGCCTTGTTGAACCTCACACCATCAGCCTCAGCCCATGATCCAGCCTGTTCAGATCCCTCTGCAGAGCCTTCCTACCCTCCAGCAGATCAGCACTCCCACCCAGATTGGTCTTGTCTGCAAACTTGCTGAGGGTGCAGTTGATGGAATCATAGAATTTTTTAGGTCCTTAAAGACCTTTAAGAGGTCCTTTTTAAGACCTTTAAGATCCCTGGATCAAACTGTAAAGTTAACACTGCTACATCCACCGCTAAACCATGTCCCTAAGGGCCACATCTACCCACAGTGTGAAGGAGCAGAAGGAGCAGCTGAGGGAGCTGGGGTTCTTTAGCCTGGAGAAAAGGAGGCTCGTGAGAGACTTTATTGCTCTCTACAACCACCTGAAAGGAGGTTGTAGTGAGGTGGATGGCAGTCTTTTCTTCCACATAACCAGAACAGGACAAGAGCAAATGGCCTCAAGTTGTACCAGGAAAGGTTTAGACCGGTTATTAGAAAAAATTCCTTCACCAATACAGTTGTCAAGCACTGGACCAGGCTGCCCAGGAGTGTGGTGGAATAATTGTCCCTGAAGATATTTTCAAGATGTATGTAGATGTGGTGCTTAGGGACATGGTTTATTGCTGAACTTGGCATTTGTTGAGTTAATAGTTGAACTCAGTGATCTTGAAGGTCCACTGCAAACTAAGAAATTCTAGAATTTTATTATCTGCTTAGAGAATCTCTCAAAAACTGCAGTTATGGGTGCTCTAACCTGTCTTCCACAAATCACTAGGTTCTTACATCAACAGATGACAATATTTAGAGTTATGAAAACCTTTGTGTATCAGCTGAGATTCTTTATATGAAGTACCATCTGCAAGGGCTGGGTCTGTCATTTTAAGCCTTGCTAAATAATGCATGCTGTCCACACCAATCAACATTTTTCTCATAGACAGGCTCTACTCCTCTCTAGGACAAAGGATTTGGTGATAACCATTCTGTACTAGACAAGAGATTTGGTCCTATTGTTTCAAAGTGCTTTTCTCCCTTTTCTAAATATGCTCCTGTGCAGTTCCTTTTCATGCTTAATTTCAGTCACTGTGATACTAGTTTACTCTCTGAAGCCTTACACTTGCCAAGGAAAGAAAAAACTTGTATTTAAAATGAGGACTTAAATGGCATTATGAAAGACTGTTGTTCCAAGTGTGTGTTAAGGAGCTCTCCATAGTAAAAGTTGTAGCTGCTGGAGTTCCTATTTCACAGTATAACAATGTATTTCATATCTTAAGGTCTTTTTCTGTGGTCTGTCCTTTTTCTCATAGATTAGCCAAGAAATACGTATTTTGTGGCAGCATTGATGTAAAGAGTGAAAAAAATCTTACTATTGCCTTCTTAGAAATCTAAAAGAAGGAAATAGGTATTCTGTTGTTCAGGACGTTCTTGGACAACACTCTTGGGTACATGGTGTAATTTTTGGGGTTGTCCTGTGTAAGGCCAGCAGTTGGGACTTTGATAATTCTTGTGGGCTCCTTCCAACTCAGGATATTCTATGATTCTGTGATGGTGTTGGCAGGAAAGGTCATCTGTATTTAATGAAAAAGATAATAGAGGAGTTTTTTAGAAAGAAACCTTTTTCACCATTAAAATGATGATGTAAAAGATACCCAATTACGGGGACTTCCTAGTAGCACAAAGTCATTGCATTAAGTAATAATCACGTGTATTTCTTTCCTCTGAGTCTTGTGGCTGTATGCTAAAGAGTATGTTCTCTCAGTGTAGATATACAGAAGCAGAATAGATAACAAACCCAGCAAATGCCATAAACTAGCTTAGTGATTATGAGTATTTAAAGCATGACCTACAAACCTGAAAAATAGAGAGGTGACCAGATTGCTTAGTAAAAATTAAAACTTATTCAGTAATTCCAAATAATCATCAGCAGGTTAGCAGGATTAAGTTACCAATCTCTTTTCTATTTCTCTCTTTCCCCTAAAACCCCAGCTCCTGGTTGTGCATTTTTACTACTTACCATGCACACCCGTTTCAGCCCTCATCAGAATAGCACTGACTTATTTCACTTTCCTGTAAGAAAGGTAACTGAGCAAAAGCCATTAGAAGTATGGTTGCCTAAACTAGATGTCATGGTAGATGAAGGAAGAGCAATTTAGGAGGGAAAGTAGTGCAATACCTTTTGTTTTCAGTGTTAGCAGACTGTTAAGACAGCTGGGCTGTTCATAAGAACTTCATCTGTGCATGCTGCTAAATCTCAGATGGTTTCTTTAGAATTTCATTGTTAGTTTCCAACTGTTCAGCCATATTGTAACACATTCAGTATTTCCCTATTTTTTGATCTTTTCCTTTCCATTAAATTATTCCATTCATTAGTTACAGGTAGACTTGTTACTTAACTGTGAGTAAGAAATGTGTTGTGACATTATGTAGAAAGTATTATTTGAAAAAATATGAAACAAAAAAAATCCAAGTTTTTTGGTACAGGAACCCCTAACTTAAGATTGTATCTGTGGTTTTCTCTCCCTACACTGTCTGCCAGTCTTGTAGTAGTAAGATACAATAGCCTGTCCTAGGAAAGGCAAGAGACTTCAGTTTCTCAATGGAAAGAAAGTGTATGTGTGAATAATATATTTCAGTTATTTTAAAAATTATGCCCTTATTGCCTTTAGGATTTGAGGTGCATACTTGTAAGAATCTGAGTCCATATATTCTTTTCCAGCATGTTGCCAGTTAACAGTTTTCTATCTCAATATGAATGAAAGAGTGCATCAGTGATGCTTGTACAGTCAATGTTTTACCACTTCTTCCACTATTACCATTCTCTCAATAGTGAGGAGAGTAGCCTAATCCAGAACAGCAGATTTCTTCCTATTTCCTTGGGAACTTACATGCTGAATTCAAATACATGATCAGATTCTTTCTCTTCTTCAAATGTGTTTTCAAGAGTTTAGATGGTATTGTTTTCTGTTTACATCGTTAGGTTCAGGTAGACTCAACATAAGTTGAAAAAGAGCAATTTTTCTTAAGTTGATTTCCTTCCCTCCCTGAAAGTTTTTGGAAGAAGGCTAGAGAAATTACTGATTACTTTAAAGTTATGTTTTCTTTTCTGTGGTTGTCTTGGTTTGAAAGACAGGTGTCAGACAGGAAAGGCAGGAGCCTCCCCTGAAATGGAAAATGCAACCCCCTTCCCTCCGAATTATTATAAATTTGAAAATAAGGGGCTTTCAGGCAAAGATATGAGGGATAGGAATAACAGTTCTTTACTAATAAATAGATATGTATAACAACACAAACAAACAGATATAACTGTGGCAGTCACAGCAAACAGCAGCCCAAACCCAGTGCGGCCACACTCGGCCTCGGGCCCTTTCCCCTGGGTGCAGTTCCTGCGGGGCGGCTCCCGCTGAGCAGGGCGGGTGCGATGGTTCCCCCGCGGCTGCAGGGGGCGCTCCGCAGCGAGCTCGGGCAGCACCGGCAATGGCGGCGCGGGGTCCCGGGAAGGGATGGGTGGAAAACCTCACAAAACCCCTGGGCGTCTGGCTGGATCCTCAGGAACAGCAGGCTGGAACAGCAGGGGCGAGCGCAGATCTCGGGTGGCAGCGAGGTGCACCGAACTCCGGCGCTGCAGCAGAGAGCTCGGCAGGTCACAGCGTAGGAGCTACAGAGTAGCGACAGCTCCGAGCAGCGGCAGGGGCCGAGTGGCAGTGCCCAGCCCCCAGCGGGCAGGGAGCAGAGCAGGCTTAGAAATCCCGGGGTTTGCCCGCAGAAAGCAAACAGCCAAAGAAGCAGAAGTTTGCAGAGCTGACCAGGAGTCCACACCGAAGGCAGGCAGCTCCCAGACTGAACGCTGAGCACCCAGGCAGCCCCCCGGGTGTCCCAACCCCCCCAGGTGACAAAAGGGTGGCTCGTTGGACCCCGCCCCTGTGGCCAGCTCTTTTGTTTCTTTTAAGTACCCGATAGTTGTCCCCTGGCAACTAGTATGGGGAAAAATTCTTTAAGAGAAAAAACAGGCTAAAATCCTAAACCCCAACATTATCCACCCCAAATTTTTCCCATACTAACATGTTACATCAAACTTAACTTTTTAACCATATACACACATGCATCACCATAATTATATACATATGTACATGCAGATATGATACAAGTACAATGCCGTGGGCAGTTCACCCTAAAACAAGGTCCCCTTGCGGTACACATCGGGTCTCTCCATCCTTCTGCATCACCCACCAGGTGCAACCTGGTCCCTGAGCGAAGACCACCCCACGGATAGGTTGATCTTTGCTCGAGGCAGAATTGACCCAAACAGTTTTTCCAAGCATACCTCTCATGTGCACCACTGGAACCTTATCCCCATCTGTTGTTTGTAGCAGTTCAGATTGAGCAGGGCCTGCTCGATTGGTAGATCCTCGGGTGTTAACTAACCAGGTGGCTTTTGCTAGATGCTGTTCCCAGTTTTTGAAAGTTCCCCCATCCAGTGCTTTCAAAGTGGTTTTAAGCAATCCATTACACCGCTCAACCTTCCCAGCCGCTGGAGCATGGTAAGGGATGTGGTACACCCACTCAATGCCATGTTCCCTAGCCCAGGTGTTTATAAGGCTATTCTTGAAATGAGTCCCATTGTCAGATTCAATTCTCTCAGGGGTACCATGTCTCCACAGGACGGCTAAAATCCTAAACCCCAACAGTGGTATATGTACTGCTATAGTAATCTGCCACTGTGAGATCTTGTTATCCTGTTTTTCAAATCTGCAGAGTTTATTTCTCGCCTGGCTTTTCCTCTTTCCTATTTAATTTTTCTGTCTGATCTACTTTGATGTCATGTTGAGCATTGTTACAAATTAGGTTGGGTTTTTTTTTCTTTCTTGTGTCCTCTCCAGTTGGTGATAAGTTATTATCCATTGTTAGGACCGATTTGAGATTTTAAATATGTGCTACCACAAATTTTAAATATTTCCAGTGTTTTGATTTCCAAGTTCTATTTTTTTTTTATAGCAGGAACTTTAAAACCTGATTTGTTTCATACTGATTTCTTGCAAAATATGCCAAAATGGAATTCATGTGCACCCGATGCTCTTTTCAGGCTTTAAATGCTTCTTACTATATAAAACAGGAAAAAAATTCCATAATGTTAAATGAACCATACAATGCCTTCAAACTCACTCTCCACATAAGAGTCTAGGGTTGCATAAACTTTTTGCCAACCCATCACTGAAACTGCATTTTTGTCATGGCTGTCATAAGAGTGATGGATTCCATGATTTTCATGTTTTTAAAAAATATCTATGACTTTTGACATTGTGGTTTTTTGCATGTGTGTGGGAGGATGTGATGGTAAACAGTTCGAACCATTTACAGTGAGAACTTTCAGAGCTGCCAAGTTAAGCTTTGAGCTCCATGGGAAGCAAGTGGAGAACAGGAGCTCAGCGGCAGTTCTGCAGTGACAGACAGGATTAGGCACGCAAACTCTCAGTGAGAACTTCTGCTTCTTCAAGAGGTAGTTAGGCATCCACTTCCTCAGGAGAGTGGGTTTTTCTTTTTAAACTGTGATTTACAAAGGTCAGTAACTGTAGCTACATAGTGATTGCTGTTTGAGATCGTGCTGTGGTTCTCAGACCGAACTCCACTCTGCTTTTTGAGGGGTTTTTGCCTTTTTTGGTGGAGTGGAGTACTTGAGCTTCTTGGTGTAAAAAAACATGGCTTACGACAATTTGCACTGCACTGCTGTAGTCTTCAACTTCACCTTAATCTCTTAGCTTTTAAAAAATATCTGAGGAAGAGCTCCACACATGGTTGTTGATTATAGACAATTGAATCAATTTCAATAAATGCTGGTTTATGTTTTTCTTTAAAAATATGATAAATTAGAATAGCAAAATCAGTCAGTTTGTGGATTTTGTG
Source organism: Monarcha castaneiventris obscurior (assembly GCA_026261815.1). NCBI lineage: Eukaryota > Metazoa > Chordata > Aves > Passeriformes > Monarchidae > Monarcha > Monarcha castaneiventris. The sequence goes on along the minus strand of JAMPIT010000893.1, from coordinate 10,859,341 downwards.
GTTCCTGAATTTGACTGAAACTAGAGTTTGCAAATAACTTCAGGGACATAAATCGAAACTGCATTGGACTAAATAACAGTTTGGAAATTCAATCTATTTTTACTTTAAATGCCTCCATAGTTTCCACTTGTCTATATATGTGTTACAGTGCTTCATAATTTGACACCTAGCAGATTTTTGGATGACAGATTGGCTTTCAGGCAGCTAAGCCTGAGATTGGCTAACAGGCAACTAAGCTTTGTACTACAGATTGGTCTTGTGTCAAGAGAAGTGTATGACACGCATGTATGAAGTGTTCACGTTAAACACTGGTTAAATACTTTTGTTAAACACCTGTGGCACTTCATGGTATGTCTCAATTGAGCTAAACTTCTGACTGAAAAGAGATGCAAATTGAGTTATGCTTAATCAAGAAGTATTTCAACCCATGCATACTTTCTCTTAATTAAGGGATCCGTTTTGGGTCTTTTGTCTGTTAGTCTAGGTAAACTGAGTTTTGCAGCTGTGTTGTACAGCAGAGTACAGGGACCATAGGTCAGGCAAGCTCCTACTTAACAGACCCAAGGTATTGAGGCATCATGTACTTTCAGAGATGTTCAGCAGTCCTCTTTGTCTCAGAAATATAATTACACACAGGAATATTTCTTCCATCAAATATGTCAGATTTGTGGAGAAGGGTATAGAAGGAGTTTTGTCTGTTTAATAAAAAGATTGTATAGGTTTTCTGAAAAAAAGTTTACCATGCGCTTAAAAAATGTTTAGGTCAGCAGTAAGATGTAACCATTTGATCCTTCATAGATTACGCAGAGCCTGGAAGAGACTAGGAAGAGAGTATTTCCTTGTGGGTCTGTATGTTTCCGACACTAATTTAAGTAACCACGGTGTTTATTAAATTTGTCTGAATAATTGAGCTTAAATAGTCTGATAGTACTCTAGCTTTTGAAAGTACAGCATATTCAAATGATATTCACCATATTTTCCTTTTGGATTTTTTGTAGATAAATATCCAAAATATTAGAGCACACTGTGCTCTCTCTGTATATGAGTGAGTAAATCCTGCTTGATTCTGTCATCTTCATACTGATGTTTGTCCAAAGAGATAGTATGTGATGGAAACTTTGATCAGATATCTATGATTTGCTCATTTCTTTTTATATAAAAGTCTGTGTTCTGGTTTATAAATCTTAGTTAACTTTGGGCACTATGGATTTTTGAATGCTTGGCAAGGAAATATGTTTATTTTGGCTAAAGATATGGAAATGTGAGTATTTCCTTTTTCCCATCATGTAAACTAGTAATGGAAAAAAGCATAGATTTTTGGACCTAATCATCTAGTCTGACCTTCATTATACCATGGTTTGTCCCACTTACCCTTTTCATAAGCCCAGTCATCCATGTTTTTTGAAGGCAGAAGTTGTGCTCAATTCCAGAATGTTTTGAAGAAGCAGCTATTATGATGTGAAGACAAGAAAATGTGGAGAATACACGTCTTCTTTTGGCAGTTTCTTTTAGTGAGTGGCTACACCTTCTGTGAAACATTTGTGCCCAATTCGCTACTGGCAACTATGTCTTTTTGCTTTTCTCTACTAATGTTAGTCCTCATTTCTCAGTACTATTTCCTCTTACTTCATTTGTACACTTACACTGTCTGTCATCTCAGTTGTCTTTTCTTGGAAAGACAGAGCAGACAGTGTTGTACTCTGAAGTTCCAGATAACTGGAAAAAGGGAAATATAACCTCCTATTAAAAAAGGGGAAGTGGAAGACCCAAGGAATACAGACCAGTCCTTTTCACCTCTGTGCCAGGCAAACAGTTTCTCTTGGAAGCTCTGCTAAGGCACATGGAAAGAAAGGGGTGATTGGCAACAGCCAACATGGCTTTACTAAGGACAAATCATGCCTGACAAATCTGGTGACCTTCACTCAGGGGTGACAGCATTGGTGGACGGGCAGAGCTGCTGACATCCTCTACTGGGCTTGTGCAAAGTGTTTTACACTGCCCCACACAACATCCTTGTCTCTAAATTGGAGAGACGTGGACCTGAGGGATGGAGCACTGGGGGCATAAAGAACTGGCTGGATGGCCACCCACAAGGAGTTGTGGTCAAGGGCTCATGGTCCATGTGGAGACCTGTGACAAGTGGTGTCCCTCAGGGGTCAGTGCTGGGGCTGATACTGCTCACCATCTTTGTCAGGGACATGGACAGAGGGATCAGGGGCACTCCCAGCAAGTTCCCTGACAGCACCAGGCTGTGTGGGGCAGTGACACGCTGCAGGGAAGGGATCCAGGCATCCAGAGGGACCTGGACAGGCTGGAGAGCTGGGCCAGTGCAAACCTCATGGAGGTCAACAAAGCCAAGTGCAAGGTCCTACACCTGGGTCATGGCAATCCCAGACATGCCAAGAGCATAAGCAGAGAAGTGATTGAGAGCAGCCCTGCAGTGAAAGACTTGGGGGGGGATGGTAGATAAAAAACTCAACATTAACCAGCCCAGAAAGCCAAGGAAGTCCTGGGCTGCATCAAAAGGAGCGTGGGCAGCAGGGCAATGGAGGTGATTCTGCCTCTCTGCTCTGATGAGACCCCAGCTGGAGTGCTGTGTCCAGCTCTGGTGCCCCAGCATAAGAAGGACAAGGAGCTGCTGGAGCAAGTTCTGAGGAGGCCATGAAGCTGATGAGAGGACTGACAGACCTTCCTTAAGAATACAGGCTGAGAAGGTTGTGGTTTGAGAAGAGAAGGTTGTTTGGGGACTGCATAGCAGCCTTCCAGTATCTGAAAGGGTCTACAGGGAATTCTGAGGGGCTCTTCATCAGGAGCTGTAGTGATCAGACAAGGAGTAATGGGTACAAACTGCAAGAGGGGAAATTTAGGTTAGGTATTTGGAGGATATGAGGTTGGCGAGACACTGGAACAGGTTGCCCAGGGAGGTTGTGGATGCCCAAACCCTGGCAGGGTCCCTTTCCACGGCAGGAGTGGTTGAGACTAGATTATTAGGTTCATTTCAACCCCTTAACGTTCCATGATCCTATGATTCTCTGTACAAACTATTTTCTTCAGTAGCTGAGCAATTTTTTGGCTCTCTTCTGTGCTGCCTATGAAGTTGCACTTGTTAAATAAGACCATGTATTTTCCATACACATCTTTAATAGCTGAAAATTTATCACTTACTTTTTACAAAACACCTTTTTTTTCTCATTTTTTTCTCATACATAGTTTGTTGATATCAAGGCAATTGGCCAATAAGACTGCTGGATAATCCTTTATCATTTTGCAAAGCTTGGCATATACTCAGTCTTCTAATTTTCACATGATAATTCAAAAGATGAGGAGACAGAGGGTCACTCAGCTAATCCTTTTGGAAATTTAAATGGAAGCTGACAGATAAAAATATATTTATTATTCCATTAGATGAATTCTAACAACTTCCTTTACAACTGATGGACTGAAAAATTGTGGATCATTTTTGTGTAGCATGATTCTGGTTTTTGACGAACATGGAGAGGTATTTATTTATTTATGTGTTCGTATCCCTCATTATTGTATGCAGTGCTTTTCAGTTCGAGTTGCTGCATTCACTTTCCCAGTGAACCAGTCTGGGGTTCCTACCGGTATTGTCCTTGTTATGTGCTGCAGAATTGTGATTTGGGGCCAACTAAATTATGTCTTCAAGGATTTTCAAATGAAATCACAATTTCTTTGCATTCTGATATTCTCAATTTTGTAATAATTCTACAATCCTTCTGTAATTTTTATTAGTGTTGGAGAACTAGCTCAAATGTCACACTGCTTTCATATGCTTGTGAGCCAGTTTGCTCTTATTTTCTCTTATTTTAATTCGTGATCAGAGGTCTCTAGGCAGTCACTGTCAATTCAAAAACCAACTAACCTTCATCTCATAGTGAAATCCAAAATACTTTGTGTTGGATGCAATATCAGTGATTAAAAGGTCATATAATACTCCATAAGCTATTTTCATCAGGACTTCCAGTATAATTTCTGATTTTTTTCTCAGTTCATTATTAACAGAAAATTTTAGAGTATTGTACTTTTTTTATTTAGCTTTTTGTTCCAGTTTTGGTTTTGTTTTGTAGACAACATCTCTAGATACTCTGTTTTCAGGATGTTCAGTTTTTTTAGTTATCAGGCTGCTCTGTAGGCCGGCAAAGCTTTTCAGCTTCAGAAGTATTTGAAAATAATTTCATTTTCTTTACTTTCTTTCACTCTACACTGTCTTTCTTAACTAGAATTCTAGTCACTGATTTCCTGCTCGAGTTTTCAACACTCCATGTGTATTGACCCTGCAGGTTTCAGTACTGTCAGTTATATCAGTTAGCCAATTATACCAATTAGTGTCATATCACTTAATACTTGGAATGTGGAATCATTCCTACTAGAAATAAGGATGTTGCATTAAATTCATGTAATCTCAATGCAGAATGGATATACTAGGATATATTAGTCTGTCATCTCATCAGAGGGGGATTAAACTCCTTCATATTCTGTAAAATAGTGTTGAGAACAAAATGTTCAATGGTACCAATGGTACTTCCATCACGTCTCTTAATTACTCCTCATACAAATACATTTTCCAGCAGCAAAATACCTTTTGGTGTGTGTATTTTTCCTACTGAATTATTAAGTAACTGAACTTTAAGGTACTAGCAATTGTTTTGGTCAAACAGAACTCTTTCAGCAATATATTTCTGGTGGGGTACTGGTTCTTTCAGATGGCAGTGCCCTTTCCTAAAATCCAGCTTATATGGCCACTTCTAAACAGGGATCTTTTGTGCAATTCTGATATCTTTTCCTATTTTTTTGAAGACTGCTTCAGGAAGTAAGTTCATGTGTCTTAACCCTCTATATTTTCCACTAGAATGTTGAACTATACTAATTTCATTGTCTCATTCACTGCTGATCCAGTGTGCCTGTGTACTGACTTTTAACATTAATATGTAATCATGCTCTTGGAAAAGTCGAAGAGGGTCATCCAAAATACCATTTCATTAAAAAGTTGGGAGCTTAATGTATTATGGCTGTTGTTTAATTTTTTTTTTTTGATCTCTGTGTGTGTGTGGATAGAAGTTGTTTGATATAGCCATCTTTTTAATGTTTTTTCCTCACCCTTTTCCCTGAAGTCAAATAATAATTCCTTCATTTGGTTGTTGATCCAAATGTTTTCATATGTATAAAGTACCTTAACAATTAATTCTTTTGTTATTACTGAAAATTATTATGGATTAATTGTGAATGTTCAGGGCAGATCTTGACGTCATGAAAAGTTACATAGTTGGCCAGGATCTGTTTCTCTCCTTTGGTGGTAGGCATCGACTCTGCTTGAAGTTAGCAGTTTCTGTTCATGGTTTATCCCTAGCTTATGTGCTGGCAGCAAGTAAAAAAATTGCAGCAGTACAGCTGTGGTAATGTGAGTTCTAAAACTTAGGACAAGATTCACAAAATGGCTTTAAATATTTTGTGAGCTTAAATGGAAGTAGGTAATGGCTCTCTTTGCCTTTTTTTTGTAAATTTTCATAGTTGTTTCTACATGCAGTGCACACAGTTCACCTTTTGGTGGAGACATAGCATGCTCTGCAAACATTTTAGTGGAAGGTGAAAGCTGCTGACTCATTGAATTCAAAAGGCTGCGCTCTGGGTTGTGTGGTAAGAGGGGAGGCTTCTTAAGACTGAAACTGGAGACAGACAAAACACTGTCCAAGCCTCAGAACTTCTTATGAAATACATAAACATGTAGCACAGAATGGAGGTGAGACAAGGAGTTTGGAGGTATCTGAAGGAAATGAAGTTAGAGGAAAAGGATGCGTTTTAATGAAAACTCACTATGTATGCTGGAAATGTCTTTTATATGCCCCCCAAGCAGATGAAAGGGTGCTTTTTTCTTTTCATGAATTGAGACTAAAACATAACATCACTACTCCGCTGGAGACTCCTGTGGGACAGGTGTGGTCAGAAAAAGACTGCTAACACTGTCTGAAGAGAGAGAGTCTGAGTGAGCAATGCCTTAAGGCAGTTAACATTCACTGTTTTGTCACATGTTTTTGCACTCATTTCCAGACCAGCATTTTTATAAAGCTTAACTTGCTGTGTTTTAGGTTATTGACTTGAAGTTCTTCACATATAATTCCTGCTCATCCATATTGAAAGATAGCATGAAAAAGCTGCTTGATATTAAGTTAATCTAGCAGTCATGAAAAGGAACATGGACAAGCCAGAAGTTTCCAATTACAGGAACAACAGAAGAACAATATATTTCTTTGGTTGTTTCTATACTTGAAAATATTAAATATGTAATACCAGTTTAATTCAGTCTAAGTTTTAGTTTTTGAGTTCAAAGCAGATAACACACCAATTAGTAAAAATCATTTGCTAGTGGTATCATGAATTGTGAATTGTGCAGGAATAAATATGTGATACCTCTACCCACCCAAAATTAAAACAATACAAAACCCACCCAAACAAGGGCCTGAAACATGAGTTAAAATGCATGTGTAGCAATAATCTCAAAATACTTTATGGAATCTGTGCATCTTCAGTACTAAAAACTATTCAGTTAAGAAGTACTGTTTAATGAATTGCTGCTTTTCTCCTTTATTTCTCTCTACTCACCACTTAATACGTACATCTTTGCAGGTTTTGGGTATATATGAGATGTATATATGTATATGAGATGGGTAAATATATTTGGGTATATATATGCTCCTTTTATTCTCCTGGCTGCTAGCCTGTTTGATGAGATACCACGCTTTTAGCTAACTATTGAAACTGATATAACACAAACAAAATTATTACTCCGTTTCCCAAAATAGCAAGTGGGTCTCCACCCCTACTGCAACTTAGACATATTTTGTATGTGTTTACCAGTCTCTAAAATGTAGTGGCTTCATTCTTAAAAATAATTTTTAGTAGTCTGCTGTGCAGATTATTTCAAAATCAGGTTTTTTTTACCCCTCAACCAGATTAATTTTTTTTCCTAAAGAACTCCTAAAGTCATTCCTTGCCTGCATAAACCAGTTTGGTTTGCACTGCCATGGAATGCAAGATTGCTACAGAAGTAGCTTCATCCAGACCAACACCATGAGCTGTATTCAGTTATTCTTCCAATATTAACTTTTTTAAATATGATGTAGATACTGCACTGAATTTGGTCCCTGAAATATTCTTTCATGATGTGCATTTGAACCGCAAGGTTGTTTTTATTGTTTTTACATAATCTGCTCTTATTCATTTAGTTATTGTATTCATATTTAAAGGCATTTGGCAATTAAAACTGGAAAGAAAAAAATTACTTTTTGAATGTATATATATATAAATCCAATCTGGTGGTAGATGATCATGCTTATTTTTAACAAAATAAGCATGTAAAAATTGTCAATGGCTGTTCTTTGTTGCCACTTGATGGTGTTGCCCATTTGGAAGAAGGTCTCTTGATAATGATTTTTTAAATTATGCTTAATATTCTTGCTGATGTTGAAGCACTCAGCAAAGCTGTTTTTTTATAAAGAAAAGTAATTTATTCTCCATCACTCTTGATAGTCTTGAGGATTATTGACAGTGAAGGTATCAATACCACCACCATATGTAACTGGATTTATGCCATTTCAAGCTGGATCCTGTCTTAGCATGGAAAGGATACAGACTTTGCTGGTCTTTTGCTACAGTCTTTCCAAGCTATAGGCAATCAGAAAAGTGGGGTTGGGGTATAGATGCAGCATGCAACTGCTGAGCACAAAATTGTACGGTTGTCTTTAGAAAGTAATGTAGTTCTGCTCTTTTTGTTTACTGTTTTGATAAATGAGAGTAGGGAAAGACAGTGGGAAAATAGCGGACAGAAGGGGCTACAGACTGACACCTGTTTACGCCTGGTATCAGTTGGGGGTTTCTGGATATTATGGCAGAGGATGAGCAACACAGGAGACTTTTGAAGGTGACGTTTTAGTTTCTATCTGGATTTTATCACAGAATTTCAATCCAGACAAAAGGGTCAGGAAAACAGTGAAACAGTGTATGGGGGAGGAGCTGAGAAGTATTTATGTACAAAACTAAATTGTTATGGGAATGCAGTGACTTGTTCTTTTACACCTAAGCGGATGCATGAAAAGCAGTTGCCTGGAGTCTTTTTACTTGTCTGTAGTAAACCCAAATTTTCATATTCCTTGTGCTCATAGAGTCTGATTGGAGTCAAAACACACAGTCATACCCAGTTGTGTGAGGTTGATCTCCTGTTGGACTAATGTAATCAACAGTGAACATGTGGCATTGCCATATTCAATTTACTGAATGCCAGGATAGCATTTTGAGCTAGTTGTTTCTATTACCCATACCCAAGGCAGACTCTATATTTTTCTGTAATACCAGTTAGCACATTCTTGCGAAGAAAAAAAGCAAGAGCTGATATTATTTTCTTATTTCTTATGTTGTCCTTTCTATTGCAAAGGAAGACAAGACTTTAATCATCACTTACGGTCAATTTCATTTTGTATTTCTTTTTCTTCTCTCAAATCTAATACATTTCTAATATACTTCTGTAAGTTCAAGGCATCAGTCCTCTCCAGGAGCAGTAAATTCCATTACCTTGAAAATACAATTGCAATAAATTTTCTGTTTTAAGGAGGAATCCCTGAAACTTAGGTTTAAAGCTTACATATCCATTCATTTTTTCTTTCCTAAATGCTCTAGAGTGTATTTATGGAGAGTTGTGAACCTAAGCCATATTTCTGCAGTCTCCTCAGCTTGAAGATAACACCTACCATGTATAACCAGGGGTGTGGATGCAGTTAATACTTATGCCTCTCTCCAAATAAATTCATTTTCTAGGGGTTTTTTTTTTGTTTTTTTAATAGCTCTGATGTTGTATTTTAGTGGTATGACATTGTTACTGGCTAAGCCCTCACTACCTTGCTTTGCTTTCTAGAGAAACCTACCACCACATTTTTTAAGGCAGTGTTCTCTGTTAGTATGTAATCCGTGTGAAAGGAAAGAAAATGCTGAATATCATAAGGTACAAGAAAATGAAGTAATTAGAAGACTGCTTCTTTTTCTAGTGCTATACTTCATGAAATGTAGCTAAGAAGTTATATATTCCTCTATAAGAAGTATTTATTAATTTTGCCCTACCTACTTGAGCAGTTTTACTGCATTCTCAGGAATGTTAAAGAAATCACTTTAATTTGTCATAGGTTTCTCATATATCTGCTTAGTGTCAGGAGTAGGTAGGAAGGGCAGATAGGAAGTCTGGAAAGTGAAAGGCATGGCTGTGCTTTAGTAGGACTTGCTTCTGATGCTGCTGGTTTCAATCTTTTGCGTACTTTAAACTAGTTGTGGAAAAACTTGTTCATAATGAATTAACTCTTCTTTTTAACTTTTTAAGTAGTTTTAGTAAAGGTATTGATAAAAGTATACATAATATGGCTTTTCAGTATCTCACACACCAGTCAGAAATGTTAAATGAATCCATTCTTTTGTCTTACGTTTTATACCAGATCAAAAATTGTGCAATAATGTGTAACTTGAAGGTTGCTGCATTCTTTGTAACAAGTGATTAATCTTTTGCAAGAATGATAACACAAATATGCAAAAGACAGTATTCGGCAATAGTTTACACAAGGGTGAATTGTTAAAAGGAAAAAGATGGTAGAACAGTTTGAAAAGAAAAATAACTGCTAGAAAGGCCGGAAAAACTGTTGCAAGAGTATCTACTGGAAAACTCATGAGCCATGAGCCAAAACTGATGTCAAACACGTTAATGTCTCACTATGATGAATAACCAAGTAAGTATCAAGGACTTCTGTACCTAAAATAAATGCTAGCACTGGATTTACTGGATATTTAATTTTTCATGGTTTTTTTTAGTTTTAAGTATTAATGTCTGAAATCATCTGGATGGTGTTTTTATTATCTGGTAACACAGTGAAACAGAAGAGCTTAGTGGATTCTTGCAGTTGCAGTGACACAGAAGAGAAGCTGTTAAGGACAAGACAAAGTAATGTTACTCTTGTGAGGGAAACCGGATAGTTCTTTTCCTGCATCCAGGCTACACAGAGTTATGTTAAGTACTTATAGAAAGAGTGCGTGAAAGAGCTGGCTAGCTGCCAGCCTGGTGCAGGTTTCATTATCAGGAAAAAATAGATTTTTGAGGGAAGAAAGCTTACAGAAGAAGGTATGAACAAGCTTTTAAAAAAACCCCTGAGAGCAGGTGGAGGCAACCTGCATAAATGATATATTTATATAGCTGTGAGACATAAACACATGAACAAAGCAGCTTCCATACAAACGTGGAGTTCAATTTTCCTTTATTTGTGATGTGCATTTTTTTAATGGAATGTACTTTAAAAATGTTCTGAACATACAATTAATAGTTCCATGTTTTCATGGTTTAGGGAACACTTTGATCATGTTATGCCTACCAAAATCCAATAAACTGTTGCTGGTTTTTAAGGGCTTGCATTATATACACAGTTCTAAAAAAAATACACTTGCCAGGTTTTAACTTGATGATTTCCTGTTAGTGCTTTCTTGCATAGTAATCGTTTCAGTGGATCACTTAAAAAAAGGTATTGGCTGTTACCGAAATCCCTTGTTGAGAGAGATTCTGAAGTAAAGAAATTCTTTGGAAAACAATGAGTTACAAGAAAGTTTCTTCATTTATTACTTGCTTTGCTGTTAAAGCTCTGTTTAACAGAGTTTGGTTTTACTAATTGTGAAATGTTCTACAGTAAATGTCAGTAACAGAAATCATTATTTATCTTTTTGTTCTATGATTTATTCTTGTAAGACTTATTTTAAACAAAATGTACAATGGTTCATGGCTGCTTGATCATTTCTGAGAATAGATATGCAAGGGAGATTATTTCATACAGGGCAGTTAAAAATTATGTATAATATTTTGCTGGAGAAACATTTATAGGCCTGTAGTCTATTTATTAGTATATCATTACTTCAGAATACAATGAACACTAATTGTTTTCCTCACCTAAATTATGTGAAATATGGACAGCAGTCTTGTCTTGGAAGTCAGAATTTTAGGGATGTGATGGTGTAAATAGTAAACTCATTTGGGAATATGTTTTGGAAGGTATTTATATAAAATATTAATCAGCTACTCAAAGAGTACCAGACTTAAAAGATACGTAGTACTGCTTTGGTATCATGGATTTGTCTTCCAGTGGCCACAAACCCCCAAAATTGTAGAATTGTGGATTATGAAATGTCTGGTTTTGTTCACTAGAAATACTAATTGGTTTGTAAGATCCTGAAAATAGCTGTCTAGCTTTTTCTTTACAAATTACTTTTTTTACTGTACCTGCTAAAGAGTAAGGAAACCTTAAAAGAAGCCAATTACCCATTTTAATTTTTTTATGCATTTTGAGTACTAAACTTGACAGAAAACATGTTTCTAAAGTATCCATGCTACTTTCATTATTTCTTGAATTCCATTCAGTTTAGAAATACAACTGAATATAGTCTTAAACAAGTGCCTTCTGGCTTGGCTTACCAAAAATCTTAACAGTTGAATTGAAATGGTGTAACTACAAGATCGATTGCTTTGAGAAGCTGTAATTGACATTTTAATTTAATGTTAAGCTAGTATGCTTTATTTTATATTTGTGATTGCCTGAGTGTATATAGAGGTATAACTGGTCAGTGGACACAAGGTAATTTCTAAAGTTTTAGTGTCTACCCATGTCTGAGGATGTACAATAGCATATTTGTTATGGGAGTTTTGAAAGAACAAAACCAGAAAAGTTCCAGGATGCTGAAAGGAAGGGAGAATCAGAATATTTGAACTGGATATCAGAAATATTTTCCAAATTACGAAACATACAGAAATTACTGTTTCAGATATTTATATTAAGAGTACCAAAAAGTGGTACATGTCTTGTAGAAATGAGGAAGCAGATAAACTAAGTAACCTAGAAGATCTTTTGCATTTTCTTCTTCCAGCTTTAAAAATTTTCTACAAATTTTGTATTATCCATTTTACCTGTTTCAAAAATCAATTTAACATTGTCATGTCATTTTTGCAGTAGAATTTCAGCCAGGACTGGTATGACCAGAATATTAACTCCACAAAATTTTCAAAGAGAACTGTGAATATAGCCACAATGCTGTTTTTAATTAGGTTTGTTTGCATTGTCTGTGAGTTTCGTGTTACTACTTGGTTCTTCCTATTGACTAACTGCACTTTTAACTATCTTTCCTAGATTTTTTTCTTGCACTTTTCAAGACAGAGTTCATTTCTGCCCATATTTTAATTTTCGTAAGTCTGTTAATGCATTTGTTTTCTTACTGCAGATAACAATTACTTCGTGTGTGCAGATTTTTATTAATATACTGTTCACTGTCTGATTTGTAATTTAGCCAAGTCAGTTCACCCATAATAGCTAGTGAAGAAAAACAGAGTTATGAGAAATACCAACAAATTCAAAACACAAATGATCTCTGAAAGGTAAGATTTATGGTACTAAATGAATGATGGCTGTGTAAAAATCAAAAGAGCAAGAGCAAATATCTCTGAATAATCTGGTTACATAGAACATGCCTGTCTTGTGTGTGTTGCTTCGATATAACTGCAGCTCAGTCATTATGTGAAATGAAACACTTTTTACATGAATAGTATTTAGTCTGAGCATAAATGTAATTCCACTTTTGTGGAAGTGCAGTGCATCTGTATTAGCAGACACACAATGATTAAAAGAAAAATCTGCTAGCAGATGGTGTTCAACAAAGACTACTATTGTTTCAGTATGAGATGCTTCAAATGTTCTGGGCATTTAGCCCAGACAGAGCCATTTTTCCTATAGTATGTGATCAGGCAATAACAAAAAGAATGAAAATAGAGGTGTCAGTCCATATAAAAATATTTTTATAACTTAATATATCTAACAAGTCAGTGGCAATTATTAAACCAAGTTAAATTAACAAAACTGATAAGATCATTCTTTCTACATTTTCATGTCTCTCCAAACAGTTATTTGGCATTCTACCTTCTAGGAAAAATGAGTTTGGAACGTTAAGCTACCTGCTGGTACTGTTTAAATGCCCACAGATAACATAACTCAAGCTGCCTGGTGCCTGAAAGTGAGTGTTGGGGCAATCAACAGGAACAATAAAAATCTGTTCAAACAGAAAATCCACAAATCCCAAGGATTTGGAGCCTCCCTGTGGATTTTCCACAAATTTTGCTGTTTTCAGCAGAATCTAAGCTTTTATTTTAAAGGTGAACTGCAAAGCTGAAAAGAAAATTGAGTTAATAAAATATGTGCTGAATCCCCTGCTCTCCTTTTGCAGCCTCCTAACTGAGGCTGTGTGCCACATATGTTTCAAGTTTTCTTTTCATAATAAAAGGCATCAACAAACTCTGTGTTTGACTATCATCTAATACTTGTTGACTTCAAGAATAAACCCCATCTCATTAATTCATTAACACTGAAGAATTTCTTAAATCCATTATTTTGTTTTCTTCAAGTGACATGTTTGCCATCCCTCAGTTTGGTCTTACTTTCTTTTTTCTGCATTTTACCCTTTAGAATATGAACTTTTGAGCTGTAACCTTCTGTTTATAAGGATATTACAGATATAAAATACTTCTAGAATAAAATGTGGTACATCTAGCTTGAATGAGAAGAGATTACTGATTTTAGTTTACAAGCATTTTTCCAAGTGTTTTTAGATTTAAATTGTAACAATCAGATGGACTCTCACAAAAAAATTGATTTATGGTAACTTAAGTGACATGAGTGAGTTTTAAATGAAACGTTTGAATTTACATTCCTTACATGAGAATATTTAGTGATAATCTTAGTAGTTCAGTGAAAACAGGAATAGGATTTTACTGAAGAATCAGCAAATGAAAACCACATCCCAAAATGCTGATAATGATAGAAGAGAAGTAACTAAAAATAATAATAACTAATATTAATACTCTACATAATACTACATAGTATACTGTACAGGATAGACGCTGTTATAATACTATAAATTTTAACTAAAAACCCCTATATTACTGTATATTAATGTTGTTATGCACAGACTTTATGATAGGAAATTTTTTAATATAAGGAAAAAGTAACATTGAAAATCATTAGACCCATTATCTGCATCCAATAATCTTTATTGTTTTAGCACTGAATAACAGGTGCAATGAAGAAATTAAACATAAGATGAAAAGTAAAAAGAATATTGGCAATTTTTTTTATTTTATGTTGTTGTGTAAGACTACTTCTTGGTATGATCCTTTTTATCTTTTTCTTTGTAATTGTTTTTTATTCTTTTTCTTTATTGACTTTATTGTTGTTTGCCAGTAATTTTAGGAAGAAAATTTAAAAGGAAGGGGCGTCCTTTGATTTCTAACTGCAGATACCATCATTATTTTAAGTCCTTACTTGACTTTTTAAGCACTCAGTTTTATTGGTTTATTGTTAGAATTTAATATTTTTAGCTGGACTCTATGATTCTAAATTCAAAGCAACTTAGAGATAGCACAGTATTTAACGCTGAGAAGTTGGGACACATAGACTCCTGTAAATTCTAAGACTTTTTCACAAAACAAAGTTCACCCTTTATGTTTCTGTACCTAATTAAAATCCTTGTTGCAAGCATAGTTATGATGCCACATGCCTGTTTTGTTCCCAGAGTAGAGATGAACCAGTTACTAACTTTTTGTTCCTTAACTGAAATTAACACTGTCTTCAGCAGGTCATAGAAATATTTGTGTGTTACAGCTGGTTTTCTTGTCTGTTTAGTGGAACTTGTCTATACTAAGAGTAATTTGCATTACTTCATAGAGTGTTAAACACTGCATGGTTATAGTATATGATTTATACTATGTAGTATATTATTTAAGCAATAGTAAAGCGGTTGCATGTTTATTAAATCAAGTACTATATTTACACATGTTAAAAATATTATTTCACTTATGTGACTGTGTATTTATATTTGACAAATAAATGCCTTCTGTAGCCCTCTACTGATCAAATGAATGTCAGTGGTGGCATTGTTAAAAGAATTGAACTGTTCTTGTGATCTGAACTGTGAAAATGTTACCTATGTCGGATTAAATACAAAATTTAGTCAGTTATTTTATAATAAATTCAGCTAGTAAGGACAAAAACTTGATTGACTGAAGCCTAAAAATATGGAACTTGCAGGATATTTCTTGATTGAAGCAGTTATATGTGGGATAAAATGCATGCTAACTAGCACCTTTCTCACAAATGCTCAAATATAAGGTTAGTTTTCCTTGTATACTTACAGCTAGTTGCTTGGACATGTTTCAGCCTCAACATTTTAAGCCTATGTAATATAAGTAATAGATGTGTCCAGGTTTGGGGTTTTTTTTCATTTTATTTCATTTTGAGATAGGTATAATACATTAAACTATACTTACAATAACCCAGTAGAAGGATTTATGTGTAAAGCAGTGTATAAGACTGGAGGGTTGCAGAGTGTACTTACAATACAAATAATTAAAATGATTGCATATGCCAGTCTGTTATCTCTAATGTGCTATGGCTACTAGAATAAAACATTCTGTTGAGCATCCTTAAATAGGTTGGATACAAATAATGTTCATTATTAGTCAATTACAAAAGTTTTCAATCACACCTGAGGGTGGATGATCATCTGAAGTAGGCTTTTATTGCAACATGGTGATTGAGGTCCAGTTTCAGATCTACTGCAAAAATAAAACATCTTTGCTATTTAATTGCATTTTTGAGATGTGCTTTAGCTCAATTTAGAAATGCTTTTCATTCAGCCTAAAGAGGTATCAAAATATTTTTCTGGCTCACATATAGTCCATGCTTAATTGATGTACAGATGTGAGGTGATAATAATGTGACAGGCATTTTGGACCCATTCTTTTTTCATATGACCGGGGAATGGGTAATGGGAAGACATTAGAGATGAAACTACTTCATAAGAATGTGAAATCAATCTGTCAAAATAATAACCATCTTGTTTTAGAAATCCTAAGTGATTTAAGAATAAATTATGCCAAATTAGATCAAAGATCTGTTTAGCCAAATGTCATGTCTCTCATGGTGGACAGAAGCAGCACTAGTGCTGGCTGTAGTGCTAAGGTACTACAGGGCAACTTGTCCTTTTTCCAGCTATCTGAAGTTCAAGGCTTATTTTAGTCAGGAAGTTCCTTTGGCCTTTTTTGTTTAATGTTCTGTGGTATATTTTTCTTCTGTGACTGGATCTAGCTGCTTTGAACATGTTCATGCTTTTGGTCTGTATGGTGTCTTGTGGCAATACATTCCTCAATTTAATTGTAAGCAGTGTGGACAGTATTTCCTTTTATTTCTTTAAAATCTGTTGTCTTGCAGTTTCATTTTATATCCTCAAGTCTTTGTCATATGCAAATTAGCCAATAACACCTGTAGCTTACATTCTGTTGAAGATATTTCTGTCCTGTGTTTGTTTGGATACATTTTTCAGGCTCACTCAGATGCCCATTTATATACTAATTTGTCTTCCATACGGAATGCCAGTACCCAGTATTTCTAATTGCGTCCTGTCTCTGATGTCTGGAATCCAATTTATGAACAAACTTTGACATGAGGATTTCTTCTTTTACTGGACAGACAGAAAGACTTGATGGCCCATTCTCACAAAAATCCCAGTTGAAACACATCTGCTCTTCCTATGAGCTGATTTAGATAGAGGGGATCATCAAATTAAGGCAAGGGGTTTTTAAAAGGTCCTCTTAACCACCCTTGTGTTCTGATACAGAAACAGGTGTAGGCTGAGGTAATAGTGCTTGACTGATGAGTGAGCTGCATAATTTTTCCAGACACAGAGAATTCACAATATATTACTTGACTTATTTTGATCGCATTCTGTTGTGCAGCTTTGGAGAGTAATTCCCTGAAGTGCCATGTTTACTGTGTATGTCTGTGTCTTCTACCTTAAACAGGAAAAGGGAAACAAGGGAAACCAGAGCATCTCATCCAGCCTGTACCTAGCAATCTCTGTCTTCAGGAGTCCCTCAGAAGAAGTATGATGTAAATTGTTCTGACAGTGGAAATCCTGGCTTTTGACTTTCCCATAGTGTCCTACATCTCTACCCTGTCACATCATGCACATGTGGTTCCTTCATGTGACAAAAGAGGGCTTGGGAAAAACAGTTGCTGCAGCTAGGTTCTTTTCGTGCTGCCAGAAAAATTCTTTCCAGTCTGCTCTCTGTTGTCTGGATCAGAGGAGCCCCTAGAAGAGGGGGCAGCCAGGGAGGATCCTCAGGCTGGATGAATCACCCTGTTGGATCCTTTGAGGCTCAAACAGTACTATTGGAAGAAGTAGGAGTTTTTTGTTTTGAATGAGGCTCAGTGATTGTTTCTAGACTTGAAACATTCTGCAGACAGTCTTTAAACTGGCATTAAGTTGATGACATTTTTATGTACAAAAAAGCAATTTTCTGTAAAGTGGACATTTGAGAAAAATTAAATTATTATCTCTTCAGAGACCTACTTATTTCAAGTCTTAGTAAAAAAAGAAAATCTTGCAGTTACTTGTGGAGGCATACACTAGGAAGATGCTGTAGAATGTTTAACTGATCTTTCAGACATTTCAGCATTGATCCTGAAAGCACCTCAGGACATGCTTAACGTCAAGCCTTTTTTGCATTATTAGAACTACTAGCTACTGTGTACTCAGAGTTCTCA